>OY101441.1:72906461-74333337 GCA_956483585.1 Gymnocheta viridis
ATCCGTGTTTCTTCAGAATAATTCTCAGTTCCTTTTGAGTTTCAACCGCGAGATTCAAGCTATCTGAACCTCCAAGCCCATCATCCACATAAAAATTTTCTTTTAGCAGTTGCGCACCCAGTGGATATCGATCTGTATTTTCTTCTGCAATTCGTTGTAGACATTTGGTGGCTAAGTAAGGAGCTGCTCGCGTGCCGTATGTTACCGTATTAAGCTATAATAAGTAATTGGTAGTGATGGGTTTTCTCTCCAAATGATTAATTGGTGTTGGTGATTGTCTGGGTTGATTAATATCTGCCTGTACATTTTTTCTATGTCTGTTGTAAAGACAAATTTTGGCAGTCGGAAACGAGTAGAATTGAAAAAATTTCACTCTGGACAGTTGGTCCAGTATACATGAGGTCATTGAGAGAATGTCCTGTCGATGTTTTCGCAGATGCGTCGAAGACCACTCTAAGTTTTGTAGTAGTACTGTCAGGTTTTATCACGCAGTGATGCGGGATGAAATATTTTGGACTTGGTAAACTATCAAGCTGTACTCTTTGCATGTGTCCTAAATTGTTCATATTCTTTCATGAATTGAATATATTGACTTCGAATGTCTTCATTCTTTTGAAGTCGTTGCTCTAGACTGATAAATCTATTGTATGCCATTGATGTGAGTTACCCAATGCTGCTGGATTATCTCTGAATGGAGACTGACAATAAAAACGTCCATCTTTGTGATTGTGAACGTGCTGATTAAAGTGCGATTCGCATAATTGTTCTGCTGGAGACATGATGTTTTCGTTTGATTCTACATCATCGAGCTTCCCACAGTTGTTCTATTGCTTTTTTCCAATGAGTTTTTCACCGTCAAATATTGCGCATGTCAGTGTTGAAGATGACGAGAATCAGAGTACTGTTTTATGGAACCGCCGACAATCCAGCCAAGTGCAGTATTTTGAAGTATTGGATGATCTTCAGTTAGTTTTATTGTCCAGGTTGCATAAGACTGAAGTAAAATTCTGCTCCGAGAAAGAATATCTACCCTCTCAGGCATGTTGAATTTGGGATCTGCTAAGCGAATGTTGTTTGGAATTTTCCAAGTAGAAATATCAATATTGCGATTGGCTGCACTGGGATAATAGTTGGTAGAACAAATGCTTCTAAGTTTGTTGAGATGTCACTATTGAAGGATATCATTTCCACATTTACACGATGGGATGCTTTTTTTTGGATCCTTCCAACTCCGTCAATGCACAGATAGGCTTCTGCTGTTGAAAGGGATAACTTCTTGATGAGCTCGTTCAGTCACAATGTTGACTTGTGAACTGAATCTAGTACGGCCCTGAATTCCTCTGACATGCCGTTTGCAGCCTTGACTATGACCTTTGCTGTGGCTAACATGACGTAGTTCTGCTCTTTTGTTGAGCTGAAGAAACTGCCACTGTATTAACGGGGGATGCATCGTGCCTAGTGGTAGTAATGTGGACAGATGGGTTTTGTGCACCTCGCGATACCTTTGGCAAATGCAACAAAGTGTGGTGTTTATTGTTACAATTTATTGCAGCAGCCACGAGTACAAGTTTTGGCCATATGATTGGCTTTAAGGCAATTTACACATAACTTCTGTTGTTGTATCCATCTTAGTCTTTCGGATTCTGCCCATTGCCAAGAACCGATTACATAGATAAATGAGGTGTTTACCATTATTACATACTTTACAATTGTTATTGCAATTTTCCATTGCTGCTACTGAGGACACAGATCTTTGATGGATAGTCGATTTTTCTTTGTACCCAATTGATTCCATTGATTCAAATTGCGCCTCTAAGAATGACAAGAATTCTTTAATTGTTGGGACTTCTTTGGGTTTCGCTAATGATTGTATAAACTGAACGTAAAGGGATCGGTCCAGTTTTTAATCATTAGCTGGATCAGCATAGCGTCCCCAGGATGTCGTGTCGACGTGTAGGTTGTTTAGCGCCAGTAAACATTCCTTTGTGGTGTCATGAAGTGCCTTTATTGATGCACTCGACAATGTTCCTGTTGGTTGGTTCAAATTTTGTCTACTAAAGTTGCTACTATGACTTTTGTTATTGAATCACTCCTGCAACAGTGTCCAGGCCGTTTTGTAATTTTCTTCGGTTAATGATAGATGACTATGAGTCTTGCTGCTTCTCCAGACAGGTTTGATTTAAGGTACCACATTTTTTGTACCTGAGGCAATAGTTGTTTATCTACCATTTCAGTGAATAGTTCGTAGAATTGACACCATTTTAAATAATCCCCATTAAAATTCGGAATTGTCACTTTGGAAGAGGCAGTGTGCCATATGTGCTGAATTGTTTGGTAAATTCGGTAAATTATCGTTCACGAGTTGATTGGCTTGATCTCCCATTAGGGCCAAATCCCACTAAGGACTGTTGAACTAAGTCGTCTAGAATATAGTATTCATTTGATCAAATCCCAATGTTGAGGGAACCTCTACCTTCTGCCATATTTCATCAGATAAATTTTGAATTTGAGACCACAAAGTTCTTTATACCTTCACTTTTGATTTTATAAAATTGTGATGGTTGGTCATTATTATTGATGATAACCCGTTCACCAAGCGTGTCAACGCCGTCATACGGGCCTTTAGCATCCTAACTAAACCCATGTTGCAATTTGATACATGTTGATCACTTGTAGCATGTTCTATTTGCTTCTCTCTTGTTGTTGGTACAGGCTTCGGGTATCCCTTTGTCTCGCGTAGCTTAGATATCTGAGTCTCAATTAGTTCAATTGTTGTGCTATATGTATTTCCAATTGTTTTGTGCAAATTTTTAGTAATATATGGATCATTATCTGCCAATGTTGGATCTCTTCTTATTGTATTTCCGTTTTATCAAAAGCTATCCATAATTCCCTTAATTCTTCGTGTTTGGTTTCGTAAAATTCTACCGTCCTCCGATCTTGTGGAGCCTTTTTAATATTAGAGACTATTCTTTCAATCTCAATTGCCCCTCACCTCCTGTTGAGACACTAGATTTTCCAAGCTTGACATGTTGACTTTTCCTGCGCTGAATAATTTGTTGAGGATGGATGGTAATGTCTTGATAGATCACTGCTTTGCCTTGATGATGAGCAAAATGTCCTTGATGATGAGGAAGATGTCCTTGGCGCATTCAAGAATGGTTGCGTATTTTTTAAATTTAGGGGTCACCAAAATGTTTAATGTGAATGAATTAGTGGTTGGTGGTCTAAACACATAAATTTAGGCCTTCACTAATTTGCGTTTTTGTTCCTTGCAAGCACTTGGAAACTTGAAGGACGGTGTTAAACAATAAAACAATAGAATTGCCGTATTATAAAACACTAAAGAAAAACTTTATTTTACTTCTGTTTAAATATAATTAAGACATTAAAGAAAAATGCTTAGTTATACGGAAGTCCAACATTGAATTACAAATCAAGCAAAACTTACATATTGGACTAAAAAATGCTTAACTGATTTTTTAATAATTAATAATACATTATTTGTTGATATTAATATGAATAGTCAATAGGTTGAGTAAGCAAATAAATAAAACAGTAATTAAAGTTTATTGCCAGCTGACCTATATATTAATATAAAATTTTATTAGTTGAGTAAGCGAATTTATTAATTGAATAAATAAGAATAAAATTGCAATTAAAGGTTATTGCCAGCTGGCCTATATATTAATATAAAAAAAATATAACCAAATTTATTAAGTAAAGAACATAACAAATATAATGAACAATAACTACATGTCTTAACAATAATAATAATAATAATAATAATAATAATAATAATAATAATAATAATAATAATAATAATAATAATAACAATAATAATAATAATAATAATAATAATAATAATAATAATAATAATAATAATAATAATAATAATAATAATGATAATAATAATAATAATAAAAATAATAATATTAATAATAATAATAATAATAATAATAATAATAATAATAATAATAATAATAATAATAATAATAATAATAATAATAATAATAATAATAATAATAATAATAATAATAATAATAATAATAATAATAATAATAATAATAATAATAATAATAATAATAATAATAATAATAATAATAATAATAATAATAATAATAATAATAATAATAATAATAATAATAATAATAATAATAATAATAATAATAATAATAATAATAATAATAATAATAATAATAATAATAATAATAATAATAATAATAATAATAATAATAATAATAATAATAATAATAATAATAATAATAATAATAATAATAATAATAATAATAATAATAATAATAATAATAATAATAATAATAATAATAATAATAATAATAATAATAATAATAATAATAATAATAATAATAATAATAATAATGATAATAATAATAATAACAATAATAATAATAATAATAATAATAATAATAATAATAATAATAATAATAATAATAATAATAATAATAATAATAATAATAATAATAATAATAATAATAATAATATTAATAATAATAATAATAATAATAATAATAATAATAATAATAATAATAATAATAATAATAATAATAATAATAATAATAATAATAATAATAATAATAATAATAATAATAATAATAATAATAATAATAATAATAATAATAATAATAATAATAATAATAATAACAATAATAATAATAATAATAATAATAATATTAATAATAATAATAATAATAATAATAATAATAATAATAATAATAATAATAATATTCTAGTCAATAATCCCACCGAAACGACTATAGCCAATAGACCAGACATGATAATCATAGACAAACAAAACAAAATAGCCCAGATAATAGATTTTGCAATACCATACGATAATAACATACAGGAAACTATAGCCACAAAAAAAAATAAGTACATACCATTAGCTCAATATATCAAAAACACACAAAATTTGGCTGAAGTAAATATACTTCCAATTATAATAAGCTCAATAGGAACGATTCCTGAGGAAACTACCAGCGCAATAAACAGGTTAAACCTGGATTTAAAGATACTCACGGAAATGCAAAAGGCAATTCTTATTAACGCAACAACTATAATGAGGGAAACAATAGAATAACGGATATAAAACTTGGATTATATCCCCACAGAGCGTAACCTTTGGTCTATGACCCGGTACGTGAATTCCAGCTCAAGCTGAGAATTTATAATTCTATAATAATAATAATAATAATAATAATAATGATGATAATGATAATAATAATAAAGAATAATAATCATAATAATAATAATAATAATAATAATAATAATAATAATAATAATAATAATAATAATAATAATAATAATAATAATAATAATAATAATAATAATAATAATAATAATAATAATAATAATAATATAATAATAATAATAATAATAATAATAATAATAATAATAATAAAGAATAATAATCATAATAATCATTATCAGAATAATAATAATAATAATAATAAAGAATAATAATCATAATAATCATTATCAGAATAATAATAATAATAATGATAAAAATAATAATAAACACACTATTAACAATAATAAAAATAATATTAACAATAATAAACACCATATTAACAAAAAAAAATAATAAAAATCATATTAACAATAACAAAATTTATATTAATAATAATTAAAGTAATATTAATAATAAATATAATAAATAATAATGATCAACATATTGAAAAAAAAAACCGCTACCCAACCACAGTGTTTAATCCAACAGCGAGAGTTAGTAACTTTTACAACAACAGCGAGAATTAGTAGCGTATACAACAACACCCACGACGACGGAACAATGAGTACAAAAACACTAACGAAAAAGTTGTAGCAACTACAGCGGCTACGCCAGTAAAACAACAACCAACTCATACAACAACACCCACGATCAACGATGCACTAAGTACAACAAGAGAAAAAAAAACGGCATGAAAAAAATGCATTGAATTTTTGGGGTTCTTTCAAGACAACGGCAGAATAATTCTGCAACCAAAAAAATTAAAATGTGGAGTGCCGGTACATTGTAACAAAAAAAAAATATATGTATGTATATACCTAACAAACAACAAGACGATCAACCAAAGTTTGAAGAAATAAACTCAATGAAAAGAGTTCATAAGACAGCAAGTCATCACAGTCAACAGACATGAAAAATACTAATGAAAACAGAAATTTTTTTTTTTGAAGAAAAGGGGGAAGTGTGAGAACCAAAATTGGAGGAATTTTGGAACCACACGGGTCGTTGTTTGAACGGATTTTTATCCATTCAATGGGGGCTGATTTATATCGCCTTAAGTTTATTTTGCAGAGGGTTAATATCAAATTGAGGCAGAGGCTGAACAGTGGCAGACATGCGAGCAGAGGCAGAACGTGAGCAGATCGGCAGTCAACAAAACAACAGCCAATAGCAAGACGATACAGGACCACGTATGACAGACAAGAGAAACATGCTCTCAACGGCCACACACTCAGGAGAACGGCAGTAACGGGTCAAGCTGCAAAGCAACAAACACAATTGTAGTCAGATGAAGATATAAAAGGCTGACGATAAATAGAATCGGGCTTTTTTTCTGGCGAACATTAAAGGTGGTAAGACCAGTGCAACGTAGTGTGAAAGTGTAGAGGTGAAACAAAAAAAAAATTAAAAATATATATAAAAATTATAAACAACATTAGTGAATTAAATAAATATAAAAAAAAGGATTTGGATTTATTTTTTTAAAGCAGCGGTGCAAGTGGCTGTAATTACAACGAGCAGTGCAAGAAAAAATATTAACAATTCGGGATTCGGTTAACACTAATCCCTCGTTATTGGAAAGTTAGTTAGTTAGGCAAGGAGGATTTTTATCCACTTGCTTGGGCTAGATTTTTATCTAGTCGTGGAGAATAGGGCACTAGCTCAAGGTTAAGCGTAGGGGACTCCCAGAGGTTTTTACCCGAAGTCACAGGTGGAGGACTACCAGAGGTTATCACCCGGAGTGGTAGAGGGGCTGGATTTTCATCCGGTACGTAAGTTAGGAGACTTAGGAGGACATTTACAGCCACGTATCACCACGGTCACCCAGCTGTGTAATTAGTGAAGTTGTGTAAGAGGACCCTGGGCATCGCTGAACTATCCCAGCTTTAAACCCGGATAAACCGGAGGTCCGTTACAAATAAACAAAAAATTTAAGACTGCAATATTAATCTGTATAGTCAGATTATGATGAATAAATGTTGAAGTCAGCATAGTTATAGAAACATAAAGAAAAATCCAAAACATACATAAAAACAGACTCAAATATATAAAAGAACAAAAAATAAAATCTAATAAACCTCATTAATACAACGATACCAAAGTGATCGCAACAGACACACACACATTCAAACACCCTCTCATACACACGCTATGACGTCAGTGATAACGACATACCTAAAATAATCAGATATACACACATTCTCTGCCAACAAAAAATTTACCCAACAACATAACCACACAAACAACTAACATAGCACAGGCAAGTAAAAGAACATACACACACAGATGACGACGCACCTAAAATAATCAGTTCATTTTCTCTGCCAACAAAAATTCACTGCCTACATACCAACATGCTATGACGTCAGTGAAGACGAAACACCTAAAATAATCAGATATAAACACACTCTCTGCCAACAAAATATTTCTCTGCCACGATTCCATCAGCAACACACCAAACAACATAAGCACACACCCACGCTATGACGTCAGCGATGACGACACACGTAAAATAATCAGACGTCTGGCAATATGTTGTTGATAATAAGTTGTTATATTTTATAATTTAATATTTTTTCTTATACCATCAACTTATTTTTATTTTTGGTGTTATTATTATATCTTATAAAAACGTCGACAACTTACTGAATGCATTATATACATAATCATTTTATCAGTGTACAAAATCCTATCTGATAACATATTGGATATTTTTTAAAAATAAAACTTTTATCGTTCATAAAAATGGAAAAAAAACGCAAAAATTACAAAAAAAAATTATAAATGAGATTGTGCTCCGGTTTTTTCAATAAATTGTGGAACAAACTTTTTCAAATAAAAAGTAAAAGTAATAAAAACAACTAAAATGTATCAAAAATTCTAAAAAATAGCATTGTGTTGTGTTCAGGATTCGAAACCGTGCCACCGGGTAAGAAGGTACAGTTTCAAATCCTGACCAACATTTTATTAATTCTTTTTTTTTAATTTTTGATACATTTTAGTTATTTTTATTACTTTTACTACTTATTTGAAAAAGTTCTTTATTTTTTAAAGAATTTTTGATAGCTTTAAATTGTTTTCAGTATGAAGATAATATTGGAACACTTTAATCATTAGACTAACAGATTTATGTAATAGTTGGCGGTGTTTTTAATCAATTTTGGGAGAATTTCTTCATTATTAAATCTTTTCTTGCGTTTCAAATCATTTCTTTGTTTGGTCGAAGACCACTGGCTTTTTAATGAAGACGTTGAAACACTTCTTGGATGTGTGAAAAACGATATAAGTGCTAATAGGGGATCTTAATATTTTTATAATGCACCCCAGGCAAGAAAGAGTTACAAATGTGTTAGGAATTTAATTTAGTTAATTTATGGCTGACTTCATAAACGCAGTTTGCAAAGCAACACTAGAATGCCTTGTAAACTCATGCTTCCAGTGTTGCTTTGCAAGCTGTGTTTATGAAATCAGCCTATACTATGAAATAGAGATTAGAACCAATAATGCGTGATCGTGATTAATTTTTTGTTTCCATCACGTGAGGGTGCGTCCGTGAGACGGTGAGTGGCAATTTTTTTTTTGCGCTAATGTAATTTTTTCGATATAAGTTCTTTTTTTTTATTTTTTTTTCGTATTTCGTGGGCGTGAATTTTCGTGATTCTGACTTCTTTCGTCACTCCATACTATGGTGAAGGGTATATAAGATTCGGCACAGCCGAATATATCTCTCTTACCTGTTTTTAAAGAGAAGTAACACTCAAGAAATTTGTATTCCTACCAACCCGTAGGTGTGTTACCTTCTTTGGGAAAGGGATAGTGAGAGAAGACAGATGGTGAAAGTGAAAAAGCTTAATTTTTACAACTTTGATATTGCGCGTTGTCTTAGTTTTTAGATTAGTGTTGCAGCGCGTCTGATGTCAAGTAGGCGCATTAAATGTGTTTTAAGCTGTTGTAGCCATTTTATTAATTATTTTACTTCGCCGGCGATTTTGCTACAATATCGACGAAGGAGCGCGATGTGATGTCCGCTAGCATACATCAGTATCAATTGAAATGCTTTCATTTAGATTTAAAACACATCACAACTATATTAAAAAATTATATAAAGTAGTACTCGTATTTAGTTATTCTGATGATAGGAAGAACATTGTGAACAATAATATAAAAACGTATGCTTGGAGGATATCACATAGTAGAAATAATGAATCAATGGATATTAATTATATTGATTCATTTTAAAAATTACTTACGGTATGACAATTGAGATTTAATTTTATACTTTTTGTATTAGTTTGTAATTATTTATTTATTTATTACTTAATTTATTTATAACCCAATCAAAGTATGTGTAGTTAGAACGGAAGTATTGAATCTTAAGATTCTAAGATTGATATAGTATATTGTTTTATGAATGTAACGAAATGTATTTTTTATGGAGTAGAAACACTGAGACAAAAGTATACAGTTTAAAAATTTTAAATTTTCCCTCATAATGATTTTACTATAGATGTGTGTTGATTTCTCCATTGCTATGGGTGGCGATTGACTTGTACGTCTCTCAGTCTTTTTTTTTTTTGAAGCGTGCCAAAAAAATTTTAATTTTGTTGTGCAGAGTGATTCTTACTGAAGTGGTTTGACTATATGATAGTTCTACTCAGTTTAACCAAAACATTTTTTTATTAATTTTTGATTACTAATATATTTTTGACAATAATTTCAAGTACATCGCTTGATTTTGCATCCTATCACATTTATTTGGTTATTTACTTAAAAATATACTTTTATTGACTTCTGCTTTCTATATTAAGGATTGTGGGAAACATTTTTTTGTTAAGGAAGGTCAGGATTCTTGATTGTGCTATGTAGAGTGAATGTGTATGAAGCTGGTTGTTTTAAAACAACAGCATTTATTTGGGATCTGCATTTAGATAAAAATAATCATAAAATAAAATGTGTTGGACACTTGATTAACAAAATTACTATTTATAAAATAAAATTGTTACACATTTCTTTGAATTTTAAACTAAAAATGATTTGATTCTGAAAATTTTTCTGAGTGTTATTACGGATTGAGAATTACATAATAGGACACCTAATGTAGATAGTAATTTAGTAAGTCTTAAAAGTAAATGCATCTACAACTTAGACCCCCTTCAATAATACACAAGATCTTTTCAAAACAACACAAAAAACTATAAGGTTTTTTAGCAATTATCAATAATTTTATTATACGAAATATTAGGAAATATATTATGGAATCTTGTAGACGATATTCAATAGACAATAATAAATGTTTAAATAATTATGGTTGTACAAAATAAAAGAATTATATATCTAATTTATTTAAATGTAAACGACTTATACGCACATGATATCTCTCATTATCAATCATAGAGAAACTATGAATGGTTTTAACCATTTTTAAAGTTCCAATTTAGATTATGATAGGTATGGTTCAGTATTTGGATACATATTAGAAATAGACTTAGATTATACATCAATATGGTATGATTATCAATATGATTTATCATTTTATACAGAAAACATTTAAAACATGAAACAACGTAAATTAATAAAAAATTTAAATACGAACACAAAATGCATTCAATATAGATTATTTTGAAAGAAAATATAGATAATTGTTATTTTTAAATAGCAGTAATCAGTGTTCATACAAACTTCTTTCTAAATTACCTAAAACATCATAAAATTAAAAAAATATTTTTAATTTTATTCTATTTATTTAATATTTTATTAGTTTAATATTATTTCTTTAATTATGTATGGTGAATATTTATAATATTTATCACATTGACATAATTTTATCATATCAAAAACATTCAATATACATACATATTTCATCACCAACCTGAAAGCGATCAAAGTACCACAGACAGCACCAAAATCTCCATTTTCTTTTATCATTGATTTGAAGAATAGCACGGTACATTAAGAACTTATATCCTGGTCCCCTAGGCGTAGAATTAAGTGTAGCGTTAAATTTGAACGAACAAATAACCATATTAATACGTTTAAAGATCGTACTTTTTAATTGAAAACAAAGGACCATGGACTGCGCAGAGCTGTCCCAGCAACAAACGCACATAGTTCAAAATTATTTGTTTACTTATATCCGCGTGATATTACTCGTCCCATATTTGTACTTATTTTGATTTAGTTAAGTTTGTTTTAAAATTTAAGTAAAAAAATCATATGAAACGCAAACACAAAACAGAACAAATTATGCAAAATTATCACAAACACAAATACAACAGAGGGGGAAAAATAACGTTCAGTGCTATTTAAAACAAGTAAGAGAGATATATTCGGCTGTGCCGAATCTTATATACCCTTCACCATAGTATGGAGTGACGAAAGAAGTCACAATCACGAAAATTCACGCCCACGAAAAACGAAAAAAATAAAAAAAAAAGATCTTATATCGAAAAAATTACATTAAAGCAAAAAAAAATCCACTCACCGTCTCACGGACGCACCCTCGCGTGATGGAAATAAAAAATTAATCATGATCACGCATTATTGGTTCTAATCTCTATTTCATAGTATAGGCTGATTTCATAAACACAGCTTGCAAAGAAACACTGGAAGCATGAGTTTACAAGGCATTCTAGTGTTGCTTTGCAAACTGCGTTTATGAAGTCAGCCATAAATTATGAATTTTGTAACAAATTTGCAACACTTTCTTGCCTGGGGTGCATTATAAAAAAATTAACATCATATTGAAAGTAATTTAAAGCTATCAAAAATTCTTAAAAAAACGAACTTTTTAAAATAAAAAGTACGAATAATAAAAATAACTAAAATGTATCAAAAATTAAAAAAAAAATTAATAAATGGTTGGTCAGGATTTGAAACCGTACCCTACCCGGTGGTGGCACGGTTTCGAATCCTGAACACAACACAATGCTATTTCTTTTTTTAGCATTTTCGATTCATTTTAGTTGTTTTTATTACTTTTACTTTTTATTTGAAAAAAATTTGTTCCACAATTTATTTAAAAAACCATGCATAATTTCATTTAAAATATTTTTTTTTAATTTTTGCGTTTTTTTCCAATTTTATGAACGATAAAAGGTTTATTTTTCAAAAATATCCAATATGTTATCAGATAGGATTTTGTACAGTGAAAAAATAATTATATAATGAATTCAGTAAGTTGTCGAGTTTTTTTTTGATATAATAATAACACCAAAAATAAAAATAACTTGACGGTGTAAGAAAAAATATTAAATTATAAAATATAACAAATTATTTTATAATTCATTATTTTAATTTAATTTTTTCTTTGAAACTCGTATGATGTACGTATGTAAACTAGTGGTATGCTGATAGTTGTCTTTTTAAAATTTTGTTAACTTTTCCATTTACTTATCTGTATTGCGGTTGGACCAGACGATAAAGGTTTTGTTTCAATATAACCTGTATATTTCTGATATAAAAACACAATGGAATTTCAACCACAATTGATTTAACATATACGAATTCGATCAAATGCGATATTCCGCAAAACTATGATTTTTTAAGTGTTTATAAGAGCAGTTAATTTTATATGAATATGAAGAAATCAATTTTTTATCTCCTAAGATCTTAACTTATCATTTTGTATATGTTGAATTGGGGAAAATTCGAAAATATGCAAAAAAAAAATAAAATACGAATATGTATGCATGTAATATTTTTTTAGACGCGGTACAGCTGGCGAACTATTATCGTAACGCTTTACAAATGTTTTTGAAATTTTCGCCAAACATTCCGATCTAAGAATTCAAAGTTCATATGTATGTATACGATAGGAACTGATTGTTTGAAAAATATTTGATGAATTGGGAACTATTCTTAGAACACATTTTAATTAAGCCCACATTAAATTATTCACTTGGATAATGCAACCTAGAAGCTAAATATAAATTTGTGGAAAGTAGGTATTTGAAAGCAAAGAGGAGACAATCTTCCACTTTCTTTGTGAATGTCCGGCTTTGCATATCTCGAGACACAAGTTTTTAGGCAGTCATGTACTAGAGGACCTTTCAGATTTATCAGAGATAGGACTGAGCGATCTTATTAGATATCTCAATGCGACGGGTTGGATCTAGTATCAACCACTGTAACCGAGTAGTTAGATACGGTTCCACATAGTTTGACACCGACGAGTGTAGTGGTCCTTTCAAAAAGGAATCATATAGATTCTACTTGAATGCCCACGTGTAGTGGGCAGCCACGTAAACGAACCAACCAACCAACCAGGTATTTGCAATACGTTTATTCAAAATACAAATGTATTTTAAATTTTTATTCCAAATACAAAATAGTTCTTAATAAAAGTTTAATTTTCACAATGGAAATGATATTTTGTAAGTTTTTTTATTCTATAATTTTGCTGTTTTTTAATCAATATTGAATCATACAATTTTCCTGATGTTTGCACATTTTTAAGAATTTTTGGCATTTTAGAGATTTTTTCAAGATTTTCGATTCTTTTCAATTATATGATTTTTTTTAAATAAATTTTGGGAATAATTTCCAATATTGCAGTTGCAATTTTTAGAATATGCGCTATTTTCGCGGGGTTTTAAATTTTTTAGTTTCTTTGCTAATTACATTTTGGAGCTTGATATCAAATTAAATTCTTACATCAAACTTTTGTTATTATTTTATAGAAAAGGCAATTAATTGAAGTGCTTTTGAAGATTAACTCACTGATGTTACAGAATGAAACAAACATTTCTTATCAAATTCTAGCCGGGAAGAGATTTTTCTGCTTTGTTATGTGTTACTAAGTATCCAAACAACATTTTAATTGTCAAGAGATTTTTTATGACATTGCACAAATACTGCAGGTACGCTCTGCACCTGAATATAGAAAATAATTAAAATTACTCAAGTATAAAACATGAATTTTGCCTTTCTTCTGAAATAACAAATAGGTAGTCATAATAAATGAAAAATTAATTCGTTTTTAAAACAAAACTAAAATTCAATTTCATTGAATTTCATAGTGTCTTGACGATCCATTACATTTCTTTAATATAAATAATATATAAAAAATAATTATGCTTATTTATATACGAAAAGAAAATATAAGTGACAAAAAATACTGTAATATGCATGCATAATATTATACTAATAAACGTACAAAAATAAGTTTAAAGAAACAAACAAAAACAAAACAACAAATCTTTACTTTCGACTGTTTAAATATGCACGTGGATACACACAATGTGTGCATGTGCCCATGAACGCATTTCAGTATTGTTATATGTGTGACAAAAATAGGGAATTTTTAACAACCACACCAATTTCCATCAAGAATTTAAAGTTTTAGTATTTTAAGATTTAAGATATATTATGTACTTAAATGCGTAAACTACTATAAATAATACAACTGTTCTGTGGTGTATAAGAAGCACTTGTGACTACCAACCAGTAGGTTGTTGGTATGGATCCCAACGCAAATTTTTCAAAAAATTTTTAAAAGTAAAATTATTTCGAATATCATTTATTATGCTCATATTTTAGTCGTTAATGTACCGACTTCGATTATTTTCAGTCTAAACCTTCGTAGAACTCCATAAAAGAGATCTGTTTCATAAAATTGACCGTAGGACAGTTGGGGGCATAAAAAAAACAACAGAATAGGTAATATAGCAAAAAAAATCTTTCGGCTATATCTCATTAATTATTGGACCGAGATTTGTTATTTTCAAACCGAACAAATTTATGAAAAATTCCAAGAGAATATTATAAAATTTATGTCTCTATGTTGTCTGAGGTCTTAATTCTAATTACAACAAAATGTAGCAGACGGACATCGCTTATTCGACTTCTCTATCTATAAGGATCCAGAATATATATACTTTATAGGGTCTTAAATGAATAATAAAGAAATTACATACGGAATGACAAACCTATATATCCTCTTTCCAAATTTTTTTGGTGAAGGGTATAAAAACATCTGCAGCAGACTGTTGAAATTTAGCAAGCTACTAAATGAAATTTATGATTCTCACACATTGGTTATTGTAATTACGGGCTGCCCTTGTGTTTATTTATGAAAAAAATTGCGGCGTTTTTTGGGCAGTTTTCTAACACCGAAATACAAACGTGTTTTCAAGATGTTGTAAATCGCATGGGTGTTTTTTTAAGCTAGATAGAACTTTAAATTGTAAAAGGTAACACAAAAAATTAAATTTTGATGAAACATTTTTTTTTATTTGTTTCAGTATACTCTGACAAATCATCATGAATAGACTCACGCTTGAACAACGCTACGAAATTATCCAAATTTACTTTGAAAATCAGTCGTCGATTCGTTGGCTGACCCGTTGTTTTATCGCAAAATTGTGTTCAGCGATGAGGCGCATTTTTGGCTTAACGGCTTTGTTAATAAGCAAAATTGCCGCATATGGAGTGAGACGAATCCACAAGAGACCCTACAGACTCCATTACATCCAGAAAAATGCACCGTTTGGTGCGGTTTTCACGCTGGTGGCATCATCGGACCTTATTTCTTCAAAAATGAGGCCGGACTCGCGTTACGGTCAATGGAGATCGTTACCGCACCATGATCAATGATTTTTTGTTTGAAAATATGGATGACATTGATCCGGAGGAGATGTGGTTTCAACAGGATGGCGCTACGTGCCATACGGCGAACGCAACCATCGACTTATTGAAATCAAAATTTGGCGATAAGTTGATTTCGAGAAATGGACCTGTCAATTGGCCTCCAAGGTCGTGCGATTTGACACCTCTCGATTATTTCCTGTGGGGCTACGTGAAGTCACTGGTTTATGCTGATAAACCAGCAACAATTGACGCCTTGGAGGCCAGCATTGTTCGTGTTATTCGTGACATACGGCCAGCAGTGCTCGAAAAAGTGGCCCAAAATTGGACGTCCAGAATGCGCTTCGTCAAGAGCAGCTGTGGTGTATAAGAAGCGCTTGTGACTACCAACCAGTGGGTTGTTAGATTGAATCCCCACGCAACTTTTTAAAAAAAATTTTAAAAGTAAAATTGTTTCGAATACCATTTTTTTCTCATATTTTAGTCGTTAGGACCGACTTCAATTATTTTCAGTCTAAACCTTCGTAGAACTCAATACAAGAGATCTGCTTCATAAAATTGACCGTAGGACAGTTGGGGCCACAAAAAAAAACAACAGAATAGGAAATATAACAAAAAAGTCTTTCGGCCATATCTCATTGATTATTGGGCCGAGTTTTGTTATTTTCAAAACGAACAAATTTATGAAAAATTCCAAGAGAATATTATAAAATTTATGTCTCTATGTTGTCTGAGGTAGAATTACTTACACAAAATTAGCAGACGGACAGACGGACATCGCTCATTCGACTTTTCTATCTATAAGGATCCAGAATATATATACTTTATGGGGTCTCAAATGAATAATGAAGAAATTACATACGGAATGACAAACCTATATATCCCCTTTGCAAATTTTTTGGTGAAGGGTATAAAAAAACAAGAATTAATTATGAAGTCAGAAACAGCTGACTACAACATAAAGAATTTGTATTTTGTATGTTAGTCATGGAAAATTAAATTTTTCTTCGGTACAAAAAATACTTTAAATAGTACTTTATTGACCTCCACAGTACTAAATTAAACTCTTTGTAATTTTTTATTTATTAACTAAAATCATATAATAATTTGCATTTGTTTTTGCGTTTATATTATATTATCGAAACAACCACAATGGTTTTATCTGACACAAAACGTTATTCTTAAGCCCTTTTCACACCAAGATAAAGGTTTGAGATTAAAGTTTAAAATCATATTGACATTCAGTTGAGAGTAAATGTTTAATTCTGACCTTAATGTTAAACTACATCTATCTTCTTCAAAACTTGGAATTTTTAAAAATATGTATTTTCCTAAATTATAGATTTCTCAAACTAAAAACAAATTTTAAGTTTCAATTTCGCGTGGGCCCTTTTTCCACTTTGGTTGGAAATTATTTCATTTGGTAGCTATTACATGGTACCTCGTTTTATTGCAAATCGTTCTTAATTTAAGATCAAATTGTTTATAAACTGGATATATACACGAGACCTGTAAAAGCATATTTAAAGACAAGCTTAAGGCGATGTACTCTTTTAAAATTCTTTAACTATGTTATACATATATGTATGTTACTCGTATATGCAATTGTTGAACGCGTAAAAGTAAAATTAGTAGTTTGAAAGTACTAAATGAACCGGAGGATTAACACGGTATTAGGTCAGTATCACAAATCCGAGGACCGAAATTAGTCGCTATGCTTGAAAAATTTTAAACTTATTAGCACACAAACAACAACAAAAATTTTACTTGAAATGTATTTCAAGTTTGAAAAACACTATATTTAAATATTCGGAGTCTTGAGAAGATCAATGTAGTTTACCATTAAGTTCAGCACCAGACATTTACTTTCAATATGATTTGAAACATGATTGAATACTACAGGTGATGTCGAAGCTGCAAAAACACTTCTTTTAGGTTCAAAGCTGTCAAAAAGTACAAAAGAAAAATGGTCTGTTCTATAAAGAATTTTGTTTCTTTTCATTTTCTTATTTGCATTTGAAACAAGTGATAAAGTGTGCTTGTTTTTAGCAGTATGGGTGTGTGTTAGTCAAATTTTGACAGACTCAAACCCAAGAAAAAAAGTCCGTTGACGCTTCGACATGATTTGAAACTGTAATCGCAAACCGTTATTTTGATGTGAAAAGAGATTAAGAATAAGGTTTAGTATCAGATAAAACCATTGTGATTGTTTCGATAATATAACATAAGCGCAACAACAAATACAATTCATTATATGTTTTTAGTTAAATAAAAATAACAAAGACTTTAATTTGGTACTGTGGAGGTCAAAAAGTACTATTTAAAATATATTTTGTACCGAAGAAAAATTTAATTTTCCATCATTGAGTTCAAAACATTGGAGTTAGTATAGAGATGGACACCACTCACGTGATTAGCGGAATCACCCGTGATCATAACTTTGAAAATTCTTTTTACTAGGAAAGTAATGCTGAAACAATTATCCATGGACTGATTTAACGTCGCTGCACCACCTTATCAGCGTTATTTGTTCGAATTTACCACTTTTGACGGTGGATACTAATGACTAGGAATATCAACTATTTAATCGCATTATTTAACAAGTTACAATAAGAAAATTGCTTCTATTCATTTCTACAAGTTAAATCAACTTCGACTAGTATAGAATTCCCATATCTGATGATTCAATATTCTATATTTCATTTCAGTTTTTCATTTATTTACTTGGTTTTTGTCTTTTTTAGTTGAATTTCTTAATTCAGCCAACTGTGACAACGTAAACATGGAGTTTGACGGTTGTCATAGTTTTAAATATTAATGTTTGCGCATAATTAGTTGAACTGCTTTTGGTTTATGTTGAAATGAATTGTTTGGAACAAGTACAAATTTGACTTTACACATTTCTTCTTTAATTAAAACATATTTATCAAGAAAGTATTATTGAAACAATTTATTCATCAGACAAGCACAACGGACCGGTAATAATAATAACTTTTTTTATAATCTAAAATTTTTTTCGTGAGTATTTCGTGAGCTTGACTTTTCGTTATTATGACTAACTTTTTTCCACTCACGTGATCGTGTATAAACGGGAGCCAAAAATATATGGTCGTGTATGAGTAAAATTTTTTATCATGGGATTGCATGAGCGTGAGTGAAAAGTCACTCACGATCCCATCTCTAGCACATATAAACGCTACTTTTGACATAATTCTAGTAGTCGGCCATTAAAAAACACAACACTACAAAAAATCAGCTGGATTATTAGACAGGCCCGTATTATTGGATCATGGTACTAGGTTTATCGGAATCCATCATAGAAAAAAATATAAATGTTGTAATTTTTATTTGGCTGATAACTTTAAGGAACAGAAATGATGGCACGGGTTGACGGTCAGGTTCCGTATGCGTATCGCCGGTAGGTGGTAGGGTTCAGCTATAGTTCTCGGATTCCACCCAGAACGTGATTTTTATGTGTTTACCTTTACTTCTTAAAATTCAATTTTGGCCGCGTAAATATTAAATTTTGACAGTTTGTGAAACAACGAAGAGTTTCCTCAAGAAGATTATACTTTCCCATTTATTAAAACTTTGCTAACAAACATATACAAATTTTATATCCAGAATACGACATGTAGCTCAGCCAATTGTAAAAAGTTTGTATGGTCAGAATTACTCTCTCTTTGTCTTATACTTACATATTTGAGTTAATAGTATATATATATATATATATATATATATGTATATACATATGTATATAAATAAATATAATATTATGAAGAAAATTGGATGAATTTATTTGAAGGAGCTGTTGGCTGAATTAGTTAGAGCGTTGCGCAGGGAGCAATTGATGAGTAAGTACTATTGTGGCTGCCATAAGATAGTTTTTTATTTATTTTCCAAACCTTTATTCAAAATTTGGCTAATTTTATATCAAATGATGAAACAGAACAAATCTGCAACTTCAGGAACAATCGCGGATGGCCCATAATAAAATCGGCGGCCGTAACTTCAAATACTCTCTTATTATTGTTTGATTTTCTTTTAAATACTTGTATTTTTCGTATGAAAAATGTACGTGATTTCATAAAAAAACGGTAACATTGTTGAGAGAATGAGTGTCTAAAATTGAGAGTACAAGAAAAAACGCTGTAAAAATAAAGTAGATTATATTTCATGACCGCAGAATTTTATGTCAAATTTTATGGAAAACAAACGTCAGCCACAGTTCTGTTTCTTCATTGAGGCCTTCATATACGTCATCATTACCTGCGTTGGTTTATATAATCCGCCTTTGCCCCATCTACATATCTATGTACATATGTTTTGTATTCCTTGGCTCATTAACATTGTGAGAACCAAAATTGGAGGAACTTTGGAACCACACGGGTCGTAGATCGAACGGATTTTTATCCATTCAATTGGGGGGGCTGATTTATATCGCCATAAGTTTATTTTCAGATAGCAGCTAAGGGGGTCACTCCGGTAAAAGAGTCAAGCGAAGGGTTAATTGCACAGAGCGGCAGAGGTGTGAGCAGATCGACAGTCAACCCTGAGGAATGCAACAATAATCGACAGCAATACAACACAAAGCTACGTAGGACAAAACTCAGCAACATGCTCTTGTCGACCAAAAATACAAGGGAAATGCCGCAAAAGGTCAAGCTGCAACAGAATTGTAGCCGGCCGATAGTATAAAAGGCAGACGATAAAATGAATCGATCTCTCTTTTCCGGCAAACATTCAAGGTGGTAAGAGCAGTGCAACGTAGTGTGAGTGTAGAGGTGAAAACAAAAAATATTCAAAAAAATATAAATAAACATAAATTAATTAAATAAAAATAAACACTAAATAAAAAAAAAGAAGGGAAGTAAACTGTTTCTTTTTTTAAATTATAAAACAAGCGCAAAGCGGTTCCAGTGGGACAAGTGGGTGCGACTACAACGAGCAGTACAAATTAATTTTTATTTTTTTTATCAGGAGCTCGGTCAACACCAACCCAAATTAGTAGAGGAAATTTTTAGCAGCAAGTAGGATTTTTATCCACTTGCTTGGACTAGATTTTTATCTAGTCCTGGAGAATAGGGCACTAGCTCAGGGTTAAGCGTAGGGGACTCCCAGAGGTTTTTACCCGGAGTCACAGGTGGAGGACTCCCAGAGGTTATCACCCGGATAGGTAGAGGGGCTGGATTTTCATCCGGTACATAAGTTAGTAGATTTAGGAGTATATTTACAGCCATGTCTCAACACGGCCACCCAGCTGACCAATAAGTTAAATTTGTGTAATTGTGAAAGTTGTGTAAGAGGACCCTGGACATCGCTGAACTATCCCAGCTTCAAACCCGGATAAACCGGAGGTCCGTTACACCATATGGAACCGTGTCTTTCAATATAATAACTGCAAAGAGTTCAAAATTGTATACATATTTAATACTGTTTTTATTATTTTTAATTGAGAGTAAGAAAATGTATGAGTGTTTCATGGTCAGTGGTGGCGTTGACCCCGACGGCTTTTCTGTCTTTGCATTTTTTGCAGTTCATAACAGCACATTTGATTTTTAAGTTAAATGATTTTTTCTCCTAATTAAACTTTAAATAACTTCATATGTTTTTTAATTTAAATATCACAAGTTACAAAATATATTTGTTCACACATTATATTTTGCCACTAAAGTGACGTCAGAAAAAACCAACTGCGTTATACCCATCATAATTTTTGAAGAATTATAGAATAATCGAAAGAGTGCTTTTTTGTTGATGTAATGGTATTTCGACAAAGAATTGGGAGTAGAGTTTCTCGCCTTCTATTGCTAAACCAAACAAGTAAAACAATAAAAAAACTGTTTATCTGCTGTCATTGAAAACACTGTTGTCTATTTGATAAACAAAAATAAAAACACCCTTTACTGTTTGGTGTGAATGTTATTTCATTGTAAGAACTTTATTAGCTTATAGTCACGTAATTAGACTTTATTATGAAAAATTATATATAATGAATAAAAACACATATGGGTTAATAAAAAGAAGTACTACCACAAAAACCTTTATGAACTAAAATTTGTATCCACAATTTTCTCATAAATCACCCACAAAAGAGACATACACACATACATACATGCATATATATAAATTTATTTGTCAGATAGTTTAAGCTTGTGATTATTTATTTTAATTGATTATTTTATACATTCATATGTAAGTACTTTTATGTTTATTTATGAACAATCGCAGTAAAATTATGAGTAAACATTTTAAAAACATAAGTAGAGTAAAGTTTATTGCACTTATTTTACTCACTTGAAATGTCAAAATGCTGTCAAATTAGACACTTATTTGACAACAATTGTAATAACATAGTTTTTCCTGTTTTGTATGCGTGAGCGTTAAAGGTTTTTTTGTATGGCTAAAAATTTCAAACGGAAGTAGTCAACCTTGTCTATATTAAAAAATATTGGTTAAGATTTATGAGCAAGTATTTTAATCGAATTGCTTTAGCAATATGTTTGAAGTATTGTAATTTAAATATTTTATGTTAAAAAACTATTAATTGTTTAGTCGTGATTATTTGAACTTAACATAATTTAAGTTTTTAGTATGTATAAGTATTGCCGCAAAAGGGAAATTATATAAAATAATAAGCGTGACCACTGTTTTTGTTATATTTTATAAAATCTAGCATTTCATCTACAAATTAAATGTAGTGGAATAAGATTACATAGGTATATTGATGATATAATTAATTTTATTTTCAATAACTATTCATTTTCTTCACTTATATACAATAAGTATTTGCTTTATATACATTATTTAGTGATTATACATATTCCGTCTAATATTTGAATTTTGTGACTATCACTTAAATCAAAGGTGGTAATGGTAATTGAAATTACTATCCTGAAAATTCCTGGAATATATTGAAATGAAATTTTTATGGCTTGAGTTGAAAAATTATTATATTCGATATGAATCTATTTTATTTTCTTAACAACCTTTATAAAATTATACGCCCTTTTAAAAGTTTCAAAGCCTACTATGCTTATACTATTATAATTTTTATAATTATCATTGAGTTTTTAATAGTTTTTGTGTAAGTAAAGAGGTTTGAAAAATTTAAAAATAAGGTTTTTTAAATGTTTTTGTATAAGATAAGAGGTTTTGAAACTTTTCAAAAATATGGTTTAAGGTCTACTGATGATTTGGCTTTAGCACCAATGAAATGCATGTATATAGACTAGCTAAAAACCCTAAACAAACAAAAGTTTTTTAATTCACTAAAAATTACTCTTACAACATTCTAAGCTAGGTTGTCAGTTCGATAGAGAATAAACTTTTGTAATATTCTTTTAATCTCCATACGCCCATAAAGTATGAAGTTATCGATAAGAAACGATGCCTTGAGAATTCACCAACGAGAAAACTTTTAACTAAGCAATTATTTCAGCGATTTTTTAAAATTTTTAACAGTTTTGGTAAACCAAATGGTTAAGCATTTCAAAAATCATTTCACTAGGCTTTAACTTTTCATTTCAAGCTGAAAGTCCATACCACGTGTGCTATGCTTTCTAAGCATCTGCCAAAAAAGTATAATCAGTGTAATTGAATGTGACAAGTTACACAGCGTGTAACTTGTAAAGTAGGTTTACTTTTGTACTCGCCGCAAGCGCCAAGAGAAAAGGTCAGCTGTTTTTGTTAGCCAAAGATGGCATATTATATTCTATTTTAAATTTTATCGAAAAAATATGTTATTATCGTAAATGTCTTTTTTCCATATTTTTTATATTAAAAAGCTTTTTTAATTAAAAAACCCTGGGAAGATGCTAAATATTTTCTAATAATGTTTGAAGACTGTGAACTAGTGGAATAGTGTCACATAATGTAGCAGTGGCTTTGCTTATGGATTTTGCAGCCTCTTCGAAGTAAGCCAAAATCTTTACCACCTCTTCCATCATTATAAATTCGTCCGTTGTAAGTTCTGCCCTGCATTTAACACGAGGTAAGTAAGTTTGAACCGTAAGCCTTTGCTGTAGCAAACCTGTAAATATATCTTGTATGTGTACATGATTCGGAATATTGTATGCATTTTGCATATTTTTTTTAAATTTTAGTGCTGCTTGTGGAATGGCTAAAATGTCCTATAATAGACCTTGACTTGATAATCATTTCAAAACGATTACGAATTAAAAAACCATTTCATTATTCTATTTTGATTTTATGTTCTGCTTTTAATATGTTGAAATTTGAATTGTTGGTTAAAAATAAAACTCAAAAAAAATGTTAAGAAGTATCGTAGTATCGACAGAAAATATCGCCGATATCAATATATCGGAAAACTTTAAGTATCGCCCATAAATATATATGAATCGGTTTTATCCCTAAGGACGTATATATATATTCATATGTATATAACATAATAAACGCACAAAAAAAGCAACTATGTATCAATGTTTATCATTTTAAAAACTTCAGAATCAAAATCTTCTGATTCATCAGCCAGTGCAATTTTTTTGCATGTCTTGGTTGTATTAAAAAGTGTTAGCATTTGAGAAGATGGAACAAATTCGGCACAGCGAACTGAATTATTTTTGAAGTGTATATTTAGAAGAGCTTCTAATAAGTCGTACTGTATTCTGTTGCGAATTTTTTCAATGTAACCATCATCAAGCAGAAAACTATGATTTGTCAATATCTACATGAATTTGAATACAAAAAAGAAAAACTAAATAACAAGATTTATAATAATATATCATCCCCAAAAAATCCTCCGGGGATTTTCCCGAAATTGTTATCCCCAATTACAAAAAAATCCCCTATTTAGGGACAAATCCACAAAACTGAGAACGCTGTTAGGGATCCTAATTAATTAAAAAATTTGTTTGAATTGATTACTAAATTGACAAATTCAAGCATTTTATTTTATAGTACAAATTAATTTAATTTTTTAATTTAATTTAATTTTTTTATTTTAAAATATTTATCTAAATTTACTATATCTTCCATAGAGCCTATTTCAGTTAAACTCCATATGAATTTATGAAAATTTTCCGGTGTAGGAGTATCAGAATTTAATTATTTATCCACCTAACTACTTCCAAAAATTTTTTTCCATAAATATGTCATGCTGCAAAAAATGTATTTTTTTAAATTTTCAATTAAAGCTGACTCGAAAAACAGAATCATAAGTCAATCCGTTCATAGTGTCCTTTTGCGTTATGCGCTACAAGCTAACACATAGTGAGCTAACTTATTGGTAGCACAACCTTATGCACCTGAGCGCTCCTGTTATTAGGTTCGGTGTTAGCCGAAAGATTTTCTCAGATTGCGGTGAGGGGTTTTCTCTAAACCATCCTACCAAACTAATAAACCACAAAATAGTATGGACTTGACTGACTACCGTATCAAAGATTCAGTTGATTCCGCTAGGGTTTATACACACCAGTATGGTTTTTACACTAATGCCTTTTCTGCCCAGGACTGGATATTTAGGTTCCACGATAGATTTCTATCAATGATTTTACCCAGATATTTAGCGTTTTCCGAGACCGTCAAACTTGTCCCATTGAGTTTAGCGTTTTCCGAGACTGTCAAACTTGTCCCGTTGAGTTTGCGAGGCATAAAGCTTTCGTACTTGAACCTCCTAGTAAAAAGTATTCTCCATTTGCTCAGAAGGGCCAGTGCTGATTCAATACACTGGAATATTCTGCCCAAGTGTTTGCAAAAGACTGCGACTGCTACGTCATCAGCGCAAGCAGCAGTCTTAACCGTGTTGCAGCGGAACGGAATTAAAAGCAAATATTGCAAGGTTCAAGCAGCTATTTGCTTATTTAGTGTGATTATTTTTCGATCTAAATTGCTTGCTAGTGCTTGCGAAACGTTTTTTTTTTTGGAATATTGTTTCACGTTCAATTATTTTTGACTAAAGAAACGTTAAGAACTTAAGCCAAATATTAACCACTTTGGATTACTATCTCTAATTAAATTTTTAATTTTTCGTTTTTCAAGGAAAACCGAAGAATTTTATTGGGAATGATAAAATTTTTCATTTTGTAATGGTACGGGACAGAGAAGCAATTGAGATACAAAATATCTCACAAAATTACATTTTGATTGATTTTTGCCAATCTCCTTTATCTCATTTAATTGTCCATACCTTCAATATGTATACAAAAAGTTGCATTAAACAAATTTTGAGAAAAATTTCATTTAAATTTATATTATTTTATATTTAATGTTTTTGCTATTTAGTGGTAGTCAATAGGAGTCTCCAATTATTAGCATTTGAGCTTTGTTCGAGCAAGGAGTCATTGGATTCTGAGATTAAAATCTTTCCCGATTATACTAGCTCTGTTTTCAAATTCTAGAATACTTCAAATAACTCGAATAATTTTATATAATTAATAGGCGAAACCCGTTTTTGTAATGCAGCTTATGCTCACATTATACAGCTTATACTATTGATTGCGGCTGTGCTATTAGTATCGGTTCATTACTTTGGGAGCTACCCAGCTAGCATTTGGAAGATAATTTGACGAGCGCGATCCTTTCGTGGCTATTTTTTAATTGTCCAGACGATTGTTTAAGTAAAATTACTTTTGACTCTCCCAAATGATGCTTTTGCGAGCCATTCTAACGCTTGTTGGCAGAGTTGCCAGAATAAGATAGATTAAAATTAAGTATAAATTCTCTCACTCTATAAAATAGTACAAATATATGGGCTACCTTTTCCACAACTTTATCGTAGGTTTTTTATAAAACAAGAGAGGGTGTGCAATTAGACAACTTATGCTGCTATACTTTAGACCAGAGACCCAAAATAACTGATGCTATTATTATACCCTTCACCAAAAAATTTGGAAAGGGGATATATATGTTTGTCATTCCGTATGTAATTTCTACATTATTCATTTAAGACTCCATAAAGTATATATATTCTGGATCCTTATAGATAGAAAAGTCGAATGAGCGATGTCCGTCTGCTATATTTTAGTGTAAGTAGAATTAAGGCCTCACACAACATAGAGACATAAATTTTATAATATTCTCTTGGAATTTTTCATAAAATTGTTCGGTTTGAAAATAACAAAACTCGGCCCCATAATTAATGAGATATGGCCAAAAGACTTTTTTGTTATATGTCCTATTCTGTTGTTTTTTTATGGCCCCAACTGTCCTACGGTCAATTTTATGCAGCAGATCTCTTGTATGGAGTTCTACGAAGGTTTAGACTGAAGATAATCGACGTCGGTCCATTACCGACTAATATATTGGGCAATAAAAAAGGTATTCTAAATAATTTAACTTTTAAAATTTTTTTTAAAAAGATGTGTTGGGATTCATACCTACAACCTACTGGTTGGTGGTCACAAGCGCTTCTCATGCAGCACAGAGCAGTTGTATTAGTCATAGTAGTTTACGCGTTTAAGTACATAATACAGTGCTAGCTCGCTTATCCGAAGGTATGTAATCCGAATTATCCAGTAATCCGAATTGAAATTACGACGTATTACATACTCTTTAGTCCGAATTGGTTGCAAGTTCGTTAAACCGAATTTTTATTTATTTATTTTTCTGATTTAATGTGTTTTTTTTTTACAAAACCATGTGTGGAATTTAAAACTAACGGGCGGGACATCACTGAGATGCAGAGCCTTCTATGATTGATATTGTACATATATATGTATGTTTTATGTCTTGTTACAATTCTTCTCTAAATTCTTGTTGGAAGCATATTCATCCTCAGAGGTGGGCTTCAGATGATAACATCCCACTATCATTGTTACAACAATAACCAACTTATTTTACCGCAACAATGACATTCGAATTTCCGAAAATGAAATTATTCTTAGCTGGATTATTAACTCTGACAATACTTCGTGTAATAAATAGTTCAGAGTCAGACACAGAAAATTTGGAATCTCAGCATTTAATTATGAAACACTTTAGAAATCGTGAAGCTGTGCAAGCCTTAAATACTACAATATATTGGGCAAAGGAACGAGGTATGCAAACAGATTACATATTGATGTTAAAAGAATTGCGGAACAAAGCTTTGGAAGCATGTACAAAGAAAGAGAAGCAAACCTACATCATAAATTATGTTAAAATAATATGTTTTTTTAATTAAAATTCTTGATTTGTTTTTTTTTTTGTTTGTTTCTTTAAACTTATTTTTGTATGTTTATTGGTATAATATTATGCATGCATATTACAGTATTTAACACTTATATTTTCTTTTCATATATAAATAACCATAATAATTTTTTATATTATTTATATTTAATAAATGTAATGGGTCATTAAGACACTATGTAAAGCTCCAAAATGTAATTATCAAAGAAAGCAAAAAATTGAAAACAACGCTAAAATAGCGAATATTCTGAAAATTGCAACTGCAATATTGGTAATTATTCCCAAGATTTATTTAAAAAACATCATCACCCCTATCGTGAATAATTTTTCCCCATTTTCCTAAAACTGCAATTGTGAATAATTTTTTCCCTTGAAATGTGTTCACTTTTTCTTATATGTAATTCAAAGAGGCATAATATCAACAAACATTCAAAAAATTAGACTTGTCGTGAACGAATTTTTGAAAGCTGTTTTCCCTTTTATTATTAGTTTGTTCACTTTGTTTTATTTAGGGAACTGGATACAGAATGTAAGTAATTTTTATTTTTTACTTAATATTTTGATTATTAGAAATATTTTTAGGACGAAATCAATAAATAAATTGCAAAGCGACATCCTTCTCAATAGGATGCAAAATAACCGACACATTTGTGAAGGTTTCCAAAGATGTAGTGGGCGAATTTCGGAGTTATCTTGTAGGGGAATTAAATAGTGCTGGTCCTCCTATAAAAAGTGTTGTTGAATTGAAAAAGGTAGTTGCATTTTAAGTATTGTAAATTTAAGTATTGAAAAATTAAAAAAAATATCTTATTGTGGTTCAGGATTCGAAACCGTGCCACCGGGCAGGCTCAAAGAAGAAATAGCTGGAAAAATTTTTTGGTCTATTTTTTGACTACAAAAATTTGATGTCATATGTATACCATTAAAAGTTTTTATATTATATAAAATTAATTTTGTATGTAAATATATTTACATTACTAAAATATCAAATAAAATTAAAGAAATTTAATATAAGTACCTTATCCGAGTACAAATGATAAACATTTTTTAAAAATGTGCAGATGTCTGAAATATACAATTTATTTTAACTATATTATTAAAATGAAATGTTACAAAAACTAGAACTATATTTTTGAAGCGTAAAAAATTTTAGCACTTTGTTTTTGGCAATCTAGCTCATTTAATTTGTCTTTCTCTGGTAACCCTGAATGAGACAGCCTTTTTTGTTTTGATTAATTATAGAATTGTGAGAAAATCGTAGTAAACATTAATTGCAATTTGTTTATTTTGTTAGTCAATATTTTCATTGCATGTGATCATAATTTCGAACCATATTATGATCATTTATTACCTTATTATATTTATATTCAATTGTTTTGATAATAACATGATTTGACTTTGACCCTACAATTCCATCATATTGTTATTCGTCTGTATTGACTTTAACATGGTTAGGCCTAAGAAATTATACATTCATAAAAAAAGAAGATAAATATTTATTTTTTTTATATTTTAAACACGTTGTACACATCTAAGATTTTGTTCCAATCGCTATAATTAAAAATATTTATTTGTTTTTTTTAATACCAACACGTGTTTAAGTGACCAAACCTTCTTTCTATCGTTATTCTTATGAAATTTAAATCATTTATTACATGCCATTTATGTGTGTAATGTGTCTGTTTTTGTGTCTACAGAATGCGTATATTTAGCCATACATTCAGTCACTCACTCTTTTCGTTTTATTTATTTATTCTTGCCTTCACTCATTTATGTCGTTAATTAAAATCTACAAACGGAAGGAAATTATAAATTTTTATTCATTTTATATGGTTTCACAACATTTATTAAAAATTAAAATTTTTCAAATATAACTGCCAGCTATAATGTCTTGGTGGAAGAGTAAAAACTCATGTACAGAGATATTAAACAGATTTTTTACATTAAAATAAAGCCTTTGACACTATTTTATTATATCTTTTGATAGCACTTTAATTAAACTGTTTACCAACATTTCTTAATACGCTATTAAAAAAGACTTAAAACTTTTAAAGAATATAACATTTTGCTCGTGTGGAAAAAGGTTTTTTATGTTTTATGCGACTAAATGATTCTAGTTTTTCAAGTGTTTTCGAAGAAAAATTTACTATTACTGTTTATTTCCTTAAAGATGTCATTATTTTGGAAAGAGACGCCTTTACAAATATCAGCTGCAATTTATCTAATATAAACCATGGTGAAATAAACAGGTGGCATTACTACGCCATGTGATAATTTTTAGCTCTAGCACATGATCTAATAACACAAGTCTGTTTATAACTACAACAATTCAACAATAAAAAAACAACAAGAAAGTATGAAGTCAACTGAAGCTGACTCCAACTTAAAGAAATTGTATTTTGTATGTTAGTGATGGAAAATTAAATATTTCTTCGGTACAAAAAATACTTTAAAAAGTACTTTTTTGACCTCCACAGTACTAAATTAAACTCTTTGTAATTTTTTATTTATTAACTAAAGTCATATAATAATTTGCATTTGTTATTGCGTTTATATTATATTATCGAAACAACCACAATGGTTTTAACTGACAAAAAACGTTATTCTTAATCCCTTTTCACACCAAGATAAAGGTTTGAGATTAAAGTTTAAAATCATATTGACATTCAGTTGAGAGTAAATGTTTAATTCTGACCTTAATGTTAAACTACATCGATCTTCTTCAAAACTTGGAATTTTTAAAAATATGTATTTTCCTAAATTATAGATTTCTCAAACTAAAAATAAATTTTAAGTTTACATTTCCCGGTGGCCCTTTTTCCATTTTGGTTGAAAATTATTCATTTGGTAGCTATTACATGGTACCTCGTTTTATTGCAAATCATTCTTAACCCATTACCGCCCACTGTTACATATGTGTAACGTCTACATTGCTTAATCTTAAACTAAACTGTGAATTTACTGAATGATTTACAGTTTCATATTTATATCTATTGTGTATATTTAAGTCCAGCCTGCATCTATAAATCATTAAATAGTTAGTTCTGCTCTTTTTGTGTTAGTGTACTGTTGTTTTGTGAAGTGCTCAATTTGAAAGTCGCAAAAAACTTGAATATGACGACACGAAGAAGGTAAGAAAATTAATTATTTATATATTAATTGTCCAAAACAAATAAGAAACACATCAAGTTTTAATTATCCAAGTTAAAAAAAAATATTCGAGCTTTATAGTGTACGGTATAAAGAAACCAAAGTTGGTGTTACGTATGTGTAATACTGGGCAGCACTCAGTACTTTTTAGACCAAATTATTTTACGTTACAAAAATTTATAAATATCATCACATTTGGCGTAAGATATTTTTTAAGACCAATTTTTTTACAGATACGGGCTTTTAACATTAGAAGAAGCCACACAGTACCTTGAGGAGCTTCTGTCAGACGAAAGCCAGGAAGATGTTATTGAACAAGTGGTCATTGAGCCACCCAGTGCAAATTATATGCCATCTGATGAAGACTCCGGAGATGAAGATGGCAGTGGACTTCCCCAAAACTTGCTCTACTTGTACAACCTTGTGAAATTACAATTCGCAAGCTCAGAACATGTGATGATAATGAACATCAAATTATAGTTGACGATGAAGATTTTATGATCGAACAAGCATTGCAAGATGTTATAAATAATTATTCCACTAATTTATATATTGACTGTGTTAGATCTATTGCTACCACACCATGTAGTTGTTCAATCCCCTGAACATTCTCTCAAAAGAAAATCATTGGAAAATAGGGTAAAGACGCCTCCCAAGATTCCTCGTTTACAGCCGTTAGATTCGGCCTCGGGTTCTATAAAGAGAGCATCAAAATGTAGAAAATCGCAGTTTGCCAAATCATTATCTAAAGATACGAGTAACTGGATGGAAGATGATGATGTATGGTGTCAACGTATATTTCATGAACCTGATTTTTCTGATTGCACTGACTTGCCACCCCATGAGCAATTTGAAAAGTTTTTTGATAATGAGTTAGTACAAAAGCTGTGTGATGAAAGTAACAGTTATGCGGTATATAGTGATCAGGAAAACCCAAAAATAACAATGAATGAGATGCGCGTTTTTCTTGGTATCCTGATTGTTACAGGTTAAGCTTCAGTACCTTCAAAAAGGGACTATTGGTCAAATGAAAGCGACCTGAAAAACGAACTAGTTTCCGATTCAATGCGTAGAAATCGTTTTGACACAATATTTCGAAATATACATTTTATTGATAATGCAAAACAACAAACAGATAATAAAATCTGGAAACTTCGGCCATATACAGATGCTTTAAAAAAACGTTTTCTAAAGCACTTCCATCCTGAACAATGCCTCTCTTATGACGTGTCAATGATTGAATATTATGGCCGTCACGGCTGTAAACAGTTCATAAGATGAAAACCTCTACGTTTTGGGTACAAAATGTGGAGTCTAAATACTCCGCTGGGGTATTTAATTAATTTTGAAATGTACCAAGGATCAAATCCCCGTTTGAAGCCGGAATATTACACAAGGTATGGAAAAAATATAACTCCGCTATTGTGTATGCTGGATGAATTTGATGAAAATCTAAAACAACTTGAGTTTTCAGTTCATTTCGACAATTTGTTCACGAGACCATCTGCGTTGGTTGGCCACAAGCAACGTCGTTATCATGGAACAGGAACAATGCGAGAAAATTCCATTCTCAAATCTTGTCCTCTACCTTCAAAAGATGTTCTAAAAAAACAACAACGTGGTCATATCGAAAGTATGCAAATGGTCGATCCTGCTATAAAAATTACAAAATGGGTTGACAATGCAGTTGTAACTTTAGCATCCACTATTCACGGTAAGTTACCAATCACCAAAATAAGCAGATTTTCTCGAACAGAAAAGAATTATGGTTCCTCTACCTCATGCCATAAACGAATATAATAAGAATGGACCAAAACGTCAATACATATAGAATTGGCGAGCGCGGGAAGAAGTGGAGGTTTTCAATATTTACATGGCTAGTAGATGTTTCCATACAAAATGCTTGGCTTCTACATCGTAAAGCAGGAGGGAATATACCACAGTTAAACTTTCGCCGGGCAATTGTTACTCGATATTGCAAATCTTATGGCAGCAAAAAATCACCTCAAAGTTATCGTCGTTTATGTACAGACGAACAAGAGTACTCAATTCGATACGACGGGGTAAATCACTTTGTTGTAGAAACAAAGGAAAAAAAGACGTCGTTGTGCAGATCCGCCCTGCCGTTCGCATCCTACTTCCATGTGTAAAAAATGTGATGTTGGTTTATGCATCAAATACTTCGAGAAATACCACTTTTTTCAACAAACTAAGAAAATACTAATAAAAAAAGTATGTATATATTTTTTATTTTTTGTTATATGTGTGAAATATCTTTAGAAAACCGTTTTCAGTTTCCTTTTTCTTAATAAATTGAAGTTTTTGTTAAGTTTTCTTTATAAAATATATGCGTTTTATTTGAAAAATTAAAGGTCGCAAAGTTGTAAGTACAGCCCATTATGGAGCAAATACAACAAATTTTGTTATTAAAATAAGTTTATTTCAGATAGATTACTTGCTGTTTAAAATTTCATTGAACTACCTAGTCTAAATCGCTGTGGGTATTAATGGGTTAATTTAAGATCAAATTGTTTATCACCTGTATATACGCGAGACCTTTATGAAACACACGTAGTAATAGAAAAGCAAAGATCATTAGAAAACTATTTTAAAAATTATTGTCTACATTGGATTTCAGCAAAAAAGACACATAACGCAGGAAGAGCGAGTGGTGGATGCTTGTATGGCTACAGGAAAGTACTACGAAAAACATATGCATTATCATTTTTAGATATCTCAGATAACATTGTTATGACTTTTAAAATCGATGGTTCGCTTTTCTATTTTATTCCAAGATATTTAAACTGCAATAACTGGAATGCTGATTTTGAGAAACTTGAACAATTTATTGAGAGCCAACGTTTTGAAAATTTTTTTATATTGGGCGATTTAAACGCTAGAATTTCTGAAGAACAAGTACTGGATGCTGATATTGTATGCAATGTACCCCATGTGCGGGAATACAGATTGTCAAGAGATATAACAATAAATAGTGAAGGCAGAAAGTTACTTAATTTGGTAGAAAATGTTGGTGGCATTATTCTTAATGGAAGAACCGCAAATGACGAACAAGGTGAATTTAGTTTTCATGGTGCTAGAGGCAATACTGTAATAGATTACTGCATATGTTCATATAGTGCTATACTCTACGTGGAAAACTTTTTTATTGATGATAAGCCCTACTCCGATCATATGCCTGTATGTGTTGAAATAAATGTACCTGATAACGCGTGCCTCAAAAACAAAACTAAACTCCCCACGCTGAAATGGTGTGATAAATATGCTGGGAAATATGCGGAGAATTTGAAACGCATCCCTAGTGATGTTAACCCACCTCTGTCTTGTATTGACGACGTAATTACAAACCTTACAAACAAGATCAAACAAGCAAACAACCCTGCATCTAAAAATACAATAATCTTTGATCCTAAACAACAGTGGTTTGACTGGAAATGTGCAAGGTTGCGATTACGTGTAAATAAGCATTTAAAAGTCTATAGAAAAAATCCCACAATGGAGAACAAAAATCATTATACTATTGCTAAATCTAAATATGTTATGCTGTGCAAGACTAAAAAACTTGAGCTTTACAACAAAAACTTAAATTTGCTAAATACAGTAAAAAGTAGTAGCGATTGGTGGAAACTATCAAACACTATGAAAACTCGCTCTTTTACCACTTCTGGTGTGTTATGCGCTGATGATTTCTTTTTACATTTTCGTAGTATATTACAAAATAACGAAGAAACACACACAGTCAGCTGGACTATGCCATACTATATTGATGCTATTCTGGACTCTCCCATTGAGTACTTCGAAATATTTTCAGTAGTAAAATCACTAAAAAAGAATAAAGCTCCGGGTTATGACGGCATTAGCTTTGAATTTTATAAATATGCTCCTGATATCTTTCTCCATGAGCTACTTAATGTCTTCAATAAAATATTTTTATGTGAGGCAATTCCTACAAGCTTTCGTAAATCAATATTAATACCGCTGTTTAAAAAAGGTGATCCAAATCTCCCTGAAAATTATCGTGGTCTGTCACTAATGGATACAATATCTAAAATCTTCAACACCATTATACTAAATCGTCTAACTTTTTGGATTGATAGCAATAAAATTTTAAATGAGTTCCAAGCCGGATTCAGAAAGAATTATTCTACAGTGGATAACATATTCAACCTTTCAAATGTTGTACATATTAACAAAGCTCAACGGAAAAATACATATGCATTCTTTGTGGACTTTTCATCTGCGTTTGATACTATTCCTCGAAACTGTCTATTTTATAAGCTTTCATGTCTAGGCATCTCGTCCAAAATAATTCGATTATTACAATGTTTATATATGAACTCAGAAAGTCAAATCTGGGATGGCAATTCATTTTCCAACACTTTTGCGGTCGAGGTCGGTGTAAGACAAGGCTGCATCTTAAGTCCACTGCTATTTTCACTATATACTAATGATTTAGCGAACGATCTGTCTGGTGGAGTAAACATTGCTGGAATCAATATAAAAATTCTACTGTATGCTGATGATATCGTTATTTTATCTGATTCACCAAATGACTTACAAGTTATGATTGATGAGTTGCGTTGTTACTGTATTAAATGGTCATTAAAAGTAAATCTTGAAAAGTCAAAAATAATTATTTTTCGTTCTGGGACTAGAATTTCTGCAAACTTATTATGGAAATATGGGGAAGATAATATTGAGATCGTCAATAATTACAAATATCTTGGTGTAGAACTGAGTTATAATATGTCCTTCAAAAAACATCTGATCACGAAACTATCATCTGCTAAACTTGCTATAAATTCAACATGGTCTAAATATATAAACAACCCACAAATTTATAATCGTAACAAACTTAAAATATTTCATGCTGCATCCAGATCCATAATGTTTTATGCTGCCCAGGTCTGGGGATACGTCAAGTACGATGAAGTTGAAAAACTGCTGCGGTTTTTTCTAAAAAAGATGCTTTACCTGCCAAACACAACACCAAATTACATGCTACACCTTGAAACTGGCCTACATTCAATGTACATAGCTTCCTTAAAGCTGCATTTTCGTTACATAAATAAAGTCTTAAAAATGACTACCAATAGATTGCCCCGAATTTTAGCAGAATATATAATACACAACAAATTATTTTGGTTTATCGAATGGGAAAATATAGCAAATACGTTAAATATTACTCCTGGCAGTATTAACTCCCCTATCAGTCATAATTGGAAATATATCACACAACAGCTAATGATAAATGAGAAAAAAGTATTTATGTCAGATGCTTTTAGCTCGCAATTTCACGATCTCTATTCACACCTGAATTTTAACACACCTATTCTCGTGAAAAATTTTTCGTCTCGTATGACTAGTCTTATCATAAAAGCAAGAGGTGGTCTACTTGATATAAATGCAAGAGCATTTCGCAACAACACAGGGGGTATCTGTACGATATGTAATTCAGATGAAGCTGAAAATACTCTCCATTTCATCGGTGTATGTCCGATATTCAGTGCATACAGGTCAAAATTTTTTGGTAAAAGAAGGCTTAATTTAAATGAAGTTATTAGTATACTTAATGGCTCTAGTGATAAGAATCTTTATGAGTACATTGAATTATGTCTGAAGTATAAGCAATTGTTAAATAATGAATTTAATATTTGAAATAATTTTTTAATACGTACCTGAACATTATAAACAAAATAAATCAGTTTAAATCACTTTAAAAAATATATTAGTATCGTGCTAATCTGGCACACAACATTATTGTTATGCCATACATAGATGGAAAACTATTTTACATGTATATTATAATAAGAAACCTTGAATTGTACAAACTTTCTATCTATTAATAAATAATAATAAAATAATAATAATATACGCGAGACCTGTAAAAACATATTTAAAGACAAGCTCAAGACGTTGTACTGTTTTAAAATTCTTTCACTATATTATATGCAATTGTTGAACGCCTAAAGTCAAATTAGCTTGAAAGTACTAAATGAACCGGAGAAGTAACACGGTATTAGGCCGGTATCACAAATCCTAGGACCGAAATTAGTCGCTATGCTTGAAAAACGTTTTGAAAAATTGTAAACTTATTAGCACACAAATAATAAAAAAAGTTTTACTTGAAGTGTATTTTAAGTTTGAAAAACACTATAATTTAGGAAAATACATATTTTTAAATATTCGAAGTCTTTAAGAAGATCAAAGTAGTTTAACATTAAAAGATCAACACCAAACATTTACTCTCAATATGATTTGAAACTTTAATCGCAAACCATTATCTTGATGTGAAAGGAGATTAAGAATACTAAACGCCAGATAAAACCATTTTGATTGTTTCGATAATATAACATAAGCGCAACAACAAATACAATTCATTATATGTTTTTAGTTAAAAAAAATTACAAAGACTTCAATTTAGTACTGTGGAGGACAAAAAAGTTTTGTTGTATTGAAGAAAAATTTAATTTTCCTTCACTGATTTCAGAACATTGGAGTTAGTACATATATGGGCACCAGTCACGTGATTAGCGTGAATCACCCGTGATCATAACTTTTGAAAATTCTTTTTATTAGGAAAGTAATGTTGGAACAATTATCCATGAGACTAGCAGAACAGATCAGTACTGATTTAACATCGCTGCACCACCTTATCAGCGTTATTTGTTCGAATTTACCACTTTTGACGGTGGATACTAATGACTAGGAATATCAACTATTTAATCGCATTATTTAACAAGTCAGAATACGAAAATTGCTTCTATTCATTTCTACAAGTTAAATCAACTTCGGTTAGTATAGAATTCCCATATCTGATGATTCCATATTCTATATTTCATTTCAGTTAATGTAATATAATACGCTTGAGTACCTTTTTTGTACTAATTTATTTCTATTAATGTGTTTCCTTATATAGTAGAATTCTTAAACTATTCTATGTATTATAACAACCAATGATATTTTTAAAGATAAGAGAAATGTGTGTAAACACTATTGATATTACTAATCACTTAGGTCTAACAACTTATATTGAATCTTTAATAAAATGAACCAATAAACTAAGATAATTATAAATCCTAAATAAACACACAACTAAGTCTAGACCGTAAATATTTTGTAACTAAGATAATTATAAATCCTAAATAAACACACAACTAAGTCTAGACCGTAAATATTTTGTAACTAAGATAATTATAAATCCTAAATAAACATACAACTAAATCTATTGTAAATATATGTTCATATTTGAACATTCTGCCGGCCGGAACGTGTTGTAGGAGCTGTGAAGTCTATTTGTATTGTTGTCCTTTTCTTGCAGTACCTAATTTTAAAGAAAATGATTAATGCAATAATTAATATTACCAGCAGAATGAGTAGAGATGAATGTCCAGTGATAGTATGGAAACGCAGTTGTCTTAGCTCGACCTTCGTTGATTGTAGCATTTCCAGCTGTTTAGATAAGTCGTTGAATTGAGTAAAGTTAGAACTGTGAACTTTTAGCGGTTTCGTGTGCCAAGAGGTAAGTTCACTTATATTTTTGCGCCACATGATGACTTTGGGTATAAAATTAGTGTTTGAATTTAATTGTTTCGAAGCTTCTAAGAAGATTTGTGGGGAGCTCGCTTTGCATCCAGATTTGATAGTCAAAATGCCCTGTGTTGGTAAATTTAGCCAGTTTATTAGACCCTTTCCACAATTGATCTCTATGTCCATGTTTTCATTCAGTTTATACAGCCATTTGTTTTCCTCCCAGAGTTTATACCAAAGAATTTGATTTTCAATCTGCTTAAACTTACAGTCGGCCTTACGTATATCTTTTAGAGCTGATATTTCACATCCCTTATTTGTAGCGGGTATCCATGCCCAGTTTTTATTGCACATGTATTTCTGTGAAATTTGTTTACAGCTGTTTAGATCCGTCTGATACATCATTGTATAGACACTATTTTCATTATTGTATATAATGTAATCAGCTTTAATTATCGGTATCATCGTTGCCTTCTCTTTACTTATAGGAATAGGAACTATTCTATATATATCTGATGAGTCAGCGGTTAACAGAGGAATTTCTGCCTTTATTATTAGTTTGCCATCTAGTATCATTCCTTTAGCCATCAATGCATTGTATACTTCTTTTAGGGGAATTCCTGAAGTTCCTCCTGGAAGAGTAAGTTTTTCTGGTAACTGCTCTTGAATTTTGACTAATTCGCGCTGTAACTGAGCGGGCTGAAGAAGTTGTGGATTGATATGACCATGATTAATATCGATAAGTAAATTAATAATAGACATCTGTGTGGTTTCGCAATCTTCAATCATCATGTACAGCCTTGTTACGAATATTTGGAACATAGATGTTTGCCTTTCGGTGTCTTGCGTTTCTGCTATTTTATCATAAAATTGTTGTAGCTGTTTTGACATCATTTGAAAGCTATTATTGACTTCGTCTTTTGTTTTCTTCACTATATTTACCGTTGAATTTATAATAGACGTTTGTTGTTTCGCTAGTTTCATCAAAAGGTTTCTCATGTTCTCCTCCATTTTTGCTCTATCCTCAGCATCCATCATTCCAAAAAGTATATGGTAGATAGATCCAACAAGTTCAAATGGAGCTCTTTTTTTCCTTTCACGACTGATTAGCAAGTCATTATTACCTTTTAAAGTATTATATCTTTGATTCATCGCGTTTGTCATTTGTTTACATATCTCTTCATAATAGTTTAATTTTAGACAGATCTTCTCCAATTCTTTTAATGAAGTTTGAATTCTAATGACTTCTTCAAAGTATGAATTTAAATCGTAGTATATAACTAGATTCCATTTGGAATTCACCATGTCTAGTTTTCCGATGTGATCAAAATATATTGCTGATTGACTGTCAATTGTAGATACCGTTGCTCCAATGGTTCCATACAGTTTTTGTGGCGCAGCTTGCACTTGTGCCATTATCATAAACAATAGTAGGAAAAAACACTGTTTAATAGGTAATATGTTTTTTTTATTCATTGCCTTGACTTTCGTAATATTGTTTTTAGGATTTTCATTTTCCACAGAATCATACATATTGTTTTTAGGATTTTCATTTTCCACAGAATCATACATATTGGAAGTCATGAGCGGGCACAACTTGTTTATAGGACGTTTTATACTTCCATTTTGAACTTTTAATGTTACTACCCGTGACTTACCATCTTCTCCTTTGTGTACCTTTACTATTCTTCCCAACGGCCATTTACAAGGATGAGTCGCCTCATTTTTTATTAATACTACCATATCCTCTTCTAAGTTTTCTTGTGGGTGTTTCCATTTATATCGCTGTTGTAATGTTGTAAGATATTCTTCCTTCCATCGTCTCCAAAAATCCTGTTTAAGTTTTAGGATCAGCTTCCATTTATTGAGAGAAGATATTGTTGATTCGCATGCTGGCTCAGCGATGTCGATAATCTGATGCCCAATTAGAAAATGTCCTGGCGTTAATGTATCGATTTCTTCTGAGCTGCTACCAATGGCGTATAATGGTCTTGAATTCAGGACCGCTTCAACTTGTGCTAACAATGTACTTATTTCTTCGTACGTTAGCTTTACGTCACCAATTATTCTGTTCAAATGATATTTCATAGATTTAACCCCAGCCTCCCATATGCCTCCAAAGTGAGGAGCTGCCGGGGGAATAAATTTCCATTCTATCTTTTCTGTTGCTAATATTGGTGCTACTTCTTCATTACGCTGCATTATTATTTTGAAGTCTTTGTCAAGCTTTCTTGAAGCTCCAACGAAATTAGTACCATTATCAGAGTACATGATTTTACTTTTACCTCTTCTGCTGAAAAATCGTCTTAACGCCGCCAGGAAACAATCCGTAGTCATATCTGATACTGCTTCTAAGTGAATAGCCTTTGTAGACAGACAGACGAATATAGCTACGTATCCTTTGAATGTCTTTTGACCTCGTCCCCTGGAGCACCTTATTTGATAGGGCCCTGCGTAGTCAACTCCAGTATAAGTAAACGGATGGGATTCTACTACGCGACATCTTGGTAAGATACCCATTATTTGATTTTTAATATGTTGGTTGTATCGTGTACATTTTGTACAATATCTTATGCATTTCTTGATGATGTGTTTGGCACCAATAATCCAGTAAAGTCTTCTTAATGTGCATTCCATTACTCGAATACCTCCATGTAATGTTATTCTGTAGATGTGTTCAACCAATAGTTGAACTAATTTTGATTTGTGAAGAATTATTGGATGTTTTTGATTGTAGGTTAACGCAGATCGCTCTAATCTTCCTCCAACTCTTAGGATACCATCGTTGTCTAAAAACGCGTTTAGCGTTGACAATTTACTTTTCATATTAATTTGTTTGTTGTTTTTAATACTATTAATTTCTTCAGCAAACTCTTGGTATTGTTGATATTTGATGATGGTTTTATGAGCTAATTCTAATTCTTTCACTGTTAGGTAAGGTTTTTTATCGAATTCCTTTTGTTTTATAGCGAACCGCTGTACATATGCTACTATTCTTTCTAATTTTGTATAGCTTGATATTTTAATTAGTAATGGCCGCATGAAATGGTCTAGTTTTTGCATTGTTACAGCAGTAATAATTATGTTTTCTGATGGTGTTTCTTCCATAGTTTGAAAACCACTTTTCGATAGCCATAATGGGCCGTTCCACCACATCCTATGATGTAATAGTTGTTTTGGAGCAATTCCTCTTGATGCCACATCTGCGGGATTATCTTTGCTGCTAATATGATTCCATGACGTTTTAGGTAAGATTGCATTTATTTCGTTTACCTTGTTCCTCACAAATTTGTCCTTATTTTTGTTATTCTGTATCCAACTTAATGTTATAGTTGAATCACTCCATGCATATATCCTACATTGTTGATTTAAAATACACCTTATTTTTTGCAGCAGCTTGCTTAAAAGATGAGCAGCACATAGCTCTAACTTGGGTAGAGTTTTCCTGTTTTTGATCGGATTTATTTTAGTTTTAGCCGCTAGTAGCTTAACAGATGTATTTTGTTTTATATACACTACTGCGGCATATGCTTTTTCAGAAGCATCTGAAAATCCGTGAATTTCTAATTCATATCCTTTTGTTGTTTCTACCCATCTAGGAATACGAATTTGTTGAAGATCGTTTATACTTTGGCAAAATTTATGCCATTCGTTCTGAAATTCGTCTGGTAATGCTTCGTCCCAAGTAGATTGCTGCAGCCATAATTTTTGAATGAACAGTTTTGCTAGTACTGTTACTGGAGACATCCAGCCCAAAGGATCAAAAATTTTTGCTACATCTGACAGGACTTGCCTTTTAGTTATTACCTTAGTTTGTGTAAAATTTACCTTAAATTGAAAATCATCATTTGCTGGATCCCATTGCAGACCTAAGGTTTTTATAGTTTCGTTATCTTTAAATTGAATTATCATATTATTAATTGCTTCTTGCTCATAATTTACAATTTCTTTTTCATTTGATACCCATTTACGTAGGTTAAAACCAAATTTGTTTAGCTGGGATTGTATTTCATGCTGAATGATTTTACATTGCTGAATAGTATCTGCTCCTGTTATTAGATCATCCATATAGAAATCTTCTTTTATTATTTTCTTGACTGCTTCGTATTTATTTGAAGAGTGATCACTAATGTAGAATAGAGATTTTACTGCTAAAAATGGTGCTGATGACATGCCGTATGTAACTGTTGTTAACTTATATTCTGTTACAGGGTTGTTTTTATTTGTTCTCCATAATATATATTGATATGCTTGATCGCTTTCTTTCAGCTTTATCTGGCGGTACATTTTCTCAATATCGGCTGTTATTACATATTTCCATAATCTCCATTTAATGATGATATCAAAAAGATCTTTTTGAAGTTTGGGTCCTATGAACATGACATCGTTTAAACTCCTGCCATTTGTTGTTTTAGCAGAAGCGTCAAACACTACACGCAATTTTGTTGTTAAGCTGTTCTCTCTTATTATAGGGTGATGCGGCAAATAATACTTTCCAGTGTTATTTCCCTTCACCTTTTCCATATGGCCGAGATTTAGATACTCATTCATAAATTGGTTGTAGCCTTCTTTAAGCTTTGGGTTTTGATCTAATTTTTTCTCAAGCGATAGAAACCTTACCATAGCCTGGTTTCTGGAATTTCCCAACTCATGGTCTTCTTTAAATGGCAATTTAACTTCAATTCGACCGTTTTTATCTATTGTGGTTGTTTGTTCATAGTATTCTTCGCAATACTTATCGTCATGACATTCTTCTGTATTTGAAACCTCCTCAAGCTCCCAAAACCTTTCAAGATTTGTTGTCATAGCTGTGAAAACTTTATTTTTGCGCGGGCATGCTCTTAATATTCCTGATAATATCCATCCCAGTTTTGTAGCCTGAGCTAAAATGTTACCAATTTTCCTTCTTCCAAAATAGTTGAATAGATATCACTGCCTAGTACCATATCAATTCTATCCGATCTGTTGAAACTCGGATCAGCTAGCGTAAAATTTTTCCAGTCATCATTATTATATTTAAATGATTTATCTGGAATTGCTGATGATAATTTGTTGAGGACCACAGCTTCAATCATAAACTTTTCATTACTAAGAAATCTGGGTCGCATTTCCAAATATATTTTTGACTTTGATATGCCAACAATCGTATTCCCAAGACCCTGCAGTTGTGTTTTTTCTTTTATTCTTGGTAGTTGTAATATTTGAGCTGCTTCTTCAGAAATTGTAGTTTTTTGTGATCCTTGATCTATTAACGCCCTTAATGTAACTAGGCTACCATCTGCAGTTTTTACTCTTATTTGTGCTGTTGCTAGCAACACTGTTGAATTTTTCTCTTGTTCGGTCATCATATTTATACCTTTTTCTGGATTTTTTGATTCTTTCTTAAATCCTTCAATATGAAGAAGAGTATGATGATATCCACCACATTTTTTACAATTATCTGTGTTATTTGCACATTCTTTATCTAACTTATGGCTCATACACCGATAACATAGTTTATTTTTCCTAATGAATTTTCTTTTTTCTTCAATTGTTATTGCTTGAAACCTTTTGCAGTTTACCAGCTCATGATTCGTTAGTTTACAATAATCACAACATTTTTGTGATATGAGGAATGAATTTGCCTGCTTCTGATTTGTTTTAAGGTTGTTGTATTTTTTGCCTTTAAATGCTTCCAGAGCCTGATACTGTTGTTCCAAGAAGAGACATACGTCTTCTAGTGTCTGTATTTCCTTTGTTTTCTTTACGTTTCGTTCATACATACGCAGCCCATCTCTATCTAATTTGCGGACGATTATTCTTGCTATCCAAGGTTCAGCATCATCTATTTTCATATTCAGCCCTTTCACTGCTTGAACACATTCATTCGTTGTATCCAGTAATTGTTTTACACTGAAGGCTGATTCAGTATTTACCATCGGATGATCTAAAATCTTATCTACTTGTGTTGTAAATAGTAATCTTTTATTTTCGTATCTTGTATTTAAAATATTCCATGCTGCTTCATAATTGGCGTCCGTCACTTTTAAATGTTGAATAAGTCTTCCAGCTTCTCCTCTGACGTAATTTTTTAGTCGATACATTTTTTCTGCGTTAGAGAAATTATGTTGAGTATGCACGAGATTTTTAAAAAGGTCATGGAAGGACGGCCAATCAGCTACATTTACAAAAAACACTGGAATTTTTATGTCTTCCAGTTTAATAGAATTAATAACTGGTTTAGTTTCATTTTCTTCTAATGCAACCATTATTTGCTTTAGAATCATTCTGTACTCACGAACAATGCATTCATATTTGTCTTCTTCTGCTTCATCGATTTCAATTTTTTCACATAATCTTTCATATTCTGTTTTAAGATCTTGGAATTTTTCTTCCATCATTACTTTTGTTATAGCTAATTCAGTTTTTTTACTATTGTTGATTTCATCATGTGCCTCGTCGATTATTTCTCGTAGACTACATATTTTTTTAAACAATTTTTTTGATGTTTGATATCTTGGTTTGAGGTTGCCTTCTATATTATCATGAGAAACTGACGCTTTTTCAAAATGTTGCTCGCCTGATTCTTTTTGATGCAGGCCCGAAAACGCTTCCTCTATTATTGTATTTATGGCTTCAAAATAATTATTTTTAAAATATTGGTCGCCATCTGATTGAAATTCAATTAACTTGTTGTTATTTGATTCAAATTCCACTTGTATTTTTTTTAATCGTTTTTTTACTTCGCTAATTTGCGTTGATCGAATTTTCCCTTCGATAATTCTGTCTCGAATAATTATGGACTCCTCGCCAAGCTCCTTTTGCTTTTCAAATAGTCTTTCTTTTGACATATTGATTGTTGTTTTATTTCTTTATTTATTTCCGATGTCTAAGCCTCGGATACGCTTTTAATTATTTTTCCGATGTTTAAGCCTCGGATACGCTTTTTAATTATTTTTCCGATGTTTAAGCCTCGGATACGCTTTAATATTTTTATTTTTCTTTTTTTTTTTTTTTTAAAAATAAATACTTATTAATTATTTAATGGTTGATTCAATTTCTCAGAGTCTCTTACCACTGGTGGGGGAAAACACTGAGAGTTGCTCGAAGGACCAATGTAATATAATACGCTTGAGTACCTTTTTTGTACTAATTTATTTCTATTAATGTGTTTCCTTATATAGTAGAATTCTTAAACTATTCTATGTATTATAACAACCAATGATATTTTTAAAGATAAGAGAAATGTGTGTAAACACTATTGATATTACTAATCACTTAGGTCTAACAACTTATATTGAATCTTTAATAAAATGAACCAATAAACTAAGATAATTATAAATCCTAAATAAACACACAACTAAGTCTAGACCGTAAATATTTTGTAACTAAGATAATTATAAATCCTAAATAAACACACAACTAAGTCTAGACCGTAAATATTTTGTAACTAAGATAATTATAAATCCTAAATAAACATACAACTAAATCTATTGTAAATATATGTTCATATTTGAACAGTTAATTTAATTTTGCAAATAAGGATCAATATCATTCGATTGCCTGGATGCCTCCAATTCAGCACCCACAGCACCGGCGATCAAAGCATTAACACTCGCCAGCTTTATAAATATAACCAGACGCTTTATCTATATATGTGATTTCGCAAACGCAGCATACTTCCAATAAGTATTTCAAGTCCAAGACATCGGTATAAAAATCCATATTAAAATGTAATTTTTCTTCATGTTTCTTTAGCAAATCAACCTTAGACAAAACATTAACATGAGGCAAAAATATGCGTAGCATCATATTTAAAGCCAACAAGAAAGTAACAACAAATTTTGCAGCTTCACTGCAATAATGAGAGTCGATAAGATTAATTTTTACCAAATGGTAGCCTAGTTTATCTAATTTTTCAAATATTTTCGTCATAGAAACATGATGTGTACAAAGTTCCTCTTGTCCGGGACAATCGGAGAAAAAGTAGAATGTGTGCAGACATACAATCCTCCATCTAAATCAATTTCTCCTGAAAATTATAAAAAAGAAACATAAGTTTACGTAACCTCTCGAAAGCAAAGCGGTCTTCAATGGAATTCTGATGTGTACTAACAGCCATGGAATTTTTTTGGGTGGGTGGTGAGGAAAGAGCCAATAATTGAGTAGCGGGTCTTTAAAACATTTCCACACAGATTTCTTCAAGAATGATAATATTTCTAAAAGTTATTATTTCAAAAGATTTAAAAAAACAAACCTTAAACAAAACTTTTTAAAATAATAATAATTTTTAATATTTTATGTTTTCGCTTCAGTCAAATTGTTTTTGACAATGTACTGTGATTTAAAAAAACAAAATGCTTGTGGTTTTTGTAGTGTTGTACTTGTTGTAGTATTAAGTTTACCTGTTATGAATTCGCCTTGAATAAAACTTAAAAATCAAGTTCAAGGCAGATTCACAACATGTAGTCTCATCCGAACTCGCCTTGAAAATTAGAACAAATGTGTCAGAAAACGGTTGACAAATTTATCAGAAAATAAAACAAATTAAATAAAAAATTATAATATGTATGTATGTGTGTATGTAGTCAAGGCGAATTCACAACAGGTGGCCTCGAGAGATAAGTTAAATTCACTTGAATTTTGGCTGCCAAAATTTTTAAAATTATTTTATTTGTGTACAAAAAAAAATATTCATTTAATAGCCTATTTCTGATTTAAGAAAGAAAACCTTCATTCGCATTCTATGAGAAAGAAAATTAATTTCAATTTCTCTACATTATTTCTAAACGAAAATTTACTCGAAAGACAACTCGAATGAAAACGTAAATGTTTTCATATAAAATCCGATTTCTGTGCTACGAATGTGTCGTTAACATTGAGAATGAAATGTTAAAATCAGTCACTTGTGGTTATGCTTTCGCAAAAAAATTTTTGAGTTTAATAAATATAAAGATCATTTAAAAATTAGCTGGAAAAAGCAGTCCAACAAGTTAAATTCGCTTGGGCCTCCCACTCGTACTATTTTTGAATGGAAAAAGGTTAGTACGTGTGTTTGTATGCTACATAAGAAACCTATTGAACATTTTATCTATAGAGTAAGTGGTATAGGCGAGTTATGTGCTAGAGTAGGTTTTCTGACAAAACACGGGCTTATTCCAGACGCTTTTTCTATAGTCAACTGTCGCACCCGGGGGTAATGATGATTGTCTTTTTGCACTGGTGGAGTAACCAGCTAGTTGCATTAAAGTTGTTGCAGTGGGTACTCCAAATACAAAACCGGAAACTTCCCACCCCAAATGGCCAGCAAATATCCAAAAAACAAAAAAGTAAAAAATGCCACAACAAAACTTAAGCAAAATTTCTTAATTGACAGTGAGCAACCAATCTCCCGTTCGGCAAAAAAAGGCAAAATCCGCAGACAGCTAAGAGTTGCGAAGAAAAATGCGGCGACAGCTACAGAAAAAGCTAATTCATTAAAAAGAATGGCTGATGCTGCTGAGGTGCACTGAATCAGCAAAAAGGATGTCTTACGCCTTTGAAAAACAGCAGCAGGTTCATATGTATCAGTTAAATCCACAATAAGGAAGAAAATATTTAAAAAAAAAATGATTAAATTTTTTTATTTTATTTATTATTTTATTGACATAAAACGTAAGCTAATGAGAATGAAAGTGAGTGCCAATGAGAAATCCAAATTGGTTAGAATTCGAGCGAGTGCCTTTCATTCGCTTAAGTTTACTTTCTTAAATCAGAAATAGGCTATAAGTATATTAATACAAAAAAATATTTATTATTTTAAGTAACGTTTCACTGCCTCAGCTCTATAGTCGGCCGGTACTGATAAGCGACAGCAAATAAATAATTTTTAAAATGGAGCACAATGTAAGAACTATTTTCATATTAAACATGTTATTTAAAATAGTTTTTTTTTTGTATTAATATACATACATGAATAATTTTTTCTATTTTTTTGTAAACAAACAAAAGGAAGTTCTACAACACACGCATTATTAAATTCCATAACGATGTAATACATCTTAGGAATCGTCAATGTACTGTTGCGATTTCTCTTGATATTGAAAAGGCTTTTGATAGAGCATATCATAATGGTATCTTGTATAAAATGAATACATTAGGCTTTAAGGCTTCTATAATAAAGCTTATTAGAAGCTTTTTTCAAAATAGAAAGTTTTGCATTGAAATGGATAGTACTCTTTCGCAACATAGGGATGTAACTTGTGGAGTTCCTCAGGGTTCAATTTTGTTGCCTCATTTATATAATATATTTATATCAGATTTTCCACACGTGTTTAATAATACGCTGGCATTCTTTATGCGGACGACTCCATTTTATATGCTCACGCTGAGTCACCTCTAGTTGCGCTACAACGTGCACAATCACATCTTAATTACGTTAATGATTTCTATTCATTTTGGGGCATAAAAATTAATGTATTAAAAGTCATGCTTACGAAATGCATCTGGAAAATGTAATTATAAAGTTGTTCCAGAAAGCAAAAGGTTGAAGTTGTCATTGAATGGAAATGAGATTTCATTTAGAGATGATATAATATATCTTGGCATTAATTTCAACAAACTTATTAAATTTAATAAACATGTTTCATACAATATTGAAAAAGCTAATAGAGTAAAAGGGGCTCTTTCAATCTTATTTAATAATAAATGTTTACCGGTGAAGACTAAACTACTTCTATACAAGGTCAGTATAAGACCGATATTAATATACGCGTTTCCAATTTGGTTCAGTATTTCACCAACTTTTATGAAAAAAATGGAAGTATTTGAAAGACATATTTTAAAAAAATGTGTACAGAGAAATTGCAAAAAAAAAGATTTTCAAACGTTTTTATTTATGACAAGGCTTCAATGAGTCGCATTTCCAAATATGCATTAAATCTTATGAAGAGATTTATTGATAGACTACATTTTTTGAAGGCAATATAATGCAGGATATACTTTTTAGTGAACATGAAATGAGTTGGTATAATACAAATTACCTTTCCGCAGCAGGTATTTTGCGGGAGCGTTCTGGTGGTATTTCTGGACAAAGTTTTTATTATAGAATTACTCCTGGTATTTATAGAGAGTAATATATATTTTTATTATTTTTTTAGATTTAAGGTTTAGTTTTAAGATGTTTTATTTGAAGTTTTAGTCATAAGCATATTATAAATAGATTAATTACTCTATTAGTTAATGCAAATGTCGGGAGCAAACATTGTTGTTTCTGTGTAATATTTTAATTATTTAGTTATTTAATTTTTCTAATTCCTTAATAATTTTAAGTTTTCAATACCATTAATGTTTAAAAAAAATTGTAACGTAATTTTTTCAAGTCTCAATAAACACAATTAATCAATCAATCAATCAAATAAAACTAAAGAAATTTAATATCTTATACAGATGTCTGAAATGTAAAATTTTCTTAAACTATATTATTAAAAAGCAATGTTACCAAAACTAGCATTATTTTTTTTAACCGTAGAACATTTTAGCACTTTGTTTTTGGCAATCTAGCACATTTAATCTGTCTTTCTCTGGAAACCCTGATAAATACGCCTTTCTGGATTTAAGCAGGTAAACTTGATAGCGCAGCTGATAACTTTTTTAGTTTTATTCAAGGCGAATTCGGTTTGGATGTCAAAATTTATTTATTTCTTTTGTTTACATTCAAGTTAAAAATTTTCAAAAAATAAAAAATTTAATTGTGAAAAAGAAAAATCAAACAAAAATTTAAATAAAAAGATAAAAAAGAGTGTTAAAAAATGGAAAAATTCGTAAACGTTCATTGTGTAAAAAAATATATGAAAAAGGAAGCTGTACATTGTTCAGCATACCCAAAGATAATGAACGCAGACCAAGGTGGAGCGAATAAATGTGTGGTGATAAGATTTATTAACAATAGGTTTCAATCATATATTTCTTAAATTAAATTACAGTGCAAAATAAAACTAAATTTCGATTCAGCACCCACAGCACAGGCCATCAAAGCATTAACACTTTGATCCTCAGTGGAATTTCAATTTGCACTTACATCCGTTGAAATTTTGTTCGTGAAAGGTGAAGCAAGCACAGACTTGACAACGACGTTGATCGGCATTACGGATGGCAGGAGCCAAAAACTGATCAGCGGATCTTTAAAACATTTCCACACAACAGATTTCTTCAACAAAATAATATTTGTTAAAAAAACAACCCTTAAAAACAAAACTTTTTGAAATAATAATAATTTTCAATATTTTATTTTTTCGCCTCAGTAAAATATATTTGACAATGTACTTTGATTTTACACAAATAAAATGCTTTTAATTTTTGTAGTGTTGTGGTTGTGTTAGTATTAAGTTCACCTGTTATGAATTCGCCTTGGATTTAAGCAAAAAAACTTACATTAAGAAATTCGGATTTGATTTAAGACACAAATTTGGATGGCTTTGAATTGGAGGCGGAATGGTGGAAGACTAGAGAAAATGGTCCATCATTATCCATCTAACTTAACTCCATCATACATCCAATCTGAATCCATCCAGTTTGTGACTTTCTTCAAGTAATATTTCTTATCTTAAAATCAAGCCACCAATCTAAATTAATATTTTAGCGCTTAACGAATCGGGTCTGGAATCAAATGCTCTTTATATCTGTAATTACCTAACTTTTAACTTTGTATGGCTTGATTTTCCACTAACGTGGAACCACCAAAGATCGGGGAAGATAAAACACGATAGAGAGGCGGAAAATTTTGAATATAAGCGGTAAATCGTTTAACCTAAATTTATTTGAGGTTAAATATAAAGGTTTTAAATCAAAAAGCTAAGACCACCCCCCAGTTTTCAAATATGTAAAGAAGAAAAATTAATCTGAAAAAAATTGTCTTATTCATTTCAATAATAGTAAAATATCTCATGAAAAATTAAATCGGTTCTCTCGTGTAGGTTGAAATGAATTAACATCAATTTTGCCCTTCTCATTTTGGTATATTGTCTTATCTCCAATTTAAAGTTTTCAGCTCATTTGTGAATTCAGAGGCTGTGCAATAATGAAAGCTTAACAATCTTTGTGTAATCAGTTGGCGGTGACGCTACACATTTCTGGTTTTATGGCAAAATAAACTGCGTTTTTTTTGGAATTTCAAATGTTTCAGATTAAAATTGTATTTTTACCACAATTTATTAACATGAAAGACTACAACAACGTAATAGCTGTCAAAACAAATCATGTAAATTGGGTTTTATTAAAAAATATTATTATTTATTATGTGCATATTGCGTCAAACATTTAGATACTTTTCCATTATCTTTGCAGCGTTAATTATTATAATTGTTTACTGATGCTGAGATTGTTGTCCTTGCCAGTCAGATATAAAGATGTTTTTTTGGAACAAAAAATGATTTTTAGTTCTTGGCACTTTTTACACAACAATAATATGTTTTTTTAATGGCCTGTTTCTACATAACAAGTTTCTCAAAAATGTTGCCCAATTGAGTGCGAAAATTAGATTTTCGGTTTTATAACACAAACGTCAAGTGTTGTTGAGTGAAAACGTAAGAGTAACACTTTTTGCGGTTTCTATATTGCAATTTCAATTGTCAATACTGTCAAAAACAGACAAGCAAAAAAAAGTACTTGTGTGCATTTTATCAAAAGAATAATTTGTTTTGTCTTCAGGTAGATCCAATACATTTAAGGCATCCCGGATATTTCTGCGGCATAAACGAATGTCCACATTATCACTCTCACTCTCACTTGAATCACTATCAAAGTGTATTTCAATAGATGAAAATATTTTTCCTTTAATTTTTTAATTAATAACAAATTTTATTGAGATTCAATTGTTAATATAAATTAGAGATGGGCACCGCTCACGTGATTAGCGTGAATCATGCGTGATCATGAATGATCGTGAGCATTTTTATGTTTCAATCACGTGAGCGTGCATTAGCGTGAGTATAAAAAAACTTAACGTGAGTGAACGTGCGTGAGTAGTTTTTTTGCGTGATTGTTTCGTGATTTTTTCGATTTTGGAATTGTTTCAGAAAAATATATTTCTCAGTTAAACATAATTTTTCTCTTTTATTGCAGAATTTTCTAATTGCATTCAGAAATTTTAATGTATAAATACTTTCTACAGGTTGTGATTTTTTCGTGAGTATTTCGTGAGCGTGAGTTTTCGTGATTGTGACTAACTTTCTTTTCACTCACATAAGCCACGTACATGACCGCACATGAGTGAAATTTCTTATCGTGAGCGTGCTTGAGCGTGAGTGAAAAGTCACTCACGATCCCGTCTCTAATATAAATTAACTTTGTTTTGTATATTATAAATAGCTGTTCGCTTTTAATTGCACTAGAGTTGCCATTTCGTAGTAAAAAATTTGTATTTTAGCATGAAAAAAATTAAACAAAATACCAAACTATATACTATGGCAATAATGTAATCTGACAATACGAAAAGAGCAACGTAACAAAACGTAAGTAAGACAAGTGCGCTATAAAAACTCATTCGTTTACGTACTTGCTTGTGTACAGCTTGTCTGTTTGAGAACATACTTGTTATGTAGAAAAAGGCCATTAATTTATTAATCGAGATTGCCTCCATATCTTTTTTTCAATATGTGTTTTTGAACACATATCCACTCCTTTATTGCAACCAAGTCATATCTCAAAAAACACGATTTTAAAGTTAATAATACAGAAATATTCCTCGTAACCCTCTTCATTTTATGTAAAAAATAAATACAAATATCTTGTTTACTCACCTCTTGAGGGGAGAATCCTTTTTTATCTTTCCATTGATGTGTTTGTAAATTAAAAACTTTAAACTAGTTTTCTGACGAATGAGTTTTTTTTAGGAATATGTAGCAATAAAGGAGCGATATGTATACATACATCCATACATGCTTTACAGAATCATAAAAAAATAATATAATGTATCTAATTAAAATCGTGACCTTAAGTTAGGTTAGTTGGTGGTGCAAAGGAAATATGTATAGAAGGCAGCCCACTTGCCTGATAAGAAGAGTATAATTGCGAGGGGAGTCGGAGATGTCGTTCAAAAGAGAATTTGGAGCCAAAGCAAGAAAGAAGACGATTCCTTGCGTATAAATTAGAAAGAGGAGTCAGCGCAAAAATCACACACTGCTCCCAATGAACTTATATTTTTGACAACTCAGAAAGGCTATTGAAGCGTCTTTTGCATAGGAATCGAATGCGATGACAAAAAAGATGAGTGATATTCTCTTCTTCATCCTTGTCCTGACAGATATAGCAGTAGTTACTGCATGGAATGCGCATTCGCTAAGCAGTGGTTCCAAAAATGCAATGCCCTATGTGCAAAGCCACAACGTGTCGCACTTTTTTTCTTGAAAACGTAATGAGTTGCTTTGATCTATTAATATCGATGGAAGGTTCGCGCAATAAAGCACGTGGCACAGAGTCCTCCATCTGTTTTGTGCCTACCACAGAAGGGAAGTGTCGATGTTCTTCCAGCAAGATTAAAGATTGTCGACATCAATATCTCTAAGCACGGCCACTGTCCTTGTCAGATCGCCAGCAATAATGTTGCCCGGAAAGATTCCATGCCCATGCACCTATTTATGGGGGATGTTTGAATGACTCCCCAAACCGTTTAGAATTATTTCGCATGTGGAACTTGTACAGGACCTGATTGCAGATTGACTGTCGGTTATGATTTGGATATCTATGTTCGATATCCCGTTATATCTAATCTTAATTTGCTGCTACATTCGTTTGTTATCCTGAAGGACGTTCTGAACCAAAATTGCTAGCTGTAGACGCCATCCGTTTATCCTAATTTCTGTGCATAGTACTATCGGAGAGCTCCAATGTTGACGTAGGTTTAATAATGCTAACAATTATATTTATAAGAGAATTATTGGTTACGATGTTCAGTGCTTTCTACCAGATTTATATGTCGTAAAATAATATCGCTGATGGCCCAGGTAGAGCTTATGGCTTTTATGCAAACGTTTGCTATCTAGAATAACTCTTAGGTATTCGGCGTTATCCGAAAGGGCTAAGGCGACGCGATTTAGCTTGGGTAGTGTGAAAGCAAAAGTGAAAAACTAGCTGTGATTGTAGCAATAACTGACAAAGCATATAATAAGCGAAGGAATACATAGACAGGCAAACCGTCACTTGCCAACCCCACTAACTAAGCACACGTAATGGGATAGGGTGATAATGATGACAATGTTTACGGCACAGTATTACATACATGAGGCAAACGTTTAAACATGCGTGGAAGATGGATAAAGTGTGCGGTGGTTGGCACCCCGAGTTTGTTACATATTTTAGTTTGTTTGGTTGCCTGACTAAAAAAACGTATTTGATGTGATTTGCTATTATGGTGTGATTTGATTAAGGTGTGGTTTTCAATAATATACACTTATTGAAAATCGTTGATATTCATGTGTAAATGTGTAAGTGTTGACATGATTGGCTTGGATAATTGACAAAACTATAACCGCAACTGCATTATTTTTTAATAATATAATGGATTGCTTTTTCTGTCGGTCGACTTGAGTGTAGGCTTTAGTTTTAGTTTAGGCTGCCAAACACTTCATAGATTTTTTAGAATTTATTTTAATTCTTACTATTTTCTCATTATTATTCCTTTTTCGTAATTTTTTATGTTGCTTTAGGCTAAACTAATATAAAATAGTGTGTAAAAGTATTCAAGATTAGAAAACCACTGAATCCTTTTATGATGTACTACTCGTATATATGTATGTATGTAAGTATGTACCGTACGTATGTTAATATACATACATAGTTTTTCTTTGGCATTTCCTATTTCGTTCTTTCAATCATTTATATAAGAGGAACGTACGTACTACAACGCATTGTACTTAAAACGCTAGGCTACTGAGATGTGAAGCAAATGGTCCTAATTAATTATCTTTTTGCCAGTTAGATGTCTTAAATTCTTAATTAATAATCATGTATACCCATAAATATATCGGTAGATACATATATACAGATACCCAAACTTGAATACCGGTGTATACCGATATGGACTCTAAACGTAAAACCACCTCAAAATGATGTAAAATATTGGTAATATATCTCTATTCAGCTGCAATTTCTTCATCTTAGTCGACGTTTCCCTTCATAAAAGAGAATTGATATTTCTGCGTTCCGCGTATTATATTTATTCACCATGTTACATCATTTTTTTGCGGAAAAGCTACTTTACACCCATTGATTAAAGGAATAAGCAGAGTGAAACTGCGTAATTGGTTTTCTAATTGTTCATCTTTTGCTTATTAAACATTTTTGCATATTTCAATGTAATATTTTTTAGCACTAGCGGTATCAAATAAAATATAAGCCTCTGTAGAATTTCATCAAAATATTCCCTTAGCAAAAAAAATGACTTTGAAATATTTCATTTTATTAAAAATTTAAATCAAACATTTTTTTTAATTACCTGCCAGTTCGCCGATATCAAAAGAAAATTTTCGTTCGTATAAACAAAAACAAAATTTTAAAATTTGTTTTTCTTTCAAATGTTACAATTCGAAAGAAATTTTTCTTTCGACATCGACGAACAGACAGTACATAAATGTTGTAGCCTTGAGTGAATTCAATAAAACCTCGAAATTTAGTGATTTCTGCTTTCTTAATTCTAAAGTTATGAATGTTTCTATTTCGCGGTATAATTTTAATTTTCATAGGAAGTTTATGTAGAATATTATTTCACAAAAAAATAAATATTAAGCCAAAATCGATAATATCATAAAATGTGTGTTTATTGAAGAGTTTATTTAATGTTAACATATATAATTTTTTATTTTATTTACAAAATATTCAAATAAAAACTTTGAAGGAAATGTAAGAAACATTTTTTACAAGGACATTTCTTAAATTATTATTTGATATATCCAGTAATCTACAAATAAAAATTATATAGTAAGGCTACATGATGAGATTTCATTATGTTATTTTAATATTAATATATTACATTGATATCAACTAAAAGGGAGAGATCTGTAGAGGTTAGGAAAACATTGTCGTATGAACAAAAGGCTTAAAACAATTCCTTTGAAAAAGTAGATTTAAATGTACTGAGTCCAAATTTGAAGTATCTAAGTTACCGGGGACTGGTTATACTGTGTTATACTGGTTATATATACACCTTTTTTATTTTGCCTACTCGTATGTCTTGGAACTAGCATTCAAAATTCGCTTTCGAATTTTTGTTTTGCATTGTTTTAAAAATAAAATGTTAAATCAAAATATTTGATGCAAAATTTCGAAGCAGTTTACAACTATTACGAGTACCCTCTTACGTGTGTCAGTTGTTGCGTAATATATTTTCGAAATCGACAAATACGAAAACTAACGCGGAGTTCTATTCAACGGAGAGATGCTATCTAATACTATAAATGATACATACACTCAAAATATTCTGTACGTAAAATTAACTGAAATTGTAATTTAAAATAAATGAAAGTTCACTTAAAAACCGGCCTTCATATAAATTGAACCAAAAGTTCATTTAATTTTTAATGCTGAAAAATTAATAAACGTACGCCCGTAAAAATAAAAGATTTTTCCTTTGTTTGTGTATGAGAGGAAATCTCAAACAAATCAAAAAAAGCAAGCAAAGAAAAAAAACAGCACTTGAAAACAACGTAAAATATTGAATGTAACCGAAAATCCGTGTTAATATGTCCTTAGTTTTTTGAATGAATGTTAAAATCAGTTAAAAATAAAATTGCTTACAGCTTTAAATATTTATTCTTTTAAAAATGACTGAACGGATTTCTTCTTGAATAACGTACAGTCCGTTAATGTAATAATATTGTGAGTGTACAATGTGTACATATATAATTTTTAGATGGTATTATATACGCTAGCTATGACCTCTTTTTTCCACTTCTGTATGAATTTAGAAGGACTCCTCAAGTAGCGGCGATATGTATGGATAGCAGTTTTTACGTTTTCCGGAGTAGATGGGAGTGATTTCTGTGTGTGCATAAGTAGTATAGTTTTCAGGTCGCGATGACGCTTCGGAAAATTTCTTACTCAATCCGAGCTTACCTTCCTGAGTGGCCGGTACGATCCCTTGCTCATCCTTTATGTTTGGTGTTACATACATTCCACTTAACTTTTCCTTCGCCAAATCTAGCTGTGGTCTCAGAACTTTTCCGATTTGTATAGCTTTGCATGAATCTTCACCAATCCACGGCTTTAAGTGACGTTTTTTGTAGCACACAACAATACGAGTTCTCTTATATTTCTGGGTTATGGATACGACGCACGTTTAGCTTTCCTTTTGTGTTAGCTAGCTTTTGGCCGGAGCTTTAAAATTGAAGATATCAGTTTCCTTTACAGTTGCTAATGCCTTCTAGCTCCCATGTTGCTTGTGAAAATTGCGATGATATAAACTTTATGCCACTTTTTCTTGACTTGGCAATCTCAGCGTGAAATTGCTCATCGAAAGCATTTTTAATGTCATCTTCTTCGACCCAGAATTATACCATTTATTGCTTTTATCTTAATTACTCCATGCCTTGATGAAAATTTTATATGTGCGATGCACAAATATTGCATTTATTTATGATTATTTATTTTTATCAGTTATGTTCGTATTTTAATTTTTTTACGTTATTCAGAAAGAATTTTTTTTGGTAACGTGAGGTCATCGGTCATCGACCAACACAAAATTTATTAAATTCTCTTTTCAGTCCAGTAAACAAACATTTATTGAAAGAACAAAAGCTACGCTATTTAATTATAATAAAGAATCGGGTGTTTTAAGAGGCACAGATATTAAAAAAGTACAAAAAAATAACTGAAATATCTACGAAATTTACTTCATTTAAAATATGTATGTTTCTGATTATGGTTCCGTGTTTGTGATATACTCTTAACGCTGCCTTCATAGTAAACCAGTCTGTATTTCGGAATTACACTTAGACTTTAATTATAACCAAATAACCAATATAGTGGAATTAAACTGCACAAGCGAATTGGTATTTCATATTTAAAGTTCTCAATTCAGCCTCAAAACAAAAAACATATGTTTATTTCTATTGCTACTTATTTCCAACATTTAGGTTGGTCACCCTTGAATTATTACCTTAAAAGATTGAGTGAGTGTAATAGTCATCACGTGCTTAATTTTTTTACTATTTGCGTTGAACTGGCAACAGAATTGTTTTTTTTGTTTTATTTCCATGGGAGCTTTCAATTTCTACTATACAACAAACAATTTTCACAAAAACGAAAACAAATTATTAAGTATCTAAATCAGAGTAGGCAAATAAACAAAAAACGTTTGCTTTCGTTTTGTTTTGCTCTTTCCGATGAGTAAAACAAAAACAAAACAAAAACTCTGAGAATGATTGTCCCATTTAGTTTTGTACTGTTTTGGCTTGTGAGCACTTTGAAAAGTTTTAAAAAGAAATGTTTGCAAACGTTTGCTGATTGATTTGCTCATTATACAATGACGAAGGAAATGAAACACTCAAAAAAATACGTCTGAGCATTTGTTTTGTTCTCAGTTGTACGACTGTAACGCGATATTAAAGCAAGCAGATGAGTGAAAAGACAATAGTTTTGTTTGCGCTCTTTGTCATTTAAACAGTATTTGTTTTGTTTGTTAAAAGTTTGTGTTTTCATAGGAAACGTTTGCGAAAAGTTTTGTTTGTTTTTCCACTCTTATCTAAATATGAATGAAATGTAGAGACCAAGTCAAACTCAGAATCTTAAACCGTAGAACTTAAATAATATATAAGGCAATGAGTTTGTGTCGGTCGGTCATGCTTGTTGATTTGATTTGAATAATGATGATAAAATTGTTGCTGTGATGAAGTCTAAATAAAGGTTCATATTTAGAAGCGACGTTGATAATGACGGTTTGTGAAACACAATCATGATATTCTATTAGCTGCTGCAGATTGAGTGTGGCTATATTGATGTTGGTAGTGTCGTTAGTGTGGTGGCGTTATTTTTTTACACTATATATTTTTTATTTGTTTTGTTTAGAAGAAAGTGTTCCGTGAGTTTTTGATTTTTTGTATGGTCTATGAATAATGAGACCAATATAGACAAGTTTTTTTTTTTTTTTTTTATCTTGGACTAGCACTCAGGGATGATGACCCCTACACATGCAATGCATTGTGCTGGAACTAGTGGAAAGGGATAGTGATAGATATGAAAGGAGGGGAAGCTTCATTCGTTTTTTACAACTCTGCTTTTTTTTCTGCACGTTTATTCGTAGAGCAGTGTTGCAGCGCCTCTGGTGGCGAGGAGGACATTATGAGTTTTGAAGCTGTGTTTTAGTTTAGTAGCCACTTCTTTTATTAATTTTATTTTACTTCGCCGTTGATTGTGCTACTCAGTACCAACGAAGGAGGGCGCTCTGATGTTGCATTGGAATTAGTATCAGCTGAAGTTGGTACTGTTCAGTGACCAGTGTGACCATGCCTTCGCCACTGAAACCTTCCGCCAACAACTGACACAAAGGCACACCAATGCACATCAGAGAAATGCGTGGTGTTTTTATTTCATGACTCTGCCTGACACTGGGTTTGAACCCAGGTCCTTCGGTTTGTAGTCAACGTGCTTACTACCTGAGCCAACGCCACCCTCGTTCGTACATTAAAGTAATCATGTTATTTGAATATTTAAAATCGCATCTTTTCAGGAAATCAAAACGTCGAAAATCTTTATTCTATGATATATTTTAAAAATCTCCATACAAGCTCATGTATAATTAATTTTTAAAATTTTGCGTTATTGAGAGGGATTGATTGATGTTTTTTTTTAATTTTAGAATTTTTTTAAACAAATTATTTTTATTAAGTAAGTAATATTGGAACATTTATTAATCAGACTAGCAGAACGGACAGAATTGGTTTCGAGTTTCTACTTTGAACTTTGTGTGAAGTTTATTTTTTCGGTTGCACCTTTTTTTATTTTGTTGGATATAATTTCATTTGGGAGTTATTTCGTGGTCTAGGTTCACTTGTTTGTATACGTAAAACTATAAATATGCAACTTATAAAAAGGATTATAAAAAATTAATAAAATTATTTAATACAAAAACATTAAAATTAATTTAATAAATTAAAAAAAATAATTTAAATTGGGTTAAAATATCCATCTATGATAAAATGTGCAAAAATAAGCACTAACAAATGATGTATTCTCTTTTATTTTGTTGATTCCAAAGAATATTCTACATTTGTCTAACTTTGGACAACGACAAATCATATTTTATTTTGACACTGATAGTTTGTTTTCAAAAATATCAATTAGTGTCATATCACCTTGGACCAAACTTATTATGATACATGGAATTTTTCCAAAAAATTATGTTGTCAGTCGTCTTGATGATGACATCGTAGCTGCAGTTTGGTCCCTTTAGACTTCTTCTCGTGAGGTGCCATTCAAGACCGATGCTATGCGAGTAATCTAGAGCCGATTTACGCCCATTCTTAGAAAATCTAGAAAGGATCTACACCCTTAAGGCTAATATCGTCTGAACTATTCGTAAGATTGATCCAGAATCCTTTAACAAAGCCTTGGAAAATTGGACCTACAGGATTAACTACTGCGAGGCCATCCGCGGGAGGCACATGAATGAATTCATGTTTCATATATAATGGGAATATTGGTTAATTCGAATAAAGCCTTAGTTCTATAGAAATTTTTACATAAAATGAATTTATAAAAAAAACAACCATTACTTTGAGCCAAGAGCGACAAAATCGAAAAACGTGCGAGCATTATGTTTTATATTTTTTTGCAAAAAAATCAAATAACAATTTTCCAAAGATAACTTTTAAATTGTTCAGGAGATCTCGAAAAATTTTTTTGCTTTAATTATTTGATATATTCAGTAAATCAAAAAACAAAGCTTTTGAACTAAGAGAGATAAAATCATAAAATTTTTGAGGTCTTATAGAGTAAACTTATAACCACAACATATAATTTTGAAAAAAATATGGAATGACATATTTTTAAAATGACATTTAAAATTTTATTTGGTATCGCGTCTGTAAAAAGTTTTAGTGGTGGAAATTCCGCCAGTTTAAACATATATATATTTTAGTTGCATTCATTTAAAGAGAAAAAACTATCCTTAATTACTCATTCCTTTCCCCATGGAAAAAACAATAAACGAAATAAATGTGCATACAAACACGAACATTTATAAAACAAATCTTATTACTTTTATACATATGTATGTATGCAGGTACTCTTAAACACTCTCCTTGCTTTGCGTATGTATTTAATTGAACCAACACTTACATAAGTGAATGCGTGTGTATTTTTAGCATTTGTAGTGGTGTCAACTTTGTAAGCCTTTTATTCCTTTAATACTGAACGAATATAAATAATATAGATTCGGGTCACTAAAGCTCAACAATGTTTACCATTTGGCAAAAGAATGAAGAAACTCGGTTGGCAAACAAAGGAGAAAAAGGGAACTAAAAATTTGACTTTGCCTATTTATATATAGATATAAAATGTTAAATAAAAAGTAATGTAAAACAGAAATGATGTAAAAAAATGAGGAATGAAAACCTAAGTACGCAGTTTTACTGCGTTTTATTTGTGGATTAATAATTAATGAATAATGAATGAATAGTGGTGTTTCTGCAAGAAAAAATTAAAATTGATCACGCGGTGTTATTGAACCAAAACTTAATTAAATTAAATTATTAAATATAAATTTTGTTATTAATATCTGCATATGTAACTTAAAATTATATTATTCCTGTTATATAATTACTTCACATAATTATAGCAACATCAAACGGCCACTAAATGTGTCAAAATTTTAATAAAATATAAAATATATGTTATAAAAAATCATTATTTTTTAAATTAATTCAGTATTATGTCAAGGCAATGAAAAAATGAATGTTTGAATGATATTTCTCAAAGCAGTCTTTGTTCTTTGCTAATAAAAATGTTGCTTTACATTTTTGGCATCGTACTCTGGACCTCTTTTATATTTCTTGGCTTTCATTTAGTTTCCATAAATGCGTGTTAAGTTTTTTAATAAGTGTGGGTACTTGGACAGGCAAACGGCGTAGATTTTTGCTGCATCCTTCGATTTCATCTACAGGATCTTTGACACATATATTCAAGGCAGACTTAATCGCTCTTGCGTCCTTCCATTTAACAACAGCTTTTAAAAATATCATATCAGCTCATGTCTTTGTCGAAAGGAAATTTAATACTTTTTGGTATTAGATTCGCCATAACTCTGCCTTTTGCGAGATTACCCTAATGAAGTAACAATTCTAAAAGTGGAATTTTTGTAAGAAACTTATAGAAATATTCATGTATATCTGTTCTTTTGTAAATGTGTAATTCGTCTTATAATTATAGATGGTTTATGTCCAAGACCGCAATCTTTAAATGTTCCAGCTCCCTCAAGCACTTCTAACAGGTCGTGGCTTTGACTTGATTACTTGCCGTACAGCGTATCTCCCGGTATAGGGAATCATTTGTTCATCAATTCAATAATTTGCGGCCAATTCGATGTACCGTTATCTAACCATATCGAAGGCTAATTAAATTCTCCATTGCTTATGTGTGGAGTCTGGCGAGAAATAATGTGAAAAGTGTATATCCGGAGTTGAACATGGTCGAAATTTCACATTCGTGGGACCGCATGATCGAGTAACCAAGACACCATATATGTACATAAGTATATCGGTTAATGCGTTCTTTATATTAACAAATCCATGATTGCTGTGTTGCTGCGGGTGGATCAGAGGAGTTTCATTGTTCAGTCGGTCTAATTGGCTGGTCATTCGTAGACTCAAAAAGGTCGATGTTGTCAATGATTTCTTCTTCTTATTCTGCATTTAGATGCAGAGGGATACATGTTTTAGCAGCAGCATTATCGTCGTTGCTGAGGTCAGCATCAGATTTGTGTAAATGTAATTTCATTATACCTTATATTATATATTTATAAAAGAACTTAGGAATGATAATTTTTATGAATTTTATTAAAGCAGGTAAACAATATGGTTTTTGAAAAATTTTTAAACTTTGCGATAGCAGTTTTTCTTATGTTTCTTTCGGCTAATTTTTTATAACAGCCAAGACATCTTTTACGCACAAGCTTTCCATCAACTTTTCGAGATATTCAAGAGATCTTCAGCTAAAGAAGCAACGATTGAACCACTATGGTCTAGTCCAGGTAATTTTTCAGATGTGCATTTTTCGCAGTATACGGAGAAATTCCACACATAACCACTCATATCACACAACTTGAATAATTTTATACCATATTTGTGGCATTTGATATTTTACTCGACAGACGTATTTATTTCAGTGTTGCTAACACTATAAGGCAAAATTAATAAATAATAACGCTCACGTGAGTGGAAAAATAACTTAGTCACAATCATGAAAACTCACGCTCACGAAATACTCACGAAAAAATCAAAACCTATAAGTATTTATACATTAAAACTTCTAAATGCAAATAGAAAAATCTAATATACAATTAGAAAATTCTGCAATAAAAGAGGAAAATCATGTTTAACTGAGAAATATACTTTTCTGAAACAATTTGTTAGTTTGGAAATACAATTTTTAACTTTGATAGATGGGTAAGCCCCAGACACAGTCCACCAAACAAAATTTGTTGAAAGTGATCCAACTTATTTTTTATTTTTTATGGAATATTAGACTAGATATATAATTTTATAAATAAAATAAATGTATTTCGACGATCATTAATCCACAAATTATTACCAAATCCTACTCTACCTCAAATCTTCTAATTTCATACCAGAAACTAAAAATTTGTAGGTATTCATATCAGTGTTGAGGGTGGCGTTGGCTCAGGTAGTAAGCACGTTGACTACAAACCGAAGGACCTGGGTTCAAACCCAGTGTCAGACAGAGTCATGAAATAAAAACACAACGCATTTCTCTGATGTGCATTGGTGTGCCTTTGTGTCAGTTGTAAGCGAAAGGTTTCAGTGGCGAAGGCATGGTCACTGGTCACTGAACAGTACCAACTTCAGCTGATACTAATTCCAATGTAACATCAGAGCGCCCTCCTTCGTTGGTACTGAGTAGCACAATCAACGGCGAAGTAAAATAAAATTAATAAAAGAAGTGGCTACTAAACTAAAACACAGCTTCAAAACTCATAATGTCCTCCTCGCCACCAGAGGCGCTGCAACACTGCTCTACGAATAAACGTGCAGAAAAAAAAGCAGAGTTGTAAAAAACGAATGAAGCTCCACCTCCTTTCATATCTATCACTATCCCTTTCCACTAGTTCCAGCACAATGCATTGCATGTGTAGGGGTCATCATCCCCTGAGTGCTGGTCCAAGAAAAAAAAAAAAAAAAAAGTGTTAATGAAAATGGCCCGATCGAAAGCCATATTTTTGTACATTGAAATCACTTCAATTTCAGCAAAAATATTATGTGTTTACTATTTTGGAAACATTGAAATTAGGTATGAAATTTCAGAGTAGAAAATAGAATGGAAAAAATGTAGCGTGCGTCACAAAGGGTTCATGTCTTCTGACAAAAAACGACAACATTTTTTGGCTACAAATAAGTTATTTTAGAATTCTCTTATATTCATCTTTCTTTTAGGAACTCTATTTTGTGTGTTTTTTTATGCAAAATTCGCTAAAAAATTACACTTTAACTTTCAAAGTTACTTTCAATTATTTCGCAACAAATACCTGCTAAAAAAATCTTTTTTACGCCATTCGAAAGTACACTTATATCCCACTAAACACCATGCATAAGTTGATGGTACCTCTTTTGAAAGACCAAAAAATTTTTATATATTAATGTGAAAACGCGTACGAATGTCGGGTTCTCACGCAGGATTTACACATATGTATGTATGTACATATGTACCATGCGATTTCAAACTTTGTAGTTAAAATTAAATTTGGCAATTGAATACAATTGAAAATTCTTAAAGAAAATATAAATTTTCTTTGGCTTTAAAGTTTTGAAGAGAAATTTAAAATAATGTACGAACATATTTAAAATATTTTTTAGGTCATAATATTTGTAAAATATTAAGATTAAGTAGGATCTTGTACCTTAGCGTTAATATATAATAGATAAATAGATATATGGAGAAATAAAATTTTGTCAGCATTTTTTCCGAGAAGTCTGTTTCACATCTCTTCAAGTATTCTTCCTGGCGTTGAAAAAACTCCTTCGCTTGTAGCTGAGCTGGACGGTACACACAGTATTTGCTTAGCCAATTTTTGCAGAATTGGAAGACCTTTAGCTTTTTTCAAAACAGATGTTTTTCTTCCAAATGTTCGCCAGTCGAAACTCAAACTTATACTGCTACTTGGACTCCTTCATTCACATGATCACGTGTTATCACGCATGATTCACGCTAATCACGTGAGCGATGCTAATCTCTACTGTGGACGTATGCTATTAAAAATGTTTGTATGGGGACAGTCAAATTGTTATACAAATCAATCAAACAACAGAAAAAATCAAGGCAGGTCCACAACAGGTAGTCTCGTCCGAACTCGCCTTAAAAATTAGAACGGATGTGTCAAAAAATGGCTGACAAATTTATGAGAAAATAAAACAAAAAAATTAAAATATGTATGTATGCCTTGGGAATATGTGGATATAAAAATGGTTAAGGAAAACTGGACATAGAGGGTATTTCGTATGCGACATCACCAACCGTATCTACAAAGGCACTAATAGTCTGAAATGTGTTCCTAATAAATCATGTCACTTTGTTGGACACACAGGTGGCAGAAGCAGCAGTTGCATCTCCTACAGTTCTAGTCATATCAGTTTCAAATACTTCGATTGCCGTTACTAATGCAGCAACGCCAGTCACTTATTTACTCCATGCTAATGTTAATGGGTGTTGGTGTAGGCGTGCCTGCAACACAAAGTAGTGTTTTGTGTCTGCAAGTTAAAGTTTAGTTACACCCATTCGCACTACAGTAGCTCGGTTGCAGCTACTGGCGCTGTGGCTACGGTTACTGGTATAAATACCACATTAAAGTTTGTTCAATGCAACAATTTATAACCTGCCGCCACAGTTAAATCACCACACTACTTCCATGGTAGCTGGTCTCGCCAAGTGCAATTAATACCTATTTAATAATTAATACTTACCTCTTCAATTCCGACAACTTCATAAGGAACTCTCAGACTATTAGTAGCTTACGAGTTTCCGCAGGTGGTTCAGTTGGTACTATTAGTGGTACGCTGGTTGGAAGTACTGCCTCAGCTCAGGTATTGATAATTATCAACAGTAAATAAATAATTTTTAAAATAGAACACAATGTAAGAACTTTTTTTAAAGAAACATGTTATTTAAAATAAAAATCTGCTTTGGATTAAAAAATTTTGGCTGCAAAAATTCAAGCGAATTCAGTCACCCGATCTCTTGAGGCCACCTGTTGTGAATTCGCCTTGGTAAGAACTTCTTATGTATTTTTACTAACGGCAGTTAAAAAACAAGATTTAATGACAGTCAATTGTTAGAGAATTAATTCAACCAATATCACTAGAACATATTGTTGTTAAAAATCGAAGCATTAGCATTGTAAATATGAGTGGAGAGCGAAAGTGAATCAACTCATGCAGTTCTCTGATATGTACTCGTACTACATATAAATGATATTTAGTTCATATTCAATTAAAATATTCCTCTTAAAAATAGATAAAATATTATAATTTTAAAGATACATAAAACAGAAACACGAACACGTTGCATTTAGACTTAAATCAAAATAAACAATTAAACGAATTTCCGATGGGTCTTGCTTGCCAGTAGCCCAAAAACAACGTAAATTAAATAACGAAAAATAAAATTAAAATACATCTACATCTACAACAAAAATGCTTTTAGGTCCGATAAAAACTGCCTTTAAGCCGGCTGGCCGGCATTTATTTATTTTTGGTATTTTGCTCTCTGTCAGAGTCCATGTGAAATTTAAATTTTATGATTTTTAATTGTTTACAATAAGTTAAGCTTGACTTACTGTTGTGCAACATTTGAATTATAAAAAAGCGAACTGTTGTTAGGTGGAAGGGCTTAGAACGCATTGTACTTTGAATTGTAGCGCCAGAAAGCGGTTATAGAATATTGCGAATATTTGACAGTTTGAAAAATCCGGTTACGGGTTTTAAAATTCAGGAAAACCCGGACAACCGTTTGTTTTTCATTTGAAAATCATTAAACAAAAATTTGCTTTATTAAAAAAAAGAGTTAACAGTTCATGTAAATACTACATTCTTTGTTCGATTTTATTGGGCATATAACTAGCAAAGCATTATATAAAGTTGATTTTGTGATTTTGCATATTTCTAATTGTATTTGTTACTTCATCCTTATAGGCGATGTTCACTTATTGGTTTTTTTCTGCGATTGATGTCCAACTCTTTACAAAGTATGAAGCAAAATATCAAAAAAACAATCTTTACACATGGAGTTTGACATCCATTCAGCGTTGCCATTTGTAAATTTTTTCCTTTTTTTGCCAGTTTTTTGAATTGCAAAAAAGTTTTTAATTAACTGGCTGAAAAACAAGTTTTTTAAAGTTTTTTCAAGTTTTTTCTAATTACTTAAAGTTTGGAATATATTTTATGAATTTATGCATTGACGATATAATGCACATTATACAATGAAACGACCTTATATTTTTCACTGCCTTTTTATACAACAATGTTGATTTGTTTTTACTCCCACAAATACAACGACGCTGTTATTATAAATTGAAAGTTTGCAACTTATTCGTTGTGAAAAGACTTTTTGAAAAAAAGTAACAGTGATTGTACAAACTTTAAGCAATCTAAAGAAATGGTGTTGAAGTTTAATAAAACAATGTACAAATAATAAAATAAATACATGTATGTGATATTAGTACATAATATCAAATGACAATATAGAATAATCCACAAAGAAATTTTAGTAAATATTTAAAACTTCTTCTAAATGACAAATTAGATCTCCAAAAATGAATTTAATTTTGTGTTTTATTATTATTTATATAACGTTTAATATAAATACATATTATGTATGTAGTATTTTTTATGTTGTTATGTTTTCTTTTAGTTAGAAAAAACATGTATTTTTTAAAAAATATTTTTAATAAAATTAAAATAAAATATTAAAAATAAAAATGAACAGCTGATTAATGTAAACAATTAAAAAGAAATAAAAGTGCTGAAAATGAAATATTATCATGCATGCTCTACAAAAGTAGTGAAATTGAAATATGAGAAGTAAACTTTTCATTTTTTATGTTCCTTAGGAGTAGGGTATATTTGTATTGAATATTGAAATTCAGATGTAAAAAGAGGAGTGCACAACATAAAAAAATTAAATTGAAGTGATTGCAATTGAATTCCACTTCAAAGTGGAATGTAGAACAAATCGGTATATATTATAAATGCGCTCTCCAATGCTATTATGGTATTTCAACGCTAAGCCGCCATTGTGTTCAAAAATCCTTAAATCTTATATTGAACTAAATATATAATTAAAACATATAGACACCATAATATACCATGAAATTAGTATTTCAATTTTATTTCTTTATTTTCGTTACTTTATCGCATTTGTAACGCAAAATTTAACAAATTAATTTGTAGCCGGCACCTAACAAAGAGGCGTTGCATTGGAGTATAAAAGCACATAACTCTCTCGATCAGCTGTGGAGGCTAAACACAACATGTAGCGAAAAAAAATTAAGTTGGAAAAAATGGCAGCAAATACTCAACTGTTGTATGGATTGGAACTGCTCAACTCTGCGTTTCTAACAGTGTTGAGCGTCGCGTTAACAACAGGGTGCGTATTTGCGATACATTTAGAGAATATTTATTTCTTAGAATGTATTGTAAATACGGACCCTGTAGCTAAAACGACGCTCAACGCTTTGATTTAGGTATGGTTGTAAGACAAACCCTCAACGGTTGCGCAACAATTACGTCTTATGAACGCGACCATTGTAAGGTAAGAGGTTTGAATCTATTTGAAAACATGATTTAAGGCCTACTGGTTATTTAGCATAAGCACTGTAATCAAGAAACAAAACTTTTTATATTATTTTATTTGACGTTTTTTTTATTTATGTGTATTTATTTTATACAAAATTCTAAGATATGTTAACTTGCTTGATCAATTTAAGCAAAATCGTTCAAAACTTTTTTGCCGTTATATTTGTAAGCATTGTAAGTTTTTTAACAAAAAGGATATATGACAACATAAAAAGTCCAAATGAATGTAAAAAAAAATTATTAAATCCTTACTTGTGGCTGAACTTATAATTTTCAATGGATTCTATGAAGAATTGAACCTTTAAATAAATTTTTTTGGCTCCGATTTTTCTTTCTACCCCGTATTTTTTTAATTATTTTGTATTTTATTCACTTTGAACTTTTGTATTTTAGTTGTTATGTGGAAACAAGCCACTAAGTGGTCCCCTCTACTTAAGAACTGTTCAAGTGGGAGGTTAGATATGTGAATGTCCTTCCCTTTAGAGTTTATCTCATATCACATTTCAATTTTTTAGAAATTCAAATTCTTGCTGGGGTTAAATTTCTCTATTAATTTTTGTTTTACTTTTTTTAACCAATTACTTCCCCTGTCTCTTCTTACCATCGTTGTCGTGAGCACCTGTTGAATCGATTTAACAAGATAGTGTATGTAAACTCAAATTTCACCGCAACTTGAACTGCAGAAAAAATAACTCCCTTTATTTATTTTCTTTGCCACATGTATTTAACACATTCAATTGTATTTACTCGTACTGTAGAGTCTACACTGTAGACGTTCGTCAACACGTTTAAGCCCACAAAACAAACCAATAAGTTGTTGGCTGTTAAAACCATGATCCAATAATAATAAGGTCTATCTATACAACTCTACGACAAACACAACAATAAAAAACCCACCATCATGAGTTTGTCAAAAACAGCAAAGAACACAATAACGCATTTTTTTTATTTTTTCACTTAAGCCTTTGTTTAATATACGTATGTATATTTACACGCAAATTATATAGTTTTTAGTATTTTAGTTCAAACAAAACAAATGTTTATTATATTTCATTACATAAAACTGATCACGTACAAAACCAATGCTTGTTTAAAAGGTAAACAAATAAAAAAACAACAATGGCGCCATAAAAATGTAAACAAATTTTGACAACTTCATGATGAAAATGGTATGAAAGGTAAATGAGCAAAAAATAATCAGCTGATCATGCATAGACCTTATTATTGGATCATGGTTAAAACCACTTTTAATGTTTTACTACAGGGTGACGCAGAATGAGCTATATGGTTTGAATTTTTTATTACTTTTTTATTCTTTCAGTGTTTTGAGACGAATTATTATAAATAACTAATATATACACTTGCTAAAAATCAATATCCCAGCGTTAATTCGGAGTAGAGTTCACCAGTTAACAGGCAGATAAACTATCTGGGCTGTTTTCTAATATCAGCGACTGTCAATTTGAGGTGTGCTATGGTTTCAATAAGGCTGTCTCAATTTATTGAGGAAAATGAGATGGCGTGGCGTTAAGCCACCCGTCGTAAAATTTTACCCTTCTAGATTGGCCAATGCTGACCACCCTGACATGTCGCTCACCCGTTTATACACCAGTCCATTACATACATAAATAAAATCTACTGTATGTCAAAATTAATTATTTCACAAAACATTAGGGATAAAGTTAACTAGACTAACCCTCATTAACACAGAGTCCAGTTGTGCTAGTTATACCCTTCACCAAAAAATTTTGATAGGGGATGATATATAGGTTTTTCATTCCGTATGTAATTTCATCATTATTTATTTAAGACCCCATAAAGTATATATATTCTGGATCCTTATAGATAGAGAAGTCGAATGAGCGATGTCCGTCTGCTACATTTTGGTGTAATTAGAATTAAAGCCTCAGACAACATAGAAACATAAATTTTATAATATTCTCTTGGAATTTTTCATCAAATTGTTCGGTTTGAAAATAACAAAACTCGGTCCAATAATTAATGAGATATAGCCGCAAGATTTTTTTTGCTATATTTCCTATTCTGTTGTTTTTTTTATGCCCCCAACTGTCCTACGGTCAATTTTATGAAACAGATCTCTTTTATGGAGTTCTACGAAGGTTTAGACTGAAAATAATCGAAGTCGGTCCATTAACGACTAAAATATGAGCATAATAAATGGTATTCGAAATAATTTTACTTTTAAAAATTTTTTGAAAAATTTGCGTTGGGATCCATACCAACAACCTACTGGTTGGTAGTCACAAGTGCTTCTTATACACCACAGAGCAGTTGTATTTTTCATAGTAGTTTACGCGTTTAAGAACATAACATATCTTATTTATTATTAAATACTAGAACTTCAAATTCTTGGCGGAAATTGGTGTGGTTGTTGTAAATTGGCCCCTTTTGTCACACATCCATCCATACTGAAATGCGTTCACGGGCACATGTACACATTGTGTGTGTACATGTGCATATTTAAACACTCGTAAAGTAAAGATTTGTTGTTTTGTTTTTGTTTGTTTCTTTAATTTTATTTTTGTACGTTTATTAGTATAATATTATGCATGCATATTACAGTATTTCTTATAGCTTACAATTTCTTTTCGTATATAAATAACTATAATTATTTTTTGTATTATTTATATTAAAGAAATGTAATCGATCGTCAAGACACTATGTACGAGTAGATATACAAAATCAATGAAATTGAATTTTAGTTTTGTTTTAAAAACGTATTAATTTTTCATTTTTTATGACTATTTGTGATTTCAGAAGAAAGGCAAAATTTATGCTTATATCCTGTTTTATACTTGTGTAATTTTAATTATTTTCTATACTCAGGTGCAGAGCGTACCTGCAGTATATCAGAACCCGGTATTATTATTGTATTTGTATAATGTGATAAAAAATCCCTTGACAATTAAAATGTTGTTTGGATTCTTAGTAACACATAACAAAGCAGAAAAATCTCTTCCCGGATAGAATTTGATAAGAAATGTTTCTTTCATTCTGTAACATCAGTGAGTTAATCTTCAAAAGCACTTCAATTAATTGCCATTTCTATAAAATAAAAACAAAAGTTTGATGTAAGAATTTAATTTGATATCAAGCTCCAAAATATAATTAGCAAAGAAACTAAAAAATTGGAAACCCCGCGAAAACAGCGCATATTCTAGAAATTGCAACTGCAATATTGGAAATTATTTCCAAAATTTATTTTAAAAAATCATATAATTGGCAATCGGCAGCCAAAAATCTTGAAAAAAATCTCTAAAATGCCAAAAATTCTTAAAAATATGAGAACATCACGAAAATTGTATGATTCAATATTGAATAAAAAACAGCAAAATTATAGAGTAAAAAAACTTAAAAAATATAATTTCCATTGTGAAAATTAAACTTTTATTAAAAACTATTTTGTATTTGGAATAAAAATTTAAAATGCATTTGTATTTTGAGTAAAAGTATTGCAAATACTTACTTTCCACACATTTATATTTAGCTTCTAGATTGCATTATCCAAGTGAATAATTTAATGTGGGCTTAATTAAAATGTGTTCTAAGAATAGTTCCCTATTCATCAAATATTTTTCAAACAATCAGTTCCTATCGTATACATACATACATATGAACTTTGGATTCTTAAATCGGAATGTTTGGCGAAAATTTCAAAAACATTTGTAAAGCGTTGCGATAATAGTTCGCCAGCTGTACCGCGTCTAAAAAAATATTACATGCATACATATTGGTATTTTATTTTTTTGCATATTTTCGTATTTTCCCCAATTCAACATATACAAAATGATAAGTTAAGATCTTAGGAGATAAAAAATTGATTTCTTCATATTCATATAAAATTAACTGGTCTTACATTCATTAAAAATACCTAAAAAAATCATCGTTTTGCGGAATATCGCATTGCCGATAGCACGCACTACAGAATTAGACGCGGATTAATGGTAAAATATTACGAAAATAAGCCGAATAATGGGTTGGATTTGAGAGCAAAAAGCTTTCTGTTTGCGATTTTATCGTAATTTTTCATATTTAATTCTCGGTCTCACTTAGTAAACGCAGAAGAAGATTTAAATAAGAAATGTTTTTAATTAAATCCATCTGTTTTCTTAGCAAGCTGAATATGAATTACCGAATTCGTATTTTTTAAATCAATTGCTGTTGAAATTCGATTGTGTTTCTATATCAGAAATATACAGGTTATATTGAAACAAAACCTTTATCGTCTGGTCCAACTGCAATACAGATAAGTAAATGGAAAAGTTAACAAAATTTTAAAAAGACAATTATCACAATACCACTAGTTTACATACGTACATCATACGAGTTTCAAAGAAAAAATTAAATTAAAATATGTTGTTATATTTTATTATTTAAAATTTTTTCTTACACCGTCATGTTATTTTTATTTTTCGTATTATTATTATATTAAATAAAAACTTCGACAACATACTGAATTCATTATATAATTATTTTATCACTGTACAAAATCCTATCTAATAACATTTTGGATATTTTTAAAAAATAAAACTTTTATCGTTCATAAAATTGGAAAAAACGCAAAAATTAAAAAAAATATTATAAATGAGATTGTGCCTGATTTTTTAAATAAATTGTGGAACAAACTTTTTTAAATAAAAATTAAAAGTAATAAAAACAACTAATATGTATCAAAAATTAAAAAAAAGTAGCATTGTGTTGTGTTCAGGATTCGAAACCGTGCCCCCGGGTAGGGTACGCACAAAAAAATTGTCTCAAATTGTTTTTAAATACAGATTTTTAGAAAGACAATAAGGGATCTCAAATAAATGTTAACAAAAAAAATTTTTCTGATTGATTTTGCCACCACGAGATGGCGTTAAAATCAGATAATTTCTTGCAAAAATGACTTAACAGAAAAATAGGTTTTAGTTGTTTCACAAAAATAATTCTGAAAAATTCATTTTTTTTAAAAGTCACTCGAAATTTGTTTTTTTAGGTACTCTGATATATTTGCAGTTAAACTAAAATTTAGAATTTAGTATTTATTTACAAAATAACTTTTTTATTGCTCTGAAAAACACTTTTTTTTGTTGAAAATCCAAAAATTACTTAAGTTTGATGGAGTATAAAAAAAATATATAAAATTAGATATTTTTTTTCTGTTTTTGTTAGTTTATACTCTTGGCTAATAGGGTATTCAAAAATTAGTGCCTATTTTTTACCACAACTTAAAAAAATGCGTTTTTTGAAATGCCTAATTTTATGATTTTTACTCAAATATTAGGCATTTAAGAGTGTTTAATACCATTGCGTAACACGTTTTATATTTTGAATGGTAAAAATTATAAATTAGATTCTGTTTCATATTTAAATTACTATTGTAAAGTGTAAGTTGCGATTGACTTTGATTTTGCATTTTTTTTTGTTTCATATTTTTGTTTTGCTTTATCATATTATTTGCCGTTATTTACATATATTTTTCAAATTAGAGATGATAGCGTGACACATTTGTTTTTAAGTTACAATACGACTATATATTAAATTTTCGGAAATGCGAGAGAAATTTTTATTTTCTATAAAAATTTCTATTGTATAAAAACCGTAAGAGTTACAAATTTAATTGCCTTTAACATAAGTGATCGTGAGTGCTAGTGGATGAAAATACTAACGGGTCCATCTCTATTTGTAATGTAAACAAGGTTTAAAAAATAAATTTATAAATTAATATAACTAATCTGTGGCGATGGCAAATATTTAAAAAAATTCCGATATAATTGATTGTTGGATAGCAGCATCCTCAAACAATAAAATATCAGAGGTGTATAAATATGTAAAACACAAGATAGGCGATTCATATTTTAACAAAAAAAACTTAATACAAAGTATTCAGTTTTTTAATAGTAAAGTGAATAAGTTATGGATGGAAAGCAGATATAATCGAAGTTATTTTGAAAAAAAAATTCTAAATGGTTAAGTTATACTTTTTTTGATCCCGACAAGGTAAGTTTATCAGTTTTTACTTCAAATTATGAAAATAAATAAAATAGAAATACTAAGGAATCTATCACAAGTAAAACTTGCCTTAAAGATGTGGCTTCCATAGACCCAACAGCTGTTACTAATGCAAAAACTGCAACAATACCAGCAGTAGGAATAGTAGAAACAGCAGCAAAGGCTTCTGAATCAACAATGGATCCAATAGAAGCAATGGACCTATTAACTGCAACAACAGAAACAAAAAAACGCTAAAAATGTTTGATGAATCTTCCAGCAAAACAAAAAAAGAAGAGTAACAGATTTGATTGAAAAGTATTCTCTTGAGGAACTTAAATTTGCCGTAAAAAAATTAACAAGAAGATCAATGTCTACCAGTTTCAAAAGCTTTGGCGCTATATATGGATTTAGATCTATCGGAAAGAAAATAAAGTGTTCTGCGCCAAGCAATCAACGAATTACATCCAAATTGTCTTCCATCTTTGTATGCATTGCGAACCGAAAAGCAAAAATTGGTACCAACTATATTAACAACGGAAATTTCAGCGTAAGTGGACTTAAAAAGCATAATGCGTAGAACAGCAGCAAGTATATTTGAACTTTGTGATGTTCAAGAAGATATAAGTAAAATATCGTTAATTTGTAAGTGGGGTATGGATGGTAGCTCCGCTCATAGCCGCTACAAACAAAAATTTCAAAACGAAAACCATACGGATAAGTTTATGTTTTTGTTCCACTTTGGTAAGTACATAAATACTTAATTAAATATATGTGCTATTTTAATAAATTTTTAAATTAATTTCTATTTTCAAGAATAGTAAACTTGACATCAAAAAAATAATATGGTGTAATAAAACACCATCTTCAACGTTGTACTGTAGGCCTATTAAATTTGTTTTACAAAAAGAGAAGCCTGATCTAGTTAAAAAAGTTTTAAAAAATTAAAAATATGGAATGTGATGTCATTGAAATGAAAGGTGTAGTTGTAGAAGTTTCTTACGAAATGCATTTTACAATGGTAGATGGTGCAGTTGTAAATATTTTTAACGATACAAATTCATCAAGTAGGTGTTTTATTTGCAATGCAAGTCCGACAGAGACGAACAACATAAACCTTTCAAAAACTCCAAATGTAGACAATTACAAGTATGGACTTTCTACGCTTCATTGTTGGATAAGATTTTTTGAATGTTTGCTGCATATTGCTTACCGAATCCCTATTAAAATTTGGCGGGTAGATAAAGAAAACAAAAAAAAGTTTTTGGAAAACAAAAAAAGAATTCAAAATGAGTTCAAAAAAAGAACAGGATTAATAGTAGACCAAGTTAAGTCTGGATTTGGCAATACTAACAACGGAAATATGTCACGCCGATTTTTTTCGAACAGTGAAGTAGCGGCCGAAATTACAGGAATTGATAAGCGAATTATTGATAATTTTGCCATTATATTGAGAGTGTTATCTTGTGGATCGCCAATTAATATATAAACCTTTAAGGAGCTACTAATAAGCACTAGAAATATGTATTTAATACACTATGGATGGTATTATATGCCTAGCACAGTTCATAAGGTTATAGTTCATGGATGTGATGTTATCGACTTTTTCAATTTACCAATTGGTATCTACACATTTTATTTTACTGACAAAAAGTTAAATAAAAAAATAATTAGCTTTTTTTCATTCCAGGATGTTTGTCTGAAGAAGCATTGGAAGCCAACCATAAAAATGTGAGGAAAGTGCGATTGTCTCATACTAGAAAAACGTCTCGAGAAAACACAAATAAAGATTTAATGACATATTTGTTGTTGTCTTCAGATCCCGTATTATCATCAAAGAGAAACATTAGGATTAAAAATAAAATAATAAAGGGTGTTTTTTTAAGCCCGATAGAACTTGAAATTGTAAAAAATAACACAAAAAATTAAATTGTAATCAAAATTTTTTTTTATTTGAAAGATCGATACGTGACATTAACATTTGAAAATGATTTCGGGCATATGGGCACCGCGGCTGTTCTTGACGAAGCGCATTCTGGACGTCCAATTTTGGGCCACTTTTTCGAGCACTGCTGGCCGTATGTCACGAATAACACGAACAATGCTGGCCTCCAAGGCGTCAATTGTTGCTGGTTTATCAGCATAAACCAGTGACTTCACGTAGCCCCACAGGAAATAATCGAGAGGTGTCAAATCGCACGACCTTGGAGGCCAATTGACAGGTCCATTTCTCGAAATCAAGTTATCGCCAAATTTTGATTTCAATAAGTCGATGGTTGCGTTCGCCGTATGTTACGTAGCGCCATCATGTTGAAACCACATCTCCTCCGGATCAATGTCATCCATATTTTCAAACAAAAAATCATTGATCATGGTGCGGTAACGATCTCCATTGACCGTAACGCGAGCTCCGGCCTCATTTTTGAAGAAATAAGGTCCGATGATGCCACCAGCGTGAAAACCGCACCAAACGGTGCATTTTTCTGCATGTAATGGAGTCTGTAGGGTCTCTTGTGGATTGGTCTCACTCCATATGCGGCAATTTTGCTTATTAACAAACCCGTTAAGCCAAAAATGCGCCTCATCGCTGAACACAATTTTGCGATAAAACAACGAGTCAGCCAACGAATCGACGACAGATTTTCAAAGTAAATTTGGATAATTTCGTAGCGTTGTTCAAGCGTGAGTAAATTTGGATAATTTCGAAGCGTTGTTCAAGCGTGAGTCTATTCATGATGATTTGTTAAGCGAAAATTGTTTTTGGGAAGAATCAAGTAGCGATGATGCTTTGTTATAAGTTTGTTATCTTTCAAATATCCTTATAGTTTTATTTTTGCAAGAGTATTTTAACCGTTTTAGCATATTTTTCAGTTAATGATGTTTTTGTATTTTCCACATTGATAATCCAATTCTACCCAAATTTGGCATAAATAAATATCAATTAACATACCAAAATTTATTACGATCGGACAATTTTTGTGGGAGTGATAGCGTTTTTAATAAAGAGGATATATGGCAGGATCTTGAGTCCTTAGTCCGATTTAAATAAAAATTTACACAAACGTTGCTAGTTGCATATGTATCAGCATGACTACTTTTTGTAATTTTGTGGGCATTTATGCTAGTGTACCAAATTTCAATATCAATATCTGACAACTCCTTCTGTTTTTGTCCCATCGTTATAAGGGGACAAAGCACTGTGGTACGGTTTCAAATCCTGACCAACCATTTATTATTTTTTATTTTTTTAATTTTTGATATATTTTAGATATTTTTATTACTTTTAATTTTTACTTAAAAAATTCGATCTTGTTTTAAGAATTTTTGATAGTTTTAAATTATTTTCAATGTGAAGATAACATTGGAACATTTTAATCATTAGACTAACAGATTTGGCGATTTTTAAAATAAATTTTGGGCGAATTTCAAATCAGTTCTTTGTTTAGTCGCGAATTTTCGTGATTGTGACTTCTTTCGTCACTCCATACTATGGGGAAGGTTATATAAGATTCGGCACAACCGAATATATCTCTCTTACTTGTTTCTACTAAAAACGTTTTTAATTTAAAAAAAAATTTTGCGTAATAAAGTTTAGAAATATTTTCAAGAATAAAATACATTAAAATTAATTTTCTAAAACAATATTTTAACCAACAAAACCTGCGTTTTAGTTGTCGATTACTTTTACGTACTGAGTCTCATCTCTGTTATGTTTATTCATTTTATATATTTATCAAGCAATTGTAACTTCTTGCCTTGACTGGCAATAAATATGTTGACAATATAGCAATAACGCCGGCAGATTATTGCTTTGCTATGGGTAATCGCATTTATGTTAACGCAGAATTTACAAAATTACAAACAGAAAGTTTCGATAATAAAGAAGAAACTGAAAGACTTTTTAAATTTTCATCTCAAAAACTCATCTCTTTTGCATTTTTAATACCTTTTAATTATTTATTAAATTTGTTTGTAAAAAATTTCTCCTTTTTGTTTTATGGCGCGTCTTTTTTTCCTTTACTTGGAAATGTCAAACGGTTTATGACGTTTTATGTTCGCAATAATTGTCAAAGAAAAACTGTTGACAATTATTTCCAAGTACGAAAAAGATGCGTCTTCACTGGACATAACATAATTTTGACATTTGCTGCAATAAATATCAATGAATTTATTGCCAGTCAGGAAGGGGGGTAATGGAGAAGAAGCTAATTAATGTTGTGAAAAATCACAAACTTTTAAACAATAAAAGCTTTTGGTAGGGCTCAATGGCACAAAATATTATGTGCTCATGCTCAATTAATTCTTTTAAACTCCCAATTTCATTTTCCATTTTGCAAGTTATTTTTATTTGATAAAAATATTTACAGTACAGCTGATTTAAACAAAAATATTGGCGCATAAAACGCGTTGCAAGTAACTTGAATTTAGAAAAGCATAGAACGTATAAAAAGTATGAAAAGCATAAATCGCGACAACGCATACAACACGTGTTATGGACTTTAAGCTTTACACATAACAATCCTTATTTTTATTGTTGACGATTAAAAGCAATGCAAAAGCAATGAATATGTGAATGGGCAGCAAAAAATCTATCCATCCTGTTCTCTGGTCTGGTCGATACCATCAGGAAACCATTTACAAATCGCCACTTTTTCTTATTATTATTTGAAAGCTGTAAAGCAGTTATTGGCCATATTAAAATAATTATTTATAAATTTTTATATATTGAATCAACAAGTCTTTCTATTTTTATTAAAAATGTTTTCACTGCCGCACAGTGGCTGAAAATCGTTTTTCATTGGCCAAAATTCTGTAACTTTTGAACCGATCAAAATGTTGAAGTAATTTTTTTAGTTCAGCTTGACTCAGTTTAAATTACATTAAAATTGATTGAGGACTTTTTAAGGAATTCTAGGTCAAAGTTGAACTTTTAAATTTTTTTAACTTTTAGGATGAAATATGGGTTTATTAGTTTTTTGTTTATTAAAAAATTTAATATTTGGAAATTAATAATAATTATAAATATTTTTTGGAATAATGGAATTTTTTTAATGTTACACTCGAAAATATTTCTACACTAAAAAAAAGTAAAATCAACTGGAGATTTTGCTATTATTACAGAAAAATTAAAAATTTTATTAATATTATCTAAAAATATTGCTATTACTACAGAAAAATTTATTATGTTTTGCTGTCAAATTTGATAATTTTAAAAACATTTTAAAAATGAAACTTCAATAAATTTTAATAGCATTTGTAACAATGGTAGGGTTCTGTTTATTATAATTTTTACTAATACTATGTTTTTCGTACTTAATAACAATGAAAGGAAATTATAATTATTATTCATTTGACTCAAATATTGATTGCAAATATTCCATATATTGTTTTGTGCTATTTCTGTTCTTTAGTAGTTTTTTGGCTTCTTCATGTTCCACTTTCCATTGATTTCGAATACTGGAGATAAACGGATCTGACGTTGCCGATAATATATTAAATATATCTTCATTTGTTGAATTTCGTGAAATTTTTCTAGTATTGTAATCCTTGTTCCTTTTTTCCTGAGCCTCCTCTGATAGATCTCCAAGTGGCACCAAATCATATTTAATGACATCTTCTCCATGATAAAGGATTTTGTGAACTGTTGCAGACATATTTCTCCATGGGTAGTTAGTTGTATATATTTTTGCAGTTTCCTTAGCATAATTTCCAAATTTTCTAGAGTCAATTTCTTCATTGCACGCAAGTACTTCTAGGATTATTTTAAATCTGAAAATAAGGTTTAAATCCACTCCTGTTATTTCAGATGCTGTTTCTGGATCTGAAAAGAATCTTCTTGCGGTATTGCCATCATTTGTATTGCCTGACCCTTGTTTTGGCTGATCTATAATCAATCCAAATTTGTGATATTCATCTTGAACATGTTTCTTTTTTGAACTTCTTAACTCTTTGTTGGTTTCGTTGTTTCTTATTGATCCTGGAGACCCGAAATCCAAATCATAACTGATTTTTAGTATGTGTTCTATAAGTCGTATTCTTGCATGTAGTGGTGGTAATCCAAATTCATATGCATCGGTATTATCTAATGATTTTTTCGGGACTTGGGTTAATTGAGTTGATGTTGCTTGGCATATAATGCACCTGGATGCAGCCTTCGTGTTAGCCAAAGCCTGACCTACTTTTCCATCTATCATTGTCAGCACTAATTGGTAGCTTACTTCAATTTGCTGCCCATCTAACTGTAATTGTAATGGCTGTAGAGTTGCAATTTGGGCCTTGATATCAATAACTTCTTTGTTAATGGCATCATGAGTTTCTTTTTTGAATTCAAATTTGATTGGCCTGTAGTATTTCGTAGAAGATGGTGTCTCATTTTTCCAAATATCCATTGTTTGCGTTGTACTAGTCGAACGCTCTGAATCTTCTAAAATCTTTTTCAATCGCAATGGTACAAATGATACCATGAACATATCTGGGTCCGAAGTATTTTCACACACAACTTGTTTGTATTGTTTTTGTCCCCATTTACAAAAAAGAATTAACTTTGTGTTCCCATATTTCGTTAACTCATTTTCTGTTATTGATTGTAGCAAGCGTTCTGCGGTGTGATCAAGTAGAGATTGTAGTTGTACCTCTGCCGAAATTGGTGTGATTGTAATAGTGTCCTTTGATGGCAAACAGTCCATTTTAGCAGCGGTTATGTAATGATATGCTGGATACATATTTGAGCCTTTTTCAATCGTACGCAGTCTGAGCTTAAATTATTATCCCTTATCGAATCCGTAGTTTTATACATTTTTAGATACATGTCATTCACACATTGATCTTTAGTTTCATATCAGGCAGTGCTTAAATTGAACAAAACTGAACATGTTATCCAGACCTTAATATCTTAATAAAACTGATTAGTATCTCGCCAATATGGGGATTATTTTTTATCTTTAGTGGTTTAATGTCGGGTTATTGTTATAAAATTGTTTATGACTTTGGTAGGGGAGTTACGGAATATTTATGAAACTACTATATTTTTCTCAAATTTAAACTTTAGTGGAATAGAACTTCTAGGGAACAAAGAGGAACAAAGGGGAACAAGAAACGCATATCATCCGGAGAAAGATGAAAGTGTCCTCTTTAATGCCATATATACCTTTGCACCCGTCACGACCCGTGGGTAGAACACTTTTTTAGTTTTAATGGAATTACTCAAAAAAAATTCAAATTACGATAATTTAAACAGCCCTATAAGTACTCGTATACAATGGTGTATTAAATTTTAACTTTTTTGCCTAAAAGTTTATGTTTTTTTTTACTTTAGACTACGTAAAACTAAAAAATTAAATATAATACCTGCGAAGGGGTTTAATGGCATTGTTTTGATCAGCAAAAAAATAAGTCATAAAATTATTTTGGTATATTTATTTGAATAAAAGTATATTTGGAGTTTTTTTATCAGCACCGCGTTTGGTCTGTACTTTTTCTTTATTAAACCTCTACTGTTCTTTTTGAATACTTAAACTTAACTAATATATTGGAAAAAAGATTATATACTATAAAAGAGAATGTCATGCATTCATGTGTTTGCTTTGTGTCGCAACAATGTATCGGTTTTCTTTTAAACATATTGAATTCAATTTTACTTTCTCATATATCCGAATATTTCTTAAGTGTATTGACACCAACTATGAGTAATGCAATTTTCAAGTGTATTGCATTTGGTTTGTAATAATTGTTTAGTTAGACCCTTCTTAGATTTCATATTAATATTTATATGCAATAAAGAAAAAGAAGTATCATATTTTTTTAGTGCCCTAAATATTTGGCATTTTTCTTGTGACACATGAATTCATAACATTATCACAATAGGTTCTACAGTAAACATATGATCTCTTTCTAAATTTACCTGTTATCAAATGTTAGGGTCAATCAAAGTCATAAACAATTTTATAACAATAATCGGGACATTAAACCACTAAAGAAAAAAAAACAACCCTACAACAACAACAAATATTGGCGAGATACTAATCAGTTTTACCTGATATTAAGGTCTGGACAACATGTGCAGTTTTGTTCAATTTAAGCACTACCTGCTATGAAATTAAAGATCAATGTGTGAATGACATGTATCTAAAAATGTATAAAACTACGGATTCGATAAGGGATTACTCAGTAATCAGTTAATCCTCTAAGAGTACGGATAAAACATAACACGCAAATAAAAATATTCAGAAATATATGGAGAGCTTCAGCTATAAATAACTGGCCGAAGAGTATTTTAAAAACAAAAACCAGGAAGATGTTCTTAGTTACGTTAAAATAAACTTAAACCTAAATTCGTGTAGCACCGAAATGCAAGAGCAATTATCTAAAAAAACGCTACAAAGAAGTTCGCTACAGTAAACAAAACTTTTATATAAAAAGTGTAAACTGGTCAGAGGGCCAACTTACTGTCGGTGCAGAAACAGCAAAGCAAGATAAGGCTGGAAGACCACGCAAATCATTGGACAAGTGCAGCGATAGATCTAAGAGGCGGAAACTTATCAAGATATCAACGATGCAATTGGTACAAATATAAAAGAATCTCTCCTACTTCAATTACGATCACAGAACCAATTAACAAAAGTGGATATCATTGAAAAAGTTGTTATTTCTCGATTTGAAATTAACAAAACAGTAATTTATTAAGCTCAGACTGCGTACGATTGAAAAAGGCTGAAATATGTATCCAGCATATCATTACATAACCGCTGCTAAAATGGACTGTTTGCCATCAAAGGACACTATTACAATCACACCAATTTCGGCAGAGGTACAACTACAATCTCTACTTGATCACACCGCAGAACGCTTGCTACAATCAATAACAGAAAATGAGTTAACGAAATATGGGAACACAAAGTTAATTCTTTTTTGTAAATGGGGACAAAAACAATACAAACAAGTTGTGTGTGAAAATACTTCGGACCCAGATATGTTCATGGTATCATTTGTACCATTGCGATTGGAAAAGATTTTAGAAGATTCAGAGCGTTCGACTAGTACAACGCAAACAATGGATATTTGGAAAAATGAGACACCATCTTCTACGAAATACTACAGGCCAATCAAATTTGAATTCAAAAAAGAAACTCATGATGCCATTATACATGCAAGAATACGACTTATAGAACACATACTAAAAATCAGTTATGATTTGGATTTCGGGTCTCCAGGATCAATAAGAAACAACGAAACCAACAAAGAGTTAAGAAGTTCAAAAAAGAAACATGCTCAAGATGAATATCGCAAATTTGGATTGATTATAGATCAGCCAAAACAAGGGTCAGGCAATACAAATGATGGCAATACCGCAAGAAGATTCTTTTCAGATCCAGAAACAGCATCTGAAATAACAGGAGTGGATTTAAACCTTATTTTCAGATTTAAAATAATCAATGAAGAAATTGACTCTAGAAAATTTGGAAATTATGCTAAGGAAACTGCAAAAATATATACAACTAACTACCCATGGAGAAATATGTCTGCAACAGTTCACAAAATCCTTTATCATGGAGAAGATGTCATTAAATATCATTTGGTGCCACTTGGAGATCTGTCAGAGGAGGCTCAGGAAAAAAGGAACAGGGATTACAATACTAGAAAAATTTCACGAAATTCAACAAATGAAGATCTATTTAATATATTATTGGCAACGTCAGATCCGTTTATCTCCAGTATTCGAAATCAATGGAAAGTGGAACATGAAGAAGCCAAAAAACTACTAAAGAACAGAAATAGCACAAAACAATATATGGAATATTTGCAATCAATATTTGAGTCAAATGAATAATAATTATAATTTCCTTTCATTGTTATTTAAGTACGAAAAACATAGTATTAGTAAAAAATTATAATAAACAGAACCTACCATTGTTACAAATGCTATTAAAATTTATTGAAGTTTTATTTTTAAATGTTTTTAAAATTATCAAATTTGACAGCAAAACATAATAAATTTTTCTGTAGTAATAGCAATATTTTTAGATAATATTAATAAAATTTTTAATTTTTCTGTAATAATAGCAAAATCTCCAGTTGATTTTACTTATTTTTAGTGTAGAAATATTTTCGAGTGTAACATTAAAAAAATTCCATTATTCCAAAAAATATTTATAATTATTATTAATTTCCAAATATTAAATTTTTTAATAAACAAAAAAATAATAAACCCAAAAAATCCTAAAAGTTAAAAAAATTTAAAAATTCAACTTTGACCTAGAATTCCTTAAAAAGTCCTCAATCAATTTTAATGTAATTTAAACTGAGTCAAGCTGAACTAAATATCTATCCAATAAAATAAAAATTACTTCAACATTTTGATCGGTTCAAAAGTTACAGAATTTTGGCCAATGAAAAACGATTTTCAGCCACTGTGTGCCGTGCCAACAATGTTCTTTGAATTTTAAATATTAATGTTTAGTTAAATAAACTTTTTGAAAAATAGTGCAACTCACATAAAAAATTCATATCCGCACTTTGATTATAGATTATTGTACTTATTTACTGCACACATGTAATTTTGGACTTCCCTACTTCCGATAAATTATCCATTGACAATTGTCCGTCATGTTTTCAAAAGTAATTGCAGAAAAGAATAGTGGATGAAAAGGAATATAAAAGAACTCATCGTAAAGCTGTCTTACTTAACCAACTTACGCTGTATCTTTAGAGTACAGTCGAACTGTCAATTCTGAATGCCAAACAACACATCAAGCATAGAAAATCACAGGAATAGCAAGAAACATTATTCAGCAATACAGCGAAAACTTGCAAATAGGCTTAAGTACATACTTTTTGAGGACGGCCGCCATACTTCCCGTTATTCACACCGCAACGAATTTTTATTTATTGGTGAGGATGAGCCCTGCAACTACGTTATTGCTCGCTGAAATTGAGAACTTTACCGATAGTAAGTGCGTTCGAGTACCCAAAAGTTTTTACAAATTTTGACTGAACTTTACTGCATTTAACTAAGCTGCTGCTGTGAGAACACAAATGAAGAGTGTAAAGCATGGTAGAATAACACAGGTAGTGTCGAAGCTACAACAACACTGCTTTAAGGTTCGAAGCTGTCAAAAAGCACAAAAGAAAAATTAAAAAATGGTTGCATTTTCTGTTCTTTAAACAATTTTGCTTCTTTTCTTTTTCTTATTTGCATTTGAAACAAATGTTAAAGTGTGCTTTTTTAGTAGTGCGGGTATGTGTTAGTAATACATAATAAAATTTTGACAGACCCGAACCCAAAAAAAAAGTCCATTAACGCTTCGACACTACCTGTATTATTCTACCATGCTTTAAAGTGACAGATCATGGCTGAATAAAAATAAAATAAAAAGTGAATAATTATTGTTAAACTATTCGTTAGTTAAACATGTATATTACATCGTTGGTCACAGGTTGACAACTCTTAACTCGCAAAACAATCGAATTGGGTTTTTGATGCCAAAAGACTGTTTTTGTCCTTCTGTATGTTAGTACGTTTCATTTATATTTTTAAAAAATCCTACTAATTTTGTTTTTTTTATTTACTTCCAACACGGCTTAGTAACGGAGTAATAACGTTTCTTTTGTGTCCTGAAGAGTTGTCAACCTGTGACCGACAATATGAATTATAAAAGGAAATAAATGTTGTACAAACCATTGTGAAAGTGCTAAGTATATGGTTACTTAGTACCGCACTTGTTTTCAACATAATCAATATCAAAAACAAATAATCAAATACTTTTCAAAAAAATTAGTCATACACAAATTAGGAACATCAAATAAAATTAAAATAAACATATGGAAAAGGGTTCAGAAAATAATTTGTTTGTATTTTCTTCAAATAGTCGTGTTATAATAAATATTGTGTATAAATACATATATTGCAACACTACATTTATTTGCAAGCAGCTGTTTCCTTAATCTTCCGAATTTTTAAAATTTTTCCGTTCGCGTACTTTTTTTTTGGACAACAGAGTAAATTTATTAGTTAACTCAGTAATTATTCATTTACTGCATTTTACTTCAAAAGTACTCGAACGCACCTAATATTGAAAAATTGCAAATGAAATTGACAATTTAAAGTTTAAATTGAGAAAATTCCAAATAAAATTGAGAATTAAATTAAGAATTTAAGTTAAAAGCTACTTTATTAAAATAAGAATTTGAAAATTATTAATTTAATAATAGAAGTAGGAGAGCTGATACAGGTTTTGGAAGTAAATAAATATGAATGAAGTTGCCATTCAATTTGATATTAACAAATCAAAGGTTTGCCGCATTGTACCGAGATGCCGCCACATACATTTAAAATCCGCCGAAACCAAAATCTTTAAAAGTAGAAATTTACTAAAAATCGTTAGATATTACCATAACGAAAATCGACTACCTGCTATGGTTGCCACAAGTAATAGAAGATTTTGCCTTATGACTCTCTCATTTATGGATCAGTTAATGCCGACAACCTAAAATTTTTTTAGCGAGTGTAAATAAACTAAGCCGTTATTCCAAATAAAATCAACAAAAAAAAATTATTTCGTGGTCAATGAACGTGTAATTTTTACTGAAAAAGTGATTTCTTTTAGAAAGGTGAATGAGCAGCAAAAATCAATTAAAACGTCGCATATGTGAGTATTAATAACTATCTCATATATTATTCATATAATCTTATATTATATTATTTTTAAGGTCGAAGTTATGAAGTCTATACTTAAAACATGTGGAATTGAAAAAAATATATATATTGAAAGGAATTGTCTGGCTCATGGTGAAATCCGAGCTTACCCATTTCTTTATTTTAAAGGACTTGAAAATGTATACTACGCACTCATAGGTAATATCATATTTATTTAAAATATTATAATATATTTCATATCCAGATTATTTATTTATCGCCTATTCAGAATCCATACCGATACACGCAAAATTCCCTGACCCGCGTGAAGACCAATTAACGAGCTATTCAGCTGCAAAAAAGGGAGATAAGGGCAAACTCTGTCTCAAAAAACAACATTTAAAAACAAACAACTAATACCTTTCTTTATTTATTTTTTTAACATTTTTAATTGATGTGAAATGCCTGGAATTTATTTCAAGTTTTAGTTACAGTTTATAAGTAAAAAATTTTATGTTTCTGCAGTTTTTTCATTATCGAAAAATACTCTGGTACATTTTGACTAGTTGGGTTTTGCTCACCTTTGATCTCATCGTCCTGATCGTACTATACAAATAGTTATTTTCCTATAGAAGCAGTGTCAGTGAAATTGTACATTACATGTGATTAGTGTAATCATTAGTAAAACGTTATGCAGATGGAGGCAATTGACTACCGTCAATGTCATCCCAATGTTAAAATTGTCAGTCGTGTGCCTTCGTAATTAATGAAATAGCTAGACATTCGCTAGCTCCCCCGACTGCAGGGATTTTCATATACTTATGTACGTATGTATGTTAGGGCTTTAATGATAGAATACAATTTTAACTTTAAAATAAACTTGTCATCAGCGTTCCCCACTGTGCTTTATAATGTTTGCTCTTGTGTGTAATACTTTATAATTATGCGTTCCAACTACAATTGCAACAACATTAACAGCAGGAGAAACGGTTAAAAACAAGAGAAATAATAACTAAGTGCAGTCAGTGCGTGCATTACTTTTAACCCTAAACAACATTTAACAAATTCTACTTAATAAAAAAAAACAATTCAGTGAAATTAATTAGTTTATAATTTACTAACGCACCTTTTTATGTTTTTTTTCTCTGTTTTACTGAAATGCACTCCATTCGTATAATGTTGCACTTGTCCATCTGCAACAAATTGCTTGTGAGGCTATTCAGCGCTACCAACCGTCTGTACGATGATTATTACCAAACGAATCTAACCATCCAAACATGTACATATCTGCAAATTAAAACGTGTGTTCGAATATGTATGTATGTATTTAAGTAAACACATCCATACGTGTACGTACTCGTATATAATTACTTCTGTTCATCAGTCTATATGCATTTTTAAGTAGATTTGTTGCTAGAGGTTGCAGTTATATTTATAACTGGACTGAACCCAGCCTACCAAACTCTTTTAATCTTAATTCAATTTCAGCTACCTTTCGGGTTAGTTGTAAATAAAAAGCCCGTCTTTTGCTTTCAATATTGTCATTCAGAAATAATTTTGTTCCAAATTTCGCGTCACACTATAACACTATGCCAAAATTATCCTTAAATTAGGTCAACACCCTTATGTAATGAAGCTTACTACATTACTTGTGCAACTTCCAGTATTATTTATTATGGTAATTGCTCATTATTTGCTCACGTTGCTTTATGAATCTTCTTCGTTATATCCAATATTAAATTAAAACTTAACAGCATCGTCTATTTAATTCATAACTATAAATATGTAGTGTTTTTTTATATTTTATTAAAATTATAGTAATTTAAAAGAAATATTTCTTTAAAATAAAATCATCGTAATACAAAAATAATTTATGTAACGAATTGGATAAACACAGCCTGCTTGTTGGAATGTAAATCGTTTTTAATGACATCTTTTGAAGATCTCTCAAAAGCATACAATTTGTTTTACTAAGGGCCAATAATTTAAGTTGCATTTAAATACAGTTTCAGTTTTTCAGTGTTAAATAGTTGTTTGTAATTATTTAATTACGATAAAATATGGCAGCCTCACGAAATTCTCTCAATTTTCTTATTTTATGTTGAACAAAATTAAAGAAAAATTTCTAATGTGGATTCTTTTTCAGGCTGAAAATAACAACAATGATAGGTTGCTGCAATGTTTTAAAAGTTTAAAACAATTTTAAAAACAATAAAAAAGAATAATATTAATAAAAGAAGTCCAAATTTTACTCCAAAAGATGTTGATTTTTCAATGGCCGCAAATTGTTTGTTTACTTTGTTGCGCGAAACACCAACACGCAAGCAAAAACATATGTTTGTGTATGTATGTGTGCAAAACTTAAATGGACTTTAATTGCAGAAGAATGGTCATTTAAGTTTCATTTAAATGTCAAATAATTTTGTACTGAAAAAATGAAATTGGTACTTAAGTGGCATTTAAAGATAAATGACACTTAAATGAGTAGTCAATTATTGGGCCTAAGTGCTTAATAACATCTTCGTGTTTTATTTTTGACTCTAGAAATTCAGTTTCATCAAGCTCTTCATCATTTTCGTTTTGTTCGTCGTTTTATTTTACATTTTTTAGTTAAACCGAGTACAAAATAAAATTTTTATTCGTAGAAATAAAAATTTGGGTGTTCTCTAAATGCGATGTTCATTAAATCGAATGTTCGTTAAATCGGAAAACTACTGTATATAGTCGGAAATCATATTTGCTACTGTAAACGTAATAAATTGGCAAGTGGAAGATGCTAAATCAGTAGCTCAATTATAGGAGGTTTGTAGCACTATCATATTTAAAGCAATATATTTTAAAGAATACGATATTCTATTTACTAATTACTATGCATACCTTTACAATAATCTCGCTAACGCAATTAATTGAAATTTGAGCAATAATTTTTGTAAATGCAAACAAGACAAGCTTTCAAGGTAAAATTAACTTCAGACTCAATTTGTTTCAGCAGCAAAATATGCAGATTTGTTAGCGAAATTTTTTCTAATTTTTTGAATAGCTAAAATCAATATTCCACAGTAACAAGATTAATTGAGGTTAATTGTCGACTTATATGTATATGTGCATTTTTCACATGTGTACTAATAGCAATTTAAAATACCTCTTATTTCTTAAATACTGAAGGGATTTTAATCATTTATAGACGGTGCACTATAGCTCGACAATATCATCTAAAAGAACAAAATTTATTGAAAAATATAGGAGAAAAATGATCCCGAAGTTTTGTCTGTACCCATTTAAGAATTCTTGCAAAACAGAAAACGGGACTTAAAATTGTTTATATTAATGCACAAAGTCTTGAGAAAATGATTGACGAATTTCGATACATTTTTACTACATCTGCTGTGAATCTCATCTGTGTGTCTGAAAGATTATTTAATTCGGAAATTAATGTATTTTATAAAAGTACCACAATCTTACCACTTAAAAAAGTTGTGGATGAAAAATTTGAGACACCACAAAAATGGTTACTTTATTATTTTTAATGTGGAACCCCCTGGTGGGTAATGTGGAATACTATTCCATAATACCAGAAACAAAAAAACAATAATAAAACAAAGTTTAAAAATAAAAATTGTTTATTTAAATTAATTTTATGCCTCTTTGGCAGTCGAAAATAAATATACAAAAACATAAATAGATATAAAAATATATGTAGATATGTACATACATATGTATGTAAATAAAAAATATTTTGTAGAGTTCAAGGCTGTTGATTCGATTATTTAAATAAAAAATTATGCATTTAAACAGGACTCGCACATGAAAATTGCTTGCTTTTTTGGCAGGCATTCATTATGTGCCCATATTAAATTGCACTGTAAGCACTGTGTCCATTTTTTAAGAAAGCGATCTTCGTTGAATGATTTGCTGCAAAAGATGCATTTGGTATCGTGATTTAGGGGAATATCAGGGAAAGGCTCATCACCATCGGAGTCATTAAAAATTAAACCCGTGTCAGAGTCGCTCGATGATGAACTTATGGCCATACGAGGTTGCTTTCGTTTAATAGCATTTTTGGAAACTTACTTTTTAAAGTTTTTTTTTTTACTTTCTCCTTTCGTTCTTTAATCAAATACAAACTTTTTTTAATTCATTTTTATAAGGAGTTGTAGTAAGAACTGTTGGTTTTGTTTTTCTTCCTTGGCGGCTCGTTGATGGTTGCTGTAATTTTGGAGGAGGCGATATTTGCCACGGAGTAATTCAATGATTCACATCTAGGACGAAAGTATTATTATTTTCACTTTGTAACTGACTGTTTTTTTGTGTGGTTTCCTCAGTAGTTGATTTCGATAATTCGGTGAGCTTTTCTGAAGTTTCAGCAATACCATGATTTTCATTTTCTGCAGTTTAGCTTGCAATAAAACCAGAATCATTAAAAATACTCCTATCAAATGGATAAATACCAGTACATTTAAAACCATTCACAGCAATTTCACCCGTCTGGACTTTTTGGTATGCTCTACCGAATAATTCTGCAACGGCTTACTGAGTTACTTTTCTGGCATTCTCTCGAAGAAATCAGAAGATTTTTCTTCGCTGTAATAAATTTTTAAAGGACTTTGATTTTTATGCCGTCTTAAAAATCCGTAGCCAGTCTTTGCCAGCACACTTTTTCAAAATGGAAAAATTATTTTTGTTGCCATTTCGTTTTGCAAGTTGAAATGCAAGCGATTTGATGTCGCCCCTAGTTAGTCCCCAATACCGACTTTCCATTTCAAGAGCATATTTTACCAAGTCAGCCTCCATTTGTTTGCTTAAAGTTGGTGTTGAGAGAAGTTCGGTAGGGCTGGCTTCATTTCTGGCAATCCTATGAAGTGCCGTGTAAGGAACACTGAAGATCTTTGAAGCTAATTTAATTCCCATTTCGTTGTTTTTAACCTTTTCGACGGCTTGTTTCATGTTTTCTGGATCCCATTTTCTAATTGATCCTTTTCTTGGCATGATTCAAGATTTTCTGTTATAAAGAAAAACATCCAATTAATAACGGGTAATGTGGAATACGGTTCCAAAAAACCCGCTTTCAGGTATTCCACATTAGCCGATCAGTACATTTTTAAAAGTTAATCAATTAACATACATACTTACCAATTAAAAGTGTAGTTTAATTCAATAAATGCAAAACTTCTAAAAAAAACACAAACTCTCAATATCTTAAACAAAATACATACATATGTATGTAGCTGTTTGAATAAGCACACAAAAAATAGTCGACTGCACGTGTTTGCATTAAAAGATCAACTGAAAACTAACGGTGCATCAAACTCAACAGCCAAACAGCGTATTGTTATTATTTTTCTGCAAGCTTTATTAGCATACAGTGTGTGTTTCTAAATAACATTTATGTTAGAAAATAAAGCGGTGTTCCACTTTACCCTACTATTCCACAATACCCGAAGTTACTCGACTTCTTCTTTGACACACCACACATTGACACATGCTGCTTATGTGGCAATAGCTGCGTTCGAGTACTTTTGCAGTAAAATGCAGTATTTGTTATAACTCGAATATTTTAAGAAAATATAAAACTAATATTTTCTATAATTGTTTCCATATGTTTATTTTCATTTTATTTGATTTTCCTAATAAATAAATAAATTTATTCAAAAGTATGTGATTATTTGTTTTTGCTATTGACTATCTTAAAAGCAAGTGCATTACTAAGTAGCCACTTACTTACATATGTAGCATTTTTACAACTCCAAAGAAATAACAAAATAACAACGAAAATGGCTGTAAATGGTTTCTACAACATGTATTTCCTTTTAAAAGGCATATGCATACATGTTAAACGAAGGAATAGTTTAAAAATCATTGTTCACTTATTACTTTTTATTAGTTGGTCTCAGTTTTTCTTTTTTTAAATAATTTTTTCACAAATTATATACTTTTTAATTTCTTACTTTTGTTTGTTTACCTTTTGAATCATACATGCATACATACATATGTATGTTTTTCTGTCTTACTAAATTTTACTACAAGAAATTTCTGCAGTAAAAATTTGTAAATTCTCAGCCAAGAACTCTCCACTTTACGTTCTCAATTTGTGTTCTTATTTACTGTAACTGGAGTAAACGAACGCAACTTCGTAAATTGCAGTAAAATACAGTAAAAATTTGTAAAAAGCTTTGGGTACTCGAACACACTTAATTATTGCCGCAATTATTGCCAAGTACGAAAAAGATGCGTCTTCACTGGATATAACATAATTATGACATTTGCTGCAATATACATACATATAAATGTACATATGTATGGATGTCAATGAATTTATTGCAGTCAAGACAGGGGGTTATTGTTTAACGATGACAAAGAATTTTATACATAACAAATCGGACTAAGGACTCAAGATCCTGCCATATATCCTCTTTATTAAAAACGCTATCACTCCCACAAAAATTGTCCGATCGTAATAAATTTTGGTATGTTAATTGATATTTATTTATGCCAAATTTGGGTAGAATTGGATTATCAATGTGGAAAATACAAAAACATCATTAACTGAAAAATATGCTAAAACGGTTAAAATACTCTTGCAAAAATAAAACTATAAGGATATTTGAAAGATAACAAACTTATAACAAAGCATCGTCGCTACTTGATTCTTCCCAAAACCAATTTTCGCTTAACGAAGAACTCATCTCGTCTTCTATTATCTCATCTTCGATTTCAAAATTTTCTCCAAGAATATATTTCTCAATTTCAGCATCTATTATTTTATTTTTAATCCTAATGTTTCTCTTTGATGATAATACGGGATCTGAAGACAACAACAAATATGTCATTAAATCTTTATTTGTGTTTTCTCGAGACGTTTTTCTAGTATGAGACAATCGCACTTTCCTCACATTTTTATGGTTGGCTTCCAATGCTTCTTCAGACAAACATCCTGGAATGGAAAAAAGCTAATTATTTTTTTATTTAACTTTTTGTCAGTAAAATAAAATGTGTAGATACCAATTGGTAAATTGGTAAATTGAAAAAGTCGATAACATCACATCCATGAACTATAACCTTATGAACTGTGCTAGGCATATAATACCATCCATAGTGTATTAAATACATATTTCTAGTGCTTATTAGTAGCTCCTTAAAGGTTTGTACATTAATTGGCGATCCACAAGATAACACTCTCAATATAATGGCAAAATTATCAATAATTCGCTATCAATTCCTGTAATTTCGGCCGCTACTTCACTGTTCAAAAAAAAACGGCGTGACATATTTCCGTCGTTAGTATTGCCAAATCCAGACTTAACTTGGTCTACTATTAATCCTGTTCTCTTTTTGAACTCATTTTGAATTCTTTTTTTGTTTTCCAAAAACTTTTTGTTGTTTTCTTTATCTACCCGCCAAATTTTAATAGGGATTCGGTAAGCAATATGCAGCAAACATTCAAAAAATCTTATCCAACAATGAAGCGTAGAAAGTCCATACTTGTAATTGTCTACATTTGGAGTTTTTGAAAGGTTTATGTTGTTCGTCTCTGTCGGACTTGCATTGCAAATAAAACACCTACTTGATGAATTTGTATCGTTAAAAATATTTACAACTGCACCATCTACCATTGTAAAATGCATTTCGTAAGAAACTTCTACAACTACACCTTTCATTTCAATGACATCACATTCCATATTTTTAATTTTTTAAAACTTTTTTAACTAGATCAGGCTTCTCTTTTTGTAAAACAAATTTAATAGGCCTACAGTACAACGTTGAAGATGGTGTTTTATTACACCATATTATTTTTTTGATGTCAAGTTTACTATTCTTGAAAATAGAAATTAATTTAAAAATTTATTAAAATAGCACATATATTTAATTAAGTATTTATGTACTTACCAAAGTGGAACAAAAACATAAACTTATCCGTATGGTTTTCGTTTTGAAATTTTTGTTTGTAGCGGCTATGAGCGGAGCTACCATCCATACCCCACTTACAAATTAACGATATTTTACTTATATCTTCTTGAACATCACAAAGTTCAAATATACTTGCTGCTGTTCTACGCATTATGCTTTTTAAGTCCACTTACGCTGAAATTTCCGTTGTTAATATAGTTGGTACCAATTTTTGCTTTTCGGTTCGCAATGCATACAAAGATGGAAGACAATTTGGATGTAATTCGTTGATTGCTTGGCGCAGAACACTTTATTTTCTTTCTGATAGATCTAAATCCATATATAGCGCCAAAGCTTTTGAAACTGGTACACATTTCAGATTTGTTTCATGGCTTTCTGAAATAGAATTTGACCTTCTTGTTAATTTTTTTACGGCAAATTCAAGTTCCTCAAGAGAATACTTTTCAATCAAATCTGTTACTCTTCTTTTTTTTGTTTTGCTGGAAGATTCATCAAACATTTTTAGCGTTTTTTTGTTTCTGTTGTTGCAGTTAATAGGTCCATTGCTTCTATTGGATCCATTGTTGATTCAGAAGCCTTTGCTGCTGTTTCTACTATTCCTACTGCTGGTATTGTTGCAGTTTTTGCATTAGTAACAGCTGTTGGGTCTATGGAAGCCACATCTTTAAGGCAAGTTTTACTTGTGCTAGATTCCTTAGTATTTCTATTTTATTTATTTTCATAATTTGAAGTAAAAAACTGATAAACTTACCTTGTCGGGATCAAAAAAAGTATAACTTAACCATTTAGAATTTTTTTTCAAAATAACTTCGATTATATCTGCTTTCCCTCCATAACTTATTCACTTTACTATTAAAAAACTGAATACTTTGTATTAAGTTTTTTTGTTAAAGTATGAATCGCCTATCTTGTGTTTTACATATTTATACACCTCTGATATTTTATTGTTTGAGGATGCTGCTATCCAACAATCAATTATATCGGAATTTTTTTAAATATTTGCCATCACCACAGATTAGTTATATTAATTTATAAATTTATTTTTTAAACCTTGTTTACATTACAAATAGAGATGGACCCGTTAGTATTTTCATCCACTAGCACTCACGATCACTTATGTTAAAGGCAATTAAATTTGTAACTCTTACGGTTTTTATACAATAGAAATTTTTATAGAAAATAAAAATTTCTCTCGCATTTCCGAAAATTTAATATATAGTCGTATTGTAACTTAAAAACAAATGTGTCACGCTATCATCTCTAATTTGAAAAATATATGTAAATAACGGCAAATAATATGATAAAGCAAAACAAAAATATGAAACAAAAAAAAAAATGCAAAATCAAAGTCAATCGCAACTTACACTTTACAATAGTAATTTAAATATGAAACAGAATCTAATTTATAATTTTTACATTCAAAATATAAAACGTGTTACGCAATGGTATTAAACACTCTTAAATGCCTAATATTTGAGTAAAAATCATAAAATTAGGCATTTCAAAAAACGCATTTTTTTAAGTTGTGGTAAAAAATAGGCACTAATTTTTGAATACCCTATTAGCCAAGAGTATAAACTAACAAAAACAGAAAAAAATATCTAATTTTATATATTTTTTTTATACTCCATCAAACTTAAGTAATTTTTGGATTTTCAACAAAAAAAAAAGTGTTTTTCAGAGCAATAAAAAAAGTTATTTTGTAAATAAATACTAAATTCTAAATTTTAGTTTAACTGCAAATATATCAAAGTACCTAAAAAAACAAATTTCGAGTGACTTTTAAAAAAAATGAATTTTTCAGAATTATTTTTGTGAAACAACTAAAACCTATTTTTCTGTTAAGTCATTTTTGCAAGAAATTATCTGATTTTAACGCCATCTCGTGGTGGCAAAAGCAATCAGAAAATTTTTTTTGTTAACATTTATTTGAGATCCCTTATTGTCTTTCTAAAAATCTGTATTTAAAAACAATTTGAGACAATTTTTTTTTTTTGTCTATGGGTTGAAGCATAGTGCGTACCCTACCCGGGGGCACGGTTTCGAATCCTGAACACAACACAATGCTACTTTTTTTTAATTTTTGATACATATTACATAGTTGTTTTTATTACTTTTAATTTTTATTTAAAAAAGTTTGTTCCACAATTTATTTCAAAAATCAGGCACAATCTCATTTATAATATTTTTTTTAATTTTTGCGTTTTTTCCAATTTTATGAACGATAAAAGTTTTATTTTTTAAAAATATCCAAAATGTTATTAGATAGGATTTTGTACAGTGATAAAATAATTATATAATGAATTCAGTATGTTGTCGAAGTTTTTATTTAATATAATAATAATACGAAAAATAAAAATAACATGACGGTGTAAGAAAAAATTTTAAATAATAAAATATAACAACATATTTTAATTTAATTTTTTCTTTGAAACTCGTATGATGTACGTATGTAAACTAGTGGTATTGTGATAATTGTCTTTTTAAAATTTTGTTAACTTTTCCATTTACTTATCTGTATTGCAGTTGGACCAGACGATAAAGGTTTTGTTTCACTATAACCTGTATATTTCTGATATAGAAACACAATCGAATTTCAACAGCAATTGATTTAAAAAATACGAATTCGGTAATTCATATTCAGCTTGCTAAGAAAACAGATGGATTTAATTAAAAACATTTCTTATTTAAATCTTCTTCTGCGTTTACTAAGTGAGACCGAGAATTAAATATGAAAAATTACGATAAAATCGCAAACAGAAAGCTTTTTGCTCTCAAATCCAACCCATTATTCGGCTTATTTTCGTAATATTTTACCATTAATCCGCGTCTAATTCTGTAGTGCGTGCTATCGACAATGCGATATTCCGCAAAACGATGATTTTTTTAGGTATTTTTAATGAATGTAAGACCAGTTAATTTTATATGAATATGAAGAAATCAATTTTTTATCTCCTAAGATCTTAACTTATCATTTTGTATATGTTGAATTGGGGAAAATACGAAAATATGCAAAAAAATAAAATACCAATATGTATGCATGTAATATTTTTTTAGACGCGGTACAGCTGGCGAACTATTATCGCAACGCTTTACAAATGTTTTTGAAATTTTCGCCAAACATTCCGATTTAAGAATCCAAAGTTCATATGTATGTATGTATACGATAGGAACTGATTGTTTGAAAAATATTTGATGAATAGGGAACTATTCTTAGAACACATTTTAATTAAGCCCACATTAAATTATTCACTTGGATAATGCAATCTAGAAGCTAAATATAAATGTGTGGAAAGTAAGTATTTGCAATACTTTTATTCAAAATACAAATGCATTTTAAATTTTTATTCCAAATACAAAATAGTTTTTAATAAAAGTTTAATTTTCACAATTGAAATTATATTTTTTAAGTTTTTTTACTCTATAATTTTGCTGTTTTTTATTCAATATTGAATCATACAATTTTCGTGATGTTCTCATATTTTTAAGAATTTTTGGCATTTTAGAGATTTTTTTCAAGATTTTTAGCTGCCGATTGCCAATTATATGATTTTTTAAAATAAATTTTGGAAATAATTTCCAATATTGCAGTTGCAATTTCTAGAATATGCGCTGTTTTCGCGCGGTTTCCAATTTTTTAGTTTCTTTGCTAATTATATTTTGGAGCTTGATATCAAATTAAATTCTTACATCAAACTTTTGTTTTTATTTTATAGAAACGGCAATTAATTGAAGTGCTTTTGAAGATTAACTCGCTGATGTTACAGAATGAAAGAAACATTTCTTATCAAATTCTATCCGGGAAGAGATTTTTCTGCTTTGTTATGTGTTACTAAGAATCCAAACAACATTTTAATTGTCAAGGGATTTTTTATCACATTATACAATAATAATACCGGGTTCTGATATACTGCAGGTACGCTCTGCACCTGAGTATAGAAAATAATTAAAATTACACAAGTATAAAACAGGATATAAGCATAAATTTTGCCTTTCTTCTGAAATCACAAATAGTCATAAAAAATGAAAAATTAATACGTTTTTAAAACAAAACTAAAATTCAATTTCATTGATTTTGTATATCTACTCGTACATAGTGTCTTGACGATCGATTACATTTCTTTAATATAAATAATACAAAAAATAATTATAGTTATTTATATACGAAAAGAAATTGTAAGCTATAAGAAATACTGTAATATGCATGCATAATATTATACTAATAAACGTACAAAAATAAAATTAAAGAAACAAACAAAAACAAAACAACAAATCTTTACTTTACGAGTGTTTAAATATGCACATGTACACACACAATGTGTACATGTGCCCGTGAACGCATTTCAGTATGGATGGATGTGTGACAAAAGGGGCCAATTTACAACAACCACACCAATTTCCGCCAAGAATTTGAAGTTCTAGTATTTAATAATAAATAAGATATGTTATGTTCTTAAACGCGTAAACTACTATGAAAAATACAACTGCTCTGTGGTGTATAAGAAGCACTTGTGACTACCAACCAGTAGGTTGTTGGTATGGATCCCAACGCAAATTTTTCAAAAAATTTTTAAAAGTAAAATTATTTCGAATATCATTTATTATGCTCATATTTTAGTCGTTAATGGACCGACTTCGATTATTTTCAGTCTAAACCTTCGTAGAACTCCATAAAAGAGATCTGTTTCATAAAATTGACCGTAGGACAGTTGGGGGCATAAAAAAAACAACAGAATAGGAAATATAGCAAAAAAAATCTTTCGGCTATATCTCATTAATTATTGGACCGAGATTTGTTATTTTCAAACCGAACAAATTTATGAAAAATTCCAAGAGAATATTATAAAATTTATGTCTCTATGTTGTCTGAGGTCTTAATTCTAATTACAACAAAATGTAGCAGACGGACATCGCTTATTCGACTTCTCTATCTATAAGGATCCAGAATATATATACTTTATAGGGTCTTAAATGAATAATAAAGAAATTACATACGGAATGACAAACCTATATATCCTCTTTCCAAATTTTTTTGGTGAAGGGTATAAAAACATCTGCAGCAGACTGTTGAAATTTAGCAAGCTACTAAATGAAATTTATGATTCTCACACATTGGTTATTGTAATTACGGGCTGCCCTTGTGTTTATTTATGAAAAAAATTGCGGCGTTTTTTGGGCAGTTTTCTAACAACGAAATACAAACGTGTTTTCAAGATGTTGTAAATCGCATGGGTGTTTTTTTAAGCTAGATAGAACTTTAAATTGTAAAAGGTAACACAAAAAATTAAATTTTGATGAAACATTTTTTTTATTTGTTTCAGTATACTCTGACAAATCATCATGAATAGACTCACGCTTGAACAACGCTACGAAATTATCCAAATTTACTTTGAAAATCAGTCGTCGATTCGTTGGCTGACCCGTTGTTTTATCGCAAAATTGTGTTCAGCGATGAGGCGCATTTTTGGCTTAACGGCTTTGTTAATAAGCAAAATTGCCGCATATGGAGTGAGACGAATCCACAAGAGACCCTACAGACTCCATTACATCCAGAAAAATGCACCGTTTGGTGCGGTTTTCACGCTGGTGGCATCATCGGACCTTATTTCTTCAAAAATGAGGCCGGAGCTCGCGTTACGGTCAATGGAGATCGTTACCGCACCATGATCAATGATTTTTTGTTTGAAAATATGGATGACATTGATCCGAAGGAGATGTGGTTTCAACAGGATGGCGCTACGTGCCATACGGCGAACGCAACCATCGACTTATTGAAATCAAAATTTGGCGATAAGTTGATTTCGAGAAATGGACCTGTCAATTGGCCTCCAAGGTCGTGCGATTTGACACCTCTCGATTATTTCCTGTGGGGCTACGTGAAGTCACTGGTTTATGCTGATAAACCAGCAACAATTGACGCCTTGGAGGCCAGCATTGTTCGTGTTATTCGTGACATACGGCCAGCAGTGCTCGAAAAAGTGGCCCAAAATTGGACGTCCAGAATGCGCTTCGTCAAGAGCAGCCGCGGTGCCCATATGCCCGAAATCATTTTCAAATGTTAATGTCAGGTATTGATCTTTCGAATAAAAAAAAATTTTGATTACAATTTAATTTTTTGTGTTATTTTTTACAATTTCAAGTTCTATCGGGCTTAAAAAAACACCCTTTAATAAGCATAAATTACGAATACCATACTAAAGATAACATGAAGTAAATCGTTGATATTTTCACAACAAAATTTAATGTTATAAAAACCGGGGATATGAGAGGTTTTGGTAGATTTTAAGGAAAATGTTTGTGGGGAAAAACGTTTCTTTATGGCATTCCTGGTTGCAATATTCACGAGTAGTAAATGTAAATAGCCGAAAAAACTTCGTAACCGGGGTAAACGAGCGCCTACCACTGCTATAGAGCGTTTCTACGTAATGTGTATGTATGTAATTAGTTTTATTCAGATTATTTCAAGGAAAAGAAAATTATTAATTATTTATTTTGTCGATCCGGTTAAACAATGAAATTCAAATCCTGGACAACGTGTCTTTTCACGGTCGCCAGTGTTTGATCTCATAATATTCAAAATTTCAATAAGGCAAAATTTGTATTTCCTTTAAGAACATTATAAAGGTTTTATTTGAGCCGTGCTTCACTGCAGCCTCCCACAAGCCGCCAAAATGGGGAGACCTGGGTGGGATTGTGTGCCAGTCTATTCGATCGTCTTGGCAAAGTTTAAATATCTCAGCTTTGTGATTTTCGCTTTCAAATATTTTGCGAAGCTCTGCTAGTTCGTTTTTTGTACCAAGAAAACTTGTAGCATTGTCAGACTAAATTGTTTTGCAGAGTACTCTTCGGGCAATAAATCGACGAAGTGCAGCAATGAAAGTAGAAGTAGGAAGACTACCCATCATAGGATCATTTTTATTTGGCTTTATGCGAAAGCATCTAATACATCTATGTATCACATGTCGGCAAATATGGAATCCATCCAACGGCCAATAAGTTTGTCTGATTATGGCTAAAAGGGTTTTAGCTCCAGGGTGCATGTGCTTAAAGTGATAAAAAGACACTAAGAGCTTTGTTAGTTCACATTTTTTTGATAATATAATAGGGTGTTTAGAATCATGTACTAGTTTACTAAAATGTAGACGTCCACTAACACGAATTACTTCCTTATCTAGGAAGGGCGACAAGTTTTTGATTGGGCTTAAATTTTTTACTTGACCATATTCAAGAAGCGATTTATAATCTGCTAAAATATAACAGCGCTGGGTGTTAATTATTAATTTCATTCGTGCTGCATCGAGTTCTGAATCTTTGAAGGGCCGAAGTGTCACTTCTCTTCTTGAAGCCTTATGTTGTTGTAAAAGCGAATGCAATACGCAAGAATGCATTCTAACTTCTGCAAGGAACCACGATATAATATTGTTGACATCAAATTAGTATACTTAGGTTTTGATGCCAGGAGAATGAGCCTGTTTGGTCTTTTTCGGGTAATTTGTCAGCGCTGATGTGTTGAAAATTTGATGAAAACGACGTTTGTGAAAAACTCATTGGGTATTAGTCCTCGCGAGATTAAGTTTGCAGGATTTTCTTTGGTATTGACATAGCGCCATTAATCAATACGTGTAAGCTCTTGTATTTTGGCTATCCTATTAACCAAAAATGTTGACCATGTATAAGATGGTTTGGAGATCCACGCAAGAACTATTTTCGAGTCTGTATAGTAATATCTGCCAGCTACTGTAATTGGCAATATATTGAGTAGCCTCTCCACCAATTCCACCATAAGTACTGCTGCTAAGAGCTCGAGCTTGGGGATTGACAAGGAGCTCGTTGGTGCAACACGAGACTGCACAGACTAAGCGGTTTGTTACAACGTTTTCTTTTTGTCTAGACATCGAACATAGCAACACACCCATAGGCGTCTTCGCTACTGTCTGAAAAAGAATGAATTTGTATGGATTTCATTACCTTATTTGTCAGCATGTGACGGGGTACCCGATAATCGTTCAGTGTTTGAAGTTGTAAGATATGGTTTTTCCAACGTGTGCCATAATCACCTTCTAGTGCTTGATCCCAGGGTAGTTTAAGTTTCCATAACCGTTGCAAGAATATTTTACCAAGAATCGGGCCAGTGGCGATTAGTCCAATAGGATCAAATATTTTGCCGAGATTTGACAATACAGTACGCTTGGTAACGATTTGTGAGGCTTCAAATACACACAAAGTTATCATCGTTGGGTTGCGAGTTGGGTCCGAGAGTTTTGACAAATTAATTTTTTCCAATTTGCAAATATGGCTCTTTATCTTAATCGTGAATTTGGTACAGAAGCAATATTTTCTTAAATCAAAGTGAGCAGTGCTGAGCATTTGTCGAATATCTGCTAACAGGCTTGATGCTGCTTCTAATGAATTTGAGCCAGTTATGATGTCATCGAAATAAGTTTCATTTAAAACAGCTGCTGATGCTTGTGGATATTTGCGGATAGAATCTTCTGCAAGTTTGTTTAGACAACGCGCAGCTAGATATGGAGCAGCTGATGTACCATAGGTAAAAGTGTTTAACTGATATATACCGATTGGTTCTGATAGAGCGTGTCTCCATAAAATCAATTGATATTTTCTATCTTGAGCGTCGACTTCAATTTGCCTATACATTTTACTAATGCCTGCAGTGAAAACGTATCTGTAAGATCGGAACCGAGTGATGACAGTAAATAAGTCGGATTGAACCGTAGGGCCTACCATTAGAGTATCATTGAGTGACAAGTTTGTAGATGTTTTCGCAGAGGCGTCAAACATAACACTTGGTGGTTGAGCTGTCTACTTTTAAAACACAATGATGCGACAAGAAATAGCAACTCTCCGGGATGTCATTACCAAGGCTGCCCATTCGAGTCATATGCTGCAGGTTTTCATACTCAGTCATAAAGTCACAGTATTGCCGTTTAAGGATTTCATTATTTGATAGCCTTGACAGTCAATTTCATAATAAAACGACCAGTTTCAGACCTTTTAACAGTTGAGTTAAAAAAATCCTCACATAATTTTTCTTCCACGGTTAAAGGCTTTGAGCAGCTTGTGTGTGCTGTAACATTCCATCATATCTAAAGCCCCAATAGAAAGTCTATTATGTTTTTCGCAGTGAAAACTTAATTGCTTAGAAAATGTGATTTTGCCACTAATAATCTAGCCGAGCTCAGTCTTCTGAAGGACGGGAAGTCCAGTTCCAAGTCTAATTGATTCATTGATGCAGAGGTCCAATAATATTTCCGCACCAATAAGCATGTCAACTCTTTCTGATTTGTGAAATAATGGGTCGGGAAGTGTAAGATTTGCTGTTAAATTCCATTCGGAGTTTTCGATGTCCAATTCGGGCTGGCAGTATATTAAACTCAAGTTCAGTTGAGAAACTTGTGTAATTACATAGATTTAATAATGGTTGAGATGGGTGTCGAACTTTAACGTTTATATTGCCAATACCAGTAATTTCTGTTTGGACAAGTTGACATTTTATTTCCAGTTGAATCGCCAAACGCTCGGTGATAAAATTTAATTGTGATCCCAACTCCAGTAGCGCTCTACAAGGGCAAGTACAGCCCAATTATTTTTTACCTGTATTTTACCTGTATTTACCTGTGGCCAGAAAAATTGTGGTATTTATATCAGAAGCCAAATTTATCGACTTCACTGCAGAATTTGCTGCTGCAAGAGCTGCTGCGTCAGAAGAGGCTGCTGACTGTAATGAATGAAAGTAATGATGGATCATATTAACACTAATCGTAATACAATAATGGTTATTATGTGATGATACTATTGCATATATCATTAAAATATTTAAACTGAAGTATGAATAAGATCGTGTTACTTGTGCATTCCTACAAATACATGAAATAAAAACGCATGTTTAGAAGATAAAAAACTCACACTCATGTATATTTAAACCCGTTGAACTTTCACGAGCCACAAGTGCTACTTCATCCGTGTGCCACTTAGTACTGCACGTAATGCTAAGAGTTCCTACGAGCTGCACAAACGTCTTACTATGCAGCTATCTTTCATCTGTGTAATGATCATGAGTATTTCAATTTCATAGAGAAAATAAATATTTAAACAATTGTTTTATTAAGGTCATCTTTGTACGACATGTTATGAGGTCTGCCACACAATATTTGATTGAATTGACTTTAATTCAACAGCACCATTTTCTAATTACAAAATATGAAACGCCGGTTAATTATTCTTGAATTCATCAAAACTAAATAAAATATAAATGTGTGTGTACATATGTATGTAGATAAAGTATTTTGTAAATACTTCTGAGTAAAAATTTATTTTTTATTTTGGTTTCTTAAACCTAATTAATTAATATTTACGTCAATGTCTGGCAATTTGTTTATAACTTTTTCAATTGCTTATCCCAATTAAAACAGCTTTTTACATTACATTACATTCTTAGTTTTGAAATCCTATATTTTATGACAAAATTGCTTCAAAATTTGCACTGCTCTATAGCTATATATTGATTTTGTTATGATATCTAAGAACACGTTAATAAATCACGTCGTTTGTCTGAAAGCGAGAAAATCTCATCTTACACAAGTTATTAATTTCCCTCTTGGCATATCCCGTAAAGCTTCAATAGAATGGTTCTGAGTTTCGGGTTCCTAAAAAAATACATCGAGCTACGATCAGCTCGATCATTAATTGCGTAGTCCTCGTGGGCAGGGACCCAACTTAATTTTAGAATATTATGGGTGCTAAGCTCATTAAGAGATATACAAAGTCGATAACAACACATGTCGTCACCTCATCCAAATCCATATAAAGCGCTAAAAAATATTATTTGTAAATCCAAAATTGGATTGTTGACCTGCTCAGAAAGAAATATTATCTAACTTTTTCCAATTGACTGTTTGCTCAGAAAAAATAAAAATTTTAGAATCGTGTCTTAAGAAGTATGTAGCTGAAAAGAGACAAAGTTACAAGGAGCGAAAATTTATACATGGGGCTTGTAACTATCATTCTGAGATATACAGCTTCTGAAGTAAAGTATGTATTTAATCGTAATGTATTGCTTCGAGGTTTTTGGTTTTTTCGTCTAAAGTACACCATTCAATTTCTGATTAAATTCTAAGTGGATATATAGAAAAAAACTTAAAAATATTTGATTCCTTTAAGTCATCAAGAGGGTCTAAGTTCTAAACTTTAAAGTTTAACTACAAAATCGTAAATTTTCCCAAAATTTTGCCTTGTACAAATTTAACAAGTAAGAGAGATATATTCTTATACACCCTTTACCATAGCATGGAGTGACGAAAGAAGTCAGAATCACGAAAATTCACGCCCACGAAATACGAAAAAAAAATAAAAAAAGAACTTATATCGAAAAAATTACATTAAAGCAAAAAAAAATCCACTCACCGTCTCACGGACGCACCCTCGCGTGATGGAAATAAAAAATTAATCACGATCACGCATTATTTGTTCTAATCTCTATTTCATAGTATAGGCTGATTTCATAAACACAGCTTGCAAAGCAACACTGGAAGCATGAGTTTACAAGGCATGAGTGTTGCTTTGCAAACTGCGTTTATGAATTCAGCCATAAATTATGAATTTCGTAACAAATTTGTTACAATTTCTTGCCTAGAGTGCATTATAAAAATATTAACATCCCCTTATTAGCACTTATATAATTTTTCACACATCCAAGAAGTGTTTCAACGTCTTTATTAAAAAGCCCGTGGTCTTCGACTGAACAAAGAAATGATTTGAAACGTAAGAAAAGATTTAATAATGAAGAAATTCTCCCAAAATTGATTAAAAAATCGCGAACTATTACATAAATCTGTTAGTCTAATAATTAAAATGTTCCAATATTATCTCCATATTGAAAATAATTTAAAGCTATCAAAAATTCTTTAAAAAAACGAACTTTTTCAAATAAAAGTAAAGTAAAAGTAATAAAAATAACTAAAATGTATCAAAAATTAAGAACTGGTTGGTCAGGATTTGAAACCGTACCCTACAAGCTGGTGGCACGGTTTCGAATCCTGAACACAACAAAATGCTATTTTTTTTTAGAATTTTCGATACATTTTAGCTGTTTTTATTACTATTACTTTTTATTTGTAAAAGTTTGTTCCACAATTTATTAAAAAAAACCAGGGCACAATCTCATTTACGAGTATAAATTTTTTTTTATTTTTTCGTTTTTCCATTTTTATGAACGATAAAAGGTTTATTTTTCAAAAATATCCAATATGTTATCAGATAGGATTTTGTACAGTGATAAAATAATTATATAATGAATTTAGTAAATTGTTGACGTTGTTATTTGATATAATAGTAATACCAAAAATAAAAATAACTTGACGGTGTAAGAAAATATTTTAAATTATAAAATATAACAACATATTTTAATTCATTGTTTTAATTTTATTTTTTCTTTTAAACTCGTATGATGTACGTATGTATGTAAGTAAACTAGCGGTGTTCTGATAGTTGTCTTTTTAAAATTTTGTTAACTTTTCCATTTACTTATCTGTATTGCGGTTGGACCAGACGATAAAGGTGTTGGTTCAATATAACCTGTTTATTTCAGATATAGAAACACAATGCAATTTCAACCACAATTAATTTAAAAAATAAGAATTCGGTAATTCATATTCAGCCTGCTAAGAAAGATGAATTTAAGTAAAAACATTTTTTATTTAAATCTTCTTCTGCGTTTACTAAGTAAGACAGAGATCTAAATATGAAAAATTACGATCAAATCGCAAACAGAAAGCTTTTTGCTCGCAAATCCAACCCATAATTCCGCGTCCAATTCCGTAGTGCGTGCTATCGACAATGCGATATTCCGCAAAACGATGATTTTTTAGGTATTTTTAATGAATGTAAGACCAGTTAATTTTATATGAATATGAAGAAATCAATTTTTTATCTCCTAAGATCTTAACTTATCATTTTGTATATGTTGAATTGGGGAAAATACGAAAACATGCAAAAAAAAATAAAATACAAATATGTATGCATGCACTATTTTTTTAGACGCGGTACAGCTGGCGAACTATTATCGTAACGCTTTACAAATGTTTTTGAAATTTTCGCCAAACAACAACGTATGTATACGATAGGAACTGATTGTTTGAAAAATATTTGATGAATTGCGAACTATTCTTAAAATACATTTTAACTAAGCCCACATTAAATTATTCATTTGGATAATGCAATCTAGAAGCTAAATATAAATTTGTGGAAAGTAGGTATTTGCAATACGTTTATTCAAAATACAAATGCATTTTAAATTTTTATTCCAAATACAAACAGTTTTTAATAAAAGTTTAATTTTCACAACGGAAATGATATTTGTTAAGTTTTTTTACTCAATAATTTTGCTGTTTTTTAATCAATATTGAATCATAAAATTTTCGTGATGTTCTCATATTTTTAAGAATTTTTGGCTTTTTAGAGATTTTTTCAAGATTTTTAGCTGCCGATTGCCAATTATATGATTTTTTTAAAATAAATTTTGGGAATAATTTGTAATATTGCAGTTGCAATTTTTAGAATATGCGCTATTTTCGCGGGGTTTTCAATTTTTTAGTTTCTTTGCTAATTACATTTTGGAGCTTGATATCAAATTAAATTCTTACATCAAACTTTGTTTTTATTTTATAGAAAAGGCAATTAATTGAAGTGCTTTTGAAGATTAACTCACTGATGTTACAGAATGAAAGAAACATTCCTTATGAAATTCTATCCGGGAAGAGATTTTTCTGCTGTGTTATGTGTTACTAAGTATCCAAACAACATTTTAATTGTCGAGAGATTTTTTATCACATTGTATAAATAAAATAATAATACCGGGTTCTGATATACTGCAGGTACGCTCTGCACCTGAATATAGAAAATAATTAAAATTACACAAGTATAAAACAGGATATAAACATCAATTTTGCCTTTCTTCTGAAATCACAAATAGCCATAAAAAATGAAATATTAATACATTTTCAAAACAAAACTTAAATTCAATTTCATTGATTTTGTATATTTACTCGTACATAGTGTCTTGACGATCCATTACATTTCTTTAATATAATAAATATAAAAAATAATTATGGTTATTTATATACAAAAAGAAAATGTAAGCGATTAAAAATACTGTAATACGCATGCATAATATTATACTAATAAACGTACAAAAATAAAATTAAAGAAAAAAACAAAAACAAAACAACAAATCTTTACTTTACGACTGTTTAAATATGCACATGTATACACACAATGTGTACATGTGCCCATGAACGCAATTCAGTATGTATATAATGTATGTGTGACAAAAAGGGCCGATTTACAACAACCACACCAATTTCCATCAAGAATTTGAAGTTTTAGTATTTTATAATAAATAAGATATATTATGTTCTTAAACGCGTAAACTACTATGAAAAATACAACTGCTCTGTTGTGAAAAAGAAGCGCTCGTCACTCCAACGCAACTTTTTCAAAAAAATTTTAAAAGTAAAATTATTTAGAATACCATTTTTTTGCTCATATTTTAGTCGTTAATGGACCGACTTCAATTATATGCAGTCTAAATCTTCGTAGAACTCCATACAAGAGATCTGCTTCATAAAATTGACCGTAGGACAGTCGGGGCCATAAAAAACAACAGAATAGGAAATGTAACAAAAAAAGTGTTTTGACTATATCTCATTAATTATTGAACCGTGTTTTGTTATTTTCAAACCGAACATGGTATATGGTATAAAATTTATGTCTCTATGTTGTGTTGAGGCCTTAATTCTAAATACACCAAAATGTAGCAGACGGACATCGCTCATTCGACTTCTCTATCTATAAGTATCCAGAATATACATACTTTTTGGGGTCTTAAATGAATAATGAAGAAACTACATACGGAATGACAAACCTATATATCCCCTTTCCAAATTTTTTGGTGAAGGGTATAAAAATAAATTTGTAAAAAATTTTGATGGACGTGTTTATTTCGTGTATCTTTTAGGGATTTGCATGATGAAAAGCTTTTTTTTTAATTTTGGTGGTCGAAATTCATCAACTTTAAAAATAATTTTTGAGTCTATGGGCCGGAAAAAACTTTGTACAAGATGATATTTAGCACTGCTCTTGCTGAAAATGTAGACATCTTGGCTTTACCTAATTTACCTAAATATAATTATACAAAATTAGCATTCCCAGAAACACAATACATACAATTTCATATAAACGGAGAAAAGTTCACCGTGTGCCCATACATTACATGGGCTTATTTATAAACTGGTGTTTCAAGTTTTTGTTGTAAATATTTTTTATTTGGAAACTATTTAAGCTTATACCAGTAATCCGAACTTTGCTAATAATGACAAAATTATAACAAATGGAAATTTTTGTATCCCGAACAATTTAAAAATTATCATTGATATAACTTTTATTTTGTCATAAAGCTTAGAATACGGATATCAATCGACAAATTTTTTACAAAATAATCAAATATATTATTACTTAATAGACTATTAATTGTGATGCCTTCGGGATGATCTTTATTTCAACGGTTATTTTTGGTAACAATTTTGATCTTATAGCGTGTAAGAGTGGATCTAAAGACAGCAGTAAATGGTGCATAAGATCATTGTTATTTAGAGTTGTTTTGGAACATTTTGTTAATTTAAAAAATCGATACCTCTTAGCATCTATATTACTACACTCTAAACCAGCTTTTATGAAAATTAGGTCGATAATAGAAGGCAACACTTTTTATACATTTTGATGAACTTGGGCTTGAAAAGCTTTGTTTTGAATCTGATGCAGAAATACATCAGTATTCTAAATCAGTTCTGTATATTTTCTAAAGCAGTAAAGATAATTTATTTATCTTTTGAGTTATACTCGTATATATATATATATATACTAGTTACATTTATTTGTATAAATTACTAGCTTAACCCGGTGTGCTTTGCTACCCCCATCATTACAAAATTAAATCAAGTGTTTATGTAGTTAAAAAAACCGTTAACTCTAAGATATACAATATTTGTAGTTTGTCCATGCGGAGCATAACAAACAAATTGTTTGGTTTTCATACACTGAAGCATGCAACGTAAAGCTGTCCGTAGGAGAAACATGGACTTGATAAATTTAAGCCATAAACTTGCAGGGATTGACCGTGAGCTTTATTGATTGTCACTGCTGAACAGGAAACTGCAGTATTTTGAAATCAAATTGCAAAGCTGGTGGTATCGTAGGAATACGAGACCGCAGCACATTTGTTTCATTATATTTGCCCTATATAATGGTAGTGTTGCTCGAGTTCGTTCAATTCTAAGGCGTATTTGAAAATTGGCGAAAAAATAATTTTGAAAATTGGTTACAAACGACAAAGTAATTTGATAATCCATTTTTTCCGTGCACATTAAAAATTTAAAAAAAATATAAAAAAAAGAAGAAGCATTTTGAAAATGCGTCCGGAACTAACGATGTTATTTAATAATAAATTGTTGGAGCATTCGCACCAACGCCTCCCCCAAATTTCCAAAAAAAAAGAAAAAAAAGATTTTCTATATGCAAAAATTTTTTGGAAAATTGTTAATTTTTTTAGCGGCCAAATTTGAAAATCGGTCTATAAATGGCGTAATTATGATTGCCTATATTTTAGAATCTGTTGAAAACTAAGTGAAAGGTGTACCATAATTTTGTTGGAGTTAAATCAGGCTTAGTTGGGAAAAGTAGCCTATAAGGTACAATTAAACAAACATACAAACACATATTCCTTTTGATGAATCTAGATGGATTTATGTGGGGGTAACCGTTTTTTCATCTTATAAGGCCAGTTTTATTCTAGAAATTGCACATTATTCTAAGAATAAAACTCACCGAATTTCAAAAGCCTCACTCTCATAGTTGCATAGATATAAAAAAATTAATATTTTGCTCCCATCGGAGTATCCGTTTACCGCTTCTATACTGCTGAAATTCGTTATTTGAAGAATAACACATGAAGAATTTAAAAAACCTTCACTCTTATAGCTGTACAGATATGAGAAAACTAATAGTTATCTCCTATCGAGTGTACCCGTTTCCCTATTACTTTTCCACCAATATTTTGCCGGAAATCGCGCGTTATTCAAAGAATAATACATGCCGAATTAAGAAAATTTCACTCTTATAGTTGTACAGATATGAGAAAACTAAAAGTTACATCCAATGGTGGTTACCCGTTTTCCTCCTTCTATATCACAAATATTTTGCTGGAAGTCGTACGTTGTTCAAAGAAAAACACATGCCGAATTTTGAAAACTTACACTCTTATAGTTGTACAGATTTGAGAAAAGTAATTGTTACACCCAATGGGCGGTACCCGTTTCCCCCCTCCAATATCACAAATATTTTGCTGGAAGTCGCACGTTGTTCGAAATATAATATATGCCGAATTAAGAAAACTTCACTCTTATAGTTGTACAGATATGAGAAAACTAAAAGTTACATCCAATGGTTGTTGCCCGTTTTCCCCCTTCTATATCACAAATATTTTGCTGGAAGTCGTACGTTGTTCAAAGAAAAACACATGCCGAATTTCGAAAACTTACACTCTTATAGTTGTACAGATTTGAGAAAAGTAATTGTTACACCCAATGGGCGGTACCCGTTTCCCCCCTCCTATATCACAAATATTTTGCTGGAAGTCGCACGTTGTTCGAAATATAATATATGCCGAATTAAGAAAACTTCACTCTTATAGTTGTATAGATATGAGAAAACTAAAAGTTACATCCAATGGTTGTTGCCCGTTTTCCCCCTTCTATATCACAAATATTTTGCTGGAAGTCGTACGTTGTTCAAAGAAAAACACATGCCGAATTTCGAAAACTTACACTCTTATAGTTGTACAGATTTGAGAAAAGTAATTGTTACACCCAATGGGCGGTACCCGTTTCCCCCCTCCTATATCACAAATATTTTGCTGGAAGTCGCACGTTGTTCGAAATATAATATATGCCGAATTAAGAAAACTTACACTCTTATAGTTGTACAGATATGAGAAAAGTAATTGTTACACCCAATGGGCGGTACCCGTTTCCCCCCTCCTATATCACAAATATTTTGCTGGAAGTCGCACGTTGTTCGAAATATAATATATGCCGAATTAAGAAAACTTCACTCTTATAGTTGTACAGATATGAGAAAACTAAAAGTTACATCCAATGGTTGTTGCCCGTTTTCCCCCTTCTATATCACAAATATTTTGCTGGAAGTCGTACGTTGTTCAAAGAAAAACACATGCCGAATTTCGAAAACTTACACTCTTATAGTTGTACAGATTTGAGAAAAGTAATTGTTACACCCAATGGGCGGTACCCGTTTCCCCCCTCCTATATCACAAATATTTTGCTGGAAGTCGCACGTTGTTCGAAATATAATATATGCCGAATTAAGAAAACTTCACTCTTATAGTTGTACAGATATGAGAAAACTAAAAGTTACATCCAATGGTTGTTGCCCGTTTTCCCCCTTCTATATCACAAATATTTTGCTGGAAGTCGTACGTTGTTCAAAGAAAAACACATGCCGAATTTCGAAAACTTACACTCTTATGGTTGTACAGATTTGAGAAAAGTAATTGTTACACCCAATGGGCGGTACCCGTTTCCCCCCTCCTATATCACAAATATTTTGCTGGAAGTCGCACGTTGTTCGAAATATAATATATGCCGAATTTCGAAAACTTACACTCTTATAGTTGTACAGATATGAGAAAAGTAATCGTTACACCCAATGGGCGGTACCCGTTTCCCCCCTCCTATATCACAAATATTTTGCTGGAAGTCGCACGTTGTTCGAAATATAATATATGCCGAATTAAGAAAACTTCACTCTTATAGTTGTACAGATATGAGAAAACTAAAAGTTACATCCAATGGTTGTTACCCGTTTTCCCCTTCTATATCACAAATATTTTGCTGGAAGTCGCACGTTGTTCGAAATATAATATATGCCGAATTAAGAAAACTTCACTCTTATAGTTGTACAGATATGAGAAAACTAAAAGTTACATGCAATGGGAGGTACCCGTTTCCCCCTCCTATATCACAAATATTTTGCTGGAAGTCGCACGTTGTTCAAAGAATAGCACATGCCGAATTTCGAAAACTTCACTCTTATAGTTGTACAGATATGAGAAAACTAATAGTTACCTCCTATCGAGTGTACCCGTTTCCCCATTACTTTTCCACCAATATTTTGCTGGAAGTCGCACGTTGTTCAAAGAATAACACATGCCGAATTTCGAAAACTTACACTCTTATAGTTGTACAGATATGAGAAAAGTAATCGTTACACCCAATGGGCGGTACCCGTTTCCCCCCTCCTATATCACAAATATTTTGCTGGAAGTCGTACGTTATTCAAAGAATAACACATGCCGAATTTCGAAAACTTACACTCTTATAGTTGTACAGATATGATAAAAGTAATCGTTACACCCAATGGGCGGTACCCGTTTCCGCCCTCCTATATCACAAATATTTTGCTGGAAGTCGCACGTTGTTCGAAATATAATATATGCCGAATTAAGAACACTTCACTCTTATAGTTGTACAGATATGAGAAAACTAAAAGTTACATGCAATGGGAGGTACCCGTTTCCCCCTCCTATATCACAAATATTTTGCTGGAAGTCGCACGTTGTTCAAAGAATAGCACATGCCGAATTTCGAAAACTTCACTCTTATAGTTGTACAGATATGAGAAAACTAATAGTTACCTCCTATCGAGTGTACCCGTTTCCCCATTACTTTTCCACCAATATTTTGCTGGAAGTCGCACGTTGTTCGAAATATAATATATGCCGAATTAAGAAAACTTCACTCTTATAGTTGTACAGATATGAGAAAACTAAAAGTTACATCCAATGGTTGTTACTCGTTTTCCCCCTTCTATATCACAAATATTTTGCTGGAAGTCGTACGTTGTTCAAAGAAAAACACATGCCGAATTTCGAAAACTTACACTCTTATAGTTGTACAGATATGAGAAAAGTAATCGTTACACCCAATGGGCGGTACCCGTTTCCCCCCTCCTATATCACAAATATTTTGCTGGAAGTCGCACGTTGTTCGAAATATAATATATGCCGAATTAAGAAAACTTCACTCTTATAGTTGTACAGATATGAGAAAACTAAAAGTTACATGCAATGGGCGGTACCCGTTTCCCCCCTCCAATATCACAAATATTTTGCTGGAAGTCGCACGTTGTTCGAAATATAATATATGCCGAATTAAGAACACTTCACTCTTATAGTTGTACAGATATGAGAAAACTAAAAGTTACATGCAATGGGAGGTACCCGTTTCCCCCTCCTATATCACAAATATTTTGCTGGAAGTCGCACGTTGTTCAAAGAATAGCACATGCCGAATTTCGAAATTTCACTCTTATAGTTGTACAGATATGAGAAAACTAATAGTTACCTCCTATCGAGTGTACCCGTTTCCCCATTACTTTTCCACCAATATTTTGCTGGAAGTCGCACGTTGTTCGAAATATAATATATGCCGAATTAAGAAAACTTCACTCTTATAGTTGTACAGATATGAGAAAACTAAAAGTTACATCCAATGGTTGTTACTCGTTTTCCCCCTTCTATATCACAAATATTTTGCTGGAAGTCGTACGTTGTTCAAAGAAAAACACATGCCGAATTTCGAAAACTTACACTCTTATAGTTGTACAGATATGAAAAGTAATCGTTAAACCCAATGGGCGGTACCCGTTTCCCCCCTCCTATATCACAAATATTTTGCTGAAAGTCGCACGTTGTTCGAAATATAATATATGCCGAATTAAGAAAACTTCACTCTTATAGTTGTACAGATATGAGAAAACTAAAAGTTACATCCAATGGTTGTTACTCGTTTTCCCCCTTCTATATCACAAATATTTTGCTGGAAGTCGTACGTTGTTCAAAGAAAAACACATGCCGAATTTCGAAAACTTACACTCTTATAGTTGTACAGATATGAAAAGTAATCGTTAAACCCAATGGGCGGTACCCGTTTCCCCCTCCTATATCACAAATATTTTGCTGGAAGTCGCACGTTGTTCAAAGAATAGCACATGCCGAATTTCGAAAACTTCACTCATATAGTTGTACAGATATGAGAAAACTAATAGTTACCTCCTATCGAGTGTACCCGTTTCCCCATTACTTTTCCACCAATATTTTGCTGGAAGTCGCACGTTGTTCAAAGAATAACACATGCCGAATTTCGAAAACTTACACTCTTATAGTTGTACAGATATGAGAAAAGTAATCGTTACATCCAATGGTTTTTACCCGTTTTCCCCTTCTATATCACAAATATTTTGCTGGAAGTCGCACGTTGTTCGAAATATAATATATGCCGAATTAAGAAAACTTCACTCTTATAGTTGTACAGATATGAGAAAACTAAAAGTTACATGCAATGGGCGGTACCCGTTTCCCCCCTTCTATATCACAAATATTTTGCTGGAAGTCGCACGTTGTTCGAAATATAATATATGCCGAATTTCGAAAACTTCACTCTTATAGTTGTACAGATATGAGAAAACTAAAAGTTACATCCAATGGTTGTTACCCGTTTTCCCCTTCTATATCACAAATATTTTGCTGGAAGTCGCACGTTGTTCGAAATATAATATATGCCGAATTAAGAAAACTTCACTCTTATAGTTGTACAGATATGAGAAAACTAAAAGTTACATCCAATGGTTGTTACCCGTTTTCCCCTTCTATATCACAAATATTTTGCTGGAAGTCGCACGTTGTTCGAAATATAATATATGCCGAATTTCGAAAACTTCACTCTTATAGTTGTACAGATATAAGAAAACTAAAAGTTACATGCAATGAGCGGTACCCGTTTCCCCCCTCCTATATCACAAATATTTTGCTGGAAGTCGCACGTTGTTCGAAATATAATATATGCCGAATTTCGAAAACTTCACTCTTATAGTTGTACAGATATGAGAAAACTAAAAGTTACATCCAATGGTTTTTTTTTTTTTTTTTTTTTTTTTTTTTTTTTTTTTTTTTTTTTTTTTATAAAGAGAAGTAACACTCAGGCAATTAGTATGCCTACCAACCCGTAGGTGTGTTACCTTCTTTGGGAAAGGGATAGTGAGAGAGGACAGATGGTGAAAGAGAGAGAAAGCTTAATTTTTGCAACTCTGATATTGCGCGCTGTGTTAGTTTTTAGATCAGTGTTGCAGCGCCTTTGATGTCAAGTAGGCGCATTAAATGTGTTTTTAAGCTGTTGTAGCCATTTTATTAATTATTTTACTTCGCCGGCGATTTTGCTACAATACCGACGAAGGAGGGCGCTGTGATGTCCGCTAGCATACACCAGTATCAATTGCTGCCAGAAATGTTCAGTGACCAGTGTGCTATGCCTTCATCACTTAAACACTCCGACAACAACAAATACAATGGCATACTCTAATACACATCTGAAAAATGCTGGATGTTATGACTTGTCTGAAGCTGGGCTCGAACCCACGTTCTTAGACATTAATTGCTTTTGCAGTCAACGCGCTAACTACTTCAGCCAACAGCACCCTCAACCCGTTTTCCCCTTCTATATCACAAATATTTTGCTGGAAGTCGCACGTTGTTCGAAATATAATATATGCCGAATTTCGAAAACTTCACTCTTATAGTTGTACAGATATGAGAAAACTAAAAGTTACATCCAATGGTTGTTACCCGTTTTCCCCTTCTATATCACAAATATTTTGCTGGAAGTCGTACGTTATTCAAAGAATAACACATGCCGAATTTCGAAAACTTACACTCTTATAGTTGTACAGATATGAGAAAAGTAATCGTTAAACCCAATGGGCGGTACCCGTTTTCCACCTCCTATATCACAAATATTTTGCTGGAAGTCGCACGTTGTTCGATATATAATATATGCCGAATTAAGAAAACTTCACTCTTATAGTTGTACATATATGAGAAAACTAATAGTTACCTCCTATCGAGTGTACCCGTTTCCCCATTACTTTTCCACCAATATTTTGCCAGAAATCGCGCGTTATTCAAAGAATAATACATGCCGAATTAAGAAAACTTCACTCTTATAGTTGTACAGATATGAGAAAAGTAAAAGTTACACCCAATGGTTGTTACCCGTTTTCCTCCTCCTATATCACAAATATTTTGCTGGAAGTCGCACGTTGTTCAATATATAATATATGCCGAATTAAGAAAACTTCACTCTTATAGTTGTACAGATATGAGAAAACTAAAAGTTACATGCAATGGGCGGTACCCGTTTCCCCCCTTCTATATCACAAATATTTTGCTGGAAGTCAAAGAAAAACACATCACGAATTTCGAAAACTTACACTCTTATAGTTGTACAGATATGAGAAAAGTAACCGTTAAACCCAATGGGCGGTACCCGTTTCCCCCCTCCTATATCACAAATATTTTGCTGGAAGTCGCACGTTGTTCGAAACATAATATATGCCGAATTTCGAAAACTTCACTCTTATAGTTGTACAGATATGAGAAAACTAAAAGTTACATCCAATGGTTGTTACTCGTTTTCCCCCTTCTATATCACAAATATTTTGCTGGAAGTCGTACGTTGTTCAAAGAAAAACACATGCCGAATTTCGAAAACTTACACTCTTATAGTTGTACAGATATGAGAAAACTAATCGTTACACCCAATGGGCGGTACCCGTTTCCCCCCTCCTATATCACAAATATTTTGCTGGAAGTCGCACGTTGTTCGAAATATAATATATGCCGAATTAAGAAAACTTCACTCTTATAGTTGTACAGATATGAGAAAACTAATAGTTACCTCCTATCGAGTGTACCTGTTTCCCCATTACTTTTCCACCAATATTTTGCTGGAAGTCGCACGTTGTTCGAAATATAATATATGCCGAATTAAGAAAACTTCACTCTTATAGTTGCACAGATATGAGAAAACTAAAAGTTACATGCAATGGGCGGTACCCGTTTCCGCCCTCCTATATCACAAATATTTTGCTGGAAGTCGTACGTTATTCAAAGAATAACACATGCCGAATTTCGAAAACTTACACTCTTATAGTTGTACAGATATGATAAAAGTAATCGTTACACCCAATGGGCGGTACCCGTTTCCGCCCTCCTATATCACAAATATTTTGCTGGAAGTCGTACGTTATTCAAAGAATAACACATGCCGAATTTCGAAAACTTACTCTCTTATAGTTGTACAGATATGATAAAAGTAATCGTTACACCCAATGGGCGGTACCCGTTTCCGCCCTCCTATATCACAAATATTTTGCTGGAAGTCGCACGTTGTTCAAAGAATAGCACATGCCGAATTTCGAAAACTTCACTCTTATAGTTGTACAGATATAAGAAAACTAATAGTTACCTCCTATCGAGTGTACCCGTTTTCCCATTACTTTTCCACCAATATTTTGCCGGAAATCGCGCGTTATTCAAAGAATAATACATGCCGAATTAAGAAAACTTCACTCTTATAGTTGTACAGATATGAAAAAAGTAAAAGTTACACCCAATGGTTGTTACCCGTTTTCCTCCTCCTATATCACAAATATTTTGCTGGAAGTCGCACGTTGTTCGATATATAATATATGCCGCATTAAGAAAACTTCACTCTTATAGTTGTACAGATATGAGAAAACTAAAAGTTACATGCAATGGGTGGTACCCGTTTCCCCCTTCTATATCACAAATATTTTGCTGGAAGTCGTACGTTGTTCAAAGAAAAACACATGCCGAATTTCGAAAACTTACACTCTTATAGTTGTACAGATATGAGAAAAGTAACCGTTAAACCCAATGGGCGGTACCCGTTTCCCCCTCCTATATCACAAATATTTTGCTGGAAGTCGCACGTTGTTCGAAATATAATATATGCCGAATTTCGAAAACTTCACTCTTATAGTTGTACAGATATGAGAAAACTAAAAGTTACATCCAATGGTTGTTAGCCGTTTTCCCCCTTCTATTTCACAAATATTTTGCTGGAAGTCGCACGTTGTTCGAAATATAATATATGCCGAATTAAGAAAACTTCACTCTTATAGTTGCACAGATATGAGAAAACTAAAAGTTACATGCAATGGGCGGTACCCGTTTCCCCCTTCTATATCACAAATATTTTGCTGGAAGTCGCACGTTGTTCGAAATATAATATATGCCGAATTAAGAAAACTTCACTCTTATAGTTGCACAGATATGAGAAAACTAAAAGTTACATGCAATGGGCGGTACCCGTTTCCCCCTCCTATAACATAAATATTTTGTTGGAAGTCGCACGTTGTTCAAAGAAAAACACATGCCGAATTTCGAAAACTTACACTCTTATAGTTGTACAGATATGAGAAAACTAATAGTTACCTCCTATCGAGTGTACCCGTTTTCCCATTATTTTTCCACCAATATTTTACCGGAAATCGCGCGTTATTCAAAGAATAATACATGCCGAATTAAGAAAACTTCACTCTTATAGTTGTACAGATATGAAAAAAGTAAAAGTTACACCCAATGGTTGTTACCCGTTTTCCCCCTTCTATATCACAAATATTTTGCTGGAAGTCGCACGTTGTTCAAAGAATAGCACATGCCGAATTTCGAAAACTTACACTCTTATAGTTGTACAGATATGAGAAAAGTAATCGTTAAACCCAATGGGCGGTACCCGTTTTCCACCTCCTATATCACAAATATTTTGCTGGAAGTCGCACGTTGTTCGATATATAATATATGCCGAATTAAGAAAACTTCACTCTTATAGTTGTACATATATGAGAAAACTAATAGTTACCTCCTATCGAGTGTACCCGTTTCCCCATTACTTTTCCACCAATATTTTGCCAGAAATCGCGCGTTATTCAAAGAATAATACATGCCGAATTAAGAAAACTTCACTCTTATAGTTGTACAGATATGAGAAAAGTAAAAGTTACACCCAATGGGCGGTACCCGTTTTCCTCCTCCTATATCACAAATATTTTGCTGGAAGTCGCACGTTGTTCAATATATAATATATGCCGAATTAAGAAAACTTCACTCTTATAGTTGTACAGATATGAGAAAACTAAAAGTTACATGCAATGGGCGGTACCCGTTTCCCCCCTTCTATATCACAAATATTTTGCTGGAAGTCGTACGTTGTTCAAAGAAAAACACATCACGAATTTCGAAAACTTACACTCTTATAGTTGTACAGATATGAGAAAAGTAACCGTTAAACCCAATGGGCGGTACCCGTTTCCCCCCTCCTATATCACAAATATTTTGCTGGAAGTCGCACGTTGTTCGAAACATAATATATGCCGAATTTCGAAAACTTCACTCTTATAGTTGTACAGATATGAGAAAACTAAAAGTTACATCCAATGGGCGGTACCCGTTTTCCTCCTCCTATATCACAAATATTTTGCTGGAAGTCGCACGTTGTTCAATATATAATATATGCCGAATTAAGAAAACTTCACTCTTATAGTTGTACAGATATGAGAAAAGTAAAAGTTACACCCAATGGGCGGTACCCGTTTTCCTCCTCCTATATCACAAATATTTTGCTGGAAGTCGCACGTTGTTCAATATATAATATATGCCGAATTAAGAAAACTTCACTCTTATAGTTGTACAGATATGAGAAAAGTAAAAGTTACACCCAATGGGCGGTACCCGTTTTCCTCCTCCTATATCACAAATATTTTGCTGGAAGTCGCACGTTGTTCAATATATAATATATGCCGAATTAAGAAAACTTCACTCTTATAGTTGTACAGATATGAGAAAACTAAAAGTTACATGCAATGGGCGGTACCCGTTTCCCCCCTTCTATATCACAAATATTTTGCTGGAAGTCGTACGTTGTTCAAAGAAAAACACATCACGAATTTCGAAAACTTACACTCTTATAGTTGTACAGATATGAGAAAAGTAACCGTTAAACCCAATGGGCGGTACCCGTTTCCCCCCTCCTATATCACAAATATTTTGCTGGAAGTCGCACGTTGTTCGAAACATAATATATGCCGAATTTCGAAAACTTCACTCTTATAGTTGTACAGATATGAGAAAACTAAAAGTTACATCCAATGGTTGTTACTCGTTTTCCCCCTTCTATATCACAAATATTTTGCTGGAAGTCGTACGTTGTTCAAAGAAAAACACATGCCGAATTTCGAAAACTTACACTCTTATAGTTGTACAGATATGATAAAAGTAATCGTTACACCCAATGGGCGGTACCCGTTTCCGCCCTCCTATATCACAAATATTTTGCTGGAAGTCGTACGTTATTCAAAGAATAACACATGCCGAATTTCGAAAACTTACACTCTTATAGTTGTACAGATATGATAAAAGTAATCGTTACACCCAATGGGCGGTACCCGTTTCCGCCCTCCTATATCACAAATATTTTGCTGGAAGTCGTACGTTATTCAAAGAATAACACATGCCGAATTTCGAAAACTTACACTCTTATAGTTGTACAGATATGATAAAAGTAATCGTTACACCCAATGGGCGGTACCCGTTTCCGCCCTCCTATATCACAAATATTTTGCTGGAAGTCGCACGTTGTTCAAAGAATAGCACATGCCGAATTTCGAAAACTTCACTCTTATAGTTGTACAGATATGAGAAAACTAATAGTTACCTCCTATCGACTGTACCCGTTTTCCCATTACTTTTCCACCAATATTTTGCCGGAAATCGCGCGTTATTCAAAGAATAATACATGCCGAATTAAGAAAACTTCACTCTTATAGTTGTACAGATATGAAAAAAGTAAAAGTTACACCCAATGGTTGTTACCCGTTTTCCTCCTCCTATATCACAAATATTTTGCTGGAAGTCGCACGTTGTTCGATATATAATATATGCCGCATTAAGAAAACTTCACTCTTATAGTTGTACAGATATGAGAAAACTAAAAGTTACATGCAATGGGTGGTACCCGTTTCCCCCCTTCTATATCACAAATATTTTGCTGGAAGTCGTACGTTGTTCGAAATATAATATATGCCGAATTTCGAAAACTTCACTCTTATAGTTGTACAGATATGAGAAAACTAAAAGTTACATCCAATGGTTGTTAGCCGTTTTCCCCCTTCTATATCACAAATATTTTGCTGGAAGTCGCACGTTGTTCGAAATATAATATATGCCGAATTAAGAAAACTTCACTCTTATAGTTGCACAGATATGAGAAAACTAAAAGTTACATGCAATGGGCGGTACCCGTTTCCCCCTTCTATATCACAAATATTTTGCTGGAAGTCGCACGTTGTTCGAAATATAATATATGCCGAATTAAGAAAACTTCACTCTTATAGTTGCACAAATATGAGAAAACTAAAAGTTACATGCAATGGGCGGTACCCGTTTCCCCCTCCTATAACATAAATATTTTGTTGGAAGTCGCACGTTGTTCAAAGAAAAACTCATGCCGAATTTCGAAAACTTACACTCTTATAGTTGTACAGATATGAGAAAACTAATAGTTACCTCCTATCGAGTGTACCCGTTTCCCCATTACTTTTCCACCAATATTTTGCTGGAAGTCGCACGTTGTTCGAAATATAATATATGCCGAATTAAGAAAACTTCACTTTTATAGTTGTACAGATATGAGAAAACTAAAAGTTACATCCAATGGTTGTTACTCGTTTTCCCCCTTCTATATCACAAATATTTTGCTGGAAGTCGTACGTTGTTCAAAGAAAAACACATGCCGAATTTCGAAAACTTACACTCTTATAGTTGTACAGATATGAAAAGTAATCGTTAAACCCAATGGGCGGTACCCGTTTCCCCCCTCCTATATCACAAATATTTTGCTGAAAGTCGCACGTTGTTCGAAATATAATATATGCCGAATTAAGAAAACTTCACTCTTATAGTTGTACAGATATGAGAAAACTAAAAGTTACATCCAATGGTTGTTACTCGTTTTCCCCCTTCTATATCACAAATATTTTGCTGGAAGTCGTACGTTGTTCAAAGAAAAACACATGCCTAATTTCGAAAACTTACACTCTTATAGTTGTACAGATATGAAAAGTAATCGTTAAACCCAATGGGCGGTACCCGTTTCCCCCTCCTATAACACAAATATTTTGCTGGAAGTCGCACGTTGTTCAAAGAATAGCACATGCCGAATTTCGAAAACTTCACTCATATAGTTGTACAGATATGAGAAAACTAATAGTTACCTCCTATCGAGTGTACCCGTTTCCCCATTACTTTTCCACCAATATTTTGCTGGAAGTCGCACGTTGTTCAAAGAATAACACATGTCGAATTTCGAAAACTTACACTCTTATAGTTGTACAGATATGAGAAAAGTAATCGTTACACCCAATGGGCGGTACCCGTTTCCCCCCTCCTATATCACAAATATTTTGCTAGAAGTCGCACGTTTTTCGAAATATAATATATGCCGAATTAAGAAAACTTCACTCTTATAGTTGTACAGATATGAGAAAACTAAAAGTTACATCCAATGGTTGTTACCCGTTTTCCCCTTCTATATCACAAATATTTTGCTGGAAGTCGCACGTTGTTCAAAGAATAGCACATGCCGAATTTCGAAAACTTACACTCTTATAGTTGTACAGATATGAGAAAACTAAAAGTTACATGCAATGGGCGGTACCCGTTTCCCCCCTCCTATATCACAAATATTTTGCTGGAAGTCGCACGTTGTTCGAAATATAATATATGCCGAATTTCGAAAACTTCACTCTTATAGTTGTACAGATATAAGAAAACTAAAAGTTACATGCAATGAGCGGTACCCGTTTCCCCCCTCCTATATCACAAATATTTTGCTGGAAGTCGCACGTTGTTCGAAATATAATATATGCCGAATTTCGAAAACTTCACTCTTATAGTTGTACAGATATGAGAAAACTAAAAGTTACATCCAATGGTTGTTACCCGTTTTCCCCTTCTATATCACAAATATTTTGCTGGAAGTCGCACGTTGTTCGAAATATAATATATGCCGAATTTCGAAAACTTCACTCTTATAGTTGTACAGATATGAGAAAACTAAAAGTTACATCCAATGGTTGTTACCCGTTTTCCCCTTCTATATCACAAATATTTTGCTGGAAGTCGCACGTTGTTCAAAGAATAGCACATGCCGAATTTCGAAAACTTACACTCTTATAGTTGTACAGATATGAGAAAAGTAATCGTTAAACCCAATGGGCGGTACCCGTTTTCCACCTCCTATATCACAAATATTTTGCTGGAAGTCGCACGTTGTTCGATATATAATATATGCCGAATTAAGAAAACTTCACTCTTATAGTTGTACATATATGAGAAAACTAATAGTTACCTCCTATCGAGTGTACCCGTTTCCCCATTACTTTTCCACCAATATTTTGCCAGAAATCGCGCGTTATTCAAAGAATAATACATGCCGAATTAAGAAAACTTCACTCTTATAGTTGTACAGATATGAGAAAAGTAAAAGTTACACCCAATGGTTGTTACCCGTTTTCCTCCTCCTATATCACAAATATTTTGCTGGAAGTCGCACGTTGTTCAATATATAATATATGCCGAATTTCGAAAACTTCACTCTTATAGTTGTACAGATATGAGAAAACTAAAAGTTACATCCAATGGTTGTTAGCCGTTTTCCCCCTTCTATATCACAAATATTTTGCTGGAAGTCGCACGTTGTTCGAAATATAATATATGCCGAATTAAGAAAACTTCACTCTTATAGTTGCACAGATATGAGAAAACTAAAAGTTACATGCAATGGGCGGTACCCGTTTCCCCCTTCTATATCACAAATATTTTGCTGGAAGTCGCACGTTGTTCGAAATATAATATATGCCGAATTAAGAAAACTTCACTCTTATAGTTGCACAAATATGAGAAAACTAAAAGTTACATGCAATGGGCGGTACCCGTTTCCCCCTCCTATAACATAAATATTTTGTTGGAAGTCGCACGTTGTTCAAAGAAAAACACATGCCGAATTTCGAAAACTTACACTCTTATAGTTGTACAGATATGAGAAAACTAATAGTTACCTCCTATCGAGTGTACCCGTTTCCCCATTACTTTTCCACCAATATTTTGCTGGAAGTCGCACGTTGTTCGAAATATAATATATGCCGAATTAAGAAAACTTCACTCTTATAGTTGTACAGATATGAGAAAACTAAAAGTTACATCCAATGGTTGTTACTCGTTTTCCCCCTTCTATATCACAAATATTTTGCTGGAAGTCGTACGTTGTTCAAAGAAAAACACATGCCGAATTTCGAAAACTTACACTCTTATAGTTGTACAGATATGAAAAGTAATCGTTAAACCCAATGGGCGGTACCCGTTTCCCCCCTCCTATATCACAAATATTTTGCTGAAAGTCGCACGTTGTTCGAAATATAATATATGCCGAATTAAGAAAACTTCACTCTTATAGTTGTACAGATATGAGAAAACTAAAAGTTACATCCAATGGTTGTTACTCGTTTTCCCCCTTCTATATCACAAATATTTTGCTGGAAGTCGTACGTTGTTCAAAGAAAAACACATGCCGAATTTCGAAAACTTACACTCTTATAGTTGTACAGATATGAAAAGTAATCGTTAAACCCAATGGGCGGTACCCGTTTCCCCCTCCTATAACACAAATATTTTGCTGGAAGTCGCACGTTGTTCAAAGAATAGCACATGCCGAATTTCGAAAACTTCACTCATATAGTTGTACAGATATGAGAAAACTAATAGTTACCTCCTATCGAGTGTACCCGTTTCCCCATTACTTTTCCACCAATATTTTGCTGGAAGTCGCACGTTGTTCAAAGAATAACACATGTCGAATTTCGAAAACTTACACTCTTATAGTTGTACAGATATGAGAAAAGTAATCGTTACACCCAATGGGCGGTACCCGTTTCCCCCCTCCTATATCACAAATATTTTGCTAGAAGTCGCACGTTTTTCGAAATATAATATATGCCGAATTAAGAAAACTTCACTCTTATAGTTGTACAGATATGAGAAAACTAAAAGTTACATCCAATGGTTGTTACCCGTTTTCCCCTTCTATATCACAAATATTTTGCTGGAAGTCGCACGTTGTTCAAAGAATAGCACATGCCGAATTTCGAAAACTTACACTCTTATAGTTGTACAGATATGAGAAAACTAAAAGTTACATGCAATGGGCGGTACCCGTTTCCCCCCTCCTATATCACAAATATTTTGCTGGAAGTCGCACGTTGTTCGAAATATAATATATGCCGAATTTCGAAAACTTCACTCTTATAGTTGTACAGATATAAGAAAACTAAAAGTTACATGCAATGAGCGGTACCCGTTTCCCCCCTCCTATATCACAAATATTTTGCTGGAAGTCGCACGTTGTTCGAAATATAATATATGCCGAATTTCGAAAACTTCACTCTTATAGTTGTACAGATATGAGAAAACTAAAAGTTACATCCAATGGTTGTTACCCGTTTTCCCCTTCTATATCACAAATATTTTGCTGGAAGTCGCACGTTGTTCGAAATATAATATATGCCGAATTTCGAAAACTTCACTCTTATAGTTGTACAGATATGAGAAAACTAAAAGTTACATCCAATGGTTGTTACCCGTTTTCCCCTTCTATATCACAAATATTTTGCTGGAAGTCGCACGTTGTTCAAAGAATAGCACATGCCGAATTTCGAAAACTTACACTCTTATAGTTGTACAGATATGAGAAAAGTAATCGTTAAACCCAATGGGCGGTACCCGTTTTCCACCTCCTATATCACAAATATTTTGCTGGAAGTCGCACGTTGTTCGATATATAATATATGCCGAATTAAGAAAACTTCACTCTTATAGTTGTACATATATGAGAAAACTAATAGTTACCTCCTATCGAGTGTACCCGTTTCCCCATTACTTTTCCACCAATATTTTGCCAGAAATCGCGCGTTATTCAAAGAATAATACATGCCGAATTAAGAAAACTTCACTCTTATAGTTGTACAGATATGAGAAAAGTAAAAGTTACACCCAATGGTTGTTACCCGTTTTCCTCCTCCTATATCACAAATATTTTGCTGGAAGTCGCACGTTGTTCAATATATAATATATGCCGAATTAAGAAAACTTCACTCTTATAGTTGTACAGATATGAGAAAACTAAAAGTTACATGCAATGGGCGGTACCCGTTTCCCCCCTTCTATATCACAAATATTTTGCTGGAAGTCGTACGTTGTTCAAAGAAAAACACATCACGAATTTCGAAAACTTACACTCTTATAGTTGTACAGATATGAGAAAAGTAACCGTTAAACCCAATGGGCGGTACCCGTTTCCCCCCTCCTATATCACAAATATTTTGCTGGAAGTCGCACGTTGTTCGAAACATAATATATGCCGAATTTCGAAAACTTCACTCTTATAGTTGTACAGATATGAGAAAACTAAAAGTTACATCCAATGGTTGTTACTCGTTTTCCCCCTTCTATATCACAAATATTTTGCTGGAAGTCGCACGTTGTTCGAAATATAATATATGCCGAATTAAGAAAACTTCACTCTTATAGTTGTACAGATATGAGAAAACTAATAGTTACCTCCTATCGAGTGTACCTGTTTCCCCATTACTTTTCCACCAATATTTTGCTGGAAGTCGCACGTTGTTCGAAATATAATATATGCCGAATTAAGAAAACTTCACTCTTATAGTTGTACAGATATGAGAAAACTAATAGTTACCTCCTATCGAGTGTACCTGTTTCCCCATTACTTTTCCACCAATATTTTGCTGGAAGTCGCACGTTGTTCGAAATATAATATATGCCGAATTAAGAAAACTTCACTCTTATAGTTGCACAGATATGAGAAAACTAAAAGTTACATGCAATGGTTGTTACTCGTTTTCCCCCTTCTATATCACAAATATTTTGCTGGAAGTCGCACGTTGTTCGAAATATAATATATGCCGAATTAAGAAAACTTCACTCTTATAGTTGTACAGATATGAGAAAACTAATAGTTACCTCCTATCGAGTGTACCTGTTTCCCCATTACTTTTCCACCAATATTTTGCTGGAAGTCGCACGTTGTTCGAAATATAATATATGCCGAATTAAGAAAACTTCACTCTTATAGTTGTACAGATATGAGAAAACTAAAAGTTACATCCAATGGTTGTTACTCGTTTTCCCCCTTCTATATCACAAATATTTTGCTGGAAGTCGCACGTTGTTCGAAATATAATATATGCCGAATTAAGAAAACTTCACTCTTATAGTTGTACAGATATGAGAAAACTAATAGTTACCTCCTATCGAGTGTACCTGTTTCCCCATTACTTTTCCACCAATATTTTGCTGGAAGTCGCACGTTGTTCGAAATATAATATATGCCGAATTAAGAAAACTTCACTCTTATAGTTGTACAGATATGAGAAAACTAAAAGTTACATCCAATGGTTGTTACTCGTTTTCCCCCTTCTATATCACAAATATTTTGCTGGAAGTCGCACGTTGTTCGAAATATAATATATGCCGAATTAAGAAAACTTCACTCTTATAGTTGTACAGATATGAGAAAACTAATAGTTACCTCCTATCGAGTGTACCTGTTTCCCCATTACTTTTCCACCAATATTTTGCTGGAAGTCGCACGTTGTTCGAAATATAATATATGCCGAATTAAGAAAACTTCACTCTTATAGTTGTACAGATATGAGAAAACTAAAAGTTACATCCAATGGTTGTTACTCGTTTTCCCCCTTCTATATCACAAATATTTTGCTGGAAGTCGCACGTTGTTCGAAATATAATATATGCCGAATTAAGAAAACTTCACTCTTATAGTTGTACAGATATGAGAAAACTAATAGTTACCTCCTATCGAGTGTACCTGTTTCCCCATTACTTTTCCACCAATATTTTGCTGGAAGTCGCACGTTGTTCGAAATATAATATATGCCGAATTAAGAAAACTTCACTCTTATAGTTGTACAGATATGAGAAAACTAAAAGTTACATCCAATGGTTGTTACTCGTTTTCCCCCTTCTATATCACAAATATTTTGCTGGAAGTCGCACGTTGTTCGAAATATAATATATGCCGAATTAAGAAAACTTCACTCTTATAGTTGTACAGATATGAGAAAACTAATAGTTACCTCCTATCGAGTGTACCTGTTTCCCCATTACTTTTCCACCAATATTTTGCTGGAAGTCGCACGTTGTTCGAAATATAATATATGCCGAATTAAGAAAACTTCACTCTTATAGTTGTACAGATATGAGAAAACTAAAAGTGACATCCAATGGGTGTTACTCGTTTTCCCCCTTCTATATCACAAATATTTTGCTGGAAGTCGCACGTTGTTCGAAATATAATATATGCCGAATTAAGAAAACTTCACTCTTATAGTTGTACAGATATGAGAAAACTAATAGTTACCTCCTATCGAGTGTACCTGTTTCCCCATTACTTTTCCACCAATATTTTGCTGGAAGTCGCACGTTGTTCGAAATATAATATATGCCGAATTAAGAAAACTTCACTCTTATAGTTGCACAGATATGAGAAAACTAAAAGTTACATGCAATGGGCGGTACCCGTTTCCGCCCTCCTATATCACAAATATTTTGCTGGAAGTCGTACGTTATTCAAAGAATAACACATGCCGAATTTCGAAAACTTACACTCTTATAGTTGTACAGATATGATAAAAGTAATCGTTACACCCAATGGGCGGTACCCGTTTCCGCCCTCCTATATCACAAATATTTTGCTGGAAGTCGTACGTTATTCAAAGAATAACACATGCCGAATTTCGAAAACTTACACTCTTATAGTTGTACAGATATGATAAAAGTAATCGTTACACCCAATGGGCGGTACCCGTTTCCGCCCTCCTATATCACAAATATTTTGCTGGAAGTCGCACGTTGTTCAAAGAATAGCACATGCCGAATTTCGAAAACTTCACTCTTATAGTTGTACAGATATGAGAAAACTAATAGTTACCTCCTATCGAGTGTACCCGTTTTCCCATTACTTTTCCACCAATATTTTGCCGGAAATCGCGCGTTATTCAAAGAATAATACATGCCGAATTAAGAAAACTTCACTCTTATAGTTGTACAGATATGAAAAAAGTAAAAGTTACACCCAATGGTTGTTACCCGTTTTCCTCCTCCTATATCACAAATATTTTGCTGGAAGTCGCACGTTGTTCGATATATAATATATGCCGCATTAAGAAAACTTCACTCTTATAGTTGTACAGATATGAGAAAACTAAAAGTTACATGCAATGGGTGGTACCCGTTTCCCCCCTTCTATATCACAAATATTTTGCTGGAAGTCGTACGTTGTTCAAAGAAAAACACATGCCGAATTTCGAAAACTTACACTCTTATAGTTGTACAGATATGAGAAAAGTAACCGTTAAACCCAATGGGCGGTACCCGTTTCCCCCTCCTATATCACAAATATTTTGCTGGAAGTCGCACGTTGTTCGAAATATAATATATGCCGAATTTCGAAAACTTCACTCTTATAGTTGTACAGATATGAGAAAACTAAAAGTTACATCCAATGGTTGTTAGCCGTTTTCCCCCTTCTATATCACAAATATTTTGCTGGAAGTCGCACGTTGTTCGAAATATAATATATGCCGAATTAAGAAAACTTCACTCTTATAGTTGCACAGATATGAGAAAACTAAAAGTTACATTCAATGGGCGGTACCCGTTTCCCCCTTCTATATCACAAATATTTTGCTGGAAGTCGCACGTTGTTCGAAATATAATATATGCCGAATTAAGAAAACTTCACTCTTATAGTTGCACAGATATGAGAAAACTAAAAGTTACATGCAATGGGCGGTACCCGTTTCCCCCTCCTATAACATAAATATTTTGTTGGAAGTCGCACGTTGTTCAAAGAAAAACACATGCCGAATTTCGAAAACTTACACTCTTATAGTTGTACAGATATGAGAAAACTAATAGTTACCTCCTATCGAGTGTACCCGTTTTCCCATTATTTTTCCACCAATATTTTGCCGGAAATCGCGCGTTATTCAAAGAATAATACATGCCGAATTAAGAAAACTTCACTCTTATAGTTGTACAGATATGAAAAAAGTAAAAGTTACACCCAATGGTTGTTACCCGTTTTCCCCCTTCTATATCACAAATATTTTGCTGGAAGTCGCACGTTGTTCGAAATATAATATATGCCGAATTAAGAAAACTTCACTCTTATAGTTGCACAGATATGAGAAAACTAAAAGTTACATGCAATGGGCGGTACCCGTTTCCCCCTCCTATAACATAAATATTTTGTTGGAAGTCGCACGTTGTTCAAAGAAAAACACATGCCGAATTTCGAAAACTTACACTCTTATAGTTGTACAGATATGAGAAAACTAATAGTTACCTCCTATCGAGTGTACCCGTTTTCCCATTATTTTTCCACCAATATTTTGCCGGAAATCGCGCGTTATTCAAAGAATAATACATGCCGAATTAAGAAAACTTCACTCTTATAGTTGTACAGATATGAAAAAAGTAAAAGTTACACCCAATGGTTGTTACCCGTTTTCCCCCTTCTATATCACAAATATTTTGCTGGAAGTCGCACGTTGTTCGAAATATAATATATGCCGAATTAAGAAAACTTCACTCTTATAGTTGTACAGATATGAGAAAACTAAAAGTTACATGCAATGGGTGGTACCCGTTTCCCCCCTTCTATATCACAAATATTTTGCTGGAAGTCGTACGTTGTTCAAAGAAAAACACATGCCGAATTTCGAAAACTTACACTCTTATAGTTGTACAGATATGAGAAAACTAATAGTTACCTCCTATCGAGTGTACCCGTTTTCCCATTATTTTTCCACCAATATTTTGCCGGAAATCGCGCGTTATTCAAAGAATAATACATGCCGAATTAAGAAAACTTCACTCTTATAGTTGTACAGATATGAAAAAAGTAAAAGTTACACCCAATGGTTGTTACCCGTTTTCCCCCTTCTATATCACAAATATTTTGCTGGAAGTCGCACGTTGTTCGAAATATAATATATGCCGAATTAAGAAAACTTCACTCTTATAGTTGCACAGATATGAGAAAACTAAAAGTTACATGCAATGGGCGGTACCCGTTTCCCCCTCCTATAACATAAATATTTTGTTGGAAGTCGCACGTTGTTCAAAGAAAAACACATGCCGAATTTCGAAAACTTACACTCTTATAGTTGTACAGATATGAGAAAACTAATAGTTACCTCCTATCGAGTGTACCCGTTTTCCCATTATTTTTCCACCAATATTTTGCCGGAAATCGCGCGTTATTCAAAGAATAATACATGCCGAATTAAGAAAACTTCACTCTTATAGTTGTACAGATATGAAAAAAGTAAAAGTTACACCCAATGGTTGTTACCCGTTTTCCCCCTTCTATATCACAAATATTTTGCTGGAAGTCGCACGTTGTTCGAAATATAATATATGCCGAATTAAGAAAACTTCACTCTTATAGTTGTACAGATATGAGAAAACTAAAAGTTACATGCAATGGGTGGTACCCGTTTCCCCCCTTCTATATCACAAATATTTTGCTGGAAGTCGTACGTTGTTCAAAGAAAAACACATGCCGAATTTCGAAAACTTACACTCTTATAGTTGTACAGATATGAGAAAAGTAACCGTTAAACCCAATGGGCGGTACCCGTTTCCCCCCTCCTATATCACTCTTATAGTTGTACAGATATGAGAAAAGTAACCGTTAAACCCAATGGGCGGTACCCGTTTCCCCCCTCCTATATCACAAATATTTTGCTGGAAGTCGCACGTTGTTCGAAATATAATATATGCCGAATTTCGAAAACTTCACTCTTATAGTTGTACAGATATGAGAAAACTAAAAGTTACATCCAATGGTTGTTACCCGTTTTCCCCCTTCTATAGCACAAATATTTTGCTGGAAGTCGCACGTTGTTCGAAATATAATATATGCCGAATTTCGAAAACTTCACTCTTATAGTTGTACAGATATGAGAAAACTAAAAGTTACATCCAATGGTTGTTACCCGTTTTCCCCCTTCTATATCACAAATATTTTGCTGGAAGTCGCACGTTGTTCGAAATATAATATATGCCGAATTAAGAAAACTTCACTCTTATAGTTGCACAGATATGAGAAAACTAAAAGTTACATGAAATGGGCGGTACCCGTTTCCGCCCTCCTATATCACAAATATTTTGCTGGAAGTCGTACGTTATTCAAAGAATAACACATGCCGAATTTCGAAAACTTACACTCTTATAGTTGTACAGATATGATAAAAGTAATCGTTACACCCAATGGGCGGTACCCGTTTCCGCCCTCCTATATCACAAATATTTTGCTGGAAGTCGTACGTTATTCAAAGAATAACACATGCCGAATTTCGAAAACTTACACTCTTATAGTTGTACAGATATGATAAAAGTAATCGTTACACCCAATGGGCGGTACCCGTTTCCGCCCTCCTATATCACAAATATTTTGCTGGAAGTCGTACGTTATTCAAAGAATAACACATGCCGAATTTCGAAAACTTACACTCTTATAGTTGTACAGATATGATAAAAGTAATCGTTACACCCAATGGGCGGTACCCGTTTCCGCCCTCCTATATCACAAATATTTTGCTGGAAGTCGTACGTTATTCAAAGAATAACACATGCCGAATTTCGAAAACTTACACTCTTATAGTTGTACAGATATGATAAAAGTAATCGTTACACCCAATGGGCGGTACCCGTTTCCCCCCTCCTATATCACAAATATTTTGCTGGAAGTCGTACGTACGAATAACACATGCCGAATTTCGAAAACTTACACTCTTATAGTTGTACAGATATGATAAAAGTAATCGTTACACCCAATGGGCGGTACCCGTTTCCGCCCTCCTATATCACAAATATTTTGCTGGAAGTCGCACGTTGTTCGAAATATAATATATGCCGAATTAAGCAAACTTCACTCTTATAGTTGTACAGATATGAGAAAACTAAAAGTTACATCCAATGGTTGTTACCCGTTTTCCCCCTTCTATATCACAAATATTTTGCTGGAAGTCGTACGATGTTCAAAGAATAACACATGTATGGTTGTACAGATATGATAAAAGTAATCGTTACACCCAATGGGCGGTACCCGTTTCCGCCCTCCTATATCACAAATATTTTGCTGGAAGTCGCACGTTGTTCGAAATATAATATATGCCGAATTAAGCAAACTTACACTCTTATAGTTGTACAGATATGAGAAAAGTAAAAGTTACATCCAATGGTTGTTATCCGTTTTCCCCCTTCTATATCACAAATATTTTGCTGGAAGTCGTACGATGTTCAAAGAATAACACATGTCGAATTTCGAAAACTTACACTCTTATGGTTGTACAGCTATGAGAAAAGTAATCGTTACACCCAATGGGCGGTACCCGTTTTCCCCCTTCTATATCACAAATATTTTGCTGGAAGTCGCACGTTGTTCGATATATAATATATGCCGCATTAAGAAAACTTCACTCTTATAGTTGTACAGATATGAGAAAACTAAAAGTTACATGCAATGGGTGGTACCCGTTTCCCCCCTTCTATATCACAAATATTTTGCTGGAAGTCGTACGTTGTTCAAAGAACAACACATGCCGAATTTCGAAAACTTACACTCTTATAGTTGTACAGATATGAGAAAAGTAAAAGTTACATCCAATGGTTGTTATCCGTTTTCCCCCTTCTATATCACAAATATTTTGCTGGAAGTCGTACGATGTTCAAAGAATAACACATGTCGAATTTCGAAAACTTACACTCTTATGGTTGTACAGATATGAGAAAAGTAATCGTTACACCCAATGGGCGGTACCCGTTTTCCCCCTTCTATATCACAAATATTTTGCTGGAATTCGCACGTTGTTCGAAATATAATATATGCCGATTTAAGCAAACTTACACTCTTATAGTTGTACAGATATGAGAAAAGTAAAAGTTACATCCAATGGTTGTTATCCGTTTTCCCCCTTCTATATCACAAATATTTTGCTGGAAGTCGTACGATGTTCAAAGAATAACACATGTCGAATTTCGAAAACTTACACTCTTATGGTTGTACAGATATGAGAAAAGTAATCGTTACACCCAATGGGCGGTACCCGTTTTCCCCCTTCTATATCACAAATATTTTGCTGGAAGTCGCACGTTGTTCGAAATATAATATATGCCGAATTAAGCAAACTTACACTCTTATAGTTGTACAGATATGAGAAAAGTAATCGTTACACCCAATGGGCGGTACCCGTTTTCCCCCTTCTATATCACAAATATTTTGCTGGAATTCGCACGTTGTTCGAAATATAATATATGCCGAATTAAGCAAACTTACACTCTTATAGTTGTACAGATATGAGAAAAGTAAAAGTTACATCCAATGGTTGTTATCCGTTTTCCCCCTTCTATATCACAAATATTTTGCTGGAAGTCGTACGATGTTCAAAGAATAACACATGTCGAATTTCGAAAACTTACACTCTTATGGTTGTACAGATATGAGAAAAGTAATCGTTACACCCAATGGGCGGTACCCGTTTTCCCCCTTCTATATCACAAATATTTTGCTGGAAGTCGCACGTTGTTCGAAATATAATATATGCCGAATTAAGCAAACTTACACTCTTATAGTTGTACAGATATGAGAAAAGTAATCGTTACACCCAATGGGCGGTACCCGTTTTCCCCCTTCTATATCACAAATATTTTGCTGGAATTCGCACGTTGTTCGAAATATAATATATGCCGAATTAAGCAAACTTACACTCTTATAGTTGTACAGATATGAGAAAAGTAAAAGTTACATCCAATGGTTGTTATCCGTTTTCCCCCTTCTATATCACAAATATTTTGCTGGAAGTCGTACGATGTTCAAAGAATAACACATGTCGAATTTCGAAAACTTACACTCTTATGGTTGTACAGATATGAGAAAAGTAATCGTTACACCCAATGGGCGGTACCCGTTTTCCCCCTTCTATATCACAAATATTTTGCTGGAAGTCGCACGTTGTTCGAAATATAATATATGCCGAATTAAGCAAACTTACACTCTTATAGTTGTACAGATATGAGAAAAGTAAAAGTTACATCCAATGGTTGTTATCCGTTTTCCCCCTTCTATATCACAAATATTTTGCTGGAAGTCGTACGATGTTCAAAGAATAACACATGTCGAATTTCGAAAACTTACACTCTTATGGTTGTACAGATATGAGAAAAGTAATCGTTACACCCAATGGGCGGTACCCGTTTTCCCCCTTCTATATCACAAATATTTTGCTGGAAGTCGCACGTTGTTCGAAATATAATATATGCCGAATTAAGCAAACTTACACTCTTATAGTTGTACAGATATGAGAAAAGTAATCGTTACACCCAATGGGCGGTACCCGTTTTCCCCCTTCTATATCACAAATATTTTGCTGGAAGTCGCACGTTCTTCGAAATATAATATATGCCGAATTAAGCAAACTTACACTCTTATAGTTGTACAGATATGAGAAAAGTAAAAGTTACATCTAATGGTTGTTATCCGTTTTCCCCCTTCTATATCACAAATATTTTGCTGGAAGTCGTACGATGTTCAAAGAATAACACATGTCGAATTTCGAAAACTTACACTCTTATGGTTGTACAGATATGAGAAAAGTAATCGTTACACCCAATGGGCGGTACCCGTTTTCCCCCTTCTATATCACAAATATTTTGCTGGAAGTCGCACGTTGTTCGAAATATAATATATGCCGAATTAAGCAAACTTACACTCTTATAGTTGTACAGATATGAGAAAAGTAATCGTTACACCCAATGGGCGGTACCCGTTTTCCCCCTTCTATATCACAAATATTTTGCTGGAAGTCGCACGTTGTTCGAAATATAATATATGCCGAATTAAGCAAACTTACACTCTTATAGTTGTACAGATATGAGAAAAGTAAAAGTTACATCCAATGGTTGTTATCCGTTTTCCCCCTTCTATATCACAAATATTTTGCTGGAAGTCGTACGATGTTCAAAGAATAACACATGTCGAATTTCGAAAACTTACACTCTTATGGTTGTACAGATATGAGAAAAGTAATCGTTACACCCAATGGGCGGTACCCGTTTTCCCCCTTCTATATCACAAATATTTTGCTGGAAGTCGCACGTTGTTCGAAATATAATATATGCCGAATTAAGCAAACTTACACTCTTATAGTTGAACAGATATGAGAAAAGTAATCGTTACACCCAATGGGCGGTACCCGTTTTCCCCCTTCTATATCACAAATATTTTGCTGGAAGTCGCACGTTGTTCGAAATATAATATATGCCGAATTAAGCAAACTTACACTCTTATAGTTGAACAGATATGAGAAAAGTAATCGTTACACCCAATGGGCGGTACCCGTTTTCCCCCTTCTATATCACAAATATTTTGCTGGAAGTCGCACGTTGTTCGAAATATAATATATGCCGAATTAAGCAAACTTACACTCTTATAGTTGAACAGATATGAGAAAAGTAATCGTTACACCCAATGGGCGGTACCCGTTTTCCCCCTTCTATATCACAAATATTTTGCTGGAAGTCGCACGTTGTTCGAAATATAATATATGCCGAATTAAGCAAACTTACACTCTTATAGTTGAACAGATATGAGAAAAGTAATCGTTACACCCAATGGGCGGTACCCGTTTTCCCCCTTCTATATCACAAATATTTTGCTGGAAGTCGCACGTTGTTCGAAATATAATATATGCCGAATTAAGCAAACTTACACTCTTATAGTTGAACAGATATGAGAAAAGTAATCGTTACACCCAATGGGCGGTACCCGTTTTCCCCCTTCTATATCACAAATATTTTGCTGGAAGTCGCACGTTGTTCGAAATATAATATATGCCGAATTAAGCAAACTTACACTCTTATAGTTGTACAGATATGAGAAAAGTAATCGTTACACCCAATGGGCGGTACCCGTTTTCCCCCTTCTATATCACAAATATTTTGCTGGAAGTCGCACGTTGTTCGAAATATAATATATGCCGAATTAAGCAAACTTACACTCTTATAGTTGTACAGATATGAGAAAAGTAAAAGTTACATCCAATGGTTGTTATCCGTTTTCCCCCTTCTATATCACAAATATTTTGCTGGAAGTCGTACGATGTTCAAAGAATAACACATGTCGAATTTCGAAAACTTACACTCTTATGGTTGTACAGATATGAGAAAAGTAATCGTTACACCCAATGGGCGGTACCCGTTTTCCCCCTTCTATATCACAAATATTTTGCTGGAAGTCGCACGTTGTTCGAAATATAATATATGCCGAATTAAGCAAACTTACACTCTTATAGTTGAACAGATATGAGAAAAGTAATCGTTACACCCAATGGGCGGTACCCGTTTTCCCCCTTCTATATCACAAATATTTTGCTGGAAGTCGCACGTTGTTCGAAATATAATATATGCCGAATTAAGCAAACTTACACTCTTATAGTTGTACAGATATGAGAAAAGTAATCGTTACACCCAATGGGCGGTACCCGTTTTCCCCCTTCTATATCACAAATATTTTGCTGGAAGTCGCACGTTGTTCGAAATATAATATATGCCGAATTAAGCAAACTTACACTCTTATAGTTGTACAGATATGAGAAAAGTAAAAGTTACATCCAATGGTTGTTATCCGTTTTCCCCCTTCTATATCACAAATATTTTGCTGGAAGTCGTACGATGTTCAAAGAATAACACATGTCGAATTTCGAAAACTTACACTCTTATGGTTGTACAGATATGAGAAAAGTAATCGTTACACCCAATGGGCGGTACCCGTTTTCCCCCTTCTATATCACAAATATTTTGCTGGAAGTCGCACGTTGTTCGAAATATAATATATGCCGAATTAAGCAAACTTACACTCTTATAGTTGTACAGATATGAGAAAAGTAAAAGTTACATCCAATGGTTGTTATCCGTTTTCCCCCTTCTATATCACAAATATTTTGCTGGAAGTCGTACGATGTTCAAAGAATAACACATGTCGAATTTCGAAAACTTACACTCTTATGGTTGTACAGATATGAGAAAAGTAATCGTTACACCCAATGGGCGGTACCCGTTTTCCCCCTTCTATATCACAAATATTTTGCTGGAAGTCGCACGTTGTTCGAAATATAATATATGCCGAATTAAGCAAACTTACACTCTTATAGTTGAACAGATATGAGAAAAGTAATCGTTACACCCAATGGGCGGTACCCGTTTTCCCCCTTCTATATCACAAATATTTTGCTGGAAGTCGCACGTTGTTCGAAATATAATATATGCCGAATTAAGCAAACTTACACTCTTATAGTTGTACAGATATGAGAAAAGTAAAAGTTACATCCAATGGTTGTTATCCGTTTTCCCCCTTCTATATCACAAATATTTTGCTGGAAGTCGTACGATGTTCAAAGAATAACACATGTCGAATTTCGAAAACTTACACTCTTATGGTTGTACAGATATGAGAAAAGTAATCGTTACACCCAATGGGCGGTACCCGTTTTCCCCCTTCTATATCACAAATATTTTGCTGGAAGTCGCACGTTGTTCGAAATATAATATATGCCGAATTAAGCAAACTTACACTCTTATAGTTGTACAGATATGAGAAAAGTAATCGTTACACCCAATGGGCGGTACCCGTTTTCCCCCTTCTATATCACAAATATTTTGCTGGAAGTCGCACGTTGTTCGAAATATAATATATGCCGAATTAAGCAAACTTACACTCTTATAGTTGTACAGATATGAGAAAAGTAAAAGTTACATCCAATGGTTGTTATCCGTTTTCCCCCTTCTATATCACAAATATTTTGCTGGAAGTCGTACGATGTTCAAAGAATAACACATGTCGAATTTCGAAAACTTACACTCTTATGGTTGTACAGATATGAGAAAAGTAATCGTTACACCCAATGGGCGGTACCCGTTTTCCCCCTTCTATATCACAAATATTTTGCTGGAAGTCGCACGTTGTTCGAAATATAATATATGCCGAATTAAGCAAACTTACACTCTTATAGTTGTACAGATATGAGAAAAGTAAAAGTTACATCCAATGGTTGTTATCCGTTTTCCCCCTTCTATATCACAAATATTTTGCTGGAAGTCGTACGATGTTCAAAGAATAACACATGTCGAATTTCGAAAACTTACACTCTTATGGTTGTACAGATATGAGAAAAGTAATCGTTACACCCAATGGGCGGTACCCGTTTTCCCCCTTCTATATCACAAATATTTTGCTGGAAGTCGCACGTTGTTCGAAATATAATATATGCCGAATTAAGCAAACTTACACTCTTATAGTTGTACAGATATGAGAAAAGTAATCGTTACACTCAATGGGCGGTACCCGTTTTTCCCCTTCTATATCACAAATATTTTGCTGGAATTCGCACGTTGTTCGAAATATAATATATGCCGAATTAAGCAAACTTACACTCTTATAGTTGTACAGATATGAGAAAAGTAAAAGTTACATCCAATGGTTGTTATCCGTTTTCCCCCTTCTATATCACAAATATTTTGCTGGAAGTCGCACGTTGTTCGAAATATAATATATGCCGAATTAAGCAAACTTACACTCTTATAGTTGTACAGATATGAGAAAAGTAATCGTTACACCCAATGGGCGGTACCCGTTTTCCCCCTTCTATATCACAAATATTTTGCTGGAAGTCGCACGTTGTTCGAAATATAATATATGCCGAATTAAGCAAACTTACACTCTTATAGTTGTACAGATATGAGAAAAGTAAAAGTTACTTACATCCAATGGTTGTTATCCGTTTTCCCCCTTCTATATCACAAATATTTTGCTGGAAGTCGCACGTTGTTCGAAATATAATATATGCCGAATTAAGCAAACTTACACTCTTATAGTTGTACAGATATGAGAAAAGTAATCGTTACACCCAATGGGCGGTACCCGTTTTCCCCCTTCTATATCACAAATATTTTGCTGGAATTCGCACGTTGTTCGAAATATAATATATGCCGAATTAAGCAAACTTACACTCTTATAGTTGTACAGATATGAGAAAAGTAAAAGTTACATCCAATGGTTGTTATCCGTTTTCCCCCTTCTATATCACAAATATTTTGCTGGAAGTCGTACGATGTTCAAAGAATAACACATGTCGAATTTCGAAAACTTACACTCTTATGGTTGTACAGATATGAGAAAAGTAATCGTTACACCCAATGGGCGGTACCCGTTTTCCCCCTTCTATATCACAAATATTTTGCTGGAAGTCGCACGTTGTTCGAAATATAATATATGCCGAATTAAGCAAACTTACACTCTTATAGTTGTACAGATATGAGAAAAGTAATCGTTACACCCAATGGGCGGTACCCGTTTTCCCCCTTCTATATCACAAATATTTTGCTGGAAGTCGCACGTTCTTCGAAATATAATATATGCCGAATTAAGCAAACTTACACTCTTATAGTTGTACAGATATGAGAAAAGTAAAAGTTACATCCAATGGTTGTTATCCGTTTTCCCCCTTCTATATCACAAATATTTTGCTGGAAGTCGTACGATGTTCAAAGAATAACACATGTCGAATTTCGAAAACTTACACTCTTATGGTTGTACAGATATGAGAAAAGTAATCGTTACACCCAATGGGCGGTACCCGTTTTCCCCCTTCTATATCACAAATATTTTGCTGGAAGTCGCACGTTGTTCGAAATATAATATATGCCGAATTAAGCAAACTTACACTCTTATAGTTGTACAGATATGAGAAAAGTAATCGTTACACCCAATGGGCGGTACCCGTTTTCCCCCTTCTATATCACAAATATTTTGCTGGAAGTCGCACGTTGTTCGAAATATAATATATGCCGAATTAAGCAAACTTACACTCTTATAGTTGTACAGATATGAGAAAAGTAAAAGTTACACCCAATGGGCGGTACCCGTTTTCCCCCTTCTATATCACAAATATTTTGCTGGAAGTCGCACGTTGTTCGAAATATAATATATGCCGAATTAAGCAAACTTACACTCTTATAGTTGTACAGATATGAGAAAAGTAAAAGTTACATCCAATGGTTGTTATCCGTTTTCCCCCTTCTATATCACAAATATTTTGCTGGAAGTCGTACGATGTTCAAAGAATAACACATGTCGAATTTCGAAAACTTACACTCTTATGGTTGTACAGATATGAGAAAAGTAATCGTTACACCCAATGGGCGGTACCCGTTTTCCCCCTTCTATATCACAAATATTTTGCTGGAAGTCGCACGTTGTTCGAAATATAATATATGCCGAATTAAGCAAACTTACATTCTTATAGTTGTACAGATATGAGAAAAGTAATCGTTACACCCAATGGGCGGTACCCGTTTTCCCCCTTCTATATCACAAATATTTTGCTTGAAGTCGCACGTTGTTCGAAATATAATATATGCCGAATTAAGCAAACTTACACTCTTATGGTTGTACAGATATGAGAAAAGTAATCGTTACACCCAATGGGCGGTACCCGTTTTCCCCCTTCTATATCACAAATATTTTGCTGGAAGTCGCACGTTGTTCAAAATATAATATATGCCGAATTAAGCAAACTTACACTCTTATGGTTGTACAGATATGAGAAAAGTAATCGTTACACCCAATGGGCGGTACCCGTTTTCCCCCTTCTATATCACAAATATTTTGCTGGAAGTCGCACGTTGTTCAAAATATAATATATGCCGAATTAAGCAAACTTCACTCTTATAGTTGTACAGATATGAGAAAACTAAAAGTTACATCCAATGGTTGTTACCCGTTTTCCCCCTTCTATATCACAAATATTTTGCTGGAAGTCGTACGATGTTCAAAGAATAACACATGTCGAATTTCGAAAACTTACACTCTTATGGTTGTACAGATATGAGAAAAGTAATCGTTACACCCAATGGGCGGTACCCGTTTTCCCCCTTCTATATCACAAATATTTTGCTGGAATTCGCACGTTGTTCGAAATATAATATATGCCGAATTAAGCAAACTTACACTCTTATAGTTGTACAGATATGAGAAAAGTAAAAGTTACATCCAATGGTTGTTATCCGTTTCCCCCCTTCTATATCACGAATTTTTTGCTGGAAGTCGCACGTTGTTCGAAATATAATATATGCCGAATTAAGCAAACTTACACTCTTATGGTTGTACAGATATGAGAAAAGTAATCGTTACACCCAATGGGCGGTACCCGTTTTCCCCCTTCTATATCACAAATATTTTGCTGGAAGTCGCACGTTGTTCGAAATATAATATATGCCGAATTAAGCAAACTTACACTCTTATAGTTGTACAGATATGAGAAAAGTAATCGTTACACCCAATGGGCGGTACCCGTTTTCCCCCTTCTATATCACAAATATTTTGCTGGAAGTCGCACGTTCTTCGAAATATAATATATGCCGAATTAAGCAAACTTACACTCTTATAGTTGTACAGATATGAGAAAAGTAAAAGTTACATCCAATGGTTGTTATCCGTTTTCCCCCTTCTATATCACAAATATTTTGCTGGAAGTCGTACGATGTTCAAAGAATAACACATGTCGAATTTCGAAAACTTACACTCTTATGGTTGTACAGATATGAGAAAAGTAATCGTTACACCCAATGGGCGGTACCCGTTTTCCCCCTTCTATATCACAAATATTTTGCTGGAAGTCGCACGTTGTTCGAAATATAATATATGCCGAATTAAGCAAACTTACACTCTTATAGTTGTACAGATATGAGAAAAGTAATCGTTACACCCAATGGGCGGTACCCGTTTTCCCCCTTCTATATCACAAATATTTTGCTGGAAGTCGCACGTTGTTCGAAATATAATATATGCCGAATTAAGCAAACTTACACTCTTATAGTTGTACAGATATGAGAAAAGTAAAAGTTACATCCAATGGTTGTTATCCGTTTTCCCCCTTCTATATCACAAATATTTTGCTGGAAGTCGTACGATGTTCAAAGAATAACACATGTCGAATTTCGAAAACTTACACTCTTATGGTTGTACAGATATGAGAAAAGTAATCGTTACACCCAATGGGCGGTACCCGTTTTCCCCCTTCTATATCACAAATATTTTGCTGGAAGTCGCACGTTGTTCGAAATATAATATATGCCGAATTAAGCAAACTTACACTCTTATAGTTGTACAGATATGAGAAAAGTAATCGTTACACCCAATGGGCGGTACCCGTTTTCCCCCTTCTATATCACAAATATTTTGCTGGAAGTCGCACGTTGTTCGAAATATAATATATGCCGAATTAAGCAAACTTACACTCTTATAGTTGTACAGATATGAGAAAAGTAAAAGTTACATCCAATGGTTGTTATCCGTTTTCCCCCTTCTATATCACAAATATTTTGCTGGAAGTCGTACGATGTTCAAAGAATAACACATGTCGAATTTCGAAAACTTACACTCTTATGGTTGTACAGATATGAGAAAAGTAATCGTTACACCCAATGGGCGGTACCCGTTTTCCCCCTTCTATATCACAAATATTTTGCTGGAAGTCGCACGTTGTTCGAAATATAATATATGCCGAATTAAGCAAACTTACACTCTTATAGTTGTACAGATATGAGAAAAGTAATCGTTACACCCAATGGGCGGTACCCGTTTTCCCCCTTCTATATCACAAATATTTTGCTGGAAGTCGCACGTTCTTCGAAATATAATATATGCCGAATTAAGCAAACTTACACTCTTATAGTTGTACAGATATGAGAAAAGTAAAAGTTACATCCAATGGTTGTTATCCGTTTTCCCCCTTCTATATCACAAATATTTTGCTGGAAGTCGTACGATGTTCAAAGAATAACACATGTCGAATTTCGAAAACTTACACTCTTATGGTTGTACAGATATGAGAAAAGTAATCGTTACACCCAATGGGCGGTACCCGTTTTCCCCCTTCTATATCACAAATATTTTGCTGGAAGTCGCACGTTGTTCGAAATATAATATATGCCGAATTAAGCAAACTTACACTCTTATAGTTGTACAGATATGAGAAAAGTAATCGTTACACCCAATGGGCGGTACCCGTTTTCCCCCTTCTATATCACAAATATTTTGCTGGAAGTCGCACGTTCTTCGAAATATAATATATGCCGAATTAAGCAAACTTACACTCTTATAGTTGTACAGATATGAGAAAAGTAATCGTTACACCCAATGGGCGGTACCCGTTTTCCCCCTTCTATATCACAAATATTTTGCTGGAAGTCGCACGTTGTTCGAAATATAATATATGCCGAATTAAGCAAACTTACACTCTTATAGTTGTACAGATATGAGAAAAGTAAAAGTTACATCCAATGGTTGTTATCCGTTTTCCCCCTTCTATATCACAAATATTTTGCTGGAAGTCGTACGATGTTCAAAGAATAACACATGTCGAATTTCGAAAACTTACACTCTTATGGTTGTACAGATATGAGAAAAGTAATCGTTACACCCAATGGGCGGTACCCGTTTTCCCCCTTCTATATCACAAATATTTTGCTGGAAGTCGCACGTTGTTCGAAATATAATATATGCCGAATTAAGCAAACTTACACTCTTATAGTTGTACAGATATGAGAAAAGTAATCGTTACACCCAATGGGCGGTACCCGTTTTCCCCCTTCTATATCACAAATATTTTGCTGGAAGTCGCACGTTCTTCGAAATATAATATATGCCGAATTAAGCAAACTTACACTCTTATAGTTGTACAGATATGAGAAAAGTAAAAGTTACATCCAATGGTTGTTATCCGTTTTCCCCCTTCTATATCACAAATATTTTGCTGGAAGTCGTACGATGTTCAAAGAATAACACATGTCGAATTTCGAAAACTTACACTCTTATGGTTGTACAGATATGAGAAAAGTAATCGTTACACCCAATGGGCGGTACCCGTTTTCCCCCTTCTATATCACAAATATTTTGCTGGAAGTCGCACGTTGTTCGAAATATAATATATGCCGAATTAAGCAAACTTACACTCTTATAGTTGTACAGATATGAGAAAAGTAATCGTTACACCCAATGGGCGGTACCCGTTTTCCCCCTTCTATATCACAAATATTTTGCTGGAAGTCGCACGTTCTTCGAAATATAATATATGCCGAATTAAGCAAACTTACACTCTTATAGTTGTACAGATATGAGAAAAGTAATCGTTACACCCAATGGGCGGTACCCGTTTTCCCCCTTCTATATCACAAATATTTTGCTGGAAGTCGCACGTTGTTCGAAATATAATATATGCCGAATTAAGCAAACTTACACTCTTATAGTTGTACAGATATGAGAAAAGTAAAAGTTACATCCAATGGTTGTTATCCGTTTTCCCCCTTCTATATCACAAATATTTTGCTGGAAGTCGTACGATGTTCAAAGAATAACACATGTCGAATTTCGAAAACTTACACTCTTATGGTTGTACAGATATGAGAAAAGTAATCGTTACACCCAATGGGCGGTACCCGTTTTCCCCCTTCTATATCACAAATATTTTGCTGGAAGTCGCACGTTGTTCGAAATATAATATATGCCGAATTAAGCAAACTTACACTCTTATAGTTGTACAGATATGAGAAAAGTAATCGTTATACCCAATGGGCGGTACCCGTTTTCCCCCTTCTATATCACAAATATTTTGCTGGAAGTCGCACGTTGTTCGAAATATAATATATGCCGAATTAAGCAAACTTACACTCTTATAGTTGTACAGATATGAGAAAAGTAATCGTTACACCCAATGGGCGGTACCCGTTTTCCCCCTTCTATATCACAAATATTTTGCTGGAAGTCGCACGTTGTTCGAAATATAATATATGCCGAATTAAGCAAACTTACACTCTTATAGTTGTACAGATATGAGAAAAGTAAAAGTTACATCCAATGGTTGTTATCCGTTTTCCCCCTTCTATATCACAAATATTTTGCTGGAAGTCGTACGATGTTCAAAGAATAACACATGTCGAATTTCGAAAACTTACACTCTTATGGTTGTACAGATATGAGAAAAGTAATCGTTACACCCAATGGGCGGTACCCGTTTTCCCCCTTCTATATCACAAATATTTTGCTGGAAGTCGCACGTTGTTCGAAATATAATATATGCCGAATTAAGCAAACTTACACTCTTATAGTTGTACAGATATGAGAAAAGTAATCGTTACACCCAATGGGCGGTACCCGTTTTTCCCCTTCTATATCACAAATATTTTGCTGGAATTCGCACGTTGTTCGAAATATAATATATGCCGAATTAAGCAAACTTACACTCTTATAGTTGTACAGATATGAGAAAAGTAATCGTTACACCCAATGGGCGGTACCCGTTTTCCCCCTTCTATATCACAAATATTTTGCTGGAAGTCGCACGTTGTTCGAAATATAATATATGCCGAATTAAGCAAACTTACACTCTTATAGTTGTACAGATATGAGAAAAGTAATCGTTACACCCAATGGGCGGTACCCGTTTTCCCCCTTCTATATCACAAATATTTTGCTGGAAGTCGCACGTTGTTCGAAATATAATATATGCCGAATTAAGCAAACTTACACTCTTATAGTTGTACAGATATGAGAAAAGTAAAAGTTACATCCAATGGTTGTTATCCGTTTTCCCCCTTCTATATCACAAATATTTTGCTGGAAGTCGTACGATGTTCAAAGAATAACACATGTCGAATTTCGAAAACTTACACTCTTATGGTTGTACAGATATGAGAAAAGTAATCGTTACACCCAATGGGCGGTACCCGTTTTCCCCCTTCTATATCACAAATATTTTGCTGGAAGTCGCACGTTGTTCGAAATATAATATATGCCGAATTAAGCAAACTTACATTCTTATAGTTGTACAGATATGAGAAAAGTAATCGTTACACCCAATGGGCGGTACCCGTTTTCCCCCTTCTATATCACAAATATTTTGCTGGAAGTCGCACGTTGTTCGAAATATAATATATGCCGAATTAAGCAAACTTACACTCTTATAGTTGTACAGATATGAGAAAAGTAATCGTTACACCCAATGGGCGGTACCCGTTTTCCCCCTTCTATATCACAAATATTTTGCTGGAATTCGCACGTTGTTCGAAATATAATATATGCCGAATTAAGCAAACTTACACTCTTATGGTTGTACAGATATGAGAAAAGTAATCGTTACACCCAATGGGCGGTACCCGTTTTCCCCCTTCTATATCACAAATATTTTGCTGGAAGTCGCACGTTGTTCGAAATATAATATATGCCGAATTAAGCAAACTTCACTCTTATAGTTGTACAGATATGAGAAAACTAAAAGTTACATCCAATGGTTGTTACCCGTTTTCCCCCTTCTATATCACAAATATTTTGCTGGAAGTCGTACGATGTTCAAAGAATAACACATGTCGAATTTCGAAAACTTACACTCTTATGGTTGTACAGATATGAGAAAAGTAATCGTTACACCCAATGGGCGGTACCCGTTTTCCCCCTTCTATATCACAAATATTTTGCTGGAATTCGCACGTTGTTCGAAATATAATATATGCCGAATTAAGCAAACTTACACTCTTATAGTTGTACAGATATGAGAAAAGTAAAAGTTACATCCAATGGTTGTTATCCGTTTCCCCCCTTCTATATCACGAATTTTTTGCTGGAAGTCGCACGTTGTTCGAAATATAATATATGCCGAATTAAGCAAACTTACACTCTTATGGTTGTACAGATATGAGAAAAGTAATCGTTACACCCAATGGGCGGTACCCGTTTTCCCCCTTCTATATCACAAATATTTTGCTGGAATTCGCACGTTGTTCGAAATATAATATATGCCAAATTAAGCAAACTTACACTCTTATAGTTGTACAGATATGAGAAAAGTAAAAGTTACATCCAATGGTTGTTATCCGTTTTCCCCCTTCTATATCACAAATATTTTGCTGGAACTAGTACGATGTTCAAAGAATAACACATGTCGAATTTCGAAAACTTACACTCTTATGGTTGTACAGATATGAGAAAAGTAATCGTTACACCCAATGGGCGGTACCCGTTTTCCCCCTTCTATATCACAAATATTTTGCTGGAATTCGCACGTTGTTCGAAATATAATATATGCCGAATTAAGCAAACTTACACTCTTATAGTTGTACAGATATGAGAAAAGTAAAAGTTACATCCAATGGTTGTTATCCGTTTCCCCCCTTCTATATCACGAATTTTTTGCTGGAATTCGCACGTTGTTCGAAATATAATATATGCCGAATTAAGCAAACTTACACTCTTATGGTTGTACAGATATGAGAAAAGTAATCGTTACACCCAATGGGCGGTACCCGTTTTCCCCCTTCTATATCACAAATATTTTGCTGGAATTCGCACGTTGTTCGAAATATAATATATGCCAAATTAAGCAAACTTACACTCTTATAGTTGTACAGATATGAGAAAAGTAAAAGTTACATCCAATGGTTGTTATCCGTTTTCCCCCTTCTATATCACAAATATTTTGCTGGAACTAGTACGATGTTCAAAGAATAACACATGTCGAATTTCGAAAACTTACACTCTTATGGTTGTACAGATATGAGAAAAGTAATCGTTACACCCAATGGGCGGTACCCGTTTTCCCCCTTCTATATCACAAATATTTTGCTGGAATTCGCACGTTGTTCGAAATATAATATATGCCGAATTAAGCAAACTTACACTCTTATAGTTGTACAGATATGAGAAAAGTAAAAGTTACATCCAATGGTTGTTATCCGTTTTCCCCCTTCTATATCAACAATATTTTGCTGGAAGTCGCACGTTGTTCGAAATATAATATATGCCGAATTAAGCAAACTTACACTCTTATGGTTGTACAGATATGAGAAAAGTAATCGTTACACCCAATGGGCGGTACCCGTTTTCCCCCTTCTATATCACAAATATTTTGCTGGAATTCGCACGTTGTTCGAAATATAATATATGCCGAATTAAGGAAACTTACACTCTTATAGTTGTACAGATATGAGAAAAGTAAAAGTTACATCCAATGGTTGTTATCCGTTTTCCCCCTACTATATCACGAATATTTTGCTGGAAGTCGCACGTTGTTCGAAATATAATATATGCCGAATTAAGCAAACTTACACTCTTATAGTTGTACAGATATGAGAAAAGTAAAAGTTTCATCCAATGGTTGTTATCCGTTTTCCCCCTTCTATATCACAAATATTTTGCTGGAAGTCGTACGATGTTCAAAGAATAACACATGTCGAATTTCGAAAACTTACACTCTTATGGTTGTACAGATATGAGAAAAGTAATCGTTACACCCAATGGGCGGTACCCGTTTTCCCCCTTCTATATCACAAATATTTTGCTGGAATTCGCACGTTGTTCGAAATGTAATATATGCCGAATTAAGGAAACTTACACTCTTATAGTTGTACAGATATGAGAAAAGTAAAAGTTACATCCAATGGTTGTTATCCGTTTTCCCCCTTCTATATCACGAATATTTTGCTGGAAGTCGCACGTTGTTCGAAATATAATATATGCCGAATTAAGCAAACTTACACTCTTATAGTTGTACAGATATGAGAAAAGTAAAAGTTACATCCAATGGTTGTTATCCGTTTTCCCCCTTCTATATCACAAATATTTTGCTGGAAGTCGTACGATGTTCAAAGAATAACACATGTCGAATTTCGAAAACTTACACTCTTATGGTTGTACAGATATGAGAAAAGTAATCGTTACACCCAATGGGCGGTACCCGTTTTCCCCCTTCTATATCACAAATATTTATGCTGGAAGTCGCACGTTGTTCGAAATATAATATATGCCGAATTAAGCAAACTTCACTCTTATAGTTGTACAGATATGAGAAAACTAAAAGTTACATCCAATGGTTGTTACCCGTTTTCCCCCTTCTATATCACAAATATTTTGCTGGAAGTCGTACGATGTTCAAAGAATAACACATGTCGAATTTCGAAAACTTACACTCTTATGGTTGTACAGATATGGGAAAAGTAATCATTACACCCAATGGGCGGTACCCGTTTTCCCCCTTCTATATCACAAATATTTTGCTGGAAGTCGTACGGTGTTCAAAGAATAACACATGTCGAATTTCGAAAACTTACACTCTTATGGTTGTACAGATATGAGAAAAGTAATCGTTACACCCAATGGGCGGTACCCGTTTTCCCCCTTCTATATCACAAATATTTATGCTGGAAGTCGCACGTTGTTCGAAATATAATATATGCCGAATTAAGCAAACTTCACTCTTATAGTTGTACAGATATGAGAAAACTAAAAGTTACATCCAATGGTTGTTACCCGTTTTCCCCCTTCTATATCACAAATATTTTGCTGGAAGTCGCACGTTGTTCGAAATATAATATATGCCGAATTAAGCAAACTTCACTCTTATAGTTGTACAGATATGAGAAAACTAAAAGTTACATCCAATGGTTGTTACCCGTTTTCCCCCTTCTATATCACAAATATTTTGCTGGAAGTCGCACGTTGTTCGAAATATAATATATGCCGAATTTCGAAAACTTACACTCTTATAGTTGTACAGATATGAGAAAAGTAATCGTTACACCCAATGGGCGGTACCCGTTTTCCCCCTTCTATATCACAAATATTTTGCTGGAAGTCGCACGTTGTTCGAAATATAATATATGCCGAATTAAGCAAACTTACACTCTTATAGTTGTACAGATATGAGAAAAGTAATCGTTACACCCAATGGGCGGTACCCGTTTCCCCCCTCCTATATCACAAATATTTTGCTGGAAGTCGCACGTTGTTCGAAATATAATATATGCCGAATTAAGCAAACTCCACTCTTATAGTTGTACAGATATGAGAAAACTAAAAGTTACATCCAATGGTTGTTACCCGTTTTCCCCCTTCTATATCACAAATATTTTGCTGGAAGTCGTACGGTGTTCAAAGAATAACACATGTCGAATTTCGAAAACTTACACTCTTATGGTTGTACAGATATGAGAAAAGTAATCGTTACACCCAATGGGCGGTACCCGTTTTCCCCCTTCTATATCACAAATATTTTGCTGGAAGTCGCACGTTGTTCGAAATATAATATATGCCGAATTAAGCAAACTTACACTCTTATAGTTGTACAGATATGAGAAAAGTAATCGTTACACCCAATGGGCGGTACCCGTTTCCCCCCTCCTATATCACAAATATTTTGCTGGAAGTCGCACGTTGTTCGAAATATAATATATGCCGAATTAAGCAAACTCCACTCTTATAGTTGTACAGATATGAGAAAACTAAAAGTTACATCCAATGGTTGTTACCCGTTTTCCCCCTTCTATATCACAAATATTTTGCTGGAAGTCGTACGGTGTTCAAAGAATAACACATGTCGAATTTCGAAAACTTACACTCTTATGGTTGTACAGATATGAGAAAAGTAATCGTTACACCCAATGGGCGGTACCCGTTTTCCCCCTTCTATATCACAAATATTTTGCTGGAAGTCGCACGTTGTTCGAAATATAATATATGCCGAATTAAGCAAACTTACACTCTTATAGTTGTACAGATATGAGAAAAGTAATCGTTACACCCAATGGGCGGTACCCGTTTCCCCCCTCCTATATCACAAATATTTTGCTGGAAGTCGCACGTTGTTCGAAATATAATATATGCCGAATTAAGCAAACTCCACTCTTATAGTTGTACAGATATGAGAAAACTAAAAGTTACATCCAATGGTTGTTACCCGTTTTCCCCCTTCTATATCACAAATATTTTGCTGGAAGTCGTACGGTGTTCAAAGAATAACACATGTCGAATTTCGAAAACTTACACTCTTATGGTTGTACAGATATGAGAAAAGTAATCGTTACACCCAATGGGCGGTACCCGTTTCCCCCCTCCTATATCACAAATATTTTGCTGGAAGTCGCACGTTGTTCGAAATATAATATATGCCGAATTAAGCAAACTCCACTCTTATAGTTGTACAGATATGAGAAAACTAAAAGTTACATCCAATGGTTGTTACCCGTTTTCCCCCTTCTATATCACAAATATTTTGCTGGAAGTCGCACGTTGTTCGAAATATAATATATGCCGAATTTCGAAAACTTACACTCTTATAGTTGTACAGATATGAGAAAAGTAATCGTTACACCCAATGGGCGGTACCCGTTTTCCCCCTTCTATATCACAAATATTTTGCTGGAAGTCGCACGTTGTTCGAAATATAATATATGCCGAATTAAGCAAACTTACACTCTTATAGTTGTACAGATATGAGAAAAGTAATCGTTACACCCAATGGGCGGTACCCTCCTATATCACAAATATTTTGCTGGAAGTCGCACGTTGTTCGAAATATAATATATGCCGAATTAAGCAAACTCCACTCTTATAGTTGTACAGATATGAGAAAACTAAAAGTTACATCCAATGGTTGTTACCCGTTTTCCCCCTTCTATATCACAAATATTTTGCTGGAAGTCGTACGGTGTTCAAAGAATAACACATGTCGAATTTCGAAAACTTACACTCTTATGGTTGTACAGATATGAGAAAAGTAATCGTTACACCCAATGGGCGGTACCCGTTTTCCCCCTTCTATATCACAAATATTTTGCTGGAAGTCGCACGTTGTTCGAAATATAATATATGCCGAATTAAGCAAACTTACACTCTTATAGTTGTACAGATATGAGAAAACTAAAAGTTACATCCAATGGTTGTTACCCGTTTTCCCCCTTCTATATCACAAATATTTTGCTGGAAGTCGTACGATGTTCAAAGAATAACACATGTCGAATTTCGAAAACTTACACTCTTATGGTTGTACAGATATGGGAAAAGTAATCATTACACCCAATGGGCGGTACCCGTTTTCCCCCTTCTATATCACAAATATTTTGCTGGAAGTCGTACGGTGTTCAAAGAATAACACATGTCGAATTTCGAAAACTTACACTCTTATGGTTGTACAGATATGAGAAAAGTAATCGTTACACCCAATGGGCGGTACCCGTTTTCCCCCTTCTATATCACAAATATTTATGCTGGAAGTCGCACGTTGTTCGAAATATAATATATGCCGAATTAAGCAAACTTCACTCTTATAGTTGTACAGATATGAGAAAACTAAAAGTTACATCCAATGGTTGTTACCCGTTTTCCCCCTTCTATATCACAAATATTTTGCTGGAAGTCGTACGATGTTCAAAGAATAACACATGTCGAATTTCGAAAACTTACACTCTTATGGTTGTACAGATATGGAAAAAGTAATCATTACACCCAATGGGCGGTACCCGTTTTCCCCCTTCTATATCACAAATATTTTGCTGGAAGTCGTACGGTGTTCAAAGAATAACACATGTCGAATTTCGAAAACTTACACTCTTATGGTTGTACAGATATGAGAAAAGTAATCGTTACACCCAATGGGCGGTACCCGTTTTCCCCCTTCTATATCACAAATATTTATGCTGGAAGTCGCACGTTGTTCGAAATATAATATATGCCGAATTAAGCAAACTTCACTCTTATAGTTGTACAGATATGAGAAAACTAAAAGTTACATCCAATGGTTGTTACCCGTTTTCCCCCTTCTATATCACAAATATTTTGCTGGAAGTCGCACGTTGTTCGAAATATAATATATGCCGAATTAAGCAAACTTCACTCTTATAGTTGTACAGATATGAGAAAACTAAAAGTTACATCCAATGGTTGTTACCCGTTTTCCCCCTTCTATATCACAAATATTTTGCTGGAAGTCGCACGTTGTTCGAAATATAATATATGCCGAATTAAGCAAACTTCACTCTTATAGTTGTACAGATATGAGAAAACTAAAAGTTACATCCAATGGTTGTTACTCGTTTTCCCCCTTCTATATCACAAATATTTTGCTGGAAGTCGCACGTTGTTCGAAATATAATATATGCCGAATTAAGCAAACTTCACTCTTATAGTTGTACAGATATGAGAAAACTAAAAGTTACATCCAATGGTTGTTACCCGTTTTCCCCCTTCTATATCACAAATATTTTGCTGGAAGTCGCACGTTGTTCGAAATATAATATATGCCGAATTAAGCAAACTTCACTCTTATAGTTGTACAGATATGAGAAAACTAAAAGTTACATCCAATGGTTGTTACCCGTTTTCCCCCTTCTATATCACAAATATTTTGCTGGAAGTCGCACGTTGTTCGAAATATAATATATGCCGAATTTCGAAAACTTACACTCTTATAGTTGTAAAGATATGAGAAAAGTAATCGTTACACCCAATGGGCGGTACCGTTTCCGCCCTCCTATATCACAAATATTTTAGTTGTACAGATATGAGAAAAGTAATCGTTACACCCAATGGGCGGCACCCGTTTTCCCCCTTCTATATCACAAATATTTTGCTGGAATTCGCACGTTGTTCGAAATATAATATATGCCGAATTAAGCAAACTTCACCCTTATAGTTGTACAGATATGAGAAAAGTAAAAGTTACACCCAATGGTTGTTACCCGTTTTCCCCATTCTATATCACAAATATTTTTCTGGAAGTCGTACGATGTTCAAAGAATAACACATGTCGAATTTCGAAAACTTACACTCTTATGGTTGTACAGATATGAGAAAAGTAATCGTTACACCCAATGGGCGGTACCCGTTTTCCCCCTTCTATATCACAAATATTTTGCTAGAAGTCGTACGATGTTCAAAGAATAACACATGTCGAATTTCGAAAACTTAAACTCTTATGGTTGTACAGATATGAGAAAAGTAATCGTTACACCCAATGGGCGGTACCCGTTTTCCCCCTTCTATATCACAAATATTTATGCTGGAAGTCGCACGTTGTTCGAAATATAATAGATGTCGAATTAAGCAAACTTCACTCTTATAGTTGTACAGATATGAGAAAACTAAAAGTTACATCCAATGGTTGTTACCCGTTTTCCCCCTTCTATATCACAAATATTTTGCTGGAAGTCGCACGTTGTTCGAAATATAATATATGCCGAATTAAGCAAACTTCACTCTTATAGTTGTACAGATATGAGAAAACTAAAAGTTACATCCAATGGTTGTTACCCGTTTTCCCCCTTCTATATCACAAATATTTTGCTGGAAGTCGTACGATGTTCAAAGAGTAACACATGTCGATTTTCGAAAACTTAAACTCTTATGGTTGTACAGATATGAGAAAACTAAAAGTTACATCCAATGGTTGTTACCCGTTTTCCCCCTTCTATATCACAAATATTTTGCTGGAAGTCGCACGTTGTTCGAAATATAATATATGCCGAATTAAGCAAACTTCACTCTTATAGTTGTACAGATATGAGAAAACTAAAAGTTACATCCAATGGTTGTTACCCGTTTTCCCCCTTCTATATCACAAATATTTTGCTGGAAGTCGTACGATGTTCAAAGAATAACACATGCCGAATTTCGAAAACTTACACTCTTATGGTTGTACAGATATGGGAAAAGTAATCGTTACACCCAATGTGCGGTACCCGTTTTCCCCCTTCTATATCACAAATATTTTGCTGGAAGTCGTACGATGTTCAAAGAATAACACATGTCGAATTTCGTAAACTTACACTCTTATGGTTGTACAGATATGAGAAAAGTAATCGTTACACCGAATGGGCGGTACCCGTTTTCCCCTTCTATATCACAAATATTTTGCTGGAAGTCGTACGATGTTCAAAGAATAACACATGTCGAATTTCGAAAACTTACACTCTTATGGTTGTACAGATATGAGAAAAGTAATCGTTACACCCAATGGGCGGTACCCGTTTTCCCCCTTCTATATCACAAATATTTTGCTGGAATTCGCACGTTGTTCGAAATATAATATATGCCGAATTAAGCAAACTTCACTCTTATAGTTGTACAGATATGAGAAAACTAAAAGTTACATCCAATGGTTGTTACCCGTTTTCCCCCTTCTATATCACAAATATTTTGCTGGAGGTCACACGTTGTTCGAAATATAATATATGCCGAATTAAGAAAACTTCACTCTTATAGTTGTACAGATATGAGAAAACTAAAAGTTACATCCAATGGTTGTTACCCGTTTTCCCCCTTCTATATCACAAATATTTTGCTGGAAGTCGCACGTTGTTCGAAATATAATATATGCCGAATTAAGCAAACTTCACTCTTATAGTTGTACAGATATGAGAAAACTAAAAGTTACATCCAATGGTTGTTACCCGTTTTCCCCCTTCTATATCACAAATATTTTGCTGGAAGTCGCACGTTGTTCGAAATATAATATATGCAGAATTAAGCAAACTTCACTCTTATAGTTGTACAGATATGAGAAAACTAAAAGTTACATCCAATGGTTGTTACCCGTTTTCCCCCTTCTATATCAAATTATTTTGCTGGAAGTCGCACGTTGTTCGAAATATAATATATGCCGAATTAAGCAAACTTCACTCTTATAGTTGTACAGATATGAGAAAAGTAATCGTTACACCCAATGGGCGGTACCCGTTTTCCCCCTTCTATATCACAAATATTTTGCTGGAAGTCGCACGTTGTTCGAAATATAATATATGCCGAATTAAGCAAACTTCACTCTTATAGTTGTACAGATATGAGAAAACTAAAAGTTACATCCAATGGTTGTTACCCGTTTTCCCCCTTCTATATCACAAATATTTTGCTGGAAGTCGTACGATGTTCAAAGAATAACACATGCCGAATTTCGAAAACTTACACTCTTATGGTTGTACAGATATGGGAAAAGTAATCGTTGCACCCAATGGGCGGTACCCGTTTTCCCCCTTCTATATCACAAATATTTTGCTGGAAGTCGTACGATGTTCAAAGAATAACACATGTCGAATTTCGAAAACTTACACTCTTATGGTTGTACAGATATGAGAAAAGTAATCGTTACACCCAATGGGCGGTACCCGTTTTCCCCCTTCTATATCACAAATATTTTGCTGGAAGTCGCACGTTGTTCGAAATATAATATATGCCGAATTAAGCAAACTTCACTCTTATAGTTGTACAGATATGAGAAAAGTAAAAGTTACATCCAATGGTTGTTACCCGTTTTCCCCCTTCTATATCACAAATATTTTGCTGGAAGTCGTACGATGTTCAAAGAATAACACATGCCGAATTTCGAAAACTTACACTCTTATGGTTGTACAGATATGGGAAAAGTAATCGTTACACCCAATGGGTGGTACCCGTTTTCCCCCTTCTATATCACAAATATTTTGCTGGAAGTCGCACGTTGTTCGAAATATAATATATGCCGAATTAAGCAAACTTCACTCTTATAGTTGTACAGATATGAGAAAACTAAAAGTTACATCCAATGGTTGTTACCCGTTTTCCCCCTTCTATATCACAAATATTTTGCTGGAAGTCGCACGTTGTTCGAAATATAATATATGCCGAATTAAGCAAACTTCACTCTTATAGTTGTACAGATATGAGAAAACTAAAAGTTACATCCAATGGTTGTTACCCGTTTTCCCCCTTCTATATCACAAATATTTTGCTGGAAGTCGTACGATGTTCAAAGAATAACACATGCCGAATTTCGAAAACTTACACTCTTATGGTTGTACAGATATGGGAAAAGTAATCGTTACACCCAATGTGCGGTACCCGTTTTCCCCCTTCTATATCACAAATATTTTGCTGGAAGTCGTACGATGTTCAAAGAATAACACATGTCGAATTTCGAAAACTTACACTCTTATGGTTGTACAGATATGAGAAAAGTAATCGTTACACCCAATGGGCGGTACCCGTTTTCCCCTTCTATATCACAAATATTTTGCTGGAAGTCGTACGATGTTCAAAGAATAACACATGTCGAATTTCGAAAACTTACACTCTTATGGTTGTACAGATATGAGAAAAGTAATCGTTACACCCAATGGGCGGTACCCGTTTTCCCCCTTCTATATCACAAATATTTTGCTGGAATTCGCACGTTGTTCGAAATATAATATATGCCGAATTAAGCAAACTTCACTCTTATAGTTGTACAGATATGAGAAAACTAAAAGTTACATCCAATGGTTGTTACCCGTTTTCCCCCTTCTATATCACAAATATTTTGCTGGAGGTCACACGTTGTTCGAAATATAATATATGCCGAATTAAGAAAACTTCACTCTTATAGTTGTACAGATATGAGAAAACTAAAAGTTACATCCAATGGTTGTTACCCGTTTTCCCCCTTCTATATCAAATTATTTTGCTGGAAGTCGCACGTTGTTCGAAATATAATATATGCCGAATTAAGCAAACTTCACTCTTATAGTTGTACAGATATGAGAAAACTAAAAGTTACATCCAATGGTTGTTACCCGTTTTCCCCCTTCTATATCACAAATATTTTGCTGGAAGCTGCACGTTGTTCGAAATATAATATATGCCGAATTAAGCAAACTTCACTCTTGTAGTTGTACAGATATGAGAAAACTAAAAGTTACATCCAATGGTTGTTACCCGTTTTCCCCCTTCTATATCACAAATATTTTGCTGGAAGTCGCACGTTGTTCGAAATATAATATATGCCGAATTAAGCAAACTTCACTCTTATAGTTGTACAGATATGAGAAAAGTATTCGTTACACCCTGTTGGAGCGTGGAGTTTTTAGGCCAACTGAGGTTTTCTCCACAATATTAGTTTATTACATACTTCTGTTTGAATCTTTAATATTACCAGTAATTTAAATAATTATATTGTTTGGCATTTTTATGAATTAATTCCTTTATTGAACTGCTTAAGATTTACTTGTAACAGCTATAATGTAAAAAAAACTTAATTAATATAAATCAAACTTAATTAACATACTCTTGATTAAATGAACTCAAATGACCTTAACTACTTACAATAATAATAATAAATTCCTGGAATATGTTCTTTCGTTAACTATAACTGTATACCTGAAAAGAAGAGAAATAACATAAATATTACAAAATATATAATAAAATAAAACAGTTTGTGAATTTATACTTACCGAACAAGACGTGTTTTCCTAACAATTACAGGCACTTTTAAATCCAGTCAATTAACTTCTTTAGTTAAACTTAATAATTAGGTAGTTATACTAAAGTAAAAATAAACTTGATTTTAATTTAGTCGTTGCCTTAAAAAACATTAAGGCTCAACATTTTGGCGCCCGAGCAGGGACTTGATTTAAAAAGTGCATAAATTCTTTGACAATATATTTCAAAGAAAAGTTAACATTTGGGGATTGTTAAATTTAATAATTATTGTGCGCGTTAATTTCGGTAAAAAAAAGCAATTTCTTTGATAATTTATTTCAAAGAAAAAGTGATCAGTGTTGTTGTGTGCGTTCGTTTTTAAAGCAACAAAAACACATAAAAAACAAAATAATTGTGTTTAACAATTTAAACTTTACATAATTCGTGGATAAATGCCTCGTCGTTGCCGCTGCATTCTTTGCTGTCCTAACAAAATACAGGGGAGTAATAGCGATTCTGGCCTGTCAGAAACAGAGGTAACAAGCGTAAAAAATATTGTGTTCATTACAATCTGTAAATTGTTCAGATTAAAAAATTCTTTAAGTTGTTAAGAATTTTAAGAAATCACCGCTTGGTGCGAGATAAACACAAATTATTATTTACGCTTCTTTTGAAATATACATACATACATATTTATATATATATTTATTTATTGTGTGGACAAAGCCCTTAAGTGAAACAACAATTAGCGAGTGTTATACACATGTACGTACATATATACTTACATAGGTATATAATAAATAAACCAAACGTACATACATAAGTATGTACATGTTCAGAAGTTGCAATTAATTAGTTTGTTATTAATTAATTCGCGGTAAATGCACTTGTATTTTCAACTGTCCATTTAACATTTAATATTTCATTTCATAAGTTATTTGATTTGTTGCTATTATTTGTTATTTTCTACACATAATTAAATTAACGAATTTGTTGTTGTTGATCATTTACTTGTTCCATTCCGTTCGTTCCGTGTTGCCAGCATAAATTATTTGCGGTAATATATAAAAAATTGTGGGATTTGCCCAGCTGGTTACGGAGTGACTGTACACACTTCTTACAAATACGTTTTTCAAATTGTAAATTTTTTTGTATGAATTTTATATATTTAAACGGTTCTGTAAACGGTTTCAGACAAACTTATTATTCTTCTGAGTAGACCGGTATACGGTTTTAAATTTCTGAACGAGGGTTAGCGAGTTAACGTATCTTACCAAGCCAATAATTTAAAGTATTTCATTGTTTAACTTAATTAATTGTGAATAATATAGCAATTTCAAGATTCACATTTAAGATTAAATATCTAGTATAACTCGATTAATTGTTTGCGTATATTAAATTTTTCGGTTAAAATATGGCTGGTGGTAAAAAACCCCAAAACGCTCCTGCGTCAGAGAGTATCGATATACTAATGCAGAGAAAATTCAAAGTGGTTGAAAATATTGAAAGAATTAAAAGCTCCATTCTTGAAAAGAGTATTTCCTTTAATCCCTTCGAGATCGAATGTAGGTTGGAAATTTTGAAAGCTCATATAGCTCAAGCAATGGAATTTCAGGCGGAACTGGATATTCTAAATCCGGAAAATGACGACCGTTCAGAGCTCGAAGATTTGTGTGTGACAACGAAGTCTCTATTCTTGAGTCTTCAGGCCAAAAATAGAAGAACGAGTTTGCCAGAAAATTCATTTATGCAGGCTCATCATTCTAGGCTTCCGAATATGCGGCTTCCTAAATTCACCGGAAAATATTCCGAATATAAAAACTTTATGAGCCTTTTTGAAAATTTGGTCCACAACGATCCAACATTGACAGATATCGAAAAATTCAACCACTTGATATCTTGTTTAACTGATGAAGCTTTAGGTACAGTAAAAGCGTTTCAAGTTACTGAGGAAAATTATCCCAAGGCACTAGCGAGCCTAAAAAAAGTTTACGATAATGATTGTTTAATCTTCCTGAAAACAATATCAAAACTATTCGATCTCCCTGAGATAAGTAAACCTTCAGCTCCAGCCTTGAGAAGCTTAATCGACACAGTTTCCGCCATATACGATTCACTGTTATCAATTGGCGATGATAAAAAGATTTCAAATGCTATTTTGATTCATCTAGTTATGTCAAAGGTTGACCCAGTCACTAAATCCAAATGGGAAGAACATCTTGATTTTGAAAGGCTGCCATTATGGTCTGACTGCGAGGTTATGTTAAATAAAAGATATCAGCATATTTCAGCTGACGAGTCTTCAACTACGAAACCTAAAAATTCCTTTAAACCTAAGCAAGATTTCGTGTCTAAGAAAAATGAAAGAACTTCACTAGCTGTAACAAAATCGAGACAGAGTATTGAAAAATGTTTATTCTGTAAATCTGGCAACCACAATATTTATAATTGTTCCTCCTTTGCCACAGTGCCAGTGGTGCAGAGATTCGAATTTATAAAAGGTGCGCCTGCATGCATAAATTGTTTAAAAAAGGGCCACACCGTAGCGAGGTGTACTGCTCAAAAATGTAGAGTTTGTGGTGGCGCGCATAACAAACTTTTGCATCGCTATAGCGCTGACACTCAGAATAATAATAGTTCTCAAAATTCTAATGAAAATTTTACCTCTGAGCATCCATCAACCTCTCGTGCTTCTACAAATCATTCATCTTCAGATGAAAGCGTAATTCTTGCCACAGCAGTGGTAAAGGTGAAATGTGGATCCGGAGATTATATTTTAGCAAGAGCATTATTAGATTCCGGTTCTCAAGCTAATTTGATTACCGAGGATTTGGCTCAAAATCTGAGAATCAAGCGAAAAGGAGGTAGATTAAATTTGTCAGGTATCGGTGAAACTAATTCGGTGGCGAAATCCAATATAGAAATTTCCGTCTCGTCGAGGGTTAATTCTGCTACATTTTCTGCAAGGTTTTGGGTGTTGAGTTCAATAACAAACTTCCAACCTGACCGCAGAATTTCTATTAATAACTGGAAAATTCCAAAAAATATTGAACTGGCAGATCCTGAATTCTATAAGCCACAAAAAGTTGATTTGTTAATCGGGGGTGAAATTTTCTTCGAATTGTTATGTGTTGGACAAATAAAGTATAATCCAAGCCTTCCTGTTCTTCAAAAAACATCTCTTGGCTGGGTTGTCACGGGAAAGCACAACCAGTCAAAGGGCTCAAATTCAAATGTATGTCATGTTAGCAACAGAATAGAAAACGAAGAAGCTGTTGATTCCATTGTTCGCAAATTTTGGGAATTAGAAAAGGTTTCAAGCGAATCAGCAGAAATGTACACTGAGGAGCAACAAATTTGCGAGGAAAAATTTATAAAAACAATACGACATTTACCATCAGGGCGGCTTGAAGTCTCACTCCCTTTCAAATCAGACCCTCATGTCCTAGGATCATCTTTCGAAACTGCAAAAAGGCGATTTTTTGCGCTTGAACGTAAACTTGCGAATGATGAGACAATGAGAGTTATGTACCATGATTTCATGAAAGAATATGCTGATTTAGGTCACATGTCGATTGCAGACAACAATATTCCAGAGTTTCCTCACTACTTTATACCGCATCAATGCGTGTTACGACCTCAAAGTACAACTACTAAGCTTAGGGTGGTTTTCGATGCTTCGAGTCGGACTTCGTCACGAATTTCGCTCAACGAAATACTAATGGTTGGGCCTACCGTGCAGGAAGAATTATATTCGACTCTACTCCGTTTTCGTTTCCACAAATTCGTAATCACTGCAGATATCGAGAAAATGTATCGTCAGGTATTAGTTGGAGATACTGATAGAAATTTTCAATTGATCCTTTGGAGACAAAATGCTTCTGATCCGCTTCAAGTGTTCCGTTTAAACACATACGGTACCTCTTCTGCCCCGTTTCTAGCGATCAGATGTCTCACATATTTAAGTGACTTGCACAAAGAGACTTTGCCCATCGGGGCAAAAGTTATCCAAAGTGATTTTTATGTCGACGACTTGCTAACTGGTGCCAGTAGTTTCGAAGACCTTTTAACTATTCGAGATCAAGCGACTCAATTACTGAGTTCAGCTGGATTCACCTTAACGAAATGGTTTTCAAATCACCCCGAATTTAACGTATCTAATTGCAAAGAAAAATTGCTGCATAATGATTCCGATTCAGCTAAGGCTTTGGGAATACACTGGATTCCAAAGAATGATTCGTTTAAGTTTCATTTGGAAGATAATTTCAAAAATCTAAAAGCAACGAAAAGAAACATTTTATCAGTTTCGTCGAAATTGTTTGATCCGCTCGGACTGTTGTGTCCAATAATAACAAAGTCAAAAATTCTACTTCAAGAACTTTGGGTTCAGAAACTCGACTGGGATGAAACTATACCTATGCGATTAAATACTGCTTGGGAAAATTTCAGAGAGAATTTGGAAAAAATTAACTCTATTAGAATCCCAAGGTTCGTACAAACAACGTCATCAGCCAAAATTCAAATTCATGGATTTGCTGATGCTTCAATTCGGGCTTACGGATGCTGCCTATATATTAGAAGTTGTGACTCAACGGGAGTTTCGTGCACTTTATTGACAGCGAAGTCAAAAGTAGCTCCGCTCAAGACAAAATCTCTTCCGAGACTTGAGCTGTGTGCAGCACATCTTTTAGCCAAATTGTGGAATCGAATTGAGAAAATGATTAGCTTTGAAATCGAGAGTATAACTTTCTGGACAGACTCAGAAATTACTTTACATTGGATAAAAACTCATCCATCTAGTCTCGCAATATTCGTTTCGAATAGAGTAGCCGAAGTACAAGAATGGTCAGATCGCGTTATATGGCGCCATGTGCCTACACGAGAAAATCCAGCTGACATTGTATCTAGAGGATGTGATGTAGATGATCTAATTACATCCATATGGTTTAATGGTCCTTCCTTCTTGTTAAAGGATAACTCGATGTGGCCTGTTAATCATCATTTTGACTTAACGGAGGATCAATTATCTCTGGAAACGAAGAAATCTCATGTTCTCGTTGCGGTAGAGAATTCAAAGAATTTGGAAAATGTTTTCTTAATGTTGATTGAAAATCATTCGTCATACAAGAAAATTTTGCGAATTGTATGCTTTATGTCAAGATTTATTGACTCCTGCAAACAATTAGAAACTTGCAGATCAAAAAATCCTACTTCGACAGAACTGAGCTGGGCCTTCTACAGGCTTGTAGAAGTTGTCCAGAAAGAATGCTTTTCTGATGAGATTAATAAACTAAAGAAATCTCAGGTGTTGCCGTCGAATATTCAAAGACTCACACCATTTATCCATGATTTTACAGAAAATAAGCGAAAGTTTTCACTAATAAGGGTAGGTGGGAGGTTGCTTAATGCTCCTTTGCCATATAACACTAAATTCCCACTTTTGCTGCCAAAGAAAAATCTCTTTGTTATGCGATATTTACGAAATTTGCATTTCGAAAATTGCCACGCTGGTACAAAGGCATTAATAGCCCTTTCAAGGGAAAAAATTTGGCTCATAAATGCCAAGGATGAGTGCAGTAAAATCGTGCGTAATTGCGTCCACTGTTACCGCTACAAACCAAAGCTTATGACCCAAATAATGGGAAACTTGCCCAGCGATAGGGTAAAGGCTTTGCGGCCATTTCTAATAGTTGGCGTAGATTTCTGTGGTCCCGTAAACATTTCGTTACGGATACGTGGTAGACCACCAATTAAAATGTATATAGCGGTGTATGTTTGTTTCACATCAAAGGCTGTCCACTTAGAATTAGTATCTGATTTATCATCTGATGCTTTTATTCTTTCTTTTAAAAGGTTCGCTGCCAGGAGAGGGCTTCCACGCAAGGTGTACTGCGACAACGCGACCAATTTTGTAGGAGCCAGCCGAATACTAAAAGATCTCGTGAAGGCATTCGAGAACCAGAGAGAAGACATCGTGTCATTCGCAGCGTCGTACAAGGTCGACTTCATCTTCATACCTCCCAGAGCGCCGCACTTCGGAGGTCTGTGGGAAGCGGCTGTAAAACAAGCGAAGCACCTACTTCTACGAGCTGTGGGCAATGCGCGGCTCACACAAGAAGAGATGGTGACAATGCTCGTCGAAGTAGAGGCGGTGCTAAACAGCAGACCAATAGCACCGCTGTCACCAGATCCGAACGACGGGGATGCACTAACTCCGGCGCATCTTCTAATAGGGGAGGGTCTGCGTTCGCTGCCGCCAGAATCCTTCGACGACGTCAGCGACAACAAACTGCGGTGCTTGAAGCGATGGCGGATGCTATGCGCTCTCAAGCAGAGGTTCTGGAGAGCTTGGTCCAAAGACTACGTCCTGGGGCTACAGGACAAAGGCAAGTGGCTTAAGGAGGAGCCCAATATTCAATGCGGACAAATAGTGGTGGTCCACGAGGACAATCTCCCGTCCCAAGAGTGGCTGATCGGGAAAGTCGTCCGCGTATACGACGGCCAAGACGGCAAGGTCAGAGTGGCGGAGGTAAAGACAAAAACCGGCGTATTTAAACGACCAATTGCAAAACTTGCCCCACTGCCAATATCTTGAAGACCCAAGGTCCTTCAATGGGGCCGGAATGTTGGAGCGTGCAGTTTTTAGGCCAACTGAGGTTTTCTCCACAATATTAGTTTATTACATACTTCTGTTTGAATCTTTAATATTACCAGTAATTTAAATAATTACATTGTTTGGCATTTTTATGGATTAATTCCTTTATTGAACTGCTTAAGATTTACTTGTAACAGCTATAATGTAAAAAAAACTTAATTAATATAAATCAAACTTAATTAACATACTCTTGATTAAATGAACTCAAATGACCTTAACTACTTACAATAATAATAATAAATTCCTGGAATATGTTCTTTCGTTAACTATAACTGTATACCTGAAAAGAAGAGAAATAACATAAATATTACAAAATATATAATAAAATAAACCAGTTTGTGAATTTATACTTACCGAACAAGACGTGTTTTCCTAACAATTACAGGCACTTTTAAATCCAGTCAATTAACTTCTTTAGTTAAACTTAATAATTAGGTAGTTATACTAAAGTAAAAATAAACTTGATTTTAATTTAGTCGTTGCCTTAAAAAACATTAAGGCTCAACACACCCAATGGGCGGTACCCGTTTTCCCCCTTCTATATCACAAATATTTTGCTGGAAGTCGCACGTTGTTCGAAATATAATATATGCCGAATTAAGCAAACTTCACTCTTATAGTTGTACAGATATGAGAAAACTAAAAGTTACATCCAATGGTTGTTACCCGTTTTCCCCCTTCTATATCACAAATATTTTGCTGGAAGTCGTACGATGTTCAAAGAATAACACATGCCGAATTTCGAAAACTTACACTCTTATGGTTGTACAGATATGGGAAAAGTAATCGTTACACCCAATGGGCGGTACCCGTTTTCCCCCTTCTATATCACAAATATTTTGCTGGAAGTCGTACGATGTTCAAAGAATAACACATGTCGAATTTCGAAAACTTACACTCTTATGGTTGTACAGATATGAGAAAAGTAATCGTTACACCCAATGGGCGGTACCCGTTTTCCCCCTTCTATATCACAAATATTTTGCTGGAATTCGCACGTTGTTCGAAATATAATATATGCCGAATTAAGCAAACTTCACTCTTATAGTTGTACAGATATGAGAAAAGTAATCGTTACACCCAATGGGCGGTACCCGTTTTCCCCCTTCTATATCACAAATATTTTGCTGGAAGTCGTACGATGTTCAAAGAATAACACATGCCGAATTTCGAAAACTTACACTCTTATGGTTGTACAGATATGGGAAAAGTAATCGTTACACCCAATGGGCGGTACCCGTTTTCCCCCTTCTATATCACAAATATTTTGCTGGAAGTCGCACGTTGTTCGAAATATAATATATGCCGAATTAAGCAAATTTCACTCTTATAGTTGTACAGATATGAGAAAACTAAAAGTTACATCCAATGGTTGTTACCCGTTTTCCCCCTTCTATATCACAAATATTTTGCTGGAAGTCGTACGATGTTCAAAGAATAACACATGCCGAATTTCGAAAACTTACACTCTTATGGTTGTACAGATATGGGAAAAGTAATCGTTACACCCAATGGGCGGTACCCGTTTTCCCCCTTCTATATCACAAATATTTTGCTGGAAGTCGTACGATGTTCAAAGAATAACACATGCCGAATTTCGAAAACTTACACTCTTATGGTTGTACAGATATGGGAAAAGTAATCGTTACACCCAATGGGCGGTACCCGTTTTCCCCCTTCTATATCACAAATATTTTGCTGGAAGTCGTACGATGTTCAAAGAATAACACATGCCGAATTTCGAAAACTTACACTCTTATGGTTGTACAGATATGGGAAAAGTAATCGTTACACCCAATGGGCGGTACCCGTTTTCCCCCTTCTATATCACAAATATTTTGCTGGAAGTCGCACGTTGTTCGAAATATAATATATGCCGAATTAAGCAAATTTCACTCTTATAGTTGTACAGATATGAGAAAACTAAAAGTTACATCCAATGGTTGTTACCCGTTTTCCCCCTTCTATATCACAAATATTTTGCTGGAAGTCGCACGTTGTTCGAAATATAATATATGCCGAATTAAGCAAACTTCACTCTTATAGTTGTACAGATATGAGAAAAGTAAAAGTTACATCCAATGGTTGTTACCCGTGTTCCCCCTTCTGTATCACAAATATTTTGCTGGAAGTCGCACGTTGTTCGAAATATAATATATGCCGAATTAAGCAAACTTCACTCTTATAGTTTTACAGATATGAGAAAACTAAAAGTTACATCCAATGGTTGTTACCCGTTTTCCCCCTTCTATATCACAAATATTTTGCTGGAAGTCGCACGTTGTTCGAAATATAATATATGCCGAATTAAGCAAACTTCACTCTTATAGTTGTACAGATATGAGAAAACTAAAAGTTACATCCAATGGTTGTTACCCGTTTTCCCCCTTCTATATCACAAATATTTTGCTGGAAGTCGTACGATGTTCAAAGAATAACACATGCCGAATTTCGAAAACTTACACTCTTATGGTTGTACAGATATGGGAAGAGTAATCGTTACACCCAATGGGCGGTACCCGTTTTCCCCCTTCTATATCACAAATATTTTGCTGGAAGTCGCACGTTGTTCGAAATATAATATATGCCGAATTAAGCAAATTTCACTCTTATAGTTGTACAGATATGAGAAAACTAAAAGTTACATCCAATGGTTGTTACCCGTTTTCCCCCTTCTATATCACAAATATTTTGCTGGAAGTCGCACGTTGTTCGAAATATAATATATGCCGAATTAAGCAAACTTCACTCTTATAGTTGTACAGATATGAGAAAACTAAAAGTTACATCCAATGGTTGTTACCCGTGTTCCCCCTTCTGTATCACAAATATTTTGCTGGAAGTCGCACGTTGTTCGAAATATAATATATGCCGAATTAAGCAAACTTCACTCTTATAGTTTTACAGATATGAGAAAACTAAAAGTTACATCCAATGGTTGTTACCCGTTTTCCCCCTTCTATATCACAAATATTTTGCTGGAAGTCGCACGTTGTTCGAAATATAATATATGCCGAATTAAGCAAACTTCACTCTTATAGTTGTACAGATATGAGAAAACTAAAAGTTACATCCAATGGTTGTTACCCGTTTTCCCCCTTCTATATCACAAATATTTTGCTGGAAGTCGTACGATGTTCAAAGAATAACACATGCCGAATTTCGAAAACTTACACTCTTATGGTTGTACAGATATGGGAAAAGTAATCGTTACACCCAATGGGCGGTACCCGTTTTCCCCCTTCTATATCACAAATATTTTGCTGGAAGTCGCACGTTGTTCGAAATATAATATATGCCGAATTAAGCAAACTTCACTCTTATAGTTGTACAGATATGAGAAAACTAAAAGTTACATCCAATGGTTGTTACCCGTGTTCCCCCTTCTGTATCACAAATATTTTGCTGGAAGTCGCACGTTGTTCGAAATATAATATATGCCGAATTAAGCAAACTTCACTCTTATAGTTTTACAGATATGAGAAAACTAAAAGTTACATCCAATGGTTGTTACCCGTTTTCCCCCTTCTATATCACAAATATTTTGCTGGAAGTCGCACGTTGTTCGAAATATAATATATGCCGAATTAAGCAAACTTCACTCTTATAGTTGTACAGATATGAGAAAACTAAAAGTTACATCCAATGGTTGTTACCCGTTTTCCCCCTTCTATATCACAAATATTTTGCTGGAAGTCGTACGATGTTCAAAGAATAACACATGCCGAATTTCGAAAACTTACACTCTTATGGTTGTACAGATATGGGAAAAGTAATCGTTACACCCAATGGGCGGTACCCGTTTTCCCCCTTCTATATCACAAATATTTTGCTGGAAGTCGCACGTTGTTCGAAATATAATATATGCCGAATTAAGCAAATTTCACTCTTATAGTTGTACAGATATGAGAAAACTAAAAGTTACATCCAATGGTTGTTACCCGTTTTCCCCCTTCTATATCACAAATATTTTGCTGGAAGTCGCACGTTGTTCGAAATATAATATATGCCGAATTAAGCAAACTTCACTCTTATAGTTGTACAGATATGAGAAAACTAAAAGTTACATCCAATGGTTGTTACCCGTGTTCCCCCTTCTGTATCACAAATATTTTGCTGGAAGTCGCACGTTGTTCGAAATATAATATATGCCGAATTAAGCAAACTTCACTCTTATAGTTTTACAGATATGAGAAAACTAAAAGTTACATCCAATGGTTGTTACCCGTTTTCCCCCTTCTATATCACAAATATTTTGCTGGAAGTCGCACGTTGTTCGAAATATAATATATGCCGAATTAAGCAAACTTCACTCTTATAGTTGTACAGATATGAGAAAACTAAAAGTTACATCCAATGGTTGTTACCCGTGTTCCCCCTTCTGTATCACAAATATTTTGCTGGAAGTCGCACGTTGTTCGAAATATAATATATGCCGAATTAAGCAAATTTCACTCTTATAGTTGTACAGATATGAGAAAACTAAAAGTTACATCCAATGGTTGTTACCCGTTTTCCCCCTTCTATATCACAAATATTTTGCTGGAAGTCGTACGATGTTCAAAGAATAACACATGCCGAATTTCGAAAACTTACACTCTTATGGTTGTACAGATATGGGAAAAGTAATCGTTACACCCAATGGGCGGTACCCGTTTTCCCCCTTCTATATCACAAATATTTTGCTGGAAGTCGTACGATGTTCAAAGAATAACACATGCCGAATTTCGAAAACTTACACTCTTATGGTTGTACAGATATGGGAAAAGTAATCGTTACACCCAATGGGCGGTACCCGTTTTCCCCCTTCTATATCACAAATATTTTGCTGGAAGTCGTACGATGTTCAAAGAATAACACATGCCGAATTTCGAAAACTTACACTCTTATGGTTGTACAGATATGGGAAAAGTAATCGTTACACCCAATGGGCGGTACCCGTTTTCCCCCTTCTATATCACAAATATTTTGCTGGAAGTCGCACGTTGTTCGAAATATAATATATGCCGAATTAAGCAAATTTCACTCTTATAGTTGTACAGATATGAGAAAACTAAAAGTTACATCCAATGGTTGTTACCCGTTTTCCCCCTTCTATATCACAAATATTTTGCTGGAAGTCGCACGTTGTTCGAAATATAATATATGCCGAATTAAGCAAACTTCACTCTTATAGTTGTACAGATATGAGAAAACTAAAAGTTACATCCAATGGTTGTTACCCGTTTTCCCCCTTCTATATCACAAATATTTTGCTGGAAGTCGCACGTTGTTCGAAATATAATATATGCCGAATTAAGCAAACTTCACTCTTATAGTTGTACAGATATGAGAAAACTAAAAGTTACATCCAATGGTGGTTACCCGTTTTCCCCCTTCTATATCACAAATATTTTGCTGGAAGTCGCACGTTGTTCGAAATATAATATATGCCGAATTAAGCAAACTTCACTCTTATAGTTGTACAGATATGAGAAAACTAAAAGTTACATCCAATGGTTGTTACCCGTGTTCCCCCTTCTGTATCACAAATATTTTGCTGGAAGTCGCACGTTGTTCGAAATATAATATATGCCGAATTAAGCAAACTTCACTCTTATAGTTTTACAGATATGAGAAAACTAAAAGTTACATCCAATGGTTGTTACCCGTTTTCCCCCTTCTATATCACAAATATTTTGCTGGAAGTCGTACGATGTTCAAAGAATAACACATGCCGAATTTCGAAAACTTACACTCTTATGGTTGTACAGATATGGGAAAAGTAATCGTTACACCCAATGGGCGGTACCCGTTTTCCCCCTTCTATATCACAAATATTTTGCTGGAAGTCGCACGTTGTTTGAAATATAATATATGCCGAATTAAGCAAACTTCACTCTTATAGTTGTACAGATATGAGAAAACTAAAAGTTACATCCAATGGTTGTTACCCGTTTTCCCCCTTCTATATCACAAATATTTTGCTGGAAGTCGTACGATGTTCAAAGAATAACACATGCCGAATTTCGAAAACTTACACTCTTATGGTTGTACAGATATGGGAAAAGTAATCGTTACACCCAATGGGCGGTACCCGTTTTCCCCCTTCTATATCACAAATATTTTGCTGGAAGTCGCACGTTGTTTGAAATATAATATATGCCGAATTAAGCAAACTTCACTCTTATAGTTGTACAGATATGAGAAAACTAAAAGTTACATCCAATGGTTGTTACCCGTTTTCCCCCTTCTATAACACAAATATTTTGCTGGAAGTCGTACGATGTTCAAAGAATAACACATGCCGAATTTCGAAAACTTACACTCTTATGGTTGTACAGATATGGGAAAAGTAATCGTTACACCCAATGGGCGGTACCCGTTTTCCCCCTTCTATATCACAAATATTTTGCTGGAAGTCGCAAATTTCGTAACCGTGTCGCGGTTTTTATTAAAAAAACTAAATTGTTTTTTTTGTTTATTAATTTTATTTATTTTATTTAATTTGAAGCTTGGCAACTTCTTGACCGAATGGGAGAAACAAGACTGACTTATCCTAATTACAAGGTTTTCTTATATATTAAAGTTATTGTATTATTTGTTAATAAGTTTATTGAATATTGCATTTTCGTTTGGGAACGGAAATGCTTATTTGACAATATCTATTGCAAATTACTTTCTTAGTGAAAAGTTAGTAAATTTTGGACGGTTGCAATTCTCAGAATTGCGACCGAAAAATATACTTTGTTACATTTCTGCATTTAGTGCTTTAATTTATTAATGAAGTTAATTCTTTTATATTAAATTGGGACGGTTGCAATTCTTGGAATTGCGACAGAAAAACAATTAATAAATTTTACATTTATTCTGTATTAATTATATTGTTAATAACTATTGGCAAATTACGGTTGCAATTCTTGGAATTGCGACCGAAAAATAGTTTCGATTTATGGATTTAATCATAATTTCTTTAAATAAATCGGAAATGGGTTTAATATTACACTTTGTCTTTAATTATATTTGCAATAAATTCGTCTATAGGGTCGTTCCTAATGTAAGTGTTAGTGCTTGGTTTTATATACTTAACTTCTCCCTCCTTTAGATTAGAATTCTCCTGAATTCTTTTATTTAATTTTATTTTTATCTGTTTATGTTTAGTTAAAATTAACACAATTAAAATAAGTACTACAATTATTATAAAAAAGTTACATCCATATGTTAATTTTGTATGATAATTTAATGCTTTAATATTCTTTACATTATTTTTTTGTTGTAATTCAATTTCTTGAAAAGATAATTTATGTGTAAAATTCTGAGCTCCAATAGGATTTTCGATAATTTGTTTTTCTTTTATATTTTCGATAGTATTTGAAAAATAATAGTCTTTAATTCTTATTGAACAATTACTGAAATTTATTAAATAATTTCCGTGTAACATAACTTTTTCGGAATTACAAGTATCATTAACACTGATGTTCATTGCATTCTTAATTATAATTGTATCTATATCCAATTGTATAATTTCAAAATCTTTGTTACTTACTAGTTGACAATTATTTTTTATTATACAATGAGTGCTTAATTTTAAGTCTTTTAAATGTTTATTTTCTTCAAATCTATATGTTTTATTTTCAAACTCTAAGCTTTTTTCTGTAATAGCATCTATTTCGTTATTGTGAATATTGGGTAGTGGAACAATAATTCTTAATTTAACAATTATGAAATTTTTAGGTATTTTTACTCCTAAAACTAAGTATGAGCCATTAACAAATGTTGTACCACACTGTATATATTTCAACTTGCTATAATCGATATTGTATTTTTTAATTTCGTTACTGGTTAGAATACTTGGATGTACCAAACCATGTTTTGCAGAAATTACATTGTCTTGCAAATGCTCTATTCTACTCTTTATTAGTTGTATATTACTTAGTTGCTCTAAATATCTACTTTTATTATTTTCTATTTTTAAAAACTTATTTATAGAATTTAGTTCTTCTTGAATTTTTTGTCTGTCATTTGTAATTACCATCTTTAAATGATTTATAGTTACATTAAAATAGTCATTAATTATAATTTGTTGATTATTGTTGTTAACAATTTCATCAATATTGAACAAATGTTTTTGTATGTTTTGCCTGTCTTCGTCGTCCATAGTCCCAAATAACCATTTTTGTATGTTTCCTATTCCATTGATTAGTCCTCGTCTTTGCCTATTTTGTCTTGGCAATAATGTCAATAATTTATTTTTAGCGTCACTTAGTTCTAAATTAAGCATTTCTTTATTATCAATGTTCATTAATTTTATGTTTTCTGTCATGTTGTCCAAAATGGTTTCTATATCATGCAAATTTATGATATGTAATACTATGTCCGTCTCCTGGACTATTTCCTGATTTTTGATATAAATGTCTACAAATCCTTTTTGTTCTGTAATTCGTTTTGTGTTCATTATCCCTTCAATCGGTTGTGTCCATAAGAGTATCATCAGTATTGTCCATAACTGTAAATTTAAGAGGTCGTTTGATGTTACAATGATGCACTCTCTCTAATTTGGATTTTTTATATTTTGGTTGTTCTTTATGCCTAACTGCCTTGTAGTTCTTAATGAATCCTTCTTCCCTACTTTCGCTGTAATCTTCTCTAGATCTGTTTAATTTCTCAATTATTTTTCTTTTATTTTCCTCTAAATTCCTTTTTATTATACCATTTTCAATCTTTCCCAAATGTACATCACTAGGTGTGCATTTAATGCTGGAGTGGTAGCGCTCATTATAGCTTCTAATTGCTTTTTGAATCAATTGTTTTATTGGAATATTTTTCTCTAATTTATATAATATCCTGAATTTTTCGGCTATTGTGTTATGCAAACGCTCTATGTCTGCATTTCCCGTGTGACTATTGGGTTTAGTTAGATGTAATTCAATGTTTTCTTTTTCTAAAAATTCTTTTATTCGGATTGCTTTAAATTCATTGTCTGCTACTATTTTCTTTGGTTTTCCTATTTTGGCAAAATGATCTTCTAATTGCTCGATAAGAGTAACGTGGTTTCTGTCGTTTAGCGGGTATGCCGCCCCAAATTTTGAAAATTTGTCTATTACCGTAAGAAAATAATTCCTTTTCATTACATACGTGTCTATATGAACGATTTCATTCCTTTCTGAGGGTGTTTCTGTGACTAAAAATTTAGATTTTATTGGTTTTCTATCGTACTTTATTTCCTGGCATATCTCGCATTGATTAATTACCAATTGAATTACCTCCATGAGTTTTGGATAGTAAATTTTATTTTTAAGTTGGTTATATGTTTCGACTATCCCTGAATGCATGCTTTCCCTAACGTGATACAATGATATTTGCTTGACTGCTTCTACTTCTGTTTCTATATATCTAGCTCTTGTAGTACACTTAGTGAAATTAATTTGTTTGTCGTTGGAAAACATTTCTATTAATTTTTCTTGAACTATGTTGTAGCTTCTGTCTGAAATTTCAGAAAATATTCCTATTTTACCTTTAGTAATATACCTTCTAAATATTTGTCCCATTACTTCAAAATCACTTTCCGCTATATATATTATCCTTTTTCCATGTAATTCCTGTAGTTCTTCAACTTTATTGTTTGTTAATATAATTTGTGTCTTATACTTGTTTACTATTTCTTCCTTAATGTAGAAATGATCGTGCAAATTTTCATCTGCTGAATGGATTGTTGCCATAGAGACATTTTCGTCCTCCATATTATCTATTATTTTAAAATCTGATTCATTATCCCAGTTTTCCCGAACATTTTTTTCATTAACATGTTCCAATCTACTTAGAAAATCGGCGACTCTATTCTCTTTTCCTTTAATATACTCGACCGTAAAATCATATTCACCCAATTTTAAAATCCATCTTTGATGTCTTGGCGACATGTCCTTTCCTTTGTACTTTGCATGTAAGAACTTAATTGGTTGGTGATCCGTTAAGATCTTAAATTTTCTCCCGTAAAGATAAGGTCTTAGGTAATTAACGCTCCATAATATTGCCAAGAATTCCTTCTCCGTTGCTGCGTAATTTCTTTCATGATTATTTAAGGTTCTTGAGATGAAACAGACCGGATGTCCTTCTTGTGATAGAACGGCTCCAATCGCATAATTGGAGGCATCTGTGGTTAATGTGAACATTTTTCCAAAATCTGGATATCTCAAAATGGGATGACTACTAATCAATAATTTTAATTTTTCAAATGCTTCTATATATGTTGGGTCGTTTATGTTTACTTTTATGCCTTTCTTTAGATATTTTGTAATAGGTTGGGCTACCTTCGCGTAATCTTTTATGAATTTCCTATAGTAACCGGTGAGCCCAAGGAAACTTTTAATTTGTTTCTCTGTTTTTGGTAACGTGATTTCCTGAATTATTTTAATTTTGTTAGGGTTTGGTTTTAGTCCGTCTTTTGTCAAAATATGTCCCAAAAATTACGTCTCTTTTTTTAAAAAATTGCACTTGTCCATTTGAACTTTTAAATTAGCTTTTTCTAATGCCGTAAAAATCTCCGTGATCGCCCTTATATGTTCTTTCAATGAGGTGCTGAATATCAATATATCATCCAGGTATACTACGCAGGTTTTGTTTATGAATTCTCTTAGGGTCTCATTCATAAGCCTTTGGAACGTCGCTGGGGCATTTTTTAAACCGAAGGGCATCCTTACGAATTCATACAATCCATGTGGTGTCACAAATGCGGTCTTCTCTCTATCTTGTTCTCTGACCAAAATCTGGTGATAACCCTTCGCTAAATCCAGAGTGGTGAAGTATTGTGCCCTGCCTAGTTTGTCCAGAATGGAGTCTATATTTGGTAGTGGAAATTTATCGTCGATAGTTATTTTATTTAGTTTCCTGTAGTCCACCACGAGTCTATATTTCTTTTCTCCTGAATTATCGAGTTTTTTAGGCACCACTATCAAAGGGCTTGCATAACGTGAAGAACTTTTCCTAATTATCCCCTGTTCTTCCATTTCCCTTATTTGTTTTCTCACTTCTGCCTCGTGTTGGGGTGGATATCTGTATAGTTTTGAATTTATTTGTTCTTCGGTTGTTGTCCTAATTTCATGCTGTATTTTCATTGTACTAGTTAATCTATCTCCTTCTTTGAAGAATAATTTCTGGAATCTATTTAATGTTTTTAAAATTTCTCTTTTTTCTTCTTCATTCAGGTGTTCTAACTGAATTCTGTTTTGAAGTTCTCTAGAAAATTCTATTGCTTCTAATGCACAGATCTCTAAATTATTATATGGATTTATTAGAAAATTTGTTACTTTATCATTAAATGAGATATATCCGCCCTCCAAATTTACCATTGTTTTAAAACAATTTAACAAGTCGATTCCTATTATAAATTTATATCTTCGTCCCTTTAATTCAGCTACTTTCCATCTAACCTTCGCATAATGGGGTATATTAAATTCGTCGGGTGCATCCGTCACGACTTAATATCTAATAAAATCTGTTTTGTTAATGGTACTAAACTTTATTGGTTCTTTTAATAAATTTTTTCTAAAATCTTTAACGTTACTGTCTATTAAACTAACACTCGCCCCTGTGTCTATTAATGCGTCATATATTTTTCCTCTTATTTTAATGTTTATGATGGGTAAAAAATCTGAGGTCGTTTTGAAAAAAACTGATCCTGGCTTTGTTGGGGTTGAGCCATGTTACTACAACATGGGTCTGGTCCCGAGTGTCTTGCCAATTGATCATATTCTTCTCTTTGATTATTACTTTCAAAGAATCCGTTTTGTTCTTGCCTAGGTTGCGTCAAGCGATATTGGCTGACGTCAATTCTAGGGTTTCCTAACTGGGCGGTTCTCTGATTATTAGTATTTACTTGATTATTATTATTTACTTCATTCACTTGCTTATTAAATTGAATATTATCTATTTCCATAGGTTCATCTTGCCTTTGCCTGGCCTGATTCCAACGGTTTTGACTTTCGTATGGCCTAGGGTTTCCTGCTTGATTAAACCTTTGGGAGTTTCCTGACGTTTTATTATAATTGTTATTATTATTAGTTTGTGGAATTCTATAGCGTCCTGAATTATTAAATTGTTTGTTCCAATTATTCCAATTGTTATTATTCCTGTTATTATTCCTATTATTATTATTATCATATTTCCTAACGTTATTATAATTATTACGATTGTAGTTTTCTATACGTTCTTGCGTATAATTATTATGTTTATTCTTGTAGCTTTGGTTCATATTTGAATCGTATTTAGTATTTTTGAATTTCCTATATTCTTGCCTAATGCAGGCATCTTCGAACCTTCTTCTCGTCAAAATTCTAAGTATGTCATTAATATTGTCCACCTCATAAATTTTGTCCAACAATACACCTTGAGTCATTTCCTTCACGGTATTGACTAAAAGGCTATCTATGTTCGATAAGTCAATGTAATGATCGTCCTGGTAATATATGATTAATTCGTTTGATTTATACTTAATGTTTTGTAACTCTATTATAAGTTCGCTTACCGAGTGTACCTTTAGGTTGGCTATTATTTTATATAGATGGTGTGGTTCCACGTTGGGTCGGTACCTTAATTTTAGTGTCTCCTTTATTACGTTCCAATTGTCTGGTGTAGGTATATTGATGATGATGTCCTTGGCTTGTCCTTGGATGACTTTATAGAATATTATTCGGACCACTTCTTTTTTTAAGTTTTCGTCCGAAATTGTCGAAAGCAAATACTCGATGCTGCTGAAGAAACTATTTATAGTCACCTCCCCTGTTCCAGTAAAGGTTGGCAGATGATTTACCATCTTAAAAATGTTGTCCCTCATAAGGTTGGATTGGTTTAATGGTTGTTCTTGCTATTGCTGTTGGTTTCGTTGTTGTTGTAACTGTTCATTTTGTTGTTGCAAATTTATATACGCTTGGCGTAATTGCTCCAGTTGTTGGTCTTTTATGGCCAATTCTTCGGCCACGTTCACAGATGCGATGTGAGACCGTTCCTCCATTCTTCGTTGTTGGTCGTATGCTTGTTGCCTTTTTGAATACAGCTTGCCTTTTATTTATTGGTGTCCACTGATTTTTATTTTTCAATTTCAACTAAATTAAGTTTTGTATCTTAATTGTGTCCACTGATTTTTATTTTTCAATTTCAACTAAATTAAGTTTTGTATCTTAATTGTGTCCACTGATTTTTATTTTTCAATTTCAACTAAATTAAGTTTTGTATCTTAATTGTGTCCACTGATTTTTATTTTTCAATTTCAACTAATGGTGTCCACTGTGCTAAGTGTTCACTGCACTAATATTTTTATTATTTTTAATTTGCTTGATTGTGTCCACTGTTTTTTAATGTCCACTGAATTAAGCGTTCTAATTAATTGTGACCACTACTTTTAATGTTCACTGAATTAATTTATTTAGTGTTATTATTTTATAATCTTCTAGGATTCACAAGATTCATTTATTTTTATTATTAAGGATATTCGTTTGTTCGATCACTGGATCCTGTCTACTGACTTTGGATCCTACCGACTGCGCCAATTTCGTAACCGTGTCGCGGTTTTTATTAAAAAAACTAAATTGTTTTTTTGTTTATTAATTTTATTTATTTTATTTAATTTGAAGCTTGGCAACTTCTTGACCGAATGGGAGAAACAAGACTGACTTATCCTAATTACAAGGTTTTCTTATATATTAAAGTTATTGTATTATTTGTTAATAAGTTTATTGAATATTGCATTTTCGTTTGGGAACGGAAATGCTTATTTGACAATATCTATTGCAAATTACTTTCTTAGTGAAAAGTTAGTAAATTTTGGACGGTTGCAATTCTCAGAATTGCGACCGAAAAATATACTTTGTTACATTTCTGCATTTAGTGCTTTAATTTATTAATGAAGTTAATTCTTTTATATTAAATTGGGACCGAAAAACAATTAATAAATTTTACATTTATTCTGTATTAATTATATTGTTAATAACTATTGGCAAATTACGGTTGCAATTCTTGGAATTGCGACCGAAAAATAGTTTCGATTTATGGATTTAATCATAATTTCTTTAAATAAATCGGAAATGGGTTTAATATTACACTTTGTCTTTAATTATATTTGCAATAAATTCGTCTATAGGGTCGTTCCTAATGTAAGTGTTAGTGCTTGGTTTTATATACTTAACTCGCACGTTGTTCGAAATATAATATATGCCGAATTAAGCAAACTTCACTCTTATAGTTGTACAGATATGAGAAAACTAAAAGTTACATCCAATGCTTGTTACCCGTTTTCCCCCTTCTATATCACAAATATTTTGCTGGAAGTCGTACGATGTTCAAAGAATAACACATGCCGAATTTCGAAAACTTACACTCTTATGGTTGTACAGATATGGGAAAAGTAATCGTTACACCCAATGGGCGGTACCCGTTTTCCCCCTTCTATATCACAAATATTTTGCTGGAAGTCGTACGATGTTCAAAGAATAACACATGTCGAATTTCGAAAACTTACACTCTTATGGTTGTACAGATATGAGAAAAGTAATCGTTACACCCAATTGGCGGTACCTGTTTTCCCCCTTCTATATCACAAATATTTTGCTGGAAGTCGTACGATGTTCAAAGAATAACACATGTCGAATTTCGAAAACTTACACTCTTATGGTTGTACAGATATGGGAAAAGTAATCGTTACACCCAATGGGCGGTACCCGTTTTCCCCCTTCTATATCACAAATATTTTGCTGGAAGTCGCACGTTGTTCGAAATATAATATATGCCGAATTAAGCAAACTTCACTCTTATAGTTGTACAGATATGAGAAAACTAAAAGTTACATCCAATGGTTGTTACCCGTTTTCCCCCTTCTATATCACAAATATTTTGCTGGAAGTCGTACGTTATTCAAAGAATAACACATGCCGAATTTCGAAAACTTACACTCTTATAGTTGTACAGATATGAGAAAAGTAATCGTTACACCCAATGGGCGGTACCGTTTCCGCCCTCCTATATCACAAATATTTTGCTGGAAGTCGCACGTTGTTCGAAATATAATATATGCCGAATTAAGCAAACTTCACTCTTATAGTTGTACAGATATGAGAAAACTAAAAGTTACATCCAATGGTTGTTACCCGTTTTCCCCCTTCTATATCACAAATATTTTGCTGGAAGTCGTACGATGTTCAAAGAATAACACATGCCGAATTTCGAAAACTTACACTCTTATGGTTGTACAGATATGGGAAAAGTAATCGTTACACCCAATGGGCGGTACCCGTTTTCCCCCTTCTATATCACAAATATTTTGCTGGAAGTCGCACGTTGTTCGAAATATAATATATGCCGAATTAAGCAAACTTACACTCTTATAGTTGTACAGATATGAGAAAACTAAAAGTTACATCCAATGGTTGTTACCCGTTTTCCCCCTTCTATATCACAAATATTTTGCTGGAAGTCGTACGATGTTCAAAGAATAACACATGTCGAATTTCGAAAACTTACACTCTTATGGTTGTACAGATATGAGAAAAGTAATCGTTACACCCAATGGGCGGTACCCGTTCTCCCCCTTCTATATCACAAATATTTTGCTGGAATTCGCAAGTTGTTCGAAATATAATATATGCCGAATTAAGCAAACTTACACTCTTATAGTTGTACAGATATGAGAAAAGTAAAAGTTACACCCAATGGTTGTTACCCGTTTTCCCCCTTCTATATCACAAATATTTTTCTGGAAGTCGTACGATGTTCAAAGAATAACACATGCCGAATTTCGAAAACTTACACTCTTATGGTTGTACAGATATGGGAAGAGTAATCGTTACACCCAATGGGCGGTACCCGTTTTCCCCCTTCTATATCACAAATATTTTGCTGGAAGTCGCACGTTGTTCGAAATATAATATATGCCGACTTAAGCAAACTTACACTCTTATAGTTGTACAGATATGAGAAAAGTAAAAGTTACATCCAATGGTTGTTACCCGTTTTCCCCCTTCTATATCACAAATATTTAGCTGGAAGTCGTACGTTATTCAAAGAATAACACATGTCGAATTTCGAAAACTTACACTCTTATGGTTGTACAGATATGAGAAAAGTAATCGTTACACCCAATGGGCGGTACCCGTTTTCCCCCTTCTATATCACAAATATTTTGCTGGAAGTCGTACGATGTTCAAAGAATAACACATGTCGAATTTCGAAAACTTATACTCTTATGTTTGTACAGATATGAGAAAAGTAATCGTTACACCCAATGGGCGGTACCCGTTTTCCCCCTTCTATATCACAAATATTTTGGTGGAAGCCGCACGTTGTTCGAAATATAATATATGCCGAATTAAGCAAACTTCACTCTTATAGTTGTACAGATATGAGAAAACTAAAAGTTACATCCAATGGTTGTTACCCGTTTTCCCCCTTCTATATCACAAATATTTTGCTGGAAGTCGTACGATGTTCAAAGAATAACACATGCCGAATTTCGAAAACTTACACTCTTATGGTTGTACAGATATGGGAAAAGTAATCGTTACACCCAATGGGCGGTACCCATTTTCCCCCTTCTATATCACAAATATTTTGCTGGAAGTCGTACGATGTTCAAAGAATAACACATGTCGAATTTGGAAAACGTACACTCTTATGGTTGTACAGATATGAGAAAAGTAATCGGTACACGCAATGGGCGGTACCCGTTTTCCCCCTTCTATATCACAAATATTTTGCTGGAAGTCGCACGTTGTTCGAAATATAATATATGCCGAATTAAGCAAACTTCACTCTTATAGTTGTACAGATATGAGAAAACTAAAAGTTACATCCAATGGTTGTTACCCGTTTTCCCCCTTCTATATCACAAATATTTTGCTGGAAGTCGTACGATGTTCAAAGAATAACACATGCCGAATTTCGAAAACTTACACTCTTATGGTTGTACAGATATGGGAAAAGTAATCGTTACACCCAATGGGCGGTACCCGTTTTCCCCCTTCTATATCACAAATATTTTGCTGGAAGTCGCACGTTGTTCGAAATATAATATATGCCGAATTAAGCAAACTTCACTCTTATAGTTGTACAGATATGAGAAAACTAAAAGTTACATCCAATGGTTGTTACCCGTTTTCCCCCTTCTATATCACAAATATTTTGCTGGAAGTCGTACGATGTTCAAAGAATAACACATGCCGAATTTCGAAAACTTACACTCTTATGGTTGTACAGATATGGGAAAAGTAATCGTTACACCCAATGGGCGGTACCCGTTTTCCCCCTTCTATATCACAAATATTTTGCTGGAAGTCGTACGATGTTCAAAGAATAACACATGTCGAATTTCGAAAACTTACACTCTTATGGTTATACAGATATGAGAAAAGTAATCGTTACACCCAATGGGCGGTACCCGTTTTCCCCCTTCTATATCACAAATATTTTGCTGGAAGTCGTACGATGTTCAAAGAATAACACATGTCGAATTTCGAAAACTTACACTCTTATGGTTGTACAGATATGGGAAAAGTAATCGTTACACCCAATGGGCGGTACCCGTTTTCCCCCTTCTATATCACAAATATTTTGCTGGAAGTCGTACGATGTTCAAAGAATAACACATGTCGAATTTCGAAAACTTACACTCTTATGGTTGTACAGATATGAGAAAAGTAATCGTTACACCCAATGGGCGGTACCCGTTTTCCCCCTTCTATATCACAAATATTTTGCTGGAAGTCGTACGATGTTCAAAGAATAACACATGTCGAATTTCGAAAACTTACACTCTTATGGTTGTACAGATATGAGAAAAGTAATCGATACACCCAATGGGCGGTACCCGTTTTCCCCCTTCTATATCACAAATATTTTGCTGGAAGTCGTACGATGTTCAAAGAATAACACATGTCGAATTTCGAAAACTTACACTCTTATGGTTGTACAGATATGAGAAAAGTAATCGTTACACCCAATGGGCGGTACCCGTTTTCCCCCTTCTATATCACAAATATTTTGGTGGAAGCCGCACGTTGTTCGAAATATAATATATGCCGAATTAAGCAAACTTCACTCTTATAGTTGTACAGATATGAGAAAACTAAAAGTTTCATCCAATGGTTGTTACCCGTTTTCCCCCTTCTATATCACAAATATTTTGCTAGAAGTCGTACGATGTTCAAAGAATAACACATGTCGAATTTGGAAAACGTACACTCTTATGGTTGTACAGATATGAGCAAAGTAATCGGTACACCCAATGGGCGGTACCCGTTTTCCCCCTTCTATATCACAAATATTTTGCTGGAAGTCGCACGTTGTTCGAAATATAATATATGCCGAATTAAGCAAACTTCACTCTTATAGTTGTACAGATATGAGAAAACTAAAAGTTTCATCCAATGGTTGTTACCCGTTTTCCCCCTTCTATATCACAAATATTTTGCTGGAAGTCGTACGATGTTCAAAGAATAACACATGCCGAATTTCGAAAACTTACACTCTTATGGTTGTACAGATATGGGAAAAGTAATCGTTACACCCAATGGGCGGTACCCGTTTTCCCCCTTCTATATCACAAATATTTTGCTGGAAGTGGTACGATGTTCAAAGAATAACACATGTCGAATTTCGAAAACTTACACTCTTATGGTTGTACAGATGTGAGAAAAGTAATCGTTACACCCAATGGGCGGTACCCGTTTTCCCCCTTCTATATCACAAATATTTTGCTGGAAGTCGTACGATGTTCAAAGAATAACACATGTCGAATTTCGAAAACTTACACTCTTATGGTTGTACAGATATGAGAAAAGTAATCGTTACACCCAATGGGCGGTACCCGTTTTCCCCCTTCTATATCACAAATATTTTGCTGGAAGTCGTACGATGTTCAAAGAATAACACATGTCGAATTTCGAAAACTTACACTCTTATGGTTGTACAGATATGAGAAAAGTAATCGTTACACCCAATGGGCGGTACCCGTTTTCCCCCTTCTATATCACAAATATTTTGCTGGAAGTCGTACGATGTTCAAAGAATAACACATGTCGAATTTCGAAAACTTACACTCTTATGGTTGTACAGATATGAGAAAAGTAATCGTTACACCCAATGGGCGGTACCCGTTTTCCCCCTTCTATATCACAAATATTTTGCTGGAAGTCGTACGATGTTCAAAGAATAACACATGTCGAATTTCGAAAACTTACACTCTTATGGTTGTACAGATATGAGAAAAGTAATCGTTACACCCAATGGGCGGTACCCGTTTTCCCCCTTCTATATCACAAATATTTTGCTGGAAGTCGTACGATGTTCAAAGAATAACACATGTCGAATTTCGAAAACTTACACTCTTATGGTTGTACAGATATGAGAAAAGTAATCGTTACACCCAATGGGCGGTACCCGTTTTCCCCCTTCTATATCACAAATATTTTGCTGGAAGTCGTACGATGTTCAAAGAATAACACATGTCGAATTTCGAAAACTTACACTCTTATGGTTGTACAGATATGAGAAAAGTAATCGTTACACCCAATGGGCGGTACCCGTTTTCCCCCTTCTATATCACAAATATTTTGCTGGAAGTCGTACGATGTTCAAAGAATAACACATGTCGAATTTCGAAAACTTACACTCTTATGGTTGTACAGATATGAGAAAAGTAATCGTTACACCCAATGGGCGGTACCCGTTTTCCCCCTTCTATATCACAAATATTTTGCTGGAATTCGCACGTTGTTCGAAATATAATATATGCCGAATTAAGCAAACTTCACTCTTATAGTTGTACAGATATGAGAAAACTAAAAGTTACATCCAATGGTTGTTACCCGTTTTCCCCTTCTATATCACAAATATTTTGCTGGAAGTCGTACGATGTTCAAAGAATAACACATGCCGAATTTCGAAAACTTACACTCTTATGGTTGTACAGATATGGGAAAAGTAATCGTTACACCCAATGGGCGGTACCCGTTTTCCCCCTTCTATATCACAAATATTTTGCTGGAAGTCGTACGATGTTCAAAGAATAACACATGTCGAATTTCGAAAACTTACACTCTTATGGTTGTACAGATATGAGAAAAGTAATCGTTACACCCAATGGGCGGTACCCGTTTTCCCCCTTCTATATCACAAATATTTTGGTGGAAGCCGCACGTTGTTCAAAGAATAACACATGTCGAATTTCGAAAACTTACACTCTTATGGTTGTACAGATATGAGAAAAGTAATCGTTACACCCAATGGGCGGTACCCGTTTTCCCCCTTCTATATCACAAATATTTTGCTGGAAGTCGCACGTTGTTCGAAATATAATATATGCCGAATTAAGCAAACTTCACTCTTATAGTTGTACAGATATGAGAAAACTAAAAGTTACATCCAATGGTTGTTACCCGTTTTCCCCCTTCTATATCACAAATATTTTGCTGGAAGTCGTACGATGTTCAAAGAATAACACATGCCGAATTTCGAAAACTTACACTCTTATGGTTGTACAGATATGGGAAAAGTAATCGTTACACCCAATGGGCGGTACCCGTTTTCCCCCTTCTATATCACAAATATTTTGCTGGAAGTCGTACGATGTTCAAAGAATAACACATGTCGAATTTCGAAAACTTACACTCTTATGGTTATACAGATATGAGAAAAGTAATCGTTACACCCAATGGGCGGTACCCGTTTTCCCCCTTCTATATCACAAATATTTTGCTGGAAGTCGTACGATGTTCAAAGAATAACACATGTCGAATTTCGAAAACTTACACTCTTATGGTTGTACAGATATGGGAAAAGTAATCGTTACACCCAATGGGCGGTACCCGTTTTCCCCCTTCTATATCACAAATATTTTGCTGGAAGTCGTACGATGTTCAAAGAATAACACATGTCGAATTTCGAAAACTTACACTCTTATGGTTGTACAGATATGAGAAAAGTAATCGTTACACCCAATGGGCGGTACCCGTTTTCCCCCTTCTATATCACAAATATTTTGCTGGAAGTCGTACGATGTTCAAAGAATAACACATGTCGAATTTCGAAAACTTACACTCTTATGGTTGTACAGATATGAGAAAAGTAATCGATACACCCAATGGGCGGTACCCGTTTTCCCCCTTCTATATCACAAATATTTTGCTGGAAGTCGTACGATGTTCAAAGAATAACACATGTCGAATTTCGAAAACTTACACTCTTATGGTTGTACAGATATGAGAAAAGTAATCGTTACACCCAATGGGCGGTACCCGTTTTCCCCCTTCTATATCACAAATATTTTGGTGGAAGCCGCACGTTGTTCGAAATATAATATATGCCGAATTAAGCAAACTTCACTCTTATAGTTGTACAGATATGAGAAAACTAAAAGTTTCATCCAATGGTTGTTACCCGTTTTCCCCCTTCTATATCACAAATATTTTGCTAGAAGTCGTACGATGTTCAAAGAATAACACATGTCGAATTTGGAAAACGTACACTCTTATGGTTGTACAGATATGAGCAAAGTAATCGGTACACCCAATGGGCGGTACCCGTTTTCCCCCTTCTATATCACAAATATTTTGCTGGAAGTCGCACGTTGTTCGAAATATAATATATGCCGAATTAAGCAAACTTCACTCTTATAGTTGTACAGATATGAGAAAACTAAAAGTTTCATCCAATGGTTGTTACCCGTTTTCCCCCTTCTATATCACAAATATTTTGCTGGAAGTCGTACGATGTTCAAAGAATAACACATGCCGAATTTCGAAAACTTACACTCTTATGGTTGTACAGATATGGGAAAAGTAATCGTTACACCCAATGGGCGGTACCCGTTTTCCCCCTTCTATATCACAAATATTTTGCTGGAAGTCGTACGATGTTCAAAGAATAACACATGTCGAATTTCGAAAACTTACACTCTTATGGTTGTACAGATGTGAGAAAAGTAATCGTTACACCCAATGGGCGGTACCCGTTTTCCCCCTTCTATATCACAAATATTTTGCTGGAAGTCGTACGATGTTCAAAGAATAACACATGTCGAATTTCGAAAACTTACACTCTTATGGTTGTACAGATATGAGAAAAGTAATCGTTACACCCAATGGGCGGTACCCGTTTTCCCCCTTCTATATCACAAATATTTTGCTGGAAGTCGTACGATGTTCAAAGAATAACACATGTCGAATTTCGAAAACTTACACTCTTATGGTTGTACAGATATGAGAAAAGTAATCGTTACACCCAATGGGCGGTACCCGTTTTCCCCCTTCTATATCACAAATATTTTGCTGGAAGTCGTACGATGTTCAAAGAATAACACATGTCGAATTTCGAAAACTTACACTCTTATGGTTGTACAGATATGAGAAAAGTAATCGTTACACCCAATGGGCGGTACCCGTTTTCCCCCTTCTATATCACAAATATTTTGCTGGAAGTCGTACGATGTTCAAAGAATAACACATGTCGAATTTCGAAAACTTACACTCTTATGGTTGTACAGATATGAGAAAAGTAATCGTTACACCCAATGGGCGGTACCCGTTTTCCCCCTTCTATATCACAAATATTTTGCTGGAAGTCGTACGATGTTCAAAGAATAACACATGTCGAATTTCGAAAACTTACACTCTTATGGTTGTACAGATATGAGAAAAGTAATCGTTACACCCAATGGGCGGTACCCGTTTTCCCCCTTCTATATCACAAATATTTTGCTGGAAGTCGTACGATGTTCAAAGAATAACACATGTCGAATTTCGAAAACTTACACTCTTATGGTTGTACAGATATGAGAAAAGTAATCGTTACACCCAATGGGCGGTACCCGTTTTCCCCCTTCTATATCACAAATATTTTGCTGGAAGTCGTACGATGTTCAAAGAATAACACATGTCGAATTTCGAAAACTTACACTCTTATGGTTGTACAGATATGAGAAAAGTAATCGTTACACCCAATGGGCGGTACCCGTTTTCCCCCTTCTATATCACAAATATTTTGCTGGAATTCGCACGTTGTTCGAAATATAATATATGCCGAATTAAGCAAACTTCACTCTTATAGTTGTACAGATATGAGAAAACTAAAAGTTACATCCAATGGTTGTTACCCGTTTTCCCCTTCTATATCACAAATATTTTGCTGGAAGTCGTACGATGTTCAAAGAATAACACATGCCGAATTTCGAAAACTTACACTCTTATGGTTGTACAGATATGGGAAAAGTAATCGTTACACCCAATGGGCGGTACCCGTTTTCCCCCTTCTATATCACAAATATTTTGCTGGAAGTCGTACGATGTTCAAAGAATAACACATGTCGAATTTCGAAAACTTACACTCTTATGGTTGTACAGATATGAGAAAAGTAATCGTTACACCCAATGGGCGGTACCCGTTTTCCCCCTTCTATATCACAAATATTTTGCTGGAATTCGCACGTTGTTCGAAATATAATATATGCCGAATTAAGCAAACTTACACTCTTATAGTTGTACAGATATGAGAAAAGTAAAAGTTACACCCAATGGTTGTTACCCGTTTTCCCCCTTCTATATCACAAATATTTTTCTGGAACTCGTACGATGTTCAAAGAATAACACATGTCGAATTTCGAAAACTTACACTCTTATGGTTGTACAGATATGAGAAAAGTAATCGTTACACCCAATGGGCGGTACCCGTTTTCCCCCTTCTATATCACAAATATTTATGCTGGAAGTCGCACGTTGTTCGAAATATAATATATGCCGACTTAAGCAAACTTACACTCTTATAGTTGTACAGATATGAGAAAAGTAAAAGTTACATCCAATGGTTGTTACCCGTTTTCCCCCTTCTATATCACAAATATTTAGCTGGAAGTCGTACGTTATTCAAAGAATAACACATGTCGAATTTCGAAAACTTACACTCTTATGGTTGTTCAGATATTAGAAAAGTAATCGTTACACCCAATGGGCGGTACCCGTTTTCCCCCTTCTATATCACAAATATTTTGCTGGAAGTCGTACGATGTTCAAAGAATAACACATGTCGAATTTCGAAAACTTACACTCTTATGGTTGTACAGATATGAGAAAAGTAATCGTTACACCCAATGGGCGGTACCCGTTTTCCCCCTTATATATCACAAATATTTTGCTGGAAGTCGTACGATGTTCAAAGAATAACACATGTCGAATTTCGAAAACTTACACTCTTATGGTTGTACAGATATGGGAAAAGTATTCGTTACACGCAATGGGCGGTACCCGTTTTCCCCCTTCTATATCACAAATATTTTGCTGGAAGTCGCACGTTGTTCGAAATATAATATATGCCGAATTAAGCAAACTTCACTCTTATAGTTGTACAGATATGAGAAAACTAAAAGTTACATCCAATGGTTGTTACCCGTTTTCCCCCTTCTATATCACAAATATTTTGCTGGAAGTCGTACGATGTTCAAAGAATAACACATGCCGAATTTCGAAAACTTACACTCTTATGGTTGTACAGATATGGGAAATGTATTCGTTACACCCAATGGGCGGTACCCGTTTTCCCCCTTCTATATCACAAGTATTTTGCTGGAAGTCGTACGATGTTCAAAGAATAACACATGTCGAATTTCGAAAACTTACACTCTTATGGTTGTACAGATATGAGAAAAGTAATCGTTACAGCCAATGGGCGGTACCCGTTTTCCCCCTTCTATATCACAAATATTTTGCTGGAAGTCGTACGATGTTCAAAGAATAACACATGTCGAATTTCGAAAACTTACACTCTTATGGTTGTACAGATATGGGAAAAGTATTCGTTACACCCAATGGGCGGTACCCGTTTTCCCCCTTCTATATCACAAATATTTTGCTGAAAGTCGTACGATGTTCAAAGAATAACACATGCCGAATTTCGAAAACTTACACTCTTATGGTTGTACAGATATGGGAAAAGTATTCGTTACACCCAATGGGCGGTACCCGTTTTCCCCCTTCTATATCACAAATATTTTGCTGGAAGTCGTACGATGTTCAAAGAATAACACATGTCGAATTTCGAAAACTTACACTCTTATGGTTGTACAGATATGAGAAAAGTAATCGTTACACCCAATGGGCGGTACCCGTTTTCCCCCTTCTATATCACAAATATTTTGCTGGAAGTCGTACGATGTTCAAAGAATAACACATGTCGAATTTCGAAAACTTACACTCTTATGGTTGTACAGATATGGGAAAAGTATTCGTTACACCCAATGGGCGGTACCCGTTTTCCCCCTTCTATATCACAAATATTTTGCTGGAAGTCGTACGATGTTCAAAGAATAACACATGCCGAATTTCGAAAACTTACACTCTTATGGTTGTACAGATATGAGAAAAGTAATCGTTACACCCAATGGGCGGTACCCGTTTTCCCCCTTCTATATCACAAATATTTAGCTGGAATTCGCACGTTGTTCGAAATATAATATATGCCGAATTAAGCAAACTTCACTCTTATAGTTGTACAGATATGAGAAAACTAAAAGTTACATCCAATGGTTGTAACCCGTTTTCCCCCTTCTATATCACAAATATTTTGCTGGAAGTCGTACGATGTTCAAAGAATAACACATGCCGAATTTCGAAAACTTACACTCTTATGGTTGTACAGATATGGGAAAAGTATTCGTTACACCCAATGGGCGGTACCCGTTTTCCCCCTTCTATATCACAAATATTTTGCTGAAAGTCGTACGATGTTCAAAGAATAACACATGCCGAATTTCGAAAACTTACACTCTTATGGTTGTACAGATATGGGAAAAGTATTCGTTACATCCAATGGGCGGTACCCGTTTTCCCCCTTCTATATCACAAATATTTTGCTGGAAGTCGTACGATGTTCAAAGAATAACACATGCCGAATTTCGAAAACTTACACTCTTATGGTTGTACAGATATGGGAAAAGTATTCGTTACACCCAATGGGCGGTACCCGTTTTCCCCCTTCTATATCACAAATATTTTGCTGAAAGTCGTACGATGTTCAAAGAATAACACATGCCGAATTTCGAAAACTTACACTCTTATGGTTGTACAGATATGGGAAAAGTATTCGTTACACCCAATGGGCGGTACCCGTTTTCCCCCTTCTATATCACAAATATTTTGCTGGAAGTCGTACGATGTTCAAAGAATAACACATGTCGAATTTCGAAAACTTACACTCTTATGGTTGTACAGATATGAGAAAAGTAATCGTTACACCCAATGGGCGGTACCCGTTTCCCCCTTCTATATCACAAATATTTTGCTGGAAGTCGTACGATGTTCAAAGAATAACACATGTCGAATTTCGAAAACTTACACTCTTATGGTTGTACAGATATGAGAAAAGTAATCGTTACACCCAATGGGCGGTACCCGTTTTCCCCCTTCTATATCACAAATATTTTGCTGGAATTCGCACGTTGTTCGAAATATAATATATGCCGAATTAAGCAAACTTCACTCTTATAGTTGTACAGATATGAGAAAAGTAAAAGTTACACCCAATGGGCGGTACCCGTTTTCCCCCTTCTATATCACAAATATTTATGCTGGAAGTCGCACGTTGTTCGAAATATAATATATGCCGAATTAAGCAAACTTCACTCTTATAGTTGTACAGATATGAGAAAACTAAAAGTTACATCCAATGGTTGTTACCCGTTTTCCCCCTTCTATATCACAAATATTTTGCTGGAAGTCGTACGATGTTCAAAGAATAACACATGCCGAATTTCGAAAACTTACACTCTTATGGTTGTACAGATATGGGAAAAGTAATCGTTACACCCAATGGGCGGTACCCGTTTTCCCCCTTCTATATCACAAATATTTTGCTGGAAGTCGTACGATGTTCAAAGAATAACACATGTCGAATTTCGAAAACTTACACTCTTATGGTTGTACAGATATGAGAAAAGTAATCGTTACACCCAATGGGCGGTACCCGTTTTCCCCCTTCTATATCACAAATATTTTGCTGGAAGTCGTACGATGTTCAAAGAATAACACATGTCGAATTTCGAAAACTTACACTCTTATGGTTGTACAGATATGAGAAAAGTAATCGTTACACCCAATGGGCGGTACCCGTTTTCCCCCTTCTATATCACAAATATTTTGCTGGAAGTCGTACGATGTTCAAAGAATAACACATGTCGAATTTCGAAAACTTACACTCTTATGGTTGTACAGATATGAGAAAAGTAATCGTTACACCCAATGGGCGGTACCCGTTTTCCCCCTTCTATATCACAAATATTTTGCTGGAAGTCGTACGATGTTCAAAGAATAACACATGTCGAATTTCGAAAACGTACACCCCTATGGTTGTACAGATATGAGAAAAGTAATCGTTACACCCAATGGGCGGTACCCGTTTTCCCCCTTCTATATCACAAATATTTTGCTGGAAGTCGCACGTTGTTCGAAATATAATATATGCCGAATTAAGCAAACTTCACTCTTATAGTTGTACAGATATGAGAAAACTAAAAGTTACATCCAATGGTTGTTACCCGTTTTCCCCCTTCTATATCACAAATATTTAGCTGGAAGTCGTACGTTATTCAAAGAATAACACATGTCGAATTTCGAAAACTTACACTCTTATGGTTGTACAGATATTAGAAAAGTAATCGTTACACCCAATGGGCGGTACCCGGGTTCCCCCTTCTATATCACAAATATTTTGCTGGAAGTCGTACGATGTTCAAAGAATAACACATGTCGAATTTCGAAAACGTACACCCTTATGGTTGTACAGATATGAGAAAAGTAATCGTTACACCCAATGGGCGGTACCCGTTTTCCCCCTTCTATATCACAAATATTTTGCTGGAAGTCGCACGTTGTTCGAAATATAATATATGCCGAATTAAGCAAACTTCACTCTTATAGTTGTACAGATATGAGAAAACTAAAAGTTACATCCAATGGTTGTTACCCGTTTTCCCCCTTCTATATCACAAATATTTTGCTGGAAGTCGTACGATGTTCAAAGAATAACACATGCCGAATTTCGAAAACTTACACTCTTATGGTTGTACAGATATGGGAAAAGTAATCGTTACACCCAATGGGCGGTACCCGTTTTCCCCCTTCTATATCACAAATATTTTGCTGGAAGTCGTACGATGTTCAAAGAATAACACATGTCGAATTTCGAAAACTTACACTCTTATGGTTGTACAGATATGAGAAAAGTAATCGTTACACCCAATGGGCGGTACCCGTTTTCCCCCTTCTATATCACAAATATTTTGCTGGAAGTCGTACGATGTTCAAAGAATAACACATGTCGAATTTCGAAAACTTACACTCTTATGGTTGTACAGATATGAGAAAAGTAATCGTTACACCCAATGGGCGGTACCCGTTTTCCCCCTTCTATATCACAAATATTTTGCTGGAATTCGCACGTTGTTCGAAATATAATATATGCCGAATTAAGCAAACTTCACTCTTATAGTTGTACAGATATGAGAAAACTAAAAGTTACATCCAATGGTTGTTACCCGTTTTCCCCCTTCTATATCACAAATATTTTGCTGAAAGTCGTACGATGTTCAAAGAATAACACATGCCGAATTTCGAAAACTTACACTCTTATGGTTGTACAGATATGGGAAAAGTATTCGTTACACGCAATGGGCGGTACCCGTTTTCCCCCTTCTATATCATAAATATTTTGCTGGAAGTCGCACGTTGTTCGAAATATAATATATGCCGAATTAAGCAAACTTCACTCTTATAGTTGTACAGATATGAGAAAACTAAAAGTTACATCCAATGGTTGTTACCCGTTTTCCCCCTTCTATATCACAAATATTTTGCTGGAAGTCGTACGATGTTCAAAGAATAACACATGCCGAATTTCGAAAACTTACACTCTTATGGTTGTACAGATATGGGAAAAGTATTCGTTACACCCAATGGGCGGTACCCGTTTTCCCCCTTCTATATCACAAATATTATGCTGGAAGTCGTACGATGTTCAAAGAATAACACATGTCGAATTTCGAAAACTTACACTCTTATGGTTGTACAGATATGAGAAAAGTAATCGTTACACCCAATGGGCGGTACCCGTTTTCCCCCTTCTATATCACAAATATTTTGCTGGAAGTCGTACGATGTTCAAAGAATAACACATGTCGAATTTCGAAAACTTACACTCTTATGGTTGTACAGATATGGGAAAAGTATTCGTTACACCCAATGGGCGGTACCCGTTTTCCCCCTTCTATATCACAAATATTTTGCTGAAAGTCGTACGATGTTCAAAGAATAACACATGCCGAATTTCGAAAACTTACACTCTTATGGTTGTACAGATATGGGAAAAGTATTCGTTACACCCAATGGGCGGTACCCGTTTTCCCCCTTCTATATCACAAATATTTTGCTGGAAGTCGTACGATGTTCAAAGAATAACACATGTCGAATTTCGAAAACTTACACTCTTATGGTTGTACAGATATGAGAAAAGTAATCGTTACACCCAATGGGCGGTACCCGTTTTCCCCCTTCTATATCACAAATATTTTGCTGGAAGTCGTACGATGTTCAAAGAATAACACATGTCGAATTTCGAAAACTTACACTCTTATGGTTGTACATATATGGGAAAAGTATTCGTTACACCCAATGGGCGGTACCCGTTTTCCCCCTTCTATATCACAAATATTTTGCTGGAAGTCGTACGATGTTCAAAGAATAACACATGTCGAATTTCGAAAACTTACACTCTTATGGTTGTACAGATATGAGAAAAGTAATCGTTACACCCAATGGGCGGTACCCGTTTTCCCCCTTCTATATCACAAATATTTTGCTGGAATTCGCACGTTGTTCGAAATATAATATATGCCGAATTAGGCAAACTTCACTCTTATAGTTGTACAGATATGAGAAAACTAAAAGTTACATCCAATGGTTGTTACCCGTTTTCCCCCTTCTATATCACAAATATTTTGCTGGAAGTCGTACGATGTTCAAAGAATAACACATGCCGAATTTCGAAAACTTACACTCTTATGGTTGTACAGATATGGGAAAAGTATTCGTTACACCCAATGGGCGGTACCCGTTTTCCCCCTTCTATATCACAAATATTTTGCTGAAAGTCGTACGATGTTCAAAGAATAACACATACCGAATTTCGAAAACTTACACTCTTATGGTTGTACAGATATTGGAAAAGTATTCGTTACACCCAATGGGCGGTACCCGTTTTCCCCCTTCTATATCACAAATATTTTGCTGGAAGTCGTACGATGTTCAAAGAATAACACATGCCGAATTTCGAAAACTTACACTCTTATGGTTGTACAGATATGGGAAAAGTATTCGTTACACCCAATGGGCGGTACCCGTTTTCCCCCTTCTATATCACAAATATTTTGCTGAAAGTCGTACGATGTTCAAAGAATAACACATGCCGAATTTCGAAAACTTACACTCTTATGGTTGTACAGATATGGGAAAAGTATTCGTTACACCCAATGGGCGGTACCCGTTTTCCCCCTTCTATTACACAAATATTTTGCTGGAAGTCGTACGATGTTCAAAGAATAACACATGTCGAATTTCGAAAACTTACACTCTTATGGTTGTACAGATATGAGAAAAGTAATCGTTACACCCAATGGGCGGTACCCGTTTTCCCCCTTCTATATCACAAATATTTTGCTGGAAGTCGTACGATGTTCAAAGAATAACACATGTCGAATTTCGAAAACTTACACTCTTATGGTTGTACAGATATGAGAAAAGTAATCGTTACACCCAATGGGCGGTACCCGTTTTCCCCCTTCTATATCACAAATATTTTGCTGCAATTCGCACGTTGTTCGAAATATAATATATGCCGAATTAAGCAAACTTCACTCTTATAGTTGTACAGATATGAGAAAACTAAAAGTTACATCCAATGGTTGTTACCCGTTTTCCCCCTTCTATATCACAAATATTTTGCTGGAAGTCGTACGATGTTCAAAGAATAACACATGCCGAATTTCGAAAACTTACACTCTTATGGTTGTACAGATATGAGAAAAGTAATCGTTACACCCAATGGGCGGTACCCGTTTTCCCCCTTCTATATCACAAATATTTTGCTGGAATTCGCACGTTGTTCGAAATATAATATATGCCGAATTAAGCATACTTACACTCTCATAGTTGTACAGATATGAGAAAAGTAAAAGTTACACCCAATGGTTGTTACCCGTTTTCCCCCTTCTATATCACAAATATTTTTCTGGAAGTCGTACGATGTTCAAAGAATAACACATGTCGAATTTCGAAAACTTACACTCTTATGGTTGTACAGATATGAGAAAAGTAATCGTTACACCCAATGGGCGGTACCCGTTTTCCCCCTTCTATATCACAAATATTTAGCTGGAAGTCGTACGTTATTCAAAGAATAACACATGTCGAATTTCGAAAACTTACACTCTTATGGTTGTACAGATATGAGAAAAGTAATCGTTACACCCAATGGGCGGTACCCGTTTTCCCCCTTCTATATCACAAATATTTTGGTGGAAGCCGCACGTTGTTCGAAATATAATATATGCCGAATTAAGCAAACTTCACTCTTATAGTTGTACAGATATGAGGAAACTAAAAGTTTCATCCAATGGTTGTTACCCGTTTTCCCCCTTCTATATCACAAATATTTTGCTGGAAGTCGTACGATGTTCAAAGAATAACACATGTCGAATTTCGAAAACGTACACTCTTATGGTTGTACAGATATGAGAAAAGTAATCGTTACACCCAATGGGCGGTACCCGTTTTCCCCCTTCTATATCACAAATATTTTGCTGGAAGTCGCACGTTGTTCGAAATATAATATATGCCGAATTAAGCAAACTTCACTCTTATAGTTGTACAGATATGAGAAAACTAAAAGTTACATCCAATGGTTGTTACCCGTTTTCCCCCTTTTATATCACAAATATTTTGCTGGAAGTCGTACGATGTTCAAAGAATAACACATGTCGAATTTCGAAAACTTACACTCTTATGGTTGTACAGATATGAGAAAAGTAATCGTTACACCCAATGGGCGGTACCCGTTTTCCCCCTTCTATATCACAAATATTTTGCTGGAATTCGCACGTTGTTCGAAATATAATATATGCCGAATTAAGCAAACTTCACTCTTATAGTTGTACAGATATGAGAAAACTAAAAGTTACATCCAATGGTTGTTACCCGTTTTCCCCCTTTTATATCACAAATATTTTGCTGGAAGTCGTACGATGTTCAAAGAATAACACATGCCGAATTTCGAAAACTTACACTCTTATGGTTGTACAGATATGGGAAAAGTAATCGTTACACCCAATGGGCGGTACCCGTTTTCCCCCTTCTATATCACAAATATTTTGCTGGAAGTCGTACGATGCTCAAAGAATAACACATGTCGAATTTCGAAAACTTACACTCTTATGGTTGTACAGATATGAGAAAAAAAATCGTTACACCCAATGGGCGGTACCCGTTTTCCCCCTTCTATATCACAAATATTTTGCTGGAATTCGCACGTTGTTCGAAATATAATATATGCCGAATTAAGCAAACTTACACTCTTATAGTTGTACAGATATGAGAAAAGTAAAAGTTACACCCAATCGTTGTTACCCGTTTTCCCCCTTCTATATCACAAATATTTTTCTGGAAGTCGTACGATGTTCAAAGAATAACACATGTCGAATTTCGAAAACTTACACTCTTATGGTTGTACAGATATGAGAAAAGTAATCGTTACACCCAATGGGCGGTACCCGTTTCCCCCTTCTATATCACAAATATTTAGCTGGAAGTCGTACGTTATTCAAAGAATAACACATGTCGAATTTCGAAAACTTACACTCTTATGGTTGTACAGATATGAGAAAAGTAATCGTTACACCCAATGGGCGGTACCCGTTTTCCCCCTTCTATATCACAAATATTTTGGTGGAAGCCGCACATTGTTCGAAATATAATATATGCCGAATTAAGCAAACTTCACTCTTATAGTTGTACAGATATGAGAAAACTAAAAGTTTCATCCAATGGTTGTTACCCGTTTTCCCCCTTCTATATCACAAATATTTTGCTGGAAGTCGTACGATGTTCAAAGAATAACACATGTCGAATTTCGAAAACGTACACTCTTATGGTTGTACAGATATGAGAAAAGTAATCGTTACACCCAATGGGCGGTACCCGTTTTCCCCCTTCTATATCACAAATATTTATGCTGGAAGTCGCACGTTGTTCGAAATATAATATATGCCGAATTAAGCAAACTTCACTCTTATAGTTGTACAGATATGAGAAAACTAAAAGTTACATCCAATGGTTGTTACCCGTTTTCCCCCTTTTATATCACAAATATTTTGCTGGAAGTCGTACGATGTTCAAAGAATAACACATGTCGAATTTCGAAAACTTACACTCTTATGGTTGTACAGATATGAGAAAAGTAATCGTTACACCCAATGGGCGGTACCCGTTTTCCCCCTTCTATATCACAAATATTTTGCTGGAAGTCGTACGATGTTCAAAGAATAACACATGTCGAATTTCGAAAACGTACACCCCTATGGTTGTACAGATATGAGAAAAGTAATCGTTACACCCAATGGGCGGTACCCGTTTTCCCCCTTCTATATCACAAATATTTTGCTGGAAGTCGCACGTTGTTCGAAATATAATATATGCCGAATTAAGCAAACTTCACTCTTATAGTTGTACAGATATGAGAAAACTAAAAGTTACATCCAATGGTTGTTACCCGTTTTCCCCCTTCTATATCACAAATATTTAGCTGGAAGTCGTATGTTATTCAAAGAATAACACATGTCGAATTTCGAAAACTTACACTCTTATGGTTGTACAGATATTAGAAAAGTAATCGTTACACCCAATGGGCGGTACCCGGGTTCCCCCTTCTATATCACAAATATTTTGCTGGAAGTCGTACGATGTTCAAAGAATAACACATGTCGAATTTCGAAAACGTACACCCTTATGGTTGTACAGATATGAGAAAAGTAATCGTTACACCCAATGGGCGGTACCCGTTTTCCCCCTTCTATATCACAAATATTTTGCTGGAAGTCGCACGTTGTTCGAAATATAATATATGCCGAATTAAGCAAACTTCACTCTTATAGTTGTACAGATATGAGAAAACTAAAAGTTACATCCAATGGTTGTTACCCGTTTTCCCCCTTCTATATCACAAATATTTTGCTGGAAGTCGTACGATGTTCAAAGAATAACACATGCCGAATTTCGAAAACTTACACTCTTATGGTTGTACAGATATGGGAAAAGTAATCGTTACACCCAATGGGCGGTACCCGTTTTCCCCCTTCTATATCACAAATATTTTGCTGGAAGTCGTACGATGTTCAAAGAATAACACATGTCGAATTTCGAAAACTTACACTCTTATGGTTGTACAGATATGAGAAAAGTAATCGTTACACCCAATGGGCGGTACCCGTTTTCCCCCTTCTATATCACAAATATTTTGCTGGAAGTCGTACGATGTTCAAAGAATAACACATGTCGAATTTCGAAAACTTACACTCTTATGGTTGTACAGATATGAGAAAAGTAATCGTTACACCCAATGGGCGGTACCCGTTTTCCCCCTTCTATATCACAAATATTTTGCTGGAATTCGCACGTTGTTCGAAATATAATATATGCCGAATTAAGCAAACTTCACTCTTATAGTTGTACAGATATGAGAAAACTAAAAGTTACATCCAATGGTTGTTACCCGTTTTCCCCCTTCTATATCACAAATATTTTGCTGAAAGTCGTACGATGTTCAAAGAATAACACATGCCGAATTTCGAAAACTTACACTCTTATGGTTGTACAGATATGGGAAAAGTATTCGTTACACGCAATGGGCGGTACCCGTTTTCCCCCTTCTATATCATAAATATTTTGCTGGAAGTCGCACGTTGTTCGAAATATAATATATGCCGAATTAAGCAAACTTCACTCTTATAGTTGTACAGATATGAGAAAACTAAAAGTTACATCCAATGGTTGTTACCCGTTTTCCCCCTTCTATATCACAAATATTTTGCTGGAAGTCGTACGATGTTCAAAGAATAACACATGCCGAATTTCGAAAACTTACACTCTTATGGTTGTACAGATATGGGAAAAGTATTCGTTACACCCAATGGGCGGTACCCGTTTTCCCCCTTCTATATCACAAATATTATGCTGGAAGTCGTACGATGTTCAAAGAATAACACATGTCGAATTTCGAAAACTTACACTCTTATGGTTGTACAGATATGAGAAAAGTAATCGTTACACCCAATGGGCGGTACCCGTTTTCCCCCTTCTATATCACAAATATTTTGCTGGAAGTCGTACGATGTTCAAAGAATAACACATGTCGAATTTCGAAAACTTACACTCTTATGGTTGTACAGATATGGGAAAAGTATTCGTTACACCCAATGGGCGGTACCCGTTTTCCCCCTTCTATATCACAAATATTTTGCTGAAAGTCGTACGATGTTCAAAGAATAACACATGCCGAATTTCGAAAACTTACACTCTTATGGTTGTACAGATATGGGAAAAGTATTCGTTACACCCAATGGGCGGTACCCGTTTTCCCCCTTCTATATCACAAATATTTTGCTGGAAGTCGTACGATGTTCAAAGAATAACACATGTCGAATTTCGAAAACTTACACTCTTATGGTTGTACAGATATGAGAAAAGTAATCGTTACACCCAATGGGCGGTACCCGTTTTCCCCCTTCTATATCACAAATATTTTGCTGGAAGTCGTACGATGTTCAAAGAATAACACATGTCGAATTTCGAAAACTTACACTCTTATGGTTGTACATATATGGGAAAAGTATTCGTTACACCCAATGGGCGGTACCCGTTTTCCCCCTTCTATATCACAAATATTTTGCTGGAAGTCGTACGATGTTCAAAGAATAACACATGTCGAATTTCGAAAACTTACACTCTTATGGTTGTACAGATATGAGAAAAGTAATCGTTACACCCAATGGGCGGTACCCGTTTTCCCCCTTCTATATCACAAATATTTTGCTGGAATTCGCACGTTGTTCGAAATATAATATATGCCGAATTAGGCAAACTTCACTCTTATAGTTGTACAGATATGAGAAAACTAAAAGTTACATCCAATGGTTGTTACCCGTTTTCCCCCTTCTATATCACAAATATTTTGCTGGAAGTCGTACGATGTTCAAAGAATAACACATGCCGAATTTCGAAAACTTACACTCTTATGGTTGTACAGATATGGGAAAAGTATTCGTTACACCCAATGGGCGGTACCCGTTTTCCCCCTTCTATATCACAAATATTTTGCTGAAAGTCGTACGATGTTCAAAGAATAACACATACCGAATTTCGAAAACTTACACTCTTATGGTTGTACAGATATTGGAAAAGTATTCGTTACACCCAATGGGCGGTACCCGTTTTCCCCCTTCTATATCACAAATATTTTGCTGGAAGTCGTACGATGTTCAAAGAATAACACATGCCGAATTTCGAAAACTTACACTCTTATGGTTGTACAGATATGGGAAAAGTATTCGTTACACCCAATGGGCGGTACCCGTTTTCCCCCTTCTATATCACAAATATTTTGCTGAAAGTCGTACGATGTTCAAAGAATAACACATGCCGAATTTCGAAAACTTACACTCTTATGGTTGTACAGATATGGGAAAAGTATTCGTTACACCCAATGGGCGGTACCCGTTTTCCCCCTTCTATTACACAAATATTTTGCTGGAAGTCGTACGATGTTCAAAGAATAACACATGTCGAATTTCGAAAACTTACACTCTTATGGTTGTACAGATATGAGAAAAGTAATCGTTACACCCAATGGGCGGTACCCGTTTTCCCCCTTCTATATCACAAATATTTTGCTGGAAGTCGTACGATGTTCAAAGAATAACACATGTCGAATTTCGAAAACTTACACTCTTATGGTTGTACAGATATGAGAAAAGTAATCGTTACACCCAATGGGCGGTACCCGTTTTCCCCCTTCTATATCACAAATATTTTGCTGCAATTCGCACGTTGTTCGAAATATAATATATGCCGAATTAAGCAAACTTCACTCTTATAGTTGTACAGATATGAGAAAACTAAAAGTTACATCCAATGGTTGTTACCCGTTTTCCCCCTTCTATATCACAAATATTTTGCTGGAAGTCGTACGATGTTCAAAGAATAACACATGCCGAATTTCGAAAACTTACACTCTTATGGTTGTACAGATATGAGAAAAGTAATCGTTACACCCAATGGGCGGTACCCGTTTTCCCCCTTCTATATCACAAATATTTTGCTGGAATTCGCACGTTGTTCGAAATATAATATATGCCGAATTAAGCAAACTTACACTCTCATAGTTGTACAGATATGAGAAAAGTAAAAGTTACACCCAATGGTTGTTACCCGTTTTCCCCCTTCTATATCACAAATATTTTTCTGGAAGTCGTACGATGTTCAAAGAATAACACATGTCGAATTTCGAAAACTTACACTCTTATGGTTGTACAGATATGAGAAAAGTAATCGTTACACCCAATGGGCGGTACCCGTTTTCCCCCTTCTATATCACAAATATTTAGCTGGAAGTCGTACGTTATTCAAAGAATAACACATGTCGAATTTCGAAAACTTACACTCTTATGGTTGTACAGATATGAGAAAAGTAATCGTTACACCCAATGGGCGGTACCCGTTTTCCCCCTTCTATATCACAAATATTTTGGTGGAAGCCGCACGTTGTTCGAAATATAATATATGCCGAATTAAGCAAACTTCACTCTTATAGTTGTACAGATATGAGGAAACTAAAAGTTTCATCCAATGGTTGTTACCCGTTTTCCCCCTTCTATATCACAAATATTTTGCTGGAAGTCGTACGATGTTCAAAGAATAACACATGTCGAATTTCGAAAACGTACACTCTTATGGTTGTACAGATATGAGAAAAGTAATCGTTACACCCAATGGGCGGTACCCGTTTTCCCCCTTCTATATCACAAATATTTTGCTGGAAGTCGCACGTTGTTCGAAATATAATATATGCCGAATTAAGCAAACTTCACTCTTATAGTTGTACAGATATGAGAAAACTAAAAGTTACATCCAATGGTTGTTACCCGTTTTCCCCCTTTTATATCACAAATATTTTGCTGGAAGTCGTACGATGTTCAAAGAATAACACATGTCGAATTTCGAAAACTTACACTCTTATGGTTGTACAGATATGAGAAAAGTAATCGTTACACCCAATGGGCGGTACCCGTTTTCCCCCTTCTATATCACAAATATTTTGCTGGAATTCGCACGTTGTTCGAAATATAATATATGCCGAATTAAGCAAACTTCACTCTTATAGTTGTACAGATATGAGAAAACTAAAAGTTACATCCAATGGTTGTTACCCGTTTTCCCCCTTTTATATCACAAATATTTTGCTGGAAGTCGTACGATGTTCAAAGAATAACACATGCCGAATTTCGAAAACTTACACTCTTATGGTTGTACAGATATGGGAAAAGTAATCGTTACACCCAATGGGCGGTACCCGTTTTCCCCCTTCTATATCACAAATATTTTGCTGGAAGTCGTACGATGCTCAAAGAATAACACATGTCGAATTTCGAAAACTTACACTCTTATGGTTGTACAGATATGAGAAAAAAAATCGTTACACCCAATGGGCGGTACCCGTTTTCCCCCTTCTATATCACAAATATTTTGCTGGAATTCGCACGTTGTTCGAAATATAATATATGCCGAATTAAGCAAACTTACACTCTTATAGTTGTACAGATATGAGAAAAGTAAAAGTTACACCCAATCGTTGTTACCCGTTTTCCCCCTTCTATATCACAAATATTTTTCTGGAAGTCGTACGATGTTCAAAGAATAACACATGTCGAATTTCGAAAACTTACACTCTTATGGTTGTACAGATATGAGAAAAGTAATCGTTACACCCAATGGGCGGTACCCGTTTCCCCCTTCTATATCACAAATATTTAGCTGGAAGTCGTACGTTATTCAAAGAATAACACATGTCGAATTTCGAAAACTTACACTCTTATGGTTGTACAGATATGAGAAAAGTAATCGTTACACCCAATGGGCGGTACCCGTTTTCCCCCTTCTATATCACAAATATTTTGGTGGAAGCCGCACGTTGTTCGAAATATAATATATGCCGAATTAAGCAAACTTCACTCTTATAGTTGTACAGATATGAGAAAACTAAAAGTTTCATCCAATGGTTGTTACCCGTTTTCCCCCTTCTATATCACAAATATTTTGCTGGAAGTCGTACGATGTTCAAAGAATAACACATGTCGAATTTCGAAAACGTACACTCTTATGGTTGTACAGATATGAGAAAAGTAATCGTTACACCCAATGGGCGGTACCCGTTTTCCCCCTTCTATATCACAAATATTTTGCTGGAAGTCGCACGTTGTTCGAAATATAATATATGCCGAATTAAGCAAACTTCACTCTTATAGTTGTACAGATATGAGAAAACTAAAAGTTACATCCAATGGTTGTTACCCGTTTTCCCCCTTTTATATCACAAATATTTTGCTGGAAGTCGTACGATGTTCAAAGAATAACACATGTCGAATTTCGAAAACTTAAACTCTTATGGTTGTACAGATATGAGAAAAGTAATCGTTACACCCAATGGGCGGTACCCGTTTTCCCCCTTCTATATCACAAATATTTATGCTGGAAGTCGCACGTTGTTCGAAATATAATATATGCCGAATTAAGCAAACTTCACTCTTATAGTTGTACAGATATGAGAAAACTAAAAGTTACATCCAATGGTTGTTACCCGTTTTCCCCCTTTTATATCACAAATATTTTGCTGGAAGTCGTACGATGTTCAAAGAATAACACATGTCGAATTTCGAAAACTTAAACTCTTATGGTTGTACAGATATGAGAAAAGTAATCGTTACACCCAATGGGCGGTACCCGTTTTCCCCCTTCTATATCACAAATATTTATGCTGGAAGTCGCACGTTGTTCGAAATATAATATATGCCGAATTAAGCAAACTTCACTCTTATAGTTGTACAGATATGAGAAAACTAAAAGTTACATCCAATGGTTGTTACCCGTTTTCCCCCTTTTATATCACAAATATTTTGCTGGAAGTCGTACGATGTTCAAAGAATAACACATGTCGAATTTCGAAAACTTACACTCTTATGGTTGTACAGATATGAGAAAAGTAATCGTTACACCCAATGGGCGGTACCCGTTTTCCCCCTTCTATATCACAAATATTTTGCTGGAATTCGCACGTTGTTCGAAATATAATATATGCCGAATTAAGCAAACTTCACTCTTATAGTTGTACAGATATGAGAAAACTAAAAGTTACATCCAATGGTTGTTACCCGTTTTCCCCCTTCTATATCACAAATATTTTGCTGGAAGTCGTACGATGTTCAAAGAATAACACATGCCGAATTTCGAAAACTTACACTCTTATGGTTGTACAGATATGGGAAAAGTAATCGTTACACCCAATGGGCGGTACCCGTTTTCCCCCTTCTATATCACAAATATTTTGCTGGAAGTCGTACGATGTTCAAAGAATAACACATGTCGAATTTCGAAAACTTACACTCTTATGGTTGTACAGATATGAGAAAAGTAATCGTTACACCCAATGGGCGGTACCCGTTTTCCCCCTTCTATATCACAAATATTTTGCTGGAAGTCGCACGTTGTTCGAAATATAATATATGCCGAATTAAGCAAACTTCACTCTTATAGTTGTACAGATATGAGAAAACTAAAAGTTACATCCAATGGTTGTTACCCGTTTTCCCCCTTCTATATTACAAATATTTTGCTGGAAGTCGTACGATGTTCAAAGAATAACACATGTCGAATTTCGAAAACTTACACTCTTATGGTTGTACAGATATGAGAAAAATAATCGTTACACCCAATGGGCGGTACCCGTTTTCCCCCTTCTATATTACAAATATTTTGCTGGAAGTCGTACGATGTTCAAAGAATAACACATGTCGAATTTCGAAAACTTACACTCTTATGGTTGTACAGATATGAGAAAAGTAATCGTAACACCCAATGGGCGGTACCCGTTTTCCCCCTTCTATATCACAAATATTTTGCTGGAAGTCGCACGTTGTTCGAAATATAATATATGCCGAATTAAGCAAACTTCACTCTTATAGTTGTACAGATATGAGAAAAGTAAAAGTTACATCCAATGGTTGTTACCCGTTTTCCCCCTTCTATATTACAAATATTTTGCTGGAAGTCGTACGATGTTCAAAGAATAACACATGTCGAATTTCGAAAACTTACACTCTTATGGTTGTACAGATATGAGAAAAATAATCGTTACACCCAATGGGCGGTACCCGTTTTCCCCCTTCTATATCACAAATATTTTGCTGGAAGTCGTACGATGTTCAAAGAATAACACATGTCGAATTTCGAAAACTTACACTCTTATGGTTGTACAGATATGAGAAAAGTAATCGTAACACCCAATGGGCGGTACCCGTTTTCCCCCTTCTATATCACAAATATTTTGCTGGAAGTCGCACGTTGTTCGAAATATAATATATGCCGAATTAAGCAAACTTCACTCTTATAGTTGTACAGATATGAGAAAAGTAAAAGTTACATCCAATGGTTGTTACCCGTTTTCCCCCTTCTATATTACAAATATTTTGCTGGAAGTCGTACGATGTTCAAAGAATAACACATGTCGAATTTCGAAAACTTACACTCTTATGGTTGTACAGATATGAGAAAAATAATCGTTACACCCAATGGGCGGTACCCGTTTTCCCCCTTCTATATTACAAATATTTTGCTGGAAGTCGTACGATGTTCAAAGAATAACACATGTCGAATTTCGAAAACTTACACTCTTATGGTTGTACAGATATGAGAAAAGTAATCGTAACACCCAATGGGCGGTACCCGTTTTCCCCCTTCTATATCACAAATATTTTGCTGGAAGTCGCACGTTGTTCGAAATATAATATATGCCGAATTAAGCAAACTTCACTCTTATAGTTGTACAGATATGAGAAAAGTAAAAGTTACATCCAATGGTTGTTACCCGTTTTCCCCCTTCTATATTACAAATATTTTGCTGGAAGTCGTACGATGTTCAAAGAATAACACATGTCGAATTTCGAAAACTTACACTCTTATGGTTGTACAGATATGAGAAAAATAATCGTTACACCCAATGGGCGGTACCCGTTTTCCCCCTTCTATATTACAAATATTTTGCTGGAAGTCGTACGATGTTCAAAGAATAACACATGTCGAATTTCGAAAACTTACACTCTTATGGTTGTACAGATATGAGAAAAGTAATCGTAACACCCAATGGGCGGTACCCGTTTTCCCCCTTCTATATCACAAATATTTTGCTGGAAGTCGCACGTTGTTCGAAATATAATATATGCCGAATTAAGCAAACTTCACTCTTATAGTTGTACAGATATGAGAAAAGTAAAAGTTACATCCAATGGTTGTTACCCGTTTTCCCCCTTCTATATTACAAATATATTGCTGGAAGTCGTACGATGTTCAAAGAATAACACATGTCGAATTTCGAAAACTTACACTCTTATGGTTGTACAGATATGAGAAAAGTAATCGTAACACCCAATGGGCGGTACCCGTTTTCCCCCTTCTATATCACAAATATTTTGCTGGAAGTCGCACGTTGTTCGAAATATAATATATGCCGAATTAAGCAAACTTCACTCTTATAGTTGTACAGATATGAGAAAAGTAAAAGTTACATCCAATGGTTGTTACCCGTTTTCCCCCTTCTATATCACAAATATTTAGCTGGAAGTCGTACGTTATTCAAAGAATAACACATGTCGAATTTCGAAAACTTACACTCTTATGGTTGTACAGATATGAGAAAAGTAATCGTTACACCCAATGAGCGGTACCCGTTTTCCCCCTTCTATATCACAAATATTTTGCTGGAAGTCGTACGATGTTCAAAGAATAACACATGTCGAATTTCGAAAACTTATACTCTTATGGTTGTACAGATATGAGAAAAGTAATCGTTACACCCAATGGGCGGTACCCGTTTTCCCCCTTCTATATCACAAATATTTTGGTGGAAGCCGCACGTTGTTCGAAATATAATATATGCCGAATTAAGCAAACTTCACTCTTATAGTTGTACAGATATGAGAAAACTAAAAGTTACATCCAATGGTTGTTACCCGTTTTCCCCCTTCTATATTACAAATATTTTGCTGGAAGTCGTACGATGTTCAAAGAATAACACATGTCGAATTTGGAAAACTTACACTCTTATGGTTGTACAGATATGAGAAAAGTAATCGTTACACCCAATGGGCGGTACCCGTTTTCCCCCTTCTATATCACAAATATTTTGCTGGAAGTCGTACGTTGTTCGAAATATAATATATGCCGAATTAAGCAAACTTCACTCTTATAGTTGTACAGATATGAGAAAACTAAAAGATTCATCCAATGGTTGTTACCCGTTTTCCTCCTTCTATATCACAAATATTTTGCTGGAAGTCGTACGTTATTCAAAGAATAACACATGCCGAATTTCGAAAACTTACACTCTTATAGTTGTACAGATATGAGAAAAGTAATCGTTACACCCAATGGGCGGTACCGTTTCCGCCCTCCTATATCACAAATATTTTGCTGGAAGTCGCACGTTGTTCGAAATATAATATATGCCGAATTAAGCAAACTTCACTCTTATAGTTGTACATATATGAGAAAACTAAAAGTTACATCCAATGGTTGTTACCCGTTTTCCCCCTTCTATATCACAAATATTTTGCTGGAAGTCGTACGTTATTCAAAGAATAACACATGCCGAATTTCGAAAACTTACACTCTTATAGTTGTACAGATATGAGAAAAGTAATCGTTACACCCAATGGGCGGTACCGTTTCCGCCCTCCTATATCACAAATATTTTGCTGGAAGTCGTACGTTATTCAAAGAATAACACATGCCGAATTTCGAAAACTTACACTCTTATAGTTGTACAGATATGAGAAAAGTAATCGTTACACCCAATGGGCGGTACCGTTTCCGCCCTCCTATATCACAAATATTTTGCTGGAAGTCGCACGTTGTTCGAAATATAATATATGCCGAATTAAGCAAACTTCACTCTTATAGTTGTATATATATGAGAAAACTAAAAGTTACATCCAATGGTTGTTACCCGTTTTCCCCCTCCTATATCACAAATATTTTGCTGGAAGTCGCACGTTGTTCGAAATATAATATATGCCGAATTAAGCAAACTTCACTCTTATAGTTGTACAGATATGAGAAAACTAAAAGTTACATCCAATGGTTGTTACCCGTTTTCCCCCTTCTATATCACAAATATTTTGCTGGAAGTCGTACGTTATTCAAAGAATAACACATGCCGAATTTCGAAAACTTACACTCTTATAGTTGTACAGATATGAGAAAAGTAATCGTTACACCCAATGGGCGGTACCGTTTCCGCCCTCCTATATCACAAATATTTTGCTGGAAGTCGCACGTTGTTCGAAATATAATATATGCCGAATTAAGCAAACTTCACTCTTATAGTTGTACATATATGAGAAAACTAAAAGTTACATCCAATGGTTGTTACCCGTTTTCCCCCTTCTATATCACAAATATTTTGCTGGAAGTCGTACGTTATTCAAAGAATAACACATGCCGAATTTCGAAAACTTACACTCTTATAGTTGTACAGATATGAGAAAAGTAATCGTTACACCCAATGGGCGGTACCGTTTCCGCCCTCCTATATCACAAATATTTTGCTGGAAGTCGCACGTTGTTCGAAATATAATATATGCCGAATTAAGCAAACTTCACTCTTATAGTTGTACATATATGATAAAACTAAAAGTTACATCCAATGGTTGTTACCCGTTTTCCCCCTCCTATATCACAAATATTTTGCTGGAAGTCGCACGTTGTTCGAAATATAATATATGCCGAATTAAGCAAACTTCACTCTTATAGTTGTACATATATGAGAAAACTAAAAGTTACATCCAATGGTTGTTACCCGTTTTCCCCCTTCTTTATCACAAATATTTTGCTGGAAGTCGTACGTTATTCAAAGAATAACACATGCCGAATTTCGAAAACTTACACTCTTATAGTTGTACAGATATGAGAAAAGTAATCGTTACACCCAATGGGCGGTACCGTTTCCGCCCTCCTATATCACAAATATTTTGCTGGAAGTCGCACGTTGTTCGAAATATAATATATGCCGAATTAAGCAAACTTCACTCTTATAGTTGTACATATATGAGAAAACTAAAAGTTACATCCAATGGTTGTTACCCGTTTTCCCCCTCCTATATCACAAATATTTTGCTGGAAGTCGCACGTTGTTCGAAATATAATATATGCCGAATTAAGCAAACTTCACTCTTATAGTTGTACAGATATGAGAAAACTAAAAGTTACATCCAATGGTTGTTACCCGTTTTCCCCCTTCTATATCACAAATATTTTGCTGGAAGTCGTACGTTATTCAAAGAATAACACATGCCGAATTTCGAAAACTTACACTCTTATAGTTGTACAGATATGAGAAAAGTAATCGTTACACCCAATGGGCGGTACCGTTTCCGCCCTCCTATATCACAAATATTTTGCTGGAAGTCGCACGTTGTTCGAAATATAATATATGCCGAATTAAGCAAACTTCACTCTTATAGTTGTACATATATGAGAAAACTAAAAGTTACATCCAATGGTTGTTACCCGTTTTCCCCCTCCTATATCACAAATATTTTGCTGGAAGTCGCACGTTGTTCGAAATATAATATATGCCGAATTAAGCAAACTTCACTCTTATAGTTGTACAGATATGAGAAAACTAAAAGTTACATCCAATGGTTGTTACCCGTTTTCCCCCTTCTATATCACAAATATTTTGCTGGAAGTCGTACGTTATTCAAAGAATAACACATGCCGAATTTCGAAAACTTACACTCTTATAGTTGTACAGATATGAGAAAAGTAATCGTTACACCCAATGGGCGGTACCGTTTCCGCCCTCCTATATCACAAATATTTTGCTGGAAGTCGCACGTTGTTCGAAATATAATATATGCCGAATTAAGCAAACTTCACTCTTATAGTTGTACATATATGAGAAAACTAAAAGTTACATCCAATGGTTGTTACCCGTTTTCCCCCTCCTATATCACAAATATTTTGCTGGAAGTCGCACGTTGTTCGAAATATAATATATGCCGAATTAAGCAAACTTCACTCTTATAGTTGTACAGATATGAGAAAACTAAAAGTTACATCCAATGGTTGTTACCCGTTTTCCCCCTTCTATATCACAAATATTTTGCTGGAAGTCGTACGTTATTCAAAGAATAACACATGCCGAATTTCGAAAACTTACACTCTTATAGTTGTACAGATATGAGAAAAGTAATCGTTACACCCAATGGGCGGTACCGTTTCCGCCCTCCTATATCACAAATATTTTGCTGGAAGTCGCACGTTGTTCGAAATATAATATATGCCGAATTAAGCAAACTTCACTCTTATAGTTGTACATATATGAGAAAACTAAAAGTTACATCCAATGGTTGTTACCCGTTTTCCCCCTCCTATATCACAAATATTTTGCTGGAAGTCGCACGTTGTTCGAAATATAATATATGCCGAATTAAGCAAACTTCACTCTTATAGTTGTACAGATATGAGAAAACTAAAAGTTACATCCAATGGTTGTTACCCGTTTTCCCCCTTCTATATCACAAATATTTTGCTGGAAGTCGTACGTTATTCAAAGAATAACACATGCCGAATTTCGAAAACTTACACTCTTATAGTTGTACAGATATGAGAAAAGTAATCGTTACACCCAATGGGCGGTACCGTTTCCGCCCTCCTATATCACAAATATTTTGCTGGAAGTCGCACGTTGTTCGAAATATAATATATGCCGAATTAAGCAAACTTCACTCTTATAGTTGTACATATATGAGAAAACTAAAAGTTACATCCAATGGTTGTTACCCGTTTTCCCCCTCCTATATCACAAATATTTTGCTGGAAGTCGCACGTTGTTCGAAATATAATATATGCCGAATTAAGCAAACTTCACTCTTATAGTTGTACAGATATGAGAAAACTAAAAGTTACATCCAATGGTTGTTACCCGTTTTCCCCCTTCTATATCACAAATATTTTGCTGGAAGTCGTACGTTATTCAAAGAATAACACATGCCGAATTTCGAAAACTTACACTCTTATAGTTGTACAGATATGAGAAAAGTAATCGTTACACCCAATGGGCGGTACCGTTTCCGCCCTCCTATATCACAAATATTTTGCTGGAAGTCGCACGTTGTTCGAAATATAATATATGCCGAATTAAGCAAACTTCACTCTTATAGTTGTACATATATGAGAAAACTAAAAGTTACATCCAATGGTTGTTACCCGTTTTCCCCCTTCTATATCACAAATATTTTGCTGGAAGTCGTACGTTATTCAAAGAATAACACATGCCGAATTTCGAAAACTTACACTCTTATAGTTGTACAGATATGAGAAAAGTAATCGTTACACCCAATGGGCGGTACCGTTTCCGCCCTCCTATATCACAAATATTTTGCTGGAAGTCGCACGTTGTTCGAAATATAATATATGCCGAATTAAGCAAACTTCACTCTTATAGTTGTACAGATATGAGAAAACTAAAAGTTACATCCAATGGTTGTTACCCGTTTTCCCCCTTCTATATCACAAATATTTTGCTGGAAGTCGTACGTTATTCAAAGAATAACACATGCCGAATTTCGAAAACTTACACTCTTATAGTTGTACAGATATGAGAAAAGTAATCGTTACACCCAATGGGCGGTACCGTTTCCGCCCTCCTATATCACAAATATTTTGCTGGAAGTCGCACGTTGTTCGAAATATAATATATGCCGAATTAAGCAAACTTCACTCTTATAGTTGTACAGATATGAGAAAACTAAAAGTTACATCCAATGGTTGTTACCCGTTTTCCCCCTTCTATATCACAAATATTTTGCTGGAAGTCGTACGTTATTCAAAGAATAACACATGCCGAATTTCGAAAACTTACACTCTTATAGTTGTACAGATATGAGAAAAGTAATCGTTACACCCAATGGGCGGTACCGTTTCCGCCCTCCTATATCACAAATATTTTGCTGGAAGTCGCACGTTGTTCGAAATATAATATATGCCGAATTAAGCAAACTTCACTCTTATAGTTGTACATATATGAGAAAACTAAAAGTTACATCCAATGGTTGTTACCCGTTTTCCCCCTCCTATATCACAAATATTTTGCTGGAAGTCGCACGTTGTTCGAAATATAATATATGCCGAATTAAGCAAACTTCACTCTTATAGTTGTACAGATATGAGAAAACTAAAAGTTACATCCAATGGTTGTTACCCGTTTTCCCCCTTCTATATCACAAATATTTTGCTGGAAGTCGTACGTTATTCAAAGAATAACACATGCCGAATTTCGAAAACTTACACTCTTATAGTTGTACAGATATGAGAAAAGTAATCGTTACACCCAATGGGCGGTACCGTTTCCGCCCTCCTATATCACAAATATTTTGCTGGAAGTCGTACGTTATTCAAAGAATAACACATGCCGAATTTCGAAAACTTACACTCTTATAGTTGTACAGATATGAGAAAAGTAATCGTTACACCCAATGGGCGGTACCGTTTCCGCCCTCCTATATCACAAATATTTTGCTGGAAGTCGTACGTTATTCAAAGAATAACACATGCCGAATTTCGAAAACTTACACTCTTATAGTTGTACAGATATGAGAAAAGTAATCGTTACACCCAATGGGCGGTACCGTTTCCGCCCTCCTATATCACAAATATTTTGCTGGAAGTCGCACGTTGTTCGAAATATAATATATGCCGAATTAAGCAAACTTCACTCTAATAGTTGTACATATATGAGAAAACTAAAAGTTACATCCAATGGTTGTTACCCGTTTTCCCCCTCCTATATCACAAATATTTTGCTGGAAGTCGCACGTTGTTCGAAATATAATATATGCCGAATTAAGCAAACTTCACTCTTATAGTTGTACAGATATGAGAAAACTAAAAGTTACATCCAATGGTTGTTACCCGTTTTCCCCCTTCTATATCACAAATATTTTGCTGGAAGTCGTACGTTATTCAAAGAATAACACATGCCGAATTTCGAAAACTTACACTCTTATAGTTGTACAGATATGAGAAAAGTAATCGTTACACCCAATGGGCGGTACCGTTTCCGCCCTCCTATATCACAAATATTTTGCTGGAAGTCGTACGTTATTCAAAGAATAACACATGCCGAATTTCGAAAACTTACACTCTTATAGTTGTACAGATATGAGAAAAGTAATCGTTACACCCAATGGGCGGTACCGTTTCCGCCCTCCTATATCACAAATATTTTGCTGGAAGTCGTACGTTATTCAAAGAATAACACATGCCGAATTTCGAAAACTTACACTCTTATAGTTGTACAGATATGAGAAAAGTAATCGTTACACCCAATGGGCGGTACCGTTTCCGCCCTCCTATATCACAAATATTTTGCTGGAAGTCGTACGTTATTCAAAGAATAACACATGCCGAATTTCGAAAACTTACACTCTTATAGTTGTACAGATATGAGAAAAGTAATCGTTACACCCAATGGGCGGTACCGTTTCCGCCCTCCTATATCACAAATATTTTGCTGGAAGTCGTACGTTATTCAAAGAATAACACATGCCGAATTTCGAAAACTTACACTCTTATAGTTGTACAGATATGAGAAAAGTAATCGTTACACCCAATGGGCGGTACCGTTTCCGCCCTCCTATATCACAAATATTTTGCTGGAAGTCGCACGTTGTTCGAAATATAATATATGCCGAATTAAGCAAACTTCACTCTAATAGTTGTACATATATGAGAAAACTAAAAGTTACATCCAATGGTTGTTACCCGTTTTCCCCCTCCTATATCACAAATATTTTGCTGGAAGTCGCACGTTGTTCGAAATATAATATATGCCGAATTAAGCAAACTTCACTCTTATAGTTGTACAGATATGAGAAAACTAAAAGTTACATCCAATGGTTGTTACCCGTTTTCCCCCTTCTATATCACAAATATTTTGCTGGAAGTCGTACGTTATTCAAAGAATAACACATGCCGAATTTCGAAAACTTACACTCTTATAGTTGTACAGATATGAGAAAAGTAATCGTTACACCCAATGGGCGGTACCGTTTCCGCCCTCCTATATCACAAATATTTTGCTGGAAGTCGTACGTTATTCAAAGAATAACACATGCCGAATTTCGAAAACTTACACTCTTATAGTTGTACAGATATGAGAAAAGTAATCGTTACACCCAATGGGCGGTACCGTTTCCGCCCTCCTATATCACAAATATTTTGCTGGAAGTCGTACGTTATTCAAAGAATAACACATGCCGAATTTCGAAAACTTACACTCTTATAGTTGTACAGATATGAGAAAAGTAATCGTTACACCCAATGGGCGGTACCGTTTCCGCCCTCCTATATCACAAATATTTTGCTGGAAGTCGTACGTTATTCAAAGAATAACACATGCCGAATTTCGAAAACTTACACTCTTATAGTTGTACAGATATGAGAAAAGTAATCGTTACACCCAATGGGCGGTACCGTTTCCGCCCTCCTATATCACAAATATTTTGCTGGAAGTCGTACGTTATTCAAAGAATAACACATGCCGAATTTCGAAAACTTACACTCTTATAGTTGTACAGATATGAGAAAAGTAATCGTTACACCCAATGGGCGGTACCGTTTCCGCCCTCCTATATCACAAATATTTTGCTGGAAGTCGTACGTTATTCAAAGAATAACACATGCCGAATTTCGAAAACTTACACTCTTATAGTTGTACAGATATGAGAAAAGTAATCGTTACACCCAATGGGCGGTACCGTTTCCGCCCTCCTATATCACAAATATTTTGCTGGAAGTCGTACGTTATTCAAAGAATAACACATGCCGAATTTCGAAAACTTACACTCTTATAGTTGTACAGATATGAGAAAAGTAATCGTTACACCCAATGGGCGGTACCGTTTCCGCCCTCCTATATCACAAATATTTTGCTGGAAGTCGTACGTTATTCAAAGAATAACACATGCCGAATTTCGAAAACTTACACTCTTATAGTTGTACAGATATGAGAAAAGTAATCGTTACACCCAATGGGCGGTACCGTTTCCGCCCTCCTATATCACAAATATTTTGCTGGAAGTCGCACGTTGTTCGAAATATAATATATGCCGAATTAAGCAAACTTCACTCTAATAGTTGTACATATATGAGAAAACTAAAAGTTACATCCAATGGTTGTTACCCGTTTTCCCCCTCCTATATCACAAATATTTTGCTGGAAGTCGCACGTTGTTCGAAATATAATATATGCCGAATTAAGCAAACTTCACTCTTATAGTTGTACAGATATGAGAAAACTAAAAGTTACATCCAATGGTTGTTACCCGTTTTCCCCCTTCTATATCACAAATATTTTGCTGGAAGTCGTACGTTATTCAAAGAATAACACATGCCGAATTTCGAAAACTTACACTCTTATAGTTGTACAGATATGAGAAAAGTAATCGTTACACCCAATGGGCGGTACCGTTTCCGCCCTCCTATATCACAAATATTTTGCTGGAAGTCGTACGTTATTCAAAGAATAACACATGCCGAATTTCGAAAACTTACACTCTTATAGTTGTACAGATATGAGAAAAGTAATCGTTACACCCAATGGGCGGTACCGTTTCCGCCCTCCTATATCACAAATATTTTGCTGGAAGTCGTACGTTATTCAAAGAATAACACATGCCGAATTTCGAAAACTTACACTCTTATAGTTGTACAGATATGAGAAAAGTAATCGTTACACCCAATGGGCGGTACCGTTTCCGCCCTCCTATATCACAAATATTTTGCTGGAAGTCGTACGTTATTCAAAGAATAACACATGCCGAATTTCGAAAACTTACACTCTTATAGTTGTACAGATATGAGAAAAGTAATCGTTACACCCAATGGGCGGTACCGTTTCCGCCCTCCTATATCACAAATATTTTGCTGGAAGTCGTACGTTATTCAAAGAATAACACATGCCGAATTTCGAAAACTTACACTCTTATAGTTGTACAGATATGAGAAAAGTAATCGTTACACCCAATGGGCGGTACCGTTTCCGCCCTCCTATATCACAAATATTTTGCTGGAAGTCGTACGTTATTCAAAGAATAACACATGCCGAATTTCGAAAACTTACACTCTTATAGTTGTACAGATATGAGAAAAGTAATCGTTACACCCAATGGGCGGTACCGTTTCCGCCCTCCTATATCACAAATATTTTGCTGGAAGTCGTACGTTATTCAAAGAATAACACATGCCGAATTTCGAAAACTTACACTCTTATAGTTGTACAGATATGAGAAAAGTAATCGTTACACCCAATGGGCGGTACCGTTTCCGCCCTCCTATATCACAAATATTTTGCTGGAAGTCGCACGTTGTTCGAAATATAATATATGCCGAATTAAGCAAACTTCACTCTAATAGTTGTACATATATGAGAAAACTAAAAGTTACATCCAATGGTTGTTACCCGTTTTCCCCCTCCTATATCACAAATATTTTGCTGGAAGTCGCACGTTGTTCGAAATATAATATATGCCGAATTAAGCAAACTTCACTCTTATAGTTGTACAGATATGAGAAAACTAAAAGTTACATCCAATGGTTGTTACCCGTTTTCCCCCTTCTATATCACAAATATTTTGCTGGAAGTCGTACGTTATTCAAAGAATAACACATGCCGAATTTCGAAAACTTACACTCTTATAGTTGTACAGATATGAGAAAAGTAATCGTTACACCCAATGGGCGGTACCGTTTCCGCCCTCCTATATCACAAATATTTTGCTGGAAGTCGTACGTTATTCAAAGAATAACACATGCCGAATTTCGAAAACTTACACTCTTATAGTTGTACAGATATGAGAAAAGTAATCGTTACACCCAATGGGCGGTACCGTTTCCGCCCTCCTATATCACAAATATTTTGCTGGAAGTCGTACGTTATTCAAAGAATAACACATGCCGAATTTCGAAAACTTACACTCTTATAGTTGTACAGATATGAGAAAAGTAATCGTTACACCCAATGGGCGGTACCGTTTCCGCCCTCCTATATCACAAATATTTTGCTGGAAGTCGTACGTTATTCAAAGAATAACACATGTCGAATTTCGAAAACTTACACTCTTATAGTTGTACAGATATGAGAAAAGTAATCGTTACACCCAATGGGCGGTACCGTTTCCGCCCTCCTATATCACAAATATTTTGCTGGAAGTCGTACGTTATTCAAAGAATAACACATGCCGAATTTCGAAAACTTACACTCTTATAGTTGTACAGATATGAGAAAAGTAATCGTTACACCCAATGGGCGGTACCGTTTCCGCCCTCCTATATCACAAATATTTTGCTGGAAGTCGCACGTTGTTCGAAATATAATATATGCCGAATTAAGCAAACTTCACTCTAATAGTTGTACATATATGAGAAAACTAAAAGTTACATCCAATGGTTGTTACCCGTTTTCCCCCTCCTATATCACAAATATTTTGCTGGAAGTCGCACGTTGTTCGAAATATAATATATGCCGAATTAAGCAAACTTCACTCTTATAGTTGTACAGATATGAGAAAACTAAAAGTTACATCCAATGGTTGTTACCCGTTTTCCCCCTTCTATATCACAAATATTTTGCTGGAAGTCGTACGTTATTCAAAGAATAACACATGCCGAATTTCGAAAACTTACACTCTTATAGTTGTACAGATATGAGAAAAGTAATCGTTACACCCAATGGGCGGTACCGTTTCCGCCCTCCTATATCACAAATATTTTGCTGGAAGTCGCACGTTGTTCGAAATATAATATATGCCGAATTAAGCAAACTTCACTCTTATAGTTGTACATATATGAGAAAACTAAAAGTTACATCCAATGGTTGTTACCCGTTTTCCCCCTTCTATATCACAAATATTTTGCTGGAAGTCGTACGTTATTCAAAGAATAACACATGCCGAATTTCGAAAACTTACACTCTTATAGTTGTACAGATATGAGAAAAGTAATCGTTACACCCAATGGGCGGTACCGTTTCCGCCCTCCTATATCACAAATATTTTGCTGGAAGTCGTACGTTATTCAAAGAATAACACATGCCGAATTTCGAAAACTTACACTCTTATAGTTGTACAGATATGAGAAAAGTAATCGTTACACCCAATGGGCGGTACCGTTTCCGCCCTCCTATATCACAAATATTTTGCTGGAAGTCGCACGTTGTTCGAAATATAATATATGCCGAATTAAGCAAACTTCACTCTTATAGTTGTACATATATGAGAAAACTAAAAGTTACATCCAATGGTTGTTACCCGTTTTCCCCCTCCTATATCACAAATATTTTGCTGGAAGTCGCACGTTGTTCGAAATATAATATATGCCGAATTAAGCAAACTTCACTCTTATAGTTGTACAGATATGAGAAAACTAAAAGTTACATCCAATGGTTGTTACCCGTTTTCCCCCTTCTATATCACAAATATTTTGCTGGAAGTCGTACGTTATTCAAAGAATAACACATGCCGAATTTCGAAAACTTACACTCTTATAGTTGTACAGATATGAGAAAAGTAATCGTTACACCCAATGGGCGGTACCGTTTCCGCCCTCCTATATCACAAATATTTTGCTGGAAGTCGCACGTTGTTCGAAATATAATATATGCCGAATTAAGCAAACTTCACTCTTATAGTTGTACATATATGAGAAAACTAAAAGTTACATCCAATGGTTGTTACCCGTTTTCCCCCTCCTATATCACAAATATTTTGCTGGAAGTCGCACGTTGTTCGAAATATAATATATGCCGAATTAAGCAAACTTCACTCTTATAGTTGTACAGATATGAGAAAACTAAAAGTTACATCCAATGGTTGTTACCCGTTTTCCCCCTTCTATATCACAAATATTTTGCTGGAAGTCGTACGTTATTCAAAGAATAACACATGCCGAATTTCGAAAACTTACACTCTTATAGTTGTACAGATATGAGAAAAGTAATCGTTACACCCAATGGGCGGTACCGTTTCCGCCCTCCTATATCACAAATATTTTGCTGGAAGTCGTACGTTATTCAAAGAATAACACATGCCGAATTTCGAAAACTTACACTCTTATAGTTGTACAGATATGAGAAAAGTAATCGTTACACCCAATGGGCGGTACCGTTTCCGCCCTCCTATATCACAAATATTTTGCTGGAAGTCGCACGTTGTTCGAAATATAATATATGCCGAATTAAGCAAACTTCACTTTTATAGTTGTACATATATGAGAAAACTAAAAGTTACATCCAATGGTTGTTACCCGTTTTCCCCCTCCTATATCACAAATATTTTGCTGGAAGTCGCACGTTGTTCGAAATATAATATATGCCGAATTAAGCAAACTTCACTCTTATAGTTGTACAGATATGAGAAAACTAAAAGTTACATCCAATGGTTGTTACCCGTTTTCCCCCTTCTATATCACAAATATTTTGCTGGAAGTCGTACGTTATTCAAAGAATAACACATGCCGAATTTCGAAAACTTACACTCTTATAGTTGTGCAGATATGAGAAAAGTAATCGTTACACCCAATGGGCGGTACCGTTTCCGCCCTCCTATATCACAAATATTTTGCTGGAAGTCGCACGTTGTTCGAAATATAATATATGCCGAATTAAGCAAACTTCACTCTTATAGTTGTACATATATGAGAAAACTAAAAGTTACATCCAATGGTTGTTACCCGTTTTCCCCCTCCTATATCACAAATATTTTGCTGGAAGTCGCACGTTGTTCGAAATATAATATATGCCGAATTAAGCAAACTTCACTCTTATAGTTGTACAGATATGAGAAAACTAAAAGTTACATCCAATGGTTGTTACCCGTTTTCCCCCTTCTATATCACAAATATTTTGCTGGAAGTCGTACGTTATTCAAAGAATAACACATGCCGAATTTCGAAAACTTACACTCTTATAGTTGTACAGATATGAGAAAAGTAATCGTTACACCCAATGGGCGGTACCGTTTCCGCCCTCCTATATCACAAATATTTTGCTGGAAGTCGTACGTTATTCAAAGAATAACACATGCCGAATTTCGAAAACTTACACTCTTATAGTTGTACAGATATGAGAAAAGTAATCGTTACACCCAATGGGCGGTACCGTTTCCGCCCTCCTATATCACAAATATTTTGCTGGAAGTCGCACGTTGTTCGAAATATAATATATGCCGAATTAAGCAAACTTCACTCTTATAGTTGTACATATATGAGAAAACTAAAAGTTACATCCAATGGTTGTTACCCGTTTTCCCCCTTCTATATCACAAATATTTTGCTGGAAGTCGCACGTTGTTCGAAATATAATATATGCCGAATTAAGCAAACTTCACTCTTATAGTTGTACAGATATGAGAAAACTAAAAGTTACATCCAATGGTTGTTACCCGTTTTCCCCCTTCTATATCACAAATATTTTGCTGGAAGTCGTACGTTATTCAAAGAATAACACATGCCGAATTTCGAAAACTTACACTCTTATAGTTGTACAGATATGAGAAAAGTAATCGTTACACCCAATGGGCGGTACCGTTTCCGCCCTCCTATATCACAAATATTTTGCTGGAAGTCGCACGTTGTTCGAAATATAATATATGCCGAATTAAGCAAACTTCACTCTTATAGTTGTACATATATGAGAAAACTAAAAGTTACATCCAATGGTTGTTACCCGTTTTCCCCCTCGTATATCACAAATATTTTGCTGGAAGTCGCACGTTGTTCGAAATATAATATATGCCGAATTAAGCAAACTTCACTCTTATAGTTGTACAGATATGAGAAAACTAAAAGTTACATCCAATGGTTGTTACCCGTTTTCCCCCTTCTATATCACAAATATTTTGCTGGAAGTCGTACGTTATTCAAAGAATAACACATGCCGAATTTCGAAAACTTACACTCTTATAGTTGTACAGATATGAGAAAAGTAATCGTTACACCCAATGGGCGGTACCGTTTCCGCCCTCCTATATCACAAATATTTTGCTGGAAGTCGCACGTTGTTCGAAATATAATATATGCCGAATTAAGCAAACTTCACTCTTATAGTTGTACATATATGAGAAAACTAAAAGTTACATCCAATGGTTGTTACCCGTTTTCCCCCTCCTATATCACAAATATTTTGCTGGAAGTCGCACGTTGTTCGAAATATAATATATGCCGAATTAAGCAAACTTCACTCTTATAGTTGTACAGATATGAGAAAACTAAAAGTTACATCCAATGGTTGTTACCCGTTTTCCCCCTTCTATATCACAAATATTTTGCTGGAAGTCGTACGTTATTCAAAGAATAACACATGCCGAATTTCGAAAACTTACACTCTTATAGTTGTACAGATATGAGAAAAGTAATCGTTACACCCAATGGGCGGTACCGTTTCCGCCCTCCTATATCACAAATATTTTGCTGGAAGTCGTACGTTATTCAAAGAATAACACATGCCGAATTTCGAAAACTTACACTCTTATAGTTGTACAGATATGAGAAAAGTAATCGTTACACCCAATGGGCGGTACCGTTTCCGCCCTCCTATATCACAAATATTTTGCTGGAAGTCGCACGTTGTTCGAAATATAATATATGCCGAATTAAGCAAACTTCACTCTTATAGTTGTACATATATGAGAAAACTAAAAGTTACATCCAATGGTTGTTACCCGTTTTCCCCCTTCTATATCACAAATATTTTGCTGGAAGTCGTACGTTATTCAAAGAATAACACATGCCGAATTTCGAAAACTTACACTCTTATAGTTGTACAGATATGAGAAAAGTAATCGTTACACCCAATGGGCGGTACCGTTTCCGCCCTCCTATATCACAAATATTTTGCTGGAAGTCGCACGTTGTTCGAAATATAATATATGCCGAATTAAGCAAACTTCACTCTTATAGTTGTACATATATGAGAAAACTAAAAGTTACATCCAATGGTTGTTACCCGTTTTCCCCCTTCTATATCACAAATATTTTGCTGGAAGTCGTACGTTATTCAAAGAATAACACATGCCGAATTTCGAAAACTTACACTCTTATAGTTGTACAGATATGAGAAAAGTAATCGTTACACCCAATGGGCGGTACCGTTTCCGCCCTCCTATATCACAAATATTTTGCTGGAAGTCGTACGTTATTCAAAGAATAACACATGCCGAATTTCGAAAACTTACACTCTTATAGTTGTACAGATATGAGAAAAGTAATCGTTACACCCAATGGGCGGTACCGTTTCCGCCCTCCTATATCACAAATATTTTGCTGGAAGTCGCACTTTGTTCGAAATATAATATATGCCGAATTAAGCAAACTTCACTCTTATAGTTGTACATATATGAGAAAACTAAAAGTTACATCCAATGGTTGTTACCCGTTTTCCCCCTTCTATATCACAAATATTTTGCTGGAAGTCGTACGTTATTCAAAGAATAACACATGCCGAATTTCGAAAACTTACACTCTTATAGTTGTACAGATATGAGAAAAGTAATCGTTACACCCAATGGGCGGTACCGTTTCCGCCCTCCTATATCACAAATATTTTGCTGGAAGTCGCACGTTGTTCGAAATATAATATATGCCGAATTAAGCAAACTTCACTCTTATAGTTGTACATATATGAGAAAACTAAAAGTTACATCCAATGGTTGTTACCCGTTTTCCCCCTTCTATATCACAAATATTTTGCTGGAAGTCGTACGTTATTCAAAGAATAACACATGCCGAATTTCGAAAACTTACACTCTTATAGTTGTACAGATATGAGAAAAGTAATCGTTACACCCAATGGGCGGTACCGTTTCCGCCCTCCTATATCACAAATATTTTGCTGGAAGTCGCACGTTGTTCGAAATATAATATATGCCGAATTAAGCAAACTTCACTCTTATAGTTGTACATATATGAGAAAACTAAAAGTTACATCCAATGGTTGTTACCCGTTTTCCCCCTTCTATATCACAAATATTTTGCTGGAAGTCGTACGTTATTCAAAGAATAACACATGCCGAATTTCGAAAACTTACACTCTTATAGTTGTACAGATATGAGAAAAGTAATCGTTACACCCAATGGGCGGTACCGTTTCCGCCCTCCTATATCACAAATATTTTGCTGGAAGTCGTACGTTATTCAAAGAATAACACATGCCGAATTTCGAAAACTTACACTCTTATAGTTGTACAGATATGAGAAAAGTAATCGTTACACCCAATGGGCGGTACCGTTTCCGCCCTCCTATATCACAAATATTTTGCTGGAAGTCGTACGTTATTCAAAGAATAACACATGCCGAATTTCGAAAACTTACACTCTTATAGTTGTACAGATATGAGAAAAGTAATCGTTACACCCAATGGGCGGTACCGTTTCCGCCCTCCTATATCACAAATATTTTGCTGGAAGTCGTACGTTATTCAAAGAACAACACATGCCGAATTTCGAAAACTTACACTCTTATAGTTGTACAGATATGAGAAAAGTAATCGTTACACCCAATGGGCGGTACCGTTTCCGCCCTCCTATATCACAAATATTTTGCTGGAAGTCGTACGTTATTCAAAGAATAACACATGCCGAATTTCGAAAACTTACACTCTTATAGTTGTACAGATATGAGAAAAGTAATCGTTACACCCAATGGGCGGTACCGTTTCCGCCCTCCTATATCACAAATATTTTGCTGGAAGTCGCACGTTGTTCGAAATATAATATATGCCGAATTAAGCAAACTTCACTCTTATAGTTGTACATATATGAGAAAACTAAAAGTTACATCCAATGGTTGTTACCCGTTTTCCCCCTCCTATATCACAAATATTTTGCTGGAAGTCGCACGTTGTTCGAAATATAATATATGCCGAATTAAGCAAACTTCACTCTTATAGTTGTACAGATATGAGAAAACTAAAAGTTACATCCAATGGTTGTTACCCGTTTTCCCCCTTCTATATCACAAATATTTTGCTGGAAGTCGTACGTTATTCAAAGAATAACACATGCCGAATTTCGAAAACTTACACTCTTATAGTTGTACAGATATGAGAAAAGTAATCGTTACACCCAATGGGCGGTACCGTTTCCGCCCTCCTATATCACAAATATTTTGCTGGAAGTCGCACGTTGTTCGAAATATAATATATGCCGAATTAAGCAAACTTCACTCTTATAGTTGTACATATATGAGAAAACTAAAAGTTACATCCAATGGTTGTTACCCGTTTTCCCCCTTCTATATCACAAATATTTTGCTGGAAGTCGTACGTTATTCAAAGAATAACACATGCCGAATTTCGAAAACTTACACTCTTATAGTTGTACAGATATGAGAAAAGTAATCGTTACACCCAATGGGCGGTACCGTTTCCGCCCTCCTATATCACAAATATTTTGCTGGAAGTCGTACGTTATTCAAAGAATAACACATGCCGAATTTCGAAAACTTACACTCTTATAGTTGTACAGATATGAGAAAAGTAATCGTTACACCCAATGGGCGGTACCGTTTCCGCCCTCCTATATCACAAATATTTTGCTGGAAGTCGCACGTTGTTCGAAATATAATATATGCCGAATTAAGCAAACTTCACTCTTATAGTTGTACATATATGAGAAAACTAAAAGTTACATCCAATGGTTGTTACCCGTTTTCCCCCTCCTATATCACAAATATTTTGCTGGAAGTCGCACGTTGTTCGAAATATAATATATGCCGAATTAAGCAAACTTCACTCTTATAGTTGTACATATATGAGAAAACTAAAAGTTACATCCAATGGTTGTTACCCGTTTTCCCCCTTCTATATCACAAATATTTTGCTGGAAGTCGTACGTTATTCAAAGAATAACACATGCCGAATTTCGAAAACTTACACTCTTATAGTTGTACAGATATGAGAAAAGTAATCGTTACACCCAATGGGCGGTACCGTTTCCGCCCTCCTATATCACAAATATTTTGCTGGAAGTCGCACGTTGTTCGAAATATAATATATGCCGAATTAAGCAAACTTCACTCTTATAGTTGTACATATATGAGAAAACTAAAAGTTACATCCAATGGTTGTTACCCGTTTTCCCCCTTCTATATCACAAATATTTTGCTGGAAGTTGTACGTTATTCAAAGAATAACACATGCCGAATTTCGAAAACTTACACTCTTATAGTTGTACAGATATGAGAAAAGTAATCGTTACACCCAATGGGCGGTACCGTTTCCGCCCTCCTATATCACAAATATTTTGCTGGAAGTCGTACGTTATTCAAAGAATAACACATGCCGAATTTCGAAAACTTATACTCTTATAGTTGTACAGATATGAGAAAAGTAATCGTTACACCCAATGGGCGGTACCGTTTCCACCCTCCTATATCACAAATATTTTGCTGGAAGTCGCACGTTGTTCGAAATATAATATATGCCGAATTAAGCAAACTTCACTCTTATAGTTGTACATATATGAGAAAACTAAAAGTTACATCCAATGGTTGTTACCCGTTTTCCCCCTTCTATATCACAAATATTTTGCTGGAAGTCGTACGTTATTCAAAGAATAACACATGCCGAATTTCGAAAACTTACACTCTTATAGTTGTACAGATATGAGAAAAGTAATCGTTACACCCAATGGGCGGTACCGTTTCCGCCCTCCTATATCACAAATATTTTGCTGGAAGTCGCACGTTGTTCGAAATATAATATATGCCGAATTAAGCAAACTTCACTCTTATAGTTGTACAGATATGAGAAAACTAAAAGTTACATCCAATGGTTGTTACCCGTTTTCCCCCTTCTATATCACAAATATTTTTCTGGAAGTCGTACGATGTTCAAAGAATAACACATGTCGAATTTCGAAAACTTACACTCTTATGGTTGTACAGATATGAGAAAAGTAATCGTTACACCCAATGGGCGGTACCCGTTTTCCCCCTTCTATATCACAAATATTTTGCTGGAAGTCGCACGTTGTTCGAAATATAATATATGCCGACTTAAGCAAACTTACACTCTTATAGTTGTACAGATATGAGAAAAGTAAAAGTTACACCCAATGGTTGTTACCCGTTTTCCCCCTTCTATAACACAAATATTTTTCTGGAAGTCGTACGATGTTCAAAGAATAACACATGTCGAATTTCGAAAACTTACACTCTTATGGTTGTACAGATATGAGAAAAGTAATCGTTACACCCAATGGGCGGTACCCGTTTTCCCCCTTCTATATCACAAATATTTTGCTGGAAGTCGCACGTTGTTCGAAATATAATATATGCCGACTTAAGCAAACTTACACTCTTATAGTTGTACAGATATGAGAAAAGTAAAAGTTACATCCAATGGTTGTTACCCGTTTTCCCCCTTCTATATCACAAATATTTAGCTGGAAGTCGTACGTTATTCAAAGAATAACACATGTCGAATTTCGAAAACTTACACTCTTATGGTTGTACAGATATGAGAAAAGTAATCGTTACACCCAATGGGCGGTACCCGTTTTCCCCCTTCTATATCACAAATATTTTGCTGGAAGTCGTACGATGTTCAAAGAATAACACATGTCGAATTTCGAAAACTTATACTCTTATGGTTGTACAGATATGAGAAAAGTAATCGTTACACCCAATGGGCGGTACCCGTTTTCCCCCTTCTATATCACAAATATTTTGCTGGAAGTCGCACGTTGTTCGAAATATAATATATGCCGAATTAAGCAAACTTCACTCTTATAGTTGTACAGATATGAGAAAACTAAAAGTTTCATCCAATGGTTGTTACCCGTTTTCCCCCTTCTATATCACAAATATTTTGCTGGAAGTCGTACGATGTTCAAAGAATAACACATGTCGAATTTCGAAAACGTACACTCTTATGGTTGTACAGATATGAGAAAAGTAATCGTTACACCCAATGGGCGGTACCCGTTTTCCCCCTTCTATATCACAAATATTTTGCTGGAAGTCGCACGTTGTTCGAAATATAATATATGCCGAATTAAGCAAACTTCACTCTTATAGTTGTACAGATATGAGAAAACTAAAAGTTACATCCAATGGTTGTTACCCGTTTTCCCCCTTTTATATCACAAATATTTTGCTGGAAGTCGTACGATGTTCAAAGAATAACACATGTCGAATTTCGAAAACTTAAACTCTTATGGTTGTACAGATATGAGAAAAGTAATCGTTACACCCAATGGGTGGTACCCGTTTTCCCCCTTCTATATCACAAATATTTATGCTGGAAGTCGCACGTTGTTCGAAATATAATATATGCCGAATTAAGCAAACTTCACTCTTATAGTTGTACAGATATGAGAAAACTAAAAGTTACATCCAATGGTTGTTACCCGTTTTCCCCCTTCTATATTACAAATATTTTGCTGGAAGTCGTACGATATTCAAAGAATAACACATGTCGAATTTCGAAAACTTACACTCTTATGGTTGTACAGATATGAGAAAAGTAATCGTTACACCCAATGGGCGGTACCCGTTTTCCCCCTTCTATATCACAAATATTTATGCTGGAAGTCGCACGTTGTTCGAAATATAATATATGCCGAATTAAGCAAACTTCACTCTTATAGTTGTACAGATATGAGAAAACTAAAAGTTACATCCAATGGTTGTTACCCGTTTTCCCCCTTTTATATCACAAATATTTTGCTGGAAGTCGTACGATGTTCAAAGAATAACACATGTCGAATTTCGAAAACTTAAACTCTTATGGTTGTACAGATATGAGAAAAGTAATCGTTACACCCAATGGGCGGTACCCGTTTTCCCCCTTCTATATCACAAATATTTATGCTGGAAGTCGCACGTTGTTCGAAATATAATATATGCCGAATTAAGCAAACTTCACTCTTATAGTTGTACAGATATGAGAAAACTAAAAGTTACATCCAATGGTTGTTACCCGTTTTCCCCCTTTTATATCACAAATATTTTGCTGGAAGTCGTACGATGTTCAAAGAATAACACATGTCGAATTTCGAAAACTTAAACTCTTATGGTTGTACAGATATGAGAAAAGTAATCGTTACACCCAATGGGCGGTACCCGTTTTCCCCCTTCTATATCACAAATATTTATGCTGGAAGTCGCACGTTGTTCGAAATATAATATATGCCGAATTAAGAACTTCACTCTTATAGTTGTACAGATATGAGAAAACTAAAAGTTACATCCAATGGTTGTTACCCGTTTTCCCCCTTCTATATCACAAATATTTTGCTGGAAGTCGTACGTTATTCAAAGAATAACACATGCCGAATTTCGAAAACTTACACTCTTATAGTTGTACAGATATGAGAAAAGTAATCGTTACACCCAATGGGCGGTACCGTTTCCGCCCTCCTATATCACAAATATTTTGCTGGAAGTCGTACGTTATTCAAAGAATAACACATGCCGAATTTCGAAAACTTACACTCTTATAGTTGTACAGATATGAGAAAAGTAATCGTTACACCCAATGGGCGGTACCGTTTCCGCCCTCCTATATCACAAATATTTTGCTGGAAGTCGTACGTTATTCAAAGAATAACACATGCCGAATTTCGAAAACTTACACTCTTATAGTTGTACAGATATGAGAAAAGTAATCGTTACACCCAATGGGCGGTACCGTTTCCGCCCTCCTATATCACAAATATTTTGCTGGAAGTCGTACGTTATTCAAAGAACAACACATGCCGAATTTCGAAAACTTACACTCTTATAGTTGTACAGATATGAGAAAAGTAATCGTTACACCCAATGGGCGGTACCGTTTCCGCCCTCCTATATCACAAATATTTTGCTGGAAGTCGTACGTTATTCAAAGAATAACACATGCCGAATTTCGAAAACTTACACTCTTATAGTTGTACAGATATGAGAAAAGTAATCGTTACACCCAATGGGCGGTACCGTTTCCGCCCTCCTATATCACAAATATTTTGCTGGAAGTCGCACGTTGTTCGAAATATAATATATGCCGAATTAAGCAAACTTCACTCTTATAGTTGTACATATATGAGAAAACTAAAAGTTACATCCAATGGTTGTTACCCGTTTTCCCCCTCCTATATCACAAATATTTTGCTGGAAGTCGCACGTTGTTCGAAATATAATATATGCCGAATTAAGCAAACTTCACTCTTATAGTTGTACAGATATGAGAAAACTAAAAGTTACATCCAATGGTTGTTACCCGTTTTCCCCCTTCTATATCACAAATATTTTGCTGGAAGTCGTACGTTATTCAAAGAATAACACATGCCGAATTTCGAAAACTTACACTCTTATAGTTGTACAGATATGAGAAAAGTAATCGTTACACCCAATGGGCGGTACCGTTTCCGCCCTCCTATATCACAAATATTTTGCTGGAAGTCGCACGTTGTTCGAAATATAATATATGCCGAATTAAGCAAACTTCACTCTTATAGTTGTACATATATGAGAAAACTAAAAGTTACATCCAATGGTTGTTACCCGTTTTCCCCCTTCTATATCACAAATATTTTGCTGGAAGTCGTACGTTATTCAAAGAATAACACATGCCGAATTTCGAAAACTTACACTCTTATAGTTGTACAGATATGAGAAAAGTAATCGTTACACCCAATGGGCGGTACCGTTTCCGCCCTCCTATATCACAAATATTTTGCTGGAAGTCGTACGTTATTCAAAGAATAACACATGCCGAATTTCGAAAACTTACACTCTTATAGTTGTACAGATATGAGAAAAGTAATCGTTACACCCAATGGGCGGTACCGTTTCCGCCCTCCTATATCACAAATATTTTGCTGGAAGTCGCACGTTGTTCGAAATATAATATATGCCGAATTAAGCAAACTTCACTCTTATAGTTGTACATATATGAGAAAACTAAAAGTTACATCCAATGGTTGTTACCCGTTTTCCCCCTCCTATATCACAAATATTTTGCTGGAAGTCGCACGTTGTTCGAAATATAATATATGCCGAATTAAGCAAACTTCACTCTTATAGTTGTACATATATGAGAAAACTAAAAGTTACATCCAATGGTTGTTACCCGTTTTCCCCCTTCTATATCACAAATATTTTGCTGGAAGTCGTACGTTATTCAAAGAATAACACATGCCGAATTTCGAAAACTTACACTCTTATAGTTGTACAGATATGAGAAAAGTAATCGTTACACCCAATGGGCGGTACCGTTTCCGCCCTCCTATATCACAAATATTTTGCTGGAAGTCGCACGTTGTTCGAAATATAATATATGCCGAATTAAGCAAACTTCACTCTTATAGTTGTACATATATGAGAAAACTAAAAGTTACATCCAATGGTTGTTACCCGTTTTCCCCCTTCTATATCACAAATATTTTGCTGGAAGTTGTACGTTATTCAAAGAATAACACATGCCGAATTTCGAAAACTTACACTCTTATAGTTGTACAGATATGAGAAAAGTAATCGTTACACCCAATGGGCGGTACCGTTTCCGCCCTCCTATATCACAAATATTTTGCTGGAAGTCGTACGTTATTCAAAGAATAACACATGCCGAATTTCGAAAACTTACACTCTTATAGTTGTACAGATATGAGAAAAGTAATCGTTACACCCAATGGGCGGTACCGTTTCCGCCCTCCTATATCACAAATATTTTGCTGGAAGTCGCACGTTGTTCGAAATATAATATATGCCGAATTAAGCAAACTTCACTCTTATAGTTGTACATATATGAGAAAACTAAAAGTTACATCCAATGGTTGTTACCCGTTTTCCCCCTTCTATATCACAAATATTTTGCTGGAAGTCGTACGTTATTCAAAGAATAACACATGCCGAATTTCGAAAACTTACACTCTTATAGTTGTACAGATATGAGAAAAGTAATCGTTACACCCAATGGGCGGTACCGTTTCCGCCCTCCTATATCACAAATATTTTGCTGGAAGTCGCACGTTGTTCGAAATATAATATATGCCGAATTAAGCAAACTTCACTCTTATAGTTGTACATATATGAGAAAACTAAAAGTTACATAAAATGGTTGTTACCCGTTTTCCCCCTCCTATATCACAAATATTTTGCTGGAAGCCGCACGTTGTTCGAAATATAATATATGCCGAATTAAGCAAACTTCACTCTTATAGTTGTACAGATATGAGAAAACTAAAAGTTACATCCAATGGTTGTTACCCGTTTTCCCCCTTCTATATCACAAATATTTTGCTGGAAGTCGTACGTTATTCAAAGAATAACACATGCCGAATTTCGAAAACTTATACTCTTATAGTTGTACAGATATGAGAAAAGTAATCGTTACACCCAATGGGCGGTACCGTTTCCACCCTCCTATATCACAAATATTTTGCTGGAAGTCGCACGTTGTTCGAAATATAATATATGCCGAATTAAGCAAACTTCACTCTTATAGTTGTACATATATGAGAAAACTAAAAGTTACATCCAATGGTTGTTACCCGTTTTCCCCCTTCTATATCACAAATATTTTGCTGGAAGTCGTACGTTATTCAAAGAATAACACATGCCGAATTTCGAAAACTTACACTCTTATAGTTGTACAGATATGAGAAAAGTAATCGTTACACCCAATGGGCGGTACCGTTTCCGCCCTCCTATATCACAAATATTTTGCTGGAAGTCGCACGTTGTTCGAAATATAATATATGCCGAATTAAGCAAACTTCACTCTTATAGTTGTACAGATATGAGAAAACTAAAAGTTACATCCAATGGTTGTTACCCGTTTTCCCCCTTCTATATCACAAATATTTTTCTGGAAGTCGTACGATGTTCAAAGAATAACACATGTCGAATTTCGAAAACTTACACTCTTATGGTTGTACAGATATGAGAAAAGTAATCGTTACACCCAATGGGCGGTACCCGTTTTCCCCCTTCTATATCACAAATATTTTGCTGGAAGTCGCACGTTGTTCGAAATATAATATATGCCGACTTAAGCAAACTTACACTCTTATAGTTGTACATATATGAGAAAAGTAAAAGTTACACCCAATGGTTGTTACCCGTTTTCCCCCTTCTATAACACAAATATTTTTCTGGAAGTCGTACGATGTTCAAAGAATAACACATGTCGAATTTCGAAAACTTACACTCTTATGGTTGTACAGATATGAGAAAAGTAATCGTTACACCCAATGGGCGGTACCCGTTTTCCCCCTTCTATATCACAAATATTTTGCTGGAAGTCGCACGTTGTTCGAAATATAATATATGCCGACTTAAGCAAACTTACACTCTTATAGTTGTACAGATATGAGAAAAGTAAAAGTTACATCCAATGGTTGTTACCCGTTTTCCCCCTTCTATATCACAAATATTTAGCTGGAAGTCGTACGTTATTCAAAGAATAACACATGTCGAATTTCGAAAACTTACACTCTTATGGTTGTACAGATATGAGAAAAGTAATCGTTACACCCAATGGGCGGTACCCGTTTTCCCCCTTCTATATCACAAATATTTTGCTGGAAGTCGTACGATGTTCAAAGAATAACACATGTCGAATTTCGAAAACTTATACTCTTATGGTTGTACAGATATGAGAAAAGTAATCGTTACACCCAATGGGCGGTACCCGTTTTCCCCCTTCTATATCACAAATATTTTGCTGGAAGTCGCACGTTGTTCGAAATATAATATATGCCGAATTAAGCAAACTTCACTCTTATAGTTGTACAGATATGAGAAAACTAAAAGTTTCATCCAATGGTTGTTACCCGTTTTCCCCCTTCTATATCACAAATATTTTGCTGGAAGTCGTACGATGTTCAAAGAATAACACATGTCGAATTTCGAAAACGTACACTCTTATGGTTGTACAGATATGAGAAAAGTAATCGTTACACCCAATGGGCGGTACCCGTTTTCCCCCTTCTATATCACAAATATTTTGCTGGAAGTCGCACGTTGTTCGAAATATAATATATGCCGAATTAAGCAAACTTCACTCTTATAGTTGTACAGATATGAGAAAACTAAAAGTTACATCCAATGGTTGTTACCCGTTTTCCCCCTTTTATATCACAAATATTTTGCTGGAAGTCGTACGATGTTCAAAGAATAACACATGTCGAATTTCGAAAACTTAAACTCTTATGGTTGTACAGATATGAGAAAAGTAATCGTTACACCCAATGGGTGGTACCCGTTTTCCCCCTTCTATATCACAAATATTTATGCTGGAAGTCGCACGTTGTTCGAAATATAATATATGCCGAATTAAGCAAACTTCACTCTTATAGTTGTACAGATATGAGAAAACTAAAAGTTACATCCAATGGTTGTTACCCGTTTTCCCCCTTCTATATTACAAATATTTTGCTGGAAGTCGTACGATATTCAAAGAATAACACATGTCGAATTTCGAAAACTTACACTCTTATGGTTGTACAGATATGAGAAAAGTAATCGTTACACCCAATGGGCGGTACCCGTTTTCCCCCTTCTATATCACAAATATTTATGCTGGAAGTCGCACGTTGTTCGAAATATAATATATGCCGAATTAAGCAAACTTCACTCTTATAGTTGTACAGATATGAGAAAACTAAAAGTTACATCCAATGGTTGTTACCCGTTTTCCCCCTTTTATATCACAAATATTTTGCTGGAAGTCGTACGATGTTCAAAGAATAACACATGTCGAATTTCGAAAACTTAAACTCTTATGGTTGTACAGATATGAGAAAAGTAATCGTTACACCCAATGGGCGGTACCCGTTTTCCCCCTTCTATATCACAAATATTTATGCTGGAAGTCGCACGTTGTTCGAAATATAATATATGCCGAATTAAGCAAACTTCACTCTTATAGTTGTACAGATATGAGAAAACTAAAAGTTACATCCAATGGTTGTTACCCGTTTTCCCCCTTTTATATCACAAATATTTTGCTGGAAGTCGTACGATGTTCAAAGAATAACACATGTCGAATTTCGAAAACTTAAACTCTTATGGTTGTACAGATATGAGAAAAGTAATCGTTACACCCAATGGGCGGTACCCGTTTTCCCCCTTCTATATCACAAATATTTATGCTGGAAGTCGCACGTTGTTCGAAATATAATATATGCCGAATTAAGAACTTCACTCTTATAGTTGTACAGATATGAGAAAACTAAAAGTTACATCCAATGGTTGTTACCCGTTTTCCCCCTTCTATATCACAAATATTTATGCTGGAAGTCGCACGTTGTTCGAAATATAATATATGCCGAATTAAGCAAACTTCACTCTTATAGTTGTACAGATATGAGAAAACTAAAAGTTACATCCAATGGTTGTTACCCGTTTTCCCCCTTCTATATTACAAATATTTTGCTGGAAGTCGTACGATATTCAAAGAATAACACATGTCGAATTTCGAAAACTTACACTCTTATGGTTGTACAGATATGAGAAAAGTAATCGTTACACCCAATGGGCGGTACCCGTTTTCCCCCTTCTATATCACAAATATTTATGCTGGAAGTCGCACGTTGTTCGAAATATAATATATGCCGAATTAAGCAAACTTCACTCTTATAGTTGTACAGATATGAGAAAACTAAAAGTTACATCCAATGGTTGTTACCCGTTTTCCCCCTTTTATATCACAAATATTTTGCTGGAAGTCGTACGATGTTCAAAGAATAACACATGTCGAATTTCGAAAACTTAAACTCTTATGGTTGTACAGATATGAGAAAAGTAATCGTTACACCCAATGGGCGGTACCCGTTTTCCCCCTTCTATATCACAAATATTTATGCTGGAAGTCGCACGTTGTTCGAAATATAATATATGCCGAATTAACCAAACTTCACTCTTATAGTTGTACAGATATGAGAAAACTAAAAGTTACATCCAATGGTTGTTACCCGTTTTCCCCCTTCTATATTACAAATATTTTGCTGGAAGTCGTACGATATTCAAAGAATAGCACATGTCGAATTTCGAAAACTTACACTCTTATGGTTGTACAGATATGAGAAAAGTAATCGTTACACCCAATGGGCGGTACCCGTTTTCCCCCTTCTATATCACAAATATTTTGCTGGAAGTCGCACGTTGTTCGAAATATAATATATGCCGAATTAAGCAAACTTCACTCTTATAGTTGTACAGATATGAGAAAACTAAAAGTTACATCCAATGGTTGTTACCCGTTTTCCCCCTTCTATATTACAAATATTTTGCTGGAAGTCGTACGATATTCAAAGAATAACACATGTCGAATTTCGAAAACTTACACTCTTATGGTTGTACAGATATGAAAAAAGTAATCGTTACACCCAATGGGCGGTACCCGTTTTCCCCCTTCTATATCACAAATATTTTGCTGGAAGTCGCACGTTGTTCGAAATATAATATATGCCGAATTAAGCAAACTTCACTCTTATAGTTGTACAGATATGAGAAAACTAAAAGTTACATCCAATGGTTGTTACCCGTTTTCCCCCTTCTATATCACAAATATTTTGCTGGAAGTCGTATGATGTTCAAAGAATAACACATGTCAAATTTGGAAAACTTACACTCTTATGGTTGTACAGATATGAGAAAAGTAATCGTTACACCCAATGGGCGGTACCCGTTTTCCCCCTTCTATATCACAAATATTTTGGTGGAAGCCGCACGTTGTTCGAAATATAATATATGCCGAATTAAGCAAACTTCACTCTTATAGTTGTACAGATATGAGAAAACTAAAAGTTTCATCCAATGGTTGTTACCCGTTTTCCCCCTTTTATATCACAAATATTTTGCTGGAAGTCGTACGATGTTCAAAGAATAACACATGTCGAATTTCGAAAACTTAAACTCTTATGGTTGTACAGATATGAGAAAAGTAATCGTTACACCCAATGGGCGGTACCCGTTTTCCCCCTTCTATAACACAAATATTTTTCTGGAAGTCGTACGATGTTCAAAGAATAACACATGTCGAATTTCGAAAACTTACACTCTTATGGTTGTACAGATATGAGAAAAGTAATCGTTACACCCAATGGGCGGTACCCGTTTTCCCCCTTCTATATCACAAATATTTTGCTGGAAGTCGCACGTTGTTCGAAATATAATATATGCCGACTTAAGCAAACTTACACTCTTATAGTTGTACAGATATGAGAAAAGTAAAAGTTACATCCAATGGTTGTTACCCGTTTTCCCCCTTCTATATCACAAATATTTTGCTGGAAGTCGTACGATGTTCAAAGAATAACACATGTCGAATTTCGAAAACTTAAACTCTTATGGTTGTACAGATATGAGAAAAGTAATCGTTACACCCAATGGGCGGTACCCGTTTTCCCCCTTCTATAACACAAATATTTTTCTGGAAGTCGTACGATGTTCAAAGAATAACACATGTCGAATTTCGAAAACTTACACTCTTATGGTTGTACAGATATGAGAAAAGTAATCGTTACACCCAATGGGCGGTACCCGTTTTCCCCCTTCTATATCACAAATATTTTGCTGGAAGTCGTACGATGTTCAAAGAATAACACATGTCGAATTTCGAAAACTTATACTCTTATGGTTGTACAGATATGAGAAAAGTAATCGTTACACCCAATGGGCGGTACCCGTTTTCCCCCTTCTATATCACAAATATTTTGGTGGAAGCCGCACGTTGTTCGAAATATAATATATACCGAATTAAGCAAACTTCACTCTTATAGTTGTACAGATATGAGAAAACTAAAAGTTTCATCCAATGGTTGTTACCCGTTTTCCCCCTTCTATATCACAAATATTTTGCTGGAAGTCGTACGATGTTCAAAGAATAACACATGTCGAATTTCGAAAACGTACACTCTTATGGTTGTACAGATATGAGAAAAGTAATCGTTACACCCAATGGGCGGTACCCGTTTTCCCCCTTCTATATCACAAATATTTTGCTGGAAGTCGTACGATGTTCAAAGAATAACACATGTCGAATTTCGAAAACTTACACTCTTATGGTTGTACAGATATGAGAAAAGTAATCGTTACACCCAATGGGCGGTACCCGTTTTCCCCCTTCTATATCACAAATATTTTGCTGGAAGTCGCACGTTGTTCGAAATATAATATATGCCGACTTAAGCAAACTTACACTCTTATAGTTGTACAGATATGAGAAAAGTAAAAGTTACATCCAATGGTTGTTACCCGTTTTCCCCCTTCTATATCACAAATATTTTGCTGGAAGTCGTACGATGTTCAAAGAATAACACATGTCGAATTTCGAAAACTTAAACTCTTATGGTTGTACAGATATGAGAAAAGTAATCGTTACACCCAATGGGCGGTACCCGTTTTCCCCCTTCTATAACACAAATATTTTTCTGGAAGTCGTACGATGTTCAAAGAATAACACATGTCGAATTTCGAAAACTTACACTCTTATGGTTGTACAGATATGAGAAAAGTAATCGTTACACCCAATGGGCGGTACCCGTTTTCCCCCTTCTATATCACAAATATTTTGCTGGAAGTCGTACGATGTTCAAAGAATAACACATGTCGAATTTCGAAAACTTATACTCTTATGGTTGTACAGATATGAGAAAAGTAATCGTTACACCCAATGGGCGGTACCCGTTTTCCCCCTTCTATATCACAAATATTTTGCTGGAAGTCGCACGTTGTTCGAAATATAATATATGCCGAATTAAGCAAACTTCACTCTTATAGTTGTACAGATATGAGAAAACTAAAAGTTACATCCAATGGTTGTTACCCGTTTTCCCCCTTTTATATCACAAATATTTTGCTGGAAGTCGTACGATGTTCAAAGAATAACACATGTCGAATTTCGAAAACTTAAACTCTTATGGTTGTACAGATATGAGAAAAGTAATCGTTACACCCAATGGGCGGTACCCGTTTTCCCCCTTCTATATCACAAATATTTATGCTGGAAGTCGCACGTTGTTCGAAATATAATATATGCCGAATGAAGCAAACTTCACTCTTATAGTTGTACAGATATGAGAAAACTAAAAGTTACATCCAATGGTTGTTACCCGTTTTCCCCCTTCTATATTACAAATATTTTGCTGGAAGTCGTACGATATTCAAAGAATAACACATGTCGAATTTCGAAAACTTACACTCTTATGGTTGTACAGATATGAGAAAAGTAATCGTTACACCCAATGGGCGGTACCCGTTTTCCCCCTTCTATATCACAAATATTTTGCTGGAAGTCGCACGTTGTTCGAAATATAATATATGCCGAATTAAGCAAACTTCACTCTTATAGTTGTACAGATATGAGAAAACTAAAAGTTACATCCAATGGTTGTTACCCGTTTTCCCCCTTCTATATTACAAATATTTTGCTGGAAGTCGTACGATATTCAAAGAATAACACATGTCGAATTTCGAAAACTTACACTCTTATGGTTGTACAGATATGAGAAAAGTAATCGTTACACCCAATGGGCGGTACCCGTTTTCCCCCTTCTATATCACAAATATTTTGCTGGAAGTCGCACGTTGTTCGAAATATAATATATGCCGAATTAAGCAAACTTCACTCTTATAGTTGTACAGATATGAGAAAACTAAAAGTTACATCCAATGGTTGTTACCCGTTTTCCCCCTTCTATATTACAAATATTTTGCTGGAAGTCGTACGATATTCAAAGAATAACACATGTCGAATTTCGAAAACTTACACTCTTATGGTTGTACAGATATGAGAAAAGTAATCGTTACACCCAATGGGCGGTACCCGTTTTCCCCCTTCTATATCACAAATATTTTGCTGGAAGTCGCACGTTGTTCGAAATATAATATATGCCGAATTAAGCAAACTTCACTCTTATAGTTGTACAGATATGAGAAAACTAAAAGTTACATCCAATGGTTGTTACCCGTTTTCCCCCTTCTATATTACAAATATTTTGCTGGAAGTCGTACGATATTCAAAGAATAACACATGTCGAATTTCGAAAACTTACACTCTTATGGTTGTACAGATATGAGAAAAGTAATCGTTACACCCAATGGGCGGTACCCGTTTTCCCCCTTCTATATCACAAATATTTTGCTGGAAGTCGCACGTTGTTCGAAATATAATATATGCCGAATTAAGCAAACTTCACTCTTATAGTTGTACAGATATGAGAAAACTAAAAGTTACATCCAATGGTTGTTACCCGTTTTCCCCCTTCTATATTACAAATATTTTGCTGGAAGTCGTACGATATTCAAAGAATAACACATGTCGAATTTCGAAAACTTACACTCTTATGGTTGTACAGATATGAGAAAAGTAATCGTTACACCCAATGGGCGGTACCCGTTTTCCCCCTTCTATATCACAAATATTTTGCTGGAAGTCGCACGTTGTTCGAAATATAATATATGCCGAATTAAGCAAACTTCACTCTTATAGTTGTACAGATATGAGAAAACTAAAAGTTACATCCAATGGTTGTTACCCGTTTTCCCCCTTCTATATCACAAATATTTTGCTGGAAGTCGTATGATGTTCAAAGAATAACACATGTCGAATTTGGAAAACTTACACTCTTATGGTTGTACAGATATGAGAAAAGTAATCGTTACACCCAATGGGCGGTACCCGTTTTCCCCCTTCTATATCACAAATATTTTGCTGGAAGTCGCACGTTGTTCGAAATATAATATATGCCGAATTAAGCAAACTTCACTCTTATAGTTGTACAGATATGAGAAAACTAAAAGTTACATCCAATGGTTGTTACCCGTTTTCCCCCTTCTATATCACAAATATTTTGCTGGAAGTCGTACGATGTTCAAAGAATAACACATGTCGAATTTCGAAAACTTACACTTTTATAGTTGTACAGATATGAGGAAAGTAATCGTTACACCCAATGGGCGGTACCGTTTCCGCCCTCCTATATCACAAATATTTTGCTGGAAGTCGCACGTTGTTCGAAATATAATATATGCCGAATTAAGCAAACTTCACTCTTATAGTTGTACAGATATGAGAAAACTAAAAGTTACATCCAATGGTTGTTACCCGTTTTCCCCCTTCTATATCACAAATATTTTGCTGGAAGTCGTACGTTATTCAAAGAATAACACATGCCGAATTTCGAAAACTTACACTCTTATACTTGTACAGATATGAGAAAAGTAATCGTTACACCCAATGGGCGGTACCGTTTCCGCCCTCCTATATCACAAATATTTTGCTGGAAGTCGCACGTTGTTCGAAATATAATATATGCCGAATTAAGCAAACTTCACTCTTATAGTTGTACAGATATGAGAAAACTAAAAGTTACATCCAATGGTTGTTACCCGTTTTCCCCCTTCTATATTACAAATATTTTGCTGGAAGTCGTACGATGTTCAAAGAATAACACATGTCGAATTTCGAAAACTTACACTCTTATGGTTGTACAGATATGAGAAAAGTAATCGTTACACCCAATTGGGCGGTACCCGTTTTCCCCCTTCTATATCACAAATATTTTGCTGGAAGTCGCACGTTGTTCGAAATATAATATATGCCGAATTAAGCAAACTTCACTCTTATAGTTGTACATATGAGAAAAGTAAAAGTTACATCCAATGGTTGTTACCCGTTTTCCCCCTTCTATATTACAAATATTTTGCTGGAAGTCGTACGATGTTCAAAGAATAACACATGTCGAATTTCGAAAACTTACACTCTTATGGTTGTACAGATATGAGAAAAGTAATCGTTACACCCAATTGGGCGGTACCCGTTTTCCCCCTTCTATATCACAAATATTTTGCTGGAAGTCGCACGTTGTTCGAAATATAATATATGCCGAATTAAGCAAACTTCACTCTTATAGTTGTACATATGAGAAAAGTAAAAGTTACATCCAATGGTTGTTACCCGTTTTCCCCCTTCTATATTACAAATATTTTGCTGGAAGTCGTACGATATTCAAAGAATAACACATGTCGAATTTCGAAAACTTACACTCTTATGGTTGTACAGATATGAGAAAAGTAATCGTTACACCCAATGGGCGGTACCCGTTTTCCCCCTTCTATATTACAAATATTTTGCTGGAAGTCGTACGATATTCAAAGAATAACACATGTCGAATTTCGAAAACTTACACTCTTATGGTTGTACAGATATGAGAAAAGTAATCGTTACACCCAATGGGCGGTACCCGTTTTCCCCCTTCTATATCACAAATATTTTGCTGGAAGTCGCACGTTGTTCGAAATATAATATATGCCGAATTAAGCAAACTTCACTCTTATAGTTGTACAGATATGAGAAAACTAAAAGTTACATCCAATGGTTGTTACCCGTTTTCCCCCTTCTATATTACAAATATTTTGCTGGAAGTCGTACGATATTCAAAGAATAACACATGTCGAATTTCGAAAACTTACACTCTTATGGTTGTACAGATATGAGAAAAGTAATCGTTACACCCAATTGGGCGGTACCCGTTTTCCCCCTTCTATATCACAAATATTTTGCTGGAAGTCGCACGTTGTTCGAAATATAATATATGCCGAATTAAGCAAACTTCACTCTTATAGTTGTACAGATATGAGAAAACTAAAAGTTACATCCAATGGTTGTTACCCGTTTTCCCCCCTCTATATTACAAATATTTTGCTGGAAGTCGTACGATGTTCAAAGAATAACACATGTCGAATTTCGAAAACTTACACTCTTATGGTTGTACAGATATGAGAAAAGTAATCGTTACACCCAATTGGGCGGTACCCGTTTTCCCCCTTCTATATCACAAATATTTTGCTGGAAGTCGCACGTTGTTCGAAATATAATATATGCCGAATTAAGCAAACTTCACTCTTATAGTTGTACATATGAGAAAAGTAAAAGTTACATCCAATGGTTGTTACCCGTTTTCCCCCTTCTATATTACAAATATTTTGCTGGAAGTCGTACGATGTTCAAAGAATAACACATGTCGAATTTCGAAAACTTACACTCTTATGGTTGTACAGATATGAGAAAAGTAATCGTTACACCCAATTGGGCGGTACCCGTTTTCCCCCTTCTATATCACAAATATTTTGCTGGAAGTCGCACGTTGTTCGAAATATAATATATGCCGAATTAAGCAAACTTCACTCTTATAGTTGTACATATGAGAAAAGTAAAAGTTACATCCAATGGTTGTTACCCGTTTTCCCCCTTCTATATTACAAATATTTTGCTGGAAGTCGTACGATATTCAAAAAATAACACATGTCGAATTTCGAAAACTTACACTCTTATGGTTGTACAGATATGAGAAAAGTAATCGTTACACCCAATGGGCGGTACCCGTTTTCCCCCTTCTATATCACAAATATTTTGCTGGAAGTCGCACGTTGTTCGAAATATAATATATGCCGAATTAAGCAAACTTCACTCTTATAGTTGTACAGATATGAGAAAACTAAAAGTTACATCCAATGGTTGTTACCCGTTTTCCCCCTTCTATATTACAAATATTTTGCTGGAAGTCGTACGATATTCAAAGAATAACACATGTCGAATTTCGAAAACTTACACTCTTATGGTTGTACAGATATGAGAAAAGTAATCGTTACACCCAATTGGGCGGTACCCGTTTTCCCCCTTCTATATCACAAATATTTTGCTGGAAGTCGCACGTTGTTCGAAATATAATATATGCCGAATTAAGCAAACTTCACTCTTATAGTTGTACATATGAGAAAAGTAAAAGTTACATCCAATGGTTGTTACCCGTTTTCCCCCTTCTATATTACAAATATTTTGCTGGAAGTCGTACGATATTCAAAGAATAACACATGTCGAATTTCGAAAACTTACACTCTTATGGTTGTACAGATATGAGAAAAGTAATCGTTACACCCAATGGGCGGTAATCCGTTTTCCCCCTTCTATATTACAAATATTTTGCTGGAAGTCGTACGATATTCAAAGAATAACACATGTCGAATTTCGAAAACTTACACTCTTATGGTTGTACAGATATGAGAAAAGTAATCGTTACACCCAATGGGCGGTACCCGTTTTCCCCCTTCTATATCACAAATATTTTGCTGGAAGTCGCACGTTGTTCGAAATATAATATATGCCGAATTAAGCAAACTTCACTCTTATAGTTGTACAGATATGAGAAAACTAAAAGTTACATCCAATGGTTGTTACCCGTTTTCCCCCTTCTATATTACAAATATTTTGCTGGAAGTCGTACGATATTCAAAGAATAACACATGTCGAATTTCGAAAACTTACACTCTTATGGTTGTACAGATATGAGAAAAGTAATCGTTACACCCAATGGGCGGTACCCGTTTTCCCCCTTCTATATCACAAATATTTTGCTGGAAGTCGCACGTTGTTCGAAATATAATATATGCCGAATTAAGCAAACTTCACTCTTATAGTTGTACAGATATGAGAAAACTAAAAGTTACATCCAATGGTTGTTACCCGTTTTCCCCCTTCTATATCACAAATATTTTGCTGGAAGTCGTATGATGTTCAAAGAATAACACATGTCGAATTTGGAAAACTTACACTCTTATGGTTGTACAGATATGAGAAAAGTAATCGTTACACCCAATGGGCGGTACCCGTTCTCCCCCTTCTATATCACAAATATTTTGCTGGAAGTCGCACGTTGTTCGAAATATAATATATGCCGAATTAAGCAAACTTCACTCTTATAGTTGTACAGATATGAGAAAACTAAAAGTTACATCCAATGGTTGTTACCCGTTTTCCCCCTTCTATATCACAAATATTTTGCTGGAAGTCGTACGATGTTCAAAGAATAACACATGTCGAATTTCGAAAACTTACACTCTTATGGTTGTACAGATATGAGAAAAGTAATCGTTACACCCAATGGGCGGTACCCGTTTTCCCCCTTCTATATCACAAATATTTTGCTGGAAGTCGTACGTTGTTCGAAATATAATATATGCCGAATTAAGCAAACTTCACTCTTATAGTTGTACAGATATGAGAAAACTAAAAGTTACATCCAATGGTTGTTACCCGTTTTCCCCCTTCTATATCACAAATATTTTGCTGGAAGTCGTACGTTATTCAAAGAATAACACATGCCGAATTTCGAAAACTTACACTCTTATAGTTGTACAGATATGAGGAAAGTAATCGTTACACCCAATGGGCGGTACCGTTTCCGCCCTCCTATATCACAAATATTTTGCTGGAAGTCGCACGTTGTTCGAAATATAATATATGCCGAATTAAGCAAACTTCACTCTTATAGTTGTACAGATATGAGAAAACTAAAAGTTACATCCAATGGTTGTTACCCGTTTTCCCCCTTCTATATCACAAATATTTTGCTGGAAGTCGTACGTTATTCAAAGAATAACACATGCCGAATTTCGAAAACTTACACTCTTATAGTTGTACAGATATGAGGAAAGTAATCGTTACACCCAATGGGCGGTACCGTTTCCGCCCTCCTATATCACAAATATTTTGCTGGAAGTCGCACGTTGTTCGAAATATAATATATGCCGAATTAAGCAAACTTCACTCTTATAGTTGTACAGATATGAGAAAACTAAAAGTTACATCCAATGGTTGTTACCCGTTTTCCCCCTTCTATATCACAAATATTTTGCTGGAAGTCGTACGTTATTCAAAGAATAACACATGCCGAATTTCGAAAACTTACACTCTTATAGTTGTACAGATATGAGGAAAGTAATCGTTACACCCAATGGGCGGTACCGTTTCCGCCCTCCTATATCACAAATATTTTGCTGGAAGTCGCACGTTGTTCGAAATATAATATATGCCGAATTAAGCAAACTTCACTCTTATAGTTGTACAGATATGAGAAAACTAAAAGTTACATCCAATGGTTGTTACCCGTTTTCCCCCTTCTATATCACAAATATTTTGCTGGAAGTCGTACGTTATTCAAAGAATAACACATGCCGAATTTCGAAAACTTACACTCTTATAGTTGTACAGATATGAGGAAAGTAATCGTTACACCCAATGGGCGGTACCGTTTCCGCCCTCCTATATCACAAATATTTTGCTGGAAGTCGCACGTTGTTCGAAATATAATATATGCCGAATTAAGCAAACTTCACTCTTATAGTTGTACAGATATGAGAAAACTAAAAGTTACATCCAATGGTTGTTACCCGTTTTCCCCCTTCTATATCACAAATATTTTGCTGGAAGTCGTACGTTATTCAAAGAATAACACATGCCGAATTTCGAAAACTTACACTCTTATAGTTGTACAGATATGAGGAAAGTAATCGTTACACCCAATGGGCGGTACCGTTTCCGCCCTCCTATATCACAAATATTTTGCTGGAAGTCGCACGTTGTTCGAAATATAATATATGCCGAATTAAGCAAACTTCACTCTTATAGTTGTACAGATATGAGAAAACTAAAAGTTACATCCAATGGTTGTTACCCGTTTTCCCCCTTCTATATCACAAATATTTTGCTGGAAGTCGTACGTTATTCAAAGAATAACACATGCCGAATTTCGAAAACTTACACTCTTATAGTTGTACAGATATGAGGAAAGTAATCGTTACACCCAATGGGCGGTACCGTTTCCGCCCTCCTATATCACAAATATTTTGCTGGAAGTCGCACGTTGTTCGAAATATAATATATGCCGAATTAAGCAAACTTCACTCTTATAGTTGTACAGATATGAGAAAACTAAAAGTTACATCCAATGGTTGTTACCCGTTTTCCCCCTTCTATATCACAAATATTTTGCTGGAAGTCGTACGTTATTCAAAGAATAACACATGCCGAATTTCGAAAACTTACACTCTTATAGTTGTACAGATATGAGGAAAGTAATCGTTACACCCAATGGGCGGTACCGTTTCCGCCCTCCTATATCACAAATATTTTGCTGGAAGTCGCACGTTGTTCGAAATATAATATATGCCGAATTAAGCAAACTTCACTCTTATAGTTGTACAGATATGAGAAAACTAAAAGTTACATCCAATGGTTGTTACCCGTTTTCCCCCTTCTATATTACAAATATTTTGCTGGAAGTCGTACGATGTTCAAAGAATAACACATGTCGAATTTCGAAAACTTACACTCTTATGGTTGTACAGATATGAGAAAAGTAATCGTTACACCCAATTGGGCGGTACCCGTTTTCCCCCTTCTATATCACAAATATTTTGCTGGAAGTCGCACGTTGTTCGAAATATAATATATGCCGAATTAAGCAAACTTCACTCTTATAGTTGTACATATGAGAAAAGTAAAAGTTACATCCAATGGTTGTTACCCGTTTTCCCCCTTCTATATTACAAATATTTTGCTGGAAGTCGTACGATATTCAAAGAATAACACATGTCGAATTTCGAAAACTTACACTCTTATGGTTGTACAGATATGAGAAAAGTAATCGTTACACCCAATGGGCGGTACCCGTTTTCCCCCTTCTATATCACAAATATTTTGCTGGAAGTCGTACGATGTTCAAAGAATAACACATGTCGAATTTCGAAAACTTATACTCTTATGGTTGTACAGATATGAGAAAAGTAATCGTTACACCCAATGGGCGGTACCCGTTTTCCCCCTTCTATATCACAAATATTTTGGTGGAAGCCGCACGTTGTTCGAAATATAATATATGCCGAATTAAGCAAACTTCACTCTTATAGTTGTACAGATATGAGAAAACTAAAAGTTTCATCCAATGGTTGTTACCCGTTTTCCCCCTTCTATATCACAAATATTTTGCTGGAAGTCGTACGATGTTCAAAGAATAACACATGTCGAATTTCGAAAACGTACACTCTTATGGTTGTACATATATGAGAAAAGTAATCGTTACACCCAATGGGCGGTACCCGTTTTCCCCCTTCTATATCACAAATATTTTGCTGGAAGTCGCACGTTGTTCGAAATATAATATATGCCGAATTAAGCAAACTTCACTCTTATAGTTGTACAGATATGAGAAAACTAAAAGTTACATCCAATGGTTGTTACCCGTTTTCCCCCTTCTATATCACAAATATTTTGCTGGAAGTCGTACGATGTTCAAAGAATAACACATGTCGAATTTCGAAAACTTAAACTCTTATGGTTGTACAGATATGAGAAAAGTAATCGTTACACCCAATGGGCGGTACCCGTTTTCCCCCTTCTATATCACAAATATTTATGCTGGAAGTCGCACGTTGTTCGAAATATAATATATGCCGAATTAAGCAAACTTCACTCTTATAGTTGTACAGATATGAGAAAACTAAAAGTTACATCCAATGGTTGTTACCCGTTTTCCCCCTTCTATATCACAAATATTTTGCTGGAAGTCGTACGTTATTCAAAGAATAACACATGCCGAATTTCGAAAACTTACACTCTTATAGTTGTACAGATATGAGAAAAGTAATCGTTACACCCAATGGGCGGTACCTTTTCCGCCCTCCTATATCAGAAATATGTTGCTGGAAGTCGCACGTTGTTCGAAATATAATATATGCCGAATTAAGCAAACTTCACTCTTATAGTTGTACAGATATGAGAAAACTAAAAGTTACATCCAATGGTTGTTACCCGTTTTCCCCCTTCTATATTACAAATATTTTGCTGGAAGTCGTACGATGTTCAAAGAATAACACATGTCGAATTTCGAAAACTTACACTCTTATGGTTGTACAGATATGAGAAAAGTAATCGTTACACCCAATGGGCGGTACCCGTTTTCCCCCTTCTATATCACAAATATTTTGGTGGAAGTCGCACGTTGTTCGAAATATAATATATGCCGAATTAAGCAAACTTCACTCTTATATTTGTACAGATATGAGAAAACTAAAAGTTACATCCAATGGTTGTTACCCGTTTTCCCCCTTCTATATCACAAATATTTTGCTGGAAGTCGTATGATGTTCAAAGAATAACACATGTCGAATTTGGAAAACTTACACTCTTATGGTTGTACAGATATGAGAAAAGTAATCGTTACACCCAATGGGCGGTACCCGTTTTCCCCCTTCTATATCACAAATATTTTGCTGGAAGTCGCACGTTGTTCGAAATATAATATATGCCGAATTAAGCAAACTTCACTCTTATAGTTGTACAGATATGAGAAAACTAAAAGTTACATCCAATGGTTGTTACCCGTTTTCCCCCTTCTATATCACAAATATTTTGCTGGAAGTCGTACGATGTTCAAAGAATAACACATGTCGAATTTCGAAAACTTATACTCTTATGGTTGTACAGATATGAGAAAAGTAATCGTTACACCCAATGGGCGGTACCCGTTTTCCCCCTTCTATATCACAAATATTTTGGTGGAAGCCGCACGTTGTTCGAAATATAATATATGCCGAATTAAGCAAACTTCACTCTTATAGTTGTACAGATATGAGAAAACTAAAAGTTTCATCCAATGGTTGTTACTCGTTTTCCCCCTTCTATATCACAAATATTTTGCTGGAAGTCGTACGATGTTCAAAGAATAACACATGTCGAATTTCGAAAACTTACACTCTTATGGTTGTACAGATATGAGAAAAGTAATCGTTACACCCAATGGGCGGTACCCGTTTTCCCCCTTCTATATCACAAATATTTTGGTGGAAGCCGCACGTTGTTCGAAATATAATATATGCCGAATTAAGCAAACTTCACTCTTATAGTTGTACAGATATGAGAAAACTAAAAGTTTCATCCAATGGTTGTTACTCGTTTTCCCCCTTCTATATCACAAATATTTTGCTGGAAGTCGTACGATGTTCAAAGAATAACACATGTCGAATTTCGAAAACTTACACTCTTATGGTTGTACAGATATGAGAAAAGTAATCGTTACACCCAATGGGCGGTACCCGTTTTCCCCCTTCTATATCACAAATATTTTGCTGGAAGTCGCACGTTGTTCGAAATATAATATATGCCGAATTAAGCAAACTTCACTCTTATAGTTGTACAGATATGAGAAAACTAAAAGTTACATCCAATGGTTGTTACCCGTTTTCCCCCTTCTATATCACAAATATTTTGCTGGAAGTCGTACGATGTTCAAAGAATAACACATGTCGAATTTCGAAAACTTATACTCTTATGGTTGTACAGATATGAGAAAAGTAATCGTTACACCCAATGGGCGGTACCCGTTTTCCCCCTTCTATATCACAAATATTTTGGTGGAAGCCGCACGTTGTTCGAAATATAATATATGCCGAATTAAGCAAACTTCACTCTTATAGTTGTACAGATATGAGAAAACTAAAAGTTTCATCCAATGGTTGTTACTCGTTTTCCCCCTTCTATATCACAAATATTTTGCTGGAAGTCGTACGATGTTCAAAGAATAACACATGTCGAATTTCGAAAACTTACACTCTTATGGTTGTACAGATATGAGAAAAGTAATCGTTACACCCAATGGGCGGTACCCGTTTTCCCCCTTCTATATCACAAATATTTTGGTGGAAGCCGCACGTTGTTCGAAATATAATATATGCCGAATTAAGCAAACTTCACTCTTATAGTTGTACAGATATGAGAAAACTAAAAGTTTCATCCAATGGTTGTTACTCGTTTTCCCCCTTCTATATCACAAATATTTTGCTGGAAGTCGTACGATGTTCAAAGAATAACACATGTCGAATTTCGAAAACTTACACTCTTATGGTTGTACAGATATGAGAAAAGTAATCGTTACACCCAATGGGCGGTACCCGTTTTCCCCCTTCTATATCACAAATATTTTGCTGGAAGTCGCACGTTGTTCGAAATATAATATATGCCGAATTAAGCAAACTTCACTCTTATAGTTGTACAGATATGAGAAAACTAAAAGTTACATCCAATGGTTGTTACCCGTTTTCCCCCTTCTATATCACAAATATTTTGCTGGAAGTCGTACGATGTTCAAAGAATAACACATGTCGAATTTCGAAAACTTACACTCTTATGGTTGTACAGATATGAGAAAACTAAAAGTTACATCCAATGGTTGTTACCCGTTTTCCCCCTTCTATATCACAAATATTTTGCTGGAAGTCGTACGATATTCAAAGAATAACACATGCCGAATTTCGAAAACTTACACTCTTATAGTTGTACAGATATGAGAAAAGTAATCGTTACACCCAATGGGCGGTACCGTTTCCGCCCTCCTATATCACAAATATTTTGCTGGAAGTCGCACGTTGTTCGAAATATAATATATGCCGAATTAAGCAAACTTCACTCTTATAGTTGTACAGATATGAGAAAACTAAAAGTTACATCCAATGGTTGTTACCCGTTTTCCCCCTTCTATATCACAAATATTTTGCTGGAAGTCGTATGATGTTCAAAGAATAACACATGTCGAATTTGGAAAACTTACACTCTTATGGTTGTACAGATATGAGAAAAGTAATCGTTACACCCAATGGGCGGTACCCGTTTTCCCCCTTCTATATCACAAATATTTTGCTGGAAGTCGCACGTTGTTCGAAATATAATATATGCCGAATTAAGCAAACTTCACTCTTATAGTTGTACAGATATGAGAAAACTAAAAGTTACATCCAATGGTTGTTACCCGTTTTCCCCCTTCTATATCACAAATATTTTGCTGGAAGTCGTACGATGTTCAAAGAATAACACATGTCGAATTTCGAAAACTTATACTCTTATGGTTGTACAGATATGAGAAAAGTAATCGTTACACCCAATGGGCGGTACCCGTTTTCCCCCTTCTATATCACAAATATTTTGGTGGAAGCCGCACGTTGTTCGAAATATAATATATGCCGAATTAAGCAAACTTCACTCTTATAGTTGTACAGATATGAGAAAACTAAAAGTTTCATCCAATGGTTGTTACCCGTTTTCCCCCTTTTATATCACAAATATTTTGCTGGAAGTCGTACGATGTTCAAAGAATAACACATGTCGAATTTCGAAAACTTAAACTCTTATGGTTGTACAGATATGAGAAAAGTAATCGTTACACCCAATGGGCGGTACCCGTTTTCCCCCTTCTATAACACAAATATTTTTCTGGAAGTCGTACGATGTTCAAAGAATAACACATGTCGAATTTCGAAAACTTACACTCTTATGGTTGTACAGATATGAGAAAAGTAATCGTTACACCCAATGGGCGGTACCCGTTTTCCCCCTTCTATATCACAAATATTTTGCTGGAAGTCGCACGTTGTTCGAAATATAATATATGCCGACTTAAGCAAACTTACACTCTTATAGTTGTACAGATATGAGAAAAGTAAAAGTTACATCCAATGGTTGTTACCCGTTTTCCCCCTTCTATATCACAAATATTTAGCTGGAAGTCGTACGTTATTCAAAGAATAACACATGTCGAATTTCGAAAACTTACACTCTTATGGTTGTACAGATATGAGAAAAGTAATCGTTACACCCAATGGGCGGTACCCGTTTTCCCCCTTCTATATCACAAATATTTTGCTGGAAGTCGTACGATGTTCAAAGAATAACACATGTCGAATTTCGAAAACTTATACTCTTATGGTTGTACAGATATGAGAAAAGTAATCGTTACACCCAATGGGCGGTACCCGTTTTCCCCCTTCTATATCACAAATATTTTGGTGGAAGCCGCACGTTGTTCGAAATATAATATATGCCGAATTAAGCAAACTTCACTCTTATAGTTGTACAGATATGAGAAAACTAAAAGTTTCATCCAATGGTTGTTACCCGTTTTCCCCCTTCTATATCACAAATATTTTGCTGGAAGTCGTACGATGTTCAAAGAATAACACATGTCGAATTTCGAAAACGTACACTCTTATGGTTGTACAGATATGAGAAAAGTAATCGTTACACCCAATGGGCGGTACCCGTTTTCCCCCTTCTATATCACAAATATTTTGCTGGAAGTCGCACGTTGTTCGAAATATAATATATGCCGAATTAAGCAAACTTCACTCTTATAGTTGTACAGATATGAGAAAACTAAAAGTTACATCCAATGGTTGTTACCCGTTTTCCCCCTTTTATATCACAAATATTTTGCTGGAAGTCGTACGATGTTCAAAGAATAACACATGTCGAATTTCGAAAACTTAAACTCTTATGGTTGTACAGATATGAGAAAAGTAATCGTTACACCCAATGGGCGGTACCCGTTTTCCCCCTTCTATATCACAAATATTTATGCTGGAAGTCGCACGTTGTTCGAAATATAATATATGCCGAATGAAGCAAACTTCACTCTTATAGTTGTACAGATATGAGAAAACTAAAAGTTACATCCAATGGTTGTTACCCGTTTTCCCCCTTCTATATTACAAATATTTTGCTGGAAGTCGTACGATATTCAAAGAATAACACATGTCGAATTTCGAAAACTTACACTCTTATGGTTGTACAGATATGAGAAAAGTAATCGTTACACCCAATGGGCGGTACCCGTTTTCCCCCTTCTATATCACAAATATTTTGCTGGAAGTCGCACGTTGTTCGAAATATAATATATGCCGAATTAAGCAAACTTCACTCTTATAGTTGTACAGATATGAGAAAACTAAAAGTTACATCCAATGGTTGTTACCCGTTTTCCCCCTTCTATATTACAAATATTTTGCTGGAAGTCGTACGATATTCAAAGAATAACACATGTCGAATTTCGAAAACTTACACTCTTATGGTTGTACAGATATGAGAAAAGTAATCGTTACACCCAATGGGCGGTACCCGTTTTCCCCCTTCTATATCACAAACTTCACTCTTATAGTTGTACAGATATGAGAAAACTAAAAGTTACATCCAATGGTTGTTACCCGTTTTCCCCCTTCTATATTACAAATATTTTGCTGGAAGTCGTACGATATTCAAAGAATAACACATGTCGAATTTCGAAAACTTACACTCTTATGGTTGTACAGATATGAGAAAAGTAATCGTTACACCCAATGGGCGGTACCCGTTTTCCCCCTTCTATATCACAAATATTTATGCTGGAAGTCGCACGTTGTTCGAAATATAATATATGCCGAATTAAGCAAACTTCACTCTTATAGTTGTACAGATATGAGAAAACTAAAAGTTACATCCAATGGTTGTTACCCGTTTTCCCCCTTCTATATCACAAATATTTTGCTGGAAGTCGTACGTTATTCAAAGAATAACACATGCCGAATTTCGAAAACTTACACTCTTATAGTTGTACAGATATGAGAAAAGTAATCGTTACACCCAATGGGCGGTACCTTTTCCGCCCTCCTATATCACAAATATGTTGCTGGAAGTCGCACGTTGTTCGAAATATAATATATGCCGAATTAAGCAAACTTCACTCTTATAGTTGTACAGATATGAGAAAACTAAAAGTTACATCCAATGGTTGTTACCCGTTTTCCCCCTTCTATATTACAAATATTTTGCTGGAAGTCGTACGATGTTCAAAGAATAACACATGTCGAATTTCGAAAACTTACACTCTTATGGTTGTACAGATATGAGAAAAGTAATCGTTACACCCAATGGGCGGTACCCGTTTTCCCCCTTCTATATCACAAATATTTTGGTGGAAGTCGCACGTTGTTCGAAATATAATATATGCCGAATTAAGCAAACTTCACTCTTATATTTGTACAGATATGAGAAAACTAAAAGTTACATCCAATGGTTGTTACCCGTTTTCCCCCTTCTATATCACAAATATTTTGCTGGAAGTCGTATGATGTTCAAAGAATAACACATGTCGAATTTGGAAAACTTACACTCTTATGGTTGTACAGATATGAGAAAAGTAATCGTTACACCCAATGGGCGGTACCCGTTTTCCCCCTTCTATATCACAAATATTTTGTGGAAGTCGCACGTTGTTCGAAATATAATATATGCCGAATTAAGCAAACTTCACTCTTATAGTTGTACAGATATGAGAAAACTAAAAGTTACATCCAATGGTTGTTACCCGTTTTCCCCCTTCTATATCACAAATATTTTGCTGGAAGTCGTACGATGTTCAAAGAATAACACATGTCGAATTTCGAAAACTTATACTCTTATGGTTGTACAGATATGAGAAAAGTAATCGTTACACCCAATGGGCGGTACCCGTTTTCCCCCTTCTATATCACAAATATTTTGGTGGAAGCCGCACGTTGTTCGAAATATAATATATGCCGAATTAAGCAAACTTCACTCTTATAGTTGTACAGATATGAGAAAACTAAAAGTTTCATCCAATGGTTGTTACTCGTTTTCCCCCTTCTATATCACAAATATTTTGCTGGAAGTCGTACGATGTTCAAAGAATAACACATGTCGAATTTCGAAAACTTACACTCTTATGGTTGTACAGATATGAGAAAAGTAATCGTTACACCCAATGGGCGGTACCCGTTTTCCCCCTTCTATATCACAAATATTTTGGTGGAAGCCGCACGTTGTTCGAAATATAATATATGCCGAATTAAGCAAACTTCACTCTTATAGTTGTACAGATATGAGAAAACTAAAAGTTTCATCCAATGGTTGTTACTCGTTTTCCCCCTTCTATATCACAAATATTTTGCTGGAAGTCGTACGATGTTCAAAGAATAACACATGTCGAATTTCGAAAACTTACACTCTTATGGTTGTACAGATATGAGAAAAGTAATCGTTACACCCAATGGGCGGTACCCGTTTTCCCCCTTCTATATCACAAATATTTTGCTGGAAGTCGCACGTTGTTCGAAATATAATATATGCCGAATTAAGCAAACTTCACTCTTATAGTTGTACAGATATGAGAAAACTAAAAGTTACATCCAATGGTTGTTACCCGTTTTCCCCCTTCTATATCACAAATATTTTGCTGGAAGTCGTACGATGTTCAAAGAATAACACATGTCGAATTTCGAAAACTTACACTCTTATGGTTGTACAGATATGAGAAAACTAAAAGTTACATCCAATGGTTGTTACCCGTTTTCCCCCTTCTATATCACAAATATTTTGCTGGAAGTCGTACGATATTCAAAGAATAACACATGCCGAATTTCGAAAACTTACACTCTTATAGTTGTACAGATATGAGAAAAGTAATCGTTACACCCAATGGGCGGTACCGTTTCCGCCCTCCTATATCACAAATATTTTGCTGGAAGTCGCACGTTGTTCGAAATATAATATATGCCGAATTAAGCAAACTTCACTCTTATAGTTGTACAGATATGAGAAAACTAAAAGTTACATCCAATGGTTGTTACCCGTTTTCCCCCTTCTATATCACAAATATTTTGCTGGAAGTCGTATGATGTTCAAAGAATAACACATGTCGAATTTGGAAAACTTACACTCTTATGGTTGTACAGATATGAGAAAAGTAATCGTTACACCCAATGGGCGGTACCCGTTTTCCCCCTTCTATATCACAAATATTTTGCTGGAAGTCGCACGTTGTTCGAAATATAATATATGCCGAATTAAGCAAACTTCACTCTTATAGTTGTACAGATATGAGAAAACTAAAAGTTACATCCAATGGTTGTTACCCGTTTTCCCCCTTCTATATCACAAATATTTTGCTGGAAGTCGTACGATGTTCAAAGAATAACACATGTCGAATTTCGAAAACTTATACTCTTATGGTTGTACAGATATGAGAAAAGTAATCGTTACACCCAATGGGCGGTACCCGTTTTCCCCCTTCTATATCACAAATATTTTGGTGGAAGCCGCACGTTGTTCGAAATATAATATATGCCGAATTAAGCAAACTTCACTCTTATAGTTGTACAGATATGAGAAAACTAAAAGTTTCATCCAATGGTTGTTACCCGTTTTCCCCCTTTTATATCACAAATATTTTGCTGGAAGTCGTACGATGTTCAAAGAATAACACATGTCGAATTTCGAAAACTTAAACTCTTATGGTTGTACAGATATGAGAAAAGTAATCGTTACACCCAATGGGCGGTACCCGTTTTCCCCCTTCTATAACACAAATATTTTTCTGGAAGTCGTACGATGTTCAAAGAATAACACATGTCGAATTTCGAAAACTTACACTCTTATGGTTGTACAGATATGAGAAAAGTAATCGTTACACCCAATGGGCGGTACCCGTTTTCCCCCTTCTATATCACAAATATTTTGCTGGAAGTCGCACGTTGTTCGAAATATAATATATGCCGACTTAAGCAAACTTACACTCTTATAGTTGTACAGATATGAGAAAAGTAAAAGTTACATCCAATGGTTGTTACCCGTTTTCCCCCTTCTATATCACAAATATTTAGCTGGAAGTCGTACGTTATTCAAAGAATAACACATGTCGAATTTCGAAAACTTACACTCTTATGGTTGTACAGATATGAGAAAAGTAATCGTTACACCCAATGGGCGGTACCCGTTTTCCCCCTTCTATATCACAAATATTTTGCTGGAAGTCGTACGATGTTCAAAGAATAACACATGTCGAATTTCGAAAACTTATACTCTTATGGTTGTACAGATATGAGAAAAGTAATCGTTACACCCAATGGGCGGTACCCGTTTTCCCCCTTCTATATCACAAATATTTTGGTGGAAGCCGCACGTTGTTCGAAATATAATATATGCCGAATTAAGCAAACTTCACTCTTATAGTTGTACAGATATGAGAAAACTAAAAGTTTCATCCAATGGTTGTTACCCGTTTTCCCCCTTCTATATCACAAATATTTTGCTGGAAGTCGTACGATGTTCAAAGAATAACACATGTCGAATTTCGAAAACGTACACTCTTATGGTTGTACAGATATGAGAAAAGTAATCGTTACACCCAATGGGCGGTACCCGTTTTCCCCCTTCTATATCACAAATATTTTGCTGGAAGTCGCACGTTGTTCGAAATATAATATATGCCGAATTAAGCAAACTTCACTCTTATAGTTGTACAGATATGAGAAAACTAAAAGTTACATCCAATGGTTGTTACCCGTTTTCCCCCTTTTATATCACAAATATTTTGCTGGAAGTCGTACGATGTTCAAAGAATAACACATGTCGAATTTCGAAAACTTAAACTCTTATGGTTGTACAGATATGAGAAAAGTAATCGTTACACCCAATGGGCGGTACCCGTTTTCCCCCTTCTATATCACAAATATTTATGCTGGAAGTCGCACGTTGTTCGAAATATAATATATGCCGAATGAAGCAAACTTCACTCTTATAGTTGTACAGATATGAGAAAACTAAAAGTTACATCCAATGGTTGTTACCCGTTTTCCCCCTTCTATATTACAAATATTTTGCTGGAAGTCGTACGATATTCAAAGAATAACACATGTCGAATTTCGAAAACTTACACTCTTATGGTTGTACAGATATGAGAAAAGTAATCGTTACACCCAATGCGCGGTACCCGTTTTCCCCCTTCTATATCACAAATATTTTGCTGGAAGTCGCACGTTGTTCGAAATATAATATATGCCGAATTAAGCAAACTTCACTCTTATAGTTGTACAGATATGAGAAAACTAAAAGTTACATCCAATGGTTGTTACCCGTTTTCCCCCTTCTATATTACAAATATTTTGCTGGAAGTCGTACGATATTCAAAGAATAACACATGTCGAATTTCGAAAACTTACACTCTTATGGTTGTACAGATATGAGAAAAGTAATCGTTACACCCAATGGGCGGTACCCGTTTTCCCCCTTCTATATCACAAACTTCACTCTTATAGTTGTACAGATATGAGAAAACTAAAAGTTACATCCAATGGTTGTTACCCGTTTTCCCCCTTCTATATTACAAATATTTTGCTGGAAGTCGTACGATATTCAAAGAATAACACATGTCGAATTTCGAAAACTTACACTCTTATGGTTGTACAGATATGAGAAAAGTAATCGTTACACCCAATGGGCGGTACCCGTTTTCCCCCTTCTATATCACAAATATTTTGCTGGAAGTCGTACGTTGTTCGAAATATAATATATGCCGAATTAAGCAAACTTCACTCTTATAGTTGTACAGATATGAGAAAACTAAAAGTTACATCCAATGGTTGTTACCCGTTTTCCCCCTTCTATATCACAAATATTTTGCTGGAAGTCGTACGATATTCAAAGAATAACACATGTCGAATTTCGAAAACTTACACTCTTATGGTTGTACAGATATGAGAAAAGTAATCGTTACACCCAATGGGCGGTACCCGTTTTCCCCCTTCTATATCACAAACTTCACTCTTATAGTTGTACAGATATGAGAAAACTAAAAGTTACATCCAATGGTTGTTACCCGTTTTCCCCCTTCTATATTACAAATATTTTGCTGGGAGTCGTACGATATTCAAAGAATAACACATGTCGAATTTCGAAAACTTACACTCTTATGGTTGTACAGATATGAGAAAAGTAATCGTTACACCCAATGGGCGGTACCCGTTTTCCCCCTTCTATATCACAAATATTTTGCTGGAAGTCGTACGTTGTTCGAAATATAATATATGCCGAATTAAGCAAACTTCACTCTTATAGTTGTACAGATATGAGAAAACTAAAAGTTACATCCAATGGTTGTTACCCGTTTTCCCCCTTCTATATCACAAATATTTTGCTGGAAGTCGTACGTTATTCAAAGAATAACACATGCCGAATTTCGAAAACTTACACTCTTATAGTTGTACAGATATGAGAAAAGTAATCGTTACACCCAATGGGCGGTACCGTTTCCGCCCTCCTATATCACAAATATTTTGCTGGAAGTCGCACGTTGTTCGAAATATAATATATGCCGAATTAAGCAAACTTCACTCTTATAGTTGTACAGATATGAGAAAACTAAAAGTTACATCCAATGGTTGTTACCCGTTTTCCCCCTTCTATATCACAAATATTTTGCTGGAAGTCGTACGTTATTCAAAGAATAACACATGCCGAATTTCGAAAACTTACACTCTTATACTTGTACAGATATGAGAAAAGTAATCGTTACACCCAATGGGCGGTACCGTTTCCGCCCTCCTATATCACAAATATTTTGCTGGAAGTCGCACGTTGTTCGAAATATAATATATGCCGAATTAAGCAAACTTCACTCTTATAGTTGTACAGATATGAGAAAACTAAAAGTTACATCCAATGGTTGTTACCCGTTTTCCCCCTTCTATATCACAAATATTTTGCTGGAAGTCGTACGTTATTCAAAGAATAACACATGCCGAATTTCGAAAACTTACACTCTTATACTTGTACAGATATGAGAAAAGTAATCGTTACACCCAATGGGCGGTACCGTTTCCGCCCTCCTATATCACAAATATTTTGCTGGAAGTCGCACGTTGTTCGAAATATAATATATGCCGAATTAAGCAAACTTCACTCTTATAGTTGTACAGATATGAGAAAACTAAAAGTTACATCCAATGGTTGTTACCCGTTTTCCCCCTTCTATATCACAAATATTTTGCTGGAAGTCGTACGTTATTCAAAGAATAACACATGCCGAATTTCGAAAACTTACACTCTTATACTTGTACAGATATGAGAAAAGTAATCGTTACACCCAATGGGCGGTACCGTTTCCGCCCTCCTATATCACAAATATTTTGCTGGAAGTCGCACGTTGTTCGAAATATAATATATGCCGAATTAAGCAAACTTCACTCTTATAGTTGTACAGATATGAGAAAACTAAAAGTTACATCCAATGGTTGTTACCCGTTTTCCCCCTTCTATATCACAAATATTTTGCTGGAAGTCGTACGTTATTCAAAGAATAACACATGCCGAATTTCGAAAACTTACACCCTTATAGTTGTACAGATATGAGAAAAGTAATCGTTACACCCAATGGGCGGTACCGTTTCCGCCCTCCTATATCACAAATATTTTGCTGGAAGTCGCACGTTGTTCGAAATATAATATATGCCGAATTAAGCAAACTTCACTCTTATAGTTGTACAGATATGAGAAAACTAAAAGTTACATCCAATGGTTGTTACCCGGTTTCCCCCTTCTATATCACAAATATTTTGCTGGAAGTCGTACGTTATTCAAAGAATAACACATGCCGAATTTCGAAAACTTACACTCTTATACTTGTACAGATATGAGAAAAGTAATCGTTACACCCAATGGGCGGTACCGTTTCCGCCCTCCTATATCACAAATATTTTGCTGGAAGTCGCACGTTGTTCGAAATATAATATATGCCGAATTAAGCAAACTTCACTCTTATAGTTGTACAGATATGAGAAAACTAAAAGTTACATCCAATGGTTGTTACCCGTTTTCCCCCTTCTATATTACAAATATTTTGCTGGAAGTCGTACGATGTTCAAAGAATAACACATGTCGAATTTCGAAAACTTACACTCTTATGGTTGTACAGATATGAGAAAAGTAATCGTTACACCCAATTGGGCGGTACCCGTTTTCCCCCTTCTATATCACAAATATTTTGCTGGAAGTCGCACGTTGTTCGAAATATAATATATGCCGAATTAAGCAAACTTCACTCTTATAGTTGTACATATGAGAAAAGTAAAAGTTACATCCAATGGTTGTTACCCGTTTTCCCCCTTCTATATCACAAATATTTAGCTGGAAGTCGTACGTTATTCAAAGAATAACACATGTCGAATTTCGAAAACTTACACTCTTATGGTTGTACAGATATGAGAAAAGTAATCGTTACACCCAATGGGCGGTACCCGTTTTCCCCCTTCTATATCACAAATATTTTGCTGGAAGTCGTACGATGTTCAAAGAATAACACATGTCGAATTTCGAAAACTTATACTCTTATGGTTGTACAGATATGAGAAAAGTAATCGTTACACCCAATGGGCGGTACCCGTTTTCCCCCTTCTATATCACAAATATTTTGGTGGAAGCCGCACGTTGTTCGAAATATAATATATGCCGAATTAAGCAAACTTCACTCTTATAGTTGTACAGATATGAGAAAACTAAAAGTTTTATCCAATGGTTGTTACCCGTTTTCCCCCTTCTATATCACAAATATTTTGCTGGAAGTCGTACGATGTTCAAAGAATAACACATGTCGAATTTCGAAAACGTACACTCTTATGGTTGTACATATATGAGAAAAGTAATCGTTACACCCAATGGGCGGTACCCGTTTTCCCCCTTCTATATCACAAATATTTTGCTGGAAGTCGCACGTTGTTCGAAATATAATATATGCCGAATTAAGCAAACTTCACTCTTATAGTTGTACAGATATGAGAAAACTAAAAGTTACATCCAATGGTTGTTACCCGTTTTCCCCCTTCTATATCACAAATATTTTGCTGGAAGTCGTACGTTATTCAAAGAATAACACATGCCGAATTTCGAAAACTTACACTCTTATAGTTGTACAGATATGAGAAAAGTAATCGTTACACCCAATGGGCGGTACCGTTTCCGCCCTCCTATATCACAAATATTTTGCTGGAAGTCGCACGTTGTTCGAAATATAATATATGCCGAATTAAGCAAACTTCACTCTTATAGTTGTACAGATATGAGAAAACTAAAAGTTACATCCAATGGTTGTTACCCGTTTTCCCCCTTCTATATCACAAATATTTTGCTGGAAGTCGTACGTTATTCAAAGAATAACACATGCCGAATTTCGAAAACTTACACTCTTATAGTTGTACAGATATGAGAAAAGTGATCGTTACACCCAATGGTCGGTACCGTTTCCGCCCTCCTATATCACAAATATGTTGCTGGAAGTCGCACGTTGTTCGAAATATAATATATGCCGAATTAAGCAAACTTCACTCTTATAGTTGTACAGATATGAGAAAACTAAAAGTTACATCCAATGGTTGTTACCCGTTTTCCCCCTTCTATATTACAAATATTTTGCTGGAAGTCGTACGATGTTCAAAGAATAACACATGTCGAATTTCGAAAACTTACACTCTTATGGTTGTACAGATATGAGAAAAGTAATCGTTACACCCAATGGGCGGTACCCGTTTTCCCCCTTCTATATCACAAATATTTTGGTGGAAGTCGCACGTTGTTCGAAATATAATATATGCCGAATTAAGCAAACTTCACTCTTATATTTGTACCGATATGAGAAAACTAAAAGTTACATCCAATGGTTGTTACCCGTTTTCCCCCTTCTATATCACAAATATTTTGCTGGAAGTCGTATGATGTTCAAAGAATAACACATGTCGAATTTGGAAAACTTACACTCTTATGGTTGTACAGATATGAGAAAAGTAATCGTTACACCCAATGGGCGGTACCCGTTTACCCCCTTCTATATCACAAATATTTTGCTGGAAGTCGCACGTTGTTCGAAATATAATATATGCCGAATTAAGCAAACTTCACTCTTATAGTTGTACAGATATGAGAAAACTAAAAGTTACATCCAATGGTTGTTACCCGTTTTCCCCCTTCTATATCACAAATATTTTGCTGGAAGTCGTACGATGTTCAAAGAATAACACATGTCGAATTTCGAAAACTTACACTCTTATGGTTGTACAGATATGAGAAAAGTAATCGTTACACCCAATGGGCGGTACCCGTTTTCCCCCTTCTATATCACAAATATTTTGCTCGAATTCGTACGTTGTTCGAAATATAATATATGCCGAATTAAGCAAACTTCACTCTTATAGTTGTACAGATATGAGAAAACTAAAAGTTACATCCAATGGTTGTTACCCGTTTTCCCCCTTCTATATCACAATTATTTTGCTGGAAGTCGTATGATGTTCAAAGAATAACACATGTCGAATTTGGAAAACTTACACTCTTATGGTTGTACAGATATGAGAAAAGTAATCGTTACACCCAATGGGCGGTACCCGTTTTCCCCCTTCTATATCACAAATATTTTGCTGGAAGTCGCACGTTGTTCGAAATATAATATATGCCGAATTAAGCAAACTTCACTCTTATAGTTGTACAGATATGAGAAAACTAAAAGTTACATCCAATGGTTGTTACCCGTTTTCCCCCTTCTATATCACAAATATTTTGCTGGAAGTCGTACGATGTTCAAAGAATAACACATGTCGAATTTCGAAAACTTATACTCTTATGGTTGTACAGATATGAGAAAAGTAATCGTTACACCCAATGGGCGGTACCCGTTTTCCCCCTTCTATATCACAAATATTTTGGTGGAAGCCGCACGTTGTTCGAAATATAATATATGCCGAATTAAGCAAACTTCACTCTTATAGTTGTACAGATATGAGAAAACTAAAAGTTTCATCCAATGGTTGTTACTCGTTTTCCCCCTTCTATATCACAAATATTTTGCTGGAAGTCGTACGATGTTCAAAGAATAACACATGTCGAATTTCGAAAACGTACACTCTTATGGTTGTACAGATATGAGAAAAGTAATCGTTACACCCAATGGGCGGTACCCGTTTTCCCCCTTCTATATCACAAATATTTTGCTGGAAGTCGCACGTTGTTCGAAATATAATATATGCCGAATTAAGCAAACTTCACTCTTATAGTTGTACAGATATGAGAAAACTAAAAGTTACATCCAATGGTTGTTACCCGTTTTCCCCCTTCTATATCACAAATATTTTGCTGGAAGTCGTACGATATTCAAAGAATAACACATGCCGAATTTCGAAAACTTACACTCTTATAGTTGTACAGATATGAGAAAAGTAATCGTTACACCCAATGGGCGGTACCGTTTCCGCCCTCCTATATCACAAATATTTTGCTGGAAGTCGCACGTTGTTCGAAATATAATATATGCCGAATTAAGCAAACTTCACTCTTATAGTTGTACAGATATGAGAAAACTAAAAGTTACATCCAATGGTTGTTACCCGTTTTCCCCCTTCTATATCACAAATATTTTGCTGGAAGTCGTACGTTATTCAAAGAATAACACATGCCGAATTTCGAAAACTTACACTCTTATAGTTGTACAGATATGAGAAAAGTAACCGTTACACCCAATGGGCGGTACCGTTTCCGCCCTCCTATATCACAAATATTTTGCTGGAAGTCGCACGTTGTTTGAAATATAATATATGCCGAATTAAGCAAACTTCACTCTTATAGTTGTACAGATATGAGAAAACTAAAAGTTACATCCAATGGTTGTTACCCGTTTTCCCCCTTCTATATTACAAATATTTTGCTGGAAGTCGTACGATGTTCAAAGAATAACACATGTCGAATTTCGAAAACTTACACTCTTATGGTTGTACAGATATGAGAAAAGTAATCGTTACACCCAATGGGCGGTACCCGTTTTCCCCCTTCTATTTCACAAATATTTTGCTGGAAGTCGCACGTTGTTCGAAATATAATATATGCCGAATTAAGCAAACTTCACTCTTATAGTTGTACAGATATGAGAAAACTAAAAGTTACATCCAATGGTTGTTACCCGTTTTCCCCCTTCTATATCACAAATATTTTGCTGGAAGTCGTACGATGTTCAAAGAATAACACATGTCGAATTTCGAAAACTTACACTCTTATGGTTGTACAGATATGAGAAAAGTAATCGTTACACCCAATGGGCGGTACCCGTTTTCCCCCTTCTATATCACAAATATTTTGCTGGAAGTCGTACGTTGTTCGAAATATAATATATGCCGAATTAAGCAAACTTCACTCTTATAGTTGTACAGATATGAGAAAACTAAAAGTTACATCCAATGGTTGTTACCCGTTTTCCCCCTTCTATATCACAAATATTTTGCTGGAAGTCGTATGATGTTCAAAGAATAACACATGTCGAATTTGGAAAACTTACACTCTTATGGTTGTACAGATATGAGAAAAGTAATCGTTACACCCAATGGGCGGTACCCGTTTTCCCCCTTCTATATCACAAATATTTTGCTGGAAGTCGCACGTTGTTCGAAATATAATATATGCCGAATTAAGCAAACTTCACTCTTATAGTTGTACAGATATGAGAAAACTAAAAGTTACATCCAATTGTTGTTACCCGTTTTCCCCCTTCTATATCACAAATATTTTGCTGGAAGTCGTACGATGTTCAAAGAATAACACATGTCGAATTTCGAAAACTTATACTCTTATGGTTGTACAGATATGAGAAAAGTAATCGTTACACCCAATGGGCGGTACCCGTTTTCCCCCTTCTATGTCACAAATATTTTGGTGGAAGCCGCACGTTGTTCGAAATATAATATATGCCGAATTAAGCAAACTTCACTCTTATAGTTGTACAGATATGAGAAAACTAAAAGTTACATCCAATGGTTGTTACCCGTTTTCCCCCTTCTATATCACAAATATTTTGCTGGAAGTCGTACGATGTTCAAAGAATAACACATGTCGAATTTCGAAAACTTATACTCTTATGGTTGTACAGATATGAGAAAAGTAATCGTTACACCCAATGGGCGGTACCCGTTTTCCCCCTTCTATATCACAAATATTTTGGTGGAAGCCGCACGTTGTTCGAAATATAATATATGCCGAATTAAGCAAACTTCACTCTTATAGTTGTACAGATATGAGAAAACTAAAAGTTACATCCAATGGTTGTTACCCGTTTTCCCCCTTCTATATCACAAATATTTTGCTGGAAGTCGTATGATGTTCAAAGAATAACACATGTCGAATTTGGAAAACTTACACTCTTATGGTTGTACAGATATGAGAAAAGTAATCGTTACACCCAATGGGCGGTACCCGTTTTCCCCATTCTATATCACAAATATTTTGCTGGAAGTCGCACGTTGTTCGAAATATAATATATGCCGAATTAAGCAAACTTCACTCTTATAGTTGTACAGATATGAGAAAACTAAAAGTTTCATCCAATGGTTGTTACCCGTTTTCCACCTTCTATATCACAAATATTTTGCTGGAAGTCGCACGATGTTCAAAGAATAACACATGTCGAATTTCGAAAACGTACACTCTTATGGTTGTACAGATATGAGAAAAGTAATCGTTACACCCAATGGGCGGTACCCGTTTTCCCCCTTCTATATCACAAATATTTTGCTGGAAGTCGTATGATGTTCAAAGAATAACACATGTCGAATTTCGAAAACTTACACTCTTATGGTTGTACAGATATGAGAAAAGTAATCGTTACACCCAATGGGCGGTACCCGTTTTCCCCCTTCTATATCACAAATATTTTGCTGGAAGTCGCACGTTGTTCGAAATATAATATATGCCGAATTAAGCAAACTTCACTCTTATAGTTGTACAGATATGAGAAAACTAAAAGTTACATCCAATGGTTGTTACCCGTTTTCCCCCTTCTATATCACAAATATTTTGCTGGAAGTCGTATGATGTTCAAAGAATAACACATGTCGAATTTGGAAAACTTACACTCTTATGGTTGTACAGATATGAGAAAAGTAATCGTTACACCCAATGGGCGGTACCCGTTTTCCCCCTTCTATATCACAAATATTTTGCTGGAAGTCGCACGTTGTTCGAAATATAATATATGCCGAATTAAGCAAACTTCACTCTTTTAGTTGTACAGATATGAGAAAACTAAAAGTTACATCCAATGGTTGTTACCCGTTTTCCCCCTTCTATATCACAAATATTTTGCTGGAAGTCGTACGATGTTCAAAGAATAACACATGTCGAATTTCGAAAACTTATACTCTTATGGTTGTACAGATATGAGAAAAGTAATCGTTACACCCAATGGGCGGTACCCGTTTTCCCCCTTCTATATCACAAATATTTTGGTGGAAGCCGCACGTTGTTCGAAATATAATATATGCCGAATTAAGCAAACTTCACTCTTATAGTTGTACAGATATGAGAAAACTAAAAGTTTCATCCAATGGTTGTTACCCGTTTTCCCCCTTCTATATCACAAATATTTTGCTGGAAGTCGCACGATGTTCAAAGAATAACACATGTCGAATTTCGAAAACGTACACTCTTATGGTTGTACAGATATGAGAAAAGTAATCGTTACACCCAATGGGCGGTACCCGTTTTCCCCCTTCTTTATCACAAATATTTTGCTGGAAGTCGCACGTTGTTCGAAATATAATATATGCCGAATTAAACAAACTTCACTCTTATAGTTGTACAGATATGAGAAAACTAAAAGTTACATCCAATGGTTGTTACCCGTTTTCCCCCTTCTATATTACAAATATTTTGCTGGAAGTCGTACGATGTTCAAAGAATAACACATGCCGAATTTGGAAAACTTACACTCTTATGGTTGTACAGATATGAGAAAAGTAATCGTTACACCCAATGGGCGGTACCCGTTTTCCCCCTTCTATATCACAAATATTTTGCTGGAAGTCGCACGTTGTTCGAAATATAATATATGCCGAATTAAGCAAACTTCACTCTTATAGTTGTACAGATATGAGAAAACTAAAAGTTACATCCAATGGTTGTTACCCGTTTTCTCCCTTCTATATCACAAATATTTTGCTGGAAGTCGTACGATGTTCAAAGAATAACACATGTCGAATTTCGAAAACTTAAACTCTTATGGTTGTACAGATATGAGAAAAGTAATCGTTACACCCAATGGGCGGTACCCGTTTTCCCCCTTCTATATCACAAATATTTTGCTGGAAGTCGCACGTTGTTCGAAATATAATATATGCCGAATTAAGCAAACTTCACTCTTATAGTTGTACAGATATGAGAAAACTAAAAGTTACATCCAATGGTTGTTACCCGTTTTCCCCCTTCTATATTACAAATATTTTGCTGGAAGTCGTACGATGTTCAAAGAATAACACATGTCGAATTTCGAAAACTTACACTCTTATGGTTGTACAGATATGAGAAAAGTAATCGTTACACCCAATGGGCGGTACCCGTTTTCCCCCTTCTATATCACAAATATTTTGCTGGAAGTCGCACGTTGTTCGAAATATAATATATGCCGAATTAAGCAAACTTCACTCTTATAGTTGTACAGATATGAGAAAACTAAAAGTTACATCCAATGGTTGTTACCCGTTTTCCCCCTTCTATATTACAAATATTTTGCTGGAAGTCGTACGATGTTCAAAGAATAACACATGTCGAATTTCGAAAACTTACACTCTTATGGTTGTACAGATATGAGAAAAGTAATCGTTACACCCAATGGGCGGTACCCGTTTTCCCCCTTCTATATCACAAATATTTTGCTGGAAGTCGCACGTTGTTCGAAATATAATATATGCCGAATTAAGCAAACTTCACTCTTATAGTTGTACAGATATGAGAAAACTAAAAGTTACATCCAATAATTGTTACCCGTTTTCCCCCTTCTATATTACAAATATTTTGCTGGAAGTCGTACGATGTTCAAAGAATAACACATGTCGAATTTCGAAAACTTACACTCTTATGGTTGTACAGATATGAGAAAAGTAATCGTTACACCCAATGGGCGGTACCCGTTTTCCCCCTTCTATATCACAAATATTTTGCTGGAAGTCGCACGTTGTTCGAAATATAATATATGCCGAATTAAGCAAACTTCACTCTTATAGTTGTACAGATATGAGAAAACTAAAAGTTACATCCAATGGTTGTTACCCGTTTTCTCCCTTCTATATCACAAATATTTTGCTGGAAGTCGTACGATGTTCAAAGAATAACACATGTCGAATTTCGAAAACTTAAACTCTTATGGTTGTACAGATATGAGAAAAGTAATCGTTACACCCAATGGGCGGTACCCGTTTTCCCCCTTCTATATCACAAATATTTTGCTGGAAGTCGCACGTTGTTCGAAATATAATATATGCCGAATTAAGCAAACTTCACTCTTATAGTTGTACAGATATGAGAAAACTAAAAGTTACATCCAATGGTTGTTACCCGTTTTCCCCCTTCTATATTACAAATATTTTGCTGGAAGTCGTACGATGTTCAAAGAATAACACATGTCGAATTTCGAAAACTTACACTCTTATGGTTGTACAGATATGAGAAAAGTAATCGTTACACCCAATGGGCGGTACCCGTTTTCCCCCTTCTATATCACAAATATTTTGCTGGAAGTCGCACGTTGTTCGAAATATAATATATGCCGAATTAAGCAAACTTCACTCTTATAGTTGTACAGATATGAGAAAACTAAAAGTTACATCCAATGGTTGTTAACCGTTTTCCCCCTTCTATATTACAAATATTTTGCTGGAAGTCGTACGATGTTCAAAGAATAACACATGTCGAATTTCGAAAACTTACACTCTTATGGTTGTACAGATATGAGAAAAGTAATCGTTACACCCAATGGGCGGTACCCGTTTTCCCCCTTCTATATCACAAATATTTTGCTGGAAGTCGCACGTTGTTCGAAATATAATATATGCCGAATTAAGCAAACTTCACTCTTATAGTTGTACAGATATGAGAAAACTAAAAGTTACATCCAATGGTTGTTAACCGTTTTCCCCCTTCTATATTACAAATATTTTGCTGGAAGTCGTACGATGTTCAAAGAATAACACATGTCGAATTTCGAAAACTTACACTCTTATGGTTGTACAGATATGAGAAAAGTAATCGTTACACCCAATGGGCGGTACCCGTTTTCCCCCTTCTATATCACAAATATTTTGCTGGAAGTCGCACGTTGTTCGAAATATAATATATGCCGAATTAAGCAAACTTCACTCTTATAGTTGTACAGATATGAGAAAACTAAAAGTTACATCCAATGGTTGTTACCCGTTTTCCCCCTTCTATATTACAAATATTTTGCTGGAAGTCGTACGATGTTCAAAGAATAACACATGTCGAATTTCGAAAACTTACACTCTTATGGTTGTACAGATATGAGAAAAGTAATCGTTACACCCAATGGGCGGTACCCGTTTTCCCCCTTCTATATCACAAATATTTTGCTGGAAGTCGCACGTTGTTCGAAATATAATATATGCCGAATTAAGCAAACTTCACTCTTATAGTTGTACAGATATGAGAAAACTAAAAGTTACATCCAATGGTTGTTACCCGTTTTCCCCCTTCTATATTACAAATATTTTGCTGGAAGTCGTACGATGTTCAAAGAATAACACATGTCGAATTTCGAAAACTTACACTCTTATGGTTGTACAGATATGAGAAAAGTAATCGTTACACCCAATGGGCGGTACCCGTTTTCCCCCTTCTATATCACAAATATTTTGCTGGAAGTCGCACGTTGTTCGAAATATAATATATGCCGAATTAAGCAAACTTCACTCTTATAGTTGTACAGATATGAGAAAACTAAAAGTTACATCCAATGGTTGTTACCCGTTTTCTCCCTTCTATATCACAAATATTTTGCTGGAAGTCGTACGATGTTCAAAGAATAACACATGTCGAATTTCGAAAACTTAAACTCTTATGGTTGTACAGATATGAGAAAAGTAATCGTTACACCCAATGGGCGGTACCCGTTTTCCCCCTTCTATATCACAAATATTTTGCTGGAAGTCGCACGTTGTTCGAAATATAATATATGCCGAATTAAGCAAACTTCACTCTTATAGTTGTACAGATATGAGAAAACTAAAAGTTACATCCAATGGTTGTTACCCGTTTTCCCCCTTCTATATTACAAATATTTTGCTGGAAGTCGTACGATGTTCAAAAAATAACACATGTCGAATTTCGAAAACTTACACTCTTATGGTTGTACAGATATGAGAAAAGTAATCGTTACACCCAATGGGCGGTACCCGTTTTCCCCCTTCTATATCACAAATATTTTGCTGGAAGTCGCACGTTGTTCGAAATATAATATATGCCGAATTAAGCAAACTTCACTCTTATAGTTGTACAGATATGAGAAAACTAAAAGTTACATCCAATGGTTGTTAACCGTTTTCCCCCTTCTATATTACAAATATTTTGCTGGAAGTCGTACGATGTTCAAAGAATAACACATGTCGAATTTCGAAAACTTACACTCTTATGGTTGTACAGATATGAGAAAAGTAATCGTTACACCCAATGGGCGGTACCCGTTTTCCCCCTTCTATATCACAAATATTTTGCTGGAAGTCGCACGTTGTTCGAAATATAATATATGCCGAATTAAGCAAACTTCACTCTTATACTTGTACAGATATGAGAAAACTAAAAGTTACATCCAATGGTTGTTACCCGTTTTCCCCCTTCTATATTACAAATATTTTGCTGGAAGTCGTACGATGTTCAAAGAATAACACATGTCGAATTTCGAAAACTTACACTCTTATGGTTGTACAGATATGAGAAAAGTAATCGTTACACCCAATGGGCGGTACCCGTTTTCCCCCTTCTATATCACAAATATTTTGCTGGAAGTCGCACGTTGTTCGAAATATAATATATGCCGAATTAAGCAAACTTCACTCTTATAGTTGTACAGATATGAGAAAACTAAAAGTTACATCCAATGGTTGTTACCCGTTTTCCCCCTTCTATATCACAAATATTTTGCTGGAAGTCGTACGATGTTCAAAGAATAACACATGTCGAATTTCGAAAACTTACACTCTTATGGTTGTACAGATATGAGAAAAGTAATCGTTACACCCAATGGGCGGTACCCGTTTTCCCCCTTCTATATCACAAATATTTTGCTGGAAGTCGCACGTTGTTCGAAATATAATATATGCCGAATTAAGCAAACTTCACTCTTATAGTTGTACAGATATGAGAAAACTAAAAGTTACATCCAATGGTTGTTACCCGTTTTCTCCCTTCTATATCACAAATATTTTGCTGGAAGTCGTACGATGTTCAAAGAATAACACATGTCGAATTTCGAAAACTTAAACTCTTATGGTTGTACAGATATGAGAAAAGTAATCGTTACACCCAATGGGCGGTACCCGTTTTCCCCCTTCTATATCACAAATATTTTGCTGGAAGTCGCACGTTGTTCGAAATATAATATATGCCGAATTAAGCAAACTTCACTCTTATAGTTGTACAGATATGAGAAAACTAAAAGTTACATCCAATGGTTGTTACCCGTTTTCCCCCTTCTATATTACAAATATTTTGCTGGAAGTCGTACGATGTTCAAAGAATAACACATGTCGAATTTCGAAAACTTACACTCTTATGGTTGTACAGATATGAGAAAAGTAATCGTTACACCCAATGGGCGGTACCCGTTTTCCCCCTTCTATATCACAAATATTTTGCTGGAAGTCGCACGTTGTTCGAAATATAATATATGCCGAATTAAGCAAACTTCACTCTTATAGTTGTACAGATATGAGAAAACTAAAAGTTACATCCAATGGTTGTTAACCGTTTTCCCCCTTCTATATTACAAATATTTTGCTGGAAGTCGTACGATGTTCAAAGAATAACACATGTCGAATTTCGAAAACTTACACTCTTATGGTTGTACAGATATGAGAAAAGTAATCGTTACACCCAATGGGCGGTACCCGTTTTCCCCCTTCTATATCACAAATATTTTGCTGGAAGTCGCACGTTGTTCGAAATATAATATATGCCGAATTAAGCAAACTTCACTCTTATAGTTGTACAGATATGAGAAAACTAAAAGTTACATCCAATGGTTGTTAACCGTTTTCCCCCTTCTATATTACAAATATTTTGCTGGAAGTCGTACGATGTTCAAAGAATAACACATGTCGAATTTCGAAAACTTACACTCTTATGGTTGTACAGATATGAGAAAAGTAATCGTTACACCCAATGGGCGGTACCCGTTTTCCCCCTTCTATATCACAAATATTTTGCTGGAAGTCGCACGTTGTTCGAAATATAATATATGCCGAATTAAGCAAACTTCACTCTTATAGTTGTACAGATATGAGAAAACTAAAAGTTACATCCAATGGTTGTTACCCGTTTTCCCCCTTCTATATTACAAATATTTTGCTGGAAGTCGTACGATGTTCAAAGAATAACACATGTCGAATTTCGAAAACTTACACTCTTATGGTTGTACAGATATGAGAAAAGTAATCGTTACACCCAATGGGCGGTACCCGTTTTCCCCCTTCTATATCACAAATATTTTGCTGGAAGTCGCACGTTGTTCGAAATATAATATATGCCGAATTAAGCAAACTTCACTCTTATAGTTGTACAGATATGAGAAAACTAAAAGTTACATCCAATGGTTGTTACCCGTTTTCCCCCTTCTATATTACAAATATTTTGCTGGAAGTCGTACGATGTTCAAAGAATAACACATGTCGAATTTCGAAAACTTACACTCTTATGGTTGTACAGATATGAGAAAAGTAATCGTTACACCCAATGGGCGGTACCCGTTTTCCCCCTTCTATATCACAAATATTTTGCTGGAAGTCGCACGTTGTTCGAAATATAATATATGCCGAATTAAGCAAACTTCACTCTTATAGTTGTACAGATATGAGAAAACTAAAAGTTACATCCAATGGTTGTTACCCGTTTTCTCCCTTCTATATCACAAATATTTTGCTGGAAGTCGTACGATGTTCAAAGAATAACACATGTCGAATTTCGAAAACTTAAACTCTTATGGTTGTACAGATATGAGAAAAGTAATCGTTACACCCAATGGGCGGTACCCGTTTTCCCCCTTCTATATCACAAATATTTTGCTGGAAGTCGCACGTTGTTCGAAATATAATATATGCCGAATTAAGCAAACTTCACTCTTATAGTTGTACAGATATGAGAAAACTAAAAGTTACATCCAATGGTTGTTACCCGTTTTCCCCCTTCTATATTACAAATATTTTGCTGGAAGTCGTACGATGTTCAAAAAATAACACATGTCGAATTTCGAAAACTTACACTCTTATGGTTGTACAGATATGAGAAAAGTAATCGTTACACCCAATGGGCGGTACCCGTTTTCCCCCTTCTATATCACAAATATTTTGCTGGAAGTCGCACGTTGTTCGAAATATAATATATGCCGAATTAAGCAAACTTCACTCTTATAGTTGTACAGATATGAGAAAACTAAAAGTTACATCCAATGGTTGTTAACCGTTTTCCCCCTTCTATATTACAAATATTTTGCTGGAAGTCGTACGATGTTCAAAGAATAACACATGTCGAATTTCGAAAACTTACACTCTTATGGTTGTACAGATATGAGAAAAGTAATCGTTACACCCAATGGGCGGTACCCGTTTTCCCCCTTCTATATCACAAATATTTTGCTGGAAGTCGCACGTTGTTCGAAATATAATATATGCCGAATTAAGCAAACTTCACTCTTATACTTGTACAGATATGAGAAAACTAAAAGTTACATCCAATGGTTGTTACCCGTTTTCCCCCTTCTATATTACAAATATTTTGCTGGAAGTCGTACGATGTTCAAAGAATAACACATGTCGAATTTCGAAAACTTACACTCTTATGGTTGTACAGATATGAGAAAAGTAATCGTTACACCCAATGGGCGGTACCCGTTTTCCCCCTTCTATATCACAAATATTTTGCTGGAAGTCGCACGTTGTTCGAAATATAATATATGCCGAATTAAGCAAACTTCACTCTTATAGTTGTACAGATATGAGAAAACTAAAAGTTACATCCAATGGTTGTTACCCGTTTTCCCCCTTCTATATTACAAATATTTTGCTGGAAGTCGTACGATGTTCAAAGAATAACACATGTCGAATTTCGAAAACTTACACTCTTATGGTTGTACAGATATGAGAAAAGTAATCGTTACACCCAATGGGCGGTACCCGTTTTCCCCCTTCTATATCACAAATATTTTGCTGGAAGTCGCACGTTGTTCGAAATATAATATATGCAGAATTAAGCAAACTTCACTCTTATACTTGTACAGATATGAGAAAACTAAAAGTTACATCCAATGGTTGTTACCCGTTTTCCCCCTTCTATATTACAAATATTTTGCTGGAAGTCGTACGATGTTCAAAGAATAACACATGTCGAATTTCGAAAACTTACACTCTTATGGTTGTACAGATATGAGAAAAGTAATCGTTACACCCAATGGGCGGTACCCGTTTTCCCCCTTCTATATCACAAATATTTTGCTGGAAGTCGCACGTTGTTCGAAATATAATATATGCCGAATTAAGCAAACTTCACTCTTATACTTGTACAGATATGAGAAAACTAAAAGTTACATCCAATGGTTGTTACCCGTTTTCCCCCTTCTATATTACAAATATTTTTCTGGAAGTCGTACGATGTTCAAAGAATAACACATGTCGAATTTGGAAAACTTACACTCTTATGGTTGTACAGATATGAGAAAAGTAATCGTTACACCCAATGGGCGGTACCCGTTTTCCCCCTTCTATATCACAAATATTTTGCTGGAAGTCGTACGTTGTTCGAAATATAATATATGCCGAATTAAGCAAACTTCACTCTTATAGTTGTACAGATATGAGAAAACTAAAAGTTACATCCAATGGTTGTTACCCGTTTTCCCCCTTCTATATCACAAATATTTTGCTGGAAGTCGTACGTTATTCAAAGAATAACACATGCCGAATTTCGAAAACTTACACTCTTATAGTTGTACAGATATGAGAAAAGTAATCGTTACACCCAATGGGCGGAACCGTTTCCGCCCTCCTATATCACAAATATTTTGCTGGAAGTCGCACGTTGTTCGAAATATAATATATGCCGAATTAAGCAAACTTCACTCTTATAGTTGTACAGATATGAGAAAACTAAAAGTTACATCCAATGGTTGTTACCCGTTTGCCCCCTTCTATATCACAAATATTTTGCTGGAAGTCGTACGTTATTCAAAGAATAACACATGCCGAATTTCGAAAACTTACACTCTTATAGTTGTACAGATATGAGAAAACTAAAAGTTACATCCAATGGTTGTTACCCGTTTTCCCCCTTCTATATTACAAATATTTTGCTGGAAGTCGTACGATGTTCAAAGAATAACACATGTCGAATTTCGAAAACTTACACTCTTATGGTTGTACAGATATGAGAAAAGTAATCGTTACACCCAATGGGCGGTACCCGTTTTCCCCCTTCTATATCACAAATATTTTGCTGGAAGTCGCACGTTGTTCGAAATATAATATATGCCGAATTAAGCAAACTTCACTCTTATAGTTGTACAGATATGAGAAAACTAAAAGTTACATCCAATGGTTGTTACCCGTTTGCCCCCTTCTATATCACAAATATTTTGCTGGAAGTCGTACGTTATTCAAAGAATAACACATGCCGAATTTCGAAAACTTACACTCTTATAGTTGTACAGATATGAGAAAACTAAAAGTTACATCCAATGGTTGTTACCCGTTTTCCCCCTTCTATATTACAAATATTTTGCTGGAAGTCGTACGATGTTCAAAGAATAACACATGTCGAATTTCGAAAACTTACACTCTTATGGTTGTACAGATATGAGAAAAGTAATCGTTACACCCAATGGGCGGTACCCGTTTTCCCCCTTCTATATCACAAATATTTTGCTGGAAGTCGCACGTTGTTCGAAATATAATATATGCCGAATTAAGCAAACTTCACTCTTATAGTTGTACAGATATGAGAAAACTAAAAGTTACATCCAATGGTTGTTACCCGTTTTCCCCCTTCTATATCACAAATATTTTGCTGGAAGTCGTACGATGTTCAAAGAATAACACATGTCGAATTTCGAAAACTTACACTCTTATGGCTGTACAGATATGAGAAAAGTAATCGTTACACCCAATGGGCGGTACCCGTTTTCCCCCTTCTATATCACAAATATTTTGCTGGAAGTCGTACGTTGTTCGAAATATAATATATGCCGAATTAAGCAAACTTCACTCTTATAGTTGTACAGATATGAGAAAACTAAAAGTTACATCCAATGGTTGTTATCCGTTTTCCCCCTTCTATATCACAAATATTTTGCTGGAAGTCGTACGATGTTCAAAGAATAACACATGTCGAATTTCGAAAACTTAAACTCTTATGGTTGTACAGATATGAGAAAAGTAATCGTTACACCCAATGGGCGGTACCCGTTTTCCCCCTTCTATATCACAAATATTTATGCTGGAAGTCGCACGTTGTTCGAAATATAATATATGCCGAATTAAGCAAACTTCACTCTTATAGTTGTACAGATATGAGAAAACTAAAAGTTACATCCAATGGTTGTTACCCGTTTTCCCCCTTCTATATCACAAATATTTTGCTGGAAGTCGTACGTTATTCAAAGAATAACACATGCCGAATTTCGAAAACTTACACTCTTATAGTTGTACAGATATGAGAAAAGTAATCGTTACACCCAATGGGCGGTACCGTTTCCGCCCTCCTATATCACAAATATGTTGCTGGAAGTCGCACGTTGTTCGAAATATAATATATGCCGAATTAAGCAAACTTCACTCTTATAGTTGTACAGATATGAGAAAACTAAAAGTTACATCCAATGGTTGTTACCCGTTTTCCCCCTTCTATATTACAAATATTTTGCTGGAAGTCGTACGATGTTCAAAGAATAACACATGTCGAATTTCGAAAACTTACACTCTTATGGTTGTACAGATATGAGAAAAGTAATCGTTACATCCAATGGGCGGTACCCGTTTTCCCCCTTCTATATCACAAATATTCTGCTGGAAGTCGCACGTTGTTCGAAATATAATATATGCCGAATTAAGCAAACTTCACTCTTATAGTTGTACAGATATGAGAAAACTAAAAGTTACATCCAATGGTTGTTACCCGTTTTCCCCCTTCTATATCACAAATATTTTGCTGGAAGTCGTATGATGTTCAAAGAATAACACATGTCGAATTTGGAAAACTTACACTCTTATGGTTGTACAGATATGAGAAAAGTAATCGTTACACCCAATGGGCGGTACCCGTTTTCCCCCTTCTATATCACAAATATTTTGCTGGAAGTCGCACGTTGTTCGAAATATAATATATGCCGAATTAAGCAAACTTCACTCTTATAGTTGTACAGATATGAGAAAACTAAAAGTTACATCCAATGGTTGTTACCCGTTTTCCCCCTTCTATATCACAAATATTTTGCTGGAAGTCGTATGATGTTCAAAGAATAACACATGTCGAATTTGGAAAACTTACACTCTTATGGTTGTACAGATATGAGAAAAGTAATCGTTACATCCAATGGGCGGTACCCGTTTTCCCCCTTCTATATCACAAATATTCTGCTGGAAGTCGCACGTTGTTCGAAATATAATATATGCCGAATTAAGCAAACTTCACTCTTATAGTTGTACAGATATGAGAAAACTAAAAGTTACATCCAATGGTTGTTACCCGTTTTCCCCCTTCTATATCACAAATATTTTGCTGGAAGTCGTATGATGTTCAAAGAATAACACATGTCGAATTTCGAAAACTTACACTCTTATGGTTGTACAGATATGAGAAAAGTAATCGTTACACCCAATGGGCGGTACCCGTTTTCCCCCTTCTATATCACAAATATTTTGCTGGAAGTCGCACGTTGTTCGAAATATAATATATGCCGAATTAAGCAAACTTCACTCTTATAGTTGTACAGATATGAGAAAACTAAAAGTTACATCCAATGGTTGTTACCCGTTTTCCCCCTTCTATATTACAAATATTTTGCTGGAAGTCGTACGATGTTCAAAGAATAACTCATGTCGAATTTCGAAAACTTACACTCTTATGGTTGTACAGATATGAGAAAAGTAATCGTTACATCCAATGGGCGGTACCCGTTTTCCCCCTTCTATATCACAAATATTCTGCTGGAAGTCGCACGTTGTTCGAAATATAATATATGCCGAATTAAGCAAACTTCACTCTTATAGTTGTACAGATATGAGAAAACTAAAAGTTACATCCAATGGTTGTTACCCGTTTTCCCCCTTCTATATTACAAATATTTTGCTGGAAGTCGTACGATGTTCAAAGAATAACTCATGTCGAATTTCGAAAACTTACACTCTTATGGTTGTACAGATATGAGAAAAGTAATCGTTACATCCAATGGGCGGTACCCGTTTTCCCCCTTCTATATCACAAATATTCTGCTGGAAGTCGCACGTTGTTCGAAATATAATATATGCCGAATTAAGCAAACTTCACTCTTATAGTTGTACAGATATGAGAAAACTAAAAGTTACATCCAATGGTTGTTACCCGTTTTCCCCCTTCTATATTACAAATATTTTGCTGGAAGTCGTACGATGTTCAAAGAATAACTCATGTCGAATTTCGAAAACTTACACTCTTATGGTTGTACAGATATGAGAAAAGTAATCGTTACATCCAATGGGCGGTACCCGTTTTCCCCCTTCTATATCACAAATATTCTGCTGGAAGTCGCACGTTGTTCGAAATATAATATATGCCGAATTAAGCAAACTTCACTCTTATAGTTGTACAGATATGAGAAAACTAAAAGTTACATCCAATGGTTGTTACCCGTTTTCCCCCTTCTATATCACAAATATTTTGCTGGAAGTCGTACGATGTTCAAAGAATAACACATGTCGAATTTCGAAAACTTACACTCTTATGGTTGTACAGATATGAGAAAAGTAATCGTTACACCCAATGGGCGGTACCCGTTTTCCCCCTTCTATATCACAAATATTCTGCTGGAAGTCGCACGTTGTTCGAAATATAATATATGCCGAATTAAGCAAACTTCACTCTTATAGTTGTACAGATATGAGAAAACTAAAAGTTACATCCAATGGTTGTTACCCGTTTTCCCCCTTCTATATCACAAATATTTTGCTGGAAGTCGTACGATGTTCAAAGAATAACACATGTCGAATTTCGAAAACTTACACTCTTATGGTTGTACAGATATGAGAAAAGTAATCGTTACACCCAATGGGCGGTACCCGTTTTCCCCCTTCTATATCACAAATATTCTGCTGGAAGTCGCACGTTGTTCGAAATATAATATATGCCGAATTAAGCAAACTTCACTCTTATAGTTGTACAGATATGAGAAAACTAAAAGTTACATCCAATGGTTGTTACCCGTTTTCCCCCTTCTATATCACAAATATTTTGCTGGAAGTCGTACGATGTTCAAAGAATAACTCATGTCGAATTTCGAAAACTTACACTCTTATGGTTGTACAGATATGAGAAAAGTAATCGTTACACCCAATGGGCGGTACCCGTTTTCCCCCTTCTATATCACAAATATTCTGCTGGAAGTCGCACGTTGTTCGAAATATAATATATGCCGAATTAAGCAAACTTCACTCTTATAGTTGTACAGATATGAGAAAACTAAAAGTTACATCCAATGGTTGTTACCCGTTTTCCCCCTTCTATATCACAAATATTTTGCTGGAAGTCGTACGATGTTCAAAGAATAACACATGTCGAATTTCGAAAACTTACACTCTTATGGTTGTACAGATATGAGAAAAGTAATCGTTACACCCAATGGGCGGTACCCGTTTTCCCCCTTCTATATCACAAATATTCTGCTGGAAGTCGCACGTTGTTCGAAATATAATATATGCCGAATTAAGCAAACTTCACTCTTATAGTTGTACAGATATGAGAAAACTAAAAGTTACATCCAATGGTTGTTACCCGTTTTCCCCCTTCTATATCACAAATATTTTGCTGGAAGTCGTACGATGTTCAAAGAATAACTCATGTCGAATTTCGAAAACTTACACTCTTATGGTTGTACAGATATGAGAAAAGTAATCGTTACACCCAATGGGCGGTACCCGTTTTCCCCCTTCTATATCACAAATATTTTGCTGGAAGTCGTACGTTGTTCGAAATATAATATATGCCGAATTAAGCAAACTTCACTCTTATAGTTGTACAGATATGAGAAAACTAAAAGTTACATCCAATGGTTGTTATCCGTTTTCCCCCTTCTATATCACAAATATTTTGCTGGAAGTCGTACGATGTTCAAAGAATAACACATGTCGAATTTCGAAAACTTAAACTCTTATGGTTGTACAGATATGAGAAAAGTAATCGTTACACCCAATGGGCGGTACCCGTTTTCCCCCTTCTATATTACAAATATTTTGCTGGAAGTCGTACGATGTTCAAAGAATAACTCATGTCGAATTTCGAAAACTTACACTCTTATGGTTGTACAGATATGAGAAAAGTAATCGTTACACCCAATGGGCGGTACCCGTTTTCCCCCTTCTATATCACAAATATTTTGCTGGAAGTCGTACGTTGTTCGAAATATAATATATGCCGAATTAAGCAAACTTCACTCTTATAGTTGTACAGATATGAGAAAACTAAAAGTTACATCCAATGGTTGTTATCCGTTTTCCCCCTTCTATATCACAAATATTTTGCTGGAAGTCGTACGATGTTCAAAGAATAACACATGTCGAATTTCGAAAACTTAAACTCTTATGGTTGTACAGATATGAGAAAAGTAATCGTTACACCCAATGGGCGGTACCCGTTTTCCCCCTTCTATATTACAAATATTTTGCTGGAAGTCGTACGATGTTCAAAGAATAACTCATGTCGAATTTCGAAAACTTACACTCTTATGGTTGTACAGATATGAGAAAAGTAATCGTTACACCCAATGGGCGGTACCCGTTTTCCCCCTTCTATATCACAAATATTCTGCTGGAAGTCGCACGTTGTTCGAAATATAATATATGCCGAATTAAGCAAACTTCACTCTTATAGTTGTACAGATATGAGAAAACTAAAAGTTACATCCAATGGTTGTTACCCGTTTTCCCCCTTCTATATCACAAATATTTTGCTGGAAGTCGTACGATGTTCAAAGAATAACTCATGTCGAATTTCGAAAACTTACACTCTTATGGTTGTACAGATATGAGAAAAGTAATCGTTACACCCAATGGGCGGTACCCGTTTTCCCCCTTCTATATCACAAATATTTTGCTGGAAGTCGTACGTTGTTCGAAATATAATATATGCCGAATTAAGCAAACTTCACTCTTATAGTTGTACAGATATGAGAAAACTAAAAGTTACATCCAATGGTTGTTATCCATTTTCCCCCTTCTATATCACAAATATTTTGCTGGAAGTCGTACGATGTTCAAAGAATAACACATGTCGAATTTCGAAAACTTAAACTCTTATGGTTGTACAGATATGAGAAAAGTAATCGTTACACCCAATGGGCGGTACCCGTTTTCCCCCTTCTATATTACAAATATTTTGCTGGAAGTCGTACGATGTTCAAAGAATAACTCATGTCGAATTTCGAAAACTTACACTCTTATGGTTGTACAGATATGAGAAAAGTAATCGTTACACCCAATGGGCGGTACCCGTTTTCCCCCTTCTATATCACAAATATTTTGCTGGAAGTCGTACGTTGTTCGAAATATAATATATGCCGAATTAAGCAAACTTCACTCTTATAGTTGTACAGATATGAGAAAACTAAAAGTTACATCCAATGGTTGTTATCCGTTTTCCCCCTTCTATATCACAAATATTTTGCTGGAAGTCGTACGATGTTCAAAGAATAACACATGTCGAATTTCGAAAACTTAAACTCTTATGGTTGTACAGATATGAGAAAAGTAATCGTTACACCCAATGGGCGGTACCCGTTTTCCCCCTTCTATATTACAAATATTTTGCTGGAAGTCGTACGATGTTCAAAGAATAACTCATGTCGAATTTCGAAAACTTACACTCTTATGGTTGTACAGATATGAGAAAAGTAATCGTTACACCCAATGGGCGGTACCCGTTTTCCCCCTTCTATATCACAAATATTTTGCTGGAAGTCGTACGTTGTTCGAAATATAATATATGCCGAATTAAGCAAACTTCACTCTTATAGTTGTACAGATATGAGAAAACTAAAAGTTACATCCAATGGTTGTTACCCGTTTTCCCCCTTCTATATCACAAATATTCTGCTGGAAGTCGCACGTTGTTCGAAATATAATATATGCCGAAATAAGCAAACTTCACTCTTATAGTTGTACAGATATGAGAAAACTAAAAGTTACATCCAATGGTTGTTACCCGTTTTCCCCCTTCTATATTACAAATATTTTGCTGGAAGTCGTACGATGTTCAAAGAATAACTCATGTCGAATTTCGAAAACTTACACTCTTATGGTTGTACAGATATGAGAAAAGTAATCGTTACATCCAATGGTTGTTACCCGTTTTCCCCCTTCTATATTACAAATATTTTGCTGGAAGTCGTACGATGTTCAAAGAATAACTCATGTCGAATTTCGAAAACTTACACTCTTATGGTTGTACAGATATGAGAAAAGTAATCGTTACATCCAATGGGCGGTACCCGTTTTCCCCCTTCTATATCACAAATATTCTGCTGGAAGTCGCACGTTGTTCGAAATATAATATATGCCGAATTAAGCAAACTTCACTCTTATAGTTGTACAGATATGAGAAAACTAAAAGTTACATCCAATGGTTGTTACCCGTTTTCCCCCTTCTATATTACAAATATTTTGCTGGAAGTCGTACGATGTTCAAAGAATAACTCATGTCGAATTTCGAAAACTTACACTCTTATGGTTGTACAGATATGAGAAAAGTAATCGTTACATCCAATGGGCGGTACCCGTTTTCCCCCTTCTATATCACAAATATTCTGCTGGAAGTCGCACGTTGTTCGAAATATAATATATGCCGAATTAAGCAAACTTCACTCTTATAGTTGTACAGATATGAGAAAACTAAAAGTTACATCCAATGGTTGTTACCCGTTTTCCCCCTTCTATATCACAAATATTTTGCTGGAAGTCGTACGATGTTCAAAGAATAACACATGTCGAATTTCGAAAACTTACACTCTTATGGCTGTACAGATATGAGAAAAGTAATCGTTACACCCAATGGGCGGTACCCGTTTTCCCCCTTCTATATCACAAATATTTTGCTGGAAGTCGTACGTTGTTCGAAATATAATATATGCCGAATTAAGCAAACTTCACTCTTATAGTTGTACAGATATGAGAAAACTAAAAGTTACATCCAATGGTTGTTATCCGTTTTCCCCCTTCTATATCACAAATATTTTGCTGGAAGTCGTACGATGTTCAAAGAATAACACATGTCGAATTTCGAAAACTTAAACTCTTATGGTTGTACAGATATGAGAAAAGTAATCGTTACACCCAATGGGCGGTACCCGTTTTCCCCCTTCTATATCACAAATATTTTGCTGGAAGTCGCACGTTGTTCGAAATATAATATATGCCGAATTAAGCAAACTTCACTCTTATAGTTGTACAGATATGAGAAAACTAAAAGTTACATCCAATGGTTGTTACCCGTTTTCCCCCTTCTATATTACAAATATTTTGCTGGAAGTCGTACGATGTTCAAAGAATAACTCATGTCGAATTTCGAAAACTTACACTCTTATGGTTGTACAGATATGAGAAAAGTAATCGTTACACCCAATGGGCGGTACCCGTTTTCCCCCTTCTATATCACAAATATTTTGCTGGAAGTCGTACGTTGTTCGAAATATAATATATGCCGAATTAAGCAAACTTCACTCTTATAGTTGTACAGATATGAGAAAACTAAAAGTTACATCCAATGGTTGTTATCCGTTTTCCCCCTTCTATATCACAAATATTTTGCTGGAAGTCGTACGATGTTCAAAGAATAACACATGTCGAATTTCGAAAACTTAAACTCTTATGGTTGTACAGATATGAGAAAAGTAATCGTTACACCCAATGGGCGGTACCCGTTTTCCCCCTTCTATATTACAAATATTTTGCTGGAAGTCGTACGATGTTCAAAGAATAACTCATGTCGAATTTCGAAAACTTACACTCTTATGGTTGTACAGATATGAGAAAAGTAATCGTTACACCCAATGGGCGGTACCCGTTTTCCCCCTTCTATATCACAAATATTTTGCTGGAAGTCGTACGTTGTTCGAAATATAATATATGCCGAATTAAGCAAACTTCACTCTTATAGTTGTACAGATATGAGAAAACTAAAAGTTACATCCAATGGTTGTTACCCGTTTTCCCCCTTCTATATCACAAATATTCTGCTGGAAGTCGCACGTTGTTCGAAATATAATATATGCCGAATTAAGCAAACTTCACTCTTATAGTTGTACAGATATGAGAAAACTAAAAGTTACATCCAATGGTTGTTACCCGTTTTCCCCCTTCTATATTACAAATATTTTGCTGGAAGTCGTACGATGTTCAAAGAATAACTCATGTCGAATTTCGAAAACTTACACTCTTATGGTTGTACAGATATGAGAAAAGTAATCGTTACATCCAATGGGCGGTACCCGTTTTCCCCCTTCTATATCACAAATATTCTGCTGGAAGTCGCACGTTGTTCGAAATATAATATATGCCGAATTAAGCAAACTTCACTCTTATAGTTGTACAGATATGAGAAAACTAAAAGTTACATCCAATGGTTGTTACCCGTTTTCCCCCTTCTATATTACAAATATTTTGCTGGAAGTCGTACGATGTTCAAAGAATAACTCATGTCGAATTTCGAAAACTTACACTCTTATGGTTGTACAGATATGAGAAAAGTAATCGTTACATCCAATGGGCGGTACCCGTTTTCCCCCTTCTATATCACAAATATTCTGCTGGAAGTCGCACGTTGTTCGAAATATAATATATGCCGAATTAAGCAAACTTCACTCTTATAGTTGTACAGATATGAGAAAACTAAAAGTTACATCCAATGGTTGTTACCCGTTTTCCCCCTTCTATATCACAAATATTTTGCTGGAAGTCGTATGATGTTCAAAGAATAACACATGTCGAATTTGGAAAACTTACACTCTTATGGTTGTACAGATATGAGAAAAGTAATCGTTACATCCAATGGGCGGTACCCGTTTTCCCCCTTCTATATCACAAATATTCTGCTGGAAGTCGTACGTTGTTCGAAATATAATATATGCCGAATTAAGCAAACTTCTCTCTTATAGTTGTACAGATATGAGAAAACTAAAAGTTACATCCAATGGTTGTTACCCGTTTTCCCCCTTCTATATCACAAATATTTTGCTGGAAGTCGTACGATGTTCAAAGAATAACACATGTCGAATTTCGAAAACTTACACTCTTATGGTTGTACAGATATGAGAAAAGTAATCGTTACACCCAATGGGCGGTACCCGTTTTCCCCCTTCTATATCACAAATATTTTGCTGGAAGTCGTACGTTGTTCGAAATATAATATATGCCGAATTAAGCAAACTTCTCTCTTATAGTTGTACAGATATGAGAAAACTAAAAGTTACATCCAATGGTTGTTACCCGTTTTCCCCCTTCTATATCACAAATATTTTGCTGGAAGTCGTATGATGTTCAAAGAATAACACATGTCGAATTTGGAAAACTTACACTCTTATGGTTGTACAGATATGAGAAAAGTAATCGTTACATCCAATGGGCGGTACCCGTTTTCCCCCTTCTATATCACAAATATTCTGCTGGAAGTCGCACGTTGTTCGAAATATAATATATGCCGAATTAAGCAAACTTCACTCTTATAGTTGTACAGATATGAGAAAACTAAAAGTTACATCCAATGGTTGTTACCCGTTTTCCCCCTTCTATATCACAAATATTTTGCTGGAAGTCGTATGATGTTCAAAGAATAACACATGTCGAATTTGGAAAACTTACACTCTTATGGTTGTACAGATATGAGAAAAGTAATCGTTACACCCAATGGGCGGTACCCGTTTTCCCCCTTCTATATCACAAATATTTTGCTGGAAGTCGCACGTTGTTCGAAATATAATATATGCCGAATTAAGCAAACTTCACTCTTATAGTTGTACAGATATGAGAAAACTAAAAGTTACATCCAATGGTTGTTACCCGTTTTCCCCCTTCTATATCACAAATATTTTGCTGGAAGTCGTACGATGTTCAAAGAATAACACATGTCGAATTTCGAAAACTTACACTCTTATGGTTGTACAGATATGAGAAAAGTAATCGTTACACCCAATGGGCGGTACCCGTTTTCCCCCTTCTATATCACAAATATTTTGCTGGAAGTCGTACGTTGTTCGAAATATAATATATGCCGAATTAAGCAAACTTCTCTCTTATAGTTGTACAGATATGAGAAAACTAAAAGTTACATCCAATGGTTGTTACCCGTTTTCCCCCTTCTATATCACAAATATTTTGCTGGAAGTCGTATGATGTTCAAAGAATAACACATGTCGAATTTGGAAAACTTACACTCTTATGGTTGTACAGATATGAGAAAAGTAATCGTTACACCCAATGGGCGGTACCCGTTTTCCCCCTTCTATATCACAAATATTTTGCTGGAAGTCGCACGTTGTTCGAAATATAATATATGCCGAATTAAGCAAACTTCACTCTTATAGTTGTACAGATATGAGAAAACTAAAAGTTACATCCAATGGTTGTTACCCGTTTTCCCCCTTCTATATCACAAATATTTTGCTGGAAGTCGCACGTTGTTCGAAATATAATATATGCCGAATTAAGCAAACTTCACTCTTATAGTTGTACAGATATGAGAAAACTAAAAGTTACATCCAATGGTTGTTACCCGTTTTCCCCCTTCTATATCACAAATATTTTGCTGGAAGTCGCACGTTGTTCGAAATATAATATATGCCGAATTAAGCAAACTTCACTCTTATAGTTGTACAGATATGAGAAAACTAAAAGTTACATCCAATGGTTGTTACCCGTTTTCCCCCTTCTATATCACAAATATTTTGCTGGAAGTCGTACGTTGTTCGAAATATAATATATGCCGAATTAAGCAAACTTCACTCTTATAGTTGTACAGATATGAGAAAACTAAAAGTTACATCCAATGGTTGTTACCCGTTTTCCCCCTTCTATATCACAAATATTTTGCTGGAAGTCGCACGTTGTTCGAAATATAATATATGCCGAATTAAGCAAACTTCACTCTTATAGTTGTACAGATATGAGAAAACTAAAAGTTACATCCAATGGTTGTTACCCGTTTTCCCCCTTCTATATCACAAATATTTTGCTGGAAGTCGCACGTTGTTCGAAATATAATATATGCCGAATTAAGCAAACTTCACTCTTATAGTTGTACAGATATGAGAAAACTAAAAGTTACATCCAATGGTTGTTACCCGTTTTCCCCCTTCTATATCACAAATATTTTGCTGGAAGTCGCACGTTGTTCGAAATATAATATATGCCGAATTAAGCAAACTTCACTCTTATAGTTGTACAGATATGAGAAAACTAAAAGTTACATCCAATGGTTGTTACCCGTTTTCCCCCTTCTATATCACAAATATTTTGCTGGAAGTCGCACGTTGTTCGAAATATAATATATGCCGAATTAAGCAAACTTCACTCTTATAGTTGTACAGATATGAGAAAACTAAAAGTTACATCCAATGGTTGTTACCCGTTTTCCCCCTTCTATATCACAAATATTTTGCTGGAAGTCGTACGTTGTTCGAAATATAATATATGCCGAATTAAGCAAACTTCACTCTTATAGTTGTACAGATATGAGAAAACTAAAAGTTACATCCAATGGTTGTTACCCGTTTTCCCCCTTCTATATCACAAATATTTTGCTGGAAGTCGCACGTTGTTCGAAATATAATATATGCCGAATTAAGCAAACTTCACTCTTATAGTTGTACAGATATGAGAAAACTAAAAGTTACATCCAATGGTTGTTACCCGTTTTCCCCCTTCTATATCACAAATATTTTGCTGGAAGTCGTACGTTGTTCGAAATATAATATATGCCGAATTAAGCAAACTTCTCTCTTATAGTTGTACAGATATGAGAAAACTAAAAGTTACATCCAATGGTTGTTACCCGTTTTCCCCCTTCTATATCACAAATATTTTGCTGGAAGTCGTATGATGTTCAAAGAATAACACATGTCGAATTTGGAAAACTTACACTCTTATGGTTGTACAGATATGAGAAAAGTAATCGTTACACCCAATGGGCGGTACCCGTTTTCCCCCTTCTATATCACAAATATTTTGCTGGAAGTCGCACGTTGTTCGAAATATAATATATGCCGAATTAAGCAAACTTCACTCTTATAGTTGTACAGATATGAGAAAACTAAAAGTTACATCCAATGGTTGTTACCCGTTTTCCCCCTTCTATATCACAAATATTTTGCTGGAAGTCGTATGATGTTCAAAGAATAACACATGTCGAATTTGGAAAACTTACACTCTTATGGTTGTACAGATATGAGAAAAGTAATCGTTACATCCAATGGGCGGTACCCGTTTTCCCCCTTCTATATCACAAATATTCTGCTGGAAGTCGCACGTTGTTCGAAATATAATATATGCCGAATTAAGCAAACTTCACTCTTATAGTTGTACAGATATGAGAAAACTAAAAGTTACATCCAATGGCTGTTACCCGTTTTCCCCCTTCTATATCACAAATATTTTGCTGGAAGTCGTATGATGTTCAAAGAATAACACATGTCGAATTTGGAAAACTTACACTCTTATGGTTGTACAGATATGAGAAAAGTAATCGTTACACCCAATGGGCGGTACCCGTTTTCCCCCTTCTATATCACAAATATTTTGCTGGAAGTCGCACGTTGTTCGAAATATAATATATGCCGAATTAAGCAAACTTCACTCTTATAGTTGTACAGATATGAGAAAACTAAAAGTTACATCCAATGGTTGTTACCCGTTTTCCCCCTTCTATATCACAAATATTTTGCTGGAAGTCGTACGATGTTCAAAGAATAACACATGTCGAATTTCGAAAACTTACACTCTTATGGTTGTACAGATATGAGAAAAGTAATCGTTACACCCAATGGGCGGTACCCGTTTTCCCCCTTCTATATCACAAATATTTTGCTGGAAGTCGTACGTTGTTCGAAATATAATATATGCCGAATTAAGCAAACTTCTCTCTTATAGTTGTACAGATATGAGAAAACTAAAAGTTACATCCAATGGTTGTTACCCGTTTTCCCCCTTCTATATCACAAATATTTTGGTGGAAGTCGTACGTTATTCAAAGAATAACACATGCCGAATTTCGAAAACTTACACTCTTATAGTTGTACAGATATGAGAAAAGTAATCGTTACACCCAATGGGCGGTACCGTTTCCGCCCTCCTATATCACAAATATTTTGCTGGAAGTCGCACGTTGTTCGAAATATAATATATGCCGAATTAAGCAAACTTCACTCTTATAGTTGTACAGATATGAGAAAACTAAAAGTTACATCCAATGGTTGTTACCCGTTTTCCCCCTTCTATATTACAAATATTTTGCTGGAAGTCGTACGATGTTCAAAGAATAACACATGTCGAATTTCGAAAGCTTACACTCTTATGGTTGTACAGATATGAGAAAAGTAATCGTTACACCCAATGGGCGGTACCCGTTTTCCCCCTTCTATATCACAAATATTTTGCTGGAAGTCGCACGTTGTTCGAAATATAATATATGCCGAATTAAGCAAACTTCACTCTTATAGTTGTACAGATATGAGAAAACTAAAAGTTACATCCAATGGTTGTTACCCGTTTTCCTCCTTCTATATTACAAATATTTTGCTGGAAGTCGTACGATGTTCAAAGAATAACACATGTCGAATTTCGAAAACTTACACTCTTATGGTTGTACAGATATGAGAAAAGTAATCGTTACACCCAATGGGCGGTACCCGTTTTCCCCCTTCTATATCACAAATATTTTGCTGGAAGTCGCACGTTGTTCGAAATATAATATATGCCGAATTAAGCAAACTTCACTCTTATAGTTGTACAGATATGAGAAAACTAAAAGTTACATCCAATGGTTGTTACCCGTTTTCCCCCTTCTATATTACAAATATTTTGCTGGAAGTCGTACGATGTTCAAAGAATAACTCATGTCGAATTTCGAAAACTTACACTCTTATGGTTGTACAGATATCAGAAAAGTAATCGTTACACCCAATGGGCGGTACCCGTTTTCCCCCTTCTATATCACAAATATTTTGCTGGAAGTCGCACGTTGTTCGAAATATAATATATGCCGAATTAAGCAAACTTCACTCTTATAGTTGTACAGATATGAGAAAACTAAAAGTTACATCCAATGGTTGTTACCCGTTTTCCCCCTTCTATATTACAAATATTTTGCTGGAAGTCGTACGATGTTCAAAGAATAACACATGTCGAATTTCGAAAGCTTACACTCTTATGGTTGTACAGATGTGAGAAAAGTAATCGTTACACCCAATGGGCGGTACCCGTTTTCCCCCTTCTATATCACAAATATTTTGCTGGAAGTCGCACGTTGTTCGAAATATAATATATGCCGAATTAAGCAAACTTCACTCTTATAGTTGTACAGATATGAGAAAACTAAAAGTTACATCCAATGGTTGTTACCCGTTTTCCTCCTTCTATATTACAAATATTTTGCTGGAAGTCGTACGATGTTCAAAGAATAACACATGTCGAATTTCGAAAACTTACACTCTTATGGTTGTACAGATATGAGAAAAGTAATCGTTACACCCAATGGGCGGTACCCGTTTTCCCCCTTCTATATCACAAATATTTTGCTGGAAGTCGCACGTTGTTCGAAATATAATATATGCCGAATTAAGCAAAATTCACTCTTATAGTTGTACAGATATGAGAAAACTAAAAGTTACATCCAATGGTTGTTACCCGTTTTCCCCCTTCTATATTACAAATATTTTGCTGGAAGTCGTACGATGTTCAAAGAATAACACATGTCGAATTTCGAAAACTTACACTCTTATGGTTGTACAGATATGAGAAAAGTAATCGTTACACCCAATGGGCGGTACCCGTTTTCCCCCTTCTATATCACAAATATTTTGCTGGAAGTCGCACGTTGTTCGAAATATAATATATGCCGAATTAAGCAAACTTCACTCTTATAGTTGTACAGATATGAGAAAACTAAAAGTTACATCCAATGGTTGTTACCCGTTTTCCCCCTTCTATATTACAAATATTTTGCTGGAAGTCGTACGATGTTCAAAGAATAACACATGTCGAATTTCGAAAACTTACACTCTTATGGTTGTACAGATATGAGAAAAGTAATCGTTACACCCAATGGGCGGTACCCGTTTTCCCCCTTCTATATCACAAATATTTTGCTGGAAGTCGCACGTTGTTCGAAATATAATATATGCCGAATTAAGCAAACTTCACTCTTATAGTTGTACAGATATGAGAAAACTAAAAGTTACATCCAATGGTTGTTACCCGTTTTCCCCCTTCTATATTACAAATATTTTGCTGGAAGTCGTACGATGTTCAAAGAATAACACATGTCGAATTTCGAAAACTTACACTCTTATGGTTGTACAGATATGAGAAAAGTAATCGTTACACCCAATGGGCGGTACCCGTTTTCCCCCTTCTATATCACAAATATTTTGCTGGAAGTCGCACGTTGTTCGAAATATAATATATGCCGAATTAAGCAAACTTCACTCTTATAGTTGTACAGATATGAGAAAACTAAAAGTTACATCCAATGGTTGTTACCCGTTTTCCCCCTTCTATATTACAAATATTTTGCTGGAAGTCGTACGATGTTCAAAGAATAACACATGTCGAATTTCGAAAACTTACACTCTTATGGTTGTACAGATATGAGAAAAGTAATCGTTACACCCAATGGGCGGTACCCGTTTTCCCCCTTCTATATCACAAATATTTTGCTGGAAGTCGCACGTTGTTCGAAATATAATATATGCCGAATTAAGCAAACTTCACTCTTATAGTTGTACAGATATGAGAAAACTAAAACTTACATCCAATGGTTGTTACCCGTTTTCCCCCTTCTATATTACAAATATTTTGCTGGAAGACGTACGATGTTCAAAGAATAACACATGTCGAATTTCGAAAACTTACACTCTTATGGTTGTACAGATATGAGAAAAGTAATCGTTACACCCAATGGGCGGTACCCGTTTTCCCCCTTCTATATCACAAATATTTTGCTGGAAGTCGCACGTTGTTCGAAATATAATATATGCCGAATTAAGCAAACTTCACTCTTATAGTTGTACAGATATGAGAAAACTAAAAGTTACATCCAATGGTTGTTACCCGTTTTCCCCCTTCTATATCACAAATATTTTGCTGGAAGTCGTACGATGTTCAAAGAATAACACATGTCGAATTTCGAAAACTTACACTCTTATGGTTGTACAGATATGAGAAAAGTAATCGTTACACCCAATGGGCGGTACCCGTTTTCCCCCTTCTATATCACAAATATTTTGCTGGAAGTCGCACGTTGTTCGAAATATAATATATGCCGAATTAAGCAAACTTCACTCTTATAGTTGTACAGATATGAGAAAACTAAAAGTTACATCCAATGGTTGTTACCCGTTTTCCCCCTTCTATATTACAAATATTTTGCTGGAAGTCGTACGATGTTCAAAGAATAACACATGTCGAATTTCGAAAACTTACACTCTTATGGTTGTACAGATATGAGAAAAGTAATCGTTACACCCAATGGGCGGTACCCGTTTTCCCCCTTCTATATCACAAATATTTTGCTGGAAGTCGCACGTTGTTCGAAATATAATATATGCCGAATTAAGCAAACTTCACTCTTATAGTTGTACAGATATGAGAAAACTAAAAGTTACATCCAATGGTTGTTACCCGTTTTCCCCCTTCTATATTACAAATATTTTGCTGGAAGTCGTACGATGTTCAAAGAATAACACATGTCGAATTTCGAAAACTTACACTCTTATGGTTGTACAGATATGAGAAAAGTAATCGTTACACCCAATGGGCGGTACCCGTTTTCCCCCTTCTATATCACAAATATTTTGCTGGAAGTCGCACGTTGTTCGAAATATAATATATGCCGAATTAAGCAAACTTCACTCTTATAGTTGTACAGATATGAGAAAACTAAAAGTTACATCCAATGGTTGTTACCCGTTTTCCCCCTTCTATATTACAAATATTTTGCTGGAAGTCGTACGATGTTCAAAGAATAACACATGTCGAATTTCGAAAACTTACACTCTTATGGTTGTACAGATATGAGAAAAGTAATCGTTACACCCAATGGGCGGTACCCGTTTTCCCCCTTCTATATCACAAATATTTTGCTGGAAGTCGCACGTTGTTCGAAATATAATATATGCCGAATTAAGCAAACTTCACTCTTATAGTTGTACAGATATGAGAAAACTAAAAGTTACATCCAATGGTTGTTACCCGTTTTCCCCCTTCTATATTACAAATATTTTGCTGGAAGTCGTACGATGTTCAAAGAATAACACATGTCGAATTTCGAAAACTTACACTCTTATGATTGTACAGATATGAGAAAAGTAATCGTTACACCCAATGGGCGGTACCCGTTTTCCCCCTTCTATATCACAAATATTTTGCTGGAAGTCGCACGTTGTTCGAAATATAATATATGCCGAATTAAGCAAACTTCACTCTTATAGTTGTACAGATATGAGAAAACTAAAAGTTACATCCAATGGTTGTTACCCATTTTCCCCCTTCTATATTACAAATATTTTGCTGGAAGTCGTACGATGTTCAAAGAATAACACATGTCGAATTTCGAAAACTTACACTCTTATGGTTGTACAGATATGAGAAAAGTAATCGTTACACCCAATGGGCGGTACCCGTTTTCCCCCTTCTATATCACAAATATTTTGCTGGAAGTCGCACGTTGTTCGAAATATAATATATGCCGAATTAAGCAAACTTCACTCTTATAGTTGTACAGATATGAGAAAACTAAAAGTTACATCCAATGGTTGTTACCCGTTTTCCCCCTTCTATATTACAAATATTTTGCTGGAAGTCGTACGATGTTCAAAGAATAACACATGTCGAATTTCGAAAACTTACACTCTTATGGTTGTACAGATATGAGAAATGTAATCGTTACACCCAATGGGCGGTACCCGTTTTCCCCCTTCTATATCACAAATATTTTGCTGGAAGTCGTACGTTGTTCGCAATATAATATATGCCGAATTAAGCAAACTTCACTCTTATAGTTGTACAGATATGAGAAAACTAAAAGTTACATCCAATGGTTGTTACCCGTTTTCCCACTTCTATATCACAAATATTTTGCTGGAAGTCGTACGTTATTCAAAGAATAACACATGCCGAATTTCGAAAACTTACGCTCTTATAGTTGTACAGATATGAGAAAAGTAATCGTTACACCCAATGGGCGGTACCGCTTCCGCCCTCCTATATCACAAATATTTTGCTGGAAGTCGCACGTTGTTCGAAATATAATATATGCCGAATTAAGCAAACTTCACTCTTATAGTTGTACAGATATGAGAAAACTAAAAGTTACATCCAATGGTTGTTACCCGTTTTCCCCCTTCTATATTACAAATATTTTGCTGGAAGTCGTACGATGTTCAAAGAATAACACATGTCGAATTTCGAAAACTTACACTCTTATGGTTGTACAGATATGAGAAAAGTAATCGTTACACCCAATGGGCGGTACCCGTTTTCCCCCTTCTATATCACAAATATTTTGCTGGAAGTCGCACGTTGTTCGAAATATAATATATGCCGAATTAAGCAAACTTCACTCTTATAGTTGTACAGATATGAGAAAACTAAAAGTTACATCCAATGGTTGTTACCCGTTTTCCCACTTCTATATCACAAATATTTTGCTGGAAGTCGTATGATGTTCAAAGAATAACACATGTCGAATTTGGAAAACTTACACTCTTATGGTTGTACAGATATGAGAAAAGTAATCGTTACACCCAATGGGCGGTACCCGTGTTCCCCCTTCTATATCACAAATATTTTGCTGGAAGTCGCACGTTGTTCGAAATATAATATATGCCGAATTAAGCAAACTTCACTCTTATAGTTGTACAGATATGAGAAAACTAAAAGTTACATCCAATGGTTGTTACCCGTTTTCCCCCTTCTATATCACAAATATTTTGCTGGAAGTCGTACGATGTTCAAAGAATAACACATGTCGAATTTGGAAAACTTACACTCTTATGGTTGTACAGATATGAGAAAAGTAATCGTTACACCCAATGGGCGGTACCCGTGTTCCCCCTTCTATATCACAAATATTTTGCTGGAAGTCGCACGTTGTTCGAAATATAATATATGCCGAATTAAGCAAACTTCACTCTTATAGTTGTACAGATATGAGAAAACTAAAAGTTACATCCAATGGTTGTTACCCGTTTTCCCCCTTCTATATCACAAATATTTTGCTGGAAGTCGTACGATGTTCAAAGAATAACACATGTCGAATTTGGAAAACTTACACTCTTATGGTTGTACAGATATGAGAAAAGTAATCGTTACACCCAATGGGCGGTACCCGTTTTCCCCCTTCTATATCACAAATATTTTGCTGGAAGTCGCACGTTGTTCGAAATATAATATATGCCGAATTAAGCAAACTTCACTCTTATAGTTGTACAGATATGAGAAAACTAAAAGTTACATCCAATGGTTGTTACCCGTTTTCCCCCTTCTTTATCACAAATATTTTGCTGGAAGTCGTATGATGTTCAAAGAATAACACATGTCGAATTTGGAAAACTTACACTCTTATGGTTGTACAGATATGAGAAAAGTAATCGTTACACCCAATGGGCGGTACCCGTTTTCCCCCTTCTATATCACAAATATTTTGCTGGAAGTCGCACGTTGTTCGAAATATAATATATGCCGAATTAAGCAAACTTCACTCTTATAGTTGTACAGATATGAGAAAACTAAAAGTTACATCCAATGGTTGTTACCCGTTTTCCCCCTTCTATATCACAAATATTTTGCTGGAAGTCGTACGATGTTCAAAGAATAACACATGTCGAATTTCGAAAACTTACACTCTTATGGTTGTACAGATATGAGAAAAGTAATCGTTACACCCAATGGGCGGTACCCGTTTTCCCCCTTCTATATCACAAATATTTTGCTGGAAGTCGCACGTTGTTCGAAATATAATATATGCCGAATTAAGCAAACTTCACTCTTATAGTTGTACAGATATGAGAAAACTAAAAGTTACATCCAATGGTTGTTACCCGTTTTCGCCCTTCTATATCACAAATATTTTGCTGGAAGTCGTACGATGTTCAAAGAATAACACATGTCGAATTTCGAAAACTTACACTCTTATGGTTGTACAGATATGAGAAAAGTAATCGTTACACCCAATGGGCGGTACCCGCTTTCCTCCTTCTATATCACAAATATTTTGCTGGAAGTCGCACGTTGTTCGAAATATAATATATGCCGAATTAAGCAAACTTCACTCTTATAGTTGTACAGATATGAGAAAACTAAAAGTTACATCCAATGGTTGTTACCCGTTTTCCCCCTTCTATATCACAAATATTTTGCTGGAAGTCGTACGATGTTCAAAGAATAACACATGTCGAATTTCGAAAACTTACACTCTTATGGTTGTACAGATATGAGAAAAGTAATCGTTACACCCAATGGGCGGTACCCGTTTTCCCCCTTCTATATCACAAATATTTTGCTGGAAGTCGCACGTTGTTCGAAATATAATATATGCCGAATTAAGCAAACTTCACTCTTATAGTTGTACAGATATGAGAAAACTAAAAGGTACATCCAATGGTTGTTACCCGTTTTCCCCCTTCTATATCACAAATATTTTGCTGGAAGTCGTACGATGTTCAAAGAATAACACATGTCGAATTTGGAAAACTTACACTCTTATGGTTGTACAGATATGAGAAAAGTAATCGTTACACCCAATGGGCGGTACCCGTTTTCCCCCTTCTATATCACAAATATTTTGCTGGAAGTCGCACGTTGTTCGAAATATAATATATGCCGAATTAAGCAAACTTCACTCTTATAGTTGTACAGATATGAGAAAACTAAAAGTTACATCCAATGGTTGTTACCCGTTTTCCCCCTTCTATATCACAAATATTTTGCTGGAAGTCGTACGATGTTCAAAGAATAACACATGTCGAATTTCGAAAACTTACACTCTTATGGTTGTACAGATATGAGAAAAGTAATCGTTACACCCAATGGGCGGTACCCGTTTTCCCCCTTCTATATCACAAATATTTTGCTGGAAGTCGCACGTTGTTCGAAATATAATATATGCCGAATTAAGCAAACTTCACTCTTATAGTTGTACAGATATGAGAAAACTAAAAGTTACATCCAATGGTTGTTACCCGTTTTCCCCCTTCTATATCACAAATATTTTGCTGGAAGTCGTACGATGTTCAAAGAATAACACATGTCGAATTTGGAAAACTTACACTCTTATGGTTGTACAGATATGAGAAAAGTAATCGTTACACCCAATGGGCGGTACCCGTTTTCCCCCTTCTATATCACAAATATTTTGCTGGAAGTCGCACGTTGTTCGAAATATAATATATGCCGAATTAAGCAAACTTCACTCTTATAGTTGTACAGATATGAGAAAACTAAAAGTTACATCCAATGGTTGTTACCCGTTTTCCCCCTTCTATATCACAAATATTTTGCTGGAAGTCGTACGATGTTCAAAGAATAACACATGTCGAATTTCGAAAACTTACACTCTTATGGTTGTACAGATATGAGAAAAGTAATCGTTACACCCAATGGGCGGTACCCGTTTTCCCCCTTCTATATCACAAATATTTTGCTGGAAGTCGCACGTTGTTCGAAATATAATATATGCCGAATTAAGCAAACTTCACTCTTATAGTTGTACAGATATGAGAAAACTAAAAGTTACATCCAATGGTTGTTACCCGTTTTCCCCCTTCTATATCACAAATATTTTGCTGGAAGTCGTACGATGTTCAAAGAATAACACATGTCGAATTTGGAAAACTTACACTCTTATGGTTGTACAGATATGAGAAAAGTAATCGTTACACCCAATGGGCGGTACCCGTTTTCCCCCTTCTATATCACAAATATTTTGCTGGAAGTCGCACGTTGTTCGAAATATAATATATGCCGAATTAAGCAAACTTCACTCTTATAGTTGTACAGATATGAGAAAACTAAAAGTTACATCCAATGGTTGTTACCCGTTTTCCCCCTTCTATATCACAAATATTTTGCTGGAAGTCGTACGATGTTCAAAGAATAACACATGTCGAATTTGGAAAACTTACACTCTTATGGTTGTACAGATATGAGAAAAGTAATCGTTACACCCAATGGGCGGTACCCGTTTTCCCCCTTCTATATCACAAATATTTTGCTGGAAGTCGCACGTTGTTCGAAATATAATATATGCCGAATTAAGCAAACTTCACTCTTATAGTTGTACAGATATGAGAAAACTAAAAGTTACATCCAATGGTTGTTACCCGTTTTCCCCCTTCTATATCACAAATATTTTGCTGGAAGTCGTACGATGTTCAAAGAATAACACATGTCGAATTTGGAAAACTTACACTCTTATGGTTGTACAGATATGAGAAAAGTAATCGTTACACCCAATGGGCGGTACCCGTTTTCCCCCTTCTATATCACAAATATTTTGCTGGAAGTCGCACGTTGTTCGAAATATAATATATGCCGAATTAAGCAAACTTCACTCTTATAGTTGTACAGATATGAGAAAACTAAAAGTTACATCCAATGGTTGTTACCCGTTTTCCCCCTTCTATATCACAAATATTTTGCTGGAAGTCGTACGATGTTCAAAGAATAACACATGTCGAATTTGGAAAACTTACACTCTTATGGTTGTACAGATATGAGAAAAGTAATCGTTACACCCAATGGGCGGTACCCGTTTTCCCCCTTCTATATCACAAATATTTTGCTGGAAGTCGCACGTTGTTCGAAATATAATATATGCCGAATTAAGCAAACTTCACTCTTATAGTTGTACAGATATGAGAAAACTAAAAGTTACATCCAATGGTTGTTACCCGTTTTCCCCCTTCTATATCACAAATATTTTGCTGGAAGTCGTACGATGTTCAAAGAATAACACATGTCGAATTTGGAAAACTTACACTCTTATGGTTGTACAGATATGAGAAAAGTAATCGTTACACCCAATGGGCGGTACCCGTTTTCCCCCTTCTATATCACAAATATTTTGCTGGAAGTCGCACGTTGTTCGAAATATAATATATGCCGAATTAAGCAAACTTCACTCTTATAGTTGTACAGATATGAGAAAACTAAAAGTTACATCCAATGGTTGTTACCCGTTTTCCCCCTTCTATATCACAAATATTTTGCTGGAAGTCGTACGATGTTCAAAGAATAACACATGTCGAATTTGGAAAACTTACACTCTTATGGTTGTACAGATATGAGAAAAGTAATCGTTACACCCAATGGGCGGTACCCGTTTTCCCCCTTCTATATCACAAATATTTTGCTGGAAGTCGCACGTTGTTCGAAATATAATATATGCCGAATTAAGCAAACTTCACTCTTATAGTTGTACAGATATGAGAAAACTAAAAGTTACATCCAATGGTTGTTACCCGTTTTCCCCCTTCTATATCACAAATATTTTGCTGGAAGTCGTACGATGTTCAAAGAATAACACATGTCGAATTTCGAAAACTTACACTCTTATGGTTGTACAGATATGAGAAAAGTAATCGTTACACCCAATGGGCGGTACCCGTTTTCCCCCTTCTATATCACAAATATTTTGCTGGAAGTCGCACGTTGTTCGAAATATAATATATGCCGAATTAAGCAAACTTCACTCTTATAGTTGTACAGATATGAGAAAACTAAAAGTTACATCCAATGGTTGTTACCCGTTTTCCCCCTTCTATATCACAAATATTTTGCTGGAAGTCGTACGATGTTCAAAGAATAACACATGTCGAATTTCGAAAACTTACACTCTTATGGTTGTACAGATATGAGAAAAGTAATCGTTACACCCAATGGGCGGTACCCGTTTTCCCCCTTCTATATCACAAATATTTTGCTGGAAGTCGCACGTTGTTCGAAATATAATATATGCCGAATTAAGCAAACTTCACTCTTATAGTTGTACAGATATGAGAAAACTAAAAGTTACATCCAATGGTTGTTACCCGTTTTCCCCCTTCTATATCACAAATATTTTGCTGGAAGTCGTACGATGTTCAAAGAATAACACATGTCGAATTTCGAAAACTTACACTCTTATGGTTGTACAGATATGAGAAAAGTAATCGTTACACCCAATGGGCGGTACCCGTTTTCCCCCTTCTATATCACAAATATTTTGCTGGAAGTCGCACGTTGTTCGAAATATAATATATGCCGAATTAAGCAAACTTCACTCTTATAGTTGTACAGATATGAGAAAACTAAAAGTTACATCCAATGGTTGTTACCCGTTTTCCCCCTTCTATATCACAAATATTTTGCTGGAAGTCGTACGATGTTCAAAGAATAACACATGTCGAATTTGGAAAACTTACACTCTTATGGTTGTACAGATATGAGAAAAGTAATCGTTACACCCAATGGGCGGTACCCGTTTTCCCCCTTCTATATCACAAATATTTTGCTGGAAGTCGCACGTTGTTCGAAATATAATATATGCCGAATTAAGCAAACTTCACTCTTATAGTTGTACAGATATGAGAAAACTAAAAGTTACATCCAATGGTTGTTACCCGTTTTCCCCCTTCTATATCACAAATATTTTGCTGGAAGTCGTACGATGTTCAAAGAATAACACATGTCGAATTTGGAAAACTTACACTCTTATGGTTGTACAGATATGAGAAAAGTAATCGTTACACCCAATGGGCGGTACCCGTTTTCCCCCTTCTATATCACAAATATTTTGCTGGAAGTCGCACGTTGTTCGAAATATAATATATGCCGAATTAAGCAAACTTCACTCTTATAGTTGTAAAGATATGAGAAAACTAAAAGTTACATCCAATGGTTGTTACCCGTTTTCCCCCTTCTATATCACAAATATTTTGCTGGAAGTCGTACGATGTTCAAAGAATAACACATGTCGAATTTGGAAAACTTACACTCTTATGGTTGTACAGATATGAGAAAAGTAATCGTTACACCCAATGGGCGGTACCCGTTTTCCCCCTTCTATATCACAAATATTTTGCTGGAAGTCGCACGTTGTTCGAAATATAATATATGCCGAATTAAGCAAACTTCACTCTTATAGTTGTACAGATATGAGAAAACTAAAAGTTACATCCAATGGTTGTTACCCGTTTTCCCCCTTCTATATCACAAATATTTTGCTGGAAGTCGTACGATGTTCAAAGAATAACACATGTCGAATTTCGAAAACTTACACTCTTATGGTTGTACAGATATGAGAAAAGTAATCGTTACACCCAATGGGCGGTACCCGTTTTCCCCCTTCTATATCACAAATATTTTGCTGGAAGTCGCACGTTGTTCGAAATATAATATATGCCGAATTAAGCAAACTTCACTCTTATAGTTGTACAGATATGAGAAAACTAAAAGTTACATCCAATGGTTGTTACCCGTTTTCCCCCTTCTATATCACAAATATTTTGCTGGAAGTCGTACGATGTTCAAAGAATAACACATGTCGAATTTGGAAAACTTACACTCTTATGGTTGCACAGATATGAGAAAAGTAATCGTTACACCCAATGGGCGGTACCCGTTTTCCCCCTTCTATATCACAAATATTTTTCTGGAAGTCGCACGTTGTTCGAAATATAATATATGCCGAATTAAGCAAACTTCACTCTTATAGTTGTACAGATATGAGAAAACTAAAAGTTACATCCAATGGTTGTTACCCGTTTTCCCCCTTCTATATCACAAATATTTTGCTGGTAGTCGTACGATGTTCAAAGAATAACACATGTCGAATTTCGAAAACTTACACTCTTATGGTTGTACAGATATGAGAAAAGTAATCGTTACACCCAATGGGCGGTACCCGTTTTCCCCCCTTCTATATCACAAATATTTTGCTGGAAGTCGCACGTTGTTCGAAATATAATATATGCCGAATTAAGCAAACTTCACTCTTATAGTTGTACAGATATGAGAAAACTAAAAGTTACATCCAATGGTTGTTACCCGTTTCCCCCTTCTATATCACAAATATTTTGCTGGAAGTCGTACGATGTTCAAAGAATAACACATGTCGAATTTGGAAAACTTACACTCTTATGGTTGTACAGATATGAGAAAAGTAATCGTTACACCCAATGGGCGGTACCCGTTTTCCCCCTTCTATATCACAAATATTTTGCTGGAAGTCGCACGTTGTTCGAAATATAATATATGCCGAATTAAGCAAACTTCACTCTTATAGTTGTACAGATATGAGAAAACTAAAAGTTACATCCAATGGTTGTTACCCGTTTTCCCCCTTCTATATCACAAATATTTTGCTGGAAGTCGTACGATGTTCAAAGAATAACACATGTCGAATTTCGAAAACTTACACTCTTATGGTTGTACAGATATGAGAAAAGTAATCGTTACACCCAATGGGCGGTACCCGTTTTCCCCCTTCTATATCACAAATATTTTGCTGGAAGTCGCACGTTGTTCGAAATATAATATATGCCGAATTAAGCAAACTTCACTCTTATAGTTGTACAGATATGAGAAAACTAAAAGTTACATCCAATGGTTGTTACCCGTTTTCCCCCTTCTATATCACAAATATTTTGCTGGAAGTCGTACGATGTTCAAAGAATAACACATGTCGAATTTCGAAAACTTACACTCTTATGGTTGTACAGATATGAGAAAAGTAATCGTTACACCCAATGGGCGGTACCCGTTTTCCCCCTTCTATATCACAAATATTTTGCTGGAAGTCGCACGTTGTTCGAAATATAATATATGCCGAATTAAGCAAACTTCACTCTTATAGTTGTACAGATATGAGAAAACTAAAAGTTACATCCAATGGTTGTTACCCGTTTTCCCCCTTCTATATCACAAATATTTTGCTGGAAGTCGTACGATGTTCAAAGAATAACACATGTCGAATTTCGAAAACTTACACTCTTATGGTTGTACAGATATGAGAAAAGTAATCGTTACACCCAATGGGCGGTACCCGTTTTCCCCCTTCTATATCACAAATATTTTGCTGGAAGTCGCACGTTGTTCGAAATATAATATATGCCGAATTAAGCAAACTTCACTCTTATAGTTGTACAGATATGAGAAAACTAAAAGTTACATCCAATGGTTGTTACCCGTTTTCCCCCTTCTATATCACAAATATTTTGCTGGAAGTCGTACGATGTTCAAAGAATAACACATGTCGAATTTGGAAAACTTACACTCTTATGGTTGTACAGATATGAGAAAAGTAATCGTTACACCCAATGGGCGGTACCCGTTTTCCCCCTTCTATATCACAAATATTTTGCTGGAAGTCGCACGTTGTTCGAAATATAATATATGCCGAATTAAGCAAACTTCACTCTTATAGTTGTACAGATATGAGAAAACTAAAAGTTACATCCAATGGTTGTTACCCGTTTTCCCCCTTCTATATCACAAATATTTTGCTGGAAGTCGTACGATGTTCAAAGAATAACACATGTCGAATTTGGAAAACTTACACTCTTATGGTTGTACAGATATGAGAAAAGTAATCGTTACACCCAATGGGCGGTACCCGTTTTCCCCCTTCTATATCACAAATATTTTGCTGGAAGTCGCACGTTGTTCGAAATATAATATATGCCGAATTAAGCAAACTTCACTCTTATAGTTGTAAAGATATGAGAAAACTAAAAGTTACATCCAATGGTTGTTACCCGTTTTCCCCCTTCTATATCACAAATATTTTGCTGGAAGTCGTACGATGTTCAAAGAATAACACATGTCGAATTTGGAAAACTTACACTCTTATGGTTGTACAGATATGAGAAAAGTAATCGTTACACCCAATGGGCGGTACCCGTTTTCCCCCTTCTATATCACAAATATTTTGCTGGAAGTCGCACGTTGTTCGAAATATAATATATGCCGAATTAAGCAAACTTCACTCTTATAGTTGTACAGATATGAGAAAACTAAAAGTTACATCCAATGGTTGTTACCCGTTTTCCCCCTTCTATATCACAAATATTTTGCTGGAAGTCGTACGATGTTCAAAGAATAACACATGTCGAATTTCGAAAACTTACACTCTTATGGTTGTACAGATATGAGAAAAGTAATCGTTACACCCAATGGGCGGTACCCGTTTTCCCCCTTCTATATCACAAATATTTTGCTGGAAGTCGCACGTTGTTCGAAATATAATATATGCCGAATTAAGCAAACTTCACTCTTATAGTTGTACAGATATGAGAAAACTAAAAGTTACATCCAATGGTTGTTACCCGTTTTCCCCCTTCTATATCACAAATATTTTGCTGGAAGTCGTACGATGTTCAAAGAATAACACATGTCGAATTTGGAAAACTTACACTCTTATGGTTGCACAGATATGAGAAAAGTAATCGTTACACCCAATGGGCGGTACCCGTTTTCCCCCTTCTATATCACAAATATTTTTCTGGAAGTCGCACGTTGTTCGAAATATAATATATGCCGAATTAAGCAAACTTCACTCTTATAGTTGTACAGATATGAGAAAACTAAAAGTTACATCCAATGGTTGTTACCCGTTTTCCCCCTTCTATATCACAAATATTTTGCTGGAAGTCGTACGATGTTCAAAGAATAACACATGTCGAATTTCGAAAACTTACACTCTTATGGTTGTACAGATATGAGAAAAGTAATCGTTACACCCAATGGGCGGTACCCGTTTTCCCCCCTTCTATATCACAAATATTTTGCTGGAAGTCGCACGTTGTTCGAAATATAATATATGCCGAATTAAGCAAACTTCACTCTTATAGTTGTACAGATATGAGAAAACTAAAAGTTACATCCAATGGTTGTTACCCGTTTCCCCCTTCTATATCACAAATATTTTGCTGGAAGTCGTACGATGTTCAAAGAATAACACATGTCGAATTTGGAAAACTTACACTCTTATGGTTGTACAGATATGAGAAAAGTAATCGTTACACCCAATGGGCGGTACCCGTTTTCCCCCTTCTATATCACAAATATTTTGCTGGAAGTCGCACGTTGTTCGAAATATAATATATGCCGAATTAAGCAAACTTCACTCTTATAGTTGTACAGATATGAGAAAACTAAAAGTTACATCCAATGGTTGTTACCCGTTTTCCCCCTTCTATATCACAAATATTTTGCTGGAAGTCGTACGATGTTCAAAGAATAACACATGTCGAATTTCGAAAACTTACACTCTTATGGTTGTACAGATATGAGAAAAGTAATCGTTACACCCAATGGGCGGTACCCGTTTTCCCCCTTCTATATCACAAATATTTTGCTGGAAGTCGCACGTTGTTCGAAATATAATATATGCCGAATTAAGCAAACTTCACTCTTATAGTTGTACAGATATGAGAAAACTAAAAGTTACATCCAATGGTTGTTACCCGTTTTCCCCCTTCTATATCACAAATATTTTGCTGGAAGTCGTACGATGTTCAAAGAATAACACATGTCGAATTTCGAAAACTTACACTCTTATGGTTGTACAGATATGAGAAAAGTAATCGTTACACCCAATGGGCGGTACCCGTTTTCCCCCTTCTATATCACAAATATTTTGCTGGAAGTCGCACGTTGTTCGAAATATAATATATGCCGAATTAAGCAAACTTCACTCTTATAGTTGTACAGATATGAGAAAACTAAAAGTTACATCCAATGGTTGTTACCCGTTTTCCCCCTTCTATATCACAAATATTTTGCTGGAAGTCGTATGATGTTCAAAGAATAACACATGTCGAATTTGGAAAACTTACACTCTTATGGTTGTACAGATATGAGAAAAGTAATCGTTACACCCAATGGGCGGTACCCGTTTTCCCCCTTCTATATCACAAATATTTTGCTGGAAGTCGCACGTTGTTCGAAATATAATATATGCCGAATTAAGCAAACTTCACTCTTATAGTTGTACAGATATGAGAAAACTAAAAGTTACATCCAATGGTTGTTACCCGTTTTCCCCCTTCTATATCACAAATATTTTGCTGGAAGTCGTACGATGTTCAAAGAATAACACATGTCGAATTTGGAAAACATACACTCTTATGGTTGTACAGATATGAGAAAAGTAATCGTTACACCCAATGGGCGGTACCCGTTTTCCCCCTTCTATATCACAAATATTTTGCTGGAAGTCGCACGTTGTTCGAAATATAATATATGCCGAATTAAGCAAACTTCACTCTTATAGTTGCACAGATATGAGAAAACTAAAAGTTACACCCAATGGGCGGTACCCGTTTTCCCCCTTCTATATCACAAATATTTTGCTGGAAGTCGTACGATGTTCAAAGAATAACACATGTCGAATTTCGAAAACTTGCACTCTTATGGTTGTACAGATATGAGAAAAGTAATCGTTACACCCAATGGGCGGTACCCGTTTTCCCCCTTCTATATCACAAATATTTTGCTGGAATTCGCACGTTGTTCGAAATATAATATATGCCGAATTAAGCAAACTTCACTCTTATAGTTGTACAGATATGAGAAAACTAAAAGTTACATCCAATGGTTGTTACCCGTTTTCCCCCTTCTATATCACAAATATTTTGCTGGAAGTCGTACGATGTTCAAAGAATAACACATGCCGAATTTCGAAAACTTACACTCTTATGGTTGTACAGATATGGGAAAAGTAATCGTTACACCCAATGGGCGGTACCCGTTTTCCCCCTTCTATATCACAAATATTTTGCTGGAAGTCGTACGATGTTCAAAGAATAACACATGTCGAATTTCGAAAACTTACATTCTTATGGTTGTACAGATATGAGAAAAGTAATCGTTACACCCAATGGGCGGTACCCGTTTTCCCCCTTCTATATCACAAATATTTTGCTGGAATTCGCACGTTGTTCGAAATATAATATATGCCGAATTAAGCAAACTTCACTCTTATAGTTGTACAGATATGAGAAAACTAAAAGTTACATCCAATGGTTGTTACCCGTTTTCCCCCTTCTATATCACAAATATTTTGCTGGAAGTAGTACGATGTTCAAAGAATAACACATGCCGAATTTCGAAAACTTACACTCTTATGGTTGTACAGATATGGGAAAAGTAATCGTTACACCCAATGGGCGGTACCCGTTTTCCCCCTTCTATATCACAAATATTTTGCTGGAAGTCGTACGATGTTCAAAGAATAACACATGTCGAATTTCGAAAACTTACATTCTTATGGTTGTACAGATATGAGAAAAGTAATCGTTACACCCAATGGGCGGTACCCGTTTTCCCCCTTCTATATCACAAATATTTTGCTGGAATTCGCACGTTGTTCGAAATATAATATATGCCGAATTAAGCAAACTTCACTCTTATAGTTGTACAGATATGAGAAAACTAAAAGTTACATCCAATGGTTGTTACCCGTTTTCCCCCTTCTATATCACAAATATTTTGCTGGAAGTCGTACGATGTTCAAAGAATAACACATGTCGAATTTCGAAAACTTACACTCTTATGGTTGTACAGATATGAGAAAAGTAATCGTTACACCCAATGGGCGGTACCCGTTTTCCCCCTTCTATATCACAAATATTTTGCTGGAAGTCGCACGTTGTTCGAAATATAATATATGCCGAATTAAGCAAACTTCACTCTTATAGTTGTACAGATATGAGAAAACTAAAAGTTACATCCAATGGTTGTTACCCGTTTTCCCCCTTCTATATCACAAATATTTTGCTGGAAGTCGTACGATGTTCAAAGAATAACACATGTCGAATTTGGAAAACTTACACTCTTATGGTTGTACAGATATGAGAAAAGTAATCGTTACACCCAATGGGCGGTACCCGTTTTCCCCCTTCTATATCACAAATATTTTGCTGGAAGTCGCACGTTGTTCGAAATATAATATATGCCGAATTAAGCAAACTTCACTCTTATAGTTGTACAGATATGAGAAAACTAAAAGTTACATCCAATGGTTGTTACCCGTTTTCCCCCTTCTATATCACAAATATTTTGCTGGAAGTCGTACGATGTTCAAAGAATAACACATGTCGAATTTCGAAAACTTACACTCTTATGGTTGTACAGATATGAGAAAAGTAATCGTTACACCCAATGGGCGGTACCCGTTTTCCCCCTTCTATATCACAAATATTTTGCTGGAAGTCGCACGTTGTTCGAAATATAATATATGCCGAATTAAGCAAACTTCACTCTTATAGTTGTACAGATATGAGAAAACTAAAAGTTACATCCAATGGTTGTTACCCGTTTTCCCCCTTCTATATCACAAATATTTTGCTGGAAATCGTACGATGTTCAAAGAATAACACATGTCGAATTTGGAAAACTTACACTCTTATGGTTGTACAGATATGAGAAAAGTAATCGTTACACCCAATGGGCGGTACCCGTTTTCCCCCTTCTATATCACAAATATTTTGCTGGAAGTCGCACGTTGTTCGAAATATAATATATGCCGAATTAAGCAAACTTCACTCTTATAGTTGTACAGATATGAGAAAACTAAAAGTTACATCCAATGGTTGTTACCCGTTTTCCCCCTTCTATATCACAAATATTTTGCTGGAAGTCGTACGATGTTCAAAGAATAACACATGTCGAATTTGGAAAACTTACACTCTTATGGTTGTACAGATATGAGAAAAGTAATCGTTACACCCAATGGGCGGTACCCGTTTTCCCCCTTCTATATCACAAATATTTTGCTGGAAGTCGCACGTTGTTCGAAATATAATATATGCCGAATTAAGCAAACTTCACTCTTATAGTTGTACAGATATGAGAAAACTAAAAGGTACATCCAATGGTTGTTACCCGTTTTCCCCCTTCTATATCACAAATATTTTGCTGGAAGTCGTACGATGTTCAAAGAATAACACATGTCGAATTTGGAAAACTTACACTCTTATGGTTGTACAGATATGAGAAAAGTAATCGTTACACCCAATGGGCGGTACCCGTTTTCCCCCTTCTATATCACAAATATTTTGCTGGAAGTCGCACGTTGTTCGAAATATAATATATGCCGAATTAAGCAAACTTCACTCTTATAGTTGTACAGATATGAGAAAACTAAAAGTTACATCCAATGGTTGTTACCCGTTTTCCCCCTTCTATATCACAAATATTTTGCTGGAAGTCGTACGATGTTCAAAGAATAACACATGTCGAATTTCGAAAACTTACACTCTTATGGTTGTACAGATATGAGAAAAGTAATCGTTACACCCAATGGGCGGTACCTGTTTTTTCCCTTCTATATCACAAATATTTTGCTGGAAGTCGCACGTTGTTCGAAATATAATATATGCCGAATTAAGCAAACTTCACTCTTATAGTTGTACAGATATGAGAAAACTAAAAGTTACATCCAATGGTTGTTACCCGTTTTCCCCCTTCTATATCACAAATATTTTGCTGGAAGTCGTACGATGTTCAAAGAATAACACATGTCGAATTTGGAAAACTTACACTCTTATGGTTGCACAGATATGAGAAAAGTAATCGTTACACCCAATGGGCGGTACCCGTTTTCCCCCTTCTATATCACAAATATTTTTCTGGAAGTCGCACGTTGTTCGAAATATAATATATGCCGAATTAAGCAAACTTCACTCTTATAGTTGTACAGATATGAGAAAACTAAAAGTTACATCCAATGGTTGTTACCCGTTTTCCCCCTTCTATATCACAAATATTTTGCTGGAAGTCGTACGATGTTCAAAGAATAACACATGTCGAATTTCGAAAACTTACACTCTTATGGTTGTACAGATATGAGAAAAGTAATCGTTACACCCAATGGGCGGTACCCGTTTTCCCCCCTTCTATATCACAAATATTTTGCTGGAAGTCGCACGTTGTTCGAAATATAATATATGCCGAATTAAGCAAACTTCACTCTTATAGTTGTACAGATATGAGAAAACTAAAAGTTACATCCAATGGTTGTTACCCGTTTCCCCCTTCTATATCACAAATATTTTGCTGGAAGTCGTACGATGTTCAAAGAATAACACATGTCGAATTTGGAAAACTTACACTCTTATGGTTGTACAGATATGAGAAAAGTAATCGTTACACCCAATGGGCGGTACCCGTTTTCCCCCTTCTATATCACAAATATTTTGCTGGAAGTCGCACGTTGTTCGAAATATAATATATGCCGAATTAAGCAAACTTCACTCTTATAGTTGTACAGATATGAGAAAACTAAAAGTTACATCCAATGGTTGTTACCCGTTTTCCCCCTTCTATATCACAAATATTTTGCTGGAAGTCGTACGATGTTCAAAGAATAACACATGTCGAATTTCGAAAACTTACACTCTTATGGTTGTACAGATATGAGAAAAGTAATCGTTACACCTAATGGGCGGTACCCGTTTTCCCCCTTCTATATCACAAATATTTTGCTGGAAGTCGCACGTTGTTCGAAATATAATATATGCCGAATTAAGCAAACTTCACTCTTATAGTTGTACAGATATGAGAAAACTAAAAGTTACATCCAATGGTTGTTACCCGTTTTCCCCCTTCTATATCACAAATATTTTGCTGGAAGTCGTACGATGTTCAAAGAATAACACATGTCGAATTTGGAAAACTTACACTCTTATGGTTGTACAGATATGAGAAAAGTAATCGTTACACCCAATGGGCGGTACCCGTTTTCCCCCTTCTATATCACAAATATTTTGCTGGAAGTCGCACGTTGTTCGAAATATAATATATGCCGAATTAAGCAAACTTCACTCTTATAGTTGTACAGATATGAGAAAACTAAAAGTTACATCCAATGGTTGTTACCCGTTTTCCCCCTTCTATATCACAAATATTTTGCTGGAAGTCGTACGATGTTCAAAGAATAACACATGTCGAATTTCGAAAACTTACACTCTTATGGTTGTACAGATATGAGAAAAGTAATCGTTACACCCAATGGGCGGTACCCGTTTTCCCCCTTCTATATCACAAATATTTTGCTGGAAGTCGCACGTTGTTCGAAATATAATATATGCCGAATTAAGCAAACTTCACTCTTATAGTTGTACAGATATGAGAAAACTAAAAGTTACATCCAATGGTTGTTACCCGTTTTCCCCCTTCTATATCACAAATATTTTGCTGGAAGTCGTACGATGTTCAAAGAATAACACATGTCGAATTTCGAAAACTTACACTCTTATGGTTGTACAGATATGAGAAAAGTAATCGTTACACCCAATGGGCGGTACCCGTTTTCCCCCTTCTATATCACAAATATTTTGCTGGAAGTCGCACGTTGTTCGAAATATAATATATGCCGAATTAAGCAAACTTCACTCTTATAGTTGTACAGATATGAGAAAACTAAAAGTTACATCCAATGGTTGTTACCCGTTTTCCCCCTTCTATATCACAAATATTTTGCTGGAAGTCGTACGATGTTCAAAGAATAACACATGTCGAATTTCGAAAACTTACACTCTTATGGTTGTACAGATATGAGAAAAGTAATCGTTACACCCAATGGGCGGTACCCGTTTTCCCCCTTCTATATCACAAATATTTTGCTGGAAGTCGCACGTTGTTCGAAATATAATATATGCCGAATTAAGCAAACTTCACTCTTATAGTTGTACAGATATGAGAAAACTAAAAGTTACATCCAATGGTTGTTACCCGTTTTCCCCCTTCTATATCACAAATATTTTGCTGGAAGTCGTATGATGTTCAAAGAATAACACATGTCGAATTTGGAAAACTTACACTCTTATGGTTGTACAGATATGAGAAAAGTAATCGTTACACCCAATGGGCGGTACCCGTTTTCCCCCTTCTATATCACAAATATTTTGCTGGAAGTCGCACGTTGTTCGAAATATAATATATGCCGAATTAAGCAAACTTCACTCTTATAGTTGTACAGATATGAGAAAACTAAAAGTTACATCCAATGGTTGTTACCCGTTTTCCCCCTTCTATATCACAAATATTTTGCTGGAAGTCGTACGATGTTCAAAGAATAACACATGTCGAATTTGGAAAACATACACTCTTATGGTTGTACAGATATGAGAAAAGTAATCGTTACACCCAATGGGCGGTACCCGTTTTCCCCCTTCTATATCACAAATATTTTGCTGGAAGTCGCACGTTGTTCGAAATATAATATATGCCGAATTAAGCAAACTTCACTCTTATAGTTGCACAGATATGAGAAAACTAAAAGTTACACCCAATGGGCGGTACCCGTTTTCCCCCTTCTATATCACAAATATTTTGCTGGAAGTCGTACGATGTTCAAAGAATAACACATGTCGAATTTCGAAAACTTACACTCTTATGGTTGTACAGATATGAGAAAAGTAATCGTTACACCCAATGGGCGGTACCCGTTTTCCCCCTTCTATATCACAAATATTTTGCTGGAATTCGCACGTTGTTCGAAATATAATATATGCCGAATTAAGCAAACTTCACTCTTATAGTTGTACAGATATGAGAAAACTAAAAGTTACATCCAATGGTTGTTACCCGTTTTCCCCCTTCTATATCACAAATATTTTGCTGGAAGTCGTACGATGTTCAAAGAATAACACATGCCGAATTTCGAAAACTTACACTCTTATGGTTGTACAGATATGGGAAAAGTAATCGTTACACCCAATGGGCGGTACCCGTTTTCCCCCTTCTATATCACAAATATTTTGCTGGAAGTCGTACGATGTTCAAAGAATAACACATGTCGAATTTCGAAAACTTACATTCTTATGGTTGTACAGATATGAGAAAAGTAATCGTTACACCCAATGGGCGGTACCCGTTTTCCCCCTTCTATATCACAAATATTTTGCTGGAATTCGCACGTTGTTCGAAATATAATATATGCCGAATTAAGCAAACTTCACTCTTATAGTTGTACAGATATGAGAAAACTAAAAGTTACATCCAATGGTTGTTACCCGTTTTCCCCCTTCTATATCACAAATATTTTGCTGGAAGTAGTACGATGTTCAAAGAATAACACATGCCGAATTTCGAAAACTTACACTCTTATGGTTGTACAGATATGGGAAAAGTAATCGTTACACCCAATGGGCGGTACCCGTTTTCCCCCTTCTATATCACAAATATTTTGCTGGAAGTCGTACGATGTTCAAAGAATAACACATGTCGAATTTCGAAAACTTACATTCTTATGGTTGTACAGATATGAGAAAAGTAATCGTTACACCCAATGGGCGGTACCCGTTTTCCCCCTTCTATATCACAAATATTTTGCTGGAATTCGCACGTTGTTCGAAATATAATATATGCCGAATTAAGCAAACTTCACTCTTATAGTTGTACAGATATGAGAAAACTAAAAGTTACATCCAATGGTTGTTACCCGTTTTCCCCCTTCTATATCACAAATATTTTGCTGGAAGTCGTACGATGTTCAAAGAATAACACATGCCGAATTTGGAAAACTTACACTCTTATGGTTGTACAGATATGAGAAAAGTAATCGTTACACCCAATGGGCGGTACCCGTTTTCCCCCTTCTATATCACAAATATTTTGCTGGAAGTCGCACGTTGTTCGAAATATAATATATGCCGAATTAAGCAAACTTCACTCTTATAGTTGTACAGATATGAGAAAACTAAAAGTTACATCCAATGGTTGTTACCCGTTTTCCCCCTTCTATATCACAAATATTTTGCTGGAAGTCGTACGATGTTCAAAGAATAACACATGTCGAATTTCGAAAACTTACACTCTTATGGTTGTACAGATATGAGAAAAGTAATCGTTACACCCAATGGGCGGTACCCGTTTTCCCCCTTCTATATCACAAATATTTTGCTGGAAGTCGCACGTTGTTCGAAATATAATATATGCCGAATTAAGCAAACTTCACTCTTATAGTTGTACAGATATGAGAAAACTAAAAGTTACATCCAATGGTTGTTACCCGTTTTCCCCCTTCTATATCACAAATATTTTGCTGGAAGTCGTACGATGTTCAAAGAATAACACATGTCGAATTTCGAAAACTTACACTCTTATGGTTGTACAGATATGAGAAAAGTAATCGTTACACCCAATGGGCGGTACCCGTTTTCCCCCTTCTATATCACAAATATTTTGCTGGAAGTCGCACGTTGTTCGAAATATAATATATGCCGAATTAAGCAAACTTCACTCTTATAGTTGTACAGATATGAGAAAACTAAAAGTTACATCCAATGGTTGTTACCCGTTTTCCCCCTTCTATATCACAAATATTTTGCTGGAAGTCGTATGATGTTCAAAGAATAACACATGTCGAATTTGGAAAACTTACACTCTTATGGTTGTACAGATATGAGAAAAGTAATCGTTACACCCAATGGGCGGTACCCGTTTTCCCCCTTCTATATCACAAATATTTTGCTGGAAGTCGCACGTTGTTCGAAATATAATATATGCCGAATTAAGCAAACTTCACTCTTATAGTTGTACAGATATGAGAAAACTAAAAGTTACATCCAATGGTTGTTACCCGTTTTCCCCCTTCTATATCACAAATATTTTGCTGGAAGTCGTACGATGTTCAAAGAATAACACATGTCGAATTTGGAAAACATACACTCTTATGGTTGTACAGATATGAGAAAAGTAATCGTTACACCCAATGGGCGGTACCCGTTTTCCCCCTTCTATATCACAAATATTTTGCTGGAAGTCGCACGTTGTTCGAAATATAATATATGCCGAATTAAGCAAACTTCACTCTTATAGTTGCACAGATATGAGAAAACTAAAAGTTACACCCAATGGGCGGTACCCGTTTTCCCCCTTCTATATCACAAATATTTTGCTGGAAGTCGTACGATGTTCAAAGAATAACACATGTCGAATTTCGAAAACTTACACTCTTATGGTTGTACAGATATGAGAAAAGTAATCGTTACACCCAATGGGCGGTACCCGTTTTCCCCCTTCTATATCACAAATATTTTGCTGGAATTCGCACGTTGTTCGAAATATAATATATGCCGAATTAAGCAAACTTCACTCTTATAGTTGTACAGATATGAGAAAACTAAAAGTTACATCCAATGGTTGTTACCCGTTTTCCCCCTTCTATATCACAAATATTTTGCTGGAAGTCGTACGATGTTCAAAGAATAACACATGCCGAATTTCGAAAACTTACACTCTTATGGTTGTACAGATATGGGAAAAGTAATCGTTACACCCAATGGGCGGTACCCGTTTTCCCCCTTCTATATCACAAATATTTTGCTGGAAGTCGTACGATGTTCAAAGAATAACACATGTCGAATTTCGAAAACTTACATTCTTATGGTTGTACAGATATGAGAAAAGTAATCGTTACACCCAATGGGCGGTACCCGTTTTCCCCCTTCTATATCACAAATATTTTGCTGGAATTCGCACGTTGTTCGAAATATAATATATGCCGAATTAAGCAAACTTCACTCTTATAGTTGTACAGATATGAGAAAACTAAAAGTTACATCCAATGGTTGTTACCCGTTTTCCCCCTTCTATATCACAAATATTTTGCTGGAAGTAGTACGATGTTCAAAGAATAACACATGCCGAATTTCGAAAACTTACACTCTTATGGTTGTACAGATATGGGAAAAGTAATCGTTACACCCAATGGGCGGTACCCGTTTTCCCCCTTCTATATCACAAATATTTTGCTGGAAGTCGTACGATGTTCAAAGAATAACACATGTCGAATTTCGAAAACTTACATTCTTATGGTTGTACAGATATGAGAAAAGTAATCGTTACACCCAATGGGCGGTACCCGTTTTCCCCCTTCTATATCACAAATATTTTGCTGGAATTCGCACGTTGTTCGAAATATAATATATGCCGAATTAAGCAAACTTCACTCTTATAGTTGTACAGATATGAGAAAACTAAAAGTTACATCCAATGGTTGTTACCCGTTTTCCCCCTTCTATATCACAAATATTTTGCTGGAAGTCGTACGATGTTCAAAGAATAACACATGCCGAATTTCGAAAACTTACACTCTTATGGTTGTACAGATATGGGAAAAGTAATCGTTACACCCAATGGGCGGTACCCGTTTTCTCCCTTCTATATCACAAATATTTTGCTGGAAGTCGTACGATGTTCAAAGAATAACACATGTCGAATTTCGAAAACTTACACTCTTATGGTTGTACAGATATGAGAAAAGTAATCGTTACACCCAATGGGCGGTACCCGTTTTCCCCCTTCTATATCACAAATATTTTGCTGGAATTCGCACGTTGTTCGAAATATAATATATGCCGAATTAAGCAAACTTCACTCTTATAGTTGTACAGATATGAGAAAACTAAAAGTTACATCCAATGGTTGTTACCCGTTTTCCCCCTTCTATATCACAAATATTTTGCTGGAAGTCGTACGATGTTCAAAGAATAACACATGCCGAATTTCGAAAACTTACACTCTTATGGTTGTACAGATATGGGAAAAGTAATCGTTACACCCAATGGGCGGTACCCGTTTTCCCCCTTCTATATCACAAATATTTTGCTGGAAGTCGCACGTTGTTCGAAATATAATATATGCCGAATTAAGCAAACTTCACTCTTATAGTTGTACAGATATGAGAAAACTAAAAGTTACATCCAATGGTTGTTACCCGTTTTCCCCCTTCTATATTACAAATATTTTGCTGGAAGTCGTACGATGTTCAAAGAATAACACATGTCGAATTTCGAAAACTTACACTCTTATGGTTGTACAGATATGAGAAAAGTAATCGTTACACCCAATGGGCGGTACCCGTTTTCCCCCTTCTATATCACAAATATTTTGCTGGAAGTCGCACGTTGTTCGAAATATAATATATGCCGAATTAAGCAAACTTCACTCTTATAGTTGTACAGATATGAGAAAACTAAAAGTTACATCCAATGGTTGTTACCCGTTTTCCCCCTTCTATATTACAAATATTTTGCTGGAAGTCGTACGATGTTCAAAGAATAACACATGTCGAATTTCGAAAACTTACACTCTTATGGTTGTACAGATATGAGAAAAGTAATCGTTACACCCAATGGGCGGTACCCGTTTTCCCCCTTCCATATCACAAATATTTTGCTGGAAGTCGTACGTTGTTCGAAATATAATATATGCCGAATTAAGCAAACTTCACTCTTATAGTTGTACAGATATGAGAAAACTAAAAGTTACATCCAATGGTTGTTACCCGTTTTCCCCCTTCTATATCACAAATATTTTGCTGGAAGTCGTACGATGTTCAAAGAATAACACATGCCGAATTTCGAAAACTTACACTCCTATGGTTGTACAGATATGAGAAAAGTAATCGTTACACCCAATGGGCGGTACCCGTTTTCCCCCTTCTATATCACAAATATTTTGCTGGAAGTCGTACGATGTTCAAAGAATAACACATGTCGAATTTCGAAAACTTACACTCTTATGGTTGTACAGATATGAGAAAAGTAATCGTTACACCCAATGGGCGGTACCCGTTTTCCCCCTTCTATATCACAAATATTTTGCTGGAAGTCGCACGTTGTTCGAAATATAATATATGCCGAATTAAGCAAACTTCACTCTTATAGTTGTACAGATATGAGAAAACTAAAAGTTACATCCAATGGTTGTTACCCGTTTTCCCCCTTCTATATCACAAATATTTTGCTGGAAGTCGTACGATGTTCAAAGAATAACACATGCCGAATTTCGAAAACTTACACTCTTATGGTTGTACAGATATGGGAAAAGTAATCGTTACACCCAATGGGCGGTACCCGTTTTCCCCCTTCTATATCACAAATATTTTGCTGGAAGTCGTACGATGTTCAAAGAATAACACATGTCGAATTTCGAAAACTTACATTCTTATGGTTGTACAGATATGAGAAAAGTAATCGTTACACCCAATGGGCGGTACCCGTTTTCCCCCTTCTATATCACAAATATTTTGCTGGAATTCGCACGTTGTTCGAAATATAATATATGCCGAATTAAGCAAACTTACACTCTTATAGTTGTACAGATATGAGAAAAGTAGAAGTTACACCCAATGGTTGTTACCCGTTTTCCCCCTTCTATATCACAAATATTTTTCTGGAAGTCGTACGATGTTCAAAGAATAACACATGTCGAATTTCGAAAACTTACACTCTTATGGTTGTACAGATATGAGAAAAGTAATCGTTACACCCAATGGGCGGTACCCGTTTTCCCCCTTCTATATCACAAATATTTTGCTGGAAGTCGCACGTTGTTCGAAATATAATATATGCCGAATTAAGCAAACTTCACTCTTATAGTTGTACAGATATGAGAAAACTAAAAGTTACATCCAATGGTTGTTACCCGTTTTCCCCCTTCTATATCACAAATATTTTGCTGGAAGTCGTACGATGTTCAAAGAATAACACATGTCGAATTTCGAAAACTTACACTCTTATGGTTGTACAGATATGAGAAAAGTAATCGTTACACCCAATGGGCGGTACCCGTTTTCCCCCTTCTATATCACAAATATTTTGCTGGAAGTCGCACGTTGTTCGAAATATAATATATGCCGAATTAAGCAAACTTCACTCTTATAGTTGTACAGATATGAGAAAACTAAAAGTTACATCCAATGGTTGTTACCCGTTTTCCCCCTTCTATATTACAAATATTTTGCTGGAAGTCGTACGATGTTCAAAGAATAACACATGTCGAATTTCGAAAACTTACACTCTTATGGTTGTACAGATATGAGAAAAGTAATCGTTACACCCAATGGGCGGTACCCGTTTTCCCCCTTCTATATCACAAATATTTTGCTGGAAGTCGTACGTTGTTCGAAATATAATATATGCCGAATTAAGCAAACTTCACTCTTATAGTTGTACAGATATGAGAAAACTAAAAGTTACATCCAATGGTTGTTACCCGTTTTCCCCCTTCTATATCACAAATATTTTGCTGGAAGTCGTACGTTATTTAAAGAATAACACATGTCGAATTTGGAAAACTTACACTCTTATGGTTGTACAGATATGAGAAAAGTAATCGTTACACCCAATGGGCGGTACCCGTTTTCCCCCTTCTATATCACAAATATTTTGCTGGAAGTCGCACGTTGTTCGAAATATAATATATGCCGAATTAAGCAAACTTCACTCTTATAGTTGTACAGATATGAGAAAACTAAAAGTTACATCCAATGGTTGTTACCCGTTTTCCCCCTTCTATATCACAAATATTTTGCTGGAAGTCGTACGATGTTCAAAGAATAACACATGTCGAATTTGGAAAACTTACACTCTTATGGTTGTACAGATATGAGAAAAGTAATCGTTACACCCAATGGACGGTACCCGTTTTCCCCCTTCTATATCACAAATATTTTGCTGGAAGTCGCACGTTGTTCGAAATATAATATATGCCGAATTAAGCAAACTTCACTCTTATAGTTGTACAGATATGAGAAAACTAAAAGTTACATCCAATGGTTGTTACCCGTTTTCCCCCTTCTATATTACAAATATTTTGCTGGAAGTCGTACGATGTTCAAAGAATAACACATGTCGAATTTGGAAAACTTACACTCTTATGGTTGTACAGATATGAGAAAAGTAATCGTTACACCCAATGGGCGGTACCCGTTTTCCCCCTTCTATATCACAAATATTTTGCTGGAAGTCGCACGTTGTTCGAAATATAATATATGCCGAATTAAGCAAACTTCACTCTTATAGTTGTACAGATATGAGAAAACTAAAAGTTACATCCAATGGTTGTTACCCGTTTTCCCCCTTCTATATTACAAATATTTTGCTGGAAGTCGTACGATGTTCAAAGAATAACACATGTCGAATTTCGAAAACTTACACTCTTATGGTTGTACAGATATGAGAAAAGTAATCGTTACACCCAATGGGCGGTACCCGTTTTCCCCCTTCTATATCACAAATATTTTGCTGGAAGTCGCACGTTGTTCGAAATATAATATATGCCGAATTAAGCAAACTTCACTCTTATAGTTGTACAGATATGAGAAAACTAAAAGTTACATCCAATGGTTGTTACCCGTTTTCCCCCTTCTATATTACAAATATTTTGCTGGAAGTCGTACGATGTTCAAAGAATAACACATGTCGAATTTCGAAAACTTACACTCTTATGGTTGTACAGATATGAGAAAAGTAATCGTTACACCCAATGGGCGGTACCCGTTTTCCCCCTTCTATATCACAAATATTTTGCTGGAAGTCGCACGTTGTTCGAAATATAATATATGCCGAATTAAGCAAACTTCACTCTTATAGTTGTACAGATATGAGAAAACTAAAAGTTACATCCAATGGTTGTTACCCGTTTTCCCCCTTCTATATCACAAATATTTTGCTGGAAGTCGTACGATGTTCAAAGAATAACACATGTCGAATTTGGAAAACTTACACTCTTATGGTTGTACAGATATGAGAAAAGTAATCGTTACACCCAATGGGCGGTACCCGTTTTCCCCCTTCTATATCACAAATATTTTGCTGGAAGTCGCACGTTGTTCGAAATATAATATATGCCGAATTAAGCAAACTTCACTCTTATAGTTGTACAGATATGAGAAAACTAAAAGTTACATCCAATGGTTGTTACCCGTTTTCCCCCTTCTATATTACAAATATTTTGCTGGAAGTCGTACGATGTTCAAAGAATAACACATGTCGAATTTGGAAAACTTACACTCTTATGGTTGTACAGATATGAGAAAAGTAATCGTTACACCCAATGGGCGGTACCCGTTTTCCCCCTTCTATATCACAAATATTTTGCTGGAAGTCGCACGTTGTTCGAAATATAATATATGCCGAATTAAGCAAACTTCACTCTTATAGTTGTACAGATATGAGAAAACTAAAAGTTACATCCAATGGTTGTTACCCGTTTTCCCCCTTCTATATTACAAATATTTTGCTGGAAGTCGTACGATGTTCAAAGAATAACACATGTCGAATTTGGAAAACTTACACTCTTATGGTTGTACAGATATGAGAAAAGTAATCGTTACACCCAATGGGCGGTACCCGTTTTCCCCCTTCTATATCACAAATATTTTGCTGGAAGTCGTACGTTGTTCGAAATATAATATATGCCGAATTAAGCAAACTTCACTCTTATAGTTGTACAGATATGAGAAAACTAAAAGTTACATCCAATGGTTGTTACCCGTTTTCCCCCTTCTATATTACAAATATTTTGCTGGAAGTCGTACGTTGTTCGAAATATAATATATGCCGAATTAAGCAAACTTCACTCTTATAGTTGTACAGATATGAGAAAACTAAAAGTTACATCCAATGGTTGTTACCCGTTTTCCCCCTTCTATATTACAAATATTTTGCTGGAAGTCGTACGATGTTCAAAGAATAACACATGTCGAATTTGGAAAACTTACACTCTTATGGTTGTACAGATATAAGAAAAGTAATCGTTACACCCAATGGGCGGTACCCGTTTTCCCCCTTCTATATCACAAATATTTTGCTGGAAGTCGCACGTTGTTCGAAATATAATATATGCCGAATTAAGCAAACTTCACTCTTATAGTTGTACAGATATGAGAAAACTAAAAGTTACATCCAATGGTTGTTACCCGTTTTCCCCCTTCTATATTACAAATATTTTGCTGGAAGTCGTACGATGTTCAAAGAATAACACATGTCGAATTTGGAAAACTTACACTCTTATGGTTGTACAGATATGAGAAAAGTAATCGTTACACCCAATGGGCGGTACCCGTTTTCCCCCTTCTATATCACAAATATTTTGCTGGAAGTCGCACGTTGTTCGAAATATAATATATGCCGAATTAAGCAAACTTCACTCTTATAGTTGTACAGATATGAGAAAACTAAAAGTTACATCCAATGGTTGTTACCCGTTTTCCCCCTTCTATATTACAAATATTTTGCTGGAAGTCGTACGATGTTCAAAGAATAACACATGTCGAATTTCGAAAACTTACACTCTTATGGTTGTACAGATATGAGAAAAGTAATCGTTACACCCAATGGGCGGTACCCGTTTTCCCCCTTCTATATCACAAATATTTTGCTGGAAGTCGCACGTTGTTCGAAATATAATATATGCCGAATTAAGCAAACTTCACTCTTATAGTTGTACAGATATGAGAAAACTAAAAGTTACATCCAATGGTTGTTACCCGTTTTCCCCCTTCTATATTACAAATATTTTGCTGGAAGTCGTACGATGTTCAAAGAATAACACATGTCGAATTTCGAAAACTTACACTCTTATGGTTGTACAGATATGAGAAAAGTAATCGTTACACCCAATGGGCGGTACCCGTTTTCCCCCTTCTATATCACAAATATTTTGCTGGAAGTCGCACGTTGTTCGAAATATAATATATGCCGAATTAAGCAAACTTCACTCTTATAGTTGTACAGATATGAGAAAACTAAAAGTTACATCCAATGGTTGTTACCCGTTTTCCCCCTTCTATATTACAAATATTTTGCTGGAAGTCGTACGATGTTCAAAGAATAACACATGTCGAATTTCGAAAACTTACACTCTTATGGTTGTACAGATATGAGAAAAGTAATCGTTACACCCAATGGGCGGTACCCGTTTTCCCCCTTCTATATCACAAATATTTTGCTGGAAGTCGCACGTTGTTCGAAATATAATATATGCCGAATTAAGCAAACTTCACTCTTATAGTTGTACAGATATGAGAAAACTAAAAGTTACATCCAATGGTTGTTACCCGTTTTCCCCCTTCTATATTACAAATATTTTGCTGGAAGTCGTACGATGTTCAAAGAATAACACATGTCGAATTTCGAAAACTTACACTCTTATGGTTGTACAGATATGAGAAAAGTAATCGTTACATCCAATGGGCGGTACCCGTTTTCCCCCTTCTATATCACAAATATTTTGCTGGAAGTCGCACGTTGTTCGAAATATAATATATGCCGAATTAAGCAAACTTCACTCTTATAGTTGTACAGATATGAGAAAACTAAAAGTTACATCCAATGGTTGTTACCCGTTTTCCCCCTTCTATATTACAAATATTTTGCTGGAAGTCGTACGATGTTCAAAGAATAACACATGTCGAATTTCGAAAACTTACACTCTTATGGTTGTACAGATATGAGAAAAGTAATCGTTACACCCAATGGGCGGTACCCGTTTGCCCCCTTCTATATCACAAATATTTTGCTGGAAGTCGCACGTTGTTCGAAATATAATATATGCCGAATTAAGCAAACTTCACTCTTATAGTTGTACAGATATGAGAAAACTAAAAGTTACATCCAATGGTTGTTACCCGTTTTCCCCCTTCTATATTACAAATATTTTGCTGGAAGTCGTACGATGTTCAAAGAATAACACATGTCGAATTTCGAAAACTTACACTCTTATGGTTGTACAGATATGAGAAAAGTAATCGTTACACCCAATGGGCGGTACCCGTTTTCCCCCTTCTATATCACAAATATTTTGCTGGAAGTCGCACGTTGTTCGAAATATAATATATGCCGAATTAAGCAAACTTCACTCTTATAGTTGTACAGATATGAGAAAACTAAAAGTTACATCCAATGGTTGTTACCCATTTTCCCCCTTCTATATTACAAATATTTTGCTGGAAGTCGTACGATGTTCAAAGAATAACACATGTCGAATTTCGAAAACTTACAATCTTATGGTTGTACAGATATGAGAAAAGTAATCGTTACACCCAATGGGCGGTACCCGTTTTCCCCCTTCTATATCACAAATATTTTGCTGGAAGTCGCACGTTGTTCGAAATATAATATATGCCGAATTAAGCAAACTTCACTCTTATAGTTGTACAGATATGAGAAAACTAAAAGTTACATCCAATGGTTGTTACCCGTTTTCCCCCTTCTATATTACAAATATTTTGCTGGAAGTCGTACGATGTTCAAAGAATAACACATGTCGAATTTCGAAAACTTACACTCTTATGGTTGTACAGATATGAGAAAAGTAATCGTTACACCCAATGGGCGGTACCCGTTTTCCCCCTTCTATATCACAAATATTTTGCTGGAAGTCGCACGTTGTTCGAAATATAATATATGCCGAATTAAGCAAACTTCACTCTTATAGTTGTACAGATATGAGAAAACTAAAAGTTACATCCAATGGTTGTTACCCGTTTTCCCCCTTCTATATTACAAATATTTTGCTGGAAGTCGTACGATGTTCAAAGAATAACACATGTCGAATTTCGAAAACTTACACTCTTATGGTTGTACAGATATGAGAAAAGTAATCGTTACACCCAATGGGCGGTACCCGTTTTCCCCCTTCTATATCACAAATATTTTGCTGGAAGTCGCACGTTGTTCGAAATATAATATATGCCGAATTAAGCAAACTTCACTCTTATAGTTGTACAGATATGAGAAAACTAAAAGTTACATCCAATGGTTGTTACCCGTTTTCCCCCTTCTATATTACAAATATTTTGCTGGAAGTCGTACGATGTTCAAAGAATAACACATGTCGAATTTCGAAAACTTACACTCTTATGGTTGTACAGATATGAGAAAAGTAATCGTTACACCCAATGGGCGGTACCCGTTTTCCCCCTTCTATATCACAAATATTTTGCTGGAAGTCGCACGTTGTTCGAAATATAATATATGCCGAATTAAGCAAACTTCACTCTTATAGTTGTACAGATATGAGAAAACTAAAAGTTACATCCAATGGTTGTTACCCGTTTTCCCCCTTCTATATTACAAATATTTTGCTGGAAGTCGTACGATGTTCAAAGAATAACACATGTCGAATTTCGAAAACTTACACTCTTATGGTTGTACAGATATGAGAAAAGTAATCGTTACACCCAATGGGCGGTACCCGTTTTCCCCCTTCTATATCACAAATATTTTGCTGGAAGTCGCACGTTGTTCGAAATATAATATATGCCGAATTAAGCAAACTTCACTCTTATAGTTGTACAGATATGAGAAAACTAAAAGTTACATCCAATGGTTGTTACCCATTTTCCCCCTTCTATATTACAAATATTTTGCTGGAAGTCGTACGATGTTCAAAGAATAACACATGTCGAATTTCGAAAACTTACACTCTTATGGTTGTACAGATATGAGAAAAGTAATCGTTACACCCAATGGGCGGTACCCGTTTTCCCCCTTCTATATCACAAATATTTTGCTGGAAGTCGCACGTTGTTCGAAATATAATATATGCCGAATTAAGCAAACTTCACTCTTATAGTTTTACAGATATGAGAAAACTAAAAGTTACATCCAATGGTTGTTACCCATTTTCCCCCTTCTATATTACAAATATTTTGCTGGAAGTCGTACGATGTTCAAAGAATAACACATGTCGAATTTCGAAAACTTACACTCTTATGGTTGTACAGATATGAGAAAAGTAATCGTTACACCCAATGGGCGGTACCCGTTTTCCCCCTTCTATATCACAAATATTTTGCTGGAAGTCGCACGTTGTTCGAAATATAATATATGCCGAATTAAGCAAACTTCACTCTTATAGTTGTACAGATATGAGAAAACTAAAAGTTACATCCAATGGTTGTTACCCATTTTCCCCCTTCTATATTACAAATATTTTGCTGGAAGTCGTACGATGTTCAAAGAATAACACATGTCGAATTTCGAAAACTTACACTCTTATGGTTGTACAGATATGAGAAAAGTAATCGTTACACCCAATGGGCGGTACCCGTTTTCCCCCTTCTATATCACAAATATTTTGCTGGAAGTCGCACGTTGTTCGAAATATAATATATGCCGAATTAAGCAAACTTCACTCTTATAGTTGTACAGATATGAGAAAACTAAAAGTTACATCCAATGGTTGTTACCCATTTTCCCCCTTCTATATTACAAATATTTTGCTGGAAGTCGTACGATGTTCAAAGAATAACACATGTCGAATTTCGAAAACTTACACTCTTATGGTTGTACAGATATGAGAAAAGTAATCGTTACACCCAATGGGCGGTACCCGTTTTCCCCCTTCTATATCACAAATATTTTGCTGGAAGTCGCACGTTGTTCGAAATATAATATATGCCGAATTAAGCAAACTTCACTCTTATAGTTGTACAGATATGAGAAAACTAAAAGTTACATCCAATGGTTGTTACCCATTTTCCCCCTTCTATATTACAAATATTTTGCTGGAAGTCGTACGATGTTCAAAGAATAACACATGTCGAATTTCGAAAACTTACACTCTTATGGTTGTACAGATATGAGAAAAGTAATCGTTACACCCAATGGGCGGTACCCGTTTTCCCCCTTCTATATCACAAATATTTTGCTGGAAGTCGCACGTTGTTCGAAATATAATATATGCCGAATTAAGCAAACTTCACTCTTATAGTTGTACAGATATGAGAAAACTAAAAGTTACATCCAATGGTTGTTACCCATTTTCCCCCTTCTATATTACAAATATTTTGCTGGAAGTCGTACGATGTTCAAAGAATAACACATGTCGAATTTCGAAAACTTACACTCTTATGGTTGTACAGATATGAGAAAAGTAATCGTTACACCCAATGGGCGGTACCCGTTTTCCCCCTTCTATATCACAAATATTTTGCTGGAAGTCGCACGTTGTTCGAAATATAATATATGCCGAATTAAGCAAACTTCACTCTTATAGTTGTACAGATATGAGAAAACTAAAAGTTACATCCAATGGTTGTTACCCATTTTCCCCCTTCTATATTACAAATATTTTGCTGGAAGTCGTACGATGTTCAAAGAATAACACATGTCGAATTTCGAAAACTTACACTCTTATGGTTGTACAGATATGAGAAAAGTAATCGTTACACCCAATGGGCGGTACCCGTTTTCCCCCTTCTATATCACAAATATTTTGCTGGAAGTCGCACGTTGTTCGAAATATAATATATGCCGAATTAAGCAAACTTCACTCTTATAGTTGTACAGATATGAGAAAACTAAAAGTTACATCCAATGGTTGTTACCCATTTTCCCCCTTCTATATTACAAATATTTTGCTGGAAGTCGTACGATGTTCAAAGAATAACACATGTCGAATTTCGAAAACTTACACTCTTATGGTTGTACAGATATGAGAAAAGTAATCGTTACACCCAATGGGCGGTACCCGTTTTCCCCCTTCTATATCACAAATATTTTGCTGGAAGTCGCACGTTGTTCGAAATATAATATATGCCGAATTAAGCAAACTTCACTCTTATAGTTGTACAGATATGAGAAAACTAAAAGTTACATCCAATGGTTGTTACCCATTTTCCCCCTTCTATATTACACATATTTTGCTGGAAGTCGTACGATGTTCAAAGAATAACACATGTCGAATTTCGAAAACTTACACTCTTATGGTTGTACAGATATGAGAAAAGTAATCGTTACACCCAATGGGCGGTACCCGTTTTCCCCCTTCTATATCACAAATATTTTGCTGGAAGTCGCACGTTGTTCGAAATATAATATATGCCGAATTAAGCAAACTTCACTCTTATAGTTGTACAGATATGAGAAAACTAAAAGTTACATCCAATGGTTGTTACCCGTTTTCCCCCTTCTATATTACAAATATTTTGCTGGAAGTCGTACGATGTTCAAAGAATAACACATGTCGAATTTCGAAAACTTACACTCTTATGGTTGTACAGATATGAGAAAAGTAATCGTTACACCCAATGGGCGGTACCCGTTTTCCCCCTTCTATATCACAAATATTTTGCTGGAAGTCGCACGTTGTTCGAAATATAATATATGCCGAATTAAGCAAACTTCACTCTTATAGTTGTACAGATATGAGAAAACTAAAAGTTACATCCAATGGTTGTTACCCGTTTTCCCCCTTCTATATTACAAATATTTTGCTGGAAGTCGTACGATGTTCAAAGAATAACACATGTCGAATTTCGAAAACTTACACTCTTATGGTTGTACAGATATGAGAAAAGTAATCGTTACACCCAATGGGCGGTACCCGTTTTCCCCCTTCTATATCACAAATATTTTGCTGGAAGTCGCACGTTGTTCGAAATATAATATATGCCGAATTAAGCAAACTTCACTCTTATAGTTGTACAGATATGAGAAAACTAAAAGTTACATCCAATGGTTGTTACCCGTTTTCCCCCTTCTATATTACAAATATTTTGCTGGAAGTCGTACGATGTTCAAAGAATAACACATGTCGAATTTCGAAAACTTACACTCTTATGGTTGTACAGATATGAGAAAAGTAATCGTTACACCCAATGGGCGGTACCCGTTTTCCCCCTTCTATATCACAAATATTTTGCTGGAAGTCGCACGTTGTTCGAAATATAATATATGCCGAATTAAGCAAACTTCACTCTTATAGTTGTACAGATATGAGAAAACTAAAAGTTACATCCAATGGTTGTTACCCGTTTTCCCCCTTCTATATTACAAATATTTTGCTGGAAGTCGTACGATGTTCAAAGAATAACACATGTCGAATTTCGAAAACTTACACTCTTATGGTTGTACAGATATGAGAAAAGTAATCGTTACACCCAATGGGCGGTACCCGTTTTCCCCCTTCTATATCACAAATATTTTGCTGGAAGTCGCACGTTGTTCGAAATATAATATATGCCGAATTAAGCAAACTTCACTCTTATAGTTGTACAGATATGAGAAAACTAAAAGTTACATCCAATGGTTGTTACCCGTTTTCCCACTTCTATATCACAAATATTTTGCTGGAAGTCGTACGTTATTCAAAGAATAACACATGCCGAATTTCGAAAACTTACGCTCTTATAGTTGTACAGATATGAGAAAAGTAATCGTTACACCCAATGGGCGGTACCGTTTCCGCCCTCCTATATCACAAATATTTTGCTGGAAGTCGCACGTTGTTCGAAATATAATATATGCCGAATTAAGCAAACTTCACTCTTATAGTTGTACAGATATGAGAAAACTAAAAGTTACATCCAATGGTTGTTACCCGTTTTCCCCCTTCTATATTACAAATATTTTGCTGGAAGTCGTACGATGTTCAAAGAATAACACATGTCGAATTTCGAAAACTTACACTCTTATGGTTGTACAGATATGAGAAAAGTAATCGTTACACCCAATGGGCGGTACCCGTTTTCCCCCTTCTATATCACAAATATTTTGCTGGAAGTCGCACGTTGTTCGAAATATAATATATGCCGAATTAAGCAAACTTCACTCTTATAGTTGTACAGATATGAGAAAACTAAAAGTTACATCCAATGGTTGTTACCCGTTTTCCCCCTTCTATATTACAAATATTTTGCTGGAAGTCGTACGATGTTCAAAGAATAACACATGTCGAATTTCGAAAACTTACACTCTTATGGTTGTACAGATATGAGAAAAGTAATCGTTACACCCAATGGGCGGTACCCGTTTTCCCCCTTCTATATCACAAATATTTTGCTGGAAGTCGCACGTTGTTCGAAATATAATATATGCCGAATTAAGCAAACTTCACTCTTATAGTTGTACAGATATGAGAAAACTAAAAGTTACATCCAATGGTTGTTACCCGTTTTCCCCCTTCTATATTACAAATATTTTGCTGGAAGTCGTATGATGTTCAAAGAATAACACATGTCGAATTTGGAAAACTTACACTCTTATGGTTGTACAGATATGAGAAAAGTAATCGTTACACCCAATGGGCGGTACCCGTTTTCCCCCTTCTATATCACAAATATTTTGCTGGAAGTCGCACGTTGTTCGAAATATAATATATGCCGAATTAAGCAAACTTCACTCTTATAGTTGTACAGATATGAGAAAACTAAAAGTTACATCCAATGGTTGTTACCCGTTTTCCCCCTTCTATATTACAAATATTTTGCTGGAAGTCGTATGATGTTCAAAGAATAACACATGTCGAATTTGGAAAACTTACACTCTTATGGTTGTACAGATATGAGAAAAGTAATCGTTACACCCAATGGGCGGTACCCGTTTTCCCCCTTCTATATCACAAATATTTTGCTGGAAGTCGCACGTTGTTCGAAATATAATATATGCCGAATTAAGCAAACTTCACTCTTATAGTTGTACAGATATGAGAAAACTAAAAGTTACATCCAATGGTTGTTACCCGTTTTCCCACTTCTATATCACAAATATTTTGCTGGAAGTCGTACGTTATTCAAAGAATAACACATGCCGAATTTCGAAAACTTACGCTCTTATAGTTGTACAGATATGAGAAAAGTAATCGTTACACCCAATGGGCGGTACCGTTTCCGCCCTCCTATATCACAAATATTTTGCTGGAAGTCGCACGTTGTTCGAAATATAATATATGCCGAATTAAGCAAACTTCACTCTTATAGTTGTACAGATATGAGAAAACTAAAAGTTACATCCAATGGTTGTTATCCGTTTTCCCCCTTCTATATTACAAATATTTTGCTGGAAGTCGTACGATGTTCAAAGAATAACACATGTCGAATTTCGAAAACTTACACTCTTATGGTTGTACAGATATGAGAAAAGTAATCGTTACACCCAATGGGCGGTACCCGTTTTCCCCCTTCTATATCACAAATATTTTGCTGGAAGTCGCACGTTGTTCGAAATATAATATATGCCGAATTAAGCAAACTTCACTCTTATAGTTGTACAGATATGAGAAAACTAAAAGTTACATCCAATGGTTGTTACCCGTTTTCCCCCTTCTATATTACAAATATTTTGCTGGAAGTCGTACGATGTTCAAAGAATAACACATGTCGAATTTCGAAAACTTACACTCTTATGGTTGTACAGATATGAGAAAAGTAATCGTTACACCCAATGGGCGGTACCCGTTTTCCCCCTTCTATATCACAAATATTTTGCTGGAAGTCGCACGTTGTTCGAAATATAATATATGCCGAATTAAGCAAACTTCACTCTTATAGTTGTACAGATATGAGAAAACTAAAAGTTACATCCAATGGTTGTTACCCGTTTTCCCCCTTCTATATTACAAATACTTTGCTGGAAGTCGTATGATGTTCAAAGAATAACACATGTCGAATTTGGAAAACTTACACTCTTATGGTTGTACAGATATGAGAAAAGTAATCGTTACACCCAATGGGCGGTACCCGTTTTCCCCCTTCTATATCACAAATATTTTGCTGGAAGTCGCACGTTGTTCGAAATATAATATATGCCGAATTAAGCAAACTTCACTCTTATAGTTGTACAGATATGAGAAAACTAAAAGTTACATCCAATGGTTGTTACCCGTTTTCCCCCTTCTATATTACAAATATTTTGCTGGAAGTCGTACGATGTTCAAAGAATAACACATGTCGAATTTCGAAAACTTACACTCTTATGGTTGTACAGATATGAGAAAAGTAATCGTTACACCCAATGGGCGGTACCCGTTTTCCCCCTTCTATATCACAAATATTTTGCTGGAAGTCGCACGTTGTTCGAAATATAATATATGCCGAATTAAGCAAACTTCACTCTTATAGTTGTACAGATATGAGAAAACTAAAAGTTACATCCAATGGTTGTTACCCGTTTTCCCCCTTCTATATTACAAATATTTTGCTGGAAGTCGTATGATGTTCAAAGAATAACACATGTCGAATTTGGAAAACTTACACTCTTATGGTTGTACAGATATGAGAAAAGTAATCGTTACACCCAATGGGCGGTACCCGTTTTCCCCCTTCTATATCACAAATATTTTGCTGGAAGTCGCACGTTGTTCGAAATATAATATATGCCGAATTAAGCAAACTTCACTCTTATAGTTGTACAGATATGAGAAAACTAAAAGTTACATCCAATGGTTGTTACCCGTTTTCCCCCTTCTATATTACAAATATTTTGCTGGAAGTCGTACGATGTTCAAAGAATAACACATGTCGAATTTCGAAAACTTACACTCTTATGGTTGTACAGATATGAGAAAAGTAATCGTTACACCCAATGGGCGGTACCCGTTTTCCCCCTTCTATATCACAAATATTTTGCTGGAAGTCGCACGTTGTTCGAAATATAATATATGCCGAATTAAGCAAACTTCACTCTTATAGTTGTACAGATATGAGAAAACTAAAAGTTACATCCAATGGTTGTTACCCGTTTTCCCCCTTCTATATTACAAATATTTTGCTGGAAGTCGTATGATGTTCAAAGAATAACACATGTCGAATTTGGAAAACTTACACTCTTATGGTTGTACAGATATGAGAAAAGTAATCGTTACACCCAATGGGCGGTACCCGTTTTCCCCCTTCTATATCACAAATATTTTGCTGGAAGTCGCACGTTGTTCGAAATATAATATATGCCGAATTAAGCAAACTTCACTCTTATAGTTGTACAGATATGAGAAAACTAAAAGTTACATCCAATGGTTGTTACCCGTTTTCCCCCTTCTATATCACAAATATTTTGCTGGAAGTCGTACGATGTTCAAAGAATAACACATGTCGAATTTGGAAAACTTACACTCTTATGGTTGTACAGATATGAGAAAAGTAATCGTTACACCCAATGGGCGGTACCCGTTTTCCCCCTTCTATATCACAAATATTTTGCTGGAAGTCGCACGTTGTTCGAAATATAATATATGCCGAATTAAGCAAACTTCACTCTTATAGTTGTACAGATATGAGAAAACTAAAAGTTACATCCAATGGTTGTTACCCGTTTTCCCCCTTCTATATTACAAATATTTTGCTGGAAGTCGTACGATGTTCAAAGAATAACACATGTCGAATTTCGAAAACTTACACTCTTATGGTTGTACAGATATGAGAAAAGTAATCGTTACACCCAATGGGCGGTACCCGTTTTCCCCCTTCTATATCACAAATATTTTGCTGGAAGTCGCACGTTGTTCGAAATATAATATATGCCGAATTAAGCAAACTTCACTCTTATAGTTGTACAGATATGAGAAAACTAAAAGTTACATCCAATGGTTGTTACCCGTTTTCCCCCTTCTATATTACAAATATTTTGCTGGAAGTCGTACGATGTTCAAAGAATAACACATGTCGAATTTCGAAAACTTACACTCTTATGGTTGTACAGATATGAGAAAAGTAATCGTTACATCCAATGGGCGGTACCCGTTTTCCCCCTTCTATATCACAAATATTTTGCTGGAAGTCGCACGTTGTTCGAAATATAATATATGCCGAATTAAGCAAACTTCACTCTTATAGTTGTACAGATATGAGAAAACTAAAAGTTACATCCAATGGTTGTTACCCGTTTTCCCCCTTCTATATTACAAATATTTTGCTGGAAGTCGTACGATGTTCAAAGAATAACACATGTCGAATTTCGAAAACTTACACTCTTATGGTTGTACAGATATGAGAAAAGTAATCGTTACACCCAATGGGCGGTACCCGTTTTCCCCCTTCTATATCACAAATATTTTGCTGGAAGTCGCACGTTGTTCGAAATATAATATATGCCGAATTAAGCAAACTTCACTCTTATAGTTGTACAGATATGAGAAAACTAAAAGTTACATCCAATGGTTGTTACCCGTTTTCCCCCTTCTATATTACAAATATTTTGCTGGAAGTCGTACGATGTTCAAAGAATAACACATGTCGAATTTCGAAAACTTACACTCTTATGGTTGTACAGATATGAGAAAAGTAATCGTTACACCCAATGGGCGGTACCCGTTTTCCCCCTTCTATATCACAAATATTTTGCTGGAAGTCGCACGTTGTTCGAAATATAATATATGCCGAATTAAGCAAACTTCACTCTTATAGTTGTACAGATATGAGAAAACTAAAAGTTACATCCAATGGTTGTTACCCGTTTTCCCCCTTCTATATTACAAATATTTTGCTGGAAGTCGTACGATGTTCAAAGAATAACACATGTCGAATTTCGAAAACTTACACTCTTATGGTTGTACAGATATGAGAAAAGTAATCGTTACACCCAATGGGCGGTACCCGTTTTCCCCCTTCTATATTACAAATATTTTGCTGGAAGTCGTACGATGTTCAAAGAATAACACATGTCGAATTTCGAAAACTTACACTCTTATGGTTGTACAGATATGAGAAAAGTAATCGTTACACCCAATGGGCGGTACCCGTTTTCCCCCTTCTATATCACAAATATTTTGCTGGAAGTCGCACGTTGTTCGAAATATAATATATGCCGAATTAAGCAAACTTCACTCTTATAGTTGTACAGATATGAGAAAACTAAAAGTTACATCCAATGGTTGTTACCCGTTTTCCCCCTTCTATATTACAAATATTTTGCTGGAAGTCGTACGATGTTCAAAGAATAACACATGTCGAATTTCGAAAACTTACACTCTTATGGTTGTACAGATATGAGAAAAGTAATCGTTACACCCAATGGGCGGTACCCGTTTTCCCCCTTCTATATCACAAATATTTTGCTGGAAGTCGCACGTTGTTCGAAATATAATATATGCCGAATTAAGCAAACTTCACTCTTATAGTTGTACAGATATGAGAAAACTAAAAGTTACATCCAATGGTTGTTACCCGTTTTCCCCCTTCTATATTACAAATATTTTGCTGGAAGTCGTACGATGTTCAAAGAATAACACATGTCGAATTTCGAAAACTTACACTCTTATGGTTGTACAGATATGAGAAAAGTAATCGTTACACCCAATGGGCGGTACCCGTTTTCCCCCTTCTATATCACAAATATTTTGCTGGAAGTCGCACGTTGTTCGAAATATAATATATGCCGAATTAAGCAAACTTCACTCTTATAGTTGTACAGATATGAGAAAACTAAAAGTTACATCCAATGGTTGTTACCCGTTTTCCCCCTTCTATATTACAAATATTTTGCTGGAAGTCGTACGATGTTCAAAGAATAACACATGTCGAATTTCGAAAACTTACACTCTTATGGTTGTACAGATATGAGAAAAGTAATCGTTACACCCAATGGGCGGTACCCGTTTTCCCCCTTCTATATCACAAATATTTTGCTGGAAGTCGCACGTTGTTCGAAATATAATATATGCCGAATTAAGCAAACTTCACTCTTATAGTTGTACAGATATGAGAAAACTAAAAGTTACATCCAATGGTTGTTACCCGTTTTCCCCCTTCTATATCACAAATATTTTGCTGGAAGTCGCACGTTGTTCGAAATATAATATATGCCGAATTAAGCAAACTTCACTCTTATAGTTGTACAGATATGAGAAAACTAAAAGTTACATCCAATGGTTGTTACCCGTTTTCCCCCTTCTATATTACAAATATTTTGCTGGAAGTCGTACGATGTTCAAAGAATAACACATGTCGAATTTCGAAAACTTACACTCTTATGGTTGTACAGATATGAGAAAAGTAATCGTTACATCCAATGGGCGGTACCCGTTTTCCCCCTTCTATATCACAAATATTTTGCTGGAAGTCGCACGTTGTTCGAAATATAATATATGCCGAATTAAGCAAACTTCACTCTTATAGTTGTACAGATATGAGAAAACTAAAAGTTACATCCAATGGTTGTTACCCGTTTTCCCCCTTCTATATCACAAATATTTTGCTGGAAGTCGCACGTTGTTCGAAATATAATATATGCCGAATTAAGCAAACTTCACTCTTATAGTTGTACAGATATGAGAAAACTAAAAGTTACATCCAATGGTTGTTACCCGTTTTCCCCCTTCTATATCACAAATATTTTGCTGGAAGTCGCACGTTGTTCGAAATATAATATATGCCGAATTAAGCAAACTTCACTCTTATAGTTGTACAGATATGAGAAAACTAAAAGTTACATCCAATGGTTGTTACCCGTTTTCCCCCTTCTATATTACAAATATTTTGCTGGAAGTCGTACGATGTTCAAAGAATAACACATGTCGAATTTCGAAAACTTACACTCTTATGGTTGTACAGATATGAGAAAAGTAATCGTTACACCCAATGGGCGGTACCCGTTTTCCCCCTTCTATATCACAAATATTTTGCTGGAAGTCGCACGTTGTTCGAAATATAATATATGCCGAATTAAGCAAACTTCACTCTTATAGTTGTACAGATATGAGAAAACTAAAAGTTACATCCAATGGTTGTTACCCGTTTTCCCCCTTCTATATCACAAATATTTTGCTGGAAGTCGCACGTTGTTCGAAATATAATATATGCCGAATTAAGCAAACTTCACTCTTATAGTTGTACAGATATGAGAAAACTAAAAGTTACATCCAATGGTTGTTACCCGTTTTCCCCCTTCTATATCACAAATATTTTGCTGGAAGTCGCACGTTGTTCGAAATATAATATATGCCGAATTAAGCAAACTTCACTCTTATAGTTGTACAGATATGAGAAAACTAAAAGTTACATCCAATGGTTGTTACCCGTTTTCCCCCTTCTATATCACAAATATTTTGCTGGAAGTCGCACGTTGTTCGAAATATAATATATGCCGAATTAAGCAAACTTCACTCTTATAGTTGTACAGATATGAGAAAACTAAAAGTTACATCCAATGGTTGTTACCCGTTTTCCCCCTTCTATATTACAAATATTTTGCTGGAAGTCGTACGATGTTCAAAGAATAACACATGTCGAATTTCGAAAACTTACACTCTTATGGTTGTACAGATATGAGAAAAGTAATCGTTACATCCAATGGGCGGTACCCGTTTTCCCCCTTCTATATCACAAATATTTTGCTGGAAGTCGCACGTTGTTCGAAATATAATATATGCCGAATTAAGCAAACTTCACTCTTATAGTTGTACAGATATGAGAAAACTAAAAGTTACATCCAATGGTTGTTACCCGTTTTCCCCCTTCTATATTACAAATATTTTGCTGGAAGTCGTACGATGTTCAAAGAATAACACATGTCGAATTTCGAAAACTTACACTCTTATGGTTGTACAGATATGAGAAAAGTAATCGTTACACCCAATGGGCGGTACCCGTTTTCCCCCTTCTATATCACAAATATTTTGCTGGAAGTCGCACGTTGTTCGAAATATAATATATGCCGAATTAAGCAAACTTCACTCTTATAGTTGTACAGATATGAGAAAACTAAAAGTTACATCCAATGGTTGTTACCCGTTTTCCCCCTTCTATATTACAAATATTTTGCTGGAAGTCGTACGATGTTCAAAGAATAACACATGTCGAATTTCGAAAACTTACACTCTTATGGTTGTACAGATATGAGAAAAGTAATCGTTACACCCAATGGGCGGTACCCGTTTTCCCCCTTCTATATCACAAATATTTTGCTGGAAGTCGCACGTTGTTCGAAATATAATATATGCCGAATTAAGCAAACTTCACTCTTATAGTTGTACAGATATGAGAAAACTAAAAGTTACATCCAATGGTTGTTACCCGTTTTCCCCCTTCTATATTACAAATATTTTGCTGGAAGTCGTACGATGTTCAAAGAATAACACATGTCGAATTTCGAAAACTTACACTCTTATGGTTGTACAGATATGAGAAAAGTAATCGTTACACCCAATGGGCGGTACCCGTTTTCCCCCTTCTATATCACAAATATTTTGCTGGAAGTCGCACGTTGTTCGAAATATAATATATGCCGAATTAAGCAAACTTCACTCTTATAGTTGTACAGATATGAGAAAACTAAAAGTTACATCCAATGGTTGTTACCCGTTTTCCCCCTTCTATATTACAAATATTTTGCTGGAAGTCGTACGATGTTCAAAGAATAACACATGTCGAATTTCGAAAACTTACACTCTTATGGTTGTACAGATATGAGAAAAGTAATCGTTACACCCAATGGGCGGTACCCGTTTTCCCCCTTCTATATCACAAATATTTTGCTGGAAGTCGCACGTTGTTCGAAATATAATATATGCCGAATTAAGCAAACTTCACTCTTATAGTTGTACAGATATGAGAAAACTAAAAGTTACATCCAATGGTTGTTACCCGTTTTCCCCCTTCTATATCACAAATATTTTGCTGGAAGTCGCACGTTGTTCGAAATATAATATATGCCGAATTAAGCAAACTTCACTCTTATAGTTGTACAGATATGAGAAAACTAAAAGTTACATCCAATGGTTGTTACCCGTTTTCCCCCTTCTATATCACAAATATTTTGCTGGAAGTCGCACGTTGTTCGAAATATAATATATGCCGAATTAAGCAAACTTCACTCTTATAGTTGTACAGATATGAGAAAACTAAAAGTTACATCCAATGGTTGTTACCCGTTTTCCCCCTTCTATATTACAAATATTTTGCTGGAAGTCGTACGATGTTCAAAGAATAACACATGTCGAATTTCGAAAACTTACACTCTTATGGTTGTACAGATATGAGAAAAGTAATCGTTACACCCAATGGGCGGTACCCGTTTTCCCCCTTCTATATCACAAATATTTTGCTGGAAGTCGCACGTTGTTCGAAATATAATATATGCCGAATTAAGCAAACTTCACTCTTATAGTTGTACAGATATGAGAAAACTAAAAGTTACATCCAATGGTTGTTACCCGTTTTCCCCCTTCTATATCACAAATATTTTGCTGGAAGTCGCACGTTGTTCGAAATATAATATATGCCGAATTAAGCAAACTTCACTCTTATAGTTGTACAGATATGAGAAAACTAAAAGTTACATCCAATGGTTGTTACCCGTTTTCCCCCTTCTATATCACAAATATTTTGCTGGAAGTCGCACGTTGTTCGAAATATAATATATGCCGAATTAAGCAAACTTCACTCTTATAGTTGTACAGATATGAGAAAACTAAAAGTTACATCCAATGGTTGTTACCCGTTTTCCCCCTTCTATATTACAAATATTTTGCTGGAAGTCGTACGATGTTCAAAGAATAACACATGTCGAATTTCGAAAACTTACACTCTTATGGTTGTACAGATATGAGAAAAGTAATCGTTACACCCAATGGGCGGTACCCGTTTTCCCCCTTCTATATCACAAATATTTTGCTGGATGTCGCACGTTGTTCGAAATATAATATATGCCGAATTAAGCAAACTTCACTCTTATAGTTGTACAGATATGAGAAAACTAAAAGTTACATCCAATGGTTGTTACCCGTTTTCCCCCTTCTATATCACAAATATTTTGCTGGAAGTCGTATGATGTTCAAAGAATAACACATGTCGAATTTGGAAAACTTACACTCTTATGGTTGTACAGATATGAGAAAAGTAATCGTTACACCCAATGGGCGGTACCCGTTTTCCCCCTTCTATATCACAAATATTTTGCTGGAAGTCGCACGTTGTTCGAAATATAATATATGCCGAATTAAGCAAACTTCACTCTTATAGTTGTACAGATATGAGAAAACTAAAAGTTACATCCAATGGTTGTTACCCGTTTTCCCCCTTCTATATCACAAATATTTTGCTGGAAGTCGCACGTTGTTCGAAATATAATATATGCCGAATTAAGCAAACTTCACTCTTATAGTTGTACAGATATGAGAAAACTAAAAGTTACATCCAATGGTTGTTACCCGTTTTCCCCCTTCTATATCACAAATATTTTGCTGGAAGTCGTATGATGTTCAAAGAATAACACATGTCGAATTTGGAAAACTTACACTCTTATGGTTGTACAGATATGAGAAAAGTAATCGTTACACCCAATGGGCGGTACCCGTTTTCCCCCTTCTATATCACAAATATTTTGCTGGAAGTCGCACGTTGTTCGAAATATAATATATGCCGAATTAAGCAAACTTCACTCTTATAGTTGTACAGATATGAGAAAACTAAAAGTTACATCCAATGGTTGTTACCCGTTTTCCCCCTTCTATATCACAAATATTTTGCTGGAAGTCGCACGTTGTTCGAAATATAATATATGCCGAATTAAGCAAAGTTCACTCTTATAGTTGTACAGATATGAGAAAACTAAAAGTTACATCCAATGGTTGTTACCCGTTTTCCCCCTTCTATATCACAAATATTTTGCTGGAAGTCGTATGATGTTCAAAGAATAACACATGTCGAATTTGGAAAACTTACACTCTTATGGTTGTACAGATATGAGAAAAGTAATCGTTACACCCAATGGGCGGTACCCGTTTTCCCCCTTCTATATCACAAATATTTTGCTGGAAGTCGCACGTTGTTCGAAATATAATATATGCCGAATTAAGCAAACTTCACTCTTATAGTTGTACAGATATGAGAAAACTAAAAGTTACATCCAATGGTTGTTACCCGTTTTCCCCCTTCTATATCACAAATATTTTGCTGGAAATCGTACGATGTTCAAAGAATAACACATGTCGAATTTGGAAAACTTACACTCTTATGGTTGTACAGATATGAGAAAAGTAATCGTTACACCCAATGGGCGGTACCCGTTTTCCCCCTTCTATATCACAAATATTTTGCTGGAAGTCGCACGTTGTTCGAAATATAATATATGCCGAATTAAGCAAACTTCACTCTTATAGTTGTACAGATATGAGAAAACTAAAAGTTACACCCAATGGGCGGTACCCGTTTTCCCCCTTCTATATCACAAATATTTTGCTGGAAGTCGTACGATGTTCAAAGAATAACACATGTCGAATTTCGAAAACTTACACTCTTATGGTTGTACAGATATGAGAAAAGTAATCGTTACACCCAATGGGCGGTACCCGTTTTCCCCCTTCTATATCACAAATATTTTGCTGGAATTCGCACGTTGTTCGAAATATAATATATGCCGAATTAAGCAAACTTCACTCTTATAGTTGTACAGATATGAGAAAACTAAAAGTTACATCCAATGGTTGTTACCCGTTTTCCCCCTTCTATATCACAAATATTTTGCTGGAAGTCGTACGATGTTCAAAGAATAACACATGCCGAATTTCGAAAACTTACACTCTTATGGTTGTACAGATATGGGAAAAGTAATCGTTACACCCAATGGGCGGTACCCGTTTTCCCCCTTCTATATCACAAATATTTTGCTGGAAGTCGTACGATGTTCAAAGAATAACACATGTCGAATTTCGAAAACTTACATTCTTATGGTTGTACAGATATGAGAAAAGTAATCGTTACACCCAATGGGCGGTACCCGTTTTCCCCCTTCTATATCACAAATATTTTGCTGGAATTCGCACGTTGTTCGAAATATAATATATGCCGAATTAAGCAAACTTCACTCTTATAGTTGTACAGATATGAGAAAACTAAAAGTTACACCCAATGGGCGGTACCCGTTTTCCCCCTTCTATATCACAAATATTTTGCTGGAAGTCGTACGATGTTCAAAGAATAACACATGCCGAATTTCGAAAACTTACACTCTTATGGTTGTACAGATATGGGAAAAGTAATCGTTACACCCAATGGGCGGTACCCGTTTTCCCCCTTCTATATCACAAATATTTTGCTGGAATTCGCACGTTGTTCGAAATATAATATATGCCGAATTAAGCAAACTTCACTCTTATAGTTGTACAGATATGAGAAAACTAAAAGTTACACCCAATGGGCGGTACCCGTTTTCCCCCTTCTATATCACAAATATTTTGCTGGAAGTCGTACGATGTTCAAAGAATAACACATGCCGAATTTCGAAAACTTACACTCTTATGGTTGTACAGATATGAGAAAAGTAATCGTTACACCCAATGGGCGGTACCCGTTTTCCCCCTTCTATATCACAAATATTTTGCTGGAATTCGCACGTTGTTCGAAATATAATATATGCCGAATTAAGCAAACTTCACTCTTATAGTTGTACAGATATGAGAAAACTAAAAGTTACATCCAATGGTTGTTACCCGTTTTCCCCCTTCTATATCACAAATATTTTGCTGGAAGTCGTACGATGTTCAAAGAATAACACATGCCGAATTTCGAAAACTTACACTCTTATGGTTGTACAGATATGGGAAAAGTAATCGTTACACCCAATGGGCGGTACCCGTTTTCCCCCTTCTATATCACAAATATTTTGCTGGAAGTCGTACGATGTTCAAAGAATAACACATGTCGAATTTCGAGAACTTACATTCTTATGGTTGTACAGATATGAGAAAAGTAATCGTTACACCCAATGGGCGGTACCCTTTTTCCCCCTTCTATATCACAAATATTTTGCTGGAATTCGCACGTTGTTCGAAATATAATATATGCCGAATTAAGCAAACTTACACTCTTATAGTTGTACAGATATGAGAAGAGTAGAAGTTACACCCAATGGTTGTTACCCGTTTTCCCCCTTCTATATCACAAATATTTTTCTGGAAGTCGTACGATGTTCAAAGAATAACACATGTCGAATTTCGAAAACTTACACTCTTATGGTTGTACAGATATGAGAAAAGTAATCGTTACACCCAATGGGCGGTACCCGTTTTCCCCCTTCTATATCACAAATATTTTGCTGGAAGTCGCACGTTGTTCGAAATATAATATATGCCGAATTAAGCAAACTTCACTCTTATAGTTGTACAGATATGAGAAAACTAAAAGTTACATCCAATGGTTGTTACCCGTTTTCCCCCTTCTATATTACAAATATTTTGCTGGAAGTCGTACGATGTTCAAAGAATAACACATGTCGAATTTCGAAAACTTACACTCTTATGGTTGTACAGATATGAGAAAAGTAATCGTTACACCCAATGGGCGGTACCCGTTTTCCCCCTTCTATATCACAAATATTTTGCTGGAAGTCGCACGTTGTTCGAAATATAATATATGCCGAATTAAGCAAACTTCACTCTTATAGTTGTACAGATATGAGAAAACTAAAAGTTACATCCAATGGTTGTTACCCGTTTTCCCCCTTCTATATTACAAATATTTTGCTGGAAGTCGTACGATGTTCAAAGAATAACACATGTCGAATTTCGAAAACTTACACTCTTATGGTTGTACAGATATGAGAAAAGTAATCGTTACATCCAATGGGCGGTACCCGTTTTCCCCCTTCTATATCACAAATATTTTGCTGGAAGTCGCACGTTGTTCGAAATATAATATATGCCGAATTAAGCAAACTTCACTCTTATAGTTGTACAGATATGAGAAAACTAAAAGTTACATCCAATGGTTGTTACCCGTTTTCCCCCTTCTATATTACAAATATTTTGCTGGAAGTCGTACGATGTTCAAAGATTAACACATGTCGAATTTCGAAAACTTACACTCTTATGGTTGTACAGATATGAGAAAAGTAATCGTTACACCCAATGGGCGGTACCCGTTTTCCCCCTTCTATATCACAAATATTTTGCTGGAAGTCGCACGTTGTTCGAAATATAATATATGCCGAATTAAGCAAACTTCACTCTTATAGTTGTACAGATATGAGAAAACTAAAAGTTACATCCAATGGTTGTTACCCGTTTTCCCCCTTCTATATTACAAATATTTTGCTGGAAGTCGTACGATGTTCAAAGAATAACACATGTCGAATTTCGAAAACTTACACTCTTATGGTTGTACAGATATGAGAAAAGTAATCGTTACATCCAATGGGCGGTACCCGTTTTCCCCCTTCTATATCACAAATATTTTGCTGGAAGTCGCACGTTGTTCGAAATATAATATATGCCGAATTAAGCAAACTTCACTCTTATAGTTGTACAGATATGATAAAACTAAAAGTTACATCCAATGGTTGTTACCCGTTTTCCCCCTTCTATATTACAAATATTTTGCTGGAAGTCGTACGATGTTCAAAGAATAACACATGTCGAATTTCGAAAACTTACACTCTTATGGTTGTACAGATATGAGAAAAGTAATCGTTACACCCAATGGGCGGTACCCGTTTTCCCCCTTCTATATCACAAATATTTTGCTGGAATTCGCACGTTGTTCGAAATATAATATATGCCGAATTAAGCAAACTTCACTCTTATAGTTGTACAGATATGAGAAAACTAAAAGTTACACCCAATGGGCGGTACCCGTTTTCCCCCTTTTATATCACAAATATTTTGCTGGAATTCGCACGTTGTTCGAAATATAATATATGCCGAATTAAGCAAACTTCACTCTTATAGTTGTACAGATATGAGAAAACTAAAAGTTACATCCAATGGTTGTTACCCGTTTTCCCCCTTCTATATTACAAATATTTTGCTGGAAGTCGTACGATGTTCAAAGAATAACACATGTCGAATTTCGAAAACTTACACTCTTATGGTTGTACAGATATGAGAAAAGTAATCGTTACATCCAATGGGCGGTACCCGTTTTCCCCCTTCTATATCACAAATATTTTGCTGGAAGTCGCACGTTGTTCGAAATATAATATATGCCGAATTAAGCAAACTTCACTCTTATAGTTGTACAGATATGAGAAAACTAAAAGTTACATCCAATGGTTGTTACCCGTTTTCCCCCTTCTATATTACAAATATTTTGCTGGAAGTCGTACGATGTTCAAAGAATAACACATGTCGAATTTCGAAAACTTACACTCTTATGGTTGTACAGATATGAGAAAAGTAATCGTTACACCCAATGGGCGGTACCCGTTTTCCCCCTTCTATATCACAAATATTTTGCTGGAATTCGCACGTTGTTCGAAATATAATATATGCCGAATTAAGCAAACTTCACTCTTATAGTTGTACAGATATGAGAAAACTAAAAGTTACACCCAATGGGCGGTACCCGTTTTCCCCCTTCTATATCACAAATATTTTGCTGGAATTCGCACGTTGTTCGAAATATAATATATGCCGAATTAAGCAAACTTCACTCTTATAGTTGTACAGATATGAGAAAACTAAAAGTTACATCCAATGGTTGTTACCCGTTTTCCCCCTTCTATATTACAAATATTTTGCTGGAAGTCGTACGATGTTCAAAGAATAACACATGTCGAATTTCGAAAACTTACACTCTTATGGTTGTACAGATATGAGAAAAGTAATCGTTACATCCAATGGGCGGTACCCGTTTTCCCCCTTCTATATCACAAATATTTTGCTGGAAGTCGCACGTTGTTCGAAATATAATATATGCCGAATTAAGCAAACTTCACTCTTATAGTTGTACAGATATGAGAAAACTAAAAGTTACATCCAATGGTTGTTACCCGTTTTCCCCCTTCTATATTACAAATATTTTGCTGGAAGTCGTACGATGTTCAAAGAATAACACATGTCGAATTTCGAAAACTTACACTCTTATGGTTGTACAGATATGAGAAAAGTAATCGTTACACCCAATGGGCGGTACCCGTTTTCCCCCTTCTATATCACAAATATTTTGCTGGAATTCGCACGTTGTTCGAAATATAATATATGCCGAATTAAGCAAACTTCACTCTTATAGTTGTACAGATATGAGAAAACTAAAAGTTACACCCAATGGGCGGTACCCGTTTTCCCCCTTCTATATCACAAATATTTTGCTGGAAGTCGTACGATGTTCAAAGAATAACACATGTCGAATTTCGAAAACTTACACTCTTATGGTTGTACAGATATGAGAAAAGTAATCGTTACACCCAATGGGCGGTACCCGTTTTCCCCCTTCTATATCACAAATATTTTGCTGGAATTCGCACGTTGTTCGAAATATAATATATGCCGAATTAAGCAAACTTCACTCTTATAGTTGTACAGATATGAGAAAACTAAAAGTTACATCAAATGGTTGTTACCCGTTTTCCCCCTTCTATATCACAAATATTTTGCTGGAAGTCGTACGATGTTCAAAGAATAACACATGCCGAATTTCGAAAACTTACACTCTTATGGTTGTACAGATATGGGAAAAGTAATCGTTACACCCAATGGGCGGTACCCGTTTTCCCCCTTCTATATCACAAATATTTTGCTGGAAGTCGTACGATGTTCAAAGAATAACACATGTCGAATTTCGAAAACTTACATTCTTATGGTTGTACAGATATGAGAAAAGTAATCGTTACACCCAATGGGCGGTACCCGTTTTCCCCCTTCTATATCACAAATATTTTGCTGGAATTCGCACGTTGTTCGAAATATAATATATGCCGAATTAAGCAAACTTACACTCTTATAGTTGTACAGATATGAGAAAAGTAGAAGTTACACCCAATGGTTGTTACCCGTTTTCCCCCTTCTATATCACAAATATTTTTCTGGAAGTCGTACGATGTTCAAAGAATAACACATGTCGAATTTCGAAAACTTACACTCTTATGGTTGTACAGATATGAGAAAAGTAATCGTTACACCCAATGGGCGGTACCCGTTTTCCCCCTTCTATATCACAAATATTTTGCTGGAAGTCGCACGTTGTTCGAAATATAATATATGCCGAATTAAGCAAACTTCACTCTTATAGTTGTACAGATATGAGAAAACTAAAAGTTACATCCAATGGTTGTTACCCGTTTTCCCCCTTCTATATTACAAATATTTTGCTGGAAGTCGTACGATGTTCAAAGAATAACACATGTCGAATTTCGAAAACTTACACTCTTATGGTTGTACAGATATGAGAAAAGTAATCGTTACACCCAATGGGCGGTACCCGTTTTCCCCCTTCTATATCACAAATATTTTGCTGGAAGTCGCACGTTGTTCGAAATATAATATATGCCGAATTAAGCAAACTTCACTCTTATAGTTGTACAGATATGAGAAAACTAAAAGTTACATCCAATGGTTGTTACCCGTTTTCCCCCTTCTATATTACAAATATTTTGCTGGAAGTCGTACGATGTTCAAAGAATAACACATGTCGAATTTCGAAAACTTACACTCTTATGGTTGTACAGATATGAGAAAAGTAATCGTTACATCCAATGGGCGGTACCCGTTTTCCCCCTTCTATATCACAAATATTTTGCTGGAAGTCGCACGTTGTTCGAAATATAATATATGCCGAATTAAGCAAACTTCACTCTTATAGTTGTACAGATATGAGAAAACTAAAAGTTACATCCAATGGTTGTTACCCGTTTTCCCCCTTCTATATTACAAATATTTTGCTGGAAGTCGTACGATGTTCAAAGAATAACACATGTCGAATTTCGAAAACTTACACTCTTATGGTTGTACAGATATGAGAAAAGTAATCGTTACACCCAATGGGCGGTACCCGTTTTCCCCCTTCTATATCACAAATATTTTGCTGGAAGTCGCACGTTGTTCGAAATATAATATATGCCGAATTAAGCAAACTTCACTCTTATAGTTGTACAGATATGAGAAAACTAAAAGTTACATCCAATGGTTGTTACCCGTTTTCCCCCTTCTATATTACAAATATTTTGCTGGAAGTCGTACGATGTTCAAAGAATAACACATGTCGAATTTCGAAAACTTACACTCTTATGGTTGTACAGATATGAGAAAAGTAATCGTTACACCCAATGGGCGGTACCCGTTTTCCCCCTTCTATATCACAAATATTTTGCTGGAAGTCGCACGTTGTTCGAAATATAATATATGCCGAATTAAGCAAACTTCACTCTTATAGTTGTACAGATATGAGAAAACTAAAAGTTACATCCAATGGTTGTTACCCGTTTTCCCCCTTCTATATTACAAATATTTTGCTGGAAGTCGTACGATGTTCAAAGAATAACACATGTCGAATTTCGAAAACTTACACTCTTATGGTTGTACAGATATGAGAAAAGTAATCGTTACACCCAATGGGCGGTACCCGTTTTCCCCCTTCTATATCACAAATATTTTGCTGGAAGTCGCACGTTGTTCGAAATATAATATATGCCGAATTAAGCAAACTTCACTCTTATAGTTGTACAGATATGAGAAAACTAAAAGTTACATCCAATGGTTGTTACCCGTTTTCCCCCTTCTATATTACAAATATTTTGCTGGAAGTCGTACGATGTTCAAAGAATAACACATGTCGAATTTCGAAAACTTACACTCTTATGGTTGTACAGATATGAGAAAAGTAATCGTTACACCCAATGGGCGGTACCCGTTTTCCCCCTTCTATATCACAAATATTTTGCTGGAAGTCGCACGTTGTTCGAAATATAATATATGCCGAATTAAGCAAACTTCACTCTTATAGTTGTACAGATATGAGAAAACTAAAAGTTACACCCAATGGGCGGTACCCGTTTTCCCCCTTCTATATCACAAATATTTTGCTGGAAGTCGTACGATGTTCAAAGAATAACACATGTCGAATTTCGAAAACTTACACTCTTATGGTTGTACAGATATGAGAAAAGTAATCGTTACACCCAATGGGCGGTACCCGTTTTCCCCCTTCTATATCACAAATATTTTGCTGGAATTCGCACGTTGTTCGAAATATAATATATGCCGAATTAAGCAAACTTCACTCTTATAGTTGTACAGATATGAGAAAACTAAAAGTTACATCCAATGGTTGTTACCCGTTTTCCCCCTTCTATATCACAAATATTTTGCTGGAAGTCGTACGATGTTCAAAGAATAACACATGCCGAATTTCGAAAACTTACACTCTTATGGTTGTACAGATATGGGAAAAGTAATCGTTACACCCAATGGGCGGTACCCGTTTTCCCCCTTCTATATCACAAATATTTTGCTGGAAGTCGTACGATGTTCAAAGAATAACACATGTCGAATTTCGAAAACTTACATTCTTATGGTTGTACAGATATGAGAAAAGTAATCGTTACACCCAATGGGCGGTACCCGTTTTCCCCCTTCTATATCACAAATATTTTGCTGGAATTCGCACGTTGTTCGAAATATAATATATGCCGAATTAAGCAAACTTACACTCTTATAGTTGTACAGATATGAGAAAAGTAGAAGTTACACCCAATGGTTGTTACCCGTTTTCCCCCTTCTATATCACAAATATTTTTCTGGAAGTCGTACGATGTTCAAAGAATAACACATGTCGAATTTCGAAAACTTACACTCTTATGGTTGTACAGATATGAGAAAAGTAATCGTTACACCCAATGGGCGGTACCCGTTTTCCCCCTTCTATATCACAAATATTTTGCTGGAAGTCGCACGTTGTTCGAAATATAATATATGCCGAATTAAGCAAACTTCACTCTTATAGTTGTACAGATATGAGAAAACTAAAAGTTACATCCAATGGTTGTTACCCGTTTTCCCCCTTCTATATTACAAATATTTTGCTGGAAGTCGTACGATGTTCAAAGAATAACACATGTCGAATTTCGAAAACTTACACTCTTATGGTTGTACAGATATGAGAAAAGTAATCGTTACACCCAATGGGCGGTACCCGTTTTCCCCCTTCTATATCACAAATATTTTGCTGGAAGTCGCACGTTGTTCGAAATATTATATATGCCGAATTAAGCAAACTTCACTCTTATAGTTGTACAGATATGAGAAAACTAAAAGTTACATCCAATGGTTGTTACCCGTTTTCCCCCTTCTATATTACAAATATTTTGCTGGAAGTCGTACGATGTTCAAAGAATAACACATGTCGAATTTCGAAAACTTACACTCTTATGGTTGTACAGATATGAGAAAAGTAATCGTTACATCCAATGGGCGGTACCCGTTTTCCCCCTTCTATATCACAAATATTTTGCTGGAAGTCGCACGTTGTTCGAAATATAATATATGCCGAATTAAGCAAACTTCACTCTTATAGTTGTACAGATATGAGAAAACTAAAAGTTACATCCAATGGTTGTTACCCGTTTACCCCCTTCTGTATTACAAATATTTTGCTGGAAGTCGTACGATGTTCAAAGAATAACACATGTCGAATTTCGAAAACTTACACTCTTATGGTTGTACAGATATGAGAAAAGTAATCGTTACACCCAATGGGCGGTACCCGTTTTCCCCCTTCTATATCACAAATATTTTGCTGGAAGTCGCACGTTGTTCGAAATATAATATATGCCGAATTAAGCAAACTTCACTCTTATAGTTGTACAGATATGAGAAAACTAAAAGTTACATCCAATGGTTGTTACCCGTTTTCCCCCTTCTATATCACAAATATTTTGCTGGAAGTCGTACGTTATTCAAAGAATAACACATGCCGAATTTCGAAAACTTACACTCTTATAGTTGTACAGATATGAGAAAAGTAATCGTTACACCCAATGGGCGGTACCGTTTCCGCCCTCCTATATCACAAATATTTTGCTGGAAGTCGCACGTTGTTCGAAATATAATATATGCCGAATTAAGCAAACTTCACTCTTATAGTTGTACAGATATGAGAAAACTAAAAGTTACATCCAATGGTTGTTACCCGTTTTCCCCCTTCTATATTACAAATATTTTGCTGGAAGTCGTACGATGTTCAAAGAATAACACATGTCGAATTTCGAAAACTTACACTCTTATGGTTGTACAGATATGAGAAAAGTAATCGTTACACCCAATGGGCGGTACCCGTTTTCCCCCTTCTATATCACAAATATTTTGCTGGAAGTCGCACGTTGTTCGAAATATAATATATGCCGAATTAAGCAAACTTCACTCTTATAGTTGTACAGATATGAGAAAACTAAAAGTTACATCCAATGGTTGTTACCCGTTTTCCCCCTTCTATATCACAAATATTTTGCTGGAAGTCGTATGATGTTCAAAGAATAACACATGTCGAATTTGGAAAACTTACACTCTTATGGTTGTACAGATATGAGAAAAGTAATCGTTACACCCAATGGGCGGTACCCGTTTTCCCCCTTCTATATCACAAATATTTTGCTGGAAGTCGCACGTTGTTCGAAATATAATATATGCCGAATTAAGCAAACTTCACTCTTATAGTTGTACAGATATGAGAAAACTAAAAGTTACATCCAATGGTTGTTACCCGTTTTCCCCCTTCTATATCACAAATATTTTGCTGGAAGTCGTACGATGTTCAAAGAATAACACATGTCGAATTTGGAAAACTTACACTCTTATGGTTGTACAGATATGAGAAAAGTAATCGTTACACCCAATGGGCGGTACCCGTTTTCCCCCTTCTATATCACAAATATTTTGCTGGAAGTCGCACGTTGTTCGAAATATAATATATGCCGAATTAAGCAAACTTCACTCTTATAGTTGTACAGATATGAGAAAACTAAAAGTTACATCCAATGGTTGTTACCCGTTTTCCCCCTTCTATATTACAAATATTTTGCTGGAAGTCGTACGATGTTCAAAGAATAACACATGTCGAATTTCGAAAACTTACACTCTTATGGTTGTACAGATATGAGAAAAGTAATCGTTACACCCAATGGGCGGTACCCGTTTTCCCCCTTCTATATCACAAATATTTTGCTGGAAGTCGCACGTTGTTCGAAATATAATATATGCCGAATTAAGCAAACTTCACTCTTATAGTTGTACAGATATGAGAAAACTAAAAGTTACATCCAATGGTTGTTACCCCTTTTCCCCCTTCTATATCACAAATATTTTGCTGGAAGTCGTACGATGTTCAAAGAATAACACATGTCGAATTTCGAAAACTTACACTCTTATGGTTGTACAGATATGAGAAAAGTAATCGTTACACCCAATGGGCGGTACCCGTTTTCCCCCTTCTATATCACAAATATTTTGCTGGAAGTCGCACGTTGTTCGAAATATAATATATGCCGAATTAAGCAAACTTCACTCTTATAGTTGTACAGATATGAGAAAACTAAAAGTTACATCCAATGGTTGTTACCCGTTTTCCCCCTTCCATATCACAAATATTTTGCTGGAAGTCGTATGATGTTCAAAGAATAACACATGTCGAATTTGGAAAACTTACACTCTTATGGTTGTACAGATATGAGAAAAGTAATCGTTACACCCAATGGGCGGTACCCGTTTTCCCCCTTCTATATCACAAATATTTTGCTGGAAGTCGCACGTTGTTCGAAATATAATATATGCCGAATTAAGCAAACTTCACTCTTATAGTTGTACAGATATGAGAAAACTAAAAGTTACATCCAATGGTTGTTACCCCTTTTCCCCCTTCTATATCACAAATATTTTGCTGGAAGTCGTACGATGTTCAAAGAATAACACATGTCGAATTTCGAAAACTTACACTCTTATGGTTGTACAGATATGAGAAAAGTAATCGTTACACCCAATGGGCGGTACCCGTTTTCCCCCTTCTATATCACAAATATTTTGCTGGAAGTCGCACGTTGTTCGAAATATAATATATGCCGAATTAAGCAAACTTCACTCTTATAGTTGTACAGATATGAGAAAACTAAAAGTTACATCCAATGGTTGTTACCCGTTTTCCCCCTTCTATATCACAAATATTTTGCTGGAAGTCGTACGATGTTCAAAGAATAACACATGTCGAATTTGGAAAACTTACACTCTTATGGTTGTACAGATATGAGAAAAGTAATCGTTACACCCAATGGGCGGTACCCGTTTTCCCCCTTCTATATCACAAATATTTTGCTGGAAGTCGCACGTTGTTCGAAATATAATATATGCCGAATTAAGCAAACTTCACTCTTATAGTTGTACAGATATGAGAAAACTAAAAGTTACATCCAATGGTTGTTACCCGTTTTCCCCCTTCTATATTACAAATATTTTGCTGGAAGTCGTACGATGTTCAAAGAATAACACATGTCGAATTTCGAAAACTTACACTCTTATGGTTGTACAGATATGAGAAAAGTAATCGTTACACCCAATGGGCGGTACCCGTTTTCCCCCTTCTATATCACAAATATTTTGCTGGAAGTCGCACGTTGTTCGAAATATAATATATGCCGAATTAAGCAAACTTCACTCTTATAGTTGTACAGATATGAGAAAACTAAAAGTTACATCCAATGGTTGTTACCCCTTTTCCCCCTTCTATATCACAAATATTTTGCTGGAAGTCGTACGATGTTCAAAGAATAACACATGTCGAATTTCGAAAACTTACACTCTTATGGTTGTACAGATATGAGAAAAGTAATCGTTACACCCAATGGGCGGTACCCGTTTTCCCCCTTCTATATCACAAATATTTTGCTGGAAGTCGCACGTTGTTCGAAATATAATATATGCCGAATTAAGCAAACTTCACTCTTATAGTTGTACAGATATGAGAAAACTAAAAGTTACATCCAATGGTTGTTACCCGTTTTCCCCCTTCCATATAACAAATATTTTGCTGGAAGTCGTATGATGTTCAAAGAATAACACATGTCGAATTTGGAAAACTTACACTCTTATGGTTGTACAGATATGAGAAAAGTAATCGTTACACCCAATGGGCGGTACCCGTTTTCCCCCTTCTATATCACAAATATTTTGCTGGAAGTCGCACGTTGTTCGAAATATAATATATGCCGAATTAAGCAAACTTCACTCTTATAGTTGTACAGATATGAGAAAACTAAAAGTTACATCCAATGGTTGTTACCCCTTTTCCCCCTTCTATATCACAAATATTTTGCTGGAAGTCGTACGATGTTCAAAGAATAACACATGTCGAATTTCGAAAACTTACACTCTTATGGTTGTACAGATATGAGAAAAGTAATCGTTACACCCAATGGGCGGTACCCGTTTTCCCCCTTCTATATCACAAATATTTTGCTGGAAGTCGCACGTTGTTCGAAATATAATATATGCCGAATTAAGCAAACTTCACTCTTATAGTTGTACAGATATGAGAAAACTAAAAGTTACATCCAATGGTTGTTACCCGTTTTCCCCCTTCTATATCACAAATATTTTGCTGGAAGTCGTACGATGTTCAAAGAATAACACATGTCGAATTTCGAAAACTTACACTCTTATGGTTGTACAGATATGAGAAAAGTAATCGTTACACCCAATGGGCGGTACCCGTTTTCCCCCTTCTATATCACAAATATTTTGCTGGAAGTCGCACGTTGTTCGAAATATAATATATCCCGAATTAAGCTAACTTACACTCTTATAGTTGTACAGATATGAGAAAACTAAAAGTTACATCCAATGGTTGTTACCCCTTTTCCCCCTTCTATATCACAAATATTTTGCTGGAAGTCGTACGATGTTCAAAGAATAACACATGTCGAATTTCGAAAAGTTACACTCTTATGGTTTTACAGATATGAGAAAAGTAATTGTTACACCCAATGGGCGGTACCCGTTTTCCCCCTTCTATATCACAAATATTTTGCTGGAAGTCGCACGTTGTTCGAAATATAATATATGCCGAATTAAGCAAACTTCACTCTTATAGTTGTACAGATATGAGAAAACTAAAAGTTACATCCAATGGTTGTTACCCGTTTTCCCCCTTCTATATCACAAATATTTTGCTGGAAGTCGTACGATGTTCAAAGAATAACACATGTCGAATTTCGAAAACTTACACTCTTATGGTTGTACAGATATGAGAAAAGTAATCGTTACACCCAATGGGCGGTACCCGTTTTCCCCCTTCTATATCACAAATATTTTGCTGGAAGTCGCACGTTGTTCGAAATATAATATATGCCGAATTAAGCAAACTTCACTCTTATAGTTGTACAGATATGAGAAAACTAAAAGTTACATCCAATGGTTGTTACCCGTTTTCCCCCTTCTATATCACAAATATTTTGCTGGAAGTCGTACGATGTTCAAAGAATAACACATGTCGAATTTCGAAAACTTACACTCTTATGGTTGTACAGATATGAGAAAAGTAATCGTTACATCCAATGGTTGTTACCCGTTTTCCCCCTTCTATATCACAAATATTTTGCTGGAAGTCGTATGATGTTCAAAGAATAACACATGTCGAATTTGGAAAACTTACACTCTTATGGTTGTACAGATATGAGAAAAGTAATCGTTACACCCAATGGGCGGTACCCGTTTTCCCCCTTCTATATCACAAATATTTTGCTGGAAGTCGCACGTTGTTCGAAATATAATATATGCCGAATTAAGCAAACTTCACTCTTATAGTTGTACAGATATGAGAAAACTAAAAGTTACATCCAATGGTTGTTACCCGTTTTCCCCCTTCTATATTACAAATATTTTGCTGGAAGTCGTACGATGTTCAAAGAATAACACATGTCGAATTTCGAAAACTTACACTCTTATGGTTGTACAGATATGAGAAAAGTAATCGTTACACCCAATGGGCGGTACCCGTTTTCCCCCTTCTATATCACAAATATTTTGCTGGAAGTCGCACGTTGTTCGAAATATAATATATGCCGAATTAAGCAAACTTCACTCTTATAGTTGTACAGATATGAGAAAACTAAAAGTTACATCCAATGGTTGTTACCCGTTTTCCCCCTTCTATATTACAAATATTTTGCTGGAAGTCGTACGATGTTCAAAGAATAACACATGTCGAATTTCGAAAACTTACACTCTTATGGTTGTACAGATATGAGAAAAGTAATCGTTACACCCAATGGGCGGTACCCGTTTTCCCCCTTCTATATCACAAATATTTTGCTGGAAGTCGCACGTTGTTCGAAATATAATATATGCCGAATTAAGCAAACTTCACTCTTATAGTTGTACAGATATGAGAAAACTAAAAGTTACATCCAATGGTTGTTACCCGTTTTCCCCCTTCTATATTACAAATATTTTGCTGGAAGTCGTACGATGTTCAAAGAATAACACATGTCGAATTTCGAAAACTTACACTCTTATGGTTGTACAGATATGAGAAAAGTAATCGTTACACCCAATGGGCGGTACCCGTTTTCCCCCTTCTATATCACAAATATTTTGCTGGAAGTCGCACGTTGTTCGAAATATAATATATGCCGAATTAAGCAAACTTCACTCTTATAGTTGTACAGATATGAGAAAACTAAAAGTTACATCCAATGGTTGTTACCCGTTTTCCCCCTTCTATATTACAAATATTTTGCTGGAAGTCGTACGATGTTCAAAGAATAACACATGTCGAATTTCGAAAACTTACACTCTTATGGTTGTACAGATATGAGAAAAGTAATCGTTACACCCAATGGGCGGTACCCGTTTTCCCCCTTCTATATCACAAATATTTTGCTGGAAGTCGCACGTTGTTCGAAATATAATATATGCCGAATTAAGCAAACTTCACTCTTATAGTTGTACAGATATGAGAAAACTAAAAGTTACATCCAATGGTTGTTACCCGTTTTCCCCCTTCTATATTACAAATATTTTGCTGGAAGTCGTACGATGTTCAAAGAATAACACATGTCGAATTTCGAAAACTTACACTCTTATGGTTGTACAGATATGAGAAAAGTAATCGTTACACCCAATGGGCGGTACCCGTTTTCCCCCTTCTATATCACAAATATTTTGCTGGAAGTCGCACGTTGTTCGAAATATAATATATGCCGAATTAAGCAAACTTCACTCTTATAGTTGTACAGATATGAGAAAACTAAAAGTTACATCCAATGGTTGTTACCCGTTTTCCCCCTTCTATATTACAAATATTTTGCTGGAAGTCGTACGATGTTCAAAGAATAACACATGTCGAATTTCGAAAACTTACACTCTTATGGTTGTACAGATATGAGAAAAGTAATCGTTACACCCAATGGGCGGTACCCGTTTTCCCCCTTCTATATCACAAATATTTTGCTGGAAGTCGCACGTTGTTCGAAATATAATATATGCCGAATTAAGCAAACTTCACTCTTATAGTTGTACAGATATGAGAAAACTAAAAGTTACATCCAATGGTTGTTACCCGTTTTCCCCCTTCCATATCACAAATATTTTGCTGGAAGTCGTATGATGTTCAAAGAATAACACATGTCGAATTTGGAAAACTTACACTCTTATGGTTGTACAGATATGAGAAAAGTAATCGTTACACCCAATGGGCGGTACCCGTTTTCCCCCTTCTATATCACAAATATTTTGCTGGAAGTCGCACGTTGTTCGAAATATAATATATCCCGAATTAAGCTAACTTACACTCTTATAGTTGTACAGATATGAGAAAACTAAAAGTTACATCCAATGGTTGTTACCCCTTTTCCCCCTTCTATATCACAAATATTTTGCTGGAAGTCGTACGATGTTCAAAGAATAACACATGTCGAATTTCGAAAAGTTACACTCTAATGGTTTTACAGATATGAGAAAAGTAATCGTTACACCCAATGGGCGGTACCCGTTTTCCCCCTTCTATATCACAAATATTTTGCTGGAAGTCGCACGTTGTTCGAAATATAATATATGCCGAATTAAGCAAACTTCACTCTTATAGTTGTACAGATATGAGAAAACTAAAAGTTACATCCAATGGTTGTTACCCGTTTTCCCCCTTCTATATCACAAATATTTTGCTGGAAGTCGTACGATGTTCAAAGAATAACACATGTCGAATTTCGAAAACTTACACTCTTATGGTTGTACAGATATGAGAAAAGTAATCGTTACACCCAATGGGCGGTACCCGTTCTCCCCCTTCTATATCACAAATATTTTGCTGGAAGTCGCACGTTGTTCGAAATATAATATATGCCGAATTAAGCAAACTTCACTCTTATAGTTGTACAGATATGAGAAAAGTAAAAGTTACATCCAATGGTTGTTACCCGTTTTCCCCCTTCTATATCACAAATATTTAGCTGGAAGTCGTACGTTATTCAAAGAATAACACATGTCGAATTTCGAAAACTTACACTCTTATGGTTGTACAGATATGAGAAAAGTAATCATTACACCCAATGGGCGGTACCCGTTTTCCCCCTTCTATATCACAAATATTTTGCTGGAAGTCGTACGATGTTCAAAGAATAACACATGTCGAATTTCGAAAACTTATACTCTTATGGTTGTACAGATATGAGAAAAGTAATCGTTACACCCAATGGGCGGTACCCGTTTTCCCCCTTCTATATCACAAATATTTTGGTGGAAGCCGCACGTTGTTCGAAATATAATATATGCCGAATTAAGCAAACTTCACTCTTATAGTTGTACAGATATGAGAAAACTAAAAGTTTCATCCAATGGTTGTTACCCGTTTTCCCCCTTCTATATCACAAATATTTTGCTGGAAGTCGTACGATGTTCAAAGAATAACACATGTCGAATTTCGAAAACGTACACTCTTATGGTTGTACAGATATGAGAAAAGTAATCGTTACACCCAATGGGCGGTACCCGTTTTCCCCCTTCTATATCACAAATATTTTGCTGGAAGTCGCACGTTGTTCGAAATATAATATATGCCGAATTAAGCAAACTTCACTCTTATAGTTGTACAGATATGAGAATACTAAAAGTTACATCCAATGGTTGTTACCCGTTTTCCCCCTTCTATATCACAAATATTTTGCTGGAAGTCGTACGATGTTCAAAGAATAACACATGTCGAATTTCGAAAACTTAAACTCTTATGGTTGTACAGATATGAGAAAAGTAATCGTTACACCCAATGGGCGGTACCCGTTTTCCCCCTTCTATATCACAAATATTTTGCTGGAAGTCGCACGTTGTTCGAAATATAATATATGCCGAATTAAGCAAACTTCACTCTTATAGTTGTACAGATATGAGAAAACTAAAAGTTACATCCAATGGTTGTTACCCGTTTTCCCCCTTCTATATTACAAATATTTTGCTGGAAGTCGTACGATGTTCAAAGAATAACACATGTCGAATTTCGAAAACTTACACTCTTATGGTTGTACAGATATGAGAAAAGTAATCGTTACACTCAATGGGCGGTACCCGTTTTCCCCCTTCTATATCACAAATATTTTGCTGGAAGTCGCACGTTGTTCGAAATATAATATATGCCGAATTAAGCAAACTTCACTCTTATAGTTGTACAGATATGAGAAAACTAAAAGTTACATCCAATGGTTGTTACCCGTTTTCCCCCTTCTATATTACAAATATTTTGCTGGAAGTCGTACGATGTTCAAAGAATAACACATGTCGAATTTCGAAAACTTACACTCTTATGGTTGTACAGATATGAGAAAAGTAATCGTTACACCCAATGGGCGGTACCCGTTTTCCCCCTTCTATATCACAAATATTTTGCTGGAAGTCGCACGTTGTTCGAAATATAATATATGCCGAATTAAGCAAACTTCACTCTTATAGTTGTACAGATATGAGAAAACTAAAAGTTACATCCAATGGTTGTTACCCCTTTTCACCCTTCTATATCACAAATATTTTGCTGGAAGTCGTACGATGTTCAAAGAATAACACATGTCGAATTTCGAAAACTTACACTCTTATGGTTGTACAGATATGAGAAAAGTAATCGTTACACCCAATGGGCGGTACCCGTTTTCCCCCTTCTATATCACAAATATTTTGCTGGAAGTCGCACGTTGTTCGAAATATAATATATGCCGAATTAAGCAAACTTCACTCTTATAGTTGTACAGATATGAGAAAACTAAAAGTTACATCCAATGGTTGTTACCCGTTTTCCCCCTTCTATATCACAAATATTTTGCTGGAAGTCGTACGATGTTCAAAGAATAACACATGTCGAATTTCGAAAACTTACACTCTTATGGTTGTACAGATATGAGAAAAGTAATCGTTACACCCAATGGGCGGTACCCGTTTTCCCCCTTCTATATCACAAATATTTTGCTGGAAGTCGCACGTTGTTCGAAATATAATATATCCCGAATTAAGCTAACTTACACTCTTATAGTTGTACAGATATGAGAAAACTAAAAGTTACATCCAATGGTTGTTACCCCTTTTCACCCTTCTATATCACAAATATTTTGCTGGAAGTCGTACGATGTTCAAAGAATAACACATGTCGAATTTCGAAAAGTTACACTCTTATGGTTTTACAGATATGAGAAAAGTAATCGTTACACCCAATGGGCGGTACCCGTTTTCCCCCTTCTATATCACAAATATTTTGCTGGAAGTCGCACGTTGTTCGAAATATAATATATGCCGAATTAAGCAAACTTCACTCTTATAGTTGTACAGATATGAGAAAACTAAAAGTTACATCCAATGGTTGTTACCCGTTTTCCCCCTTCTATATCACAAATATTTTGCTGGAAGTCGTACGATGTTCAAAGAATAACACATGTCGAATTTCGAAAACTTACACTCTTATGGTTGTACAGATATGAGAAAAGTAATCGTTACACCCAATGGGCGGTACCCGTTTTCCCCCTTCTATATCACAAATATTTTGCTGGAAGTCGCACGTTGTTCGAAATATAATATATGCCGAATTAAGCAAACTTCACTCTTATAGTTGTACAGATATGAGAAAACTAAAAGTTACATCCAATGGTTGTTACCCGTTTTCCCCCTTCTATATCACAAATATTTTGCTGGAAGTCGTACGATGTTCAAAGAATAACACATGTCGAATTTCGAAAACTTACACTCTTATGGTTGTACAGATATGAGAAAAGTAATCGTTACACCCAATGGGCGGTACCCGTTTTCCCCCTTCTATATCACAAATATTTTGCTGGAAGTCGTACGATGTTCAAAGAATAACACATGCCGAATTTCGAAAACTTACACTCTTATGGTTGTACAGATATTGGAAAAATAATCGTTACACCCAATGGGCGGTACCCGTTTTCCCCCTTCTATATCACAAATATTTTGCTGGAATTCGCACGTTGTTCGAAATATAATATATGCCGAATTAAGCAAACTTCACTCTTATAGTTGTACAGATATGAGAAAACTAAAAGTTACATCCAATGGTTGTTACCCGTTTTCCCCCTTCTATATCACAAATATTTTGCTGGAAGTCGTACGATGTTCAAAGAATAACACATGCCGAATTTCGAAAACTTACACTCTTATGGTTGTACAGATATTGGAAAAGTAATCGTTACACCCAATGGGCGGTACCCGTTTTCCCCCTTCTATATCACAAATATTTTGCTGGAATTCGCACGTTGTTCGAAATATAATATATGCCGAATTAAGCAAACTTCACTCTTATAGTTGTACAGATATGAGAAAACTAAAAGTTACATCCAATGGTTGTTACCCGTTTTCCCCCTTCTATATCACAAATATTTTGCTGGAAGTCGTACGATGTTCAAAGAATAACACATGCCGAATTTCGAAAACTTACACTCTTATGGTTGTACAGATATTGGAAAAGTAATCGTTACACCCAATGGGCGGTACCCGTTTTCCCCCTTCTATATCACAAATATTTTGCTGGAAGTCGTACGATGTTCAAAGAATAACACATGTCGAATTTCGAAAACTTACACTCTTATGGTTGTACAGATATGAGAAAAGTAATCGTTACACCCAATGGGCGGTACCCGTTTTCCCCCTTCTATATCACAAATATTTTGCTGGAAGTCGCACGTTGTTCGAAATATAATATATGCCGACTTAAGCAAACTTACACTCTTATAGTTGTACAGATATGAGAAAAGTAAAAGTTACATCCAATGGTTGTTACCCGTTTTCCCCCTTCTATATCACAAATATTTAGCTGGAAGTCGTACGTTATTCAAAGAATAACACATGTCGAATTTCGAAAACTTACACTCTTATGGTTGTACAGATATGAGAAAAGTAATCGTTACACCCAATGGGCGGTACCCGTTTTCCCCCTTCTATATCACAAATATTTTGCTGGAAGTCGTACGATGTTCAAAGAATAACACATGTCGAATTTCGAAAACTTATACTCTTATGGTTGTACAGATATGAGAAAAGTAATCGTTACACCCAATGGGCGGTACCCGTTTTCCCCCTTCTATATCACAAATATTTTGGTGGAAGCCGCACGTTGTTCGAAATATAATATATGCCGAATTAAGCAAACTTCACTCTTATAGTTGTACAGATATGAGAAAACTAAAAGTTTCATCCAATGGTTGTTACCCGTTTTCCCCCTTCTATATCACAAATATTTTGCTGGAAGTCGTACGATGTTCAAAGAATAACACATGTCGAATTTCGAAAACGTACACTCTTATGGTTGTACAGATATGAGAAAAGTAATCGTTACACCCAATGGGCGGTACCCGTTTTCCCCCTTCTATATCACAAATATTTTGCTGGAAGTCGCACGTTGTTCGAAATATAATATATGCCGAATTAAGCAAACTTCACTCTTATAGTTGTACAGATATGAGAATACTAAAAGTTACATCCAATGGTTGTTACCCGTTTTCCCCCTTCTATATCACAAATATTTTGCTGGAAGTCGTACGATGTTCAAAGAATAACACATGTCGAATTTCGAAAACTTAAACTCTTATGGTTGTACAGATATGAGAAAAGTAATCGTTACACCCAATGGGCGGTACCCGTTTTCCCCCTTCTATATCACAAATATTTTGCTGGAAGTCGCACGTTGTTCGAAATATAATATATGCCGAATTAAGCAAACTTCACTCTTATAGTTGTACAGATATGAGAAAACTAAAAGTTACATCCAATGGTTGTTACCCGTTTTCCCCCTTCTATATTACAAATATTTTGCTGGAAGTCGTACGATGTTCAAAGAATAACACATGTCGAATTTCGAAAACTTAAACTCTTATGGTTGTACAGATATGAGAAAAGTAATCGTTACACCCAATGGGCGGTACCCGTTTTCCCCCTTCTATATCACAAATATTTTGCTGGAAGTCGCACGTTGTTCGAAATATAATATATGCCGAATTAAGCAAACTTCACTCTTATAGTTGTACAGATATGAGAAAACTAAAAGTTACATCCAATGGTTGTTACCCGTTTTCCCCCTTCTATATTACAAATATTTTGCTGGAAGTCGTACGATGTTCAAAGAATAACACATGTCGAATTTCGAAAACTTACACTCTAATGGTTTTACAGATATGAGAAAAGTAATCGTTACACCCAATGGGCGGTACCCGTTTTCCCCCTTCTATATCACAAATATTTTGCTGGAAGTCGTACGTTGTTCGAAATATAATATATGCCGAATTAAGCAAACTTCACTCTTATAGTTGTACAGATATGAGAAAACTAAAAGTTACATCCAATGGTTGTTACCCGTTTTCCCCCTTCTATATCACAAATATTTTGCTGGAAGTCGTACGATGTTCAAAGAATAACACATGTCGAATTTCGAAAACTTACACTCTTATGGTTGTACAGATATGAGAAAAGTAATCGTTACACTCAATGGGCGGTACCCGTTTTCCCCCTTCTATATCACAAATATTTTGCTGGAAGTCGTACGTTGTTCGAAATATAATATATGCCGAATTAAGCAAACTTCACTCTTATAGTTGTACAGATATGAGAAAACTAAAAGTTACATCCAATGGTTGTTACCCGTTTTCCCCCTTCTATATCACAAATATTTTGCTGGAAGTCGTACGATGTTCAAAGAATAACACATGTCGAATTTCGAAAACTTAAACTCTTATGGTTGTACAGATATGAGAAAAGTAATCGTTACACCCAATGGGCGGTACCCGTTTTCCCCCTTCTATATCACAAATATTTTGCTGGAAGTCGCACGTTGTTCGAAATATAATATATGCCGAATTAAGCAAACTTCACTCTTATAGTTGTACAGATATGAGAAAACTAAAAGTTACATCCAATGGTTGTTACCCGTTTTCCCCCTTCTATATCACAAATATTTTGCTGGAAGTCGTACGATGTTCAAAGAATAACACATGTCGAATTTCGAAAACTTACACTCTTATGGTTGTACAGATATGAGAAAAGTAATCGTTACACTCAATGGGCGGTACCCGTTTTCCCCCTTCTATATCACAAATATTTTGCTGGAAGTCGTACGTTGTTCGAAATATAATATATGCCGAATTAAGCAAACTTCACTCTTATAGTTGTACAGATATGAGAAAACTAAAAGTTACATCCAATGGTTGTTACCCGTTTTCCCCCTTCTATATCACAAATATTTTGCTGGAAGTCGTACGATGTTCAAAGAATAACACATGTCGAATTTCGAAAACTTACACTCTTATGGTTGTACAGATATGAGAAAAGTAATCGTTACACTCAATGGGCGGTACCCGTTTTCCCCCTTCTATATCACAAATATTTTGCTGGAAGTCGTACGTTGTTCGAAATATAATATATGCCGAATTAAGCAAACTTCACTCTTATAGTTGTACAGATATGAGAAAACTAAAAGTTACATCCAATGGTTGTTACCCGTTTTCCCCCTTCTATATCACAAATATTTTGCTGGAAGTCGTACGATGTTCAAAGAATAACACATGTCGAATTTCGAAAACTTACACTCTTATGGTTGTACAGATATGAGAAAAGTAATCGTTACACTCAATGGGCGGTACCCGTTTTCCCCCTTCTATATCACAAATATTTTGCTGGAAGTCGTACGTTGTTCGAAATATAATATATGCCGAATTAAGCAAACTTCACTCTTATAGTTGTACAGATATGAGAAAACTAAAAGTTACATCCAATGGTTGTTACCCGTTTTCCCCCTTCTATATCACAAATATTTTGCTGGAAGTCGTACGATGTTCAAAGAATAACACATGTCGAATTTCGAAAACTTACACTCTTATGGTTGTACAGATATGAGAAAAGTAATCGTTACACTCAATGGGCGGTACCCGTTTTCCCCCTTCTATATCACAAATATTTTGCTGGAAGTCGTACGTTGTTCGAAATATAATATATGCCGAATTAAGCAAACTTCACTCTTATAGTTGTACAGATATGAGAAAACTAAAAGTTACATCCAATGGTTGTTACCCGTTTTCCCCCTTCTATATCACAAATATTTTGCTGGAAGTCGTACGATGTTCAAAGAATAACACATGTCGAATTTCGAAAACTTAAACTCTTATGGTTGTACAGATATGAGAAAAGTAATCGTTACACCCAATGGGCGGTACCCGTTTTCCCCCTTCTATATCACAAATATTTTGCTGGAAGTCGCACGTTGTTCGAAATATAATATATGCCGAATTAAGCAAACTTCACTCTTATAGTTGTACAGATATGAGAAAACTAAAAGTTACATCCAATGGTTGTTACCCGTTTTCCCCCTTCTATATTACAAATATTTTGCTGGAAGTCGTACGATGTTCAAAGAATAACACATGTCGAATTTCGAAAACTTAAACTCTTATGGTTGTACAGATATGAGAAAAGTAATCGTTACACCCAATGGGCGGTACCCGTTTTCCCCCTTCTATATCACAAATATTTTGCTGGAAGTCGCACGTTGTTCGAAATATAATATATGCCGAATTAAGCAAACTTCACTCTTATAGTTGTACAGATATGAGAAAACTAAAAGTTACATCCAATGGTTGTTACCCGTTTTCCCCCTTCTATATTACAAATATTTTGCTGGAAGTCGTACGATGTTCAAAGAATAACACATGTCGAATTTCGAAAACTTACACTCTAATGGTTTTACAGATATGAGAAAAGTAATCGTTACACCCAATGGGCGGTACCCGTTTTCCCCCTTCTATATCACAAATATTTTGCTGGAAGTCGTACGTTGTTCGAAATATAATATATGCCGAATTAAGCAAACTTCACTCTTATAGTTGTACAGATATGAGAAAACTAAAAGTTACATCCAATGGTTGTTACCCGTTTTCCCCCTTTTATATCACAAATATTTTGCTGGAAGTCGTACGATGTTCAAAGAATAACACATGTCGAATTTCGAAAACTTACACTCTTATGGTTGTACAGATATGAGAAAAGTAATCGTTACACTCAATGGGCGGTACCCGTTTTCCCCCTTCTATATCACAAATATTTTGCTGGAAGTCGTACGTTGTTCGAAATATAATATATGCCGAATTAAGCAAACTTCACTCTTATAGTTGTACAGATATGAGAAAACTAAAAGTTACATCCAATGGTTGTTACCCGTTTTCCCCCTTCTATATCACAAATATTTTGCTGGAAGTCGTACGATGTTCAAAGAATAACACATGTCGAATTTCGAAAACTTGAACTCTTATGGTTGTACAGATATGAGAAAAGTAATCGTTACACCCAATGGGCGGTACCCGTTTTCCCCCTTCTATATCACAAATATTTTGCTGGAAGTCGCACGTTGTTCGAAATATAATATATGCCGAATTAAGCAAACTTCACTCTTATAGTTGTACAGATATGAGAAAACTAAAAGTTACATCCAATGGTTGTTACCCGTTTTCCCCCTTCTATATTACAAATATTTTGCTGGAAGTCGTACGATGTTCAAAGAATAACACATGTCGAATTTCGAAAACTTACACTCTTATGGTTGTACAGATATGAGAAAAGTAATCGTTACACCCAATGGGCGGTACCCGTTTTCCCCCTTCTATATCACAAATATGTTGCTGGAAGTCGCACGTTGTTCGAAATATAATATATGCCGAATTAAGCAAACTTCACTCTTATAGTTGTACAGATATGAGAAAACTAAAAGTTACATCCAATGGTTGTTACCCGTTTTCCCCCTTCTATATTACAAATATTTTGCTGGAAGTCGTACGATGTTCAAAGAATAACACATGTCGAATTTCGAAAACTTACACTCTTATGGTTGTACAGATATGAGAAAAGTAATCGTTACACCCAATGGGCGGTACCCGTTTTCCCCCTTCTATATCACAAATATTTTGCTGGAAGTCGTACGTTGTTCGAAATATAATATATGCCGAATTAAGCAAACTTCACTCTTATAGTTGTACAGATATGAGAAAACTAAAAGTTACATCCAATGGTTGTTACCCGTTTTCCCCCTTCTATATCACAAATATTTTGCTGGAAGTCGTACGTTATTCAAAGAATAACACATGCCGAATTTCGAAAACTTACACTCTTATAGTTGTACAGATATGAGAAAAGTAATCGTTACACCCAATGGGCGGTACCGTTTCCGCCCTCCTATATCACAAATATTTTGCTGGAAGTCGCACGTTGTTCGAAATATAATATATGCCGAATTAAGCAAACTTCACTCTTATAGTTGTACAGATATGAGAAAACTAAAAGTTACATCCAATGGTTGTTACCCTTTTTCCCCCTTCTATATCACAAATATTTTGCTGGAAGTCGTACGTTATTCAAAGAATAACACATGCCGAATTTCGAAAACTTACACTCTTATAGTTGTACAGATATGAGAAAAGTAATCGTTACACCCAGTGGGCGGTACCGTTTCCGCCCTCCTATATCACAAATATTTTGCTGGAAGTCGCACGTTGTTCGAAATATAATATATGCCGAATTAAGCAAACTTCACTCTTATAGTTGTACAGATATGAGAAAACTAAAAGTTACATCCAATGGTTGTTACCCGTTTTCCCCCTTCTATATTACAAAAATTTTGCTGGAAGTCGTACGATGTTCAAAGAATAACACATGTCGAATTTCGAAAACTTACACTCTTATGGTTGTACAGATATGAGAAAAGTAATCGTTACACCCAATGGGCGGTACCCGTTTTCCCTCTTCTATATCACAAATATTTTGCTGGAAGTCGCACGTTGTTCGAAATATAATATATGCCGAATTAAGCAAACTTCACTCTTATAGTTGTACAGATATGAGAAAACTAAAAGTTACATCCAATGGTTGTTACCCGTTTTCCCCCTTCTATATTACAAATATTTTGCTGGAAGTCGTACGATGTTCAAAGAATAACACATGTCGAATTTCGAAAACTTACACTCTTATGGTTGTGCAGATATGAGAAAAGTAATCGACCCAATGGGCGGTACCCGTTTTCCCCCTTCTATATCACAAATATTTTGCTGGAAGTCGCACGTTGTTCGAAATATAATATATGCCGAATTAAGCAAACTTCACTCTTATAGTTGTACAGATATGAGAAAACTAAAAGTTACATCCAATGGTTGTTACCCGTTTTCCCCCTTCTATATTACAAATATTTTGCTGGAAGTCGTACGATGTTCAAAGAATAACACATGTCGAATTTCGAAAACTTACACTCTTATGGTTGTACAGATATGAGAAAAGTAATCGTTACACCCAATGGGCGGTACCCGTTTTCCCCCTTCTATATCACAAATATTTTGCTGGAAGTCGTACGTTGTTCGAAATATAATATATGCCGAATTAAGCAAACTTCACTCTTATAGTTGTACATATATGAGAAAACTAAAAGTTACATCCAATGGTTGTTACCCGTTTTCCCCCTTCTATATCACAAATATTTTGCTGGAAGTCGTACGTTATTCAAAGAATAACACATGCCGAATTTCGAAAACTTACACTCTTATAGTTGTACAGATATGAGAAAAGTAATCGTTACATCCAATGGTTGTTACCCGTTTTCCCCCTTCTATATTACAAATATTTTGCTGGAAGTCGTACGATGTTCAAAGAATAACACATGTCGAATTTCAAAAACTTACACTCTTATGGTTGTACAGATATGAGAAAAGTAATCGTTACATCCAATGGGCGGTACCCGTTTTCCCCCTTCTATATCACAAATATTTTGCTGGAAGTCGCACGTTGTTCGAAATATAATATATGCCGAATTAAGCAAACTTCACTCTTATACTTGTACAGATATGAGAAAACTAAAAGTTACATCCAATGGTTGTTACCCGTTTTCCCCCTTCTATATCACAAATATTTTGCTGGAAGTCGTACGATGTTCAAAGAATAACACATGTCGAATTTCGAAAACTTACACTCTTATGGTTGTACAGATATGAGAAAAGTAATCGTTACACCCAATGGGCGGTACCCGTTTTCCCCCTTCTATATCACAAATATTTTGCTGGAAGTCGTACGATGTTCAAAGAATAACACATGTCGAATTTCAAAAACTTACACTCTTATGGTTGTACAGATATGAGAAAAGTAATCGTTACATCCAATGGGCGGTACCCGTTTTCCCCCTTCTATATCACAAATATTTTGCTGGAAGTCGCACGTTGTTCGAAATATAATATATGCCGAATTAAGCAAACTTCACTCTTATAGTTGTACAGATATGAGAAAACTAAAAGTTACATCCAATGGTTGTTACCCGTTTTCCCCCTTCTATATCACAAATATTTTGCTGGAAGTCGTACGATGTTCAAAGAATAACACATGTCGAATTTCGAAAACTTACACTCTTATGGTTGTACAGATATGAGAAAAGTAATCGTTACACCCAATGGGCGGTACCCGTTTTCCCCCTTCTATATCACAAATATTTTGCTGGAAGTCGTACGATGTTCAAAGAATAACACATGTCGAATTTGGAAAACTTACACTCTTATGGTTGTACAGATATGAGAAAAGTAATCGTTACACCCAATGGGCGGTACCCGTTTTCCCCCTTCTATATCACAAATATTTTGCTGGAAGTCGTACGATGTTCAAAGAATAACACATGTCGAATTTGGAAAACTTACACTCTTATGGTTGTACAGATATGAGAAAAGTAATCGTTACACCCAATGGGCGGTACCCGTTTTCCCCCTTCTATATCACAAATATTTTGCTGGAAGTCGCACGTTGTTCGAAATATAATATATGCCGAATTAAGCAAACTTCACTCTTATAGTTGTACAGATATGAGAAAACTAAAAGTTACATCCAATGGTTGTTACCCGTTTTCCCCCTTCTATATCACAAATATTTTGCTGGAAGTCGTACGATGTTCAAAGAATAACACATGTCGAATTTCGAAAACTTACACTCTTATGGTTGTACAGATATGAGAAAAGTAATCGTTACACCCAATGGGCGGTACCCGTTTTCCCCCTTCTATATCACAAATATAATGCTGGAAGTCGCACGTTGTTCGAAATATAATATATGCCGAATTAAGCAAACTTCACTCTTATAGTTGTACATATATGAGAAAACTAAAAGTTACATCCAATGGTTGTTACTCGTTTTCCCCCTTCTATATTACAAATATTTTGCTGGAAGTCGTACGATGTTCAAAGAATAACACATGTCGAATTTCAAAAACTTACACTCTTATGGTTGTACAGATATGAGAAAAGTAATCGTTACATCCAATGGGCGGTACCCGTTTTCCCCCTTCTATATCACAAATATTTTGCTGGAAGTCGCACGTTGTTCGAAATATAATATATGCCGAATTAAGCAAACTTCACTCTTATAGTTGTACATATATGAGAAAACTAAAAGTTACATCCAATGGTTGTTACCCGTTTTCCCCCTTCTATATTACAAATATTTTGCTGGAAGTCGTACGATGTTCAAAGAATAACACATGTCGAATTTCAAAAACTTACACTCTTATGGTTGTACAGATATGAGAAAAGTAATCGTTACATCCAATGGGCGGTACCCGTTTTCCCCCTTCTATATCACAAATATTTTGCTGGAAGTCGCACGTTGTTCGAAATATAATATATGCCGAATTAAGCAAACTTCACTCTTATAGTTGTACAGATATGAGAAAACTAAAAGTTACATCCAATGGTTGTTACCCGTTTTCCCCCTTCTATATCACAAATATTTTGCTGGAAGTCGTACGATGTTCAAAGAATAACACATGTCGAATTTCGAAAACTTACACTCTTATGGTTGTACAGATATGAGAAAAGTAATCGTTACACCCAATGGGCGGTACCCGTTTTCCCCCTTCTATATCACAAATATTTTGCTGGAAGTCGTACGATGTTCAAAGAATAACACATGTCGAATTTGGAAAACTTACACTCTTATGGTTGTACAGATATGAGAAAAGTAATCGTTACACCCAATGGGCGGTACCCGTTTTCCCCCTTCTATATCACAAATATTTTGCTGGAAGTCGCACGTTGTTCGAAATATAATATATGCCGAATTAAGCAAACTTCACTCTTATAGTTGTACAGATATGAGAAAACTAAAAGTTACATCCAATGGTTGTTACCCGTTTTCCCCCTTCTATATCACAAATATTTTGCTGGAAGTCGTACGATGTTCAAAGAATAACACATGTCGAATTTCGAAAACTTACACTCTTATGGTTGTACAGATATGAGAAAAGTAATCGTTACACCCAATGGGCGGTACCCGTTTTCCCCCTTCTATATCACAAATATAATGCTGGAAGTCGCACGTTGTTCGAAATATAATATATGCCGAATTAAGCAAACTTCACTCTTATAGTTGTACATATATGAGAAAACTAAAAGTTACATCCAATGGTTGTTACTCGTTTTCCCCCTTCTATATTACAAATATTTTGCTGGAAGTCGTACGATGTTCAAAGAATAACACATGTCGAATTTCAAAAACTTACACTCTTATGGTTGTACAGATATGAGAAAAGTAATCGTTACATCCAATGGGCGGTACCCGTTTTCCCCCTTCTATATCACAAATATTTTGCTGGAAGTCGCACGTTGTTCGAAATATAATATATGCCGAATTAAGCAAACTTCACTCTTATAGTTGTACATATATGAGAAAACTAAAAGTTACATCCAATGGTTGTTACCCGTTTTCCCCCTTCTATATTACAAATATTTTGCTGGAAGTCGTACGATGTTCAAAGAATAACACATGTCGAATTTCAAAAACTTACACTCTTATGGTTGTACAGATATGAGAAAAGTAATCGTTACATCCAATGGGCGGTACCCGTTTTCCCCCTTCTATATCACAAATATTTTGCTGGAAGTCGCACGTTGTTCGAAATATAATATATGCCGAATTAAGCAAACTTCACTCTTATAGTTGTACAGATATGAGAAAACTAAAAGTTACATCCAATGGTTGTTACCCGTTTTCCCCCTTCTATATCACAAATATTTTGCTGGAAGTCGTACGATGTTCAAAGAATAACACATGTCGAATTTCGAAAACTTACACTCTTATGGTTGTACAGATATGAGAAAAGTAATCGTTACACCCAATGGGCGGTACCCGTTTTCCCCCTTCTATATCACAAATATTTTGCTGGAAGTCGTACGATGTTCAAAGAATAACACATGTCGAATTTGGAAAACTTACACTCTTATGGTTGTACAGATATGAGAAAAGTAATCGTTACACCCAATGGGCGGTACCCGTTTTCCCCCTTCTATATCACAAATATTTTGCTGGAAGTCGCACGTTGTTCGAAATATAATATATGCCGAATTAAGCAAACTTCACTCTTATAGTTGTACAGATATGAGAAAACTAAAAGTTACATCCAATGGTTGTTACCCGTTTTCCCCCTTCTATATTACAAATATTTTGCTGGAAGTCGTACGATGTTCAAAGAATAACACATGTCGAATTTGGAAAACTTACACTCTTATGGTTGTACAAATATGAGAAAAGTAATCGTTACACCCAATGGGCGGTACCCGTTTTCCCCCTTCTATTTCACAAATATTTTGCTGGAAGTCGTACGATGTTCAAAGAATAACACATGTCGAATTTCGAAAACTTACACTCTTATGGTTGTACAGATATGAGAAAAGTAATCGTTACACCCAATGGGCGGTACCCGTTTTCCCCCTTCTATATCACAAATATTTTGCTGGAAGTCGCACGTTGTTCGAAATATAATATATGCCGAATTAAGCAAACTTCACTCTTATAGTTGTACAGATATGAGAAAACTAATAGTTACATCCAATGGTTGTTACCTGTTTTCCCCCTTCTATATCACAAATATTTTGCTGAAAGTCGTACGATTTTCAAAGAATAACACATGTCGAATTTCGAAAACTTACACTCTTATGGTTGTACAGGTATGAGAAAAGTAATCGTTACACCCAATGGGCGGTACCCGTTTTCCCCCTTCTATATCACAAATATTTTGCTGGAAGTCGCACGTTGTTCGAAATATAATATATGCCGAATTAAGCAAACTTCACTCTTATAGTTGTACAGATATGAGAAAACTAATAGTTACATCCAATGGTTGTTACCTGTTTTCCCCCTTCTATATCACAAATATTTTGCTGAAAGTCGTACGATTTTCAAAGAATAACACATGTCGAATTTGGAAAACTTACACTCTTATGGTTGTACAGATATGAGAAAAGTAATCGTTACACCCAATGGGCGGTACCCGTTTTTCCCCTTCTATATCACAAATATTTTGCTGGAAGTCGTACGATGTTCAAAGAATAACACATGTCGAATTTGGAAAACTTACACTCTTATGGTTGTACAGATATGAGAAAAGTAATCGTTACACCCAATGGGCGGTACCCGTTTTCCCCCTTCTATATCACAAATATTTTGCTGGAAGTCGCACGTTGTTCGAAATATAATATATGCCGAATTAAGCAAACTTCACTCTTATAGTTGTACAGATATGAGAAAACTAAAAGTTACATCCAATGGTTGTTACCCGTTTTCCCCCTTCTATATTACAAATATTTTGCTGGAAGTCGTACGATGTTCAAAGAATAACACATGTCGAATTTGGAAAACTTACACTCTTATGGTTGTACAGATATGAGAAAAGTAATCGTTACACCCAATGGGCGGTACCCGTTTTCCCCCTTCTATATCACAAATATTTTGCTGGAAGTCGCACGTTGTTCGAAATATAATATATGCCGAATTAAGCAAACTTCACTCTTATAGTTGTACAGATATGAGAAAACTAAAAGTTACATCCAATGGTTGTTACCCGTTTTCCCCCTTCTATATCACAAATATTTTGCTGGAAGTCGTACGATGTTCAAAGAATAACACATGTCGAATTTCGAAAACTTACACTCTTATGGTTGTACAGATATGAGAAAAGTAATCGTTACATCCAATGGGCGGTACCCGTTTTCCCCCTTCTATATCACAAATATTTTGCTGGAAGTCGCACGTTGTTCGAAATATAATATATGCCGAATTAAGCAAACTTCACTCTTATAGTTGTACAGATATGAGAAAACTAAAAGTTACATCCAATGGTTGTTACCCGTTTTCCCCCTTCTATATCACAAATATTTTGCTGGAAGTCGTACGATGTTCAAAGAATAACACATGTCGAATTTCGAAAACTTACACTCTTATGGTTGTACAGATATGAGAAAAGTAATCGTTACACCCAATGGGCGGTACCCGTTTTCCCCCTTCTATATCACAAATATTTTGCTGGAAGTCGTACGATGTTCAAAGAATAACACATGTCGAATTTCAAAAACTTACACTCTTATGGTTGTACAGATATGAGAAAAGTAATCGTTACATCCAATGGGCGGTACCCGTTTTCCCCCTTCTATATCACAAATATTTTGCTGGAAGTCGCACGTTGTTCGAAATATAATATATGCCGAATTAAGCAAACTTCACTCTTATAGTTGTACAGATATGAGAAAACTAAAAGTTACATCCAATGGTTGTTACCCGTTTTCCCCCTTCTATATCACAAATATTTTGCTGGAAGTCGTACGATGTTCAAAGAATAACACATGTCGAATTTCGAAAACTTACACTCTTATGGTTGTACAGATATGAGAAAAGTAATCGTTACACCCAATGGGCGGTACCCGTTTTCCCCCTTCTATATCACAAATATTTTGCTGGAAGTCGTACGATGTTCAAAGAATAACACATGTCGAATTTGGAAAACTTACACTCTTATGGTTGTACAGATATGAGAAAAGTAATCGTTACACCCAATGGGCGGTACCCGTTTTCCCCCTTCTATATCACAAATATTTTGCTGGAAGTCGCACGTTGTTCGAAATATAATATATGCCGAATTAAGCAAACTTCACTCTTATAGTTGTACAGATATGAGAAAACTAAAAGTTACATCCAATGGTTGTTACCCGTTTTCCCCCTTCTATATCACAAATATTTTGCTGGAAGTCGTACGATGTTCAAAGAATAACACATGTCGAATTTCGAAAACTTACACTCTTATGGTTGTACAGATATGAGAAAAGTAATCGTTACACCCAATGGGCGGTACCCGTTTTCCCCCTTCTATATCACAAATATAATGCTGGAAGTCGCACGTTGTTCGAAATATAATATATGCCGAATTAAGCAAACTTCACTCTTATAGTTGTACATATATGAGAAAACTAAAAGTTACATCCAATGGTTGTTACTCGTTTTCCCCCTTCTATATTACAAATATTTTGCTGGAAGTCGTACGATGTTCAAAGAATAACACATGTCGAATTTCAAAAACTTACACTCTTATGGTTGTACAGATATGAGAAAAGTAATCGTTACATCCAATGGGCGGTACCCGTTTTCCCCCTTCTATATCACAAATATTTTGCTGGAAGTCGCACGTTGTTCGAAATATAATATATGCCGAATTAAGCAAACTTCACTCTTATAGTTGTACATATATGAGAAAACTAAAAGTTACATCCAATGGTTGTTACCCGTTTTCCCCCTTCTATATTACAAATATTTTGCTGGAAGTCGTACGATGTTCAAAGAATAACACATGTCGAATTTCAAAAACTTACACTCTTATGGTTGTACAGATATGAGAAAAGTAATCGTTACATCCAATGGGCGGTACCCGTTTTCCCCCTTCTATATCACAAATATTTTGCTGGAAGTCGCACGTTGTTCGAAATATAATATATGCCGAATTAAGCAAACTTCACTCTTATAGTTGTACAGATATGAGAAAACTAAAAGTTACATCCAATGGTTGTTACCCGTTTTCCCCCTTCTATATCACAAATATTTTGCTGGAAGTCGTACGATGTTCAAAGAATAACACATGTCGAATTTCGAAAACTTACACTCTTATGGTTGTACAGATATGAGAAAAGTAATCGTTACACCCAATGGGCGGTACCCGTTTTCCCCCTTCTATATCACAAATATTTTGCTGGAAGTCGTACGATGTTCAAAGAATAACACATGTCGAATTTGGAAAACTTACACTCTTATGGTTGTACAGATATGAGAAAAGTAATCGTTACACCCAATGGGCGGTACCCGTTTTCCCCCTTCTATATCACAAATATTTTGCTGGAAGTCGCACGTTGTTCGAAATATAATATATGCCGAATTAAGCAAACTTCACTCTTATAGTTGTACAGATATGAGAAAACTAAAAGTTACATCCAATGGTTGTTACCCGTTTTCCCCCTTCTATATTACAAATATTTTGCTGGAAGTCGTACGATGTTCAAAGAATAACACATGTCGAATTTGGAAAACTTACACTCTTATGGTTGTACAAATATGAGAAAAGTAATCGTTACATCCAATGGGCGGTACCCGTTTTCCCCCTTCTATATCACAAATATTTTGCTGGAAGTCGTACGATGTTCAAAGAATAACACATGTCGAATTTCGAAAACTTACACTCTTATGGTTGTACAGATATGAGAAAAGTAATCGTTACACCCAATGGGCGGTACCCGTTTTCCCCCTTCTATATCACAAATATTTTGCTGGAAGTCGTACGATGTTCAAAGAATAACACATGTCGAATTTCGAAAACTTACACTCTTATGGTTGTACAGATATGAGAAAAGTAATCGTTACACCCAATGGGCGGTACCCGTTTTCCCCCTTCTATATCACAAATATTTTGCTGGAAGTCGTACGATGTTCAAAGAATAACACATGTCGAATTTGGAAAACTTACACTCTTATGGTTGTACAGATATGAGAAAAGTAATCGTTACACCCAATGGGCGGTACCCGTTTTCCCCCTTCTATATCACAAATATTTTGCTGGAAGTCGCACGTTGTTCGAAATATAATATATGCCGAATTAAGCAAACTTCACTCTTATAGTTGTACAGATATGAGAAAACTAAAAGTTACATCCAATGGTTGTTACCCGTTTTCCCCCTTCTATATTACAAATATTTTGCTGGAAGTCGTACGATGTTCAAAGAATAACACATGTCGAATTTGGAAAACTTACACTCTTATGGTTGTACAAATATGAGAAAAGTAATCGTTACACCCAATGGGCGGTACCCGTTTTCCCCCTTCTATTTCACAAATATTTTGCTGGAAGTCGTACGATGTTCAAAGAATAACACATGTCGAATTTCGAAAACTTACACTCTTATGGTTGTACAGATATGAGAAAAGTAATCGTTACACCCAATGGGCGGTACCCGTTTTCCCCCTTCTATATCACAAATATTTTGCTGGAAGTCGCACGTTGTTCGAAATATAATATATGCCGAATTAAGCAAACTTCACTCTTATAGTTGTACAGATATGAGAAAACTAATAGTTACATCCAATGGTTGTTACCTGTTTTCCCCCTTCTATATCACAAATATTTTGCTGAAAGTCGTACGATTTTCAAAGAATAACACATGTCGAATTTCGAAAACTTACACTCTTATGGTTGTACAGGTATGAGAAAAGTAATCGTTACACCCAATGGGCGGTACCCGTTTTCCCCCTTCTATATCACAAATATTTTGCTGGAAGTCGCACGTTGTTCGAAATATAATATATGCCGAATTAAGCAAACTTCACTCTTATAGTTGTACAGATATGAGAAAACTAATAGTTACATCCAATGGTTGTTACCCGTTTTCCCCCTTCTATATCACAAATATTTTGCTGGAAGTCGTACGATGTTCAAAGAATAACACATGTCGAATTTGGAAAACTTACACTCTTATGGTTGTACAGATATGAGAAAAGTAATCGTTACACCCAATGGGCGGTACCCGTTTTCCCCCTTCTATATCACAAATATTTTGCTGGAAGTCGCACGTTGTTCGAAATATAATATATGCCGAATTAAGCAAACTTCACTCTTATAGTTGTACAGATATGAGAAAACTAAAAGTTACATCCAATGGTTGTTACCCGTTTTCCCCCTTCTATATTACAAATATTTTGCTGGAAGTCGTACGATGTTCAAAGAATAACACATGTCGAATTTGGAAAACTTACACTCTTATGGTTGTACAGATATGAGAAAAGTAATCGTTACACCCAATGGGCGGTACCCGTTTTCCCCCTTCTATATCACAAATATTTTGCTGGAAGTCGCACGTTGTTCGAAATATAATATATGCCGAATTAAGCAAACTTCACTCTTATAGTTGTACAGATATGAGAAAACTAAAAGTTACATCCAATGGTTGTTACCCGTTTTCCCCCTTCTATATCACAAATATTTTGCTGGAAGTCGTACGATGTTCAAAGAATAACACATGTCGAATTTCGAAAACTTACACTCTTATGGTTGTACAGATATGAGAAAAGTAATCGTTACATCCAATGGGCGGTACCCGTTTTCCCCCTTCTATATCACAAATATTTTGCTGGAAGTCGCACGTTGTTCGAAATATAATATATGCCGAATTAAGCAAACTTCACTCTTATAGTTGTACAGATATGAGAAAACTAAAAGTTACATCCAATGGTTGTTACCCGTTTTCCCCCTTCTATATCACAAATATTTTGCTGGAAGTCGTACGATGTTCAAAGAATAACACATGTCGAATTTCGAAAACTTACACTCTTATGGTTGTACAGATATGAGAAAAGTAATCGTTACACCCAATGGGCGGTACCCGTTTTCCCCCTTCTATATCACAAATATTTTGCTGGAAGTCGTACGATGTTCAAAGAATAACACATGTCGAATTTGGAAAACTTACACTCTTATGGTTGTACAGATATGAGAAAAGTAATCGTTACACCCAATGGGCGGTACCCGTTTTCCCCCTTCTATATCACAAATATTTTGCTGGAAGTCGTACGATGTTCAAAGAATAACACATGTCGAATTTCGAAAACTTACACTCTTATGGTTGTACAGATATGAGAAAAGTAATCGTTACACCCAATGGGCGGTACCCGTTTTCCCCCTTCTATATCACAAATATTTTGCTGGAAGTCGCACGTTGTTCGAAATATAATATATGCCGAATTAAGCAAACTTCACTCTTATAGTTGTACAGATATGAGAAAACTAATAGTTACATCCAATGGTTGTTACCTGTTTTCCCCCTTCTATATCACAAATATTTTGCTGAAAGTCGTACGATTTTCAAAGAATAACACATGTCGAATTTCGAAAACTTACACTCTTATGGTTGTACAGGTATGAGAAAAGTAATCGTTACACCCAATGGGCGGTACCCGTTTTCCCCCTTCTATATCACAAATATTTTGCTGGAAGTCGCACGTTGTTCGAAATATAATATATGCCGAATTAAGCAAACTTCACTCTTATAGTTGTACAGATATGAGAAAACTAATAGTTACATCCAATGGTTGTTACCTGTTTTCCCCCTTCTATATCACAAATATTTTGCTGAAAGTCGTACGATTTTCAAAGAATAACACATGTCGAATTTGGAAAACTTACACTCTTATGGTTGTACAGATATGAGAAAAGTAATCGTTACACCCAATGGGCGGTACCCGTTTTCCCCCTTCTATATCACAAATATTTTGCTGGAAGTCGCACGTTGTTCGAAATATAATATATGCCGAATTAAGCAAACTTCACTCTTATAGTTGTACAGATATGAGAAAACTAAAAGTTACATCCAATGGTTGTTACCCGTTTTCCCCCTTCTATATTACAAATATTTTGCTGGAAGTCGTACGATGTTCAAAGAATAACACATGTCGAATTTGGAAAACTTACACTCTTATGGTTGTACAGATATGAGAAAAGTAATCGTTACACCCAATGGGCGGTACCCGTTTTCCCCCTTCTATATCACAAATATTTTGCTGGAAGTCGTACGATGTTCAAAGAATAACACATGTCGAATTTCGAAAACTTACACTCTTATGGTTGTACAGATATGAGAAAAGTAATCGTTACACCCAATGGGCGGTACCCGTTTTCCCCCTTCTATATCACAAATATTTTGCTGGAAGTCGCACGTTGTTCGAAATATAATATATGCCGAATTAAGCAAACTTCACTCTTATAGTTGTACAGATATGAGAAAACTAATAGTTACATCCAATGGTTGTTACCTGTTTTCCCCCTTCTATATCACAAATATTTTGCTGAAAGTCGTACGATTTTCAAAGAATAACACATGTCGAATTTCGAAAACTTACACTCTTATGGTTGTACAGGTATGAGAAAAGTAATCGTTACACCCAATGGGCGGTACCCGTTTTCCCCCTTCTATATCACAAATATTTTGCTGGAAGTCGTACGTTGTTGGAAATATAATATATGCCGAATTAATCAAACTTCACTCTTATAGTTGTACAGATATGAGAAAACTAAAAGTTACATCCAATTGTTATTACCCGTTTTCCCCCTTCTATAACACAAATATTTTGCTGGAAGTCGTACGATGTTCAAAGAATAACACATGTCGAATTTCGAAAACTTACACTCTTATGGTTGTACAGATATGAGAAAAGTAATCGTTACACCCAATGGGCGGTACCCGTTTTCCCCCTTCTATATCACAAATATTTTGCTGGAAGTCGTACGATGTTCAAAGAATAACACATGTCGAATTTCGAAAACTTACACTCTTATGGTTGTACAGATATGAGAAAAGTAATCGTTACACCCAATGGGTGGTACCCGTTTTCCCCCTTCTATATCACAAATATTTTGCTGGACGTCGCACGTTGTTCGAAATATAATATATGCCGAATTAAGCAAACATCACTCTTATAGTTGTACAGATATGAGAAAACTAAAAGTTACATCCAATGGTTGTTACCCGTTTTCCCCTTTCTATATCACAAATATTTTGCTGGAAGTCGTACGATGTTCAAAGAATAACACATGTCGAATTTCGAAAACTTAAACTCTTATGGTTGTACAGATATGAGAAAAGTAATCGTTACACCCAATGGGCGGTACCCGTTTCCCCCCTTCTATATCACAAATATTTTGCTGGAAGTCGTACGATGTTCAAAGAATAACACATGTCGAATTTCGAAAACTTACACTCTTATGGTTGTACAGATATGAGAAAAGTAATCGTTACACCCAATGGGCGGTACCCGTTTTCCCCCTTCTATATCACAAATATTTTGCTGGAAGTCGTACGATGTTCAAAGAATAACACATGTCGAATTTCGAAAACTTACACTCTTATGGTTGTACAGATATGAGAAAAGTAATCGTTACACCCAATGGGCGGTACCCGTTTTCCCCCTTCTATATCACAAATATTTTGCTGGAAGTCGCACGTTGTTCGAAATATAATATATGCCGAATTAAGCAAACTTACACTCTTATAGTTGTACAGATATGAGAAAAGTAAAAGTTACATCCAATGGTTGTTACCCGTTTTCCCCCTTCTATATCACAAATATTTTGCTGGAAGTCGTACGATGTTCAAAGAATAACACATGTCGAATTTCGAAAACTTAAACTCTTATGGTTGTACAGATATGAGAAAAGTAATCGTTACACCCAATGGGCGGTACCCGTTTCCCCCCTTCTATATCACAAATATTTTGCTGGAAGTCGTACGATGTTCAAAGAATAACACATGTCGAATTTCGAAAACTTACACTCTTATGGTTGTACAGATATGAGAAAAGTAATCGTTACACCCAATGGGCGGTACCCGTTTTCCCCCTTCTATATCACAAATATTTTGCTGGAAGTCGTACGATGTTCAAAGAATAACACATGTCGAATTTCGAAAACTTACACTCTTATGGTTGTACAGATATGAGAAAAGTAATCGTTACACCCAATGGGCGGTACCCGTTTTCCCCCTTCTATATCACAAATATTTTGCTGGAAGTCGCACGTTGTTCGAAATATAATATATGCCGAATTAAGCAAACTTACACTCTTATAGTTGTACAGATATGAGAAAAGTAAAAGTTACATCCAATGGTTGTTACCCGTTTTCCCCCTTCTATATCACAAATATTTTGCTGGAAGTCGTACGATGTTCAAAGAATAACACATGTCGAATTTCGAACACTTACACTCTTATGGTTGTACAGATATGAGAAAAGTAATCGTTACACCCAATGGGCGGTACCCGTTTTCCCCCTTCTATATCACAAATATTTTGCTGGAAGTCGCACGTTGTTCGAAATATAATATATCCCGAATTAAGCTAACTTACACTCTTATAGTTGTACAGATATGAGAAAAGTAAAAGTTACATCCAATGGTTGTTACCCGTTTTCCCCCTTCTATATCACAAATATTTTGCTGGAAGTCGTACGTTATTCAAAGAATAACACATGCCGAATTTCGAAAACTTACACTCTTATAGTTGTACAGATATGAGAAAAGTAATCGTTACACCCAATGGGCGGTACCCGTTTTCCCCCTTCTATATCACAAATATTTTGCTGGAAGTCGCACGTTGTTCGAAATATAATATATGCCGAATTAAGCAAACTTCACTCTTATAGTTGTACAGATATGAGAAAACTAAAAGTTACATCCAATGGTTGTTACCCGTTTTCCCCCTTCTATATCACAAATATTTTGCTGGAAGTCGTACGATGTTCAAAGAATAACACATGCCGAATTTCGAAAACTTACACTCTTATGGTTGTACAGATATGGGAAAAGTAATCGTTACACCCAATGGGCGGTACCCGTTTTCCCCCTTCTATATCACAAATATTTTGCTGGAAGTCGTACGATGTTCAAAGAATAACACATGTCGAATTTCGAAAACTTACACTCTTATGGTTGTACAGATATGAGAAAAGTAATCGTTACACCCAATGGGCGGTACCCGTTTTCCCCCTTCTATATCACAAATATTTTGCTGGAAGTCGTACGATGTTCAAAGAATAACACATGTCGAATTTCGAAAACTTACACTCTTATGGTTGTACAGATATGAGAAAAGTAATCGTTACACCCAATAGGCGGTACCCGTTTTCCCCCTTCTATATCACAAATATTTTGCTGGAAGTCGCACGTTGTTCGAAATATAATATATGCCGAATTAAGCAAACTTCACTCTTATAGTTGTACAGATATGAGAAAACTAAAAGTTACATCCAATGGTTGTTACCCGTTTTCCCCCTTCTATATTACAAATATTTTGCTGGAAGTCGTACGATGTTCAAAGAATAACACATGTCGAATTTGGAAAACTTACACTCTTATGGTTGTACAGATATGAGAAAAGTAATCGTTACACCCAATGGGCGGTACCCGTTTTCCCCCTTCTATATCACAAATATTTTGCTGGAAGTCGTACGATGTTCAAAGAATAACACATGTCGAATTTCGAAAACTTACACTCTTATGGTTGTACAGATATGAGAAAAGTAATCGTTACACCCAATGGGCGGTACCCGTTTTCCCCCTTCTATATCACAAATATTTTGCTGGAAGTCGCACGTTGTTCGAAATATAATATATGCCGAATTAAGCAAACTTCACTCTTATAGTTGTACAGATATGAGAAAACTAATAGTTACATCCAATGGTTGTTACCTGTTTTCCCCCTTCTATATCACAAATATTTTGCTGAAAGTCGTACGATTTTCAAAGAATAACACATGTCGAATTTCGAAAACTTACACTCTTATGGTTGTACAGGTATGAGAAAAGTAATCGTTACATCCAATGGGCGGTACCCGTTTTCCCCCTTCTATATCACAAATATTTTGCTGGAAGTCGTACGTTGTTCGAAATATAATATATGCCGAATTAAGCAAACTTCACTCTTATAGTTGTACAGATATGAGAAAACTAAAAGTTACATCCAATGGTTATTACCCGTTTTCCCCCTTCTATAACACAAATATTTTGCTGGAAGTCGTACGATGTTCAAAGAATAACACATGTCGAATTTCGAAAACTTACACTCTTATGGTTGTACAGATATGAGAAAAGTAATCGTTACACCCAATGGGCGGTACCCGTTCTCCCCCTTCTATATCACAAATATTTTGCTGGAAGTCGTACGATGTTCAAAGAATAACACATGTCGAATTTCGAAAACTTACACTCTTATGGTTGTACAGATATGAGAAAAGTAATCGTTACACCCAATGGGTGGTACCCGTTTTCCCCCTTCTATATCACAAATATTTTGCTGGAAGTCGCACGTTGTTCGAAATATAATATATGCCGAATTAAGCAAACTTCACTCTTATAGTTGTACAGATATGAGAAAACTAAAAGTTACATCCAATGGTTGTTACCCGTTTTCCCCCTTCTATATCACAAATATTTTGCTGGAAGTCGTACGATGTTCAAAGAATAACACATGTCGAATTTCGAAAACTTAAACTCTTATGGTTGTACAGATATGAGAAAAGTAATCGTTACACCCAATGGGCGGTACCCGTTTCCCCCCTTCTATATCACAAATATTTTGCTGGAAGTCGTACGATGTTCAAAGAATAACACATGTCGAATTTCGAAAACTTACATTCTTATGGTTGTACAGATATGAGAAAAGTAATCGTTACACCCAATGGGCGGTACCCGTTTTCCCCCTTCTATATCACAAATATTTTGCTGGAAGTCGTACGATGTTCAAAGAATAACACATGTCGAATTTCGAAAACTTACACTCTTATGGTTGTACAGATATGGGAAAAGTAATCGTTACACCCAATGGGCGGTACCCGTTTTCCCCCTTCTATATCACAAATATTTTGCTGGAAGTCGTACGATGTTCAAAGAATAACACATGTCGAATTTCGAAAACTTACACTCTTATGGTTGTACAGATATGAGAAAAGTAATCGTTACACCCAATGGGCGGTACCCGTTTTCCCCCTTCTATATCACAAATATTTTGCTGGAAGTCGTACGATGTTCAAAGAATAACACATGTCGAATTTCGAAAACTTACACTCTTATGGTTGTACAGATATGAGAAAAGTAATCGTTACACCCAATAGGCGGTACCCGTTTTCCCCCTTCTATATCACAAATATTTTGCTGGAAGTCGTACGATGTTCAAAGAATAACACATGTCGAATTTCGAAAACTTACACTCTTATGGTTGTACAGATATGAGAAAAGTAATCGTTACACCCAATAGGCGGTACCCGTTTTCCCCCTTCTATATCACAAATATTTTGCTGGAAGTCGTACGATGTTCAAAGAATACCACATGCCGAATTTCGAAAACTTACACTCTTATGGTTGTACAGATATGGGAAAAGTAATCGTTACACCCAATGGGCGGTACCCGTTTAACCCCTTCTATATCACAAATATTTTGCTGGAAGTCGTACGATGTTCAAAGAATAACACATGTCGAATTTCGAAAACTTACACTCTTATGGTTGTACAGATATGAGAAAAGTAATCGTTACACCCAATAGGCGGTACCCGTTTTCCCCCTTCTATATCACAAATATTTTGCTGGAAGTCGTACGATGTTCAAAGAATAACACATGTCGAATTTCGAAAACTTACACTCTTATGGTTGTACAGATATGAGAAAAGTAATCGTTACACCCAATAGGCGGTACCCGTTTTCCCCCTTCTATATCACAAATATTTTGCTGGAAGTCGTACGATGTTCAAAGAATACCACATGCCGAATTTCGAAAACTTACACTCTTATGGTTGTACAGATATGGGAAAAGTAATCGTTACACCCAATGGGCGGTACCCGTTTAACCCCTTCTATATCACAAATATTTTGCTGGAAGTCGTACGATGTTCAAAGAATAACACATGTCGAATTTCGAAAACTTACACTCTTATGGTTGTACAGATATGAGAAAAGTAATCGTTACACCCAATAGGCGGTACCCGTTTTCCCCCTTCTATATCACAAATATTTTGCTGGAAGTCGTACGATGTTCAAAGAATAACACATGTCGAATTTCGAAAACTTACACTCTTATGGTTGTACAGATATGAGAAAAGTAACCGTTACACCCAATAGGCGGTACCCGTTTTCCCCCTTCTATATCACAAATATTTTGCTGGAAGTCGTACGATGTTCAAAGAATACCACATGCCGAATTTCGAAAACTTACACTCTTATGGTTGTACAGATATGGGAAAAGTAATCGTTACACCCAATGGGCGGTACCCGTTTAACCCCTTCTATATCACAAATATTTTGCTGGAAGTCGTACGATGTTCAAAGAATAACACATGTCGAATTTCGAAAACTTACACTCTTATGGTTGTACAGATATGAGAAAAGTAATCGTTACACCCAATAGGCGGTACCCGTTTTCCCCCTTCTATATCACAAATATTTTGCTGGAAGTCGTACGATGTTCAAAGAATAACACATGTCGAATTTCGAAAACTTACACTCTTATGGTTGTACAGATATGAGAAAAGTAATCGTTACACCCAATAGGCGGTACCCGTTTTCCCCCTTCTATATCACAAATATTTTGCTGGAAGTCGTACGATGTTCAAAGAATACCACATGCCGAATTTCGAAAACTTACACTCTTATGGTTGTACAGATATGGGAAAAGTAATCGTTACACCCAATGGGCGGTACCCGTTTAACCCCTTCTATATCACAAATATTTTGCTGGAAGTCGTACGATGTTCAAAGAATAACACATGTCGAATTTCGAAAACTTACACTCTTATGGTTGTACAGATATGAGAAAAGTAATCGTTACACCCAATGGGCGGTACCCGTTTTCCCCCTTCTATATCACAAATATTTTGCTGGAATTCGCACGTTGTTCGAAATATAATATATGCCGAATTAAGCAAACTTACACTCTTATAGTTGTACAGATATGAGAAAAGTAAAAGTTACATCCAATGGTTGTTACCCGTTTTCCCCCTTCTATATCACAAATATTTAGCTGGAAGTCGTACGATGTTCAAAGAATAACACATGTCGAATTTCGAAAACTTACACTCTTATGGTTGTACAGATATGAGAAAAGTAATCGTTACACCCAATGGGTGGTACCCGTTTTCCCCCTTCTATATCACAAATATTTTGCTGGAATTCGCACGTTGTTCGAAATATAATATATGCCGAATTAAGCAAACTTACACTCTTATAGTTGTACAGATATGAGAAAAGTAAAAGTTACATCCAATGGTTGTTACCCGTTTTCCCCCTTCTATATCACAAATATTTAGCTGGAAGTCGTACGTTATTCAAAGAATAACACATGTCGAATTTCGAAAACTTACACTCTTATGGTTGTACAGATATGAGAAAAGTAATCGTTACACCCAATGGGCGGTACCCGTTTTCCCCCTTCTATATCACAAATATTTTGCTGGAAGTCGTACGATGTTCAAAGAATAACACATGTCGAATTTCGAAAACTTACACTCTTATGGTTGTACAGATATGAGAAAAGTAATCGTTACCCCCAATGGGCGGTACCCGTTTTCCCCCTTCTATATCACAAATATTTTGCTGAAAGTCGTACGATGTTCAAAGAATAACACATGTCGAATTTCGAAAACTTACACTCTTATGGTTGTACAGATATGAGAAAAGTAATCGTTACCCCCAATGGGCGGTACCCGTTTTCCCCCTTCTATATCACAAATATTTTGCTGAAAGTCGTACGATGTTCAAAGAATAACACATGTCGAATTTCGAAAACTTACACTCTTATGGTTGTACAGATATGAGAAAAGTAATCGTTACCCCCAATGGGCGGTACCCGTTTTCCCCCTTCTATATCACAAATATTTTGCTGAAAGTCATACGATGTTCAAAGAATAACACATGTCGAATTTCGAAAACTTACACTCTTATGGTTGTACAGATATGAGAAAAGTAATCGTTACCCCCAATGGGCGGTACCCGTTTTCCCCCTTCTATATCACAAATATTTTGCTGAAAGTCGTACGATGTTCAAAGAATAACACATGTCGAATTTCGAAAACTTACACTCTTATGGTTGTACAGATATGAGAAAAGTAATCGTTACCCCCAATGGGCGGTACCCGTTTTCCCCCTTCTATATCACAAATATTTTGCTGAAAGTCGTACGATGTTCAAAGAATAACACATGTCGAATTTCGAAAACTTACACTCTTATGGTTGTACAGATATGAGAAAAGTAATCGTTACCCCCAATGGGCGGTACCCGTTTTCCCCCTTCTATATCACAAATATTTTGCTGAAAGTCGTACGATGTGCAAAGAATAACACATGTCGAATTTCGAAAACTTACACTCTTATGGTTGTACAGATATGAGAAAAGTAATCGTTACCCCCAATGGGCGGTACCCGTTTTCCCCCTTCTATATCACAAATATTTTGCTGAAAGTCGTACGATGTTCAAAGAATAACACATGTCGAATTTCGAAAACTTACACTCTTATGGTTGTACAGATATGAGAAAAGTAATCGTTACCCCCAATGGGCGATACCCGTTTTCCCCCTTCTATATCACAAATATTTTGCTGAAAGTCGTACGATGTTCAAAGAATAACACATGTCGAATTTCGAAAACTTACACTCTTATGGTTGTACAGATATGAGAAAAGTAATCGTTACCCCCAATGGGCGGTACCCGTTTTCCCCCTTCTATATCACAAATATTTTGCTGAAAGTCGTACGATGTTCAAAGAATAACACATGTCGAATTTCGAAAACTTACACTCTTATGGTTGTACAGATATGAGAAAAGTAATCGTTACCCCCAATGGGCGGTACCCGTTTTCCCCCTTCTATATCACAAATATTTTGCTGAAAGTCGTACGATGTTCAAAGAATAACACATGTCGAATTTCGAAAACTTACACTCTTATGGTTGTACAGATATGAGAAAAGTAATCGTTACCCCCAATGGGCGGTACCCGTGTTCCCCCTTCTATATCACAAATATTTTGCTGAAAGTCGTACGTTATTCAAAGAATAACACATGTCGAATTTCGAAAACTTACACTCTTATGGTTGTACAGATATGAGAAAAGTAATCGTTACACCCAATGGGCGGTACCGTTTCCGCCCTCCTATATCACAAATATTTTGCTGGAAGTCGCACGTTGTTCGAAATATAATATATGCCGAATTAAGCAAACTTCACTCTTATAGTTGTTGTACAGATATGAGAAAACTAAAAGTTACATCCAATGGTTGTTACCCGTTTTCCCCCTTCTATATTACAAATATTTTGCTGGAAGTCGTACGATGTTCAAAGAATAACACATGTCGAATTTCGAAAACTTACACTCTTATGGTTGTACAGATATGAGAAAAGTAATCGTTACACCCAATGGGTGGTACCCGTTTTCCCCCTTCTATATCATAGATATTTTGCTGGAAGTCGTACGATGTTCCAAGAATAACACATGTCGAATTTCGAAAACTTACACTCTTATGGTTGTACAGATATGAGAAAAGTAATCGTTACACCCAATGGGCGGTACCCGTTTTCCCCCTTCTATATCACAAATATTTTGCTGGAAGTCGCACGTTGTTCGAAATATAATATATGCCGAATTAAGCAAACTTTACTCTTATAGTTGTACAGATATGAGAAAACTAAAAGTTACATCCAATGGTTGTTACCCGTTTTCCCCCTTCTATATCACAAATATTTTGCTGGAAGTCGTATGATGTTCAAAGAATAACACATGTCGAATTTGGAAAACTTACACTCCTATGGTTGTACAGATATGAGAAAAGTAATCGTTACACCCAATGGGCGGTACCCGTTTTCCCCCTTCTATATCACAAATATTTTGCTGGAAGTCGCACGTTGTTCGAAATATAATATATGCCGAATTAAGCAAACTTCACTCTTATAGTTGTACAGCTATGAGAAAACTAAAAGTTACATCCAATGGTTGTTACCCGTTTTCCCCCTTCTATATCACAAATATTTTGCTGGAAGTCGTACGATGTTCAAAGAATAACACATGTCGAATTTCGAAAACTTACACTCTTATGGTTGTACAGATATGAGAAAAGTAATCGTTACACCCAATGGGCGGTACCCGTTTTCCCCCTTCTATATCACAAATATTTTGCTGGAAGTCGTACGATGTTCAAAGAATAACACATGTCGAATTTCGAAAACTTATACTCTTATGGTTGTACAGATATGAGAAAAGTAATCGTTACACCCAATGGGCGGTACCCGTTTTCCCCCTTCTATATCACAAATATTTTGCTGGAAGTCGCACGTTGTTCGAAATATAATATATGCCGAATTAAGCAAACTTCACTCTTATAGTTGTACAGATATGAGAAAACTAAAAGTTACATCCAATGGTTGTTACCCGTTTTCCCCCTTCTATATCACAAATATTTTGCTGGAAGTCGTACGATGTTCAAAGAATAACACATGTCGAATTTCGAAAACTTACACTCTTATGGTTGTACAGATATGAGAAAAGTAATCGTTACACCCAATGGGCGGTACCCGTTTTCCCCCTTCTATATCACAAATATTTTGCTGGAAGTCGTACGATGTTCAAAGAATAACACATGTCGAATTTCGAAAACTTAAACTCTTATGGTTGTACAGATATGAGAAAAGTAATCGTTACACCCAATGGGCGGTACCCGTTTTCCCCCTTCTATATCACAAATATTTATGCTGGAAGTCGCACGTTGTTCGAAATATAATATATGCCGAATTAAGCAAACTTCACTCTTATAGTTGTACAGATATGAGAAAACTAAAAGTTACATCCAATGGTTGTTACCCGTTTTCCCCCTTCTATATCACAAATATTTTGCTGGAAGTCGTACGTTATTCAAAGAATAACACATGTCGAATTTCGAAAACTTACACTCTTATGGTTGTACAGATATGAGAAAAGTAATCGTTACACCCAATGGGCGGTACCCGTTTTCCCCCTTCTATATCACAAATATTTATGCTGGAAGTCGCACGTTGTTCGAAATATAATATATGCCGAATTAAGCAAACTTCACTCTTATAGTTGTACAGATATGAGAAAACTAAAAGTTACATCCAATGGTTGTTACCCGTTTTCCCCCTTCTATATTACAAATATTTTGCTGGAAGTCGTACGATGTTCAAAGAATAACACATGTCGAATTTCGAAAACTTACACTCTTATGGTTGTACAGATATGAGAAAAGTAATCGTTACACCCAATGGGCGGTACCCGTTTTCCCCCTTCTATATCACAAATATTTTGCTGGAAGTCGTACGATGTTCAAAGAATAACACATGTCGAATTTCGAAAACTTACACTCTTATGGTTGTACAGATATGAGAAAAGTAATCGTTACACCCAATGGGCGGTACCCGTTTTCCCCCTTCTATATCACAAATATTTTGCTGGAAGTCGCACGTTGTTCGAAATATAATATATTCCGAATTAAGCAAACTTCACTCTTATAGTTGTACAGATATGAGAAAACTAAAAGTTACATCCAATGGTTGTTACCCGTTTTCCCCCTTCTATATTACAAATATTTTGCTGGAAGTCGTATGATGTTCAAAGAATAACACATGTCGAATTTGGAAAACTTACACTCTTATGGTTGTACAGATATGAGAAAAGTAATCGTTACACCCAATGGGCGGTACCCGTTTTCCCCCTTCTATATCACAAATATTTTGCTGGAAGTCGTACGATGTTCAAAGAATAACACATGTCGAATTTCGAAAACTTACACTCTTATGGTTGTACAGATATGAGAAAAGTAATCGTTACACCCAATGGGCGGTACCCGTTTTCCCCCTTCTATCTCACAAATATTTATGCTGGAAGTCGCACGTTGTTCGAAATATAATATATTCCGAATTAAGCAAACTTCACTCTTATAGTTGTACAGATATGAGAAAACTAAAAGTTACATCCAATGGTTGTTACCCGTTTTCCCCCTTCTATATTACAAATATTTTGCTGGAAGTCGTATGATGTTCAAAGAATAACACATGTCGAATTTGGAAAACTTACACTCTTATGGTTGTACAGATATGAGAAAAGTAATCGTTACACCCAATGGGCGGTACCCGTTTTCCCCCTTCTATATCACAAATATTTTGCTGGAAGTCGCACGTTGTTCGAAATATAATATATTCCGAATTAAGCAAACTTCACTCTTATAGTTGTACAGATATGAGAAAACTAAAAGTTACATCCAATGGTTGTTACCCGTTTTCCCCCTTCTATATTACAAATATTTTGCTGGAAGTCGTATGATGTTCAAAGAATAACACATGTCGAATTTGGAAAACTTACACTCTTATGGTTGTACAGATATGAGAAAAGTAATCGTTACACCCAATGGGCGGTACCCGTTTTCCCCCTTCTATATCACAAATATTTTGCTGGAAGTCGTACGATGTTCAAAGAATAACACATGTCGAATTTCGAAAACTTACACTCTTATGGTTGTACAGATATGAGAAAAGTAATCGTTACACCCAATGGGCGGTACCCGTTTTCCCCCTTCTATATCACAAATATTTATGCTGGAAGTCGCACGTTGTTCGAAATATAATATATGCCGAATTAAGCAAACTTCACTCTTATAGTTGTACAGATATGAGAAAACTAAAAGTTACATCCAATGGTTGTTACCCGTTTTCCCCCTTCTATATTACAAATATTTTGCTGGAAGTCGTACGATGTTCAAAGAATAACACATGTCGAATTTCGAAAACTTACACTCTTATGGTTGTACAGATATGAGAAAAGTAATCGTTACACCCAATGGGCGGTACCCGTTTTCCCCCTTCTATATCACAAATATTTTGCTGGAAGTCGTACGATGTTCAAAGAATAACACATGTCGAATTTCGAAAACTTACACTCTTATGGTTGTACAGATATGAGAAAAGTAATCGTTACACCCAATGGGCGGTACCCGTTTTCCCCCTTCTATATCACAAATATTTTGCTGGAAGTCGCACGTTGTTCGAAATATAATATATTCCGAATTAAGCAAACTTCACTCTTATAGTTGTACAGATATGAGAAAACTAAAAGTTACATCCAATGGTTGTTACCCGTTTTCCCCCTTCTATATTACAAATATTTTGCTGGAAGTCGTATGATGTTCAAAGAATAACACATGTCGAATTTGGAAAACTTACACTCTTATGGTTGTACAGATATGAGAAAAGTAATCGTTACACCCAATGGGCGGTACCCGTTTTCCCCCTTCTATATCACAAATATTTTGCTGGAAGTCGCACGTTGTTCGAAATATAATATATGCCGAATTAAGCAAACTTCACTCTTATAGTTGTACAGATATGAGAAAACTAAAAGTTACATCCAATGGTTGTTACCCGTTTTCCCCCTTCTATATCACAAATATTTTGCTGGAAGTCGTACGATGTTCAAAGAATAACACATGTCGAATTTCGAAAACTTACACTCTTATGGTTGTACAGATATGAGAAAAGTAATCGTTACACCCAATGGGCGGTACCCGTTTTCCCTCTTCTATATCACAAATATTTTGCTGGAAGTCGTACGATGTTCAAAGAATAACACATGTCGAATTTCGAAAACTTACACTCTTATGGTTGTACAGGTATGAGAAAAGTAATCGTTACACCCAATGGGCGGTACCCGTTTTCCCCCTTCTATATCACAAATATTTTGCTGGAAGTCGTACGTTGTTCGAAATATAATATATGCCGAATTAAGCAAACTTCACTCTTATAGTTGTACAGATATGAGAAAACTAAAAGTTACATCCAATGGTTATTACCCGTTTTCCCCCTTCTATAACACAAATATTTTGCTGGAAGTCGTACGATGTTCAAAGAATAACACATGTCGAATTTCGAAAACTTACACTCTTATGGTTGTACAGATATTAGAAAAGTAATCGTTACACCCAATGGGCGGTACCCGTTTTCCTCCTTCTATATCACAAATATTTTGCTGGAAGTCGTACGATGTTCAAAGAATAACACATGTCGAATTTCGAAAACTTACACTCTTATGGTTGTACAGATATGAGAAAAGTAATCGTTACACCCAATGGGCGGTACCCGTTTTCCCCCTTCTATATCACAAATATTTTGCTGGAAGTCGCACGTTGTTCGAAATATAATATATGCCGAATTAAGCAAACTTCACTCTTATAGTTGTACAGATATGAGAAAACTAAAAGTTACATCCTATGGTTGTTACCCGTTTTCCCCCTTCTATATCACAAATATTTTGCTGGAAGTCGTACGATGTTCAAAGAATAACACATGTCGAATTTCGAAAACTTACACTCTTATGGTTGTACAGATATGAGAAAAGTAATCGTTACACCCAATGGGCGGTACCCGTTTTCCCCCTTCTATATCACAAATATTTTGCTGGAAGTCGTACGATGTTCAAAGAATAACACATGTCGAATTTCGAAAACTTACACTCTTATGGTTGTACAGATATGAGAAAAGTAATCGTTACACCCAATGGGCGGTACCCGTTTTCCCCCTTCTATAACACAAATATTTTGCTGGAAGTCGCACGTTGTTCGAAATATAATATATGCCGAATTAAGCAAACTTACACTCTTATAGTTGTACAGATATGAGAAAACTAAAAGTTACATCCAATGGTTGTTACCCCTTTTCCCCCTTCTATATCACAAATATTTTGCTGGAAGTCGTACGATGTTCAAAGAATAACACATGTCGAATTTCGAAAACTTACACTCTTATGGTTGTACAGATATGAGAAAAGTAATCGTTACACCCAATGGGCGGTACCCGTTTTCCCCCTTCTATATCACAAATATTTTGCTGGAAGTCGCACGTTGTTCGAAATATAATATATCCCGAATTAAGCTAACTTACACTCTTATAGTTGTACAGATATGAGAAAACTAAAAGTTACATCCAATGGTTGTTACCCCTTTTCCCCCTTCTATATCACAAATATTTTGCTGGAAGTCGTACGATGTTCAAAGAATAACACATGTCGAATTTCGAAAACTTACACTCTTATGGTTGTACAGATATGAGAAAAGTAATCGTTACACCCAATGGGCGGTACCCGTTTTCCCCCTTCTATATCACAAATATTTTGCTGGAAGTCGCACGTTGTTCGAAATATAATATATGCCGAATTAAGCAAACTTCACTCTTATAGTTGTACAGATATGAGAAAACTAAAAGTTACATCCTATGGTTGTTACCCGTTTTCCCCCTTCTATATCACAAATATTTTGCTGGAAGTCGTACGATGTTCAAAGAATAACACATGTCGAATTTCGAAAACTTACACTCTTATGGTTGTACAGATATGAGAAAAGTAATCGTTACACCCAATGGGCGGTACCCGTTTTCCCCCTTCTATATCACAAATATTTTGCTGGAAGTCGCACGTTGTTCGAAATATAATATATGCCGAATTAAGCAAACTTCACTCTTATAGTTGTACAGATATGAGAAAACTAAAAGTTACATCCAATGGTTGTTACCCGTTTTCCCCCTTCTATATCACAAATATTTTGCTGGAAGTCGTACGATGTTCAAAGAATAACACATGTCGAATTTCGAAAACTTACACTCTTATGGTTGTACAGATATGAGAAAAGTAATCGTTACACCCAATGGGCGGTACCCGTTTTCCCCCTTCTATATCACAAATATTTTGCTGGAAGTCGCACGTTGTTCGAAATATAATATATCCCGAATTAAGCTAACTTACACTCTTATAGTTGTACAGATATGAGAAAACTAAAAGTTACATCCAATGGTTGTTACCCGTTTTCCCCCTTCTATATCACAAATATTTTGCTGGAAGTCGTACGATGTTCAAAGAATAACACATGTCGAATTTCGAAAACTTACACTCTTATGGTTGTACAGATATGAGAAAAGTAATCGTTACACCCAATGGGCGGTACCCGTTTTCCCCCTTCTATATCACAAATATTTTGCTGGAAGTCGCACGTTGTTCGAAATATAATATATGCCGAATTAAGCAAACTTCACTCTTATAGTTGTACAGATATGAGAAAACTAAAAGTTACATCCAATGGTTGTTACCCGTTTTCCCCCTTCTATATCACAAATATTTTGCTGGAAGTCGTACGATGTTCAAAGAATAACACATGTCGAATTTCGAAAACTTACACTCTTATGGTTGTACAGATATGAGAAAAGTAATCGTTACACCCAATGGGCGGTACCCGTTTTCCCCCTTCTATATCACAAATATTTTGCTGGAAGTCGCACGTTGTTCGAAATATAATATATGCCGAATTAAGCAAACTTCACTCTTATAGTTGTACAGATATGAGAAAACTAAAAGTTACATCCTATGGTTGTTACCCGTTTTCCCCCTTCTATATCACAAATATTTTGCTGGAAGTCGTACGATGTTCAAAGAATAACACATGTCGAATTTCGAAAACTTACACTCTTATGGTTGTACAGATATGAGAAAAGTAATCGCTACACCCAATGGGCGGTACCCGTTTTCCCCCTTCTATATCACAAATATTTTGCTGGAAGTCGTACGATGTTCAAAGAATAACACATGTCGAATTTCGAAAACTTACACTCTTATGGTTGTACAGATATGAGAAAAGTAATCGTTACACCCAATGGGCGGTACCCGTTTTCCCCCTTCTATATCACAAATATTTTGCTGGAAGTCGCACGTTGTTCGAAATATAATATATGCCGAATTAAGCAAACTTACACTCTTATAGTTGTACAGATATGAGAAAACTAAAAGTTACATCCAATGGTTGTTACCCCTTTTCCCCCTTCTATATCACAAATATTTTGCTGGAAGTCGTACGATGTTCAAAGAATAACACATGTCGAATTTCGAAAACTTACACTCTTATGGTTGTACAGATATGAGAAAAGTAATCGTTACACCCAATGGGCGGTACCCGTTTTCCCCCTTCTATATCACATATATTTTGCTGGAAGTCGCACGTTGTTCGAAATATAATATATGCCGAATTAAGCAAACTTCACTCTTATAGTTGTACAGATATGAGAAAACTAAAAGTTACATCCAATGGTTGTTACCCGTTTTCCCCCTTCTATATCACAAATATTTTGCTGGAAGTCGTACGATGTTCAAAGAATAACACATGTCGAATTTCGAAAACTTACACTCTTATGGTTGTACAGATATGAGAAAAGTAATCGTTACACCCAATGGGCGGTACCCGTTTTCCCCCTTCTATATCACAAATATTTTGCTGGAAGTCGCACGTTGTTCGAAATATAATATATCCCGAATTAAGCTAACTTACACTCTTATAGTTGTACAGATATGAGAAAACTAAAAGTTACATCCAATGGTTGTTACCCCTTTTCCCCCTTCTATATCACAAATATTTTGCTGGAAGTCGTACGATGTTCAAAGAATAACACATGTCGAATTTCGAAAACTTACACTCTTATGGTTGTACAGATATGAGAAAAGTAATCGTTACACCCAATGGGCGGTACCCGTTTTCCCCCTTCTATATCACAAATATTTTGCTGGAAGTCGCACGTTGTTCGAAATATAATATATGCCGAATTAAGCAAACTTACACTCTTATAGTTGTACAGATATGAGAAAACTAAAAGTTACATCCAATGGTTGTTACCCCTTTTCCCCCCTCTATATCACAAATATTTTGCTGGAAGTCGTACGATGTTCAAAGAATAACACATGTCGAATTTCGAAAACTTACACTCTTATGGTTGTACAGATATGAGAAAAGTAATCGTTACACCCAATGGGCGGTACCCGTTTTCCCCCTTCTATATCACATATATTTTGCTGGAAGTCGCACGTTGTTCGAAATATAATATATGCCGAATTAAGCAAACTTCACTCTTATAGTTGTACAGATATGAGAAAACTAAAAGTTACATCCAATGGTTGTTACCCGTTTTCCCCCTTCTATATCACAAATATTTTGCTGGAAGTCGTACGATGTTCAAAGAATAACACATGTCGAATTTCGAAAACTTACACTCTTATGGTTGTACAGATATGAGAAAAGTAATCGTTACACCCAATGGGCGGTACCCGTTTTCCCCCTTCTATATCACAAATATTTTGCTGGAAGTCGCACGTTGTTCGAAATATAATATATGCCGAATTAAGCAAACTTCACTCTTATAGTTGTACAGATATGAGAAAACTAAAAGTTACATCCAATGGTTGTTACCCGTTTTCCCCCTTCTATATCACAAATATTTTGCTGGAAGTCGTACGATGTTCAAAGAATAACACATGTCGAATTTCGAAAACTTACACTCTTATGGTTGTACAGATATGAGAAAAGTAATCGTTACACCCAATGGGCGGTACCCGTTTTCCCCCTTCTATATCACAAATATTTTGCTGGAAGTCGCACGTTGTTCGAAATATAATATATGCCGAATTAAGCAAACTTCACTCTTATAGTTGTACAGATATGAGAAAACTAAAAGTTACATCCAATGGTTGTTACCCGTTTTCCCCCTTCTATATCACAAATATTTTGCTGGAAGTCGCACGTTGTTCGAAATATAATATATGCCGAATTAAGCAAACTTCACTCTTATAGTTGTACAGATATGAGAAAACTAAAAGTTACATCCAATGGTTGTTACCCGTTTTCCCCCTTCTATATCACAAATATTTTGCTGGAAGTCGTACGATGTTCAAAGAATAACACATGTCGAATTTCGAAAACTTACACTCTTATGGTTGTACAGATATGAGAAAAGTAATCGTTACACCCAATGGGCGGTACCCGTTTTCCCCCTTCTATATCACAAATATTTTGCTGGAAGTCGCACGTTGTTCGAAATATAATATATGCCGAATTAAGCAAACTTCACTCTTATAGTTGTACAGATATGAGAAAACTAAAAGTTACATCCAATGGTTGTTACCCGTTTTCCCCCTTCTATATCACAAATATTTTGCTGGAAGTCGTACGATGTTCAAAGAATAACACATGTCGAATTTCGAAAACTTACACTCTTATGGTTGTACAGATATGAGAAAAGTAATCGTTACACCCAATGGGCGGTACCCGTTTTCCCCCTTCTATATCACAAATATTTTGCTGGAAGTCGCACGTTGTTCGAAATATAATATATGCCGAATTAAGCAAACTTCACTCTTATAGTTGTACAGATATGAGAAAACTAAAAGTTACATCCAATGGTTGTTACCCGTTTTCCCCCTTCTATATCACAAATATTTTGCTGGAAGTCGTACGATGTTCAAAGAATAACACATGTCGAATTTCGAAAACTTACACTCTTATGGTTGTACAGATATGAGAAAAGTAATCGTTACACCCAATGGGCGGTACCCGTTTTCCCCCTTCTATATCACAAATATTTTGCTGGAAGTCGCACGTTGTTCGAAATATAATATATGCCGAATTAAGCAAACTTCACTCTTATAGTTGTACAGATATGAGAAAACTAAAAGTTACATCCAATGGTTGTTACCCGTTTTCCCCCTTCTATATCACAAATATTTTGCTGGAAGTCGTACGATGTTCAAAGAATAACACATGTCGAATTTCGAAAACTTACACTCTTATGGTTGTACAGATATGAGAAAAGTAATCGTTACACCCAATGGGCGGTACCCGTTTTCCCCCTTCTATATCACAAATATTTTGCTGGAAGTCGCACGTTGTTCGAAATATAATATATGCCGAATTAAGCAAACTTCACTCTTATAGTTGTACAGATATGAGAAAACTAAAAGTTACATCCAATGGTTGTTACCCGTTTTCCCCCTTCTATATCACAAATATTTTGCTGGAAGTCGTACGATGTTCAAAGAATAACACATGTCGAATTTCGAAAACTTACACTCTTATGGTTGTACAGATATGAGAAAAGTAATCGTTACACCCAATGGGCGGTACCCGTTTTCCCCCTTCTATATCACAAATATTTTGCTGGAAGTCGCACGTTGTTCGAAATATAATATATGCCGAATTAAGCAAACTTCACTCTTATAGTTGTACAGATATGAGAAAACTAAAAGTTACATCCAATGGTTGTTACCCGTTTTCCCCCTTCTATATCACAAATATTTTGCTGGAAGTCGTACGATGTTCAAAGAATAACACATGTCGAATTTCGAAAACTTACACTCTTATGGTTGTACAGATATGAGAAAAGTAATCGTTACACCCAATGGGCGGTACCCGTTTTCCCCCTTCTATATCACAAATATTTTGCTGGAAGTCGCACGTTGTTCGAAATATAATATATGCCGAATTAAGCAAACTTCACTCTTATAGTTGTACAGATATGAGAAAACTAAAAGTTACATCCAATGGTTGTTACCCGTTTTCCCCCTTCTATATCACAAATATTTTGCTGGAAGTCGTACGATGTTCAAAGAATAACACATGTCGAATTTCGAAAACTTACACTCTTATGGTTGTACAGATATGAGAAAAGTAATCGTTACACCCAATGGGCGGTACCCGTTTTCCCCCTTCTATATCACAAATATTTTGCTGGAAGTCGCACGTTGTTCGAAATATAATATATGCCGAATTAAGCAAACTTCACTCTTATAGTTGTACAGATATGAGAAAACTAAAAGTTACATCCAATGGTTGTTACCCGTTTTCCCCCTTCTATATCACAAATATTTTGCTGGAAGTCGTACGATGTTCAAAGAATAACACATGTCGAATTTCGAAAACTTACACTCTTATGGTTGTACAGATATGAGAAAAGTAATCGTTACACCCAATGGGCGGTACCCGTTTTCCCCCTTCTATATCACAAATATTTTGCTGGAAGTCGCACGTTGTTCGAAATATAATATATGCCGAATTAAGCAAACTTCACTCTTATAGTTGTACAGATATGAGAAAACTAAAAGTTACATCCAATGGTTGTTACCCGTTTTCCCCCTTCTATATCACAAATATTTTGCTGGAAGTCGTACGATGTTCAAAGAATAACACATGTCGAATTTCGAAAACTTACACTCTTATGGTTGTACAGATATGAGAAAAGTAATCGTTACACCCAATGGGCGGTACCCGTTTTCCCCCTTCTATATCACAAATATTTTGCTGGAAGTCGCACGTTGTTCGAAATATAATATATGCCGAATTAAGCAAACTTCACTCTTATAGTTGTACAGATATGAGAAAACTAAAAGTTACATCCAATGGTTGTTACCCGTTTTCCCCCTTCTATATCACAAATATTTTGCTGGAAGTCGTACGATGTTCAAAGAATAACACATGTCGAATTTCGAAAACTTACACTCTTATGGTTGTACAGATATGAGAAAAGTAATCGTTACACCCAATGGGCGGTACCCGTTTTCCCCCTTCTATATCACAAATATTTTGCTGGAAGTCGCACGTTGTTCGAAATATAATATATGCCGAATTAAGCAAACTTCACTCTTATAGTTGTACAGATATGAGAAAACTAAAAGTTACATCCAATGGTTGTTACCCGTTTTCCCCCTTCTATATCACAAATATTTTGCTGGAAGTCGTACGATGTTCAAAGAATAACACATGTCGAATTTCGAAAACTTACACTCTTATGGTTGTACAGATATGAGAAAAGTAATCGTTACACCCAATGGGCGGTACCCGTTTTCCCCCTTCTATATCACAAATATTTTGCTGGAAGTCGCACGTTGTTCGAAATATAATATATGCCGAATTAAGCAAACTTCACTCTTATAGTTGTACAGATATGAGAAAACTAAAAGTTACATCCAATGGTTGTTACCCGTTTTCCCCCTTCTATATCACAAATATTTTGCTGGAAGTCGTACGATGTTCAAAGAATAATACATGTCGAATTTCGAAAACTTACACTCTTATGGTTGTACAGATATGAGAAAAGTAATCGTTACACCCAATGGGCGGTACCCGTTTTCCCCCTTCTATATCACAAATATTTTGCTGGAAGTCGCACGTTGTTCGAAATATAATATATGCCGAATTAAGCAAACTTCACTCTTATAGTTGTACAGATATGAGAAAACTAAAAGTTACATCCAATGGTTGTTACCCGTTTTCCCCCTTCTATATCACAAATATTTTGCTGGAAGTCGTACGATGTTCAAAGAATAACACATGTCGAATTTCGAAAACTTACACTCTTATGGTTGTACAGATATGAGAAAAGTAATCGTTACACCCAATGGGCGGTACCCGTTTTCCCCCTTCTATATCACAAATATTTTGCTGGAAGTCGCACGTTGTTCGAAATATAATATATGCCGAATTAAGCAAACTTCACTCTTATAGTTGTACAGATATGAGAAAACTAAAAGTTACATCCAATGGTTGTTACCCGTTTTCCCCCTTCTATATCACAAATATTTTGCTGGAAGTCGTACGATGTTCAAAGAATAACACATGTCGAATTTCGAAAACTTACACTCTTATGGTTGTACAGATATGAGAAAAGTAATCGTTACACCCAATGGGCGGTACCCGTTTTCCCCCTTCTATATCACAAATATTTTGCTGGAAGTCGCACGTTGTTCGAAATATAATATATGCCGAATTAAGCAAACTTCACTCTTATAGTTGTACAGATATGAGAAAACTAAAAGTTACATCCAATGGTTGTTACCCGTTTTCCCCCTTCTATATCACAAATATTTTGCTGGAAGTCGTACGATGTTCAAAGAATAACACATGTCGAATTTCGAAAACTTACACTCTTATGGTTGTACAGATATGAGAAAAGTAATCGTTACACCCAATGGGCGGTACCCGTTTTCCCCCTTCTATATCACAAATATTTTGCTGGAAGTCGCACGTTGTTCGAAATATAATATATGCCGAATTAAGCAAACTTCACTCTTATAGTTGTACAGATATGAGAAAACTAAAAGTTACATCCAATGGTTGTTACCCGTTTTCCCCCTTCTATATCACAAATATTTTGCTGGAAGTCGTACGATGTTCAAAGAATAACACATGTCGAATTTCGAAAACTTACACTCTTATGGTTGTACAGATATGAGAAAAGTAATCGTTACACCCAATGGGCGGTACCCGTTTTCCCCCTTCTATATCACAAATATTTTGCTGGAAGTCGCACGTTGTTCGAAATATAATATATGCCGAATTAAGCAAACTTCACTCTTATAGTTGTACAGATATGAGAAAACTAAAAGTTACATCCAATGGTTGTTACCCGTTTTCCCCCTTCTATATCACAAATATTTTGCTGGAAGTCGTACGATGTTCAAAGAATAACACATGTCGAATTTCGAAAACTTACACTCTTATGGTTGTACAGATATGAGAAAAGTAATCGTTACACCCAATGGGCGGTACCCGTTTTCCCCCTTCTATATCACAAATATTTTGCTGGAAGTCGCACGTTGTTCGAAATATAATATATGCCGAATTAAGCAAACTTCACTCTTATAGTTGTACAGATATGAGAAAACTAAAAGTTACATCCAATGGTTGTTACCCGTTTTCCCCCTTCTATATCACAAATATTTTGCTGGAAGTCGTACGATGTTCAAAGAATAACACATGTCGAATTTCGAAAACTTACACTCTTATGGTTGTACAGATATGAGAAAAGTAATCGTTACACCCAATGGGCGGTACCCGTTTTCCCCCTTCTATATCACAAATATTTTGCTGGAAGTCGCACGTTGTTCGAAATATAATATATGCCGAATTAAGCAAACTTCACTCTTATAGTTGTACAGATATGAGAAAACTAAAAGTTACATCCAATGGTTGTTACCCGTTTTCCCCCTTCTATATCACAAATATTTTGCTGGAAGTCGTACGATGTTCAAAGAATAACACATGTCGAATTTCGAAAACTTACACTCTTATGGTTGTACAGATATGAGAAAAGTAATCGTTACACCCAATGGGCGGTACCCGTTTTCCCCCTTCTATATCACAAATATTTTGCTGGAAGTCGCACGTTGTTCGAAATATAATATATGCCGAATTAAGCAAACTTCACTCTTATAGTTGTACAGATATGAGAAAACTAAAAGTTACATCCAATGGTTGTTACCCGTTTTCCCCCTTCTATATCACAAATATTTTGCTGGAAGTCGTACGATGTTCAAAGAATAACACATGTCGAATTTCGAAAACTTACACTCTTATGGTTGTACAGATATGAGAAAAGTAATCGTTACACCCAATGGGCGGTACCCGTTTTCCCCCTTCTATATCACAAATATTTTGCTGGAAGTCGCACGTTGTTCGAAATATAATATATGCCGAATTAAGCAAACTTCACTCTTATAGTTGTACAGATATGAGAAAACTAAAAGTTACATCCAATGGTTGTTACCCGTTTTCCCCCTTCTATATCACAAATATTTTGCTGGAAGTCGTACGATGTTCAAAGAATAACACATGTCGAATTTCGAAAACTTACACTCTTATGGTTGTACAGATATGAGAAAAGTAATCGTTACACCCAATGGGCGGTACCCGTTTTCCCCCTTCTATATCACAAATATTTTGCTGGAAGTCGCACGTTGTTCGAAATATAATATATGCCGAATTAAGCAAACTTCACTCTTATAGTTGTACAGATATGAGAAAACTAAAAGTTACATCCAATGGTTGTTACCCGTTTTCCCCCTTCTATATCACAAATATTTTGCTGGAAGTCGTACGATGTTCAAAGAATAACACATGTCGAATTTCGAAAACTTACACTCTTATGGTTGTACAGATATGAGAAAAGTAATCGTTACACCCAATGGGCGGTACCCGTTTTCCCCCTTCTATATCACAAATATTTTGCTGGAAGTCGCACGTTGTTCGAAATATAATATATGCCGAATTAAGCAAACTTCACTCTTATAGTTGTACAGATATGAGAAAACTAAAAGTTACATCCAATGGTTGTTACCCGTTTTCCCCCTTCTATATCACAAATATTTTGCTGGAAGTCGTACGATGTTCAAAGAATAACACATGTCGAATTTCGAAAACTTACACTCTTATGGTTGTACAGATATGAGAAAAGTAATCGTTACACCCAATGGGCGGTACCCGTTTTCCCCCTTCTATATCACAAATATTTTGCTGGAAGTCGCACGTTGTTCGAAATATAATATATGCCGAATTAAGCAAACTTCACTCTTATAGTTGTACAGATATGAGAAAACTAAAAGTTACATCCAATGGTTGTTACCCGTTTTCCCCCTTCTATATCACAAATATTTTGCTGGAAGTCGTACGATGTTCAAAGAATAACACATGTCGAATTTCGAAAACTTACACTCTTATGGTTGTACAGATATGAGAAAAGTAATCGTTACACCCAATGGGCGGTACCCGTTTTCCCCCTTCTATATCACAAATATTTTGCTGGAAGTCGCACGTTGTTCGAAATATAATATATGCCGAATTAAGCAAACTTCACTCTTATAGTTGTACAGATATGAGAAAACTAAAAGTTACATCCAATGGTTGTTACCCGTTTTCCCCCTTCTATATCACAAATATTTTGCTGGAAGTCGTACGATGTTCAAAGAATAACACATGTCGAATTTCGAAAACTTACACTCTTATGGTTGTACAGATATGAGAAAAGTAATCGTTACACCCAATGGGCGGTACCCGTTTTCCCCCTTCTATATCACAAATATTTTGCTGGAAGTCGCACGTTGTTCGAAATATAATATATGCCGAATTAAGCAAACTTCACTCTTATAGTTGTACAGATATGAGAAAACTAAAAGTTACATCCAATGGTTGTTACCCGTTTTCCCCCTTCTATATCACAAATATTTTGCTGGAAGTCGTACGATGTTCAAAGAATAACACATGTCGAATTTCGAAAACTTACACTCTTATGGTTGTACAGATATGAGAAAAGTAATCGTTACACCCAATGGGCGGTACCCGTTTTCCCCCTTCTATATCACAAATATTTTGCTGGAAGTCGCACGTTGTTCGAAATATAATATATGCCGAATTAAGCAAACTTCACTCTTATAGTTGTACAGATATGAGAAAACTAAAAGTTACATCCAATGGTTGTTACCCGTTTTCCCCCTTCTATATCACAAATATTTTGCTGGAAGTCGTACGATGTTCAAAGAATAACACATGTCGAATTTCGAAAACTTACACTCTTATGGTTGTACAGATATGAGAAAAGTAATCGTTACACCCAATGGGCGGTACCCGTTTTCCCCCTTCTATATCACAAATATTTTGCTGGAAGTCGCACGTTGTTCGAAATATAATATATGCCGAATTAAGCAAACTTCACTCTTATAGTTGTACAGATATGAGAAAACTAAAAGTTACATCCAATGGTTGTTACCCGTTTTCCCCCTTCTATATCACAAATATTTTGCTGGAAGTCGTACGATGTTCAAAGAATAACACATGTCGAATTTCGAAAACTTACACTCTTATGGTTGTACAGATATGAGAAAAGTAATCGTTACACCCAATGGGCGGTACCCGTTTTCCCCCTTCTATATCACAAATATTTTGCTGGAAGTCGCACGTTGTTCGAAATATAATATATGCCGAATTAAGCAAACTTCACTCTTATAGTTGTACAGATATGAGAAAACTAAAAGTTACATCCAATGGTTGTTACCCGTTTTCCCCCTTCTATATCACAAATATTTTGCTGGAAGTCGTACGATGTTCAAAGAATAACACATGTCGAATTTCGAAAACTTACACTCTTATGGTTGTACAGATATGAGAAAAGTAATCGTTACACCCAATGGGCGGTACCCGTTTTCCCCCTTCTATATCACAAATATTTTGCTGGAAGTCGCACGTTGTTCGAAATATAATATATGCCGAATTAAGCAAACTTCACTCTTATAGTTGTACAGATATGAGAAAACTAAAAGTTACATCCAATGGTTGTTACCCGTTTTCCCCCTTCTATATCACAAATATTTTGCTGGAAGTCGTACGATGTTCAAAGAATAACACATGTCGAATTTCGAAAACTTACACTCTTATGGTTGTACAGATATGAGAAAAGTAATCGTTACACCCAATGGGCGGTACCCGTTTTCCCCCTTCTATATCACAAATATTTTGCTGGAAGTCGCACGTTGTTCGAAATATAATATATGCCGAATTAAGCAAACTTCACTCTTATAGTTGTACAGATATGAGAAAACTAAAAGTTACATCCAATGGTTGTTACCCGTTTTCCCCCTTCTATATCACAAATATTTTGCTGGAAGTCGTACGATGTTCAAAGAATAACACATGTCGAATTTCGAAAACTTACACTCTTATGGTTGTACAGATATGAGAAAAGTAATCGTTACACCCAATGGGCGGTACCCGTTTTCCCCCTTCTATATCACAAATATTTTGCTGGAAGTCGCACGTTGTTCGAAATATAATATATGCCGAATTAAGCAAACTTCACTCTTATAGTTGTACAGATATGAGAAAACTAAAAGTTACATCCAATGGTTGTTACCCGTTTTCCCCCTTCTATATCACAAATATTTTGCTGGAAGTCGTACGATGTTCAAAGAATAACACATGTCGAATTTCGAAAACTTACACTCTTATGGTTGTACAGATATGAGAAAAGTAATCGTTACACCCAATGGGCGGTACCCGTTTTCCCCCTTCTATATCACAAATATTTTGCTGGAAGTCGCACGTTGTTCGAAATATAATATATGCCGAATTAAGCAACTTCACTCTTATAGTTGTACAGATATGAGAAAACTAAAAGTTACCATCCAATGGTTGTTACCCGTTTTCCCCCTTCTATATCACAAATATTTTGCTGGAAGTCGCACGTTGTTCGAAATATAATATATGCCGAATTAAGCAAACTTCACTCTTATAGTTGTACAGATATGAGAAAACTAAAAGTTACATCCAATGGTTGTTACCCGTTTTCCCCCTTCTATATCACAAATATTTTGCTGGAAGTCGTACGATGTTCAAAGAATAACACATGTCGAATTTCGAAAACTTACACTCTTATGGTTGTACAGATATGAGAAAAGTAATCGTTACACCCAATGGGCGGTACCCGTTTTCCCCCTTCTATATCACAAATATTTTGCTGGAAGTCGCACGTTGTTCGAAATATAATATATGCCGAATTAAGCAAACTTCACTCTTATAGTTGTACAGATATGAGAAAACTAAAAGTTACATCCAATGGTTGTTACCCGTTTTCCCCCTTCTATATCACAAATATTTTGCTGGAAGTCGTACGATGTTCAAAGAATAACACATGTCGAATTTCGAAAACTTACACTCTTATGGTTGTACAGATATGAGAAAAGTAATCGTTACACCCAATGGGCGGTACCCGTTTTCCCCCTTCTATATCACAAATATTTTGCTGGAAGTCGCACGTTGTTCGAAATATAATATATGCCGAATTAAGCAAACTTCACTCTTATAGTTGTACAGATATGAGAAAACTAAAAGTTACATCCAATGGTTGTTACCCGTTTTCCCCCTTCTATATCACAAATATTTTGCTGGAAGTCGTACGATGTTCAAAGAATAACACATGTCGAATTTCGAAAACTTACACTCTTATGGTTGTACAGATATGAGAAAAGTAATCGTTACACCCAATGGGCGGTACCCGTTTTCCCCCTTCTATATCACAAATATTTTGCTGGAAGTCGCACGTTGTTCGAAATATAATATATGCCGAATTAAGCAAACTTCACTCTTATAGTTGTACAGATATGAGAAAACTAAAAGTTACATCCAATGGTTGTTACCCGTTTTCCCCCTTCTATATCACAAATATTTTGCTGGAAGTCGTACGATGTTCAAAGAATAACACATGTCGAATTTCGAAAACTTACACTCTTATGGTTGTACAGATATGAGAAAAGTAATCGTTACACCCAATGGGCGGTACCCGTTTTCCCCCTTCTATATCACAAATATTTTGCTGGAAGTCGCACGTTGTTCGAAATATAATATATGCCGAATTAAGCAAACTTCACTCTTATAGTTGTACAGATATGAGAAAACTAAAAGTTACATCCAATGGTTGTTACCCGTTTTCCCCCTTCTATATCACAAATATTTTGCTGGAAGTCGTACGATGTTCAAAGAATAACACATGTCGAATTTCGAAAACTTACACTCTTATGGTTGTACAGATATGAGAAAAGTAATCGTTACACCCAATGGGCGGTACCCGTTTTCCCCCTTCTATATCACAAATATTTTGCTGGAAGTCGCACGTTGTTCGAAATATAATATATGCCGAATTAAGCAAACTTCACTCTTATAGTTGTACAGATATGAGAAAACTAAAAGTTACATCCAATGGTTGTTACCCGTTTTCCCCCTTCTATATCACAAATATTTTGCTGGAAGTCGCACGTTGTTCGAAATATAATATATGCCGAATTAAGCAAACTTCACTCTTATAGTTGTACAGATATGAGAAAACTAAAAGTTACATCCAATGGTTGTTACCCGTTTTCCCCCTTCTATATCACAAATATTTTGCTGGAAGTCGTACGATGTTCAAAGAATAACACATGTCGAATTTCGAAAACTTACACTCTTATGGTTGTACAGATATGAGAAAAGTAATCGTTACACCCAATGGGCGGTACCCGTTTTCCCCCTTCTATATCACAAATATTTTGCTGGAAGTCGCACGTTGTTCGAAATATAATATATGCCGAATTAAGCAAACTTCACTCTTATAGTTGTACAGATATGAGAAAACTAAAAGTTACATCCAATGGTTGTTACCCGTTTTCCCCCTTCTATATCACAAATATTTTGCTGGAAGTCGTACGATGTTCAAAGAATAACACATGTCGAATTTCGAAAACTTACACTCTTATGGTTGTACAGATATGAGAAAAGTAATCGTTACACCCAATGGGCGGTACCCGTTTTCCCCCTTCTATATCACAAATATTTTGCTGGAAGTCGCACGTTGTTCGAAATATAATATATGCCGAATTAAGCAAACTTCACTCTTATAGTTGTACAGATATGAGAAAACTAAAAGTTACATCCAATGGTTGTTACCCGTTTTCCCCCTTCTATATCACAAATATTTTGCTGGAAGTCGTACAATGTTCAAAGAATAACACATGTCGAATTTCGAAAACTTACACTCTTATGGTTGTACAGATATGAGAAAAGTAATCGTTACACCCAATGGGCGGTACCCGTTTTCCCCCTTCTATATCACAAATATTTTGCTGGAAGTCGCACGTTGTTCGAAATATAATATATGCCGAATTAAGCAAACTTCACTCTTATAGTTGTACAGATATGAGAAAACTAAAAGTTACATCCAATGGTTGTTACCCGTTTTCCCCCTTCTATATCACAAATATTTTGCTGGAAGTCGTACGATGTTCAAAGAATAACACATGTCGAATTTCGAAAACTTACACTCTTATGGTTGTACAGATATGAGAAAAGTAATCGTTACACCCAATGGGCGGTACCCGTTTTCCCCCTTCTATATCACAAATATTTTGCTGGAAGTCGCACGTTGTTCGAAATATAATATATGCCGAATTAAGCAAACTTCACTCTTATAGTTGTACAGATATGAGAAAACTAAAAGTTACATCCAATGGTTGTTACCCGTTTTCCCCCTTCTATATCACAAATATTTTGCTGGAAGTCGTACGATGTTCAAAGAATAACACATGTCGAATTTCGAAAACTTACACTCTTATGGTTGTACAGATATGAGAAAAGTAATCGTTACACCCAATGGGCGGTACCCGTTTTCCCCCTTCTATATCACAAATATTTTGCTGGAAGTCGCACGTTGTTCGAAATATAATATATGCCGAATTAAGCAAACTTCACTCTTATAGTTGTACAGATATGAGAAAACTAAAAGTTACATCCAATGGTTGTTACCCGTTTTCCCCCTTCTATATCACAAATATTTTGCTGGAAGTCGTACGATGTTCAAAGAATAACACATGTCGAATTTCGAAAACTTACACTCTTATGGTTGTACAGATATGAGAAAAGTAATCGTTACACCCAATGGGCGGTACCCGTTTTCCCCCTTCTATATCACAAATATTTTGCTGGAAGTCGCACGTTGTTCGAAATATAATATATGCCGAATTAAGCAAACTTCACTCTTATAGTTGTACAGATATGAGAAAACTAAAAGTTACATCCAATGGTTGTTACCCGTTTTCCCCCTTCTATATCACAAATATTTTGCTGGAAGTCGTACGATGTTCAAAGAATAACACATGTCGAATTTCGAAAACTTACACTCTTATGGTTGTACAGATATGAGAAAAGTAATCGTTACACCCAATGGGCGGTACCCGTTTTCCCCCTTCTATATCACAAATATTTTGCTGGAAGTCGCACGTTGTTCGAAATATAATATATGCCGAATTAAGCAAACTTCACTCTTATAGTTGTACAGATATGAGAAAACTAAAAGTTACATCCAATGGTTGTTACCCGTTTTCCCCCTTCTATATCACAAATATTTTGCTGGAAGTCGTACGATGTTCAAAGAATAACACATGTCGAATTTCGAAAACTTACACTCTTATGGTTGTACAGATATGAGAAAAGTAATCGTTACACCCAATGGGCGGTACCCGTTTTCCCCCTTCTATATCACAAATATTTTGCTGGAAGTCGCACGTTGTTCGAAATATAATATATGCCGAATTAAGCAAACTTCACTCTTATAGTTGTACAGATATGAGAAAACTAAAAGTTACATCCAATGGTTGTTACCCGTTTTCCCCCTTCTATATCACAAATATTTTGCTGGAAGTCGCACGTTGTTCGAAATATAATATATGCCGAATTAAGCAAACTTCACTCTTATAGTTGTACAGATATGAGAAAACTAAAAGTTACATCCAATGGTTGTTACCCGTTTTCCCCCTTCTATATCACAAATATTTTGCTGGAAGTCGCACGTTGTTCGAAATATAATATATGCCGAATTAAGCAAACTTCACTCTTATAGTTGTACAGATATGAGAAAACTAAAAGTTACATCCAATGGTTGTTACCCGTTTTCCCCCTTCTATATCACAAATATTTTGCTGGAAGTCGCACGTTGTTCGAAATATAATATATGCCGAATTAAGCAAACTTCACTCTTATAGTTGTACAGATATGAGAAAACTAAAAGTTACATCCAATGGTTGTTACCCGTTTTCCCCCTTCTATATCACAAATATTTTGCTGGAAGTCGTACGATGTTCAAAGAATAACACATGTCGAATTTCGAAAACTTACACTCTTATGGTTGTACAGATATGAGAAAAGTAATCGTTACACCCAATGGGCGGTACCCGTTTTCCCCCTTCTATATCACAAATATTTTGCTGGAAGTCGCACGTTGTTCGAAATATAATATATGCCGAATTAAGCAAACTTCACTCTTATAGTTGTACAGATATGAGAAAACTAAAAGTTACATCCAATGGTTGTTACCCGTTTTCCCCCTTCTATATCACAAATATTTTGCTGGAAGTCGTACGATGTTCAAAGAATAACACATGTCGAATTTCGAAAACTTACACTCTTATGGTTGTACAGATATGAGAAAAGTAATCGTTACACCCAATGGGCGGTACCCGTTTTCCCCCTTCTATATCACAAATATTTTGCTGGAAGTCGCACGTTGTTCGAAATATAATATATGCCGAATTAAGCAAACTTCACTCTTATAGTTGTACAGATATGAGAAAACTAAAAGTTACATCCAATGGTTGTTACCCGTTTTCCCCCTTCTATATCACAAATATTTTGCTGGAAGTCGTACGATGTTCAAAGAATAACACATGTCGAATTTCGAAAACTTACACTCTTATGGTTGTACAGATATGAGAAAAGTAATCGTTACACCCAATGGGCGGTACCCGTTTTCCCCCTTCTATATCACAAATATTTTGCTGGAAGTCGCACGTTGTTCGAAATATAATATATGCCGAATTAAGCAAACTTCACTCTTATAGTTGTACAGATATGAGAAAACTAAAAGTTACATCCAATGGTTGTTACCCGTTTTCCCCCTTCTATATCACAAATATTTTGCTGGAAGTCGCACGTTGTTCGAAATATAATATATGCCGAATTAAGCAAACTTCACTCTTATAGTTGTACAGATATGAGAAAACTAAAAGTTACATCCAATGGTTGTTACCCGTTTTCCCCCTTCTATATCACAAATATTTTGCTGGAAGTCGTACGATGTTCAAAGAATAACACATGTCGAATTTCGAAAACTTACACTCTTATGGTTGTACAGATATGAGAAAAGTAATCGTTACACCCAATGGGCGGTACCCGTTTTCCCCCTTCTATATCACAAATATTTTGCTGGAAGTCGCACGTTGTTCGAAATATAATATATGCCGAATTAAGCAAACTTCACTCTTATAGTTGTACAGATATGAGAAAACTAAAAGTTACATCCAATGGTTGTTACCCGTTTTCCCCCTTCTATATCACAAATATTTTGCTGGAAGTCGTACGATGTTCAAAGAATAACACATGTCGAATTTCGAAAACTTACACTCTTATGGTTGTACAGATATGAGAAAAGTAATCGTTACACCCAATGGGCGGTACCCGTTTTCCCCCTTCTATATCACAAATATTTTGCTGGAAGTCGCACGTTGTTCGAAATATAATATATGCCGAATTAAGCAAACTTCACTCTTATAGTTGTACAGATATGAGAAAACTAAAAGTTACATCCAATGGTTGTTACCCGTTTTCCCCCTTCTATATCACAAATATTTTGCTGGAAGTCGTACGATGTTCAAAGAATAACACATGTCGAATTTCGAAAACTTACACTCTTATGGTTGTACAGATATGAGAAAAGTAATCGTTACACCCAATGGGCGGTACCCGTTTTCCCCCTTCTATATCACAAATATTTTGCTGGAAGTCGCACGTTGTTCGAAATATAATATATGCCGAATTAAGCAAACTTCACTCTTATAGTTGTACAGATATGAGAAAACTAAAAGTTACATCCAATGGTTGTTACCCGTTTTCCCCCTTCTATATCACAAATATTTTGCTGGAAGTCGTACGATGTTCAAAGAATAACACATGTCGAATTTCGAAAACTTACACTCTTATGGTTGTACAGATATGAGAAAAGTAATCGTTACACCCAATGGGCGGTACCCGTTTTCCCCCTTCTATATCACAAATATTTTGCTGGAAGTCGCACGTTGTTCGAAATATAATATATGCCGAATTAAGCAAACTTCACTCTTATAGTTGTACAGATATGAGAAAACTAAAAGTTACATCCAATGGTTGTTACCCGTTTTCCCCCTTCTATATCACAAATATTTTGCTGGAAGTCGTACGATGTTCAAAGAATAACACATGTCGAATTTCGAAAACTTACACTCTTATGGTTGTACAGATATGAGAAAAGTAATCGTTACACCCAATGGGCGGTACCCGTTTTCCCCCTTCTATATCACAAATATTTTGCTGGAAGTCGCACGTTGTTCGAAATATAATATATGCCGAATTAAGCAAACTTCACTCTTATAGTTGTACAGATATGAGAAAACTAAAAGTTACATCCAATGGTTGTTACCCGTTTTCCCCCTTCTATATCACAAATATTTTGCTGGAAGTCGCACGTTGTTCGAAATATAATATATGCCGAATTAAGCAAACTTCACTCTTATAGTTGTACAGATATGAGAAAACTAAAAGTTACATCCAATGGTTGTTACCCGTTTTCCCCCTTCTATATCACAAATATTTTGCTGGAAGTCGCACGTTGTTCGAAATATAATATATGCCGAATTAAGCAAACTTCACTCTTATAGTTGTACAGATATGAGAAAACTAAAAGTTACATCCAATGGTTGTTACCCGTTTTCCCCCTTCTATATCACAAATATTTTGCTGGAAGTCGTACGATGTTCAAAGAATAACACATGTCGAATTTCGAAAACTTACACTCTTATGGTTGTACAGATATGAGAAAAGTAATCGTTACACCCAATGGGCGGTACCCGTTTTCCCCCTTCTATATCACAAATATTTTGCTGGAAGTCGCACGTTGTTCGAAATATAATATATGCCGAATTAAGCAAACTTCACTCTTATAGTTGTACAGATATGAGAAAACTAAAAGTTACATCCAATGGTTGTTACCCGTTTTCCCCCTTCTATATCACAAATATTTTGCTGGAAGTCGTACGATGTTCAAAGAATAACACATGTCGAATTTCGAAAACTTACACTCTTATGGTTGTACAGATATGAGAAAAGTAATCGTTACACCCAATGGGCGGTACCCGTTTTCCCCCTTCTATATCACAAATATTTTGCTGGAAGTCGCACGTTGTTCGAAATATAATATATGCCGAATTAAGCAAACTTCACTCTTATAGTTGTACAGATATGAGAAAACTAAAAGTTACATCCAATGGTTGTTACCCGTTTTCCCCCTTCTATATCACAAATATTTTGCTGGAAGTCGCACGTTGTTCGAAATATAATATATGCCGAATTAAGCAAACTTCACTCTTATAGTTGTACAGATATGAGAAAACTAAAAGTTACATCCAATGGTTGTTACCCGTTTTCCCCCTTCTATATCACAAATATTTTGCTGGAAGTCGCACGTTGTTCGAAATATAATATATGCCGAATTAAGCAAACTTCACTCTTATAGTTGTACAGATATGAGAAAACTAAAAGTTACATCCAATGGTTGTTACCCGTTTTCCCCCTTCTATATCACAAATATTTTGCTGGAAGTCGCACGTTGTTCGAAATATAATATATGCCGAATTAAGCAAACTTCACTCTTATAGTTGTACAGATATGAGAAAACTAAAAGTTACATCCAATGGTTGTTACCCGTTTTCCCCCTTCTATATCACAAATATTTTGCTGGAAGTCGTACGATGTTCAAAGAATAACACATGTCGAATTTCGAAAACTTACACTCTTATGGTTGTACAGATATGAGAAAAGTAATCGTTACACCCAATGGGCGGTACCCGTTTTCCCCCTTCTATATCACAAATATTTTGCTGGAAGTCGCACGTTGTTCGAAATATAATATATGCCGAATTAAGCAAACTTCACTCTTATAGTTGTACAGATATGAGAAAACTAAAAGTTACATCCAATGGTTGTTACCCGTTTTCCCCCTTCTATATCACAAATATTTTGCTGGAAGTCGTACGATGTTCAAAGAATAACACATGTCGAATTTCGAAAACTTACACTCTTATGGTTGTACAGATATGAGAAAAGTAATCGTTACACCCAATGGGCGGTACCCGTTTTCCCCCTTCTATATCACAAATATTTTGCTGGAAGTCGCACGTTGTTCGAAATATAATATATGCCGAATTAAGCAAACTTCACTCTTATAGTTGTACAGATATGAGAAAACTAAAAGTTACATCCAATGGTTGTTACCCGTTTTCCCCCTTCTATATCACAAATATTTTGCTGGAAGTCGTACGATGTTCAAAGAATAACACATGTCGAATTTCGAAAACTTACACTCTTATGGTTGTACAGATATGAGAAAAGTAATCGTTACACCCAATGGGCGGTACCCGTTTTCCCCCTTCTATATCACAAATATTTTGCTGGAAGTCGCACGTTGTTCAAAATATAATATATGCCGAATTAAGCAAACTTCACTCTTATAGTTGTACAGATATGAGAAAACTAAAAGTTACATCCAATGGTTGTTACCCGTTTTCCCCCTTCTATATCACAAATATTTTGCTGGAAGTCGCACGTTGTTCGAAATATAATATATGCCGAATTAAGCAAACTTCACTCTTATAGTTGTACAGATATGAGAAAACTAAAAGTTACATCCAATGGTTGTTACCCGTTTTCCCCCTTCTATATCACAAATATTTTGCTGGAAGTCGTACGATGTTCAAAGAATAACACATGTCGAATTTCGAAAACTTACACTCTTATGGTTGTACAGATATGAGAAAAGTAATCGTTACACCCAATGGGCGGTACCCGTTTTCCCCCTTCTATATCACAAATATTTTGCTGGAAGTCGCACGTTGTTCGAAATATAATATATGCCGAATTAAGCAAACTTCACTCTTATAGTTGTACAGATATGAGAAAACTAAAAGTTACATCCAATGGTTGTTACCCGTTTTCCCCCTTCTATATCACAAATATTTTGCTGGAAGTCGCACGTTGTTCGAAATATAATATATGCCGAATTAAGCAAACTTCACTCTTATAGTTGTACAGATATGAGAAAACTAAAAGTTACATCCAATGGTTGTTACCCGTTTTCCCCCTTCTATATCACAAATATTTTGCTGGAAGTCGCACGTTGTTCGAAATATAATATATGCCGAATTAAGCAAACTTCACTCTTATAGTTGTACAGATATGAGAAAACTAAAAGTTACATCCAATGGTTGTTACCCGTTTTCCCCCTTCTATATCACAAATATTTTGCTGGAAGTCGCACGTTGTTCGAAATATAATATATGCCGAATTAAGCAAACTTCACTCTTATAGTTGTACAGATATGAGAAAACTAAAAGTTACATCCAATGGTTGTTACCCGTTTTCCCCCTTCTATATCACAAATATTTTGCTGGAAGTCGTACGATGTTCAAAGAATAACACATGTCGAATTTCGAAAACTTACACTCTTATGGTTGTACAGATATGAGAAAAGTAATCGTTACACCCAATGGGCGGTACCCGTTTTCCCCCTTCTATATCACAAATATTTTGCTGGAAGTCGCACGTTGTTCGAAATATAATATATGCCGAATTAAGCAAACTTCACTCTTATAGTTGTACAGATATGAGAAAACTAAAAGTTACATCCAATGGTTGTTACCCGTTTTCCCCCTTCTATATCACAAATATTTTGCTGGAAGTCGTACGATGTTCAAAGAATAACACATGTCGAATTTCGAAAACTTACACTCTTATGGTTGTACAGATATGAGAAAAGTAATCGTTACACCCAATGGGCGGTACCCGTTTTCCCCCTTCTATATCACAAATATTTTGCTGGAAGTCGCACGTTGTTCGAAATATAATATATGCCGAATTAAGCAAACTTCACTCTTATAGTTGTACAGATATGAGAAAACTAAAAGTTACATCCAATGGTTGTTACCCGTTTTCCCCCTTCTATATCACAAATATTTTGCTGGAAGTCGTACGATGTTCAAAGAATAACACATGTCGAATTTCGAAAACTTACACTCTTATGGTTGTACAGATATGAGAAAAGTAATCGTTACACCCAATGGGCGGTACCCGTTTTCCCCCTTCTATATCACAAATATTTTGCTGGAAGTCGCACGTTGTTCGAAATATAATATATGCCGAATTAAGCAAACTTCACTCTTATAGTTGTACAGATATGAGAAAACTAAAAGTTACATCCAATGGTTGTTACCCGTTTTCCCCCTTCTATATCACAAATATTTTGCTGGAAGTCGCACGTTGTTCGAAATATAATATATGCCGAATTAAGCAAACTTCACTCTTATAGTTGTACAGATATGAGAAAACTAAAAGTTACATCCAATGGTTGTTACCCGTTTTCCCCCTTCTATATCACAAATATTTTGCTGGAAGTCGTACGATGTTCAAAGAATAACACATGTCGAATTTCGAAAACTTACACTCTTATGGTTGTACAGATATGAGAAAAGTAATCGTTACACCCAATGGGCGGTACCCGTTTTCCCCCTTCTATATCACAAATATTTTGCTGGAAGTCGCACGTTGTTCGAAATATAATATATGCCGAATTAAGCAAACTTCACTCTTATAGTTGTACAGATATGAGAAAACTAAAAGTTACATCCAATGGTTGTTACCCGTTTTCCCCCTTCTATATCACAAATATTTTGCTGGAAGTCGTACGATGTTCAAAGAATAACACATGTCGAATTTCGAAAACTTACACTCTTATGGTTGTACAGATATGAGAAAAGTAATCGTTACACCCAATGGGCGGTACCCGTTTTCCCCCTTCTATATCACAAATATTTTGCTGGAAGTCGCACGTTGTTCGAAATATAATATATGCCGAATTAAGCAAACTTCACTCTTATAGTTGTACAGATATGAGAAAACTAAAAGTTACATCCAATGGTTGTTACCCGTTTTCCCCCTTCTATATCACAAATATTTTGCTGGAAGTCGTACGATGTTCAAAGAATAACACATGTCGAATTTCGAAAACTTACACTCTTATGGTTGTACAGATATGAGAAAAGTAATCGTTACACCCAATGGGCGGTACCCGTTTTCCCCCTTCTATATCACAAATATTTTGCTGGAAGTCGCACGTTGTTCGAAATATAATATATGCCGAATTAAGCAAACTTCACTCTTATAGTTGTACAGATATGAGAAAACTAAAAGTTACATCCAATGGTTGTTACCCGTTTTCCCCCTTCTATATCACAAATATTTTGCTGGAAGTCGTACGATGTTCAAAGAATAACACATGTCGAATTTCGAAAACTTACACTCTTATGGTTGTACAGATATGAGAAAAGTAATCGTTACACCCAATGGGCGGTACCCGTTTTCCCCCTTCTATATCACAAATATTTTGCTGGAAGTCGCACGTTGTTCGAAATATAATATATGCCGAATTAAGCAAACTTCACTCTTATAGTTGTACAGATATGAGAAAACTAAAAGTTACATCCAATGGTTGTTACCCGTTTTCCCCCTTCTATATCACAAATATTTTGCTGGAAGTCGTACGATGTTCAAAGAATAACACATGTCGAATTTCGAAAACTTACACTCTTATGGTTGTACAGATATGAGAAAAGTAATCGTTACACCCAATGGGCGGTACCCGTTTTCCCCCTTCTATATCACAAATATTTTGCTGGAAGTCGCACGTTGTTCGAAATATAATATATGCCGAATTAAGCAAACTTCACTCTTATAGTTGTACAGATATGAGAAAACTAAAAGTTACATCCAATGGTTGTTACCCGTTTTCCCCCTTCTATATCACAAATATTTTGCTGGAAGTCGTACGATGTTCAAAGAATAACACATGTCGAATTTCGAAAACTTACACTCTTATGGTTGTACAGATATGAGAAAAGTAATCGTTACACCCAATGGGCGGTACCCGTTTTCCCCCTTCTATATCACAAATATTTTGCTGGAAGTCGCACGTTGTTCGAAATATAATATATGCCGAATTAAGCAAACTTCACTCTTATAGTTGTACAGATATGAGAAAACTAAAAGTTACATCCAATGGTTGTTACCCGTTTTCCCCCTTCTATATCACAAATATTTTGCTGGAAGTCGTACGATGTTCAAAGAATAACACATGTCGAATTTCGAAAACTTACACTCTTATGGTTGTACAGATATGAGAAAAGTAATCGTTACACCCAATGGGCGGTACCCGTTTTCCCCCTTCTATATCACAAATATTTTGCTGGAAGTCGCACGTTGTTCGAAATATAATATATGCCGAATTAAGCAAACTTCACTCTTATAGTTGTACAGATATGAGAAAACTAAAAGTTACATCCAATGGTTGTTACCCGTTTTCCCCCTTCTATATCACAAATATTTTGCTGGAAGTCGTACGATGTTCAAAGAATAACACATGTCGAATTTCGAAAACTTACACTCTTATGGTTGTACAGATATGAGAAAAGTAATCGTTACACCCAATGGGCGGTACCCGTTTTCCCCCTTCTATATCACAAATATTTTGCTGGAAGTCGCACGTTGTTCGAAATATAATATATGCCGAATTAAGCAAACTTCACTCTTATAGTTGTACAGATATGAGAAAACTAAAAGTTACATCCAATGGTTGTTACCCGTTTTCCCCCTTCTATATCACAAATATTTTGCTGGAAGTCGCACGTTGTTCGAAATATAATATATGCCGAATTAAGCAAACTTCACTCTTATAGTTGTACAGATATGAGAAAACTAAAAGTTACATCCAATGGTTGTTACCCGTTTTCCCCCTTCTATATCACAAATATTTTGCTGAAAGTCGTACGATGTTCAAAGAATAACACATGTCGAATTTCGAAAACTTACACTCTTATGGTTGTACAGATATGAGAAAAGTAATCGTTACACCCAATGGGCGGTACCCGTTTTCCCCCTTCTATATCACAAATATTTTGCTGGAAGTCGCACGTTGTTCGAAATATAATATATGCCGAATTAAGCAAACTTCACTCTTATAGTTGTACAGATATGAGAAAACTAAAAGTTACATCCAATGGTTGTTACCCGTTTTCCCCCTTCTATATCACAAATATTTTGCTGGAAGTCGTACGATGTTCAAAGAATAACACATGTCGAATTTCGAAAACTTACACTCTTATGGTTGTACAGATATGAGAAAAGTAATCGTTACACCCAATGGGCGGTACCCGTTTTCCCCCTTCTATATCACAAATATTTTGCTGGAAGTCGCACGTTGTTCGAAATATAATATATGCCGAATTAAGCAAACTTCACTCTTATAGTTGTACAGATATGAGAAAACTAAAAGTTACATCCAATGGTTGTTACCCGTTTTCCCCCTTCTATATCACAAATATTTTGCTGGAAGTCGTACGATGTTCAAAGAATAACACATGTCGAATTTCGAAAACTTACACTCTTATGGTTGTACAGATATGAGAAAAGTAATCGTTACACCCAATGGGCGGTACCCGTTTTCCCCCTTCTATATCACAAATATTTTGCTGGAAGTCGCACGTTGTTCGAAATATAATATATGCCGAATTAAGCAAACTTCACTCTTATAGTTGTACAGATATGAGAAAACTAAAAGTTACATCCAATGGTTGTTACCCGTTTTCCCCCTTCTATATCACAAATATTTTGCTGGAAGTCGTACGATGTTCAAAGAATAACACATGTCGAATTTCGAAAACTTACACTCTTATGGTTGTACAGATATGAGAAAAGTAATCGTTACACCCAATGGGCGGTACCCGTTTTCCCCCTTCTATATCACAAATATTTTGCTGGAAGTCGCACGTTGTTCGAAATATAATATATGCCGAATTAAGCAAACTTCACTCTTATAGTTGTACAGATATGAGAAAACTAAAAGTTACATCCAATGGTTGTTACCCGTTTTCCCCCTTCTATATCACAAATATTTTGCTGGAAGTCGTACGATGTTCAAAGAATAACACATGTCGAATTTCGAAAACTTACACTCTTATGGTTGTACAGATATGAGAAAAGTAATCGTTACACCCAATGGGCGGTACCCGTTTTCCCCCTTCTATATCACAAATATTTTGCTGGAAGTCGCACGTTGTTCGAAATATAATATATGCCGAATTAAGCAAACTTCACTCTTATAGTTGTACAGATATGAGAAAACTAAAAGTTACATCCAATGGTTGTTACCCGTTTTCCCCCTTCTATATCACAAATATTTTGCTGGAAGTCGTACGATGTTCAAAGAATAACACATGTCGAATTTCGAAAACTTACACTCTTATGGTTGTACAGATATGAGAAAAGTAATCGTTACACCCAATGGGCGGTACCCGTTTTCCCCCTTCTATATCACAAATATTTTGCTGGAAGTCGCACGTTGTTCGAAATATAATATATGCCGAATTAAGCAAACTTCACTCTTATAGTTGTACAGATATGAGAAAACTAAAAGTTACATCCAATGGTTGTTACCCGTTTTCCCCCTTCTATATCACAAATATTTTGCTGGAAGTCGTACGATGTTCAAAGAATAACACATGTCGAATTTCGAAAACTTACACTCTTATGGTTGTACAGATATGAGAAAAGTAATCGTTACACCCAATGGGCGGTACCCGTTTTCCCCCTTCTATATCACAAATATTTTGCTGGAAGTCGTACGATGTTCAAAGAATAACACATGTCGAATTTCGAAAACTTATACTCTTATGGTTGTACAGATATGAGAAAAGTAATCGTTACACCCAATGGGCGGTACCCGTTTTCCCCCTTCTATATCACAAATATTTTGCTGGAAGTCGCACGTTGTTCGAAATATAATATATGCCGAATTAAGCAAACTTCACTCTTATAGTTGTACAGATATGAGAAAACTAAAAGTTACATCCAATGGTTGTTACCCGTTTTCCCCCTTCTATATTACAAATATTTTGCTGGAAGTCGTACGATGTTCAAAGAATAACACATGTCGAATTTCGAAAACTTACACTCTTATGGTTGTACAGATATGAGAAAAGTAATCGTTACACCCAATGGGCGGTACCCGTTTTCCCCCTTCTATATCACAAATATTTTGCTGGAAGTCGTACGATGTTCAAAGAATAACACATGTCGAATTTCGAAAACTTATACTCTTATGGTTGTACAGATATGAGAAAAGTAATCGTTACACCCAATGGGCGGTACCCGTTTTCCCCCTTCTATATCACAAATATTTTGCTGGAAGTCGCACGTTGTTCGAAATATAATATATGCCGAATTAAGCAAACTTCACTCTTATAGTTGTACAGATATGAGAAAACTAAAAGTTACATCCAATGGTTGTTACCCGTTTTCCCCCTTCTATATTACAAATATTTTGCTGGAAGTCGTACGATGTTCAAAGAATAACACATGTCGAATTTCGAAAACTTACACTCTTATGGTTGTACAGATATGAGAAAAGTAATCGTTACACCCAATGGGCGGTACCCGTTTTCCCCCTTCTATATCACAAATATTTTGCTGGAAGTCGCACGTTGTTCGAAATATAATATATGCCGAATTAAGCAAACTTCACTCTTATAGTTGTACAGATATGAGAAAACTAAAAGTTACATCCAATGGTTGTTACCCGTTTTCCCCCTTCTATATTACAAATATTTTGCTGGAAGTCGTACGATGTTCAAAGAATAACACATGTCGAATTTCGAAAACTTACACTCTTATGGTTGTACAGATATGAGAAAAGTAATCGTTACACCCAATGGGCGGTACCCGTTTTCCCCCTTCTATATCACAAATATTTTGCTGGAAGTCGTACGATGTTCAAAGAATAACACATGTCGAATTTCGAAAACTTATACTCTTATGGTTGTACAGATATGAGAAAAGTAATCGTTACACCCAATGGGCGGTACCCGTTTTCCCCCTTCTATATCACAAATATTTTGCTGGAAGTCGTACGATGTTCAAAGAATAACACATGTCGAATTTCGAAAACTTATACTCTTATGGTTGTACAGATATGAGAAAAGTAATCGTTACACCCAATGGGCGGTACCCGTTTTCCCCCTTCTATATCACAAATATTTTGCTGGAAGTCGCACGTTGTTCGAAATATAATATATGCCGAATTAAGCAAACTTCACTCTTATAGTTGTACAGATATGAGAAAACTAAAAGTTACATCCAATGGTTGTTACCCGTTTTCCCCCTTCTATATTACAAATATTTTGCTGGAAGTCGTACGATGTTCAAAGAATAACACATGTCGAATTTCGAAAACTTACACTCTTATGGTTGTACAGATATGAGAAAAGTAATCGTTACACCCAATGGGCGGTACCCGTTTTCCCCCTTCTATATCACAAATATTTTGCTGGAAGTCGTACGATGTTCAAAGAATAACACATGTCGAATTTCGAAAACTTATACTCTTATGGTTGTACAGATATGAGAAAAGTAATCGTTACACCCAATGGGCGGTACCCGTTTTCCCCCTTCTATATCACAAATATTTTGCTGGAAGTCGTACGATGTTCAAAGAATAACACATGTCGAATTTCGAAAACTTATACTCTTATGGTTGTACAGATATGAGAAAAGTAATCGTTACACCCAATGGGCGGTACCCGTTTTCCCCCTTCTATATCACAAATATTTTGCTGGAAGTCGTACGATGTTCAAAGAATAACACATGTCGAATTTCGAAAACTTATACTCTTATGGTTGTACAGATATGAGAAAAGTAATCGTTACACCCAATGGGCGGTACCCGTTTTCCCCCTTCTATATCACAAATATTTTGCTGGAAGTCGTACGATGTTCAAAGAATAACACATGTCGAATTTCGAAAACTTATACTCTTATGGTTGTACAGATATGAGAAAAGTAATCGTTACACCCAATGGGCGGTACCCGTTTTCCCCCTTCTATTTCACAAATATTTTGCTGGAAGTCGCACGTTGTTCGAAATATAATATATGCCGAATTAAGCAAACTTCACTCTTATAGTTGTACAGATATGAGAAAACTAAAAGTTACATCCAATGGTTGTTACCCGTTTTCCCCCTTCTATATTACAAATATTTTGCTGGAAGTCGTACGATGTTCAAAGAATAACACATGTCGAATTTCGAAAACTTACACTCTTATGGTTGTACAGATATGAGAAAAGTAATCGTTACACCCAATGGGCGGTACCCGTTTTCCCCCTTCTATATCACAAATATTTTGCTGGAAGTCGTACGATGTTCAAAGAATAACACATGTCGAATTTCGAAAACTTATACTCTTATGGTTGTACAGATATGAGAAAAGTAATCGTTACACCCAATGGGCGGTACCCGTTTTCCCCCTTCTATATCACAAATATTTTGCTGGAAGTCGTACGATGTTCAAAGAATAACACATGTCGAATTTCGAAAACTTATACTCTTATGGTTGTACAGATATGAGAAAAGTAATCGTTACACCCAATGGGCGGTACCCGTTTTCCCCCTTCTATATCACAAATATTTTGCTGGAAGTCGCACGTTGTTCGAAATATAATATATGCCGAATTAAGCAAACTTCACTCTTATAGTTGTACAGATATGAGAAAACTAAAAGTTACATCCAATGGTTGTTACCCGTTTTCCCCCTTCTATATTACAAATATTTTGCTGGAAGTCGTACGATGTTCAAAGAATAACACATGTCGAATTTCGAAAACTTATACTCTTATGGTTGTACAGATATGAGAAAAGTAATCGTTACACCCAATGGGCGGTACCCGTTTTCCCCCTTCTATATCACAAATATTTTGCTGGAAGTCGTACGATGTTCAAAGAATAACACATGTCGAATTTCGAAAACTTATACTCTTATGGTTGTACAGATATGAGAAAAGTAATCGTTACACCCAATGGGCGGTACCCGTTTTCCCACTTCTATATCACAAATATTTTGCTGGAAGTCGCACGTTGTTCGAAATATAATATATGCCGAATTAAGCAAACTTCACTCTTATAGTTGTACAGATATGAGAAAACTAAAAGTTACATCCAATGGTTGTTACCCGTTTTCCCCCTTCTATATTACAAATATTTTGCTGGAAGTCGTACGATGTTCAAAGAATAACACATGTCGAATTTCGAAAACTTATACTCTTATGGTTGTACAGATATGAGAAAAGTAATCGTTACACCCAATGGGCGGTACCCGTTTTCCCCCTTCTATATCACAAATATTTTGCTGGAAGTCGTACGATGTTCAAAGAATAACACATGTCGAATTTCGAAAACTTATACTCTTATGGTTGTACAGATATGAGAAAAGTAATCGTTACACCCAATGGGCGGTACCCGTTTTCCCCCTTCTATATCACAAATATTTTGCTGGAAGTCGCACGTTGTTCGAAATATAATATATGCCGAATTAAGCAAACTTCACTCTTATAGTTGTACAGATATGAGAAAACTAAAAGTTACATCCAATGGTTGTTACCCGTTTTCCCCCTTCTATATTACAAATATTTTGCTGGAAGTCGTACGATGTTCAAAGAATAACACATGTCGAATTTCGAAAACTTACACTCTTATGGTTGTACAGATATGAGAAAAGTAATCGTTACACCCAATGGGCGGTACCCGTTTTCCCCCTTCTATATCACAAATATTTTGCTGGAAGTCGTACGATGTTCAAAGAATAACACATGTCGAATTTCGAAAACTTATACTCTTATGGTTGTACAGATATGAGAAAAGTAATCGTTACACCCAATGGGCGGTACCCGTTTTCCCCCTTCTATATCACAAATATTTTGCTGGAAGTCGCACGTTGTTCGAAATATAATATACGCCGAATTAAGCAAACTTCACTCTTATAGTTGTACAGATATGAGAAAACTAAAAGTTACATCCAATGGTTGTTACCCGTTTTCCCCCTTCTATATTACAAATATTTTGCTGGAAGTCGTACGATGTTCAAAGAATAACACATGTCGAATTTCGAAAACTTATACTCTTATGGTTGTACAGATATGAGAAAAGTAATCGTTACACCCAATGGGCGGTACCCGTTTTCCCCCTTCTATATCACAAATATTTTGCTGGAAGTCGCACGTTGTTCGAAATATAATATATGCCGAATTAAGCAAACTTCACTCTTATAGTTGTACAGATATGAGAAAACTAAAAGTTACATCCAATGGTTGTTACCCGTTTTCCCCCTTCTATATTACAAATATTTTGCTGGAAGTCGTACGATGTTCAAAGAATAACACATGTCGAATTTCGAAAACTTACACTCTTATGGTTGTACAGATATGAGAAAAGTAATCGTTACACCCAATGGGCGGTACCCGTTTTCCCCCTTCTATATCACAAATATTTTGGTGGAAGCCGCACGTTGTTCGAAATATAATATATGCCGAATTAAGCAAACTTCACTCTTATAGTTGTACAGATATGAGAAAACTAAAAGTTTCATCCAATGGTTGTTACCCGTTTTCCCCCTTCTATATCACAAATATTTTGCTGGAAGTCGTACGATGTTCAAAGAATAACACATGTCGAATTTCGAAAACGTACACTCTTATGGTTGTACAGATATGAGAAAAGTAATCGTTACACCCAATGGGCGGTACCCGTTTTCCCCCTTCTATATCACAAATATTTTGCTGGAAGTCGCACGTTGTTCGAAATATAATATATGCCGAATTAAGCAAACTTCACTCTTATAGTTGTACAGATATGAGAATACTAAAAGTTACATCCAATGGTTGTTACCCGTTTTCCCCCTTCTATATCACAAATATTTTGCTGGAAGTCGTACGATGTTCAAAGAATAACACATGTCGAATTTCGAAAACTTAAACTCTTATGGTTGTACAGATATGAGAAAAGTAATCGTTACACCCAATGGGCGGTACCCGTTTTCCCCCTTCTATATCACAAATATTTTGCTGGAAGTCGCACGTTGTTCGAAATATAATATATGCCGAATTAAGCAAACTTCACTCTTATAGTTGTACAGATATGAGAAAACTAAAAGTTACATCCAATGGTTGTTACCCGTTTTCCCCCTTCTATATTACAAATATTTTGCTGGAAGTCGTACGATGTTCAAAGAATAACACATGTCGAATTTCGAAAACTTACACTCTTATGGTTGTACAGATATGAGAAAAGTAATCGTTACACCCAATGGGCGGTACCCGTTTTCCCCCTTCTATATCACAAATATTTTGCTGGAAGTCGTACGTTGTTCGAAATATAATATATGCCGAATTAAGCAAACTTCACTCTTATAGTTGTACAGATATGAGAAAACTAAAAGTTACATCCAATGGTTGTTACCCGTTTTCCCCCTTCTATATCACAAATATTTTGCTGGAAGTCGTACGTTGTTCGAAATATAATATATGCCGAATTAAGCAAACTTCACTCTTATAGTTGTACAGATATGAGAAAATTAAAAGTTACATCCAATGGTTGTTACCCGTTTTCCCCCTTCTATATCACAAATATTTTGCTGGAAGTCGTACGATGTTCAAAGAATAACACATGTCGAATTTCGAAAACTTGCACTCTTATGGTTGTACAGATATGAGAAAAGTAATCGTTACACCCAATGGGCGGTACCCGTTTTCCCCCTTCTATATCACAAATATTTTGCTGGAAGTCGCACGTTGTTCGAAATATAATATATGCCGAATTAAGCAAACTTCACTCTTATAGTTGTACAGATATGAGAAAACTAAAAGTTACATCCAATGGTTGTTACCCGTTTTCCCCCTTCTATATTACAAATATTTTGCTGGAAGTCGTACGATGTTCAAAGAATAACACATGTCGAATTTCGAAAACTTACACTCTTATGGTTGTACAGATATGAGAAAAGTAATCGTTACACCCAATGGGCGGTACCCGTTTTCCCCCTTCTATATCACAAATATTTTGCTGGAAGTCGCACGTTGTTCGAAATATAATATATGCCGAATTAAGCAAACTTCACTCTTATAGTTGTACAGATATGAGAAAACTAAAAGTTACATCCAATGGTTGTTACCCGTTTTCCCCCTTCTATATCACAAATATTTTGCTGGAAGTCGTACGATGTTCAAAGAATAACACATGTCGAATTTCGAAAACTTACACTCTTATGGTTGTACAGATATGAGAAAAGTAATCGTTACACCCAATGGGCGGTACCCGTTTTCCCCCTTCTATATCACAAATATTTTGCTGGAAGTCGTACGTTGTTCGAAATATAATATATGCCGAATTAAGCAAACTTCACTCTTATAGTTGTACAGATATGAGAAAACTAAAAGTTACATCCAATGGTTGTTACCCGTTTTCCCCCTTCTATATCACAAATATTTTGCTGGAAGTCGTACGATGTTCAAAGAATAACACATGTCGAATTTCGAAAACTTACACTCTTATGGTTGTACAGATATGAGAAAAGTAATCGTTACACCCAATGGGCGGTACCCGTTTTCCCCCTTCTATATCACAAATATTTTGCTGGAAGTCGCACGTTGTTCGAAATATAATATATGCCGAATTAAGCAAACTTCACTCTTATAGTTGTACAGATATGAGAAAAGTAAAAGTTACATCCAATGGTTGTTACCCGTTTTCCCCCTTCTATATTACAAATATTTTGCTGGAAGTCGTACGATGTTCAAAGAATAACACATGTCGAATTTCGAAAACTTACACTCTTATGGTTGTACAGATATGAGAAAAGTAATCGTTACACCCAATGGGCGGTACCCGTTTTCCCCCTTCTATATCACAAATATTTTGCTGGAAGTCGCACGTTGTTCGAAATATAATATATGCCGAATTAAGCAAACTTCACTCTTATAGTTGTACAGATATGAGAAAAGTAAAAGTTACATCCAATGGTTGTTACCCGTTTTCCCCCTTCTATATTACAAATATTTTGCTGGAAGTCGTACGATGTTCAAAGAATAACACATGTCGAATTTCGAAAACTTACACTCTTATGGTTGTACAGATATGAGAAAAGTAATCGTTACACCCAATGGGCGGTACCCGTTTTCCCCCTTCTATATCACAAATATTTTGCTGGAAGTCGCACGTTGTTCGAAATATAATATATGCCGAATTAAGCAAACTTCACTCTTATAGTTGTACAGATATGAGAAAACTAAAAGTTACATCCAATGGTTGTTACCCGTTTTCCCCCTTCTATATCACAAATATTTTGCTGGAAGTCGTACGATGTTCAAAGAATAACACATGTCGAATTTCGAAAACTTACACTCTTATGGTTGTACAGATATGAGAAAAGTAATCGTTACACCCAATGGGCGGTACCCGTTTTCCCCCTTCTATATCACAAATATTTTGCTGGAAGTCGCACGTTGTTCGAAATATAATATATGCCGACTTAAGCAAACTTACACTCTTATAGTTGTACAGATATGAGAAAAGTAAAAGTTACATCCAATGGTTGTTACCCGTTTTCCCCCTTCTATATTACAAATATTTTGCTGGAAGTCGTACGATGTTCAAAGAATAACACATGTCGAATTTCGAAAACTTACACTCTTATGGTTGTACAGATATGAGAAAAGTAATCGTTACACCCAATGGGCGGTACCCGTTTTCCCCCTTCTATATCACAAATATTTTGCTGGAAGTCGCACGTTGTTCGAAATATAATATATGCCGACTTAAGCAAACTTACACTCTTATAGTTGTACAGATATGAGAAAAGTAAAAGTTACATCCAATGGTTGTTACCCGTTTTCCCCCTTCTATATCACAAATATTTAGCTGGAAGTCGTACGTTATTCAAAGAATAACACATGTCGAATTTCGAAAACTTACACTCTTATGGTTGTACAGATATGAGAAAAGTAATCGTTACACCCAATGGGCGGTACCCGTTTTCCCCCTTCTATATCACAAATATTTTGCTGGAAGTCGTACGATGTTCAAAGAATAACACATGTCGAATTTCGAAAACTTACACTCTTATGGTTGTACAGATATGAGAAAAGTAATCGTTACACCCAATGGGCGGTACCCGTTTTCCCCCTTCTATATCACAAATATTTTGCTGGAAGTCGCACGTTGTTCGAAATATAATATATGCCGACTTAAGCAAACTTACACTCTTATAGTTGTACAGATATGAGAAAAGTAAAAGTTACATCCAATGGTTGTTACCCGTTTTCCCCCTTCTATATTACAAATATTTTGCTGGAAGTCGTACGATGTTCAAAGAATAACACATGTCGAATTTCGAAAACTTACACTCTTATGGTTGTACAGATATGAGAAAAGTAATCGTTACACCCAATGAGCGGTACCCGTTTTCCCCCTTCTATATCACAAATATTTTGCTGGAAGTCGCACGTTGTTCGAAATATAATATATGCCGACTTAAGCAAACTTACACTCTTATAGTTGTACAGATATGAGAAAAGTAAAAGTTACATCCAATGGTTGTTACCCGTTTTCCCCCTTCTATATCACAAATATTTAGCTGGAAGTCGTACGTTATTCAAAGAATAACACATGTCGAATTTCGAAAACTTACACTCTTATGGTTGTACAGATATGAGAAAAGTAATCGTTACACCCAATGGGCGGTACCCGTTTTCCCCCTTCTATATCACAAATATTTTGCTGGAAGTCGTACGATGTTCAAAGAATAACACATGTCGAATTTCGAAAACTTACACTCTTATGGTTGTACAAATATGAGAAAAGTAATCGTTACACCCAATGGGCGGTACCCGTTTTCCCGCTTCTATATCACAAATATTTTGCTGGAAGTCGTACGTTGTTCGAAATATAATATATGCCGACTTAAGCAAACTTACACTCTTATAGTTGTACAGATATGAGAAAAGTAAAAGTTACATCCAATGGTTGTTACCCGTTTTCCCCCTTCTATATCACAAATATTTAGCTGGAAGTCGTACGTTATTCAAAGAATAACACATGTCGAATTTCGAAAACTTACACTCTTATGGTTGTACAGATATGAGAAAAGTAATCGTTACACCCAATGGGCGGTACCCGTTTTCCCCCTTCTATATCACAAATATTTTGCTGGAAGTCGCACGTTGTTCGAAATATAATATATGCCGACTTAAGCAAACTTACACTCTTATAGTTGTACAGATATGAGAAAAGTAAAAGTTACATCCAATGGTTGTTACCCGTTTTCCCCCTTCTATATCACAAATATTTAGCTGGAAGTCGTACGTTATTCAAAGAATAACACATGTCGAATTTCGAAAACTTACACTCTTATGGTTGTACAGATATGAGAAAAGTAATCGTTACACCCAATGGGCGGTACCCGTTTTCCCCCTTCTATATCACAAATATTTTGCTGGAAGTCGTACGATGTTCAAAGAATAACACATGTCGAATTTCGAAAACTTACACTCTTATGGTTGTACAGATATGAGAAAAGTAATCGTTACACCCAATGGGCGGTACCCGTTTTCCCCCTTCTATATCACAAATATTTTGCTGGAAGTCGCACGTTGTTCGAAATATAATATATGCCGACTTAAGCAAACTTACACTCTTATAGTTGTACAGATATGAGAAAAGTAAAAGTTACATCCAATGGTTGTTACCCGTTTTCCCCCTTCTATATTACAAATATTTTGCTGGAAGTCGTACGATGTTCAAAGAATAACACATGTCGAATTTCGAAAACTTACACTCTTATGGTTGTACAGATATGAGAAAAGTAATCGTTACACCCAATGGGCGGTACCCGTTTTCCCCCTTCTATATCACAAATATTTTGCTGGAAGTCGCACGTTGTTCGAAATATAATATATGCCGACTTAAGCAAACTTACACTCTTATAGTTGTACAGATATGAGAAAAGTAAAAGTTACATCCAATGGTTGTTACCCGTTTTCCCCCTTCTATATCACAAATATTTAGCTGGAAGTCGTACGTTATTCAAAGAATAACACATGTCGAATTTCGAAAACTTACACTCTTATGGTTGTACAGATATGAGAAAAGTAATCGTTACACCCAATGGGCGGTACCCGTTTTCCCCCTTCTATATCACAAATATTTTGCTGGAAGTCGTACGATGTTCAAAGAATAACACATGTCGAATTTCGAAAACTTACACTCTTATGGTTGTACAAATATGAGAAAAGTAATCGTTACACCCAATGGGCGGTACCCGTTTTCCCGCTTCTATATCACAAATATTTTGCTGGAAGTCGTACGTTGTTCGAAATATAATATATGCCGAATTAAGCAAACTTCACTCTTATAGTTGTACAGATATGAGAAAACTAAAAGTTACATCCAATGGTTGTTACCCGTTTTCCCCCTTCTATATCACAAATATTTTGCTGGAAGTCGTACGATGTTCAAAGAATAACACATGTCGAATTTCGAAAACTTAAACTCTTATGGTTGTACAGATATGAGAAAAGTAATCGTTACACCCAATGGGCGGTACCCGTTTTCCCCCTTCTATATCACAAATATTTTGCTGGAAGTCGCACGTTGTTCGAAATATAATATATGCCGAATTAAGCAAACTTCACTCTTATAGTTGTACAGATATGAGAAAACTAAAAGTTACATCCAATGGTTGTTACCCGTTTTCCCCCTTCTATATTACAAATATTTTGCTGGAAGTCGTACGATGTTCAAAGAATAACACATGTCGAATTTCGAAAACTTACACTCTTATGGTTGTACAGATATGAGAAAAGTAATCGTTACACCCAATGGGCGGTACCCGTTTTCCCCCTTCTATATCACAAATATTTTGCTGGAAGTCGTACGTTGTTCGAAATATAATATATGCCGAATTAAGCAAACTTCACTCTTATAGTTGTACAGATATGAGAAAACTAAAAGTTACATCCAATGGTTGTTACCCGTTTTCCCCCTTCTATATCACAAATATTTTGCTGGAAGTCGTACGATGTTCAAAGAATAACACATGTCGAATTTCGAAAACTTGAACTCTTATGGTTGTACAGATATGAGAAAAGTAATCGTTACACCCAATGGGCGGTACCCGTTTTCCCCCTTCTGTATCACAAATATTTTGCTGGAAGTCGCACGTTGTTCGAAATATAATATATGCCGAATTAAGCAAACTTCACTCTTATAGTTGTACAGATATGAGAAAACTAAAAGTTACATCCAATGGTTGTTACCCGTTTTCCCCCTTCTATATTACAAATATTTTGCTGGAAGTCGTACGATGTTCAAAGAATAACACATGTCGAATTTCGAAAACTTACACTCTTATGGTTGTACAGATATGAGAAAAGTAATCGTTACACCCAATGGGCGGTACCCGTTTTCCCCCTTCTATATCACAAATATGTTGCTGGAAGTCGCACGTTGTTCGAAATATAATATATGCCGAATTAAGCAAACTTCACTCTTATAGTTGTACAGATATGAGAAAACTAAAAGTTACATCCAATGGTTGTTACCCGTTTTCCCCCTTCTATATTACAAATATTTTGCTGGAAGTCGTACGATGTTCAAAGAATAACACATGTCGAATTTCGAAAACTTACACTCTTATGGTTGTACAGATATGAGAAAAGTAATCGTTACACCCAATGGGCGGTACCCGTTTTCCCCCTTCTATATCACAAATATTTTGCTGGAAGTCGTACGTTGTTCGAAATATAATATATGCCGAATTAAGCAAACTTCACTCTTATAGTTGTACAGATATGAGAAAACTAAAAGTTACATCCAATGGTTGTTACCCGTTTTCCCCCTTCTATATCACAAATATTTTGCTGGAAGTCGTACGTTATTCAAAGAATAACACATGCCGAATTTCGAAAACTTACACTCTTATAGTTGTACAGATATGAGAAAAGTAATCGTTACACCCAATGGGCGGTACCGTTTCCGCCCTCCTATATCACAAATATTTTGCTGGAAGTCGCACGTTGTTCGAAATATAATATATGCCGAATTAAGCAAACTTCACTCTTATAGTTGTACAGATATGAGAAAACTAAAAGTTACATCCAATGGTTGTTACCCTTTTTCCCCCTTCTATATCACAAATATTTTGCTGGAAGTCGTACGTTATTCAAAGAATAACACATGCCGAATTTCGAAAACTTACACTCTTATAGTTGTACAGATATGAGAAAAGTAATCGTTACACCCAATGGGCGGTACCGTTTCCGCCCTCCTATATCACAAATATTTTGCTGGAAGTCGCACGTTGTTCGAAATATAATATATGCCGAATTAAGCAAACTTCACTCTTATAGTTGTACAGATATGAGAAAACTAAAAGTTACATCCAATGGTTGTTACCCGTTTTCCCCCTTCTATATTACAAAAATTTTGCTGGAAGTCGTACGATGTTCAAAGAATAACACATGTCGAATTTCGAAAACTTACACTCTTATGGTTGTACAGATATGAGAAAAGTAATCGTTACACCCAATGGGCGGTACCCGTTTTCCCCCTTCTATATCACAAATATTTTGCTGGAAGTCGCACGTTGTTCGAAATATAATATATGCCGAATTAAGCAAACTTCACTCTTATAGTTGTACAGATATGAGAAAACTAAAAGTTACATCCAATGGTTGTTACCCGTTTTCCCCCTTCTATATTACAAATATTTTGCTGGAAGTCGTACGATGTTCAAAGAATAACACATGCCGAATTTCGAAAACTTACACTCTTATAGTTGTACAGATATGAGAAAAGTAATCGTTACACCCAATGGGCGGTACCGTTTCCGCCCTCCTATATCACAAATATTTTGCTGGAAGTCGCACGTTGTTCGAAATATAATATATGCCGAATTAAGCAAACTTCACTCTTATAGTTGTACAGATATGAGAAAACTAAAAGTTACATCCAATGGTTGTTACCCGTTTTCCCCCTTCTATATTACAAAAATTTTGCTGGAAGTCGTACGATGTTCAAAGAATAACACATGTCGAATTTCGAAAACTTACACTCTTATGGTTGTACAGATATGAGAAAAGTAATCGTTACACCCAATGGGCGGTACCCGTTTTCCCCCTTCTATATCACAAATATTTTGCTGGAAGTCGCACGTTGTTCGAAATATAATATATGCCGAATTAAGCAAACTTCACTCTTATAGTTGTACAGATATGAGAAAACTAAAAGTTACATCCAATGGTTGTTACCCGTTTTCCCCCTTCTATATTACAAATATTTTGCTGGAAGTCGTACGATGTTCAAAGAATAACACATGCCGAATTTCGAAAACTTACACTCTTATAGTTGTACAGATATGAGAAAAGTAATCGTTACACCCAATGGGCGGTACCGTTTCCGCCCTCCTATATCACAAATATTTTGCTGGAAGTCGCACGTTGTTCGAAATATAATATATGCCGAATTAAGCAAACTTCACTCTTATAGTTGTACAGATATGAGAAAACTAAAAGTTTCATCCAATGGTTGTTACCCGTTTTCCCCCTTCTATATCACAAATATTTTGCTGGAAGTCGTACGATGTTCAAAGAATAACACATGCCGAATTTCGAAAACTTACACTCTTATGGTTGTACAGATATTGGAAAAGTAATCGTTACACCCAATGGGCGGTACCCGTTTTCCCCCTTCTATATCACAAATATTTTGCTGGAATTCGCACGTTGTTCGAAATATAATATATGCCGAATTAAGCAAACTTCACTCTTATAGTTGTACAGATATGAGAAAACTAAAAGTTACATCCAATGGTTGTTACCCGTTTTCCCCCTTCTATATCACAAATATTTTGCTGGAAGTCGTACGATGTTCAAAGAATAACACATGCCGAATTTCGAAAACTTACACTCTTATGGTTGTACAGATATTGGAAAAGTAATCGTTACACCCAATGGGCGGTACCCGTTTTCCCCCTTCTATATCACAAATATTTTGCTGGAAGTCGCACGTTGTTCGAAATATAATATATGCCGACTTAAGCAAACTTACACTCTTATAGTTGTACAGATATGAGAAAAGTAAAAGTTACATCCAATGGTTGTTACCCGTTTTCCCCCTTCTATATCACAAATATTTAGCTGGAAGTCGTACGTTATTCAAAGAATAACACATGTCGAATTTCGAAAACTTACACTCTTATGGTTGTACAGATATGAGAAAAGTAATCGTTACACCCAATGGGCGGTACCCGTTTTCCCCCTTCTATATCACAAATATTTTGCTGGAAGTCGCACGTTGTTCGAAATATAATATATGCCGAATTAAGCAAACTTCACTCTTATAGTTGTACAGATATGAGAAAACTAAAAGTTACATCCAATGGTTGTTACCCGTTTTCCCCCTTCTATATCACAAATATTTTGCTGGAAGTCGTACGATGTTCAAAGAATAACACATGTCGAATTTCGAAAACTTACACTCTTATGGTTGTACAGATATGAGAAAAGTAATCGTTACACCCAATGGGCGGTACCCGTTTTCCCCCTTCTATATCACAAATATTTTGCTGGAAGTCGTACGTTGTTCGAAATATAATATATGCCGAATTAAGCAAACTTCACTCTTATAGTTGTACAGATATGAGAAAACTAAAAGTTACATCCAATGGTTGTTACCCGTTTTCCCCCTTCTATATCACAAATATTTTGCTGGAAGTCGTACGATGTTCAAAGAATAACACATGTCGAATTTCGAAAACTTACACTCTTATGGTTGTACAGATATGAGAAAAGTAATCGTTACACCCAATGGGCGGTACCCGTTTTCCCCCTTCTATATCACAAATATTTTGCTGGAAGTCGCACGTTGTTCGAAATATAATATATGCCGAATTAAGCAAACTTCACTCTTATAGTTGTACAGATATGAGAAAACTAAAAGTTACATCCAATGGTTGTTACCCGTTTTCCCCCTTCTATATTACAAATATTTTGCTGGAAGTCGTACGATGTTCAAAGAATAACACATGTCGAATTTCGAAAACTTACACTCTTATGGTTGTACAGATATGAGAAAAGTAATCGTTACACCCAATGGGCGGTACCCGTTTTCCCCCTTCTATATCACAAATATTTTGCTGGAAGTCGCACGTTGTTCGAAATATAATATATGCCGACTTAAGCAAACTTACACTCTTATAGTTGTACAGATATGAGAAAAGTAAAAGTTACATCCAATGGTTGTTACCCGTTTTCCCCCTTCTATATCACAAATATTTAGCTGGAAGTCGTACGTTATTCAAAGAATAACACATGTCGAATTTCGAAAACTTACACTCTTATGGTTGTACAGATATGAGAAAAGTAATCGTTACACCCAATGGGCGGTACCCGTTTTCCCCCTTCTATATCACAAATATTTTGCTGGAAGTCGTACGATGTTCAAAGAATAACACATGTCGAATTTCGAAAACTTATACTCTTATGGTTGTACAGATATGAGAAAAGTAATCGTTACACCCAATGGGAGGTACCCGTTTTCCCCCTTCTATATCACAAATATTTTGGTGGAAGCCGCACGTTGTTCGAAATATAATATATGCCGAATTAAGCAAACTTCACTCTTATAGTTGTACAGATATGAGAAAACTAAAAGTTTCATCCAATGGTTGTTACCCGTTTTCCCCCTTCTATATCACAAATATTTTGCTGGAAGTCGTACGATGTTCAAAGAATAACACATGTCGAATTTCGAAAACGTACACTCTTATGGTTGTACAGATATGAGAAAAGTAATCGTTACACCCAATGGGCGGTAACCGTTTTCCCCCTTCTATATCACAAATATTTTGCTGGAAGTCGCACGTTGTTCGAAATATAATATATGCCGAATTAAGCAAACTTCACTCTTATAGTTGTACAGATATGAGAATACTAAAAGTTACATCCAATGGTTGTTACCCGTTTTCCCCCTTCTATATCACAAATATTTTGCTGGAAGTCGTACGATGTTCAAAGAATAACACATGTCGAATTTCGAAAACTTAAACTCTTATGGTTGTACAGATATGAGAAAAGTAATCGTTACACCCAATGGGCGGTACCCGTTTTCCCCCTTCTATATCACAAATATTTTGCTGGAAGTCGCACGTTGTTCGAAATATAATATATGCCGAATTAAGCAAACTTCACTCTTATAGTTGTACAGATATGAGAAAACTAAAAGTTACATCCAATGGTTGTTACCCGTTTTCCCCCTTCTATATTACAAATATTTTGCTGGAAGTCGTACGATGTTCAAAGAATAACACATGTCGAATTTCGAAAACTTACACTCTTATGGTTGTACAGATATGAGAAAAGTAATCGTTACACCCAATGGGCGGTACCCGTTTTCCCCCTTCTATATCACAAATATTTTGCTGGAAGTCGTACGTTGTTCGAAATATAATATATGCCGATTTAAGCAAACTTCACTCTTATAGTTGTACAGATATGAGAAAACTAAAAGTTACATCCAATGGTTGTTACCCGTTTTCCCCCTTCTATATCACAAATATTTTGCTGGAAGTCGTACGATGTTCAAAGAATAACACATGTCGAATTTCGAAAACTTGAACTCTTATGGTTGTACAGATATGAGAAAAGTAATCGTTACACCCAATGGGCGGTACCCGTTTTCCCCCTTCTATATCACAAATATTTTGCTGGAAGTCGCACGTTGTTCGAAATATAATATATGCCGAATTAAGCAAACTTCACTCTTATAGTTGTACAGATATGAGAAAACTAAAAGTTACATCCAATGGTTGTTACCCGTTTTCCCCCTTCTATATTACAAATATTTTGCTGGAAGTCGTACGATGTTCAAAGAATAACACATGTCGAATTTCGAAAACTTACACTCTTATGGTTGTACAGATATGAGAAAAGTAATCGTTACACCCAATGGGCGGTACCCGTTTTCCCCCTTCTATATCACAAATATGTTGCTGGAAGTCGCACGTTGTTCGAAATATAATATATGCCGAATTAAGCAAACTTCACTCTTATAGTTGTACAGATATGAGAAAACTAAAAGTTACATCCAATGGTTGTTACCCGTTTTCCCCCTTCTATATTACAAATATTTTGCTGGAAGTCGTACGATGTTCAAAGAATAACACATGTCGAATTTCGAAAACTTACACTCTTATGGTTGTACAGATATGAGAAAAGTAATCGTTACACCCAATGGGCGGTACCCGTTTTCCCCCTTCTATATCACAAATATTTTGCTGGAAGTCGTACGATGTTCAAAGAATAACACATGTCGAATTTCGAAAACTTACACTCTTATGGTTGTACAGATATGAGAAAAGTAATCGTTACACCCAATGGGCGGTACCCGTTTTCCCCCTTCTATATCACAAATATGTTGCTGGAAGTCGCACGTTGTTCGAAATATAATATATGCCGAATTAAGCAAACTTCACTCTTATAGTTGTACAGATATGAGAAAACTAAAAGTTACATCCAATGGTTGTTACCCGTTTTCCCCCTTCTATATTACAAATATTTTGCTGGAAGTCGTACGTTATTCAAAGAATAACACATGCCGAATTTCGAAAACTTACACTCTTATAGTTGTACAGATATGAGAAAAGTAATCGTTACACCCAATGGGCGGTACCGTTTCCGCCCTCCTATATCACAAATATTTTGCTGGAAGTCGCACGTTGTTCGAAATATAATATATGCCGAATTAAGCAAACTTCACTCTTATAGTTGTACAGATATGAGAAAACTAAAAGTTACATCCAATGGTTGTTACCCGTTTTCCCCCTTCTATATTACAAATATTTTGCTGGAAGTCGTACGATGTTCAAAGAATAACACATGTCGAATTTCGAAAACTTACACTCTTATGGTTGTACAGATATGAGAAAAGTAATCGTTACACCCAATGGACGGTACCCGTTTTCCCCCTTCTATATCACAAATATTTTGCTGGAAGTCGCACGTTGTTCGAAATATAATATATGCCGAATTAAGCAAACTTCACTCTTATAGTTGTACAGATATGAGAAAACTAAAAGTTACATCCAATGGTTGTTACCCGTTTTCCCCCTTCTATATTACAAATATTTTGCTGGAAGTCGTACGATGTTCAAAGAATAACACATGTCGAATTTCGAAAACTTGAACTCTTATGGTTGTACAGATATGAGAAAAGTAATCGTTACACCCAATGGGCGGTACCCGTTTTCCCCCTTCTATATCACAAATATTTTGCTGGAAGTCGCACGTTGTTCGAAATATAATATATGCCGAATTAAGCAAACTTCACTCTTATAGTTGTACAGATATGAGAAAACTAAAAGTTACATCCAATGGTTGTTACCCGTTTTCCCCCTTCTATATTACAAATATTTTGCTGGAAGTCGTACGATGTTCAAAGAATAACACATGTCGAATTTCGAAAACTTGAACTCTTATGGTTGTACAGATATGAGAAAAGTAATCGTTACACCCAATGGGCGGTACCCGTTTTCCCCCTTCTATATCACAAATATTTTGCTGGAAGTCGCACGTTGTTCGAAATATAATATATGCCGAATTAAGCAAACTTCACTCTTATAGTTGTACAGATATGAGAAAACTAAAAGTTACATCCAATGGTTGTTACCCGTTTTCCCCCTTCTATATTACAAATATTTTGCTGGAAGTCGTACGATGTTCAAAGAATAACACATGTCGAATTTCGAAAACTTACACTCTTATGGTTGTACAGATATGAGAAAAGTAATCGTTACACCCAATGGGCGGTACCCGTTTTCCCCCTTCTATATCACAAATATGTTGCTGGAAGTCGCACGTTGTTCGAAATATAATATATGCCGAATTAAGCAAACTTCACTCTTATAGTTGTACAGATATGAGAAAACTAAAAGTTACATCCAATGGTTGTTACCCGTTTTCCCCCTTCTATATTACAAATATTTTGCTGGAAGTCGTACGATGTTCAAAGAATAACACATGTCGAATTTCGAAAACTTACACTCTTATGGTTGTACAGATATGAGAAAAGTAATCGTTACACCCAATGGGCGGTACCCGTTTTCCCCCTTCTATATCACAAATATTTTGCTGGAAGTCGTACGTTGTTCGAAATATAATATATGCCGAATTAAGCAAACTTCACTCTTATAGTTGTACAGATATGAGAAAACTAAAAGTTACATCCAATGGTTGTTACCCGTTTTCCCCCTTCTATATTACAAATATTTTGCTGGAAGTCGTACGATGTTCAAAGAATAACACATGTCGAATTTCGAAAACTTACACTCTTATGGTTGTACAGATATGAGAAAAGTAATCGTTACACCCAATGGGCGGTACCCGTTTTCCCCCTTCTATATCACAAATATGTTGCTGGAAGTCGCACGTTGTTCGAAATATAATATATGCCGAATTAAGCAAACTTCACTCTTATAGTTGTACAGATATGAGAAAACTAAAAGTTACATCCAATGGTTGTTACCCGTTTTCCCCCTTCTATATTACAAATATTTTGCTGGAAGTCGTACGTTATTCAAAGAATAACACATGCCGAATTTCGAAAACTTACACTCTTATAGTTGTACAGATATGAGAAAAGTAATCGTTACACCCAATGGGCGGTACCGTTTCCGCCCTCCTATATCACAAATATTTTGCTGGAAGTCGCACGTTGTTCGAAATATAATATATGCCGAATTAAGCAAACTTCACTCTTATAGTTGTACAGATATGAGAAAACTAAAAGTTACATCCAATGGTTGTTACCCTTTTTCCCCCTTCTATATCACAAATATTTTGCTGGAAGTCGTACGTTATTCAAAGAATAACACATGCCGAATTTCGAAAACTTACACTCTTATAGTTGTACAGATATGAGAAAAGTAATCGTTACACCCAATGGGCGGTACCGTTTCCGCCCTCCTATATCACAAATATTTTGCTGGAAGTCGCACGTTGTTCGAAATATAATATATGCCGAATTAAGCAAACTTCACTCTTATAGTTGTACAGATATGAGAAAACTAAAAGTTACATCCAATGGTTGTTACCCGTTTTCCCCCTTCTATATTACAAAAATTTTGCTGGAAGTCGTACGATGTTCAAAGAATAACACATGTCGAATTTCGAAAACTTACACTCTTATGGTTGTACAGATATGAGAAAAGTAATCGTTACACCCAATGGGCGGTACCCGTTTTCCCCCTTCTATATCACAAATATTTTGCTGGAAGTCGTACGTTGTTCGAAATATAATATATGCCGAATTAAGCAAACTTCACTCTTATAGTTGTACATATATGAGAAAACTAAAAGTTACATCCAATGGTTGTTACCCGTTTTCCCCCTTCTATATCACAAATATTTTGCTGGAAGTCGTACGTTATTCAAAGAATAACACATGCCGAATTTCGAAAACTTACACTCTTATAGTTGTACAGATATGAGAAAAGTAATCGTTACACCCAATGGGCGGTACCGTTTCCGCCCTCCTATACCACAAATATTTTGCTGAAAGTCGCACGTTGTTCGAAATATAATATATGCCGAATTAAGCAAACTTCACTCTTATAGTTGTACAGATATGAGAAAACTAAAAGTTACATCCAATGGTTGTTACCCGTTTTCCCCCTTCTATATTACAAATATTTTGCTGGAAGTCGTACGATGTTCAAAGAATAACACATGTCGAATTTCGAAAACTTACACTCTTATGGTTGTACAGATATGAGAAAAGTAATCGTTACATCCAATGGGCGGTACCCGTTTTCCCCCTTCTATATCACAAATATTTTGCTGGAAGTCGCACGTTGTTCGAAATATAATATATGCCGAATTAAGCAAACTTCACTCTTATAGTTGTACAGATATGAGAAAACTAATAGTTACATCCAATGGTTGTTACCTGTTTTCCCCCTTCTATATCACAAATATTTTGCTGAAAGTCGTACGATTTTCAAAGAATAACACATGTCGAATTTCGAAAACTTACACTCTTATGGTTGTACAGGTATGAGAAAAGTAATCGTTACACCCAATGGGCGGTACCCGTTTTCCCCCTTCTATATCACAAATATTTTGCTGGAAGTCGTACGTTGTTCGAAATATAATATATGCCGAATTAAGCAAACTTCACTCTTATAGTTGTACAGATATGAGAAAACTAAAAGTTACATCCAATGGTTGTTACCCGTTTTCCCCCTTCTATATCACAAATATTTTGCTGGAAGTCGTACGATGTTCAAAGAATAACACATGTCGAATTTCGAAAACTTAAACTCTTATGGTTGTACAGATATGAGAAAAGTAATCGTTACACCCAATGGGCGGTACCCGTTTCCCCCCTTCTATATCACAAATATTTTGCTGGAAGTCGTACGATGTTCAAAGAATAACACATGTCGAATTTCGAAAACTTACACTCTTATGGTTGTACAGATATGAGAAAAGTAATCGTTACACCCAATGGGCGGTACTCGTTTTCCCCCTTCTATATCACAAATATTTTGCTGGAAGTCGTACGATATTCAAAGAATAACACATGTCGAATTTCGAAAACTTACACTCTTATGGTTGTACAGATATGAGAAAAGTAATCGTTACACCCAATGGGCGGTACCCGTTTTCCCCCTTCTATATCACAAATATTTTGCTGGAAGTCGCACGTTGTTCGAAATATAATATATGCCGAATTAAGCAAACTTACACTCTTATAGTTGTACAGATATGAGAAAAGTAAAAGTTACATCCAATGGTTGTTACCCGTTTTCCCCCTTCTATATCACAAATATTTTGCTGGAAGTCGTACGATGTTCAAAGAATAACACATGTCGAATTTCGAACACTTACACTCTTATGGTTGTACAGATATGAGAAAAGTAATCGTTACACCCAATGGGCGGTACCCGTTTTCCCCCTTCTATATCACAAATATTTTGCTGGAAGTCGCACGTTGTTCGAAATATAATATATCCCGAATTAAGCTAACTTACACTCTTATAGTTGTACAGATATGAGAAAAGTAAAAGTTACATCCAATGGTTGTTACCCGTTTTCCCCCTTCTATATCACAAATATTTTGCTGGAAGTCGTACGTTATTCAAAGAATAACACATGCCGAATTTCGAAAACTTACACTCTTATAGTTGTACAGATATGAGAAAAGTAATCGTTACACCCAATGGGCGGTACCCGTTTTCCCCCTTCTATATCACAAATATTTTGCTGGAAGTCGCACGTTGTTCGAAATATAATATATGCCGAATTAAGCAAACTTCACTCTTATAGTTGTACAGATATGAGAAAACTAAAAGTTACATCCAATGGTTGTTACCCGTTTTCCCCCTTCTATATCACAAATATTTTGCTGGAAGTCGTACGATGTTCAAAGAATAACACATGTCGAATTTCGAAAACTTACACTCTTATGGTTGTACAGATATGAGAAAAGTAATCGTTACACCCAATGGGCGGTACCCGTTTTCCCCCTTCTATATCACAAATATTTTGCTGGAAGTCGTACGATGTTGAAAGAATAACACATGTCGAATTTGGAAAACTTACACTCTTATGGTTGTACAGATATGAGAAAAGTAATCGTTACACCCAATGGGCGGTACCCGTTTTCCCCCTTCTATATCACAAATATTTTGCTGGAAGTCGTACGATGTTCAAAGAATAACACATGTCGAATTTCGAAAACTTACACTCTTATGGTTGTACAGATATGAGAAAAGTAATCGTTACACCCAATGGGCGGTACCCGTTTTCCCCCTTCTATATCACAAATATTTTGCTGGAAGTCGCACGTTGTTCGAAATATAATATATGCCGAATTAAGCAAACTTCACTCATATAGTTGTACAGATATGAGAAAACTAATAGTTACATCCAATGGTTGTTACCTGTTTTCCCCCTTCTATATCACAAATATTTTGCTGAAAGTCGTACGATTTTCAAAGAATAACACATGTCGAATTTCGAAAACTTACACTCTTATGGTTGTACAGGTATGAGAAAAGTAATCGTTACATCCAATGGGCGGTACCCGTTTTCCCCCTTCTATATCACAAATATTTTGCTGGAAGTCGTACGTTGTTCGAAATATAATATATGCCGAATTAAGCAAACTTCACTCTTATAGTTGTACAGATATGAGAAAACTAAAAGTTACATCCAATGGTTATTACCCGTTTTCCCCCTTCTATAACACAAATATTTTGCTGGAAGTCGTACGATGTTCAAAGAATAACACATGTCGAATTTCGAAAACTTACACTCTTATGGTTGTACAGATATGAGAAAAGTAATCGTTACACCCAATGGGCGGTACCCGTTTTCCCCCTTCTATATCACAAATATTTTGCTGGAAGTCGTACGATGTTCAAAGAATAACACATGTCGAATTTCGAAAACTTACACTCTTATGGTTGTACAGATATGAGAAAATTAATCGTTACACCCAATGGGTGGTACCCGTTTTCCCCCTTCTATATCACAAATATTTTTCTGGAAGTCGCACGTTGTTCGAAATATAATATATGCCGAATTAAGCAAACTTCACTCTTATAGTTGTACAGATATGAGAAAACTAAAAGTTACATCCAATGGTTGTTACCCGTTTTCCCCCTTCTATATCACAAATATTTTGCTGGAAGTCGTACGATGTTCAAAGAATAACACATGTCGAATTTCGAAAACTTAAACTCTTATGGTTGTACAGATATGAGAAAAGTAATCGTTACACCCAATGGGCGGTACCCGTTTCCCCCCTTCTATATCACAAATATTTTGCTGGAAGTCGTACGATGTTCAAAGAATAACACATGTCGAATTTCGAAAACTTACATTCTTATGGTTGTACAGATATAAGAAAAGTAATCGTTACACCCAATGGGAGGTACCCGTTTTCCCCCTTCTATATCACAAATATTTTGCTGGAAGTCGTACGATGTTCAAAGAATAACACATGTCGAATTTCGAAAACTTATACTCTTATAGTTGTACAGATATGAGAAAAGTAATCGTTACACCCAATGGGCGGTACCCGTTTTCCCCCTTCTATATCACAAATATTTTGCTGGAAGTCGTACGTTATTCAAAGAATAACACATGCCGAATTTCGAAAACTTACACTCTTATAGTTGTACAGATATGAGAAAAGTAATCGTTACACCCAATGGGCGGTACCCGTTTTCCCCCTTCTATATCACAAATATTTTGCTGGAAGTCGCACGTTGTTCGAAATATAATATATGCCGAATTAAGCAAACTTCACTCTTATAGTTGTACAGATATGAGAAAACTAAAAGTTACATCCAATGGTTGTTACCCGTTTTCCCCCTTCTATATCACAAATATTTTGCTGGAAGTCGTACGATGTTCAAAGAATAACACATGCCGAATTTCGAAAACTTACACTCTTATGGTTGTACAGATATGGGAAAAGTAATCGTTACACCCAATGGGCGGTACCCGTTTTCCCCCTTCTATATCACAAATATTTTGCTGGAAGTCGTACGATGTTCAAAGAATAACACATGTCGAATTTCGAAAACTTACACTCTTATGGTTGTACAGATATGAGAAAAGTAATCGTTACACCCAATGGGCGGTACCCGTTTTCCCCCTTCTATATCACAAATATTTTGCTGGAAGTCGTACGATGTTCAAAGAATAACACATGTCGAATTTCGAAAACTTACACTCTTATGGTTGTACAGATATGAGAAAAGTAATCGTTACACCCAATAGGCGGTACCCGTTTTCCCCCTTCTATATCACAAATATTTTGCTGGAATTCGCACGTTGTTCGAAATATAATATATGCCGAATTAAGCAAACTTCACTCTTATAGTTGTACAGATATGAGAAAACTAAAAGTTACATCCAATGGTTGTTACCCGTTTTCCCCCTTCTATATCACAAATATTTTGCTGGAAGTCGTACGATGTTCAAAGAATACCACATGCCGAATTTCGAAAACTTACACTCTTATGGTTGTACAGATATGGGAAAAGTAATCGTTACACCCAATGGGCGGTACCCGTTTAACCTTCTATATCACAAATATTTTGCTGGAAGTCGTACGATGTTCAAAGAATAACACATGTCGAATTTCGAAAACTTACACTCTTATGGTTGTACAGATATGAGAAAAGTAATCGTTACACCCAATGGGCGGTACCCGTTTTCCCCCTTCTATATCACAAATATTTTGCTGGAATTCGCACGTTGTTCGAAATATAATATATGCCGAATTAAGCAAACTTACACTCTTATAGTTGTACAGATATGAGAAAAGTAAAAGTTACATCCAATGGTTGTTACCCGTTTTCCCCCTTCTATATCACAAATATTTAGCTGGAAGTCGTACGATGTTCAAAGAATAACACATGTCGAATTTCGAAAACTTACACTCTTATGGTTGTACAGATATGAGAAAAGTAATCGTTACACCCAATGGGTGGTACCCGTTTTCCCCCTTCTATATCACAAATATTTTGCTGGAATTCGCACGTTGTTCGAAATATAATATATGCCGAATTAAGCAAACTTACACTCTTATAGTTGTACAGATATGAGAAAAGTAAAAGTTACATCCAATGGTTGTTACCCGTTTTCCCCCTTCTATATCACAAATATTTAGCTGGAAGTCGTACGTTATTCAAAGAATAACACATGTCGAATTTCGAAAACTTACACTCTTATGGTTGTACAGATATGAGAAAAGTAATCGTTACACCCAATGGGCGGTACCCGTTTTCCCCCTTCTATATCACAAATATTTTGCTGGAAGTCGTACGTTATTCAAAGAATAACACATGTCGAATTTCGAAAACTTACACTCTTATGGTTGTACAGATATGAGAAAAGTAATCGTTACACCCAATGGGCGGTACCCGTTTTCCCCCTTCTATATCACAAATATTTTGCTGGAAGTCGTACGATGTTCAAAGAATAACACATGTCGAATTTCGAAAACTTACACTCTTATGGTTGTACAGATATGAGAAAAGTAATCGTTACCCCCAATGGGCGGTACCCGTTTTCCCCCTTCTATATCACAAATATTTTGCTGAAAGTCGTACGATGTTCAAAGAATAACACATGTCGAATTTCGAAAACTTACACTCTTATGGTTGTACAGATATGAGAAAAGTAATCGTTACACCCAATGGGCGGTACCCGTTTTCCCCCTTCTATATCACAAATATTTTGCTGGAAGTCGTACGATGTTCAAAGAATAACACATGTCGAATTTCGAAAACTTACACTCTTATGGTTGTACAGATATGAGAAAAGTAATCGTTACCCCCAATGGGCGGTACCCGTTTTCCCCCTTCTATATCACAAATATTTTGCTGAAAGTCGTACGATGTTCAAAGAATAACACATGTCGAATTTCGAAAACTTACACTCTTATGGTTGTACAGATATGAGAAAAGTAATCGTTACACCCAATGGGCGGTACCCGTTTTCCCCCTTCTATATCACAAATATTTTGCTGGAAGTCGTACGATGTTCAAAGAATAACACATGTCGAATTTCGAAAACTTACACTCTTATGGTTGTACAGATATGAGAAAAGTAATCGTTACCCCCAATGGGCGGTACCCGTTTTCCCCCTTCTATATCACAAATATTTTGCTGGAAGTCGTACGATGTTCAAAGAATAACACATGTCGAATTTCGAAAACTTACACTCTTATGGTTGTACAGATATGAGAAAAGTAATCGTTACCCCCAATGGGCGGTACCCGTTTTCCCCCTTCTATATCACAAATATTTTGCTGAAAGTCGTACGATGTTCAAAGAATAACACATGTCGAATTTCGAAAACTTACACTCTTATGGTTGTACAGATATGAGAAAAGTAATCGTTACACCCAATGGGCGGTACCCGTTTTCCCCCTTCTATATCACAAATATTTTGCTGGAAGTCGTACGATGTTCAAAGAATAACACATGTCGAATTTCGAAAACTTACACTCTTATGGTTGTACAGATATGAGAAAAGTAATCGTTACCCCCAATGGGCGGTACCCGTTTTCCCCCTTCTATATCACAAATATTTTGCTGAAAGTCGTACGATGTTCAAAGAATAACACATGTCGAATTTCGAAAACTTACACTCTTATGGTTGTACAGATATGAGAAAAGTAATCGTTACCCCCAATGGGCGGTACCCGTTTTCCCCCTTCTATATCACAAATATTTTGCTGAAAGTCGTACGATGTTCAAAGAATAACACATGTCGAATTTCGAAAACTTACACTCTTATGGTTGTACAGATATGAGAAAAGTAATCGTTACCCCCAATGGGCGGTACCCGTTTTCCCCCTTCTATATCACAAATATTTTGCTGAAAGTCGTACGATGTTCAAAGAATAACACATGTCGAATTTCGAAAACTTACACTCTTATGGTTGTACAGATATGAGAAAAGTAATCGTTACCCCCAATGGGCGGTACCCGTTTTCCCCCTTCTATATCACAAATATTTTGCTGAAAGTCGTACGATGTTCAAAGAATAACACATGTCGAATTTCGAAAACTTACACTCTTATGGTTGTACAGATATGAGAAAAGTAATCGTTACCCCCAATGGGCGGTACCCGTTTTCCCCCTTCTATATCACAAATATTTTGCTGGAATTCGCACGTTGTTCGAAATATAATATATGCCGAATTAAGCAAACTTACACTCTTATAGTTGTACAGATATGAGAAAAGTAAAAGTTACATCCAATGGTTGTTACCCGTTTTCCCCCTTCTATATCACAAATATTTAGCTGGAAGTCGTATGTTATTCAAAGAATAACACATGTCGAATTTCGAAAACTTACACTCTTATGGTTGTACAGATATGAGAAAAGTAATCGTTACACCCAATGGGCGGTACCCGTTTTCCCCCTTCTATATCACAAATATTTTGCTGGAAGTCGTACGATGTTCAAAGAATAACACATGTCGAATTTCGAAAACTTATACTCTTATGGTTGTACAGATATGAGAAAAGTAATCGTTACACCCAATGGGCGGTACCCGTTTTCCCCCTTCTATATCACAAATATTTTGGTGGAAGCCGCACGTTGTTCGAAATATAATATATGCCGAATTAAGCAAACTTCACTCTTATAGTTGTACAGATATGAGAAAACTAAAAGTTACATCCAATGGTTGTTACCCGTTTTCCCCCTTCTATATCACAAATATTTTGCTGGAAGTCGTACGATGTTCAAAGAATAACACATGTCGAATTTCGAAAACTTGAACTCTTATGGTTGTACAGATATGAGAAAAGTAATCGTTACACCCAATGGGTGGTACCCGTTTTCCCCCTTCTATATCACAAATATTTTGCTGGAAGTCGCACGTTGTTCGAAATATAATATATGCCGAATTAAGCAAACTTCACTCTTATAGTTGTACAGATATGAGAAAACTAAAAGTTTCATCCAATGGTTGTTACCCGTTTTCCCCCTTCTATATCACAAATATTTTGCTGGAAGTCGTACGATGTTCAAAGAATAACACATGTCGAATTTCGAAAACGTACACTCTTATGGTTGTACAGATATGAGAAAAGTAATCGTTACACCCAATGGGTGGTACCCGTTTTCCCCCTTCTATATCACAAATATTTTGCTGGAAGTCGCACGTTGTTCGAAATATAATATATGCCGAATTAAGCAAACTTCACTCTTATAGTTGTACAGATATGAGAAAACTAAAAGTTACATCCAATGGTTGTTACCCGTTTTCCCCCTTCTATATCACAAATATTTTGCTGGAAGTCGTACGATGTTCAAAGAATAACACATGTCGAATTTCGAAAACTTAAACTCTTATGGTTGTACAGATATGAGAAAAGTAATCGTTACACCCAATGGGCGGTACCCGTTTTCCCCCTTCTATATCACAAATATTTATGCTGGAAGTCGCACGTTGTTCGAAATATAATATATGCCGAATTAAGCAAACTTCACTCTTATAGTTGTACAGATATGAGAAAACTAAAAGTTACATCCAATGGTTGTTACCCGTTTTCCCCCTTCTATATCACAAATATTTTGCTGGAAGTCGTACGTTATTCAAAGAATAACACATGCCGAATTTCGAAAACTTACACTCTTATAGTTGTACAGATATGAGAAAAGTAATCGTTACACCCAATGGGCGGTACCGTTTCCGCCCTCCTATATCACAAATATTTTGCTGGAAGTCGCACGTTGTTCGAAATATAATATATGCCGAATTAAGCAAACTTCACTCTTATAGTTGTTGTACAGATATGAGAAAACTAAAAGTTACATCCAATGGTTGTTACCCGTTTTCCCCCTTCTATATTACAAATATTTTGCTGGAAGTCGTACGATGTTCAAAGAATAACACATGTCGAATTTCGAAAACTTACACTCTTATGGTTGTACAGATATGAGAAAAGTAATCGTTACACCCAATGGGTGGTACCCGTTTTCCCCCTTCTATATCACAAATATTTTGCTGGAAGTCGCACGTTGTTCGAAATATAATATATGCCGAATTAAGCTAACTTCACTCTTATAGTTGTACAGATATGAGAAAACTAAAAGTTACATCCAATGGTTGTTACCCGTTTTCCCCCTTCTATATCACAAATATTTTGCTGGAAGTCGTACGATGTTCAAAGAATAACACATGCCGAATTTCGAAAACTTACACTCTTATGGTTGTACAGATATGGGAAAAGTAATCGTTACACCCAATGGGCGGTACCCGTTTTCCCCCTTCTATATCACAAATATTTTGCTGGAAGTCGTACGATGTTCAAAGAATAACACATGTCGAATTTCGAAAACTTACACTCTTATGGTTGTACAGATATGAGAAAAGTAATCGTTACACCCAATGGGCGGTACCCGTTTTCCCCCTTCTATATCACAAATATTTTGCTGGAAGTCGTACGATGTTCAAAGAATAACACATGTCGAATTTCGAAAACTTACACTCTTATGGTTGTACAGATATGAGAAAAGTAATCGTTACACCCAATAGGCGGTACCCGTTTTCCCCCTTCTATATCACAAATATTTTGCTGGAATTCGCACGTTGTTCGAAATATAATATATGCCGAATTAAGCAAACTTCACTCTTATAGTTGTACAGATATGAGAAAACTAAAAGTTACATCCAATGGTTGTTACCCGTTTTCCCCCTTCTATATCACAAATATTTTGCTGGAAGTCGTACGATGTTCAAAGAATAACACATGTCGAATTTCGAAAACTTACACTCTTATGGTTGTACAGATATGAGAAAAGTAATCGTTACACCCAATGGGTGGTACCCGTTTTCCCCCTTCTATATCACAAATATTTTGCTGGAATTCGCACGTTGTTCGAAATATAATATATGCCGAATTAAGCAAACTTACACTCTTATAGTTGTGCAGATATGAGAAAAGTAAAAGTTACATCCAATGGTTGTTACCCGTTTTCCCCCTTCTATATCACAAATATTTAGCTGGAAGTCGTACGTTATTCAAAGAATAACACATGTCGAATTTCGAAAACTTACACTCTTATGGTTGTACAGATATGAGAAAAGTAATCGTTACACCCAATGGGCGGTACCCGTTTTCCCCCTTCTATATCACAAATATTTTGCTGGAAGTCGTACGATGTTCAAAGAATAACACATGTCGAATTTCGAAAACTTACACTCTTATGGTTGTACAGATATGAGAAAAGTAATCGTTACCCCCAATGGGCGGTACCCGTTTTCCCCCTTCTATATCACAAATATTTTGCTGAAAGTCGTACGATGTTCAAAGAATAACACATGTCGAATTTCGAAAACTTACACTCTTATGGTTGTACAGATATGAGAAAAGTAATCGTTACCCCCAATGGGCGGTACCCGTTTTCCCCCTTCTATATCACAAATATTTTGCTGAAAGTCGTACGATGTTCAAAGAATAACACATGTCGAATTTCGAAAACTTACACTCTTATGGTTGTACAGATATGAGAAAAGTAATCGTTACCCCCAATGGGCGGTACCCGTTTTCCCCCTTCTATATCACAAATATTTTGCTGAAAGTCGTACGATGTTCAAAGAATAACACATGTCGAATTTCGAAAACTTACACTCTTATGGTTGTACAGATATGAGAAAAGTAATCGTTACCCCCAATGGGCGGTACCCGTTTTCCCCCTTCTATATCACAAATATTTTGCTGGAAGTCGTACGATGTTCAAAGAATAACACATGTCGAATTTCGAAAACTTATACTCTTATGGTTGTACAGATATGAGAAAAGTAATCGTTACACCCAATGGGCGGTACCCGTTTTCCCCCTTCTATATCACAAATATTTTGCTGGAAGTCGTACGTTATTCAAAGAATAACACATGTCGAATTTCGAAAACTTACACTCTTATGGTTGTACAGATATGAGAAAAGTAATCGTTACACCCAATGGGTGGTACCCGTTTTCCCCCTTCTATATCACAAATATTTTGCTGGAAGTCGTACGATGTTCAAAGAATAACACATGTCGAATTTCGAAAACTTATACTCTTATGGTTGTACAGATATGAGAAAAGTAATCGTTACACCCAATGGGCGGTACCCGTTTTCCCCCTTCTATATCACAAATATTTTGGTGGAAGCCGCACGTTGTTCGAAATATAATATATGCCGAATTAAGCAAACTTCACTCTTATAGTTGTACAGATATGAGAAAACTAAAAGTTTCATCCAATGGTTGTTACCCGTTTTCCCCCTTCTATATCACAAATATTTTGCTGGAAGTCGTACGATGTTCAAAGAATAACACATGTCGAATTTCGAAAACGTACACTCTTATGGTTGTACAGATATGAGAAAAGTAATCGTTACACCCAATGGGCGGTACCCGTTTTCCCCCTTCTATATCACAAATATTTTGCTGGAAGTCGCACGTTGTTCGAAATATAATATATGCCGAATTAAGCAAACTTCACTCTTATAGTTGTACAGATATGAGAAAACTAAAAGTTACATCCAATGGTTGTTACCCGTTTTCCCCCTTCTATATCACAAATATTTTGCTGGAAGTCGTACGTTATTCAAAGAATAACACATGTCGAATTTCGAAAACTTACACTCTTATGGTTGTACAGATATGAGAAAAGTAATCGTTACACCCAATGGGCGGTACCCGTTTTCCCCCTTCTATATCACAAATATTTTGCTGGAAGTCGTACGATGTTCAAAGAATAACACATGTCGAATTTCGAAAACTTACACTCTTATGGTTGTACAGATATGAGAAAAGTAATCGTTACCCCCAATGGGCGGTACCCGTTTTCCCCCTTCTATATCACAAATATTTTGCTGAAAGTCGTACGATGTTCAAAGAATAACACATGTCGAATTTCGAAAACTTACACTCTTATGGTTGTACAGATATGAGAAAAGTAATCGTTACCCCCAATGGGCGGTACCCGTTTTCCCCCTTCTATATCACAAATATTTTGCTGAAAGTCGTACGATGTTCAAAGAATAACACATGTCGAATTTCGAAAACTTACACTCTTATGGTTGTACAGATATGAGAAAAGTAATCGTTACCCCCAATGGGCGGTACCCGTTTTCCCCCTTCTATATCACAAATATTTTGCTGAAAGTCGTACGATGTTCAAAGAATAACACATGTCGAATTTCGAAAACTTACACTCTTATGGTTGTACAGATATGAGAAAAGTAATCGTTACCCCCAATGGGCGGTACCCGTTTTCCCCCTTCTATATCACAAATATTTTGCTGGAAGTCGTACGATGTTCAAAGAATAACACATGTCGAATTTCGAAAACTTATACTCTTATGGTTGTACAGATATGAGAAAAGTAATCGTTACACCCAATGGGCGGTACCCGTTTTCCCCCTTCTATATCACAAATATTTTGCTGGAAGTCGTACGTTATTCAAAGAATAACACATGTCGAATTTCGAAAACTTACACTCTTATGGTTGTACAGATATGAGAAAAGTAATCGTTACACCCAATGGGTGGTACCCGTTTTCCCCCTTCTATATCACAAATATTTTGCTGGAAGTCGTACGATGTTCAAAGAATAACACATGTCGAATTTCGAAAACTTATACTCTTATGGTTGTACAGATATGAGAAAAGTAATCGTTACACCCAATGGGCGGTACCCGTTTTCCCCCTTCTATATCACAAATATTTTGGTGGAAGCCGCACGTTGTTCGAAATATAATATATGCCGAATTAAGCAAACTTCACTCTTATAGTTGTACAGATATGAGAAAACTAAAAGTTTCATCCAATGGTTGTTACCCGTTTTCCCCCTTCTATATCACAAATATTTTGCTGGAAGTCGTACGATGTTCAAAGAATAACACATGTCGAATTTCGAAAACGTACACTCTTATGGTTGTACAGATATGAGAAAAGTAATCGTTACACCCAATGGGCGGTACCCGTTTTCCCCCTTCTATATCACAAATATTTTGCTGGAAGTCGCACGTTGTTCGAAATATAATATATGCCGAATTAAGCTAACTTCACTCTTATAGTTGTACAGATATGAGAAAACTAAAAGTTACATCCAATGGTTGTTACCCGTTTTCCCCCTTCTATATCACAAATATTTTGCTGGAAGTCGTACGTTATTCAAAGAATAACACATGCCGAATTTCGAAAACTTACACTCTTATAGTTGTACAGATATGAGAAAAGTAATCGTTACACCCAATGGGCGGTACCGTTTCCGCCCTCCTATATCACAAATATTTTGCTGGAAGTCGCACGTTGTTCGAAATATAATATATGCCGAATTAAGCAAACTTCACTCTTATAGTTGTTGTACAGATATGAGAAAACTAAAAGTTACATCCAATGGTTGTTACCCGTTTTCCCCCTTCTATATTACAAATATTTTGCTGGAAGTCGTACGATGTTCAAAGAATAACACATGTCGAATTTCGAAAACTTACACTCTTATGGTTGTACAGATATGAGAAAAGTAATCGTTACACCCAATGGGTGGTACCCGTTTTCCCCCTTTTATATCACAGATATTTTGCTGGAAGTCGTACGATGTTCCAAGAATAACACATGTCGAATTTCGAAAACTTACACTCTTATGGTTGTACAGATATGAGAAAAGTAATCGTTACACCCAATGGGCGGTACCCGTTTTCCCCCTTCTATATCACAAATATTTTGCTGGAAGTCGCACGTTGTTCGAAATATAATATATGCCGAATTAAGCAAACTTTACTCTTATAGTTGTACAGATATGAGAAAACTAAAAGTTACATCCAATGGTTGTTACCCGTTTTCCCCCTTCTATATCAAATATTTTGCTGGAAGTCGTATGATGTTCAAAGAATAACACATGTCGAATTTGGAAAACTTACACTCCTATGGTTGTACAGATATGAGAAAAGTAATCGTTACACCCAATGGGCGGTACCCGTTTTCCCCCTTCTATATCACAAATATTTTGCTGGAAGTCGCACGTTGTTCGAAATATAATATATGCCGAATTAAGCAAACTTCACTCTTATAGTTGTACAGATATGAGAAAACTAAAAGTTACATCCAATGGTTGTTACCCGTTTTCCCCCTTTTATATCACAAATATTTTGCTGGAAGTCGTACGATGTTCAAAGAATAACACATGTCGAATTTCGAAAACTTACACTCTTATGGTTGTACAGATATGAGAAAAGTAATCGTTACACCCAATGGGCGGTACCCGTTTTCCCCCTTCTATATCACAAATATTTTGCTGGAAGTCGTACGATGTTCAAAGAATAACACATGTCGAATTTCGAAAACTTATACTCTTATGGTTGTACAGATATGAGAAAAGTAATCGTTACACCCAATGGGCGGTACCCGTTTTCCCCCTTCTATATCACAAATATTTTGCTGAAAGTCGCACGTTGTTCGAAATATAATATATGCCGAATTAAGCAAACTTCACTCTTATAGTTGTACAGATATGAGAAAACTAAAAGTTACATCCAATGGTTGTTACCCGTTTTCCCCCTTCTATATCACAAATATTTTGCTGGAAGTCGTACGATGTTCAAAGAATAACACATGTCGAATTTCGAAAACTTACACTCTTATGGTTGTACAGATATGAGAAAAGTAATCGTTACACCCAATGGGCGGTACCCGTTTTCCCCCTTCTATATCACAAATATTTTGCTGGAAGTCGTACGATGTTCAAAGAATAACACATGTCGAATTTCGAAAACTTAAACTCTTATGGTTGTACAGATATGAGAAAAGTAATCGTTACACCCAATGGGCGGTACCCGTTTTCCCCCTTCTATATCACAAATATTTTGCTGGAAGTCGCACGTTGTTCGAAATATAATATATGCCGAATTAAGCAAACTTCACTCTTATAGTTGTACAGATATGAGAAAACTAAAAGTTACATCCAATGGTTGTTACCCGTTTTCCCCCTTCTATATCACAAATATTTTGCTGGAAGTCGTACGTTATTCAAAGAATAACACATGCCGAATTTCGAAAACTTACACTCTTATAGTTGTACAGATATGAGAAAAGTAATCGTTACACCCAATGGGCGGTACCCGTTTTCCCCCTTCTATATCACAGATATTTTGCTGGAAGTCGTACGATGTTCCAAGAATAACACATGTCGAATTTCGAAAACTTACACTCTTATGGTTGTACAGATATGAGAAAAGTAATCGTTACACCCAATGGGCGGTACCCGTTTTCCCCCTTCTATATCACAAATATTTTGCTGGAAGTCGCACGTTGTTCGAAATATAATATATGCCGAATTAAGCAAACTTCACTCTTATAGTTGTACAGATATGAGAAAACTAAAAGTTACATCCAATGGTTGTTACCCGTTTTCCCCCTTCTATATTACAAATATTTTGCTGGAAGTCGTACGATGTTCAAAGAATAACACATGTCGAATTTCGAAAACTTACACTCTTATGGTTGTACAGATATGAGAAAAGTAATCGTTACACCCAATGGGCGGTACCCGTTTTCCCCCTTCTATATCACAGATATTTTGCTGGAAGTCGTACGATGTTCCAAGAATAACACATGTCGAATTTCGAAAACTTACACTCTTATGGTTGTACAGATATGAGAAAAGTAATCGTTACACCCAATGGGCGGTACCCGTTTTCCCCCTTCTATATCACAAATATTTTGCTGGAAGTCGCACGTTGTTCGAAATATAATATATTCCGAATTAAGCAAACTTCACTCTTATAGTTGTACAGATATGAGAAAACTAAAAGTTACATCCAATGGTTGTTACCCGTTTTCCCCCTTCTATATCTCAAATATTTTGCTGGAAGTCGTATGATGTTCAAAGAATAACACATGTCGAATTTGGAAAACTTACACTCTTATGGTTGTACAGATATGAGAAAAGTAATCGTTACCCCCAATGGGCGGTACCCGTTTTCCCCCTTCTATATCACAAATATTTTGCTACAGATATGAGAAAAGTAATCGTTACCCCCAATGGGCGGTACCCGTTTTCCCCCTTCTATATCACAAATATTTTGCTGAAAGTCGTACGATGTTCAAAGAATAACACATGTCGAATTTCGAAAACTTACACTCTTATGGTTGTACAGATATGAGAAAAGTAATCGTTACCCCCAATGGGCGGTACCCGTTTTCCCCCTTCTATATCACAAATATTTTGCTGAAAGTCGTACGATGTTCAAAGAATAACACATGTCGAATTTCGAAAACTTACACTCTTATGGTTGTACAGATATGAGAAAAGTAATCGTTACCCCCAATGGGCGGTACCCGTTTTCCCCCTTCTATATCACAAATATTTTGCTGAAAGTCGTACGATGTTCAAAGAATAACACATGTCGAATTTCGAAAACTTACACTCTTATGGTTGTACAGATATGAGAAAAGTAATCGTTACCCCCAATGGGCGGTACCCGTTTTCCCCCTTCTATATCACAAATATTTTGCTGGAAGTCGTACGATGTTCAAAGAATAACACATGTCGAATTTCGAAAACTTACACTCTTATGGTTGTACAGATATGAGAAAAGTAATCGTTACCCCCAATGGGCGGTACCCGTTTTCCCCCTTCTATATCACAAATATTTTGCTGAAAGTCGTACGATGTTCAAAGAATAACACATGTCGAATTTCGAAAACTTACACTCTTATGGTTGTACAGATATGAGAAAAGTAATCGTTACCCCCAATGGGCGGTACCCGTTTTCCCCCTTCTATATCACAAATATTTTGCTGGAAGTCGTACGATGTTCAAAGAATAACACATGTCGAATTTCGAAAACTTAAACTCTTATGGTTGTACAGATATGAGAAAAGTAATCGTTACACCCAATGGGCGGTACCCGTTTTCCCCCTTCTATATCACAAATATTTATGCTGGAAGTCGCACGTTGTTCGAAATATAATATATGCCGAATTAAGCAAACTTCACTCTTATAGTTGTACAGATATGAGAAAACTAAAAGTTACATCCAATGGTTGTTACCCGTTTTCCCCCTTCTATATCACAAATATTTTGCTGGAAGTCGTACGTTATTCAAAGAATAACACATGCCGAATTTCGAAAACTTACACTCTTATAGTTGTACAGATATGAGAAAAGTAATCGTTACACCCAATGGGCGGTACCCGTTTTCCCCCTTCTATATCACAGATATTTTGCTGGAAGTCGTACGATGTTCCAAGAATAACACATGTCGAATTTCGAAAACTTACACTCTTATAGTTGTACAGATATGAGAAAAGTAATCGTTACACCCAATGGGCGGTACCCGTTTTCCCCCTTCTATATCACAAATATTTTGCTGGAAGTCGCACGTTGTTCGAAATATAATATATGCCGAATTAAGCAAACTTCACTCTTATAGTTGTACAGATATGAGAAAACTAAAAGTTACATCCAATGGTTGTTACCCGTTTTCCCCCTTCTATATTACAAATATTTTGCTGGAAGTCGTACGATGTTCAAAGAATAACACATGTCGAATTTCGAAAACTTACACTCTTATGGTTGTACAGATATGAGAAAAGTAATCGTTACACCCAATGGGCGGTACCCGTTTTCCCCCTTCTATATCACAGATATTTTGCTGGAAGTCGTACGATGTTCCAAGAATAACACATGTCGAATTTCGAAAACTTACACTCTTATGGTTGTACAGATATGAGAAAAGTAATCGTTACACCCAATGGGCGGTACCCGTTTTCCCCCTTCTATATCACAAATATTTTGCTGGAAGTCGCACGTTGTTCGAAATATAATATATTCCGAATTAAGCAAACTTCACTCTTATAGTTGTACAGATATGAGAAAACTAAAAGTTACATCCAATGGTTGTTACCCGTTTTCCCCCTTCTATATCTCAAATATTTTGCTGGAAGTCGTATGATGTTCAAAGAATAACACATGTCGAATTTGGAAAACTTACACTCTTATGGTTGTACAGATATGAGAAAAGTAATCGTTACCCCCAATGGGCGGTACCCGTTTTCCCCCTTCTATATCACAAATATTTTGCTGAAAGTCGTACGATGTTCAAAGAATAACACATGTCGAATTTCGAAAACTTACACTCTTATGGTTGTACAGATATGAGAAAAGTAATCGTTACCCCCAATGGGCGGTACCCGTTTTCCCCCTTCTATATCACAAATATTTTGCTGAAAGTCGTACGATGTTCAAAGAATAACACATGTCGAATTTCGAAAACTTACACTCTTATGGTTGTACAGATATGAGAAAAGTAATCGTTACCCCCAATGGGCGGTACCCGTTTTCCCCCTTCTATATCACAAATATTTTGCTGAAAGTCGTACGATGTTCAAAGAATAACACATGTCGAATTTCGAAAACTTACACTCTTATGGTTGTACAGATATGAGAAAAGTAATCGTTACCCCCAATGGGCGGTACCCGTTTTCCCCCTTCTATATCACAAATATTTTGCTGAAAGTCGTACGATGTTCAAAGAATAACACATGTCGAATTTCGAAAACTTACACTCTTATGGTTGTACAGATATGAGAAAAGTAATCGTTACCCCCAATGGGCGGTACCCGTTTTCCCCCTTCTATATCACAAATATTTTGCTGGAAGTCGTACGATGTTCAAAGAATAACACATGTCGAATTTCGAAAACTTACACTCTTATGGTTGTACAGATATGAGAAAAGTAATCGTTACCCCCAATGGGCGGTACCCGTTTTCCCCCTTCTATATCACAAATATTTTGCTGAAAGTCGTACGATGTTCAAAGAATAACACATGTCGAATTTCGAAAACTTACACTCTTATGGTTGTACAGATATGAGAAAAGTAATCGTTACCCCCAATGGGCGGTACCCGTTTTCCCCCTTCTATATCACAAATATTTTGCTGAAAGTCGTACGATGTTCAAAGAATAACACATGTCGAATTTCGAAAACTTACACTCTTATGGTTGTACAGATATGAGAAAAGTAATCGTTACCCCCAATGGGCGGTACCCGTTTTCCCCCTTCTATATCACAAATATTTTGCTGGAAGTCGTACGATGTTCAAAGAATAACACATGTCGAATTTCGAAAACTTAAACTCTTATGGTTGTACAGATATGAGAAAAGTAATCGTTACACCCAATGGGCGGTACCCGTTTTCCCCCTTCTATATCACAAATATTTATGCTGGAAGTCGCACGTTGTTCGAAATATAATATATGCCGAATTAAGCAAACTTCACTCTTATAGTTGTACAGATATGAGAAAACTAAAAGTTACATCCAATGGTTGTTACCCGTTTTCCCCCTTCTATATCACAAATATTTTGCTGGAAGTCGTACGTTATTCAAAGAATAACACATGCCGAATTTCGAAAACTTACACTCTTATAGTTGTACAGATATGAGAAAAGTAATCGTTACACCCAATGGGCGGTACCCGTTTTCCCCCTTCTATATCACAGATATTTTGCTGGAAGTCGTACGATGTTCCAAGAATAACACATGTCGAATTTCGAAAACTTACACTCTTATGGTTGTACAGATATGAGAAAAGTAATCGTTACACCCAATGGGCGGTACCCGTTTTCCCCCTTCTATATCACAAATATTTTGCTGGAAGTCGCACGTTGTTCGAAATATAATATATGCCGAATTAAGCAAACTTCACTCTTATAGTTGTACAGATATGAGAAAACTAAAAGTTACATCCAATGGTTGTTACCCGTTTTCCCCCTTCTATATTACAAATATTTTGCTGGAAGTCGTACGATGTTCAAAGAATAACACATGTCGAATTTCGAAAACTTACACTCTTATGGTTGTACAGATATGAGAAAAGTAATCGTTACACCCAATGGGCGGTACCCGTTTTCCCCCTTCTATATCACAGATATTTTGCTGGAAGTCGTACGATGTTCCAAGAATAACACATGTCGAATTTCGAAAACTTACACTCTTATGGTTGTACAGATATGAGAAAAGTAATCGTTACACCCAATGGGCGGTACCCGTTTTCCCCCTTCTATATCACAAATATTTTGCTGGAAGTCGCACGTTGTTCGAAATATAATATATTCCGAATTAAGCAAACTTCACTCTTATAGTTGTACAGATATGAGAAAACTAAAAGTTACATCCAATGGTTGTTACCCGTTTTCCCCCTTCTATATCTCAAATATTTTGCTGGAAGTCGTATGATGTTCAAAGAATAACACATGTCGAATTTGGAAAACTTACACTCTTATGGTTGTACAGATATGAGAAAAGTAATCGTTACCCCCAATGGGCGGTACCCGTTTTCCCCCTTCTATATCACAAATATTTTGCTGAAAGTCGTACGATGTTCAAAGAATAACACATGTCGAATTTCGAAAACTTACACTCTTATGGTTGTACAGATATGAGAAAAGTAATCGTTACCCCCAATGGGCGGTACCCGTTTTCCCCCTTCTATATCACAAATATTTTGCTGAAAGTCGTACGATGTTCAAAGAATAACACATGTCGAATTTCGAAAACTTACACTCTTATGGTTGTACAGATATGAGAAAAGTAATCGTTACCCCCAATGGGCGGTACCCGTTTTCCCCCTTCTATATCACAAATATTTTGCTGAAAGTCGTACGATGTTCAAAGAATAACACATGTCGAATTTCGAAAACTTACACTCTTATGGTTGTACAGATATGAGAAAAGTAATCGTTACCCCCAATGGGCGGTACCCGTTTTCCCCCTTCTATATCACAAATATTTTGCTGAAAGTCGTACGATGTTCAAAGAATAACACATGTCGAATTTCGAAAACTTACACTCTTATGGTTGTACAGATATGAGAAAAGTAATCGTTACCCCCAATGGGCGGTACCCGTTTTCCCCCTTCTATATCACAAATATTTTGCTGGAAGTCGTACGATGTTCAAAGAATAACACATGTCGAATTTCGAAAACTTACACTCTTATGGTTGTACAGATATGAGAAAAGTAATCGTTACCCCCAAAGGGCGGTACCCGTTTTCCCCCTTCTATATCACAAATATTTTGCTGAAAGTCGTACGATGTTCAAAGAATAACACATGTCGAATTTCGAAAACTTACACTCTTATGGTTGTACAGATATGAGAAAAGTAATCGTTACCCCCAATGGGCGGTACCCGTTTTCCCCCTTCTATATCACAAATATTTTGCTGAAAGTCGTACGATGTTCAAAGAATAACACATGTCGAATTTCGAAAACTTACACTCTTATGGTTGTACAGATATGAGAAAAGTAATCGTTATCCCCAATGGGCGGTACCCGTTTTCCCCCTTCTATATCACAGATATTTTGCTGGAAGTCGTACGATGTTCAAAGAATAACACATGTCGAATTTCGAAAACTTAAACTCTTATGGTTGTACAGATATGAGAAAAGTAATCGTTACACCCAATGGGCGGTACCCGTTTTCCCCCTTCTATATCACAAATATTTATGCTGGAAGTCGCACGTTGTTCGAAATATAATATATGCCGAATTAAGCAAACTTCACTCTTATAGTTGTACAGATATGAGAAAACTAAAAGTTACATCCAATGGTTGTTACCCGTTTTCCCCCTTCTATATCACAAATATTTTGCTGGAAGTCGTACGTTATTCAAAGAATAACACATGCCGAATTTCGAAAACTTACACTCTTATAGTTGTACAGATATGAGAAAAGTAATCGTTACACCCAATGGGCGGTACCCGTTTTCCCCCTTCTATATCACAGATATTTTGCTGGAAGTCGTACGATGTTCCAAGAATAACACATGTCGAATTTCGAAAACTTACACTCTTATGGTTGTACAGATATGAGAAAAGTAATCGTTACACCCAATGGGCGGTACCCGTTTTCCCCCTTCTATATCACAAATATTTTGCTGGAAGTCGCACGTTGTTCGAAATATAATATATGCCGAATTAAGCAAACTTCACTCTTATAGTTGTACAGATATGAGAAAACTAAAAGTTACATCCAATGGTTGTTACCCGTTTTCCCCCTTCTATATTACAAATATTTTGCTGGAAGTCGTACGATGTTCAAAGAATAACACATGTCGAATTTCGAAAACTTACACTTTTATGGTTGTACAGATATGAGAAAAGTAATCGTTACACCCAATGGGCGGTACCCGTTTTCCCCCTTCTATATCACAGATATTTTGCTGGAAGTCGTACGATGTTCCAAGAATAACACATGTCGAATTTCGAAAACTTACACTCTTATGGTTGTACAGATATGAGAAAAGTAATCGTTACACCCAATGGGCGGTACCCGTTTTCCCCCTTCTATATCACAAATATTTTGCTGGAAGTCGCACGTTGTTCGAAATATAATATATTCCGAATTAAGCAAACTTCACTCTTATAGTTGTACAGATATGAGAAAACTAAAAGTTACATCCAATGGTTGTTACCCGTTTTCCCCCTTCTATATCTCAAATATTTTGCTGGAAGTCGTATGATGTTCAAAGAATAACACATGTCGAATTTGGAAAACTTACACTCTTATGGTTGTACAGATATGAGAAAAGTAATCGTTACCCCCAATGGGCGGTACCCGTTTTCCCCCTTCTATATCACAAATATTTTGCTGAAAGTCGTACGATGTTCAAAGAATAACACATGTCGAATTTCGAAAACTTACACTCTTATGGTTGTACAGATATGAGAAAAGTAATCGTTACCCCCAATGGGCGGTACCCGTTTTCCCCCTTCTATATCACAAATATTTTGCTGAAAGTCGTACGATGTTCAAAGAATAACACATGTCGAATTTCGAAAACTTACACTCTTATGGTTGTACAGATATGAGAAAAGTAATCGTTACCCCCAATGGGCGGTACCCGTTTTCCCCCTTCTATATCACAAATATTTTGCTGAAAGTCGTACGATGTTCAAAGAATAACACATGTCGAATTTCGAAAACTTACACTCTTATGGTTGTACAGATATGAGAAAAGTAATCGTTACCCCCAATGGGCGGTACCCGTTTTCCCCCTTCTATATCACAAATATTTTGCTGAAAGTCGTACGATGTTCAAAGAATAACACATGTCGAATTTCGAAAACTTACACTCTTATGGTTGTACAGATATGAGAAAAGTAATCGTTACCCCCAATGGGCGGTACCCGTTTTCCCCCTTCTATATCACAAATATTTTGCTGGAAGTCGTACGATGTTCAAAGAATAACACATGTCGAATTTCGAAAACTTACACTCTTATGGTTGTACAGATATGAGAAAAGTAATCGTTACCCCCAATGGGCGGTACCCGTTTTCCCCCTTCTATATCACAAATATTTTGCTGAAAGTCGTACGATGTTCAAAGAATAACACATGTCGAATTTCGAAAACTTACACTCTTATGGTTGTACAGATATGAGAAAAGTAATCGTTACCCCCAATGGGCGGTACCCGTTTTCCCCCTTCTATATCACAAATATTTTGCTGAAAGTCGTACGATGTTCAAAGAATAACACATGTCGAATTTCGAAAACTTACACTCTTATGGTTGTACAGATATGAGAAAAGTAATCGTTATCCCCAATGGGCGGTACCCGTTTTCCCCCTTCTATATCACAAATATTTTGCTGAAAGTCGTACGATGTTCAAAGAATAACACATGTCGAATTTCGAAAACTTACACTCTTATGGTTGTACAGATATGAGAAAAGTAATCGTTACCCCCAATGGGCGGTACCCGTTTTCCCCCTTCTATATCACAAATATTTTGCTGAAAGTCGTACGATGTTCAAAGAATAACACATGTCGAATTTCGAAAACTTACACTCTTATGGTTGTACAGATATGAGAAAAGTAATCGTTACACCCAATGGGCGGTACCCGTTTTCCCCCTTCTATATCACAAATATTTTGCTGAAAGTCGTACGATGTTCAAAGAATAACACATGTCGAATTTCGAAAACTTACACTCTTATGGTTGTACAGATATGAGAAAAGTAATCGTTACCCCCAATGGGCGGTACCCGTTTTCCCCCTTCTATATCACAAATATTTTGCTGGAATTCGCACGTTGTTCGAAATATAATATATGCCGAATTAAGCAAACTTACACTCTTATAGTTGTACAGATATGAGAAAAGTAAAAGTTACATCCAATGGTTGTTACCCGTTTTCCCCCTTCTATATCACAAATATTTAGCTGGAAGTCGTACGTTATTCAAAGAATAACACATGTCGAATTTCGAAAACTTACACTCTTATGGTTGTACAGATATGAGAAAAGTAATCGTTACCCCCAATGGGCGGTACCCGTTTTCCCCCTTCTATATCACAAATATTTTTCTGGAATTCGCACGTTGTTCGAAATATAATATATGCCGAATTAAGCAAACTTACACTCTTATAGTTGTACAGATATGAGAAAAGTAAAAGTTACATCCAATGGTTGTTACCCGTTTTCCCCCTTCTATATCACAAATATTTAGCTGGAAGTCGTACGTTATTCAAAGAATAACACATGTCGAATTTCGAAAACTTACACTCTTATGGTTGTACAGATATGAGAAAAGTAATCGTTACCCCCAATGGGCGGTACCCGTTTTCCCCCTTCTATATCACAAATATTTTGCTGGAATTCGCACGTTGTTCGAAATATAATATATGCCGAATTAAGCAAACTTACACTCTTATAGTTGTACAGATATGAGAAAAGTAAAAGTTACATCCAATGGTTGTTACCCGTTTTCCCCCTTCTATATCACAAATATTTAGCTGGAAGTCGTACGTTATTCAAAGAATAACACATGTCGAATTTCGAAAACTTACACTCTTATGGTTGTACAGATATGAGAAAAGTAATCGTTACCCCCAATGGGCGGTACCCGTTTTCCCCCTTCTATATCACAAATATTTTGCTGGAATTCGCACGTTGTTCGAAATATAATATATGCCGAATTAAGCAAACTTACACTCTTATAGTTGTACAGATATGAGAAAAGTAAAAGTTACATCCAATGGTTGTTACCCGTTTTCCCCCTTCTATATCACAAATATTTAGCTGGAAGTCGTACGTTATTCAAAGAATAACACATGTCGAATTTCGAAAACTTACACTCTTATGGTTGTACAGATATGAGAAAAGTAATCGTTACCCCCAATGGGCGGTACCCGTTTTCCCCCTTCTATATCACAAATATTTTGCTGGAATTCGCACGTTGTTCGAAATATAATATATGCCGAATTAAGCAAACTTACACTCTTATAGTTGTACAGATATGAGAAAAGTAAAAGTTACATCCAATGGTTGTTACCCGTTTTCCCCCTTCTATATCACAAATATTTAGCTGGAAGTCGTACGTTATTCAAAGAATAACACATGTCGAATTTCGAAAACTTACACTCTTATGGTTGTACAGATATGAGAAAAGTAATCGTTACCCCCAATGGGCGGTACCCGTTTTCCCCCTTCTATATCACAAATATTTTGCTGGAATTCGCACGTTGTTCGAAATATAATATATGCCGAATTAAGCAAACTTACACTCTTATAGTTGTACAGATATGAGAAAAGTAAAAGTTACATCCAATGGTTGTTACCCGTTTTCCCCCTTCTATATCACAAATATTTAGCTGGAAGTCGTACGTTATTCAAAGAATAACACATGTCGAATTTCGAAAACTTACACTCTTATGGTTGTACAGATATGAGAAAAGTAATCGTTACACCCAATGGGCGGTACCCGTTTTCCCCCTTCTATATCACAAATATTTTGCTGGAATTCGCACGTTGTTCGAAATATAATATATGCCGAATTAAGCAAACTTCACTCTTATAGTTGTACAGATATGAGAAAACTAAAAGTTTCATCCAATGGTTGTTACCCGTTGTCCCCCTTCTATATCACAAATATTTTGCTGGAAGTCGTACGATGTTCAAAGAATAACACATGTCGAATTTCGAAAACGTACACTCTTATGGTTGTACAGATATGAGAAAAGTAATCGTTACACCCAATGGGCGGTACCCGTTTTCCCCCTTCTATATCACAAATATTTTGCTGGAAGTCGCACGTTGTTCGAAATATAATATATGCCGAATTAAGCAAACTTCACTCTTATAGTTGTACAGATATGAGAAAACTAAAAGTTACATCCAATGGTTGTTACCCGTTTTCCCCCTTCTATATCACAAATATTTTGCTGGAAGTCGTACGATGTTCAAAGAATAACACATGTCGAATTTCGAAAACTTAAACTCTTATGGTTGTACAGATATGAGAAAAGTAATCGTTACACCCAATGGGCGGTACCCGTTTTCCCCCTTCTATATCACAAATATTTATGCTGGAAGTCGCACGTTGTTCGAAATATAATATATGCCGAATTAAGCAAACTTCACTCTTATAGTTGTACAGATATGAGAAAACTAAAAGTTACATCCAATGGTTGTTACCCGTTTTCCCCCTTCTATATCACAAATATTTTGCTGGAAGTCGTACGTTATTCAAAGAATAACACATGCCGAATTTCGAAAACTTACACTCTTATAGTTGTACAGATATGAGAAAAGTAATCGTTACACCCAATGGGCGGTACCGTTTCCGCCCTCCTATAACACAAATATTTTGCTGGAAGTCGCACGTTGTTCGAAATATAATATATGCCGAATTAAGCAAACTTCACTCTTATAGTTGTTGTACAGATATGAGAAAACTAAAAGTTACATCCAATGGTTGTTACCCGTTTTCCCCCTTCTATATTACAAATATTTTGCTGGAAGTCGTACGATGTTCAAAGAATAACACATGTCGAATTTCGAAAACTTACACTCTTATGGTTGTACAGATATGAGAAAAGTAATCGTTACACCCAATGGGTGGTACCCGTTTTCCCCCTTCTATATCACAGATATTTTGCTGGAAGTCGTACGATGTTCCAAGAATAACACATGTCGAATTTCGAAAACTTACACTCTTATGGTTGTACAGATATGAGAAAAGTAATCGTTACACCCAATGGGCGGTACCCGTTTTCCCCCTTCTATATCACAAATATTTTGCTGGAAGTCGCACGTTGTTCGAAATATAATATATGCCGAATTAAGCAAACTTTACTCTTATAGTTGTACAGATATGAGAAAACTAAAAGTTACATCCAATGGTTGTTACCCGTTTTCCCCCTTCTATATCACAAATATTTTGCTGGAAGTCGTACGATGTTCAAAGAATAACACATGTCGAATTTCGAAAACTTAAACTCTTATGGTTGTACAGATATGAGAAAAGTAATCGTTACACCCAATGGGCGGTACCCGTTTTCCCACTTCTATATCACAAATATTTATGCTGGAAGTCGCACGTTGTTCGAAATATAATATATGCCGAATTAAGCAAACTTCACTCTTATAGTTGTACAGATATGAGAAAACTAAAAGTTACATCCAATGGTTGTTACCCGTTTTCCCCCTTCTATATCACAAATATTTTGCTGGAAGTCGTACGTTATTCAAAGAATAACACATGCCGAATTAAGCAAACTTCACTCTTATAGTTGTACAGATATGAGAAAACTAAAAGTTACATCCAATGGTTGTTACCCGTTTTCCCCCTTCTATATCACAAATATTTTGCTGAAAGTCGTACGATGTTCAAAGAATAACACATGTCGAATTTCGAAAACTTACACTCTTATGGTTGTACAGATATGAGAAAAGTAATCGTTACCCCCAATGGGCGGTACCCGTTTTCCCCCTTCTATATCACAAATATTTTGCTGAAAGTCGTACGATGTTCAAAGAATAACACATGTCGAATTTCGAAAACTTACACTCTTATGGTTGTACAGATATGAGAAAAGTAATCGTTACCCCCAATGGGCGGTACCCGTTTTCCCCCTTCTATATCACAAATATTTTGCTGAAAGTCGTACGATGTTCAAAGAATAACACATGTCGAATTTCGAAAACTTACACTCTTATGGTTGTACAGATATGAGAAAAGTAATCGTTACCCCCAATGGGCGGTACCCGTTTTCCCCCTTCTATATCACAAATATTTTGCTGAAAGTCGTACGATGTTCAAAGAATAACACATGTCGAATTTCGAAAACTTACACTCTTATGGTTGTACAGATATGAGAAAAGTAATCGTTACCCCCAATGGGCGGTACCCGTTTTCCCCCTTCTATATCACAAATATTTTGCTGAAAGTCGTACGATGTTCAAAGAATAACACATGTCGAATTTCGAAAACTTACACTCTTATGGTTGTACAGATATGAGAAAAGTAATCGTTACCCCCAATGGGCGGTACCCGTTTTCCCCCTTCTATATCACAAATATTTTGCTGAAAGTCGTACGATGTTCAAAGAATAACACATGTCGAATTTCGAAAACTTACACTCTTATGGTTGTACAGATATGAGAAAAGTAATCGTTACCCCCAATGGGCGGTACCCGTTTTCACCCTTCTATATCACAAATATTTTGCTGAAAGTCGTACGATGTTCAAAGAATAACACATGTCGAATTTCGAAAACTTACACTCTTATGGTTGTACAGATATGAGAAAAGTAATCGTTACCCCCAATGGGCGGTACCCGTTTTCCCCCTTCTATATCACAAATATTTTGCTGAAAGTCGTACGATGTTCAAAGAATAACACATGTCGAATTTCGAAAACTTACACTCTTATGGTTGTACAGATATGAGAAAAGTAATCGTTACCCCCAATGGGCGGTACCCGTTTTCCCCCTTCTATATCACAAATATTTTGCTGGAATTCGCACGTTGTTCGAAATATAATATATGCCGAATTAAGCAAACTTACACTCTTATAGTTGTACAGATATGAGAAAAGTAAAAGTTACATCCAATGGTTGTTACCCGTTTTCCCCCTTCTATATCACAAATATTTAGCTGGAAGTCGTACGATGTTCAAAGAATAACACATGTCGAATTTCGAAAACTTACACTCTTATGGTTGTACAGATATGAGAAAAGTAATCGTTACACCCAATGGGCGGTACCCGTTTTCCCCCTTCTATATCACAAATATTTTGCTGGAAGTCGTACGATGTTCAAAGAATAACACATGTCGAATTTCGAAAACTTATACTCTTATGGTTGTACAGATATGAGAAAAGTAATCGTTACACCCAATGGGCGGTACCCGTTTTCCCCCTTCTATATCACAAATATTTTGGTGGAAGCCGCACGTTGTTCGAAATATAATATATGCCGAATTAAGCAAACTTCACTCTTATAGTTGTACAGATATGAGAAAACTAAAAGTTTCATCTAATGGTTGTTACCCGTTTTCCCCCTTCTATATCACAAATATTTTGCTGGAAGTCGTACGATGTTCAAAGAATAACACATGTCGAATTTCGAAAACTTAAACTCTTATGGTTGTACAGATATGAGAAAAGTAATCGTTACACCCAATGGGCGGTACCCGTTTTCCCCCTTCTATATCACAAATATTTATGCTGGAAGTCGCACGTTGTTCGAAATATAATATATGCCGAATTAAGCAAACTTCACTCTTATAGTTGTACAGATATGAGAAAACTAAAAGTTACATCCAATGGTTGTTACCCGTTTCCCCCTTCTATATCACAAATATTTTGCTGGAAGTCGTACGTTATTCAAAGAATAACACATGCCGAATTTCGAAAACTTACACTCTTATAGTTGCACAGATATGAGAAAAGTAATCGTTACACCCAATGGGCGGTACCGTTTCCGCCCTCCTATATCACAAATATTTTGCTGGAAGTCGCACGTTGTTCGAAATATAATATATGCCGAATTAAGCAAACTTCACTCTTATAGTTGTTGTACAGATATGAGAAAACTAAAAGTTACATCCAATGGTTGTTACCCGTTTTCCCCCTTCTATATTACAAATATTTTGCTGGAAGTCGTACGATGTTCAAAGAATAACACATGTCGAATTTCGAAAACTTACACTCTTATGGTTGTACAGATATGAGAAAAGTAATCGTTACACCCAATGGGCGGTACCCGTTTTCCCCCTTCTATATCACAAATATTTTGCTGGAAGTCGCACGTTGTTCGAAATATAATATATGCCGAATTAAGCAAACTTCACTCTTATAGTTGTACAGATATGAGAAAACTAAAAGTTACATCCAATGGTTGTTACCCGTTTTCCCCCTTCTATATTACAAATATTTTGCTGGAAGTCGTACCATGTTCAAAGAATAACACATGTCGAATTTCGAAAACTTATACTCTTATGGTTGTACAGATATGAGAAAAGTAATCGTTACACCCAATGGGCGGTACCCGTTTTCCCCCTTCTATATCACAAATATTTTGCTGGAAGTCGTACGATGTTCAAAGAATAACACATGTCGAATTTCGAAAACTTATACTCTTATGGTTGTACAGATATGAGAAAAGTAATCGTTACACCCAATGGGCGGTACCCGTTTTCCCCCTTCTATATCACAAATATTTTGCTGGAAGTCGCACGTTGTTCGAAATATAATATATGCCGAATTAAGCAAACTTCACTCTTATAGTTGTACAGATATGAGAAAACTAAAAGTTACATCCAATGGTTGTTACCCGTTTTCCCCCTTCTATATTACAAATATTTTGCTGGAAGTCGTACCATGTTCAAAGAATAACACATGTCGAATTTCGAAAACTTATACTCTTATGGTTGTACAGATATGAGAAAAGTAATCGTTACACCCAATGGGCGGTACCCGTTTTCCCCCTTCTATATCACAAATATTTTGCTGGAAGTCGCACGTTGTTCGAAATATAATATATGCCGAATTAAGCAAACTTCACTCTTATAGTTGTACAGATATGAGAAAACTAAAAGTTACATCCAATGGTTGTTACCCGTTTTCCCCCTTCTATATTACAAATATTTTGCTGGAAGTCGTACCATGTTCAAAGAATAACACATGTCGAATTTCGAAAACTTATACTCTTATGGTTGTACAGATATGAGAAAAGTAATCGTTACACCCAATGGGCGGTACCCGTTTTCCCCCTTCTATATCACAAATATTTTGCTGGAAGTCGCACGTTGTTCGAAATATAATATATGCCGAATTAAGCAAACTTCACTCTTATAGTTGTACAGATATGAGAAAACTAAAAGTTACATCCAATGGTTGTTACCCGTTTTCCCCCTTCTATATTACAAATATTTTGCTGGAAGTCGTACCATGTTCAAAGAATAACACATGTCGAATTTCGAAAACTTATACTCTTATGGTTGTACAGATATGAGAAAAGTAATCGTTACACCCAATGGGCGGTACCCGTTTTCCCCCTTCTATATCACAAATATTTTGCTGGAAGTCGCACGTTGTTCGAAATATAATATATGCCGAATTAAGCAAACTTCACTCTTATAGTTGTACAGATATGAGAAAACTAAAAGTTACATCCAATGGTTGTTACCCGTTTTCCCCCTTCTATATTACAAATATTTTGCTGGAAGTCGTACCATGTTCAAAGAATAACACATGTCGAATTTCGAAAACTTATACTCTTATGGTTGTACAGATATGAGAAAAGTAATCGTTACACCCAATGGGCGGTACCCGTTTTCCCCCTTCTATATCACAAATATTTTGCTGGAAGTCGCACGTTGTTCGAAATATAATATATGCCGAATTAAGCAAACTTCACTCTTATAGTTGTACAGATATGAGAAAACTAAAAGTTACATCCAATGGTTGTTACCCGTTTTCCCCCTTCTATATTACAAATATTTTGCTGGAAGTCGTACCATGTTCAAAGAATAACACATGTCGAATTTCGAAAACTTATACTCTTATGGTTGTACAGATATGAGAAAAGTAATCGTTACACCCAATGGGCGGTACCCGTTTTCCCCCTTCTATATCACAAATATTTTGCTGGAAGTCGCACGTTGTTCGAAATATAATATATGCCGAATTAAGCAAACTTCACTCTTATAGTTGTACAGATATGAGAAAACTAAAAGTTACATCCAATGGTTGTTACCCGTTTTCCCCCTTCTATATTACAAATATTTTGCTGGAAGTCGTACCATGTTCAAAGAATAACACATGTCGAATTTCGAAAACTTATACTCTTATGGTTGTACAGATATGAGAAAAGTAATCGTTACACCCAATGGGCGGTACCCGTTTTCCCCCTTCTATATCACAAATATTTTGCTGGAAGTCGCACGTTGTTCGAAATATAATATATGCCGAATTAAGCAAACTTCACTCTTATAGTTGTACAGATATGAGAAAACTAAAAGTTACATCCAATGGTTGTTACCCGTTTTCCCCCTTCTATATTACAAATATTTTGCTGGAAGTCGTACCATGTTCAAAGAATAACACATGTCGAATTTCGAAAACTTATACTCTTATGGTTGTACAGATATGAGAAAAGTAATCGTTACACCCAATGGGCGGTACCCGTTTTCCCCCTTCTATATCACAAATATTTTGCTGGAAGTCGCACGTTGTTCGAAATATAATATATGCCGAATTAAGCAAACTTCACTCTTATAGTTGTACAGATATGAGAAAACTAAAAGTTACATCCAATGGTTGTTACCCGTTTTCCCCCTTCTATATTACAAATATTTTGCTGGAAGTCGTACCATGTTCAAAGAATAACACATGTCGAATTTCGAAAACTTATACTCTTATGGTTGTACAGATATGAGAAAAGTAATCGTTACACCCAATGGGCGGTACCCGTTTTCCCCCTTCTATATCACAAATATTTTGCTGGAAGTCGCACGTTGTTCGAAATATAATATATGCCGAATTAAGCAAACTTCACTCTTATAGTTGTACAGATATGAGAAAACTAAAAGTTACATCCAATGGTTGTTACCCGTTTTCCCCCTTCTATATTACAAATATTTTGCTGGAAGTCGTACCATGTTCAAAGAATAACACATGTCGAATTTCGAAAACTTATACTCTTATGGTTGTACAGATATGAGAAAAGTAATCGTTACACCCAATGGGCGGTACCCGTTTTCCCCCTTCTATATCACAAATATTTTGCTGGAAGTCGCACGTTGTTCGAAATATAATATATGCCGAATTAAGCAAACTTCACTCTTATAGTTGTACAGATATGAGAAAACTAAAAGTTACATCCAATGGTTGTTACCCGTTTTCCCCCTTCTATATTACAAATATTTTGCTGGAAGTCGTACCATGTTCAAAGAATAACACATGTCGAATTTCGAAAACTTATACTCTTATGGTTGTACAGATATGAGAAAAGTAATCGTTACACCCAATGGGCGGTACCCGTTTTCCCCCTTCTATATCACAAATATTTTGCTGGAAGTCGCACGTTGTTCGAAATATAATATATGCCGAATTAAGCAAACTTCACTCTTATAGTTGTACAGATATGAGAAAACTAAAAGTTACATCCAATGGTTGTTACCCGTTTTCCCCCTTCTATATTACAAATATTTTGCTGGAAGTCGTACCATGTTCAAAGAATAACACATGTCGAATTTCGAAAACTTATACTCTTATGGTTGTACAGATATGAGAAAAGTAATCGTTACACCCAATGGGCGGTACCCGTTTTCCCCCTTCTATATCACAAATATTTTGCTGGAAGTCGTACGATGTTCAAAGAATAACACATGTCGAATTTCGAAAACTTATACTCTTATGGTTGTACAGATATGAGAAAAGTAATCGTTACACCCAATGGGCGGTACCCGTTTTCCCCCTTCTATATCACAAATATTTTGCTGGAAGTCGCACGTTGTTCGAAATATAATATATGCCGAATTAAGCAAACTTCACTCTTATAGTTGTACAGATATGAGAAAACTAAAAGTTACATCCAATGGTTGTTACCCGTTTTCCCCCTTCTATATCACAAATATTTTGCTGGAAGTCGTACGATGTTCAAAGAATAACACATGTCGAATTTCGAAAACTTACACTCTTATGGTTGTACAGATATGAGAAAAGTAATCGTTACACCCAATGGGTGGTACCCGTTTTCCCCCTTCTATATCACAGATATTTTGCTGGAAGTCGTACGATGTTCCAAGAATAACACATGTCGAATTTCGAAAACTTACACTCTTATGGTTGTACAGATATGAGAAAAGTAATCGTTACACCCAATGGGCGGTACCCGTTTTCCCCCTTCTATATCACAAATATTTTGCTGGAAGTCGCACGTTGTTCGAAATATAATATATGCCGAATTAAGCAAACTTCACTCTTATAGTTGTTGTACAGATATGAGAAAACTAAAAGTTACATCCAATGGTTGTTACCCGCTTTCCCCCTTCTATATTACAAATATTTTGCTGGAAGTCGTACGATGTTCAAAGAATAACACATGTCGAATTTCGAAAACTTACACTCTTATGGTTGTACAGATATGAGAAAAGTAATCGTTACACCCAATGGGTGGTACCCGTTTTCCCCCTTCTATATCACAGATATTTTGCTGGAAGTCGTACGATGTTCCAAGAATAACACATGTCGAATTTCGAAAACTTACACTCTTATGGTTGTACAGATATGAGAAAAGTAATCGTTACACCCAATGGGCGGTACCCGTTTTCCCCCTTCTATATCACAAATATTTTGCTGGAAGTCGCACGTTGTTCGAAATATAATATATGCCGAATTAAGCAAACTTCACTCTTATAGTTGTACAGATATGAGAAAACTAAAAGTTACATCCAATGGTTGTTACCCGTTTTCCCCCTTCTATATCACAAATATTTTGCTGGAAGTCGTACGATGTTCAAAGAATAACACATGTCGAATTTCGAAAACTTACACTCTTATGGTTGTACAGATATGAGAAAAGTAATCGTTACACCCAATGGGCGGTACCCGTTTTCCCCCTTCTATATCACAAATATTTTGCTGGAAGTCGTACGATGTTCAAAGAATAACACATGTCGAATTTCGAAAACTTACACTCTTATGGTTGTACAGATATGAGAAAAGTAATCGTTACACCCAATGGGCGGTACCCGTTTTCCCCCTTCTATATCACAAATATTTTGCTGGAAGTCGCACGTTGTTCGAAATATAATATATGCCGAATTAAGCAAACTTCACTCTTATAGTTGTACAGATATGAGAAAACTAAAAGTTACATCCAATGGTTGTTACCCGTTTTCCCCCTTCTATATCACAAATATTTTGCTGGAAGTCGTACGATGTTCAAAGAATAACACATGTCGAATTTCGAAAACTTACACTCTTATGGTTGTACAGATATGAGAAAAGTAATCGTTACACCCAATGGGCGGTACCCGTTTTCCCCCTTCTATATCACAAATATTTTGCTGGAAGTCGCACGTTGTTCGAAATATAATATATGCCGAATTAAGCAAACTTCACTCTTATAGTTGTACAGATATGAGAAAACTAAAAGTTACATCCAATGGTTGTTACCCGTTTTCCCCCTTCTATATCACAAATATTTTGCTGGAAGTCGTACGATGTTCAAAGAATAACACATGTCGAATTTCGAAAACTTACACTCTTATGGTTGTACAGATATGAGAAAAGTAATCGTTACACCCAATGGGCGGTACCCGTTTTCCCCCTTCTATATCACAAATATTTTGCTGGAAGTCGTACGATGTTCAAAGAATAACACATGTCGAATTTCGAAAACTTACACTCTTATGGTTGTACAGATATGAGAAAAGTAATCGTTACACCCAATGGGCGGTACCCGTTTTCCCCCTTCTATATCACAAATATTTTGCTGGAAGTCGTACGATGTTCAAAGAATAACACATGTCGAATTTCGAAAACTTACACTCTTATGGTTGTACAGATATGAGAAAAGTAATCGTTACACCCAATGGGCGGTACCCGTTTTCCCCCTTCTATATCACAAATATTTTGCTGGAAGTCGCACGTTGTTCGAAATATAATATATGCCGAATTAAGCAAACTTCACTCTTATAGTTGTACAGATATGAGAAAACTAAAAGTTACATCCAATGGTTGTTACCCGTTTTCCCCCTTCTATATCACAAATATTTTGCTGGAAGTCGTACGATGTTCAAAGAATAACACATGTCGAATTTCGAAAACTTACACTCTTATGGTTGTACAGATATGAGAAAAGTAATCGTTACACCCAATGGGCGGTACCCGTTTTCCCCCTTCTATATCACAAATATTTTGCTGGAAGTCGCACGTTGTTCGAAATATAATATATGCCGAATTAAGCAAACTTCACTCTTATAGTTGTACAGATATGAGAAAACTAAAAGTTACATCCAATGGTTGTTACCCGTTTTCCCCCTTCTATATCACAAATATTTTGCTGGAAGTCGTACGATGTTCAAAGAATAACACATGTCGAATTTTGAAAACTTACACTCTTATGGTTGTACAGATATGAGAAAAGTAATCGTTACACCCAATGGGCGGTACCCGTTTTCCCCCTTCTATATCACAAATATTTTGCTGGAAGTCGCACGTTGTTCGAAATATAATATATGCCGAATTAAGCAAACTTCACTCTTATAGTTGTACAGATATGAGAAAACTAAAAGTTACATCCAATGGTTGTTACCCGTTTTCCCCCTTCTATATCACAAATATTTTGCTGGAAGTCGTACGATGTTCAAAGAATAACACATGTCGAATTTCGAAAACTTACACTCTTATGGTTGTACAGATATGAGAAAAGTAATCGTTACACCCAATGGGCGGTACCCGTTTTCCCCCTTCTATATCACAAATATTTTGCTGGAAGTCGTACGATGTTCAAAGAATAACACATGTCGAATTTCGAAAACTTAAACTCTTATGGTTGTACAGATATGAGAAAAGTAATCGTTACACCCAATGGGCGGTACCCGTTTTCCCCCTTCTATATCACAAATATTTATGCTGGAAGTCGCACGTTGTTCGAAATATAATATATGCCGAATTAAGCAAACTTCACTCTTATAGTTGTACAGATATGAGAAAACTAAAAGTTACATCCAATGGTTGTTACCCGTTTTCCCCCTTCTATATCACAAATATTTTGCTGGAAGTCGTACGTTATTCAAAGAATAACACATGCCGATTTTCGAAAACTTACACTCTTATAGTTGTACAGATATGAGAAAAGTAATCGTTACACCCAATGGGCGGTACCCGTTTTCCCCCTTCTATATCACAGATATTTTGCTGGAAGTCGTACGATGTTCCAAGAATAACACATGTCGAATTTCGAAAACTTACACTCTTATGGTTGTACAGATATGAGAAAAGTAATCGTTACACCCAATGGGCGGTACCCGTTTTCCCCCTTCTATATCACAAATATTTTGCCGGAAGTCGCACGTTGTTCGAAATATAATATATGCCGAATTAAGCAAACTTCACTCTTATAGTTGTACAGATATGAGAAAACTAAAAGTTACATCCAATGGTTGTTACCCGTTTTCCCCCTTCTATATCACAAATATTTTGCTGGAAGTCGTACGTTATTCAAAGAATAACACATGCCGAATTTCGAAAACTTACACTCTTATAGTTGTACAGATATGAGAAAAGTAATCGTTACACCCAATGGGCGGTACCCGTTTTCCCCCTTCTATATCACAGATATTTTGCTGGAAGTCGTACGATGTTCCAAGAATAACACATGTCGAATTTCGAAAACTTACACTCTTATGGTTGTACAGATATGAGAAAAGTAATCGTTACACCCAATGGGCGGTACCGGTTTTCCCCCTTCTATATCACAAATATTTTGCTGGAAGTCGTACGATGTTCAAAGAATAACACATGTCGAATTTCGAAAACTTAAACTCTTATGGTTGTACAGATATGAGAAAAGTAATCGTTACACCCAATGGGCGGTACCCGTTTTCCCCCTTCTATATCACAAATATTTATGCTGGAAGTCGCACGTTGTTCGAAATATAATATATGCCGAATTAAGCAAACTTCACTCTTATAGTTGTACAGATATGAGAAAACTAAAAGTTACATCCAATGGTTGTTACCCGTTTTCCCCCTTCTATATCACAAATATTTTGCTGGAAGTCGTACGATGTTCAAAGAATAACACATGTCGAATTTCGAAAACTTACACTCTTATGGTTGTACAGATATGAGAAAAGTAATCGTTACACCCAATGGGTGGTACCCGTTTTCCCCCTTCTATATCACAGATATTTTGCTGGAAGTCGTACGATGTTCCAAGAATAACACATGTCGAATTTCGAAAACTTACACTCTTATGGTTGTACAGATATGAGAAAAGTAATCGTTACACCCAATGGGCGGTACCCGTTTTCCCCCTTCTATATCACAAATATTTTGCTGGAAGTCGCACGTTGTTCGAAATATAATATATGCCGAATTAAGCAAACTTCACTCTTATAGTTGTTGTACAGATATGAGAAAACTAAAAGTTACATCCAATGGTTGTTACCCGTTTTCCCCCTTCTATATTACAAATATTTTGCTGGAAGTCGTACGATGTTCAAAGAATAACACATGTCGAATTTCGAAAACTTACACTCTTATGGTTGTACAGATATGAGAAAAGTAATCGTTACACCCAATGGGTGGTACCCGTTTTCCCCCTTCTATATCACAGATATTTTGCTGGAAGTCGTACGATGTTCCAAGAATAACACATGTCGAATTTCGAAAACTTACACTCTTATGGTTGTACAGATATGAGAAAAGTAATCGTTACACCCAATGGGCGGTACCCGTTTTCCCCCTTCTATATCACAAATATTTTGCTGGAAGTCGCACGTTGTTCGAAATATAATATATGCCGAATTAAGCAAACTTCACTCTTATAGTTGTACAGATATGAGAAAACTAAAAGTTACATCCAATGGTTGTTACCCGTTTTCCCCCTTCTAATTCACAAATATTTTGCTGGAAGTCGTACGATGTTCAAAGAATAACACATGTCGAATTTCGAAAACTTATACTCTTATGGTTGTACAGATATGAGAAAAGTAATCGTTACACCCAATGGGCGGTACCCGTTTTCCCCCTTCTATATCACAAATATTTTGCTGGAAGTCGCACGTTGTTCGAAATATAATATATGCCGAATTAAGCAAACTTCACTCTTATAGTTGTACAGATATGAGAAAACTAAAAGTTACATCCAATGGTTGTTACCCGTTTTCCCCCTTCTAATTCACAAATATTTTGCTGGAAGTCGTACGATGTTCAAAGAATAACACATGTCGAATTTCGAAAACTTACACTCTTATGGTTGTACAGATATGAGAAAAGTAATCGTTACACCCAATGGGCGGTACCCGTTTTCCCCCTTCTATATCACAAATATTTTGCTGGAAGTCGTACGATGTTCAAAGAATAACACATGTCGAATTTCGAAAACTTAAACTCTTATGGTTGTACAGATATGAGAAAAGTAATCGTTACACCCAATGGGCGGTACCCGTTTTCCCCCTTCTATATCACAAATATTTATGCTGGAAGTCGCACGTTGTTCGAAATATAATATATGCCGAATTAAGCAAACTTCACTCTTATAGTTGTACAGATATGAGAAAACTAAAAGTTACATCCAATGGTTGTTACCCGTTTTCCCCCTTCTATATCACAAATATTTTGCTGGAAGTCGTACGATGTTCAAAGAATAACACATGTCGAATTTCGAAAACTTACACTCTTATGGTTGTACAGATATGAGAAAAGTAATCGTTACACCCAATGGGCGGTACCCGTTTTCCCCCTTCTATATCACAAATATTTTGCTGGAAGTCGTACGATGTTCAAAGAATAACACATGTCGAATTTCGAAAACTTATACTCTTATGGTTGTACAGATATGAGAAAAGTAATCGTTACACCCAATGGGCGGTACCCGTTTTCCCCCTTCTATATCACAAATATTTTGCTGGAAGTCGCACGTTGTTCGAAATATAATATATGCCGAATTAAGCAAACTTCACTCTTATAGTTGTACAGATATGAGAAAACTAAAAGTTACATCCAATGGTTGTTACCCGTTTTCCCCCTTCTAATTCACAAATATTTTGCTGGAAGTCGTACGATGTTCAAAGAATAACACATGTCGAATTTCGAAAACTTACACTCTTATGGTTGTACAGATATGAGAAAAGTAATCGTTACACCCAATGGGCGGTACCCGTTTTCCCCCTTCTATATCACAAATATTTTGCTGGAAGTCGTACGATGTTCAAAGAATAACACATGTCGAATTTCGAAAACTTAAACTCTTATGGTTGTACAGATATGAGAAAAGTAATCGTTACACCCAATGGGCGGTACCCGTTTTCCCCCTTCTATATCACAAATATTTATGCTGGAAGTCGCACGTTGTTCGAAATATAATATATGCCGAATTAAGCAAACTTCACTCTTATAGTTGTACAGATATGAGAAAACTAAAAGTTACATCCAATGGTTGTTACCCGTTTTCCCCCTTCTATATCACAAATATTTTGCTGGAAGTCGTACGTTATTCAAAGAATAACACATGCCGATTTTCGAAAACTTACACTCTTATAGTTGTACAGATATGAGAAAAGTAATCGTTACACCCAATGGGCGGTACCCGTTTTCCCCCTTCTATATCACAGATATTTTGCTGGAAGTCGTACGATGTTCCAAGAATAACACATGTCGAATTTCGAAAACTTACACTCTTATGGTTGTACAGATATGAGAAAAGTAATCGTTACACCCAATGGGCGGTACCCGTTTTCCCCCTTCTATATCACAAATATTTTGCCGGAAGTCGCACGTTGTTCGAAATATAATATATGCCGAATTAAGCAAACTTCACTCTTATAGTTGTACAGATATGAGAAAACTAAAAGTTACATCCAATGGTTGTTACCCGTTTTCCCCCTTCTATATCACAAATATTTTGCTGGAAGTCGTACGTTATTCAAAGAATAACACATGCCGAATTTCGAAAACTTACACTCTTATAGTTGTACAGATATGAGAAAAGTAATCGTTACACCCAATGGGCGGTACCCGTTTTCCCCCTTCTATATCACAGATATTTTGCTGGAAGTCGTACGATGTTCCAAGAATAACACATGTCGAATTTCGAAAACTTACACTCTTATGGTTGTACAGATATGAGAAAAGTAATCGTTACACCCAATGGGCGGTACCGGTTTTCCCCCTTCTATATCACAAATATTTTGCTGGAAGTCGTACGATGTTCAAAGAATAACACATGTCGAATTTCGAAAACTTAAACTCTTATGGTTGTACAGATATGAGAAAAGTAATCGTTACACCCAATGGGCGGTACCCGTTTTCCCCCTTCTATATCACAAATATTTATGCTGGAAGTCGCACGTTGTTCGAAATATAATATATGCCGAATTAAGCAAACTTCACTCTTATAGTTGTACAGATATGAGAAAACTAAAAGTTACATCCAATGGTTGTTACCCGTTTTCCCCCTTCTATATCACAAATATTTTGCTGGAAGTCGCACGTTGTTCGAAATATAATATATGCCGAATTAAGCAAACTTCACTCTTATAGTTGTACAGATATGAGAAAACTAAAAGTTACATCCAATGGTTGTTACCCGTTTTCCCCCTTATATATTACAAATATTTTGCTGGAAGTCGTACGATGTTCAAAGAATAACACATGTCGAATTTCGAAAACTTACACTCTTATGGTTGTACAGATATGAGAAAAGTAATCGTTACACCCAATGGGCGGTACCCGTTTTCCCCCTTCTATATCACAGATATTTTGCTGGAAGTCGCACGTTGTTCGAAATATAATATATGCCGAATTAAGCAAACTTCACTCTTATAGTTGTACAGATATGAGAAAACTAAAAGTTACATCCAATGGTTGTTACCCGTTTTCCCCCTTCTATATTACAAATATTTTGCTGGAAGTCGTACGATGTTCAAAGAATAACACATGTCGAATTTCGAAAACTTACACTCTTATGGTTGTACAGATATGAGAAAAGTAATCGTTACACCCAATGGGCGGTACCCGTTTTCCCCCTTCTATATCACAGATATTTTGCTGGAAGTCGTATGATGTTCAAAGAATAACACATGTCGAATTTCGAAAACTTACACTCTTATGGTTGTACAGATATGAGAAAAGTAATCGTTACACCCAATGGGCGGTACCCGTTTTCCCCCTTCTATATCACAAATATTTTGCTGGAAGTCGCACGTTGTTCGAAATATAATATATGCCGAATTAAGCAAACTTCACTCTTATAGTTGTACAGATATGAGAAAACTAAAAGTTACATCCAATGGTTGTTACCCGTTTTCCCCCTTCTATATTACAAATATTTTGCTGGAAGTCGTACGATGTTCAAAGAATAACACATGTCGAATTTCGAAAACTTACACTCTTATGGTTGTACAGATATGAGAAAAGTAATCGTTACACCCAATGGGCGGTACCCGTTTTCCCCCTTCTATATCACAGATATTTTGCTGGAAGTCGTACGATGTTCCAAGAATAACACATGTCGAATTTCGAAAACTTACACTCTTATGGTTGTACAGATATGAGAAAAGTAATCGTTACACCCAATGGGCGGTACCCGTTTTCCCCCTTCTATATCACAAATATTTTGCTGGAAGTCGCACGTTGTTCGAAATATAATATATGCCGAATTAAGCAAACTTCACTCTTATAGTTGTACAGATATGAGAAAACTAAAAGTTACATCCAATGGTTGTTACCCGTTTTCCCCCTTCTATATCACAAATATTTTGCTGGAAGTCGTACGATGTTCAAAGAATAACACATGTCGAATTTCGAAAACTTACACTCTTATGGTTGTACAGATATGAGAAAAGTAATCGTTACACCCAATGGGCGGTACCCGTTTTCCCTCTTCTATATCACAAATATTTTGCTGGAAGTCGTACGATGTTCAAAGAATAACACATGTCGAATTTCGAAAACTTACACTCTTATGGTTGTACAGATATGAGAAAAGTAATCGTTACACCCAATGGGCGGTAACCGTTTTCCCCCTTCTATATCACAAATATTTTGCTGGAAGTCGCACGATGTTCAAAGAATAACACATGTCGAATTTCGAAAACTTACACTCTTATGGTTGTACAGATATGAGAAAAGTAATCGTTACACCCAATGGGCGGTACCCGTTTTCCTCCTTCTATATCACAAATATTTTGCTGGAAGTCGTACGATGTTCAAAGAATAACACATGTCGAATTTCGAAAACTTACACTCTTATGGTTGTACAGGTATGAGAAAAGTAATCGTTAAACCCAATGGGCGGTACCCGTTTTCCCCCTTCTATATCACAAATATTTTGCTGGAAGTCGTACGTTGTTCGAAATATAATATATGCCGAATTAAGCAAACTTCACTCTTATAGTTGTACAGATATGAGAAAACTAAAAGTTACATCCAATGGTTATTACCCGTTTTCCCCCTTCTATAACACAAATATTTTGCTGGAAGTCGTACGATGTTCAAAGAATAACACATGTCGAATTTCGAAAACTTACACTCTTATGGTTGTACAGATATGAGAAAAGTAATCGTTACACCCAATGGGCGGTACCCGTTTTCCCCCTTCTATATCACAAATATTTTGCTGGAAGTCGTACGATGTTCAAAGAATAACACATGTCGAATTTCGAAAACTTACACTCTTATGGTTGTACAGATATGAGAAAAGTAATCGTTACACCCCATGGGCGGTACCCGTTTTCCCCCTTCTATATCACAAATATTTTGCTGGAAGTCGTACGATGTTCAAAGAATAACACATGTCGAATTTCGAAAACTTACACTCTTATGGTTGTACAGGTATGAGAAAAGTAATCGTTAAACCCAATGGGCGGTACCCGTTTTCCCCCTTCTATATCACAAATATTTTGCTGGAAGTCGTACGTTGTTCGAAATATAATATATGCCGAATTAAGCAAACTTCACTCTTATAGTTGTACAGATATAAGAAAACTAAAAGTTACATCCAATGGTTATTACCCGTTTTCCCCCTTCTATAACACAAATATTTTGCTGGAAGTCGTACGATGTTCAAAGAATAACACATGTCGAATTTCGAAAACTTACACTCTTATGGTTGTACAGATATGAGAAAAGTAATCGTTACACCCAATGGGCGGTACCCGTTTTCCCCCTTCTATATCACAAATATTTTGCTGGAAGTCGTACGATGTTCAAAGAATAACACATGTCGAATTTCGAAAACTTACACTCTTATGGTTGTACAGATATGAGAAAAGTAATCGTTACACCCAATGGGCGGTAACCGTTTTCCTCCTTCTATATCACAAATATTTTGCTGGAAGTCGTACGTTGTTCGAAATATAATATATGCCGAATTAAGCAAACTTCACTCTTATAGTTGTACAGATATGAGAAAACTAAAAGTTACATCCAATGGTTATTACCCGTTTTCCCCCTTCTATAACACAAATATTTTGCTGGAAGTCGTACGATGTTCAAAGAATAACACATGTCGAATTTCGAAAACTTACACTCTTATGGTTGTACAGATATGAGAAAAGTAATCGTTACACCCAATGGGCGGTAACCGTTTTCCTCCTTCTATATCACAAATATTTTGCTGGAAGTCGTACGATGTTCAAAGAATAACACATGTCGAATTTCGAAAACTTACACTCTTATGGTTGTACAGATATGAGAAAAGTAATCGTTACACCCAATGGGCGGTAACCGTTTTCCCCCTTCTATATCACAAATATTTTGCTGGAAGTCGCACGTTGTTCGAAATATAATATATGCCGAATTAAGCAAACTTCACTCTTATAGTTGTACAGATATGAGAAAACTAAAAGTAACATCCAATGGTTGTTACCCGTTTTCCCCCTTCTATATCACAAATATTTTGCTGGAAGTCGTACGATGTTCAAAGAATAACACATGTCGAATTTCGAAAACTTACACTCTTATGGTTGTACAGATATGAGAAAAGTAATCGTTACACCCAATGGGTGGTACCCGTTTTCCCCCTTCTATATCACAAATATTTTGCTGGAAGTCGCACGTTGTTCGAAATATAATATATGCCGAATTAAGCAAACTTCACTCTTATAGTTGTACAGATATGAGAAAACTAAAAGTAACATCCAATGGTTATTACCCGTTTTCCCCCTTCTATAACACAAATATTTTGCTGGAAGTCGTACGATGTTCAAAGAATAACACATGTCGAATTTCGAAAACTTAAACTCTTATGGTTGTACAGATATGAGAAAAGTAATCGTTACACCCAATGGGCGGTACCCGTTTTCCCCCTTCTATATCACAAATATTTTGCTGGAAGTCGTACGATGTTCAAAGAATAACACATGTCGAATTTCGAAAACTTACACTCTTATGGTTGTACAGATATGAGAAAAGTAATCGTTACACCCAATGGGTGGTACCCGTTTTCCCCCTTCTATATCACAAATATTTTGCTGGAAGTCGCACGTTGTTCGAAATATAATATATGCCGAATTAAGCAAACTTCACTCTTATAGTTGTACAGATATGAGAAAACTAAAAGTAACATCCAATGGTTATTACCCGTTTTCCCCCTTCTATAACACAAATATTTTGCTGGAAGTCGTACGATGTTCAAAGAATAACACATGTCGAATTTCGAAAACTTAAACTCTTATGGTTGTACAGATATGAGAAAAGTAATCGTTACATCCAATGGGCGGTACCCGTTTCCCCCCTTCTATAACACAAATATTTTGCTGGAAGTCGTACGATGTTCAAAGAATAACACATGTCGAATTTCGAAAACTTACACTCTTATGGTTGTACAGATATGAGAAAAGTAATCGTTACACCCAATGGGCGGTACCCGTTTTCCCCCTTCTATATCACAAATATTTTGCTGGAAGTCGCACGTTGTTCGAAATATAATATATGCCGAATTAAGCAAACTTCACTCTTTTAGTTGTACAGATATGAGAAAACTAAAAGTTACATCCAATGGTTGTTACCCGTTTTCCCCCTTCTATATCACAAATATTTTGCTGGAAGTCGTACGATGTTCAAAGAATAACACATGTCGAATTTCGAAAACTTACACTCTTATGGTTGTACAGATATGAGAAAAGTAATCGTTACACCCAATGGGCGGTACCCGTTTTCCCCCTTCTATATCACAAATATTTTGCTGGAAGTCGCACGTTGTTCGAAATATAATATATGCCGAATTAAGCAAACTTACACTCTTATAGTTGTACAGATATGAGAAAACTAAAAGTTACATCCAATGGTTGTTACCCCTTTTCCCCCTTCTATATCACAAATATTTTGCTGGAAGTCGTACGATGTTCAAAGAATAACACATGTCGAATTTCGAAAACTTACACTCTTATGGTTGTACAGATATGAGAAAAGTAATCGTTACACCCAATGGGCGGTACCCGTTTTCCCCCTTCTATATCACAAATATTTTGCTGGAAGTCGCACGTTGTTCGAAATATAATATATGCCGAATTAAGCAAACTTCACTCTTATAGTTGTACAGATATGAGAAAACTAAAAGTTACATCCAATGGTTGTTACCCGTTTTCCCCCTTCTATATCACAAATATTTTGCTGGAAGTCGTACGATGTTCAAAGAATAACACATGTCGAATTTCGAAAACTTACACTCTTATGGTTGTACAGATATGAGAAAAGTAATCGTTACACCCAATGGGCGGTACCCGTTTTCCCCCTTCTATATCACAAATATTTTGCTGGAAGTCGCACGTTGTTCGAAATATAATATATCCCGAATTAAGCTAACTTACACTCTTATAGTTGTACAGATATGAGAAAACTAAAAGTTACATCCAATGGTTGTTACCCCTTTTCCCCCTTCTATATCACAAATATTTTGCTGGAAGTCGTACGATGTTCAAAGAATAACACATGTCGAATTTCGAAAACTTACACTCTTATGGTTGTACAGATATGAGAAAAGTAATCGTTACACCCAATGGGCGGTACCCGTTTTCCCCCTTCTATATCATAAATATTTTGCTGGAAGTCGCACGTTGTTCGAAATATAATATATGCCGAATTAAGCAAACTTCACTCTTATAGTTGTACAGATATGAGAAAACTAAAAGTTACATCCAATGGTTGTTACCCGTTTTCCCCCTTCTATATCACAAATATTTTGCTGGAAGTCGCACGTTGTTCGAAATATAATATATGCCGAATTAAGCAAACTTCACTCTTATAGTTGTACAGATATGAGAAAACTAAAAGTTACATCCAATGGTTGTTACCCGTTTTCCCCCTTCTATATCACAAATATTTTGCTGGAAGTCGTACGATGTTCAAAGAATAACACATGTCGAATTTCGAAAACTTACACTCTTATGGTTGTACAGATATGAGAAAAGTAATCGTTACACCCAATGGGCGGTACCCGTTTTCCCCCTTCTATATCACAAATATTTTGCTGGAAGTCGCACGTTGTTCGAAATATAATATATGCCGAATTAAGCAAACTTCACTCTTATAGTTGTACAGATATGAGAAAACTAAAAGTTACATCCAATGGTTGTTACCCGTTTTCCCCCTTCTATATCACAAATATTTTGCTGGAAGTCGTACGATGTTCATAGAATAACACATGTCGAATTTCGAAAACTTACACTCTTATGGTTGTACAGATATGAGAAAAGTAATCGTTACACCCAATGGGCGGTACCCGTTTTCCCCCTTCTATATCACAAATATTTTGCTGGAAGTCGCACGTTGTTCGAAATATAATATATGCCGAATTAAGCAAACTTCACTCTTATAGTTGTACAGATATGAGAAAACTAAAAGTTACATCCAATGGTTGTTACCCGTTTTCCCCCTTCTATATCACAAATATTTTGCTGGAAGTCGTACGATGTTCAAAGAATAACACATGTCGAATTTCGAAAACTTACACTCTTATGGTTGTACAGATATGAGAAAAGTAATCGTTACACCCAATGGGCGGTACCCGTTTTCCCCCTTCTATATCACAAATATTTTGCTGGAAGTCGCACGTTGTTCGAAATATAATATATGCCGAATTAAGCAAACTTCACTCTTATAGTTGTACAGATATGAGAAAACTAAAAGTTACATCCAATGGTTGTTACCCGTTTTCCCCCTTCTATATTACAAATATTTTGCTGGAAGTCGTACGATGTTCAAAGAATAACACATGTCGAATTTCGAAAACTTACACTCTTATGGTTGTACAGATATGAGAAAAGTAATCGTTACACCCAATGGGCGGTACCCGTTTTCCCCCTTCTATATCACAAATATTTTGCTGGAAGTCGCACGTTGTTCGAAATATAATATATGCCGAATTAAGCAAACTTCACTCTTATAGTTGTACAGATATGAGAAAACTAAAAGTTACATCTAATGGTTGTTACCCGTTTTCCCCCTTCTATATCACAAATATTTTGCTGGAAGTCGTACGATGTTCAAAGAATAACACATGTCGAATTTCGAAAACTTACACTCTTATGGTTGTACAGATATGAGAAAAGTAATCGTTACACCCAATGGGCGGTACCCGTTTTCCCCCTTCTATATCACAAATATTTTGCTGGAAGTCGCACGTTGTTCGAAATATAATATATGCCGAATTAAGCAAACTTCACTCTTATAGTTGTACAGATATGAGAAAACTAAAAGTTACATCCAATGGTTGTTACCCGTTTTCCCCCTTCTATATCACAAATATTTTGCTGGAAGTCGTACGATGTTCAAAGAATAACACATGTCGAATTTCGAAAACTTACACTCTTATGGTTGTACAGATATGAGAAAAGTAATCGTTACACCCAATGGGCGGTACCCGTTTTCCCCCTTCTATATCACAAATATTTTGCTGGAAGTCGCACGTTGTTCGAAATATAATATATGCCGAATTAAGCAAACTTCACTCTTATAGTTGTACAGATATGAGAAAACTAAAAGTTACATCTAATGGTTGTTACCCGTTTTCCCCCTTCTATATCACAAATATTTTGCTGGAAGTCGTACGATGTTCAAAGAATAACACATGTCGAATTTCGAAAACTTACACTCTTATGGTTGTACAGATATGAGAAAAGTAATCGTTACACCCAATGGGCGGTACCCGTTTTCCCCCTTCTATATCACAAATATTTTGCTGGAAGTCGCACGTTGTTCGAAATATAATATATGCCGAATTAAGCAAACTTCACTCTTATAGTTGTACAGATATGAGAAAACTAAAAGTTACATCTAATGGTTGTTACCCGTTTTCCCCCTTCTATATCACAAATATTTTGCTGGAAGTCGTACGATGTTCAAAGAATAACACATGTCGAATTTCGAAAACTTACACTCTTATGGTTGTACAGATATGAGAAAAGTAATCGTTACACCCAATGGGCGGTACCCGTTTTCCCCCTTCTATATCACAAATATTTTGCTGGAAGTCGCACGTTGTTCGAAATATAATATATGCCGAATTAAGCAAACTTCACTCTTATAGTTGTACAGATATGAGAAAACTAAAAGTTACATCTAATGGTTGTTACCCGTTTTCCCCCTTCTATATCACAAATATTTTGCTGGAAGTCGTACGATGTTCAAAGAATAACACATGTCGAATTTCGAAAACTTACACTCTTATGGTTGTACAGATATGAGAAAAGTAATCGTTACACCCAATGGGCGGTACCCGTTTTCCCCCTTCTATATCACAAATATTTTGCTGGAAGTCGCACGTTGTTCGAAATATAATATATGCCGAATTAAGCAAACTTCACTCTTATAGTTGTACAGATATGAGAAAACTAAAAGTTACATCCAATGGTTGTTACCCGTTTTCCCCCTTCTATATCACAAATATTTTGCTGGAAGTCGTACGATGTTCAAAGAATAACACATGTCGAATTTCGAAAACTTACACTCTTATGGTTGTACAGATATGAGAAAAGTAATCGTTACACCCAATGGGCGGTACCCGTTTTCCCCCTTCTATATCACAAATATTTTGCTGGAAGTCGCACGTTGTTCGAAATATAATATATGCCGAATTAAGCAAACTTCACTCTTATAGTTGTACAGATATGAGAAAACTAAAAGTTACATCTAATGGTTGTTACCCGTTTTCCCCCTTCTATATCACAAATATTTTGCTGGAAGTCGTACGATGTTCAAAGAATAACACATGTCGAATTTCGAAAACTTACACTCTTATGGTTGTACAGATATGAGAAAAGTAATCGTTACACCCAATGGGCGGTACCCGTTTTCCCCCTTCTATATCACAAATATTTTGCTGGAAGTCGCACGTTGTTCGAAATATAATATATGCCGAATTAAGCAAACTTCACTCTTATAGTTGTACAGATATGAGAAAACTAAAAGTTACATCTAATGGTTGTTACCCGTTTTCCCCCTTCTATATCACAAATATTTTGCTGGAAGTCGTACGATGTTCAAAGAATAACACATGTCGAATTTCGAAAACTTACACTCTTATGGTTGTACAGATATGAGAAAAGTAATCGTTACACCCAATGGGCGGTACCCGTTTTCCCCCGTCTATATCATAAATATTTTGCTGGAAGTCGCACGTTGTTCGAAATATAATATATGCCGAATTAAGCAAACTTCACTCTTATAGTTGTACAGATATGAGAAAACTAAAAGTTACATCCAATGGTTGTTACCCGTTTTCCCCCTTCTATATCACAAATATTTTGCTGGAAGTCGTACGATGTTCAAAGAATAACACATGTCGAATTTCGAAAACTTACACTCTTATGGTTGTACAGATATGAGAAAAGTAATCGTTACACCCAATAGGCGGTACCCGTTTTCCCCCTTCTATATCACAAATATTTTGCTGGAAGTCGCACGTTGTTCGAAATATAATATATGCCGAATTAAGCAAACTTCACTCTTATAGTTGTACAGATATGAGAAAACTAAAAGTTACATCCAATGGTTGTTACCCGTTTTCCCCCTTCTATATCACAAATATTTTGCTGGAAGTCGTACGATGTTCAAAGAATAACACATGTCGAATTTCGAAAACTTACACTCTTATGGTTGTACAGATATGAGAAAAGTAATCGTTACACCCAATGGGCGGTACCCGTTTTCCCCCTTCTATATCACAAATATTTTGCTGGAAGTCGCACGTTGTTCGAAATATAATATATGCCGAATTAAGCAAACTTCACTCTTATAGTTGTACAGATATGAGAAAACTAAAAGTTACATCCAATGGTTGTTACCCGTTTTCCCCCTTCTATATTACAAATATTTTGCTGGAAGTCGTACGATGTTCAAAGAATAACACATGTCGAATTTCGAAAACTTACACTCTTATGGTTGTACAGATATGAGAAAAGTAATCGTTACACCCAATGGGCGGTACCCGTTTTCCCCCTTCTATATCACAAATATTTTGCTGGAAGTCGCACGTTGTTCGAAATATAATATATGCCGAATTAAGCAAACTTCACTCTTATAGTTGTACAGATATGAGAAAACTAAAAGTTACATCCAATGGTTGTTACCCGTTTTCCCCCTTCTATATTACAAATATTTTGCTGGAAGTCGTACGATGTTCAAAGAATAACACATGTCGAATTTCGAAAACTTACACTCTTATGGTTGTACAGATATGAGAAAAGTAATAGTTACACCCAATGGGCGGTACCCGTTTTCCCCCTTCTATATCACAAATATTTTGCTGGAAGTCGCACGTTGTTCGAAATATAATATATGCCGAATTAAGCAAACTTCACTCTTATAGTTGTACAGATATGAGAAAACTAAAAGTTACATCCAATGGTTGTTACCCGTTTTCCCCCTTCTATATCACAAATATTTTGCTGGAAGTCGTACGATGTTCAAAGAATAACACATGTCGAATTTCGAAAACTTACACTCTTATGGTTGTACAGATATGAGAAAAGTAATCGTTACACCCAATGGGCGGTACCCGTTTTCCCCCTTCTATATCACAAATATTTTGCTGGAAGTCGCACGTTGTTCGAAATATAATATATGCCGAATTAAGCAAACTTCACTCTTATAGTTGTACAGATATCAGAAAACTAAAAGTTACATCCAATGGTTGTTACCCGTTTTCCCCCTTCTATATCACAAATATTTTGCTGGAAGTCGTACGATGTTCAAAGAATAACACATGTCGAATTTCGAAAACTTACACTCTTATGGTTGTACAGATATGAGAAAAGTAATCGTTACACCCAATGGGCGGTACCCGTTTTCCCCCTTCTATATCACAAATATTTTGCTGGAAGTCGCACGTTGTTCGAAATATAATATATGCCGAATTAAGCAAACTTCACTCTTATAGTTGTACAGATATGAGAAAACTAAAAGTTACATCCAATGGTTGTTACCCGTTTTCCCCCTTCTATATCACAAATATTTTGCTGGAAGTCGTACGATGTTCAAAGAATAACACATGTCGAATTTCGAAAACTTACACTCTTATGGTTGTACAGATATGAGAAAAGTAATCGTTACACCCAATGGGCGGTACCCGTTTTCCCCCTTCTATATCACAAATATTTTGCTGGAAGTCGCACGTTGTTCGAAATATAATATATGCCGAATTAAGCAAACTTACACTCTTATAGTTGTACAGATATGAGAAAACTAAAAGTTACATCCAATGGTTGTTACCCGTTTTCCCCCTTCTATATTACAAATATTTTGCTGGAAGTCGTACGATGTTCAAAGAATAACACATGTCGAATTTCGAAAACTTACACTCTTATGGTTGTACAGATATGAGAAAAGTAATCGTTACACCCAATGGGCGGTACCCGTTTTCCCCCTTCTATATCACAAATATTTTGCTGGAAGTCGCACGTTGTTCGAAATATAATATATGCCGAATTAAGCAAACTTCACTCTTATAGTTGTACAGATATGAGAAAACTAAAAGTTACATCCAATGGTTGTTACCCGTTTTCCCCCTTCTATATCACAAATATTTTGCTGGAAGTCGTACGATGTTCAAAGAATAACACATGTCGAATTTCGAAAACTTACACTCTTATGGTTGTACAGATATGAGAAAAGTAATCGTTACACCCAATGGGCGGTACCCGTTTTCCCCCTTCTATATCACAAATATTTTGCTGGAAGTCGCACGTTGTTCGAAATATAATATATGCCGAATTAAGCAAACTTCACTCTTATAGTTGTACAGATATCAGAAAACTAAAAGTTACATCCAATGGTTGTTACCCGTTTTCCCCCTTCTATATCACAAATATTTTGCTGGAAGTCGTACGATGTTCAAAGAATAACACATGTCGAATTTCGAAAACTTACACTCTTATGGTTGTACAGATATGAGAAAAGTAATCGTTACACCCAATGGGCGGTACCCGTTTTCCCCCTTCTATATCACAAATATTTTGCTGGAAGTCGCACGTTGTTCGAAATATAATATATGCCGAATTAAGCAAACTTCACTCTTATAGTTGTACAGATATGAGAAAACTAAAAGTTACATCCAATGGTTGTTACCCGTTTTCCCCCTTCTATATCACAAATATTTTGCTGGAAGTCGTACGATGTTCAAAGAATAACACATGTCGAATTTCGAAAACTTACACTCTTATGGTTGTACAGATATGAGAAAAGTAATCGTTACACCCAATGGGCGGTACCCGTTTTCCCCCTTCTATATCACAAATATTTTGCTGGAAGTCGCACGTTGTTCGAAATATAATATATGCCGAATTAAGCAAACTTACACTCTTATAGTTGTACAGATATGAGAAAACTAAAAGTTACATCCAATGGTTGTTACCCGTTTTCCCCCTTCTATATCACAAATATTTTGCTGGAAGTCGTACGATGTTCAAAGAATAACACATGTCGAATTTCGAAAACTTACACTCTTATGGTTGTACAGATATGAGAAAAGTAATCGTTACACCCAATGGGCGGTACCCGTTTTCCCCCTTCTATATCACAAATATTTTGCTGGAAGTCGCACGTTGTTCGAAATATAATATATGCCGAATTAAGCAAACTTCACTCTTATAGTTGTACAGATATCAGAAAACTAAAAGTTACATCCAATGGTTGTTACCCGTTTTCCCCCTTCTATATCACAAATATTTTGCTGGAAGTCGTACGATGTTCAAAGAATAACACATGTCGAATTTCGAAAACTTACACTCTTATGGTTGTACAGATATGAGAAAAGTAATCGTTACACCCAATGGGCGGTACCCGTTTTCCCCCTTCTATATCACAAATATTTTGCTGGAAGTCGCACGTTGTTCGAAATATAATATATGCCGAATTAAGCAAACTTCACTCTTATAGTTGTACAGATATGAGAAAACTAAAAGTTACATCCAATGGTTGTTACCCGTTTTCCCCCTTCTATATCACAAATATTTTGCTGGAAGTCGTACGATGTTCAAAGAATAACACATGTCGAATTTCGAAAACTTACACTCTTATGGTTGTACAGATATGAGAAAAGTAATCGTTACACCCAATGGGCGGTACCCGTTTTCCCCCTTCTATATCACAAATATTTTGCTGGAAGTCGCACGTTGTTCGAAATATAATATATGCCGAATTAAGCAAACTTACACTCTTATAGTTGTACAGATATGAGAAAACTAAAAGTTACATCCAATGGTTGTTACCCGTTTTCCCCCTTCTATATTACAAATATTTTGCTGGAAGTCGTACGATGTTCAAAGAATAACACATGTCGAATTTCGAAAACTTACACTCTTATGGTTGTACAGATATGAGAAAAGTAATCGTTACACCCAATGGGCGGTACCCGTTTTCCCCCTTCTATATCACAAATATTTTGCTGGAAGTCGCACGTTGTTCGAAATATAATATATCCCGAATTAAGCTAACTTACACTCTTATAGTTGTACAGATATGAGAAAACTAAAAGTTACATCCAATGGTTGTTACCCGTTTTCCCCCTTCTATATTACAAATATTTTGCTGGAAGTCGTACGATGTTCAAAGAATAACACATGTCGAATTTCGAAAACTTACACTCTTATGGTTGTACAGATATGAGTAAAGTAATCGTTACACCCAATGGGCGGTACCCGTTTTCCCCCTTCTATATCACAAATATTTTGCTGGAAGTCGCACGTTGTTCGAAATATAATATATGCCGAATTAAGCAAACTTCACTCTTATAGTTGTACAGATATGAGACAACTAAAAGTTACATCCAATGGTTGTTACCCGTTTTCCCCCTTCTATATCACAAATATTTTGCTGGAAGTCGTACGTTATTCAAAGAATAACACATGTCGAATTTCGAAAACTTACACTCTTATGGTTGTACAGATATGAGAAAAGTAATCGTTACACCCAATGGGCGGTACCCGTTTTCCCCCTTCTATATCACAAATATTTTGCTGGAAGTCGCACGTTGTTCGAAATATAATATATGCCGAATTAAGCAAACTTCACTCTTATAGTTGTACAGATATGAGAAAACTAAAAGTTACATCCAATGGTTGTTACCCGTTTTCCCCCTTCTATATCACAAATATTTTGCTGGAAGTCGTACGATGTTCAAAGAATAACACATGTCGAATTTCGAAAACTTACACTCTTATGGTTGTACAGATATGAGAAAAGTAATCGTTACACCCAATGGGCGGTACCCGTTTTCCCTCTTCTATATCACAAATATTTTGCTGGAAGTCGTACGATGTTCAAAGAATAACACATGTCGAATTTCGAAAACTTACACTCTTATGGTTGTACAGATATTAGAAAAGTAATCGTTACACCCAATGGGCGGTACCCGTTTTCCTCCTTCTATATCACAAATATTTTGCTGGAAGTCGTACGATGTTCAAAGAATAACACATGTCGAATTTCGAAAACTTACACTCTTATGGTTGTACAGATATGAGAAAAGTAATCGTTACACCCAATGGGCGGTAACCGTTTTCCCCCTTCTATATCACAAATATTTTGCTGGAAGTCGCACGATGTTCAAAGAATAACACATGTCGAATTTCGAAAACTTACACTCTTATGGTTGTACAGATATGAGAAAAGTAATCGTTACACCCAATGGGCGGTACCCGTTTTCCTCCTTCTATATCACAAATATTTTGCTGGAAGTCGTACGATGTTCAAAGAATAACACATGTCGAATTTCGAAAACTTACACTCTTATGGTTGTACAGATATGAGAAAAGTAATCGTTACACCCAATGGGCGGTAACCGTTTTCCCCCTTCTATATCACAAATATTTTGCTGGAAGTCGCACGTTGTTCGAAATATAATATATGCCGAATTAAGCAAACTTCACTCTTATAGTTGTACAGATATGAGAAAACTAATAGTTACATCCAATGGTTGTTACCCGTTTTCCCCCTTCTATATCACAAATATTTTGCTGAAAGTCGTACGATGTTCAAAGAATAACACATGTCGAATTTCGAAAACTTACACTCTTATGGTTGTACAGGTATGAGAAAAGTAATCGTTACACCCAATGGGCGGTACCCGTTTTCCCCCTTCTATATCACAAATATTTTGCTGGAAGTCGTACGTTGTTCGAAATATAATATATGCCGAATTAAGCAAACTTCACTCTTATAGTTGTACAGATATGAGAAAACTAAAAGATACATCCAATGGTTATTACCCGTTTTCCCCCTTCTATAACACAAATATTTTGCTGGAAGTCGTACGATGTTCAAAGAATAACACATGTCGAATTTCGAAAACTTACACTCTTATGGTTGTACAGATATGAGAAAAGTAATCGTTACACCCAATGGGCGGTACCCGTTTTCCCCCTTCTATATCACAAATATTTTGCTGGAAGTCGTACGATGTTCAAAGAATAACACATGTCGAATTTCGAAAACTTACACTCTTATGGTTGTACAGATATGAGAAAAGTAATCGTTACACCCAATGGGTGGTACCCGTTTTCCCCCTTCTATATCACAAATATTTTGCTGGAAGTCGCACGTTGTTCGAAATATAATATATGCCGAATTAAGCAAACTTCACTCTTATAGTTGTACAGATATGAGAAAACTAAAAGTTACATCCAATGGTTGTTACCCGTTTTCCCCCTTCTATATCACAAATATTTTGCTGGAAGTCGTACGATGTTCAAAGAATAACACATGTCGAATTTCGAAAACTTACACTCTTATGGTTGTACAGATATGAGAAAAGTAATCGTTACACCCAATGGGCGGTACCCGTTTTCCCCCTTCTATATCACAAATATTTTGCTGGAAGTCGTACGATGTTCAAAGAATAACACATGTCGAATTTCGAAAACTTACACTCTTATGGTTGTACAGATATGAGAAAAGTAATCGTTACACCCAATGGGCGGTACCCGTTTTCCCCCTTCTATATCACAAATATTTTGCTGGAAGTCGCACGTTGTTCGAAATATAATATATGCCGAATTAAGCAAACTTCACTCTTATAGTTGTACAGATATGAGAAAACTAAAAGTTACATCCAATGGTTGTTACCCGTTTTCCCCCTTCTATATCACAAATATTTTGCTGGAAGTCGTACGATGTTCAAAGAATAACACATGTCGAATTTCGAAAACTTACACTCTTATGGTTGTACAGATATGAGAAAAGTAATCGTTACACCCAATGGGCGGTACCCGTTTTCCCCCTTCTATATCACAAATATTTTGCTGGAAGTCGCACGTTGTTCGAAATATAATATATCCCGAATTAAGCTAACTTACACTCTTATAGTTGTACAGATATGAGAAAACTAAAAGTTACATCCAATGGTTGTTACCCCTTTTCCCCCTTCTATATCACAAATATTTTGCTGGAAGTCGTACGATGTTCAAAGAATAACACATGTCGAATTTCGAAAACTTACACTCTTATGGTTGTACAGATATGAGAAAAGTAATCGTTACACCCAATGGGCGGTACCCGTTTTCCCCCTTCTATATCACAAATATTTTGCTGGAAGTCGCACGTTGTTCGAAATATAATATATGCCGAATTAAGCAAACTTCACTCTTATAGTTGTACAGATATGAGAAAACTAAAAGTTACATCCAATGGTTGTTACCCGTTTTCCCCCTTCTATATCACAAATATTTTGCTGGAAGTCGTACGATGTTCAAAGAATAACACATGTCGAATTTCGAAAACTTACACTCTTATGGTTGTACAGATATGAGAAAAGTAATCGTTACACCCAATGGGCGGTACCCGTTTTCCCCCTTCTATATCACAAATATTTTGCTGGAAGTCGTACGATGTTCAAAGAATAACACATGTCGAATTTCGAAAACTTACACTCTTATGGTTGTACAGATATGAGAAAAGTAATCGTTACACCCAATGGGCGGTACCCGTTTTCCCCCTTCTATATCACAAATATTTTGCTGGAAGTCGCACGTTGTTCGAAATATAATATATGCCGAATTAAGCAAACTTCACTCTTATAGTTGTACAGATATGAGAAAACTAAAAGTTACATCCAATGGTTGTTACCCGTTTTCCCCCTTCTATATCACAAATATTTTGCTGGAAGTCGTACGATGTTCAAAGAATAACACATGTCGAATTTCGAAAACTTACACTCTTATGGTTGTACAGATATGAGAAAAGTAATCGTTACACCCAATGGGCGGTACCCGTTTTCCCCCTTCTATATCACAAATATTTTGCTGGAAGTCGCACGTTGTTCGAAATATAATATATCCCGAATTAAGCTAACTTACACTCTTATAGTTGTACAGATATGAGAAAACTAAAAGTTACATCCAATGGTTGTTACCCCTTTTCCCCCTTCTATATCACAAATATTTTGCTGGAAGTCGTACGATGTTCAAAGAATAACACATGTCGAATTTCGAAAACTTACACTCTTATGGTTGTACAGATATGAGAAAAGTAATCGTTACACCCAATGGGCGGTACCCGTTTTCCCCCTTCTATATCACAAATATTTTGCTGGAAGTCGCACGTTGTTCGAAATATAATATATGCCGAATTAAGCAAACTTCACTCTTATAGTTGTACAGATATGAGAAAACTAAAAGTTACATCCAATGGTTGTTACCCGTTTTCCCCCTTCTATATCACAAATATTTTGCTGGAAGTCGTACGATGTTCAAAGAATAACACATGTCGAATTTCGAAAACTTACACTCTTATGGTTGTACAGATATGAGAAAAGTAATCGTTACACCCAATGGGCGGTACCCGTTTTCCCCCTTCTATATCACATATATTTTGCTGGAAGTCGCACGTTGTTCGAAATATAATATATGCCGAATTAAGCAAACTTCACTCTTATAGTTGTACAGATATGAGAAAACTAAAAGTTACATCCAATGGTTGTTACCCGTTTTCCCCCTTCTATATCACAAATATTTTGCTGGAAGTCGTACGATGTTCAAAGAATAACACATGTCGAATTTCGAAAACTTACACTCTTATGGTTGTACAGATATGAGAAAAGTAATCGTTACACCCAATGGGCGGTACCCGTTTTCCCCCTTCTATATCACAAATATTTTGCTGGAAGTCGCACGTTGTTCGAAATATAATATATGCCGAATTAAGCAAACTTCACTCTTATAGTTGTACAGATATGAGAAAACTAAAAGTTACATCCAATGGTTGTTACCCGTTTTCCCCCTTCTATATCACAAATATTTTGCTGGAAGTCGTACGATGTTCAAAGAATAACACATGTCGAATTTCGAAAACTTACCCTCTTATGGTTGTACAGATATGAGAAAAGTAATCGTTACACCCAATGGGCGGTACCCGTTTTCCCCCTTCTATATCACAAATATTTTGCTGGAAGTCGCACGTTGTTCGAAATATAATATATGCCGAATTAAGCAAACTTACACTCTTATAGTTGTACAGATATGAGAAAACTAAAAGTTACATCCAATGGTTGTTACCCCTTTTCCCCCTTCTATATCACAAATATTTTGCTGGAAGTCGTACGATGTTCAAAGAATAACACATGTCGAATTTCGAAAACTTACACTCTTATGGTTGTACAGATATGAGAAAAGTAATCGTTACACCCAATGGGCGGTACCCGTTTTCCCCCTTCTATATCACAAATATTTTGCTGGAAGTCGCACGTTGTTCGAAATATAATATATGCCGAATTAAGCAAACTTCACTCTTATAGTTGTACAGATATGAGAAAACTAAAAGTTACATCCAATGGTTGTTACCCGTTTTCCCCCTTCTATATCACAAATATTTTGCTGGAAGTCGTACGATGTTCAAAGAATAACACATGTCGAATTTCGAAAACTTACACTCTTATGGTTGTACAGATATGAGAAAAGTAATCGTTACACCCAATGGGCGGTACCCGTTTTCCCCCTTCTATATCACAAATATTTTGCTGGAAGTCGCACGTTGTTCGAAATATAATATATCCCGAATTAAGCTAACTTACACTCTTATAGTTGTACAGATATGAGAAAACTAAAAGTTACATCCAATGGTTGTTACCCCTTTTCCCCCTTCTATATCACAAATATTTTGCTGGAAGTCGTACGATGTTCAAAGAATAACACATGTCGAATTTCGAAAACTTACACTCTTATGGTTGTACAGATATGAGAAAAGTAATCGTTACACCCAATGGGCGGTACCCGTTTTCCCCCTTCTATATCACAAATATTTTGCTGGAAGTCGCACGTTGTTCGAAATATAATATATGCCGAATTAAGCAAACTTCACTCTTATAGTTGTACAGATATGAGAAAACTAAAAGTTACATCCAATGGTTGTTACCCGTTTTCCCCCTTCTATATCACAAATATTTTGCTGGAAGTCGTACGATGTTCAAAGAATAACACATGTCGAATTTCGAAAACTTACACTCTTATGGTTGTACAGATATGAGAAAAGTAATCGTTACACCCAATGGGCGGTACCCGTTTTCCCCCTTCTATATCACAAATATTTTGCTGGAAGTCGTACGATGTTCAAAGAATAACACATGTCGAATTTCGAAAACTTACACTCTTATGGTTGTACAGATATGAGAAAAGTAATCGTTACACCCAATGGGCGGTACCCGTTTTCCCCCTTCTATATCACAAATATTTTGCTGGAAGTCGCACGTTGTTCGAAATATAATATATGCCGAATTAAGCAAACTTCACTCTTATAGTTGTACAGATATGAGAAAACTAAAAGTTACATCCAATGGTTGTTACCCGTTTTCCCCCTTCTATATCACAAATATTTTGCTGGAAGTCGTACGATGTTCAAAGAATAACACATGTCGAATTTCGAAAACTTACCCTCTTATGGTTGTACAGATATGAGAAAAGTAATCGTTACACCCAATGGGCGGTACCCGTTTTCCCCCTTCTATATCACAAATATTTTGCTGGAAGTCGCACGTTGTTCGAAATATAATATATGCCGAATTAAGCAAACTTACACTCTTATAGTTGTACAGATATGAGAAAACTAAAAGTTACATCCAATGGTTGTTACCCCTTTTCCCCCTTCTATATCACAAATATTTTGCTGGAAGTCGTACGATGTTCAAAGAATAACACATGTCGAATTTCGAAAACTTACACTCTTATGGTTGTACAGATATGAGAAAAGTAATCGTTACACCCAATGGGCGGTACCCGTTTTCCCCCTTCTATATCACAAATATTTTGCTGGAAGTCGCACGTTGTTCGAAATATAATATATGCCGAATTAAGCAAACTTCACTCTTATAGTTGTACAGATATGAGAAAACTAAAAGTTACATCCAATGGTTGTTACCCGTTTTCCCCCTTCTATATCACAAATATTTTGCTGGAAGTCGTACGATGTTCAAAGAATAACACATGTCGAATTTCGAAAACTTACACTCTTATGGTTGTACAGATATGAGAAAAGTAATCGTTACACCCAATGGGCGGTACCCGTTTTCCCCCTTCTATATCACAAATATTTTGCTGGAAGTCGCACGTTGTTCGAAATATAATATATCCCGAATTAAGCTAACTTACACTCTTATAGTTGTACAGATATGAGAAAACTAAAAGTTACATCCAATGGTTGTTACCCCTTTTCCCCCTTCTATATCACAAATATTTTGCTGGAAGTCGTACGATGTTCAAAGAATAACACATGTCGAATTTCGAAAACTTACACTCTTATGGTTGTAGAGATATGAGAAAAGTAATCGTTACACCCAATGGGCGGTACCCGTTTTCCCCCTTCTATATCACAAATATTTTGCTGGAAGTCGCACGTTGTTCGAAATATCATATATGCCGAATTAAGCAAACTTCACTCTTATAGTTGTACAGATATGAGAAAACTAAAAGTTACATCCAATGGTTGTTACCCGTTTTCCCCCTTCTATATCACAAATATTTTGCTGGAAGTCGTACGATGTTCAAAGAATAACACATGTCGAATTTCGAAAACTTACACTCTTAAGGTTGTACAGATATGAGAAAAGTAATCGTTACACCCAATGGGCGGTACCCGTTTTCCCCCTTCTATATCACAAATATTTTGCTGGAAGTCGCACGTTGTTCGAAATATAATATATGCCGAATTAAGCAAACTTCACTCTTATAGTTGTACAGATATGAGAAAACTAAAAGTTACATCCAATGGTTGTTACCCGTTTTCCCCCTTCTATATCACAAATATTTTGCTGGAAGTCGTACGATGTTCAAAGAATAACACATGTCGAATTTCGAAAACTTACCCTCTTATGGTTGTACAGATATGAGAAAAGTAATCGTTACACCCAATGGGCGGTACCCGTTTTCCCCCTTCTATATCACAAATATTTTGCTGGAAGTCGCACGTTGTTCGAAATATAATATATGCCGAATTAAGCAAACTTCACTCTTATAGTTGTACAGATATGAGAAAACTAAAAGTTACATCCAATGGTTGTTACCCGTTTTCCCCCTTCTATATCACAAATATTTTGCTGGAAGTCGTACGATGTTCAAAGAATAACACATGTCGAATTTCGAAAACTTACACTCTTATGGTTGTACAGATATGAGAAAAGTAATCGTTACACCCAATGGGCGGTACCCGTTTTCCCCCTTCTATATCACAAATATTTTGCTGGAAGTCGCACGTTGTTCGAAATATAATATATCCCGAATTAAGCTAACTTACACTCTTATAGTTGTACAGATATGAGAAAACTAAAAGTTACATCCAATGGTTGTTACCCCTTTTCCCCCTTCTATATCACAAATATTTTGCTGGAAGTCGTACGATGTTCAAAGAATAACACATGTCGAATTTCGAAAACTTACACTCTTATGGTTGTACAGATATGAGAAAAGTAATCGTTACACCCAATGGGCGGTACCCGTTTTCCCCCTTCTATATCACAAATATTTTGCTGGAAGTCGCACGTTGTTCGAAATATAATATATGCCGAATTAAGCAAACTTCACTCTTATAGTTGTACAGATATGAGAAAACTAAAAGTTACATCCAATGGTTGTTACCCGTTTTCCCCCTTCTATATCACAAATATTTTGCTGGAAGTCGTACGATGTTCAAAGAATAACACATGTCGAATTTCGAAAACTTACACTCTTATGGTTGTACAGATATGAGAAAAGTAATCGTTACACCCAATGGGCGGTACCCGTTTTCCCCCTTCTATATCACAAATATTTTGCTGGAAGTCGCACGTTGTTCGAAATATAATATATGCCGAATTAAGCAAACTTCACTCTTATAGTTGTACAGATATGAGAAAACTAAAAGTTACATCCAATGGTTGTTACCCGTTTTCCCCCTTCTATATCACAAATATTTTGCTGGAAGTCGTACGATGTTCAAAGAATAACACATGTCGAATTTCGAAAACTTACCCTCTTATGGTTGTACAGATATGAGAAAAGTAATCGTTACACCCAATGGGCGGTACCCGTTTTCCCCCTTCTATATCACAAATATTTTGCTGGAAGTCGCACGTTGTTCGAAATATAATATATGCCGAATTAAGCAAACTTACACTCTTATAGTTGTACAGATATGAGAAAACTAAAAGTTACATCCAATGGTTGTTACCCCTTTTCCCCCTTCTATATCACAAATATTTTGCTGGAAGTCGTACGATGTTCAAAGAATAACACATGTCGAATTTCGAAAACTTACACTCTTATGGTTGTACAGATATGAGAAAAGTAATCGTTACACCCAATGGGCGGTACCCGTTTTCCCCCTTCTATATCACAAATATTTTGCTGGAAGTCGCACGTTGTTCGAAATATAATATATGCCGAATTAAGCAAACTTCACTCTTATAGTTGTACAGATATGAGAAAACTAAAAGTTACATCCAATGGTTGTTACCCGTTTTCCCCCTTCTATATCACAAATATTTTGCTGGAAGTCGTACGATGTTCAAAGAATAACACATGTCGAATTTCGAAAACTTACACTCTTATGGTTGTACAGATATGAGAAAAGTAATCGTTACACCCAATGGGCGGTACCCGTTTTCCCCCTTCTATATCACAAATATTTTGCTGGAAGTCGCACGTTGTTCGAAATATAATATATCCCGAATTAAGCTAACTTACACTCTTATAGTTGTACAGATATGAGAAAACTAAAAGTTACATCCAATGGTTGTTACCCCTTTTCCCCCTTCTATATCACAAATATTTTGCTGGAAGTCGTACGATGTTCAAAGAATAACACATGTCGAATTTCGAAAACTTACACTCTTATGGTTGTAGAGATATGAGAAAAGTAATCGTTACACCCAATGGGCGGTACCCGTTTTCCCCCTTCTATATCACAAATATTTTGCTGGAAGTCGCACGTTGTTCGAAATATCATATATGCCGAATTAAGCAAACTTCACTCTTATAGTTGTACAGATATGAGAAAACTAAAAGTTACATCCAATGGTTGTTACCCGTTTTCCCCCTTCTATATCACAAATATTTTGCTGGAAGTCGTACGATGTTCAAAGAATAACACATGTCGAATTTCGAAAACTTACCCTCTTATGGTTGTACAGATATGAGAAAAGTAATCGTTACACCCAATGGGCGGTACCCGTTTTCCCCCTTCTATATCACAAATATTTTGCTGGAAGTCGCACGTTGTTCGAAATATAATATATGCCGAATTAAGCAAACTTCACTCTTATAGTTGTACAGATATGAGAAAACTAAAAGTTACATCCAATGGTTGTTACCCCTTTTCCCCCTTCTATATCACAAATATTTTGCTGGAAGTCGTACGATGTTCAAAGAATAACACATGTCGAATTTCGAAAACTTACACTCTTATGGTTGTACAGATATGAGAAAAGTAATCGTTACACCCAATGGGCGGTACCCGTTTTCCCCCTTCTATATCACAAATATTTTGCTGGAAGTCGCACGTTGTTCGAAATATAATATATCCCGAATTAAGCTAACTTACACTCTTATAGTTGTACAGATATGAGAAAACTAAAAGTTACATCCAATGGTTGTTACCCGTTTTCCCCCTTCTATATCACAAATATTTTGCTGGAAGTCGTACGATGTTCAAAGAATAACACATGTCGAATTTCGAAAACTTACACTCTTATGGTTGTACAGATATGAGAAAAGTAATCGTTACACCCAATGGGCGGTACCCGTTTTCCCCCTTCTATATCACAAATATTTTGCTGGAAGTCGCACGTTGTTCGAAATATAATATATGCCGAATTAAGCAAACTTCACTCTTATAGTTGTACAGATATGAGAAAACTAAAAGTTACATCCAATGGTTGTTACCCGTTTTCCCCCTTCTATATCACAAATATTTTGCTGGAAGTCGTACGATGTTCAAAGAATAACACATGTCGAATTTCGAAAACTTACACTCTTATGGTTGTACAGATATGAGAAAAGTAATCGTTACACCCAATGGGCGGTACCCGTTTTCCCTCTTCTATATCACAAATATTTTGCTGGAAGTCGCACGTTGTTCGAAATATAATATATGCCGAATTAAGCAAACTTCACTCTTATAGTTGTACAGATATGAGAAAACTAAAAGTTACATCCAATGGTTGTTACCCGTTTTCCCCCTTCTATATCACAAATATTTTGCTGGAAGTCGTACGATGTTCAAAGAATAACACATGTCGAATTTCGAAAACTTACACTCTTATGGTTGTACAGATATGAGAAAAGTAATCGTTACACCCAATGGGCGGTACCCGTTTTCCCCCTTCTATATCACAAATATTTTGCTGGAAGTCGCACGTTGTTCGAAATATAATATATGCCGAATTAAGCAAACTTCACTCTTATAGTTGTACAGATATGAGAAAACTAAAAGTTACATCCAATGGTTGTTACCCGTTTTCCCCCTTCTATATCACAAATATTTTGCTGGAAGTCGTACGATGTTCAAAGAATAACACGTGTCGAATTTCGAAAACTTACACTCTTATGGTTGTACAGATATGAGAAAAGTAATCGTTACACCCAATGGGCGGTACCCGTTTTCCCCCTTCTATATCACAAATATTTTGCTGGAAGTCGCACGTTGTTCGAAATATAATATATGCCGAATTAAGCAAACTTCACTCTTATAGTTGTACAGATATGAGAAAACTAAAAGTTACATCCAATGGTTGTTACCCGTTTTCCCCCTTCTATATCACAAATATTTTGCTGGAAGTCGTACGATGTTCAAAGAATAACACATGTCGAATTTCGAAAACTTACACTCTTATGGTTGTACAGATATGAGAAAAGTAATCGTTACACCCAATGGGCGGTACCCGTTTTCCCCCTTCTATATCACAAATATTTTGCTGGAAGTCGTACGATGTTCAAAGAATAACACATGTCGAATTTCGAAAACTTACACTCTTATGGTTGTACAGATATGAGAAAAGTAATCGTTACACCCAATGGGCGGTACCCGTTTTCCCCCTTCTATATCACAAATATTTTGCTGGAAGTCGCACGTTGTTCGAAATATAATATATGCCGAATTAAGCAAACTTACACTCTTATAGTTGTACAGATATGAGAAAACTAAAAGTTACATCCAATGGTTGTTACCCCTTTTCCCCCTTCTATATCACAAATATTTTGCTGGAAGTCGTACGATGTTCAAAGAATAACACATGTCGAATTTCGAAAACTTACACTCTTATGGTTGTACAGATATGAGAAAAGTAATCGTTACACCCAATGGGCGGTACCCGTTTTCCCCCTTCTATATCACAAATATTTTGCTGGAAGTCGCACGTTGTTCGAAATATAATATATGCCGAATTAAGCAAACTTCACTCTTATAGTTGTACAGATATGAGAAAACTAAAAGTTACATCCAATGGTTGTTACCCGTTTTCCCCCTTCTATATCACAAATATTTTGCTGGAAGTCGTACGATGTTCAAAGAATAACACATGTCGAATTTCGAAAACTTACACTCTTATGGTTGTACAGATATGAGAAAAGTAATCGTTACACCCAATGGGCGGTACCCGTTTTCCCCCTTCTATATCACAAATATTTTGCTGGAAGTCGCACGTTGTTCGAAATATAATATATCCCGAATTAAGCTAACTTACACTCCTATAGTTGTACAGATATGAGAAAACTAAAAGTTACATCCAATGGTTGTTACCCCTTTTCCCCCTTCTATATCACAAATATTTTGCTGGAAGTCGTACGATGTTCAAAGAATAACACATGTCGAATTTCGAAAACTTACACTCTTATGGCTGTACAGATATGAGAAAAGTAATCGTTACACCCAATGGGCGGTACCCGTTTTCCCCCTTCTATATCACAAATATTTTGCTGGAAGTCGCACGTTGTTCGAAATATAATATATGCCGAATTAAGCAAACTTCACTCTTATAGTTGTACAGATATGAGAAAACTAAAAGTTACATCCAATGGTTGTTACCCGTTTTCCCCCTTCTATATCACAAATATTTTGCTGGAAGTCGTACGATGTTCAAAGAATAACACATGTCGAATTTCGAAAACTTACACTCTTATGGTTGTACAGATATGAGAAAAGTAATCGTTACACCCAATGGGCGGTACCCGTTTTCCCCCTTCTATATCACAAATATTTTGCTGGAAGTCGCACGTTGTTCGAAATATAATATATGCCGAATTAAGCAAACTTCACTCTTATAGTTGTACAGATATGAGAAAACTAAAAGTTACATCCAATGGTTGTTACCCGTTTTCCCCCTTCTATATCACAAATATTTTGCTGGAAGTCGTACGATGTTCAAAGAATAACACATGTCGAATTTCGAAAACTTACACTCTTATGGTTGTACAGATATGAGAAAAGTAATCGTTACACCCAATGGGCGGTACCCGTTTTCCCCCTTCTATATCACAAATATTTTGCTGGAAGTCGCACGTTGTTCGAAATATAATATATGCCGAATTAAGCAAACTTCACTCTTATAGTTGTACAGATATGAGAAAACTAAAAGTTACATCCAATGGTTGTTACCCGTTTTCCCCCTTCTATATCACAAATATTTTGCTGGAAGTCGTACGATGTTCAAAGAATAACACATGTCGAATTTCGAAAACTTACACTCTTATGGTTGTACAGATATGAGAAAAGTAATCGTTACACCCAATGGGCGGTACCCGTTTTCCCCCTTCTATATCACAAATATTTTGCTGGAAGTCGCACGTTGTTCGAAATATAATATATGCCGAATTAAGCAAACTTCACTCTTATAGTTGTACAGATATGAGAAAACTAAAAGTTACATCCAATGGTTGTTACCCGTTTTCCCCCTTCTATATTACAAATATTTTGCTGGAAGTCGTACGATGTTCAAAGAATAACACATGTCGAATTTCGAAAACTTACACTCTTATGGTTGTACAGATATGAGAAAAGTAATCGTTACACCCCATGGGCGGTACCCGTTTTCCCCCTTCTATATCACAAATATTTTGCTGGAAGTCGCACGTTGTTCGAAATATAATATATGCCGAATTAAGCAAACTTCACTCTTATAGTTGTACAGATATGAGAAAACTAAAAGTTACATCCAATGGTTGTTACCCGTTTTCCCCCTTCTATATCACAAATATTTTGCTGGAAGTCGTACGATGTTCAAAGAATAACACATGTCGAATTTCGAAAACTTACACTCTTATGGTTGTACAGATATGAGAAAAGTAATCGTTACACCCAATGGGCGGTACCCGTTTTCCCCCTTCTATATCACAAATATTTTGCTGGAAGTCGCACGTTGTTCGAAATATAATATATCCCGAATTAAGCTAACTTACACTCTTATAGATGTACAGATATGAGAAAACTAAAAGTTACATCCAATGGTTGTTACCCGTTTTCCCCCTTCTATATTACAAATATTTTGCTGGAAGTCGTACGATGTTCAAAGAATAACACATGTCGAATTTCGAAAACTTACACTCTTATGGTTGTACAGATATGAGAAAAGTAATCGTTACACCCAATGGGCGGTACCCGTTTTCCCCCTTCTATATCACAAATATTTTGCTGGAAGTCGCACGTTGTTCGAAATATAATATATGCCGAATTAAGCAAACTTCACTCTTATAGTTGTACAGATATGAGAAAACTAAAAGTTACATCCAATGGTTGTTACCCGTTTTCCCCCTTCTATATTACAAATATTTTGCTGGAAGTCGTACGATGTTCAAAGAATAACACATGTCGAATTTCGAAAACTTACACTCTTATGGTTGTACAGATATGAGAAAAGTAATCGTTACACCCAATGGGCGGTACCCGTTTTCCCCCTTCTATATCACAAATATTTTGCTGGAAGTCGCACGTTGTTCGAAATATAATATATGCCGAATTAAGCAAACTTCACTCTTATAGTTGTACAGATATGAGAAAACTAAAAGTTACATCCAATGGTTGTTACCCGTTTTCCCCCTTCTATATTACAAATATTTTGCTGGAAGTCGTACGATGTTCAAAGAATAACACATGTCGAATTTCGAAAACTTACACTCTTATGGTTGTACAGATATGAGAAAAGTAATCGTTACACCCAATGGGCGGTACCCGTTTTCCCCCTTCTATATCACAAATATTTTGCTGGAAGTCGCACGTTGTTCGAAATATAATATATGCCGAATTAAGCAAACTTCACTCTTATAGTTGTACAGATATGAGAAAACTAAAAGTTACATCCAATGGTTGTTACCCGTTTTCCCCCTTCTATATCACAAATATTTTGCTGGAAGTCGTACGATGTTCAAAGAATAACACATGTCGAATTTCGAAAACTTACACTCTTATGGTTGTACAGATATGAGAAAAGTAATCGTTACACCCAATGGGCGGTACCCGTTTTCCCCCTTCTATATCACAAATATTTTGCTGGAAGTCGCACGTTGTTCGAAATATAATATATGCCGAATTAAGCAAACTTCACTCTTATAGTTGTACAGATATGAGAAAACTAAAAGTTACATCCAATGGTTGTTACCCGTTTTCCCCCTTCTATATCACAAATATTTTGCTGGAAGTCGTACGATGTTCAAAGAATAACACATGTCGAATTTCGAAAACTTACACTCTTATGGTTGTACAGATATGAGAAAAGTAATCGTTACACCCAATGGGCGGTACCCGTTTTCCCCCTTCTATATCACAAATATTTTGCTGAAAGTCGCACGTTGTTCGAAATATAATATATGCCGAATTAAGCAAACTTACACTCTTATAGTTGTACAGATATGAGAAAACTAAAAGTTACATCCAATGGTTGTTACCCGTTTTCCCCCTTCTATATTACAAATATTTTGCTGGAAGTCGTACGATGTTCAAAGAATAACACATGTCGAATTTCGAAAACTTACACTCTTATGGTTGTACAGATATGAGAAAAGTAATCGTTACACCCAATGGGCGGTACCCGTTTTCCCCCTTCTATATCACAAATATTTTGCTGGAAGTCGCACGTTGTTCGAAATATAATATATCCCGAATTAAGCTAACTTACACTCTTATAGTTGTACAGATATGAGAAAACTAAAAGTTACATCCAATGGTTGTTACCCGTTTTCCCCCTTCTATATTACAAATATTTTGCTGGAAGTCGTACGATGTTCAAAGAATAACACATGTCGAATTTCGAAAACTTACACTCTTATGGTTGTACAGATATGAGAAAAGTAATCGTTACACCCAATGGGCGGTACCCGTTTTCCCCCTTCTATATCACAAATATTTTGCTGGAAGTCGCACGTTGTTCGAAATATAATATATGCCGAATTAAGCAAACTTCACTCTTATAGTTGTACAGATATGAGACAACTAAAAGTTACATCCAATGGTTGTTACCCGTTTTCCCCCTTCTATATCACAAATATTTTGCTGGAAGTCGTACGATGTTCAAAGAATAACACATGTCGAATTTCGAAAACTTACACTCTTATGGTTGTACAGATATGAGAAAAGTAATCGTTGCACCCAATGGGCGGTACCCGTTTTCCCCCTTCTATATCACAAATATTTTGCTGGAAGTCGCACGTTGTTCGAAATATAATATATGCCGAATTAAGCAAACTTCACTCTTATAGTTGTACAGATATGAGAAAACTAAAAGTTACATCCAATGGTTGTTACCCGTTTTCCCCCTTCTATATTACAAATATTTTGCTGGAAGTCGTACGATGTTCAAAGAATAACACATGTCGAATTTCGAAAACTTACACTCTTATGGTTGTACAGATATGAGAAAAGTAATCGTTACACCCAATGGGCGGTACCCGTTTTCCCCCTTCTATATCACAAATATTTTGCTGGAAGTCGCACGTTGTTCGAAATATAATATATGCCGAATTAAGCAAACTTCACTCTTATAGTTGTACAGATATGAGAAAACTAAAAGTTACATACAATGGTTGTTACCCGTTTTCCCCCTTCTATATCACAAATATTTTGCTGGAAGTCGCACGTTGTTCGAAATATAATATATGCCGAATTAAGCAAACTTCACTCTTATAGTTGTACAGATATGAGAAAACTAAAAGTTACATCCAATGGTTGTTACCCGTTTTCCCCCTTCTATATCACAAATATTTTGCTGGAAGTCGTACGATGTTCAAAGAATAACACATGTCGAATTTCGAAAACTTACACTCTTATGGTTGTACAGATATGAGAAAAGTAATCGTTACACCCAATGGGCGGTACCCGTTTTCCCCCTTCTATATCACAAATATTTTGCTGGAAGTCGCACGTTGTTCGAAATATAATATATGCCGAATTAAGCAAACTTCACTCTTATAGTTGTACAGATATGAGAAAACTAAAAGTTACAACCAATGGTTGTTACCCGTTTTCCCCCTTCTATATCACAAATATTTTGCTGGAAGTCGTACGATGTTCAAAGAATAACACATGTCGAATTTCGAAAACTTACACTCTTATGGTTGTACAGATATGAGAAAAGTAATCGTTACACCCAATGGGCGGTACCCGTTTTCCCCCTTCTATATCACAAATATTTTGCTGGAAGTCGCACGTTCTTCGAAATATAATATATGCCGAATTAAGCTAACTTACACTCTTATAGTTGTACAGATATGAGAAAACTAAAAGTTACATTTAATGGTTGTTACCCGTTTTCCCCCTTCTATATTACAAATATTTTGCTGGAAGTCGTACGATGTTCAAAGAATAACACATGTCGAATTTCGAAAACTTACACTCTTATGGTTGTACAGATATGAGAAAAGTAATCGTTGCACCCAATGGGCGGTACCCGTTTTCCCCCTTCTATATCACAAATATTTTGCTGGAAGTCGCACGTTGTTCGAAATATAATATATGCCGAATTAAGCAAACTTCACTCTTATAGTTCACAGATATGAGAAAACTAAAAGTTACATCCAATGGTTGTTACCCGTTTTCCCCCTTCTATATTACAAATATTTTGCTGGAAGTCGTACGATGTTCAAAGAATAACACATGTCGAATTTCGAAAACTTACACTCTTATGGTTGTACAGATATGAGAAAAGTAATCGTTACACCCAATGGGCGGTACCCGTTTTCCCCCTTCTATATCACAAATATTTTGCTGGAAGTCGCACGTTGTTCGAAATATAATATATGCCGAATTAAGCAAACTTCACTCTTATAGTTGTACAGATATGAGAAAACTAAAAGTTACATACAATGGTTGTTACCCGTTTTCCCCCTTCTATATCACAAATATTTTGCTGGAAGTCGTACGATGTTCAAAGAATAACACATGTCGAATTTCGAAAACTTACACTCTTATGGTTGTACAGATATGAGAAAAGTAATCGTTACACCCAATGGGCGGTACCCGTTTTCCCCCTTCTATATCACAAATATTTTGCTGGAAGTCGCACGTTGTTCGAAATATAATATATGCCGAATTAAGCAAACTTCACTCTTATAGTTGTACAGATATGAGAAAACTAAAAGTTACATCCAATGGTTGTTACCCGTTTCCCCCTTCTATATCACAAATATTTTGCTGGAAGTCGTACGATGTTCAAAGAATAACACATGTCGAATTTCGAAAACTTACACTCTTATGGTTGTACAGATATGAGAAAAGTAATCGTTACACCCAATGGGCGGTACCCGTTTTCCCCCTTCTATATCACAAATATTTTGCTGGAAGTCGCACGTTCTTCGAAATATAATATATCCCGAATTAAGCTAACTTACACTCTTATAGTTGTACAGATATGAGAAAACTAAAAGTTACATCCAATGGTTGTTACCCGTTTTCCCCCTTCTATATTACAAATATTTTGCTGGAAGTCGTACGATGTTCAAAGAATAACACATGTCGAATTTCGAAAACTTACACTCTTATGGTTGTACAGATATGAGAAAAGTAATCGTTACACCCAATGGGCGGTACCCGTTTTCCCCCTTCTATATCACAAATATTTTGCTGGAAGTCGCACGTTGTTCGAAATATAATATATGCCGAATTAAGCAAACTTCACTCTTATAGTTGTACAGATATGAGAAAACTAAAAGTTACATCCAATGGTTGTTACCCGTTTTCCCCCTTCTATATTACAAATATTTTGCTGGAAGTCGTACGATGTTCAAAGAATAACACATGTCGAATTTCGAAAACTTACACTCTTATGGTTGTACAGATATGAGAAAAGTAATCGTTACACCCAATGGGCGGTACCCGTTTTCCCCCTTCTATATCACAAATATTTTGCTGGAAGTCGCACGTTGTTCGAAATATAATATATGCCGAATTAAGCAAACTTCACTCTTATAGTTGTACAGATATGAGAAAACTAAAAGTTACATCCAATGGTTGTTACCCGTTTTCCCCCTTCTATATCACAAATATTTTGCTGGAAGTCGTACGATGTTCAAAGAATAACACATGTCGAATTTCGAAAACTTACACTCTTATGGTTGTACAGATATGAGAAAAGTAATCGTTACACCCAATGGGCGGTACCCGTTTTCCCCCTTCTATATCACAAATATTTTGCTGGAAGTCGCACGTTGTTCGAAATATAATATATGCCGAATTAAGCAAACTTCACTCTTATAGTTGTACAGATATGAGAAAACTAAAAGTTACATCCAATGGTTGTTACCCGTTTTCCCCCTTCTATATCACAAATATTTTGCTGGAAGTCGTACGATGTTCAAAGAATAACACATGTCGAATTTCGAAAACTTACACTCTTATGGTTGTACAGATATGAGAAAAGTAATCGTTACACCCAATGGGCGGTACCCGTTTTCCCCCTTCTATATCACAAATATTTTGCTGGAAGTCGCACGTTGTTCGAAATATAATATATCCCGAATTAAGCTAACTTACACTCTTATAGTTGTACAGATATGAGAAAACTAAAAGTTACATCCAATGGTTGTTACCCGTTTTCCCCCTTCTATATTACAAATATTTTGCTGGAAGTCGTACGATGTTCAAAGAATAACACATGTCGAATTTCGAAAACTTACACTCTTATGGTTGTACAGATATGAGAAAAGTAATCGTTACACCCAATGGGCGGTACCCGTTTTCCCCCTTCTATATCACAAATATTTTGCTGGAAGTCGCACGTTGTTCGAAATATAATATATGCCGAATTAAGCAAACTTCACTCTTATAGTTGTACAGATATGAGAAAACTAAAAGTTACATCCAATGGTTGTTACCCGTTTTCCCCCTTCTATATCACAAATATTTTGCTGGAAGTCGTACGATGTTCAAAGAATAACACATGTCGAATTTCGAAAACTTACACTCTTATGGTTGTACAGATATGAGAAAAGTAATCGTTACACCCAATGGGCGGTACCCGTTTTCCCCCTTCTATATCACAAATATTTTGCTGGAAGTCGCACGTTGTTCGAAATATAATATATTCCGAATTAAGCAAACTTCACTCTTATAGTTGTACAGATATGAGAAAACTAAAAGTTACATCCAATGGTTGTTACCCGTTTTCCCCCTTCTATATTACAAATATTTTGCTGGAAGTCGTACGATGTTCAAAGAATAACACATGTCGAATTTCGAAAACTTACACTCTTATGGTTGTACAGATATGAGAAAAGTAATCGTTACACCCAATGGGCGGTACCCGTTTTCCCCCTTCTATATCACAAATATTTTGCTGGAAGTCGCACGTTGTTCGAAATATAATATATCCCGAATTAAGCTAACTTACACTCTTATAGTTGTACAGATATGAGAAAACTAAAAGTTACATCCAATGGTTGTTACCCGTTTTCCCCCTTCTATATTACAAATATTTTGCTGGAAGTCGTACGATGTTCAAAGAATAACACATGTCGAATTTCGAAAACTTACACTCTTATGGTTGTACAGATATGAGAAAAGTAATCGTTACACCCAATGGGCGGTACCCGTTTTCCCCCTTCTATATCACAAATATTTTGCTGGAAGTCGCACGTTGTTCGAAATATAATATATGCCGAATTAAGCAAACTTCACTCTTATAGTTGTACAGATATGAGAAAACTAAAAGTTACATCCAATGGTTGTTACCCGTTTTCCCCCTTCTATATTACAAATATTTTGCTGGAAGTCGTACGATGTTCAAAGAATAACACATGTCGAATTTCGAAAACTTACACTCTTATGGTTGTACAGATATGAGAAAAGTAATCGTTACACCCAATGGGCGGTACCCGTTTTCCCCCTTCTATATCACAAATATTTTGCTGGAAGTCGCACGTTGTTCGAAATATAATATATGCCGAATTAAGCAAACTTCACTCTTATAGTTGTACAGATATGAGAAAACTAAAAGTTACATCCAATGGTTGCTACCCGTTTTCCCCCTTCTATATCAAAAATATTTTGCTGGAAGTCGTACGATGTTTAAAGAATAACACATGTCGAATTTCGAAAACTTACACTCTTATGGTTGTACAGATATGAGAAAAGTAATCGTTACACCCAATGGGCGGTACCCGTTTTCCCCCTTCTATATCACAAATATTTTGCTGGAAGTCGTACGATGTTCAAAGAATAACACATGTCGAATTTCGAAAACTTACACTCTTATGGTTGTACAGATATGAGAAAAGTAATCGTTACACCCAATGGGCGGTACCCGTTTTCCCCCTTCTATATCACAAATATTTTGCTGGAAGTCGCACGTTGTTCGAAATATAATATATGCCGAATTAAGCAAACTTACACTCTTATAGTTGTACAGATATGAGAAAAGTAAAAGTTACATCCAATGGTTGTTACCCGTTTTCCCCCTTCTATATCACAAATATTTTGCTGGAAGTCGTACGATGTTCAAAGAATAACACATGTCGAATTTCGAAAACTTACACTCTTATGGATATGAGAAAAGCAATCGTTACACCCAATGGGCGGTACCCGTTTTCCCCCTTCTATATCACAAATATTTTGCTGGAAGTCGCACGTTGTTCGAAATATAATATATGCCGAATTAAGCAAACTTACACTCTTATAGTTGTACAGATATGAGAAAACTAAAAGTTACATCCAATGGTTGTTACCCCTTTTCCCCCTTCTATATCACAAATATTTTGCTGGAAGTCGTACGATGTTCAAAGAATAACACATGTCGAATTTCGAAAACTTACACTCTTATGGTTGTACAGATATGAGAAAAGTAATCGTTACACCCAAGGGGCGGTACCCGTTTCCGCCCTCCCATATCTCAAATATTTTGCTGGAAGTCGCACGTTGTTCGAAATATAATATATGCCGAATTAAGCAAACTTACACTCTTATAGTTGTACAGATATGAGAAAACTAAAAGTTACATCCAATGGTTGTTACCCGTTTTCCCCCTTCTATATCACAAATATTTTGCTGGAAGTCGTACGTTATTCAAAGAATAACACATGCCGAATTTCGAAAACTTACACTCTTATAGTTGTACAGATATGAGAAAAGTAATCGTTACACCCAATGGGCGGTACCCGTTTCCGCCCTCCTATATCTCAAATATTTTGCTGGAAGTCGCACGTTGTTCGAAATATAATATATGCCGAATTAAGCAAACTTCACTCTTATAGTTGTACAGATATGAGAAAACTAAAAGTTACATCCAATGGTTGTTACCCGTTTTCCCCCTTCTATATTACAAATATTTTGCTGGAAGTCGTACGATGTTCAAAGAATAACACATGTCGAATTTCGAAAACTTACACTCTTATGGTTGTACAGATATGAGAAAAGTAATCGTTACACCCAATGGGCGGTACCCGTTTTCCCCCTTCTATATCACAAATATTTTGCTGGAAGTCGCACGTTGTTCGAAATATAATATATGCCGAATTAAGCAAACTTCACTCTTATAGTTGTACAGATATGAGAAAACTAAAAGTTACATCCAATGGTTGTTACCCGTTTTCCCCCTTCTATATCACAAATATTTTGCTGGAAGTCGTACGATGTTCAAAGAATAACACATGTCGAATTTCGAAAACTTACACTCTTATGGTTGTACAGATATGAGAAAAGTAATCGTTACACCCAATGGGCGGTACCCGTTTTCCCCCTTCTATATCACAAATATTTTGCTGGAAGTCGCACGTTGTTCGAAATATAATATATGCCGAATTAAGCAAACTTCACTCTTATAGTTGTACAGATATGAGAAAACTAAAAGTTACATCCAATGGTTGTTACCCGTTTTCCCCCTTCTATATCACAAATATTTTGCTGGAAGTCGTACGATGTTCAAAGAATAACACATGTCGAATTTCGAAAACTTACACTCTTATGGTTGTACAGATATGAGAAAAGTAATCGTTACACCCAATGGGCGGTACCCGTTTTCCCCCTTCTATATCACAAATATTTTGCTGGAAGTCGCACGTTGTTCGAAATATAATATATTCCGAATTAAGCAAACTTCACTCTTATAGTTGTACAGATATGAGAAAACTAGAAGTTACATCCAATGGTTGTTACCCGTTTTCCCCCTTCTATATTACAAATATTTTGCTGGAAGTCGTACGATGTTCAAAGAATAACACATGTCGAATTTCGAAAACTTACACTCTTATGGTTGTACAGATATGAGAAAAGTAATCGTTACACCCAATGGGCGGTACCCGTTTTCCCCCTTCTATATCACAAATATTTTGCTGGAAGTCGCACGTTGTTCGAAATATAATATATCCCGAATTAAGCTAACTTACACTCTTATAGTTGTACAGATATGAGAAAACTAAAAGTTACATCCAATGGTTGTTACCCGTTTTCCCCCTTCTATATTACAAATATTTTGCTGGAAGTCGTACGATGTTCAAAGAATAACACATGTCGAATTTCGAAAACTTACACTCTTATGGTTGTACAGATATGAGAAAAGTAATCGTTACACCCAATGGGCGGTACCCGTTTTCCCCCTTCTATATCACAAATATTTTGCTGGAAGTCGCACGTTGTTCGAAATATAATATATGCCGAATTAAGCAAACTTCACTCTTATAGTTGTACAGATATGAGAAAACTAAAAGTTACATCCAATGGTTGTTACCCGTTTTCCCCCTTCTATATTACAAATATTTTGCTGGAAGTCGTACGATGTTCAAAGAATAACACATGTCGAATTTCTAAAACTTACACTCTTATGGTTGTACAGATATGAGAAAAGTAATCGTTACACCCAATGGGCGGTACCCGTTTTCCCCCTTCTATATCACAAATATTTTGCTGGAAGTCGCACGTTGTTCCAAATATAATATATGCCGAATTAAGCAAACTTCACTCTTATAGTTGTACAGATATGAGAAAACTAAAAGTTACATCCAATGGTTGCTACCCGTTTTCCCCCTTCTATATCAAAAATATTTTGCTGGAAGTCGTACGATGTTCAAAGAATAACACATGTCGAATTTCGAAAACTTACACTCTTATGGTTGTACAGATATGAGAAAAGTAATCGTTACACCCAATGGGCGGTACCCGTTTTCCCCCTTCTATATCACAAATATTTTGCTGGAAGTCGTACGATGTTCAAAGAATAACACATGTCGAATTTCGAAAACTTACACTCTTATGGTTGTACAGATATGAGAAAAGTAATCGTTACACCCAATGGGCGGTACCCGTTTTCCCCCTTCTATATCACAAATATTTTGCTGGAAGTCGCACGTTGTTCGAAATATAATATATGCCGAATTAAGCAAACTTACACTCTTATAGTTGTACAGATATGAGAAAAGTAAAAGTTACATCCAATGGTTGTTACCCGTTTTCCCCCTTCTATATCACAAATATTTTGCTGGAAGTCGTACGATGTTCAAAGAATAACACATGTCGAATTTCGAAAACTTACACTCTTATGGATATGAGAAAAGCAATCGTTACACCCAATGGGCGGTACCCGTTTTCCCCCTTCTATATCACAAATATTTTGCTGGAAGTCGCACGTTGTTCGAAATATAATATATGCCGAATTAAGCAAACTTACACTCTTATAGTTGTACAGATATGAGAAAACTAAAAGTTACATCCAATGGTTGTTACCCCTTTTCCCCCTTCTATATCACAAATATTTTGCTGGAAGTCGTACGATGTTCAAAGAATAACACATGTCGAATTTCGAAAACTTACACTCTTATGGTTGTACAGATATGAGAAAAGTAATCGTTACACCCAAGGGGCGGTACCCGTTTCCGCCCTCCTATATCTCAAATATTTTGCTGGAAGTCGCACGTTGTTCGAAATATAATATATGCCGAATTAAGCAAACTTACACTCTTATAGTTGTACAGATATGAGAAAACTAAAAGTTACATCCAATGGTTGTTACCCGTTTTCCCCCTTCTATATCACAAATATTTTGCTGGAAGTCGTACGTTATTCAAAGAATAACACATTGTTGTATAAATAACATACATCTTTTAAGTACACCTCCCAATAAATCATAATACCACATGTAGTCATACAGCATTCATAGTGTGTGCATATCAACTTCAACCAAGTAGGGTGACACTCATTTAAATGTGTTGAAGTTGGCTAAAGACCACCAAAGCAAACTAGAACAAAAGTATCATGGTCAAAAATTACGATACGTTTTGGATTGCTTTGTGATTGTCAATTGGCGACACATTTTTGAAATATGACTACGTTGTACATTTAAATACTTTATTCTAAAATAGTAAAACAATAGTAATTTGAAACACATTGAGTGATTTAGAAATCACTCAATTATAGATAAGATTTTAGAGTATATAAGCTAGAACATTTATGAATAAAGTCGGATTTGAAATTATAAAGCAAAACCGGCAATAATCTTGCCTGCCTTATTAATTATAGTCTCCAATTTGGGCAGTTTCTTTTTGAAACGCCGATTTACTAGCTGACACCCTTTACAGCTGTTTAAAAGTAGAAAGGGCTACAGGGAAAGAAACTTACTATCTCATTACATGGCGACCGTGACAGGACGTGTTGAGTTTTAAAATTTCAAACTGAAAAAAAAAACATCATTTCATCCGAAGTCCTAAAAGGACCATCTTTTAACCCCCGTGGAAAAATTTTTTTTTCTCTTCCCCATTTTCACCAAAATTCCAATAAACATTTTTTTTTATGGAAGAAGAAATTGAGGAAATATTCAACCGATGGGAACAATACCTTAGGGAAGAATACATACCAACTCCTACAAATACAACAGCACCAGTCTACAAACCTCTACCTATCAACGCCGGCCCAAAGCCAATAACTATAGAGGAGTACAGACGAAGACAGCAAAAGAAAATACAAACAGAAAACCAACCCCTGCAAAAAACCGTAAAGAAAAAGAAACGCGCTGGCAAGCGGTTTCAAAAAAGGCGAGAGGTAGCCATACTCTACAACAAGTTAAATCTATGCGGCGACAAGAAGGAACGATTGGCGATCAAGCGAAAACTAAAATTATCAAAGAACAAACAATAATCTACAGTATGACGTGGTGGAAGAAAATTTTATCTTCAATACCTTTAATAATTGCAGGATACGAAGTCGGAAAAGCTACGGAAAAAGATGACAAGACAGAAAACCCGCGCATTGAACACTCAATTAATGAAATTGATAAAATCGATATTATATTATTAATCACCGTAGTATTAATCATACTAATAATTATTTTAAAGTATATAAAAAAGGTTTCATCAAGAAACAACCAAAGAATATAGAATACAAAATTATTTTAATACATGCTTAACAATTTTTATACAAAATAAATTTTGTACTAAAAACAATAAAAATGATAAGCCACATTTGCACAAACTTACGTAATACTCTGTATTAAAAAAAAAAAATATATAATAAAAAAAAAAAAAAAATGTTAAAATAAAAATCCAAGTAAAAAAGTGCAAGTAATTTAATTTAAAACACAAACAAAAAAAAGAACTTCATATTGCACAATATTTTGAAAAAAAAAAGAACTTATGTAATTTAAGAATGGTACGACACACAAACATACAAAATTTAAAAACACAATTAATGACAACTTTGAAAAGGGCATTAAACTGAAAATGACCCAATTAAATTAAAAAAAATACTAACTTGTAAAATTTAAAAAAAAAAAAATATATATAGGTAATGACTAATAAGAGAAATTAAATATATTAAATGATGGGCAAAAGAATAGCAGTGATAGGTATGCAAAAATAAAATTTTTGAGGAAAAGATTAATAAATTTAACATTTGACAGAACTTACAATACAGAACTATATTTTTCATAAATACTATTTCATTTAATGTCTCAACCCGAACCACCCACTTGGCAAATTTTACAAACTCAATTTGAAAATGCTAAAGCTTTGTTTCTGAAATCATACAAATGTATTAATAAACGCAAAATTCCAAGTGCTAACACAATACAAGGACATTTAGAATTGATACATATCCATTACAACAACATTTTGCAAACATATTATAACATAGACTTTACCCTAACTAAACAACATAGGCGAGAAGCATATGAAATTATTGAATTCCTAAATGAAAAATTAAAAGCATTAGTACCGAAGTTATCTACAACCTTTGACATTCAATTCGACAAGAAAGGTTATTTTCAATTTTATAAGAAAGCTTTAGAAGCCGAGGATATTTTAGAGTCCTCTGATTTGAATAATACATTATTTTGTACCAAAGAAAATTTCACTAAAATGGACTCATCGAAGTTCATTGATCTGGCCTCAAAAATCTTGCCGGAATTCGACGGAAGATTTGAAAACCTACAAAAATTTTTAGATGCTCTAGCCTTGTTGGATACGGTAAAGGCAACACATGAACTTTTAGCAGTTCAGCTAATACACACCAAAATTAGTGGCAACACACGAGCCACGATTAATGGATTAAATACCATCACTGAAATAATATCAAAACTAAAAACAAGCATAAGAGGCGAATCGGCGGAAATATTGATGTCCAAATTAATGGCTACACGCCAGGCTGACAAAACGACTACAGCATTCGCTCAAGAAATTGAAACGTTATCTAAATCACTTGCCTCTGCATATATATCAGACGGACTGCCTGAAGAAACCGCAAGCAAGTATGCTGTACAAGCCACGGTTAAGGCTGTAGTAAGAAATGTCAATTCGGATCGTACTAAATTAATTATAGAAGCAGGAAATTTCACAAGCATTGAGCAAGTAGTTACAAAGATACTAAACTCACAGCCTGGACCATCAGCAACAAATATACTACACTGTAGGAGTAAACCAAACCAAGGGTATCTACAACAATTCTCAAACCGCAATAGGTACAATAGTAGATTTTCTAACACTAGAAACAGAAGCAGGAATGATCAGCGATTTGTTAGCAATAGGACTTATAGCAACAATAACAATTATAATAATAATAGGGTAAGAAATACTTCTAATAATTATATAAATAGAAATAATAACTTCAGATATGGCAACAATAGAAATGAACAAGGACACCGTAATGTACATACATTGGAGACTTCGGAAAACTCCGAGGTCCCCCAGTAAGAACTGGGGGCATTGAGCCCACAAGTGGTAAAAGTGATAAAAATATTTATAATAATATTTACTCAAGCATTTGCACTCTAAACTTAAATTTATGTAGCTTTATTGAACTTAATATTACATCTAACAACACTAGTATCACATTTCTAATAGATACTGGAGCGGATATTTCACTCCTCAAATGTAAATTTATTCATGGTGAAATAGATGAAACACATAAAACAAAAATTAGAGGTATTGGACAAGGTAGCATAACAGCGTTAGGAACAACACTAATTTCTTTTAATTTCAAAGAGTACACCAATCCAATTTTGCATAACTTACACGTAGTACCAAATGATTTCCAAATCCCATGTGATGGAATCTTGGGTATTGACTTCATACGTCAATATAACTGTATAATAGATTATGGTCCCTCAAGTAGTAAATTTATAATTAGACCATATTCCAATTGTTCAATTGAATTACCGATGCTAGGAGGACCAAAAAGTGGAACAATTGTTTTACCAGCAAGATCAGAAGTAGCTAAAGAAATTAAACTACCCAAAGGCAATAAGTCAGTATTAATTCCACATCAACAAATTGATGATGAGGTCTTTGTAGCAAATACTCTCACAAACTTAAATAATCCAGTAGTTTGTTTTGTAAATACTTCCAATAACACTAAGGTAATCAATATGCCAAATTTAAATTATGAATCCGTAGATCAGTACAAAGTTGTCAAATTAGGTAATAAAAATGGAATTCAACCTAGATCAAAAGAAATACTTGACAAATTAAAAGCAAATTTTCCGGACATAGCGAAAAACGAATTAACTAAATTATGTTCAAAATATACTGATGTTTTTGGATTAGAATCGGAACCAATTTCTAAAAATAATTTTTATAAACAAAAGTTGAGAATGTGTGATGAAACACCAGTGTACATAAAAAATTATAGGATACCGGAAACACAAAGGACTGAAATAGAAAAGCAGGTTGAAAAACTAATAACAAATGATCTAGTAGAACCATCATGTTCACCATACAATAGTCCCATTTTATTAGTCCCTAAAAAACCATTGCCAGGATCGGCAGACAAAAGATGGCGTTTAGTAATCGACTATCGCCAAGTCAATAAAAAATTACTGTCAGACAAATTTCCACTACCACGCATTGATGATATTTTAGACCAATTAGGCAAAGCAAAGTATTTTTCGACACTAGACCTTATGTCAGGTTTCCATCAAATAGAACTGGATGAAAGCTCCAGAGACATTACATCATTTTCAACGGACAAAGGAGCATTTCGCTTCAAAAGACTACCATTTGGCCTAAAAGTTTCCCCAAATTCATTCCAAAGAATGATGACAATGGCATTTTCAGGCTTAAAACCATCAAGTGTATTTCTGTATATGGACGACATAATAGTGGTCGGTTGTTCAACTGCACACATGATAAAAAATTTACAAGATGTTTTTGAAACTTGCCAAAAATTCAATTTAAAATTGCATCCCGAGAAATGCAAATTTTTCTGTCATGATGTGACATTTTTGGGTCACAAATGCACCAGCAACGGAATTCTACCGGACAGTAATAAATACAATGCCATTAAAAACTATCCGAAACCAACAAATAAAGATGAAACTAAACGTTTCGTAGCGTTTTGCAACTACTACAGAAAATTCATTAAAAATTTTGCAACTATTAGCAAACCTTTAAATAATCTAAGCAAAAAGAAAGAAATTTTCAATTGGACAGATGACTGCAATAACGCATTCAAACAACTAAAAAATGCACTAATAAATCCACCGTTACTCCAATACCCAGACTTTTCAAAACTATTCTATATAACTACTGACGCCAGTAAAATAGCATGTGGCGCTGTACTTAGTCAAAAATATGACAATACATTGTTACCAATAGCATATGCTTCACGATCATTCACTAAGGGAGAATCAAATAAAGCTACTATAGAACAAGAACTACTTGCCATACATTGGGCAATCAACTATTTTAGACCATATGTATATGGTCGAAAATTTATTATTCAGACGGATCATAGACCGCTAACATATTTATTTTCAATGAAGAATCCTTCTTCAAAACTTACTAGAGTACGGTTAGACCTAGAAGAATATGATTTCGAAGTCGAATACGTTAAAGGCAAAGATAATGTAACGGCCGACGCATTGTCTCGCATTACATTCGATGAAATCAAAACTTGTGTTATACGCACAGTAAGTACTAGATCAAAAACCCGACCCAAAAGTGACAAAAACTTATTGCAAAACGAATGCCCCATTAATAAAATACAAGTATATGAAGAAATTTCAGCGCGCAAAGCTAGGAGATTACCTACAATAGTAACTAACAATCTAGGTTGTTTAGTACTAAAGGGAAGAAAATCTCTATTAGCTATAAATAAACAACAATATACTACTAATGAAAAAATTTATTTAGATAAATTATTTCAAGAGCTTGAAAAACAAGCCAGTAGTAATAACATTGTAGAATTACAATTATCTTTAAATGATGAAATATTTAAGAAAGTATCGATACATGAAATAAAAGAAAAGGGCAATAAATATTTGAAATTTTTGAAGATTGCAATCACCCCTAAAATTGAAATTATAGAAGAAGATGCATTGAAAAATAAAATAATGAAAAAATTCCATGAAGATCCACTTTATGGAGGACATCCAGGGATCACTCGAATGATCAATAAAATTCGCAGACATTATTACTGGAAATACATGACAAGGGATATAACCAAATATGTTAAAAGTTGTGTAAATTGCAAAGCCAATAAAACAACTAAGCATATAAAAGCACCTTTAGTCATTACTCCCACACCAATCAAACCATTCCATACAGTAGTAATAGATACGGTAGGACCATTACCAATTACAGAAACTTCCAAGCAATATATATTAACAATCATATGTGACCTAACAAAATACCTAATAGCCGTTCCAATAGAAAATAAGTCAGCAAAAACAATAGCCAAAACCATATTTGAACACCTCATTTTGGTTTATGGATCAGTAAATACAATATTAACTGACCTGGGCACAGAATATAAGAACGAAGTGCTGCAGGAATTAACCAAATTAATGAACATAAAATTGAGGCATTCTACACCATACCACCACCAAACCCTAGGAACAATAGAAAGATCACACCGAACATTTAATGAGTATATACGCTCATATATTACAAAGTCACTAAATGACTGGGATCAATGGGTCCCATACTTCGTATATTGCTATAATAACACACCATCCACAGCCCATGACTACTGTCCATTCGAGTTAGTTTTCGGAAAACAACCAGAAATCCTGAAACCACTAACCAACAGCAGAATAGATCCAATTTACAACTATGATGACTATGTAAAAGAATTAAAATATAAATTACAAGTAGCCTATGAGTCAGCAAACAGAACTTTAGCAAAACGAAAAGAGAGTCAAAAACAAAGATATGATCTAGCAACACAAAACGTTAAATTTAAAATAAATGATTTGGTATTTTTGAAAAACGAAGCGCGTCATAAATTATCAAATGTATATAAAGGTCCATATAAAATAATAGGCATAGAAGAAAATAATAATTATAAAATAAGAATAGAAAATAATAAAATAATACTAGTTCATAAGGATAGGTTAAAACATAGCAAGTAAAAATTAAACAATAACATTACAACATTTAAATACAAGCAATCATGTAAAAACACATAAAAATAAAGATATGTCAGTCATTTAATGCTAAAGCATTAAAATTTATTTCTTTTAATAATAATAAACAAAAAAAAATTTCTATTAAATTACTATTAGCAAAAATATACTATAAACTATATACTAAAATATCTTTAACATAAGTTATAAAATTCCACTACAATTATATTTTAAAGTCTAAGTTAACGAGTTAAGTCAATATACGTACTTTTAAGTAATACATGTAACCTCCAGCATCATCAGATTTACTTTACCGCACTAATTTCTTTTTACTCTGTTTAAATAATCTTGCTATTCTTAACCATAGCAAGATCATTTTTTTTTGGAAAGGGGAGGTGTTGTATAAATAACATACATCTTTTAAGTACACCTCCCAATAAATCATAATACCACATGTAGTCATACAGCATTCATAGTGTGTGCATATCAACTTCAACCAAGTAGGGTGACACTCATTTAAATGTGTTGAAGTTGGCTAAAGACCACCAAAGCAAACTAGAACAAAAGTATCATGGTCAAAAATTACGATACGTTTTGGATTGCTTTGTGATTGTCAATTGGCGACACATTTTTGAAATATGACTACGTTGTACATTTAAATACTTTATTCTAAAATAGTAAAACAATAGTAATTTGAAACACATTGAGTGATTTAGAAATCACTCAATTATAGATAAGATTTTAGAGTATATAAGCTAGAACATTTATGAATAAAGTCGGATTTGAAATTATAAAGCAAAACCGGCAATAATCTTGCCTGCCTTATTAATTATAGTCTCCAATTTGGGCAGTTTCTTTTTGAAACGCCGATTTACTAGCTGACACCCTTTACAGCTGTTTAAAAGTAGAAAGGGCTACAGGGAAAGAAACTTACTATCTCATTACAACATGCCGAATTTCGAAAACTTACACTCTTATAGTTGTACAGATATGAGAAAAGTAATCGTTACACCCAATGGGCGGTACCCGTTTCCGCCCTCCTATATCTCAAATATTTTGCTGGAAGTCGCACGTTGTTCGAAATATAATATATGCCGAATTAAGCAAACTTCACTCTTATAGTTTTACAGATATGAAAAACTAAAAGTTACATCCAATGGTTGTTACCCGTTTTCCCCCTTCTATATCACAAATATTTTGCTGGAAGTCGTACGTTATTCAAAGAATAACACATGCCGAATATCGAAAACTTACACTCTTATAGTTGTACAGATATGAGAAAAGTAATCGTTACACCCAATGGGCGGTACCCGTTTCCGCCCTCCTATATCTCAAATATTTTGCTGGAAGTCGCACGTTGTTCGAAATATAATATATGCCGAATTAAGCAAACTTCACTCTTATAGTTGTACAGATATGAGAAAAGTAAAAGTTACATCCAATGGTTGTTACCCGTTTTCCCCCTTCTATATCACAAATATTTTGCTGGAAGTCGTACGATGTTCAAAGAATAACACATGTCGAATTTCGAAAACTTACACTCTTATGGTTGTACAGATATGAGAAAAGTAATCGTTACACCCAATGGGCGGTACCCGTTTTCCCCCTTCTATATCACAAATATTTTGCTGGCAGTCGCACGTTGTTCGAAATATAATATATGCCGAATTAAGCAAACTTACACTCTTATAGTTGTACAGATATGAGAAAACTAAAAGTTACATCCAATGGTTGTTACCCCTTTTCCCCCTTCTATATCACAAATATTTTGCTGGAAGTCGTACGATGTTCAAAGAATAACACATGTCGAATTTCGAAAACTTACACTCTTATGGTTGTACAGATATGAGAAAAGTAATCGTTACACCCAATGGGCGGTACCCGTTTTCCCCCTTCTATATCACAAATATTTTGCTGGAAGTCGCACGTTGTTCGAAATATAATATATGCCGAATTAAGCAAACTTACACTCTTATAGTTGTACAGATATGAGAAAACTAAAAGTTACATCCAATGGTTGTTACCCCTTTTCCCCCTTCTATATCACAAATATTTTGCTGGAAGTCGTACGTTATTCAAAGAATAACACATGCCGAATTTCGAAAACTTACACTTTTATAGTTGTACAGATATGAGAAAAGTAATCGTTACACCCAATGGGCGGTACCCGTTTCCGCCCTCCTATATCACAAATATTTTGCTGGAAGTCGCACGTTGTTCGAAATATAATATATGCCGAATTAAGCAAACTTCACTCTTATAGTTTTACAGATATGAGAAAACTAAAAGTTACATCCAATGGTTGTTACCCGTTTTCCCCCTTCTATATCACAAATATTTTGCTGGAAGTCGTACGTTATTCAAAGAATAACACATGCCGAATTTCGAAAACTTACACTCTTATAGTTGTACAGATATGAGAAAAGTAATCGTTACACCCAATGGGCGGTACCCGTTTTCCCCCTTCTATATCACAAATATTTTGCTGGAAGTCGTACGTTATTCAAAGAATAACACATGTCGAATTTCGAAAACTTACACTCTTATGGTTGTACAGATATGAGAAAAGTAATCGTTACACCCAATGGGCGGTACCCGTTTTCCCCCTTCTATATCACAAATATTTTGCTGGAAGTCGTACGTTATTCAAAGAATAACACATGTCGAATTTCGAAAACTTACACTCTTATGGTTGTACAGATATGAGAAAAGTAATCGTTACACCCAATGGGCGGTACCCGTTTTCCCCCTTCTATATCACAAATATTTTGCTGGAAGTCGTACGTTATTCAAAGAATAACACATGTCGAATTTCGAAAACTTACACTCTTATGGTTGTACAGATATGAGAAAAGTAATCGTTACACCCAATGGGCGGTACCCGTTTTCCCCCTTCTATATCACAAATATTTTGCTGGAAGTCGCACGTTGTTCGAAATATAATATATGCCGAATTAAGCAAACTTACACTCTTATAGTTGTACAGATATGAGAAAACTAAAAGTTACATCCAATGGTTGTTACCCCTTTTCCCCCTTCTATATCACAAATATTTTGCTGGAAGTCGTACGTTATTCAAAGAATAACACATGCCGAATTTCGAAAACTTACACTTTTATAGTTGTACAGATATGAGAAAAGTAATCGTTACACCCAATGGGCGGTACCCGTTTCCGCCCTCCTATATCACAAATATTTTGCTGGAAGTCGCACGTTGTTCGAAATATAATATATGCCGAATTAAGCAAACTTCACTCTTATAGTTTTACAGATATGAGAAAACTAAAAGTTACATCCAATGGTTGTTACCCGTTTTCCCCCTTCTATATCACAAATATTTTGCTGGAAGTCGTACGTTATTCAAAGAATAACACATGCCGAATTTCGAAAACTTACACTCTTATAGTTGTACAGATATGAGAAAAGTAATCGTTACACCCAATGGGCGGTACCCGTTTCCGCCCTCCTATATCTCAAATATTTTGCTGGAAGTCGCACGTTGTTCGAAATATAATATATGCCGAATTAAGCAAACTTCACTCTTATAGTTGTACAGATATGAGAAAACTAAAAGTTACATCCAATGGTTGTTACCCGTTTTCCCCCTTCTATATCACAAATATTTTGCTGGAAGTCGTACGTTATTCAAAGAATAACACATGCCGAATTTCGAAAACTTACACTCTTATAGTTGTACAGATATGAGAAAAGTAATCGTTACACACAATGTGCGTTACCCGTTTTCCCCCTCCTATATCAGAAATATTTTGCTGGAAGTCGCACGTTGTCCACAGAACAACACATTCCGAATTAATAAAACTTCACTCTTATAGTTGTACAGATATGAGAAAACTAAAAGTTACATCCAATGGGTGTTACCCGTTTTCCCCCTCCTATATCACAATTATTTTGTTGGAAGTTGTACGTTATTCAAAGAATAACACACCCCGAATTTCGAAAACTTCACTCTTATAGTTGTACAGATATGAAAAAAGTAATCGTTACACACAATGTGCGTTACCCGTTTTCCCCCTCCTATATCACAAATATTTTGCTGGAAGTCGCATGTTGTTCAAAGAATAACACACCCCGAATTTCGAAAACTTCACTCTTATAGTTGTACAGATATGAAAAAAGTAATCGTTACACACAATGTGCGGTACCCGTTTCCTCCCTCCTATATCACAAATATTTTGCTGGAAGTCACACGTTGTTCGAAATATAATATATGCCGAATTCAGCAAACTTCACTCTTATAGTTGTACAGATATGAGAAAAGTAATCGTTACACACAATGTGCGTTACCCGTTTTCCCCCTCCTATATCACAAATATTTTGCTGGAAGTCGCATGTTGTTCAAAGAATAACACACGCCAAATTTCGAAAACTTCACTCTTATGGTTGTACAAATATGAGAAAAGTAATCGTTACCCCTGTTGGCCTGCCAGGCACGAGGGAAAATAAAACACGTATTTTCAGCAATGTAATCCAATTTCTTTTATTATTCAGTAGAGCTAAAATACTTGTGTTTTCTTCAAATTTCTTATTTTAATTTAGTGGAATATTTTATGTTGTTACATGGCTGGCGACCAAATAGGAAAAGCCTGAGTGTAACAAACCCATTCACAATGTATTTTGACAGCTGAACAGTAACTGTGCAACGTTGTAATTTTCTGCAGTAAAATTTACGCGAGTCAGGGTTTGCATATACTAAATTATTAAAAACGTTTCAACATTCTCCCCGCCGTAAACTCCGTGATTTTATGCGGTGTTTACTTCGTTTATATCTAGTCGAGCTAATTTTACAACAGGGCGTGTAGAAATTCCGGTGGAAGTTTTGACAACTGCAGTTCGTATTTGTCCATCTTTAGCGCGAATAACATCGATTACCCTTGCCTTTGTCCACGTATTTCTTTTTGAGTTTTCATCCACTATAACCACAATATCATTAACAGATATCGGCTTTGCTGAACTTTGGAACCACTTGGCGCGTCTTGTTAGGCATGGCAAGCATTCTCGCACCCATCGCTTCCAAAATGTATCCGCTAATTTACCAGCTATTCTAAAGTTTTTTGCGAGCGTTAATCCGGAGCATTCGATCTCGCCCTTTTCTCGTATTAATTATATTTTCAATGTCTGCTAATGTGGCTCTTAATACCTCCTCATGAATTCTTTGTTGCGGCAGGATGTCGAATAAGATAGATTTGACCGAGCGTATCATCCTCTCCCACGCCCCTCCCATATGTGGTCAAGCAGGCGGAATAAAAACCATTCAATTTCAGGATATCTGCGTTCCATAACATCATACGATATCTTTTGTATTTCATCAATTAATATTCGACTCGCTCCTCGAAAGTTAGTAGCGTTATCCGAATAAATTCGCCTTGGAACACCACGACGGGCAACAAACTGTTTAAGTACTAAAAGGAATGAGTCTGTTGATAGCGAAGAGGCTATTTCGATATGTATAGCTCTCACTGTCATGCACGTGACGATAACGCCCCATCGTTTTTCACGACGTCTGCCAATTACCATTTCCAAGGGTCCGAAATAATCCACTCCTGTAAATGGTCTTGTAAATGAAGCTAAGCGGTCCTCGGGAAGGTTGCCCATTTCTGGGGGGAAGGTGTGGCTCGACGATTACGACAAGAGAAACAAAATTATGCAAAATTTTTGCCTCATTTCATTTATTACAATTTCGTTGTGATGGTGATGAAATCTTCTGTGGTAAAAATCAGCAATAAGGTGGGTTGTTGCGTTATTACGGGGTAAAATAATCGGTCGTTTTACGTCAAATGGAATGCCGACAGCCTCATCAATTCTCCCTCTTAAAATGCCGAACTCATCTATATAAGGAGAAAATTTAAAGATTTTGCGACTTACACATCTATTTGAAGATTCTAACTGGGAAATCTCCTCCCGAAATACCTCACGCTGACAGTGCCGTATGAGAATTATTTCTGCGCTTTTGAGTAAAGGTATATTGAGTAACTTAGATAATTGAGTGTCTGTATTTAGCTGTTTATATACCATACGTAAAAAACGAAAAATGTACATTTGTGATCTGCGCAATCGTTCCCATGTACCAAATCTCGACACATCTGCCGTTATTTGCCAATTATTAGTTTCAAGCTGAGTCTAAACATAATTCACTGTTTCGTGAGTAGAGTTTTGGAAGTTGGCCATTTATCTTCAGGCGACCACAAAAACTTCGGACCATTGAACCATCGTACGTTGTCATGTATATGAGGGCTATTATTGAATTTCGTACCGTCGTCTGCAACATTGTCTTGAGTAGGTACCCAACGCCACTCATTAATGCTCGAATCTTCTAAAATTTCTCCAACTCGGACTGCAACAAATTGATGGAATTTTCTGGCGTCCGAACGAATCCAATAGAGAACATCCTTCGAGTCGGTCCAAAAAATTCGTCGGTTTATATGGATGAAAACTTCGCTTTGTATAAACTTTGCCAATCTTACACCCGAAATTGCAGACATTAATTCCATCCTGGGCACAGAAATCGGTTTTAATGGCGTATTTCATTTGCCGTATTGGCTTTTATATATGCTACAGCAGCATAGGCTTAAATACCGGCATCTACAAAAATATGTAATTCATTTTTATCGCTTTGACTTACCAGTAAGAAATGTCTCGAGATTCTGATTTTGCTTATGTAAATTAAGTTTTGAGTCCACTGAAACCAAGCCTTGCGCTCACTATCTCTGATATGTTCGTCCCATAACACGCCTGACCGTCAAACGTCTTGCAATATTATTTTTGCTTGTATTACAAGACAACCAAGTAGCCCAAGTGGAGGATCAAATATTGTCATTAAAATACGCAATATTTGCCGTTTGGTTGGATATTTAGACTCGTCAAATACATCGGGATCGAATTTGTGAACGAAAGTTAATTCGTCATCTTCCGGTAGCCACCATAAACCTAGTACCTTTTCACACTGAGAGTCCTGATCGCTAATACATTTCTTCGTTGTAGATAAATTCCCATTAAGAGCACTTAGAACCGCCTTTGAGTTTGATATCCAATTGCTCATTTCGAAGCCACCCTCACTGTGTATACGTTTAACGTTTTGCGATAACTGAATCATTTCCGACTCCGAATTTGTACTTTGTAACCAATCATCAACAAATGTATTTTGTATGATGGCCTTAACAGCGTTTGGGTAACCCACTTCAAAACGTTCAGCGTTTTTGTTTTTTATGTATTTCGCCAAAGACGGAGAACAAGATGCGCCAAATGTCATAACTGTCATGGCATAAACGTCGGGCTTACGGGAATTTTCACAATTACGCCATAAGAATTTCTGTGCTGTTACGTCTTCTTTAATAATGCGCACCTGATGAAACATCTCCCGTATATCACCACACAAAGCCACAGGCTTTTCACGAAACCGTATTAATATTCCGACGAGTGATCTCAAAAGATCAGGGCCTTTTAGAAGAACACTATTGAGAGACACATTTTGAACCTCAGCGGCTGCATCCCACACTAGCCTCGTTTTATTTTTGTTTACATTTTTAACAGCGAATATAGGAATATACCACGATTTGTCATCATCCAACACCTCATTGGGTTGCAGTTTTTTAACATAACCCTTCTTGATGTAGTCGTTTATTTTATTGGAAATAAATTCCATTAAACCGGAATTTTTCATCATTTTTCTTTCTAGGCATTCTAAACGTTTCTGCGCCATTGGAAACGAATTTGGTAATGTAACTTTATCGTACCTCCATAAAAGACCGGTCTCCCATCGTTTTTCTGACTCTAGGTACCTTGTTGTAGACTCCATTATTTTTAACGCTCGTTCATCATCTTTTGAAATCAATGGCTTTATAGTTGGACTAATACCCACAGACTCTATGGAGAAATAATGACGCATTAAGTCGTCTAAAGGAGTGTCTTTACTACAATCGCATAGGTGCATAAGTCTTTCGGGTTCAACCAAACCTGATATATTTTTACCATGGACTGACCAGCCTAAACGACATCGAGTGTCAATAAGACCGTCATAGTCATCTTCACTTACCTCTAATGGTGCAGCCAAATTTGAGTTATGTAGGCCGATCAACACAAGAGCCTTTGATAGACCATATAGCTGTATAGGAAAAGACTTTAAGTGTGGACGGTAAGTTATAGTGTCACTATCAAGCGACTGCTTCGGCAAGTCTAAATTAGTTATTGTGCGAACGTTGCGCAGCCTATACGCAGTCGAGCCTGGTTGCTGCGACGATATATTAAAACTTACATGCTTAGAATTTTGTTCATACTTGGTTATATTACCGGTCCATTTCATACAAAGTTCCTCTGAGGGCCCGTCTAAGCGCAACCTTTCAGCAAGAGTGGTGTCTATTAACGAAATTGAGGATCCTTCATCAATAAGGGCCAACGTTTTTACGGTTTCGCCGTTACCGTATAATATCACCGGTATATATCGAAAGAGTACGCTTCTTTTTTGTTCAGCGTGCAATAAAACATTGGAGTTATTTGATTCACCAGTATTCGAGCTGCGTGGATTTGCCGAATTATTACTAATTTCACCTTCAGTCCTATACGATTGACTTGAGTGCAGAAGAGGGTTGTGAGCCATTCTACAATTATCCACGCCACAAGTTCTTTTTTGGTTACAGCGACGAGTTACATGATTCTTAAAACAACGTATACACAGTTGCTTATCCTTAATGAATTTCCAGCGATCTTGGCGATTGAGATTTATGAATTCGCTACACTCTTGTAATCGATGGTGGCCATTACATTTTGGACAATTTAATGTTACCGAGGACTCTGTAGCTGTTCCCGCATCATTCAAAAGTACTCTTACTTTATGCTACTTGTGACTCGTTTTTTCTTCTGCAGAACTAGCTGTTGTTGAGCTTAACGGTGTTACCTGACTGGCACATGTTGCCAAAGCATAGAGCCATTCATCAAAAACGGCAATATCGACTCGAGCAACTTCTATACGACGACGACCCCAATCTAGTTTCATTTCTCCAGGCAATTTGGTCAATAAATCGTTCAGAAGCATGGGATCATTTAAGTAATCATGAAGTCCTATTGCCTGCATAGTTGCCCTATAATTTTGAACTGCTAGCGAAAAATGTATTAATGTTTCTAAATGATCCGTGCGCACCGGTGCCAGCTTTCTTAGTTTTTGTTGTAGAGATGCATGTATAACATCCGGGCGCCCGAATAACATTCTAGGCGTTTCTATAGCAAATGGCACTGTCGATAGCATCATTAATTTGCCACGAACTGCTTCCAAAGCAGCTCCTTTAAGGCATTTCTGCATTCTTATCAAATTTTCTTGATTTGAAAAACCGCAACGCTCTGTTGACTGCTCATAATTGGTAATAAAAAGTGGCCACTCTTCTGGACTGCCGGAGAAATAAGGCAAATCTTTAGTTATTACTTGTCGGGAGGCCACCTGTGAGGGCGAAAGGTTAGGCTCTGTAGAAAGGCTATTAATATTACAATTCAAAAATTGCATGCCAGAATTGCTTATTGCTGGCATTGATGGTGATGGAATGTTTGCAGATTGGATGTTATCATACAAACCGCTTCGCTGACTATCATTAAAATTTAAATAGCGCGTGGTATTTGCTTGTGTATTTGGGTACCACGTAGAATTCGATGTGTTTATTATATTTTGCGATGAAATGGGCATCGAGAAATTATTACCTAAATGGGAGGGTACTAGATGACCAAAGCCAGCATTAAATTCAGTAGTTCGCGTGCTGGTCATACTGGGTCTCATATCCAGCGGAAAATACTGTGGGCCGTATACGGCTGTTGGCAGATTCACGTACGTAGGCAACGTTTGTGACGTATATCTTGGGCTTGACCATGTGTGGGCAAAGGAAACTTCATTTGAATTTAGTGCCACACCATCTACACAATAAGGTGCAGAAACATTTACATTCGTGTTTGTCACCGTGTGTGCATCTGCAGCGCTGATGGCAGTCGCAAGCTGCTGTGAGACGTTTGCATCTACATTCATTGGTGCGATTGCACTTGTGGTGACTACAGCAAAATTCGATGCTGCACTAGACGTTGCTAATGGCGCTTCTAATGTATTGTCAGAGCCCTCCATACTGCCCGTTTAATTTGAAATATTAAACCAAAGTATTTTAGAATGTTAGCCTGCCAGGCACGATGGAAAATAAAACACGTATTTTCAGCAATGTAATCCAATTTCTTTTATTATTCAGTAGAGCTAAAATACTTGTGTTTTCTTCAAATTTCTTATTTTAATTTAGTTGAATATTTTATGATGTTACACGGCTGGCGACCAAACACGAAAAGGCTGAGTGTAACAAACCCATTCACAATGTATTTTGACAGCTGAACAGTAACTGTGCAACGTTGTAATTTTCTGCAGTAAAATTTATGCGAGTCAGGGTTTGCATATACTAAATTATTAAAAACGTTTCAACAACCCCCAATGGGTGTTACCCGTTTCCCCCTTCCTATATCACAAATATTTTGTTGGAAGTCGTACGTTGTTCAAAGAATAATACACTCCGAATTTCGAAAACTTCACTCTTATAGTTGTACAGATATGAGAAAAGTAATCGTTACACCCAATGGGCGGTACCCGTTTCCCCCCTCCTATATCACAAGTATTTTGCTGGAAGTCGCACGTTGTTCGAAATATAATATATGCCGAATTAAGAAAACTTCACTCTTATAGTTGTACAGATACGAGAAAACTAAAAGTTACATGCAATGGGCGGTACCCGTTTTCCCCCTCCTATATCACAAATATTTTGCTGGAAGTCGCACGTTGTTCGAAATATAATATATGCCGAATTAAGAAAACTTCACTCTTATAGTTGTACAGATGTGAGAACACTAATAGTTCCTCCAATGGAGGGTAGTATATATGAAGCAACTAAAACTTTTTGAGGACAAAAATTACCCGCAGAAAGTGTGCAAATGAAATAAACCATTGTATGGTTTGAAACAGTCTGGTCGGGAGTGGAATAAAATATTAAATGATATTTTGCTAGAAATTGGTTTTTCGAGATGTAAATACGATACTTTCGTTCACGCTAAACGAGAAGAAAAATGCTTAAGTTTTATTGCAATTTATGTAGATGACATGATATTGTCATTTTGTAGTGAAGAAATGAAAAATATAATAGATCAATTGAATCGACATGTAAAAGCCGTTGATCGCGGGCCCATTTCTTATTATCTAGGAATGGAGACAAATAGAGATGGCTTAAGAGGAAATTTTACTATACACCAAGAAAAGTATATAGAAAAGTTGCTTGAAAAGTGGGGTATGCATAATTGCAAACCGGCATCAACGCCTTGGCCAAGTGGAGTAGTTTTGAAAAAGTGCAACAACAGATGTGAAGATTTGCAAACAACGACTTATCAAAGTTTAGTTGGGGGAGTAATGTTGTTAGTTTGTAATGAAAAATATTAAAAAACATTACATATTTATGAGGTTAGGATAAAAAATGATTATAGTCTAGGCTTAAAGAAAATATATGAAAAAAAGGAGAAGTGTTTTATAGTACATTATTCATTCAACCACCAGAATTTTCTGGTGGTTTTGCCACGAAGTTCTCTATTACTTAGACTTCTATCATATCTGTTTGAGTTATACAAAAAGTTAGAATTGATAGCCTTATCATTAGCGCTTCTATATTTGTGATAAAATATTGGAATACTATTTTCATCCTGGATGATATTTAGTGTATCTAAGTATACGAATGACTCTGGTGGATCTAGTCCCTTTTCCAGAGCGTTTGCAAAGTAAGAAAAATTAGTGTAGTATGGTGCCATTATTAAATTATTTTCAGTGCACTATGAGCTTCTCCAAATGTAATTTCTAATTAGGTTAATGATGAAGTTATCAATTCTAATAATATTTGCTTTGTTATATAGCTTTTTATTTGAAATATATTTTAAAAAATTGTCGTGTTTCTCTCAAACACCCGAAGTTTTTCCATGTAGGATTGTGAAATGTTAAACCAATTAGGGCAACCGTATGTGAGAATCGGTCTTATGAGCGATTGATACATGATTATTTTTACTGAAGGTTTTATATGTTTTTTGCGCTTTTTAATAGCTTCTTTAACGTGTTCATTAAAGTATAAAAATTTATCTAGTTGTATGCCTAAGTATCGGACAGTTTGCTTGTTCGAAATTATTGTTTGACTCAGCCTTGACTTTATTCCAAAGGATTTCCAGTTCTTTCTTATGTTGCTATTACATTTGTCTACAGGGGGTCTAAATAATATTGTTTCACATTTATTTATGTTTATCTGCATGAACCAATCAACTGCAAACTGTTCTACAACATCAAATGATTGTTGAAGCCTTCCATTTATTCTATCAATTGTTTTGTCGGCATGATATATAACAATATCATCTGCAAAAGCGAACATTTTTTCTACTTTTTTAAGTCTAAAATAAAAGAATTGGGGAGTTGACAGTGCCTTGTTGTAAGCCGTTACTGATTTTAACTATACTATTGCTTTTGTGGTTTTGGTAATATGTTCTAAAAGTTTTATTGCTTATCATATTATGTATAAGAACTATCATATTGATTGGAAATTCAAATGTTATTAGTTTGTGAATTAGACCCGGGATCCATATATTATCAAAGGCTTTTTTCATATCTATCAAACATGCTCCTGTATATAACCCTCTATTCAAATTCCAGTAAATGTTTGACGTAAAACAATGCATTGCATTAGTCGTCGAATGCTTATATTTAAACCCGAAATGTTTTTCATTTACGAGACCATTTTTGTTGCAAAAATTTATTATGTTGATGTTAATGCATATTTCAAAGACGTTACTTATATTAGGTAGCAAGCTTATGGCTCGTAGATTGTTTGGATCACTTATCTCTTTGTGTCTTTTTGGTAAGAGAATTACTTTTGATTTTTTCCATTTTACAGGGAAGTATGCATTATTAAGCATATTGTTAAACAGCCCACAGTATTCAAAAACTAAAGTTTCAGGAATGTTTTTTAAAACTATATTTGGAATTCCATCGATTCCCGTCGATAGCTTAGCTTTAAGTTTAGAAAAGATATACAGTAGTTTTTCATTTGTAATAAAAAATTCTTCTGTCTGTAAATTAGTTAATTTATTTGAAATTTTTTCTGGACTAAAATTAGTTATTGAAGCTTGGTAACTTTCAAATTCCGTCTTTGTTTCCAGAAAACTATTAAAGGTATCCATAACCTGTACTTGCTTCGCGTTATTTCTGTTTATTACCTTTTCACAGTGTACTGATTCGAAAAAGGCGCCCACGGCATCCAACAACTGGGTCTTTTCCCTTAAATAAAATTATTTTAATCGTTCCTTTCCAAATTGCTTGTATCAATTCCAGCGTTGTGAAGTAGGTGTCTAAGCTGTTGCGGTATTTCTATCTCATCGAGTTTGGACGGCTTTAAATTTCTAAACTTTTTTTAATTTCTTCAAACATTTTTTTTAATCTTTTGGGTCTATTTGTGTTAATGTATCCTGTATATTTTTATTTAGTAATCTAACTATATTTTCCTTTAAGAGTTTCTTGATTAGTTTCAGTTTTGTTTTCCATAAATTTATTTCGTTTTCAGGCCGTGTGTGTTCAAGTCTATTATGTTGTTTTATTATTGTTAAAATCCTACTTTTTTCCTTGTGCAACTTTTCTATAATTGGTCTCTTTAATTTACTATAATTGTCCTGTTTACGAAATTTGGGTATTATTTTTTCCACCGCTTTTATAATTATTTCGGTAAGGTTGTCGATATGAAAGTCTATTTCTGAGTTGGAATGATTTCTTGTTGATGGTACAGGTTCGGTATCGTTCAGTTGTCTCTTAATATTATTTTTAAATTTTTTCCAATCCGTTCTTTTATAGTCATATACTACGGTAGGACTTTCTTCCATGAAAGAAAAATGTTCACATTCAGTATTCATGTATGCTATAATTTTCAAAGCTTGGTGATCACTGTCATAATCTATAGTTTCTAGACAATTTAGTGTGTCATTTTCTTTTTCAATATGTAGTCTACAGTCAGCAATACATACATCTATGTATGACTTAGACCTAGGCAATGGCGGTAATCTAGAAGCGTACAATTTACATCTAAAAGTTATTTCATTATCATTTAACCAGTCTTTGAGTTTCCTTCCCTTTGTATTGTCAGTAGCGTTATTCCAGTCTCTGTGACGACCGTTAAAGTCTCCTGCTAGAATATAGTAATTGTTAATGTTTTGTATATCTAAGGTTTAAAAAAGATTACTTAGCTCACCACAAAAGTTACCGTCATTATTCCGTGAAGGGTAATAAACAGAAATAATAAACATGTTTTTGTTTTCGGCCATGGGTAAACGCACGACACATGTTTCCAAAAACTGAAAGGCATTAATGACACTGTTGGAATATACGTGGTGTTTTATGTTGCTGTTAATTAAGATTGCGGTTCCCCCCTCTTGAGGCTCCTGCTCTGACTTTTCTAATCATATCATAATTCTTAAAGCTAATTTTATGCCTCGCATTAAGTTTCGCTTCATTGAGAAGAACAATATCTGGACTATGTTTTTCCGGAAACAGTTGAAGGTCTAATCTTCTATTTATACGTATTAATGAAGTGACGTTTATATGAATAATTTTAAGATTTTTTGTTAAGAAAGTTCTTTGGTTCGGATCCATTTTTATACACCTACCATAGAAAAAATAGCATCAATGCGTGATGTCTGTAAATTTAGTTGTTTTTGGAGACTTGCCATTTGGTTATTTATATTCAACATCATATCTTTTAATTCCAACAAAAAGGAATTATTATTATAATTTATACCTATATTGTTAGTATTTTCTTTAATTATATTTGCATAACTTGTTGTTGGGTTATAATTCCTGTTAATATTATTTTGAGTGTATTTGTTTTCAAGTATTAAATATTTCTTATTTCTAAGTTTTTGCTGCAGATCTTTATATTTTTCGCAGCCTTTATATGAGGCTGGGTGCCCATATTGCATAAAACACAGTATAATTTATCTCTCTCTTCCTCTGTAATGTTAGTTATTTCGCATTCTCCTCTTTTGTGTTTATTATTACATTTAACGCTTCTGGTTGGTAAATAAATAGCAGTTAGCTGCGCTGTGAAAAAAGCCTTGGCAGTTACGACATTGCGGAATCTCAGGTCGTCGTAATTGTTCCCATTTAAGTATTCTATAGAGAAGAGTTTTTATGTTCTTAAGCTTGTTAATGTTGCTTTCTGGGGTAATTTGTACCAAAAAGAAGGGTAAGTCGTAACCGCCCTTTTGGGACTTTCTTGGTGTAAAATTACTGACTTTCATAAATGTTAAATCTTCAGTTTCAGTTCGTTCAATATATCTTCTGTTTTAATGCATGAGTCTAGACCTTTTAACAGAAGTGTTTTTGTCTTTGTTGCTTTTGGTGAGAAAATTACAAAGCTCGCCTTTGTTTTTACTAAGTAAGCCTTGACTTTAGAATAATCCTCTAGAGCAGTGCCATTCAACCTATGGTACGCGTACCACTTGGTGGTACGCGAAAAATTTCCAGGTGGTGCGCGAAATCTTTTAAAATTTTTACGATTTCTATTTTGCAATTGGAAACAAAAAGAAAAATCATCATAAAAGTATACCTTTTTTGTAAAATTTTGAATTTTTAAATTTAAGTAACACTCTCATCTACATACATTTAATAAAAAATAACAAATGTAAGCGAATTTTATTGTTTTTTATTGTTAATAAATAAAATGGATTAAAAATTTTAAAATTGTTTGGTATTTATTGATCTAATTATTTTTTCAGTACATTATATTTTTTTTGGTGGTACGCGAAAAGTTTGTCGTTAATTTAGTGGTACACGAGCCAAAAAGGTTGAATAGCACTGCTCTAGAGTGTTCATAAATAAAGTATTTTTATTTTTAAATTCTTTAATTTTAAAGTCTTTTATTTTAAGAGCATTTTTAATAAACTCTATTAATTCTTTCGTATCTATGTCTCTTACATTTAATGGTGGAATTTTTTTGTATTGATTTTTTTCATTAATTGTTGTTGTGTTTTTATTATTTATTGATTCAGAAATATTTCTTTCATTTATTTTCTGCATTTCGCTCATTGCAGTGATAAGAGAATTTAGTTGTTGAGTTTAATTTTTTTTTTTGTTTCTTACATGATCTTCAAATTTTTTAAACAATTCTTCATCGCATTGATTATCATTATCAGTGTCTAGTAATGAATAATAATCACTTTTCTGTTGTTTGTGTGTTGATTGTTCCATATTTACGTTTTTTTCTTTTTCTTACATTATCTGTTGATTTTTATTGATTAATGAGTTTTGCGCAATGCGCTCACTCATTTCACATAAATTTTAGTTTTCTTTTAATGTAGTTTTTTTTTGCAGTAATGAAAAAAAAGTAATAAATGTTTGTGTAAATATATAATAAGTTGTGCACTTGTTGAGAATTTAGCATTCGATTTTTCTCCGTAATACGTCTGACTCTCATCACGGTCACGATCGAACTCGTGAAATTGGTTCTATTGGAACTTCGTAGGTTAGAAGAGATTCGTAGAAGAATCAATATAGTGTAGTTCGGGTCTAGGACCCATCTCAACCCGTGACGTAAAGCTTTGCCACAGTTCCACATGAAACGGTTGGGACAGCGTAAAGGGGTATTTTAGCGTGTTAAAGTTTCGCACTCCTGGCGAGCACCATGACTGCCAGTGTCTTTCGATGATTTCATTCCATTTGTTTCATATTTTATACAGCGTTAGACATCCATCGCAAACCAAAAACGGATTTTTTAAAATATCAAATGTTCGAAAAACGGTTTCTGAAAAATGTCGAATAATCGATCACCCTAGTTGAAACATGTTGCTGAATTTTTACCATCCTCAACTAATTTTCAGCCCACATCTGCTTAAGCCAAAGCATTAGTTCTGGCAAAGTATTGAGTAGTGGATACCGAGTATCGAGTATTTCCTTTTTTTGGTTACTCAAAAGTAGTTACTCAATACTTTCAGAGTTGTATTTTTAAGCAAGTTGAGTGGCCAAATAGTGGATAAAAATACATCACTCTATAAAAAGACAACTAGGTGTAAGATCAAATCAAAACTATAATTTTTTTTTTTGAACGATTAAATTATTTCTTAAGTTAACGTTAAATTTAAGTTAGATTTACATTTATTTTTTATTTAATAATAGAAGATATGCAAAACCAATAATAGTTAGATATATTTTTAATTTTTGAAGAAACTACTTCAATTTGCAGATAAAAACTATGCGTTACAAATTAAAAAAATCCTTTAAAAGTATCGAGTAGTATTGAGTACCCAAATGAAAAGTATTGAATATTATTAAGTAATAAAAAGTAGTAGAATTTGCCAGCACTCCAAAGTATTAAAAAAACATATACTCCGGTTTTAACGAATATCTTCTGTCAAACAAAAAATTGCCCGGTCCACTTATTTTAAAGTTAAATCAACTAAATTGTTCGTCAGTTAGCAGTGCATGAACTCTGTTGGCTTAGTACATGAGAGGCGCTACAATTCAAAGTACAATGCGTTCTAATTTACACGAATAGTTCCATATATGTACATACATATGTATGTATACCGCTTAAGCATACATAGGTGCTGTGTAAAAGTAATGTACGTAACCCCTTCCCCCTAACAACTGGTCGCTTTTTTATAATTCAAATGTAGCACAACACTAAGTCAAGCTTAACTGATTGTAAACATTTAAAAATCATAAAATTTTAATTTCATAATGTTTAAAATACAATGCACTCTGAAAAAGACCAAAACACCAAAAATAAATTAATGCCGGCCAGCCGGCCGGCTTAAAACTGGTGTGTCATGCATTTCAAATAAAAACAATATATTTTTCCTTGTTTATTTTATTTTTGGCTTGCAATTTTTATCAGACCTAAAAGCATTTTTGTTGTATGTATGTATGTAGATGTATTTTAATTTTATTTTTCGTTATTTAATTTACGGTGTTTTTGGGCTACTTGCAAGCAAGATCCATCGGAAATTCGTTTAATTGTTTATTTTGGTTTAAGTCTAAATGCAACGTGCTTGTGTTTCTGTTTTATGTATCTTTAGAATTATATTTTATGTATTTTTAAGAGCAACGTTTTAATTGAGTATAACAACAATATGAGCTATCATTTATATGTAGTACATACGTGTTTTTTCTATTATTTTTTCTCTAGGTTTGTGTCAATAACCCTACTAATGTGAGCGTCGAAATGATAAGGTCACTTACTTTTCTGTTTATGTGAAATCGTACCTAAAATATGGGGACATACTACATATACGGCCTAATTAATATTACAGTTTACATAGACTTTGCAGATGATAATTAAAGTTAAAATTTTGATGGAACTCTTTGGTTTTCTTAAAATTGTTTCTAAGATACATATAACTGTCAAAAACACTTAAACAAATTTCAGGTTTTTATTTTTCTTTAAAATACATATATGCACAGTTAGTGTTATTATTAGACTAGTAAAAACCCTTTTGTTTACAAAGCGGTTTCGGTAAGAAACCCCGATTCCGAATACGGTTTCGCGCAAAAAAACGGTCAACCGCTTTTCATGTTAAGTAACCATGAAAAGATTATCCAGTGATGACAGTTCAGCCTTTTTTCGAAAATTACGTTTTAGCTTCGAGGCTTTTTTCTAAACTTTTTAAGCTATTGCATAACTTTTATCGCGGACTTTGCACGAGAATAAAACCTAACACTAAATTTGTTTCTTAAGCAGTGTTGCCACCTTAGGTGTAATTACACATATCATGTGTAATTTTTATTTTCATGTGTAGACCATGTGTAATTGGTGGCATGTGTAACTCATGTGTAATTTAAAATTTTGTCGTTTTTGAGCACTACTTTTTTTTATTGTGATTGCGACTGTTATGACGGCAAGTGTGGATTGGTTGTGATATTTTAATTTATTTATGAACCTGTTTTGCTTTAAATTTATTAAGTTTTTGTTTGTGATAGTCCTTTTTATACAAAACAAAACTGTGATAATTTTAAGGAGATTGATGTCGGATTGGTCTAAAGAAGATTATATATCTAGAAAAATAAAAAATCCCTGAAGAAGTTAGAAAATATCAACGATACGTCGGAATAATATGTAAAAAATAATATTTTATTAAATGACCTTGAAAGCCCAAGTATTGAAAATCATCATCATAAAGATTTTGCAATTACACCAAACAAGGTCAAATATTTAATTTAACAAAATCAAAGCACATTATTTTGCGAAAAAAAGGCATGTGGAATTCCTAATTTCATGTGTAATTTTGACATGATGCATGTGTAATTTTGGCATGATGCATGTGTAATTTAACATTTCGTTGGTGGCAACACTGTTCTTAAGTCTTGTTTTTTAAGTATTTGAATCGCCTAGCGTATGTTAACCCATAAAGTGTGCTATTGGTTTCATAACATACAGTATTGCCAAAACATATTTTTATATGTAGGAAAACACAAAATGGCGTAATTACGAGTAATCGTGGTTGACAAAAAATTATATACACAAACAAACAGACAATTCCTAGGTTTTTAAGCTATTGCATAGCGTTTATCGCGGGCTTTGAGCGCGACAACCGAATCAAAAAGTGTAACTTGAATGTATATCAAAGAAAAAATTAAATTAATATCAAAGAAAAAAAATCCTGCATAAATAAATAAAATATAAATACAATTGCATAAGTTGATAAAAAAATGCTATGCAATAGCTTTGCCGCGGCAGTTCCCGAGAGCTACACGTTTTTTTTTTATTTTAAATTTAGCCTCAAAAAGGCTAAACGATAGCTCCAATTCTACTGCGATGTTAATTGAATACATATATTTAAATAATGATAAAGTAATTATTGTAGCATGTGTAAACACATATATTATACTTTTGATCCAACACTGAATTCAACGCAAAATAAATACCTGGGGGCTTACTCTCTATTGCGAAGCGAAAGCAATTTCAGTGTAAAAATAGTTTTATTTTGTACCATTTTCGCAATAGAGGGTAATTCCCAGGATTTTTATATTATAAATACATACATATTTGATATTTGACATACATATTGATTTATTTTTATATTATGTACATATTTTATTAATAATATGGTGCGGTTTCCCTTTTTCTGGCATTTCAAAAAAACCGATTTAGCTTCTTGTTTTCTACAGTTTTACAACAGTTACTCAATTACTTACTATTAAATAAACATATACATAACTAGTTTAAATTGAGTGCGTGTTCGTAAAAACAATTGTTCAATTCACAAGCTCAGTCGTATGTATGGCTTATCGTTTAAAAGAAGACGATATTTGTATACATACATACATACATATGTATGTGCTTGCATAGTAGAATAATATATGTATGTAGGTAGTAGCGAAGCGTTGACGGACTTAACAAAATTCTTTATACAAAATTCTTTGCCATTTTTCTTTTGTGTTTTTTGACAGCTTCGAACCTACAAGCAGTGTTGTTGTAGCTTCGACACTACCTGTATTATATTACCATGAGTGCTTGTGAACACACAAATTTGTTGTATCGTCATTTTGTTGGATTTTAAATGTCAATTCATTGTGAGTAAATAATTTATGTCGAACAACAAATTTCTTATTATCAAATAAAAAAAACATGAAAAGTGAAACTGAAAAAAAATAATTAATGCCTTATGCCACCAATAAAATATCGATATGTTAATGATTGATTCAAGTAAGTACATCTTTATTTAATTTTCTTCTTCCACAACATTCAATTTAGTTGATAGCATGAAATTAAACCAGATATGGGAATTCTAATTTTTCGCGAAATAGTTAACAACTTTTTCGCGACAACCAATTTTGATTAAAATGGTTTGCAAATTTCTCAGCAGCCAATGGCGCTGAATAAGCAAGAGAGACTGAAATATATAGAGTAGTTATTCATCATAGATGGGATTTCGTACTAACCGAAATTGATTTGACATGTGAAAATGAATAAGTTTGTACTTTTCGTATCCTAATTTGTTAAATAATACGGTTAAATAGTTGATATTCCTGATCACTAGTATCCACCGTCAAAAGTGGTAAAATTGAACAAAGAACGCTGATGAGATGGTGTAGCGACCTCGAAATCAGTACTGATCCGTTCTGCTAGTATGATGAATAATAAAAATTGTTCTATATATAGTACTCTCTTAATAAAAAAAATAATAATGAATTTATCCAAAAAATTTTCTAATAAAAATTAAAAAATAAAAAATTAGAATAAATAAATGGGTAAATTCGGGTTTGAACTTGAGCCAAAATTAATCGTTTCAATATATAAAAATATTAATAAAAGTTCGACTAATTACTTATAAACATTAATTATATTTCAAAATCTTTTGATAAAAAATTTGATCAAAATTTGTTGAAGCTAGTTTACACTATTGGTAAACTTTTTATATTGAATATATTGACCTTGATCAGCTGTTTTGCTTCTTTTGTGAAATAATTTATTATAAAAAAACAATTAATAAGTATGGACGACGATACAATCATCATAGCATCAACATTTTTAATATGGAGGAAGAAGTAGTTGATAATAATGCAAAGGCACATTCGGTTCCACCTTTTCTTTTGGAAGGTAATGGTATGTATGTCTCTTTTAGAGAGCGATTGAAAAGAAATGATCCCGACCTATACAAAAACTTTGTGCGAATGTCACCAGACGGTTTTGATTATTTGCTTAATCTCGTCATCTCATCAATAGGAAAGGCCAATACTAATATGCGGGAATTTATATACCCCCGGAGAACGCCTGGCAATTACTTTGAGATTTTTAGCGACTGCGGATAGTTACGCAACTCTGATGTTCTTGTTTAAAAGATCAAGATCATCGATATGCAATATTGTGCCTGAAGTCTGCACTGCATTATATAAAGTATTAAAAGATGAATTTTTAAAGGTAAAACCTAGTTTATTAAATAATAAAACATATCAAATATAATATCTATCTATCTACAGATGCCAGCAACAGAGGAGGAATGGGAGAGTATTTCCCAAAGTATAAATAAAACGTGGAATTTTCCCCATTCAATCCCAATTAGATGGAAAACACATCGATATTATAGCACCAGCAAAACAACGTTGTTTCTGTTCAGCCGTGTAAGTTGAAATTAATTGGTGTTAAAATTTTCCCTTGTTGCTTTGGAATATTGTCTCATGTCCAATTCTTTCTGACTAAAAAATGTTACGAACTTTAGCCAAAAATAATAATCACTTTGGATTAGAAAAAACACGAAAAACAGCATTGTTTTGATGGCGCTTGTGGACGCGAACTACAATTTTGTTTACATCGACGTTGGTGCAAAGGGTATGTATTGAACAAAAATCATACAGAGGTGACAGAAGGGGAAAACTATATAAGATTATTTTCCAACGCCCTGTATACGCACAGGCAACGATAAAGCAATTCAAAAAATATTTTGCATTCTTTGTTGTTTTATTTTCTGTATTAACGTATTTTATACAAACTGCTTTGTGGTATTTTATTCTTCCCAACACGGAATGATTGATTTTTGCATTTCGCACAAACTAATAATCATATTGGAGATAAAAACTTGCTATTCACAAAACACAAAGCACACACAATCCACAAATTTTCCAAAAATTTTATTACTACATATTTAATTTATTTTGTTTATTTTCCTTTCTTCGCACCATTAAGTTTATATAGTTGTCTCTTTCTTCAACCACCGGCACTTTAGCTGATTTGGACCATTGCAAATATAATTTTTTACATGTTTGTTAGTAGTTTGTGGTATTGAATCAAAAAAATTAACATGCTGTCAAATTATTTATAGTTATCAATATTGCCAGATGCGATTTTGATGCTTATTTACACGGCATCAATAAAATCTTCAAAAGTTTTGTTCAATAAATTTTGAAGAAATTTTACTCTTTACACGAGTTTAAAGCATTTTTAAGAAAATGTCAATCGTGTAAATTTAGCTTAACAAATATAATTTTTCCATACCTGGCCGCAATACAACAATACAATGCTGTATAATTAGACGATTACACAACACATACGAAGTTACAAGCTTCTGAATTGAACAAATATTTTAGCGTGAATTAACATATGTAATTGTGCCAGTGAGTAGAAAGAACACTTGAAGTGCCTGCCGATGATTAAAAAAACACTTGACATCAAACACAATAAGAACTAGGGTTGCCATTCGTACTGGTTTTTGTAAAATGTACTGTTTTATTCACAACACCTAAAACAGTACGCAAAAGTACTGTTTTTTTAAATTTGTTCTGTTTTTGTATAGATGTACATATGTACTACACATTTTTTATTAAAAAACTTTTTTTTTTTATGTATACGATATTTTTTGTATAAAAATTGTTTGAAACGCTGTGTAATTAAATTAATATTCATTAAAAAATATTAAATTGACGGGCATGTCCCTTAACTAAACGGTAAGATCTCTATTATAAAAAAATGTATTTTTATGTTTTTTCATTGTATTATTTTCTTGATTAGTTAAAAAGGGAAAGAGATTCTAGTGAGTATGTAGCCTCAAACAGTTCTACCAATGTCGAAGAAATTCACTGTCAATCGCATAAAGAGTAAAAACTAGTCCATAGAAATTGACATTGTCTTTAAAAAAAATTATTAAAAATAATATTATAGTCAACATAAAAAAAATGTTTTCTTATTGTTGATCCTAAATATTTATTTCTTAAACTATAACATTTTTCTACAACTTTTTTATTGAGCTAGAAATTAATAAGAATACAAAACCACAACAAACATGAAAAATTCATTGTTTACTACTTTCTGTGTGACCGAGTCAACAAAACAACAATAGCATGCCGTTTCGTGTCACCTCTGGTCTTCTTTGTGGTATCACTTTAACAAGCAGCGTTATCAGTTTAGCATATTTGTATTTTGTATCACGATTCTTCTTACCAATGTTTGATGAAAATCGGTCGTCATTCGAAAGTTTTAAATATTTTCTAGTTGGCGGATGGAATGATAATACCATTTCTGAGCCATTCGAAATTATACATTCTGTTATTTCAATGATATTAAACTAACATAATAAACAATTCGTAGTTTTCGAATCGTTTTTCAAAATTTTTATAACAAATTTCAGAACATGTCATTGACGAAATGTATACTTGCGGCCTTTGAATTTTAAGTGATGATACATATGTATTTATAAAAACATGATTTTCTACCGAATTGAGAGCACATTCTACTACAAAATTTTTATTCAAAACTTACTCGTTTCCTTTTTCCATTACTGCCTTTCCTTTTTAATAAAAGTCCATTTATATTTTTTTTAATTTTAAAAATTCATGGTTTTTTATTTAGGGTTTTCTTTTTATATTATTCTTTAAATGTATGTACGTACATGAACAAATTGAATATTTGTATATACTTCATGTTATTAATTTTAGCATTTTATTATGGTAAATTGGTTTTGTATTATATACATAATCATTATGATGAAATCAATGTTTGTATTTGTAATATTATTTAACAACAAAATAGTTATTATTTTATTATTTTTGTATGATTATGAAAGTTTTTTTGTATATAAATGTGTAATATTAATTGTTGTTTCTTTGTAATGTATATTATATAGTATATAAAAGTTTATATAATGTATAATTATTTATTTAAATAAAATAGATTTTAATAAAAAATCAACGCTTTTATATAAATTTGTATATGTCACTATTTCTTTTGGAGAGAAAAAATGTAAAAAATTAAATTATTGTAAAAATATGTTTTCTTTTCTTTTGTAGTGGTTAAACAGTCTTTGAGCAGAAAAAAATTTCGTTTGGGGTGATAGGTGTGTATGTGTATGGGAGGGAATAGGGGTGTATGTTCTGTTTTTATACCCAGAAAAAAAGAGCATTGAAATCACTGCTGATAAATTTGAAGTTTTTAAATTTCAGACGAAACTATAAACGGTACAGAAGAGAATGTTAGGACAATTTGTTACAACAACTAATTGGTAACAAATTTATTTTAAAACTTGATTATTTTTTGTCAGGTTTTATTTAGATAAAAAAAAGAAATGGACTAAAATTTATATAACATAAACATTACTTTTTCTTTTTTTTTGTTTGTAGTTTCCTTTTTAATTATTTTTAATTACTAGGCATATTAAGTAAATTAATTATTAATAATAAAAAATAAGTTTAACAGTAAGAGGTTTTCAAAATTTATTTTTAGTTAAAAAGGTAATAATAATAATTAACAAAGTAATAGCAGTAATAGTTGAAAATTTTTTAAATAAAGTATATATAAATTTATATGATTTAAATTTTTTAGAGGTAAGTTTAAAGGTTGTTTTTGTTTTCAATTCATTCACTATTTTTTTGGGTAAAGTTTTTGTCTATTTTATTATATTTGTTTTTTATTCTATTTGGAGTTTTAATTTCTTCTAGTTATTTTGGAATATGGTAATTTGTGGGAGTTTGTTTTTGTAAAATATTGTAAAAAAAATACAAAAAAAGTGCGAGGATTGTTTTTATATATAATTTATTTTAAATATTAAAGTTTTTTGTATTTTTTGGTTGCAATTTGTAACAAAAATATGTTCTTTATATTTTTTATTTTAAATATATTATTTATGTTAATTTTTTAGAATTTCTATTAGGAAATATAAACCGAGATTTCTATGTACATGTGCTTGTTGAAACTTAAAAAAAATATATTAATAATTCAATATTAGTTTTTATAAAATATTATTAGTTTTTATAAAATATTTCATTTTCTTTCTATGCTTTAGAAGTTGCTAAACAAAATAAATGCTAAACATTATTTACAAATTCTTAATATTAGAAAAGCAGAAGTTATTTTTATAAAACTTCTATTTCTCCTATTTCACTGTAATTCACTTGTAGTTGTTTAGTTGAATGAGAAATTGGAAGTTCGTGAAAGTTTTTCTTTTGTGTTGATTTAAAATCTAATGTATTTTTTTGAAATCCTTTCAATAGTTTAGTATATCCTTATTTATATGTATATATATTAATATAATAAATGTATGTAAATATTATCTGTTTAATGGTTAAAAATATTTTTATTATTATTATTATTAATTATATTATATTATATATATATGTATTTATAAAAAGAAACAAAATGTAAAAAAAACTTATTAGCAAAAAACATCGACAGTTAATCGGTTGAGTATAAGTGCGCCCAACCTCGTTTTCGTTTGCTTAACATAAAAAAAAAACTTAAATCAAGTAATAAAAAGTTAATCAGCTAAATTAACGCTTAGGTTGTCAATTTAAAACCTGAAAATCATTCCTAAACTCAGAATAATATCAACGCTTTCAAATTTTCGAAATTAAAAGACTTAAAATTTGTTGTAACCCAGTTCTGCTAAGCCTAGTTAAAAATATTTCTAAGGATTTTGGGGTTTTCATTCATACTTTCAACAAATATTCATTTAATTGTCTTCTTTTTCCAAGAAAACAATCAACCATAATAAGTTACGTTTGTCAACATATCTAGTTCTATTCTAAAAACAAATTTACGCGTGTTGTTTATTTCAATTATAAATTTTTAATAATATATATATTCATATATATGCTTAAAAAGGTTGTAGTTTTATTAACAGTTATTATTCATACATATGTAGTTATTTATGTAACTAAAAAATAAATTCAATTAAACTTCTAATGAAAAAAAATAAACAATTTAAGTATAATGCTAAGCAAATTATTTTGCTACATATTACAATATTTATAATGAAAAATATAAAAACTAAATCACTTGAAGATCAAAGAACAGGAAATTTATTCAATTATTTAATTAAAAATTATTTTCAAAATTTGGGTAGATCTTTGTTAAATCATTCATAATTAAAGCCATCAGGAATAACAAATTGATTTTATTAAAAATCCGTACAAATTAGTTTAGCACGCGCGATACTCTCTGGCTTAATGCTTGATTTCTTTATTAATTTGCTAGACTTTATTTTGTCAAAAGATGACTGACTACACTTTGCTGCGACTCTTGTTGCTCATGGAATTGCAAACTCTTTAAATTACCCCCTTTCATTCATGCCGATCGTTTGCTCGATCTTCATATTTCACCAAATTCCGCACTCAATGAATAAAGCTTTCTAAGCTTAAAAATTTTTAAAAATATAAAATTTGTCCAAGCTGTTGTTATTTTGTTGAGTAAGCTGCTTAAAAAGTTTTTTTAGCTTTAACTGTTCTACATTTCGACCCCTTTTCGCTAAATAATCGTATGTGCCAGGACACATGCTTTTCATAAGGATTTTTATTTTAAATGTATTTTTAAATAGGTTTTATATATATAAATTGTCGCTTACAATCAAATCTTACAGCCAATATTTTACAAGTTATCCAACGATTTTAGCATTTAGTAAATTTAAAATGGGTAGACCCATAAAATTTTCATTTCAATCGTACAATTTTGTTACAAAATGTAGTTTACGAACCTTTTGCGAAAAGGGTGCGACTTAACCAAAAGCATTTTTATAAGTTTTCATGTCGTTTGTTTTCTTTTCTTTCCACCAACAAACCTAAAGTTTTGCTAGCCTTGTTTTTCCTTTTTTTACAAGTTTATCACAAATAATTATTATTAAAAGTTAAAAATTAAACAAAAAAGAATGCACAAATACATGTCTATATTTTAAGTTAAGAAAAGTTCACTTACAAGCTACAATTGAAATTTTCGAAAAAAAATATAATTTTGAATGTAATTAAAAAAAGGGAAGAAAAAACTTTATAAAAAAGAGCAATAATTAGTTTAAAGATATAGAAATAAGTTTTTGTCATAAGGTTTTCAAGCGTACCGGGCGCTTTTTCAAAAGTTTAACCAATTCTCTTCATAATGGGTTTTTAATTAAAAAAATATCAAACCTTATCATCAATCCGCTTGTTGAGCAGCTCTCAACTGAGCTAAATGCTCTTGTTTTCGTCTAACCTCATCTTTGAGCTTGGTTTTTTGCTCGATCAGTTGTTGATCTTCACGTGTCAAGGCTTCACACAACTTAGCAGCTTCTCTTAATATATTCACCTTAGGTGCCCGTTCTTTGTCCTTTATGCTGGGTATCTGTTTCTTCAAAGCCTCAAATAGGTTTTTCAATCCAATGCGTCGTTGACGTTCCATATCGTTATGCAAATTGCGCTTTTCAATTGTATCGGAGTTCTCATCTAAACTATAGTGACGCTTCAAGACGCCATTAGGTAACTGGACAGCGGTAACCAGTTTGGTCTTTTTACCACGATGTTTCTTTGATGGTGGAATACTCATGACTGAGGTAACTGACCCATTCAAATCATTGCTATTCAATAGATTGGAAGCATTGCTACCATTGGCTATTAAACGTTTGCGCGATTTATCCGTAGAACTAAAAATGTTAACCGGGCCAAGTGTCGATGAATCGGCAACTATTACTGTCATCATTTGTTGTTGCTGTTGAACATATTTAGTGGTGTATTGATTCTGATAGGGTGTGACTCCCGGTGAGGGAAAACGTGAATTGTTGACTGATTTAACCGGACTACTGTTAGCTGGAGTGTAAGGGAATTCATAGGTACTGCGACGTGGTGGTATGGTACGTATTCCATTGGGGTTTTTAACAATGCGTGCGGCATTGAATTTGTGAGCGACTTTTGTTTGCAGAACACGTCGATCCTTGTCCGATGGATTTGTGGGCAGTTTTTTGTCATTAATTGAAACAACATCGATCTCTTCTTCTGCAATAAAAAAGAAACAATTTTTTAATGTTAAAAAGATTTTAATTTTTAAACAACCAACATTTAAAATTAAAAAATAATAAAGAACAAATTCACTGCTTTCTATATTTCTACACTACACGCAAATTGATTGACTTGCTCAATTACTTCGATGAATTACAACATATGTACATACATATGAATTTCTTAAGGCAGAATTAGTTTGCACGTTCTGTTACGAATCAGCTGTTTTGTTTCTGTTCGATTGAAAAACTGTGTTTGTGGTTTGTTGTTACTTTATCGTTCTGTTCTGTTGCGGACTATTCTGTAGAAAATAGAATTCAACGTTAAGTGATAGCGAAGAGTTTGTATGTATTAGTTTTTTGTGGAATTAAATATTACAAATTTAGTTTTAAAAGTCAGAATATATTATTTTAATTAAAATTATTAAAGATTTATATATTTTTTCAAATAAAAGATATTTTGCAAACATTTGAAAGATGCATTCCTATAATTTCATCGTCCACATCCACAAGTTAAGACACAGAACAAGTAATAAATATTTTCTACAGAAAAGAACAGCACAGAACGGCAACGAAAAGAAAGAGGCCTTTATTCGTTTTGATATTTCTCTCTGTTCTTCAGTATTGCTAAATAACGATAAAATAGCTAGAGCTTCTTACTTCGGGAGAAGTTGAGCTGCGACCCTATGGCATTGAACTTTTAATAAAATTCATCAAAATTCCGTTTTGCCCACATTGACATTATATTTTAAGCTGTTACTTGAAAAACATACATACATACAAGGCGTATTTAACCAGGTGACAGCATTACAGCAGCTGACTATTCGTTGCGAATGTCAAAATACATACAAAATACTTTTGTCTTTTTTACTTTTTTTCTGTATCTGTTTCTTTGTTTTATGGGTTAGGATTTTGACATGCAATGAAAACATAAACAAAAATGCCTGTTGTTCTTGTATTGTGTAATTGTTTTCCTAATGCTGTCACCTAGTTAAATACACCTTGCATACATACATACATACATAAATGTATATTTGTTTCACTTCATAAGTTCTTAAAATTGATTCAAGGCAAATTCATAACTGGTAGACTTGTCTCAATTCACTTTGAAAATACCTGCTTTCTTTCTCAAAATCAATATTTTACATTTTGGTGGAAAAATTTCAAATACTAAAATTTTAGCAATTCCCACAAAAAGCACCAGAAATCAAAAAATGTTTTTTATATGTACATTTGAAATTAAACGCTTTTCTTCTGATTATTAATATGTTCGCAAATTTCCACCATCTATGTTTGTATGATTATAAAAATATCCAGAGAAAACCGTAGGTTTGAAAGAATTGTTAATTCGTTCGATTTATTTTGTTTTAGTTGATGATACTGCGTAACGAATTATTACCGAGGAGTTCGACCTGCTGTGTGAAGTTCAAAATTTCACCAAGTTTTGTTTAAACCATGAAATTTATTTTGATTATTTAATATACATCAGTGATTGCCAAACGCACACAACGACACGTTTGGTTCGTATTTTGATGTAAGGAAGTGCGTACACTGAACCAAATTTCTTATTGAATTTCAAATATTCGCGCCATTTATTTCGCTAAGATAAACAATTAGGAACTACATCTAATATAATAACTATTATTAAAGTGTTGTTTTTTGCTTGGAAAATAGTATATTTTTAATAGTTTTTCTAGTTTCTTCTAATTTTTTTATAGTTTTTTAATTTTTATTAAAATCATAATTTGAGATATTCTCCAAATTTTATTTGTAAAAATTTTGTTGTGGGTACATAAAAGGCCCAACCATAATATGCATAAGCTAGCTTAAGCACTTAAGCAACTGTGCGATTATATATAAAATGTATGGGACAAACTATAATGTGCTTAAGGAAACTTTTCGCTTAAGCAACGTGCGAAACTGAACGCATATTCCGTACGGAATCATCTGCTTTTAGAATTTGTGTGTTTATGCATGTACATAAAAACTATTCATTTATAAAAATGGAATGCGCGGCCAAGAATACGTTTATATTTAATATAATAAAAAAAGTTGAATTATTTTTTTTGTCCATTTTTAATTTAAAATCATCAGAATTAAAAAATGTTAATGTTTTTATCGTTTAGTTTGAAATAATTGCTTACAGTGTTGCCAAAAATGGAAAATGGTAGAATGCTATGTACGAGTATATGGGTAAAGAATTTATGCTAAAATGTTCTATGAAAGAAAAATTTAATGTTAAATTAAATTTTAAATACTATTAGCCAATTCACAAATTGTTCTATTGTGACATAATTGTACTATGGGGTAAAATGTTATGTTGATAATATTTTCATATAAAAATATTATATGCTACAATTTTGTTATCTATGTTTTTTCAGTGTGCTTTTTTTATTTTCTTCTTAATTCGAGCAAAAATTTTACTATCAATATCATTTTACTTTCTACAATTCATATAATTCTGATGAAAAAACTATTTAAGAATTTGCTGTACATATATAAAATTATAAAAGCAATGAGTGAAATGGAAACAGAAAGAAATAATGTGGTTATTGTGTGCATTTAAAATTTACTTAGTAATATTTATTGAAAAGTATTTGACTGTTTTGAACACATTGTTTTCCTTTAATAATAATTTCTATGTTTTTTCTGTGATTTGAATTTAACCTTTATGACAGTTTTTATATAGCAATACAACAGGCCGTTCGCAATACTTTGAACTGGCTACATGACTGCGAATTGGTTACATGATTTATTTTAAGTTTCAAATGAGAGAAAGTTATTTGTAAAATTATGAAATTGTTTGCGGATGAAAAATAATTTTAATTAATTAAAATATCTTCTAGATTTTTCCATCTTAATCAGATGATCGAATTTTTCTGGTATTTTGTGAGTGTAGCAGCAAGTTTCTTTACAAATTTCGCTTCTATTTCTGTGGAATTGTATATTAGAGCTGAAGTTTAAATTCATTTAAATTTTTACTGAGGAATATTATGTAAACACTGATATATAATTTTGCAGTAGTACTCTGAAGTAATTTTAAAGAAACAGTTTTTTTATAATTGAAATTCGATTATATGAGTATATAATATTTTTTTTATCTTGAAGGTTTTCTAATCCATGTTTAATGTAAATAACAAAAGAGTAAAACAAATATTACTCCCAAAACTATTACAATTTGTTTTCAAACAAATTATGTTAATATAGCATATTTTCTAACAATGTTAAAAATTCTTTCTGACTAAAAATAATAATCACTTTGGATTAAAAAAACCACTTCGAAAAAAACCTGTTCGAAAATAATCACATTAAATAAAAAAAATTAGCTACTGGCATGAACCTTGCAATGTTTACTGTCACATAACTAGTTAAAATTGATCAAATAAATAAAAAAAACTCAACTAGTTGACAAAAAAAGCATTAATTAAACCAAAAAAGTTTGTCTTAAGTAAAAACAAAAATTAGAAAGAAAAATGGTACATGAAATAAAACCAACGTGTAACAATGGGTTAATTTAACGTTATTTTAACAAATAATAACACAAATAACTCCCGTATGCTTTTTCTAGACATTATTTGTATAAATACAAATTTGAAATCACATTCAACCGAGCCACCTAAACAGTGGCGGATACATGGAAACACACATGAACACTGATGATGGGAGTGTAGCGGCTCCCGAAAAACAACGTTGTTTCTGTTCTGTCGTGTAAGTTGAAATTAAATGGTGTTAAAATTTTCCCTTGTTGCTTTGGAATATTGTCTCATGTCAAATTCTTTCTGACTAAAAAAGTTACGAACTTTAGCCAAAAATAATAATCACGTTAATGCATCAAGTTCAAGGTAAATGCTAAAATGGTAACGCTGTTAAAAATTCAATAATGAACACTGCTGCAATTTTTAGTCTTTTCAATATGAATTACTCACAAAAAATACAAATAATGCTTAAATTCGCAACAATGGGTAAATTTTCCTTAAGTTCGATTAAGTAGATTGTGGCTACCTAAAAGTCTGTTTGAATTTGCTTAAGCATTTAACAGACTTTTCGTTCAATTTTGTCAGTTGTTTAAGTTAGCTTATGCATATTATGGTTGGGCCTAAACATTGGTATAAACAGTTCATTTGTTTCGTTATGTGTATACAAGAAAACAAGCGTCGTACAACCCCCTCGCACAAAGAAGACCCGAGGTGACACGAACGGCATGCTGTTGTTGTTGTTTTGCTGACTCTGTCACACAGAAAGTAGTAAACAAATAATTTTTCATGTTTTGTTGTGGTTTTGTATTCTTATTAATTTCTGGCTCAATAAAAATAGTTGGAAAAAAATAATAATTTAAGCAATATAAATTCAAATGGTAATATAACATTAAAAATAAAATAAGAATTATTCATGATATATAGAAGTAAATTGCAATACAATTCATCATTTCTTACTTGCAAACTGCTTAATTTTTTTTGTTTATTTTCCCTCGTTCTTACATTATATTGCTATCTCTTTTTAAGAGCAACTAGAGGCACAAAAAAGCTGATTTTCGTCAAAACATAACCTCAAAGTTACATCTCTGGTCTACCCTGTGCCCCTCGTTCGATAGCTTGTATACGAGTGAGTTCACTAATCACAGTTGGTATGGTCAGTGTTGCGATTCGTGTGCTGTTGTACACATACATACATATAATTATGTGTAATTTCGCTTTATATTATTCTCTGAAAATGTTCATTAGTTGCCTCAACGATCACATGAAATAAAATTGTTCGGGAATTAGATTATGATTTCATAGCGTTCTATCAGCTGAGTTGGTCCATAGATTGATTCCAGAACAAAGCCAAGTCTTTCATTACGTGTTGAGTAGAGATGGGCACCGCTCACGTGATTAACGTGATCATGCAGGATCGTGAGCAGTTTGTTATTTCAATCACGTGAGCGTGCATGAGCGTGAGTATAAAAAAACTTAACGTGAGTGAGCGTGCATGAGTAGATTTTTTGCGTGATAATTTCGTGATTTTTCGATTTTGGATTTGTTTTTAATATTTTTAATAGTTACGTTTTTCTCAATTTTGTCATGAAGACATAAAACGCTGTGCCGGTATGTATTAATGTACTGATGTGAATGAAAGAGTCAAAGTAGCAGTATGAGTCCGAGTTTCGACAGGCGAATACTTGAAAAAAAAATATCTGCAATTATTTTTCATTTTTTCAATCGCGTTCACACAGACGAAGAAAACCTACAAATTTTAAGTTTTTGAAAATAAGATAAAGATCTTCAAATTCTGCAAAAATTGGCTAAGCAAATACTGTGTGTACCATCCAGTTCAGCTACAAGCGAAGGAGTTTTTTCAGCGCCAGAAAGAATACTTGAAGGGATGTGAAACAGACTTTAAAATTTTATTTCTGCATAAATCTATTTATCTATTTATTATCTATTAACGCTAAAGTACAAGAACCTACTTAATCTTAATATTTTACACAGATTGCTTATGAGCAAGAAAATTAATGATTTTAATCAAAATATTTTAAATATGTACAAAATTTTAAATTTCACTTCAGAACTTTAAAATCAAAGAAAATTTGAGTTTTTTATTGATTACGATTTACTACATCATATTACATACGAGTATGTGTGCAAAATTTCAAATTTCTGTTAACAAAACCCAAAAATTATGACCCCAATTTAAAATAACGTTTCAAAATTGAATGAACAAAATTATTATATTCGATATGAATCTATTTTATTTTCTTTACAACCTTTATACAATTAGACGCACTTTGGGTGACACCAATGAAATGCATGTATATAGACTAGCTAAAAACCCTCAACAAACAAGTTTTTTAAATCTTTGAAAAAAGATATCGAGGCAATCTCGATTAATATAAATTTAATAATTACCTAGTTAAGATTTTATTTTCCGTTTTGCCTTATTAAATACTTTTATTGTCACCCAAAGGGCGTCTAATTGTATAAAGGTTGTAAAGAAAATAAAATAGATTCATATCGAATATAATAATTTGCTTGTGGGGATTTTTGAATAAGTTTCAAAGCCTACTATGCTTATACTATTGTAATTTTTATAACTCTCATTGAGTTTTTAAAAGTTTTTGTATAAGTAAAGAGGTTTGAAACATTTAAAAATTGTTTCCAATGGTGCTGGAATGGCAAATATACTTGCGAACAGCTTTGCCCAGGTGTCACATGGTGGAAAATCGGTGCGTATGGATTTATTTGGTGTGAGGGCACGTGAGGTAGTCGCATCTTTGGACAGGACGGAACCTTTGACGACATTTTGCGCGAGCTTTACAGCGGAGGGGGCGAATTATAGTGCGCGTATTGACGGACTCGGTTTTATTGATGCTGTGGCAGTGGGAAATGCGTTGAAAAGGAGGTCGAACAAAAGATCCTCTGGGATGGATGGTGTACCTGACTTTGTTTTGAGAAAGACAGGTGTTGTGACGTGGCGATTTTTGGCAATTGTGTTTAATCACTGTTTGAACATCGGATATTTTCCAAGAGCATGGAAAGCTGCTCTTGTGGTACCTATATTGAAACCGAAATTGAACCCAAGTGAGAGTAAAAGTTACAGACCGATTTCTTTGCTGTCGGCCTTTTGGGAAGCTATTTGAATACTTTCTCCTGGCTGCAATAAATGGCGTGATAATAGACAGAAACATTTTGAAAGATTTTCAATTTGGTTTTAGGAGCCGACTTTCGACTTCGCATGCGCTGATGGTTTTTACGGATTATGTTGCCAGGGGTCTGAATAGGAGATGCCCAACTATGGCTGTGAGCTTAGATGTTGCCAAGGCATTTGATACGGTTTGGCATGATGGCCTAGTGTATAAAATGATGGATATGGGATTTGGCAGGGGCATCTGCCGTTTGACTGATAGCTTCCTAAGTAACCGATTGTTTAGAGTTAGGGTTGGTGATGTTCTCTCTTGTGAGCGTTCAATCTCTGCGGGAGTACCTCAGGGGTCGTTGCTTGGGCCGGTCTTGTTCAACATTTTTGTTTCGGATATTCCACGCCCTCCTCAAGGGGATCTTTTGTTGGTGTATGCTGATGACATCCTAATTGCATCTGCAGGGGCTAGGGCACGCGCTGTTAATGATCGGGTTAACTGTTATTTGTCTGAGCTGGCCTGCTATTTTACGAGGTGGGGCCTTAATTTGAATTTGCGGAAGACAGTTGCTATGATGCTCAAGGGTAGACGCAAGTTCATATATAAAAATTGTAGGTCATATGTGCCATGTTTACGGGTCGGAGGGGAAATGGTTTTGGTGTCTGACAGGATGAAGTACCTCGGGGTCACCTTTCATGAGAACTTTGAGTATTATCGTCATATTGATGATGTTTTGGAGCAGTGCCATTCAACCTATGGTACGCGTACCACTTGGTGGTACGCGAAAAATTTCCAGGTGGTGCGCGAAATCTTTTAAAATTTTTACGATTTCTATTTTGCAATTGGAAACAAAAAGAAAAATCATCATAAAAGTATACCTTTTTTGTAAAATTTTGAATTTTTAAATTTAAGTAACACTCTCATCTACATACATTTAATAAAAAATAACAAATGTAAGCGAATGGTAACCATACCAATAATCGAATGAGCAAAGTAAAATATTCGTTCAACAAAATTTTAAAATTGTTTGGTATTTATTGATCTAATTATTTTTTCAGTACATTATATTTTTTTTGGTGGTACGCGAAAAGTTTGTCGTGAATTTAGTGGTACACGAGCCAAAAAGGTTGAATAGCACTGTTTTGGAGAAAACAAAACGTTCTTATGGTGCTTATCAGGGTGTACTCAAGCGTAGGGGTGGTCTTGTCAGAAGAGTTCGCCTCTTGGTGTATCGCCAGATCATTCGTCCGCTCGTCTCCTATGCCTTTCCAGTTTGGTTTGGAATTTATTCATCCCCAATGGAAAGGCTTAGAAGATGGGAGCGAAAAATTTTGGTTGCTTGCCTTGGTTTTAGACCTTACATTGGACTGAACGGTGATTTCCGTAGGCCATCGTGTAGCTCCATTTATGGGGCAATTGATTTTGGTCGTATAGACGTTTATATGGTGGAGAGTGCGATCAAATTTTTAGAAGGGGCGCGTTCCTCTGAGAATCGTTTGGTGAGAGAGTGCTTTTGCAGGAATAGGGATCTGGAGCCTGTTCAGATGTCTCGGTATTATTCGCCCGTGGATTTGTTGACTCTCAGGGGAGCTGGACTCCTTTGCGAAAGTGCAGACCTTCTATTTTATCATCGAAGGATTCGTAGTCTCAATATAGTTGATACGGTATATAACACTACTCAATAGTTTTACTGATGATGGGAGTGTAGCGGCTCCCGAAAAACAACGTTGTTTCTGTTCTGTCGTGTAAGTTGAAATTAAATGGTGTTAAAATTTTCCCTTGTTGCTTTAGAATATTGTCTCATGTCAAATTCTTTCTGATTAAAAAAGTTACGAACTTTAGCCAAAAATAATAATCACGTTAATGCATCAAGTTCAAGGTAAATGCTAAAATGGTAACGCTGTTAAAAATTCAATAATGAACACTGCTGCAATTTTTAGTCTTTTCAATATGAATTACTCACAAAAAATACAAATAATGCTTAAATTCGCAACAATGGGTAAATTTTCCTTAAGTTCGCTTAAGTAGATTGTGGCTACCTAAAAGTCTGTTTGAATTTGCTTAAGCATTTAACAGACTTTTCGTTCAATTTTGTCAGTTGTTTAAGTTAGCTTATGCATATTATGGTTGGGCCTAAACATTGGTATAAACAGTTCATTTGTTTCGTTATGTGTATACAAGAAAACAAGCGTCGTACAACCCCCTCGCACAAAGAAGACCCGAGGTGACACGAACGGCATGCTGTTGTTGTTGTTTTGCTGACTCTGTCACACAGAAAGTAGTAAACAAATAATTTTTCATGTTTTGTTGTGGTTTTGTATTCTTATTAATTTCTGGCTCAATAAAAATAGTTGGAAAAAAATAATAATTTAAGCAATATAAATTCAAATGGTAATATAACATTAAAAATAAAATAAGAATTATTCATGATATATAGAAGTAAATTGCAATACAATTCATCATTTCTTACTTGCAAACTGCTTAATTTTTTTTGTTTATTTTCTCTCGTTCTTACATTATATTGCTATCTCTTTTTAAGAGCAACTAGAGGCACAAAAAAGCTGATTTTCGTCAAAACATAACCTCAAAGTTACATCTCTGGTCTACCCTGTGCCCCTCGTTCTATAGCTTGTATACGAGTGAGTTCACTAATCACAGTTGGTATGGTCAGTGTTGCGATTCGTGTGCTGTTGTACACATACATACATATAATTATGTGTAATTTCGCTTTATATTATTCTCTGAAAATGTTCATTAGTTGCCTCAACGATCACATGAAATAAAATTGTTCGGGAATTAGATTATGATTTCATAGCGTTCTATCAGCTGAGTTGGTCCATAGATTGATTCCAGAACAAAGCCAAGTCTTTCATTACGTGTTGAGTAGAGATGGGCACCGCTCACGTGATTAACGTGATCATGCAGGATCGTGAGCAGTTTGTTATTTCAATCACGTGAGCGTGCATGAGCGTGAGTATAAAAAAACTTAACGTGAGTGAGCGTGCATGAGTAGATTTTTTGCGTGATAATTTCGTGATTTTTCGATTTTGGATTTGTTTTTAATATTTTTAATAGTTACGTTTTTCTCAATTTTGTCATGAAGACATAAAACGCTGTGCCGGTATGTATTAATGTACTGATGTGAATGAAAGAGTCAAAGTAGCAGTATGAGTCCGAGTTTCGACAGGCGAATACTTGAAAAAAAAATATCTGCAATTATTTTTCATTTTTTCAATCGCGTTCACACAGACGAAGAAAACCTACAAATTTTAAGTTTTTGAAAATAAGATAAAGATCTTCAAATTCTGCAAAAATTGGCTAAGCAAATACTGTGTGTACCATCCAGTTCAGCTACAAGCGAAGGAGTTTTTTCAGCGCCAGAAAGAATACTTGAAGGGATGTGAAACAGACTTTAAAATTTTATTTCTGCATAAATCTATTTATCTATTTATTATCTATTAACGCTAAAGTACAAGAACCTACTTAATCTTAATATTTTACACAGATTGCTTATGAGCAAGAAAATTAATGATTTTAATCAAAATATTTTAAATATGTACATAATTTTAAATTTCACTTCAGAACTTTAAAATCAAAGAAAATTTGAGTTTTTTATTGATTACGATTTACTACATCATATTACATACGAGTATGTGTGCAAAATTTCAAATTTCTGTTAACAAAACCCAAAAATTATGACCCCAATTTAAAATAACGTTTCAAAATTGAATGAACAAAATTATTATATTCGATATGAATCTATTTTATTTTCTTTACAACCTTTATACAATTAGACGCACTTTGGGTGACACCAATGAAATGCATGTATATAGACTAGCTAAAAACCCTCAACAAACAAGTTTTTTAAATCTTTGAAAAAAGATATCGAGGCAATCTCGATTAATATAAATTTAATAATTACCTAGTTAAGATTTTATTTTCCGTTTTGCCTTATTAAATACTTTTATTGTCACCCAAAGGGCGTCTAATTGTATAAAGGTTGTAAAGAAAATAAAATAGATTCATATCGAATATAATAATTTGCTTGTGGGGATTTTTGAATAAGTTTCAAAGCCTACTATGCTTATACTATTGTAATTTTTAAACCTCTCATTGAGTTTTTAAAAGTTTTTGTATAAGTAAAGAGGTTTGAAACATTTAAAAATTGTTTCCAATGGTGCTGGAATGGCAAATATACTTGCGAACAGCTTTGCCCAGGTGTCACATGGTGGAAAATCGGTGCGTATGGATTTATTTGGTGTGAGGGCACGTGAGGTAGTCGCATCTTTGGACAGGACGGAACCTTTGACGACATTTTGCGCGAGCTTTACAGCGGAGGGGGCGAATTATAGTGCGCGCATTGACGGACTCGGTTTTATTGATGCTGTGGCAGTGGGAAATGCGTTGAAAAGGAGGTCGAACAAAAGATCCTCTGGGATGGATGGTGTACCTGACTTTGTTTTGAGAAAGACAGGTGTTGTGACGTGGCGATTTTTGGCAATTGTGTTTAATCACTGTTTGAACATCGGATATTTTCCAAGAGCATGGAAAGCTGCTCTTGTGGTACCTATATTGAAACCGAAATTGAACCCAAGTGAGAGTAGAAGTTACAGACCGATTTCTTTGCTGTCGGCCTTTTGGGAAGCTATTTGAATACTTTCTCCTGGCTGCAATAAATGGCGTGATAATAGACAGAAACATTTTGAAAGATTTTCAATTTGGTTTTAGGAGCCGACTTTCGACTTCGCATGCGCTGATGGTTTTTACGGATTATGTTGCCAGGGGTCTGAATAGGAGATGCCCAACTATGGCTGAGCTTAGATGTTGCCAAGGCATTTGATACGGTTTGGCATGATGGCCTAGTGTATAAAATGATGGATATGGGATTTGGCAGGGGCATCTGCCGTTTGACTGATAGCTTCCTAAGTAACCGATTGTTTAGAGTTAGGGTTGGTGATGTTCTCTCTTGTGAGCGTTCAATCTCTGCGGGAGTACCTCAGGGGTCGTTGCTTGGGCCGGTCTTGTTCAACATTTTTGTTTCGGATATTCCACGCCCTCCTCAAGGGGATCTTTTGTTGGTGTATGCTGATGACATCCTAATTGCATCTGCAGGGGCTAGGGCACGCGCTGTTAATGATCGGGTTAACTGTTATTTGTCTGAGCTGGCCTGCTATTTTACGAGGTGGGGCCTTAATTTGAATTTGCGGAAGACAGTTGCTATGATGCTCAAGGGTAGACGCAAGTTCATATATAAAAATTGTAGGTCATATGTGCCATGTTTACGGGTCGGAGGGGAAATGGTTTTGGTGTCTGACAGGATGAAGTACCTCGGGGTCACCTTTCATGAGAACTTTGAGTATTATCGTCATATTGATGATGTTTTGGAGCAGTGCCATTCAACCTATGGTACGCGTACCACTTGGTGGTACGCGAAAAATTTCCAGGTGGTGCGCGAAATCTTTTAAAATTTTTACGATTTCTATTTTGCAATTGGAAACAAAAAGAAAAATCATCATAAAAGTATACCTTTTTTGTAAAATTTTGAATTTTTAAATTTAAGTAACACTCTCATCTACATACATTTAATAAAAAATAACAAATGTAAGCGAATGGTAACCATACCAATAATCGAATGAGCAAAGTAAAATATTCGTTCAACAAAATTTTAAAATTGTTTGGTATTTATTGATCTAATTATTTTTTCAGTACATTATATTTTTTTTGGTGGTACGCGAAAAGTTTGTCGTGAATTTAGTGGTACACGAGCCAAAAAGGTTGAATAGCACTGTTTTGGAGAAAACAAAACGTTCTTATGGTGCTTATCAGGGTGTACTCAAGCGTAGGGGTGGTCTTGTCAGAAGAGTTCGCCTCTTGGTGTATCGCCAGATCATTCGTCCGCTCGTCTCCTATGCCTTTCCAGTTTGGTTTGGAATTTATTCATCCCCAATGGAAAGGCTTAGAAGATGGGAGCGAAAAATTTTGGTTGCTTGCCTTGGTTTTAGACCTTACATTGGACTGAACGGTGATTTCCGTAGGCCATCGTGTAGCTCCATTTATGGGGCAATTGATTTTGGTCGTATAGACGTTTATATGGTGGAGAGTGCGATCAAATTTTTAGAAGGGGCGCGTTCCTCTGAGAATCGTTTGGTGAGAGAGTGCTTTTGCAGGAATAGGGATCTGGAGCCTGTTCAGATGTCTCGGTATTATTCGCCCGTGGATTTGTTGACTCTCAGGGGAGCTGGACTCCTTTGCGAAAGTGCAGACCTTCTATTTTATCATCGAAGGATTCGTAGTCTCAATATAGTTGATACGGTATATAACACTACTCAATAGTTTTAATTAATTTCTTATTCCCTTTTTATTGTGAATTTACTTTGTTTTTTTTTTGTTTTTGTTATTTTGATGTTTAGTTTTAAGTTATTAGTGAGTAGTTAGTCTTAAGTTCTTTAGTTCAGTAAGTATTATTCTAAGAGCTTCCCTTTTTTATTTCCTTTTTTGGGGAATATATTTTAAGATTTTTGTTTTATTGTATGATGGATGTATTTTTAAATGTACAAATGTTTTATTGTTATAATGTTAATATTTAACTAAATTTTATAATGATTTTTGGAAAAATAAATTTAAACCTTAAACCTTAAACATTTAAAAATTAGGTTTAAGGTCTACTGATGATTTGGCTTTAGCACCAATGAAATGCATGTATATAGACTAGCTAAAAACCTTCAACAAACAAAAGTTTTTTTATTATATTATAAAATTATAATATAAAATATAAACAACAAATTAGTGTTTATATGTGCATACAAAAAAAATTTATACCATTTAAATTATTTTATATGTATATACGTACATATCACATTTATATAATGTATGTATGTATTTATTATATTCATCTAAACATGTATATCGTCTTATCAAATGCAAAAGGGCCTATCTACATTATCACAAAATTTTCTCTAGAAGTAAAAAATTTAATAAAAAGCAAACCATTGTGAGGAAAAACATTGTCTTTTTCAGCATAGTATCATTAATTCTGATTTTATTAATGATACTACATAGAAAAAATATTTTTTTTGATCACAATAGTTTGCTTTTTATTACACTTTTTGCCTCTCCAGAAAATTTAAAAAAAAGATAGATAGGCCGTTTTGAATTTTATATGACGATGTGTAGGTACATATATATATATATATATGCAAATATGCATTATTTTAAGTTGTTTTGTCAAAAGTACACAAATATTATTATCAAAAATTACCAAAAAATAAGAGCGGAAATGCCCCCTTAACTTGTACCAAAGAAACAGCACATGACTGGCTTACAAATGTCACGTAACAACGTTAGAAATTTCTATTTTATACAGATTGGTACGTTGCAACTACGTTACATTTAAATTCGGTAAGCTTTTGTATTGCTTTTCCCATAACATAGACGAACAGCTGAAATAGTACGGTACGGGTGCGCTCCGCTAATTCTGCCTTTATATCGATGCTCCAAATCAAAATTTGAAGATGTCCAATGTTGCTATATTAAAATTTGCAGGCACCTATTATTATTATTGTGAATATTATGTCTTCTTTTGTTCTATACAAACATAAGACACCTCATCACACCAACCCATTCCACCCAGTCGAGAATTTAATCCTACTGTGTAGCATACAACCAAAATGTATTTATTATGAGTTTAAGCAATTATTCATTCATTCAGACCTATGTATATGTACATACATACATACATATGTATGTCCTAAAGTTCTTCATGCACTACACAACTATTATAGGCATAACAACAGGGTAGTGGCAAATATTTATTTTCAGCGGACTCTAAGCATTTTCTAGAAAGAAATGTGTAAAATATCGGTCGGACGATTGTACATCATTGTAGTAGCCATACAAACATATCTACATAGTATGTATGCATGGGAGAAAATGCAAGACTTTTTGATCCGATTATACTTGTTTTCCAATTTCTTACTTTGAGGTGGAGCAGTTTAAATTATGAAATTTTTCTTGTCCATAAGAAGAAACTTAAAAATAAACTAACGAGAAAACTAAAGTCATTAACCTTTCCTTGTTATGTCAGTCATGTTGGTTGGAGCATTTTGTAAAATGGCAAAACAGAACAAAAACACGAAACAAGGAACTACTTACAAAATGTTCTAGCACATAATTTTACAACAATAATATATTTTTGGCGCCATTTAGACGTCTTCTTTTTAGGGCTCGTATAATACAACCATAAATCCTAGGAGACAACAACAGAAACTACACACAATACATGTACGTATGTACATATGTATGTATGTATAAATGGCGCATAGCACAAGTCAAAAATTTATTTGGAATTTCAATTACCGTGGTGTGAAAAAAGGGGTGGGGCAAACACAAAATGGGTAAACATTATGTAAAAATGGGATATAGGTTTGTACAAACATGTACGTACATATCGTCGGTGCGTCGACCAAAACACCAAATGTGTAATTTTTCGAATTTTTTTATTGGCCCATTAGGAAGCCTATCTGGTAATGCATTTGTCCCCCAAAGCATTTCCCGTTATCTCAAATGGTTTCAAAGTTAGCTAAAACTCCTATGTGAAAATCTCCGGCAAAAACAGTTATGTGTTATAAGCAATCCCTTATCAAGTGGTTAGAACTCATCCCCAAAGTTCCAAGCCACTACTGTAGAGCATCTACTAATAGAACATACATATGTGGAAGACAGTTTTTACACCAAAACTCAAATGCACAAAATATATCTTGAATGGTGCGAAAAGAATAAAGAAGTTTCAGTAAGTAGAAAGAAGTTCTATGAAAGAGAAACAAATATCAATATTTCAGCCTCGTAAGGACCAGTGCGACATTTGTGTTGGTTGCGATCAAGGAAATGTTGATGTTGTTGATTGCAAAACAAGACGAAGCCAGAGAATCTAAAAATATGGCTGTTGACAGTATGTCACCTAACGTTTTAGTTGTTTCAATGGACATGCAAAATGTGTTGTTATGGCCAAAACTTCTCGTATCGGAACAGTACTACAAACAGAAGTTATCAATTCATAATTTTACCCTTTAAGCTTAGTACTCTGCTCACATTTGCGAAAAATGTTGAGCAACATTGATTATTTCGTTTTAAAATTTTGACAATTAGCCAGTGGTGACAACACTACGATTTAGAAGAAATTTATCGTTTATATTGCCTTGAAGTAAGCAACATTGTTTTTCTTATGTAAACAAAAACCATGTGTGAAAACAAATGGAGAACAAAATAATTTTAAGAGCTTGTGCTGCAACGTATCAATTAATGTTAATTGCAGCTGCTGCGGAGGAGCTCTTTGAAGACACACATTCTGCAAAAACCCCATACCTTCATTTTATGTACTTTTTACACTATTTTCCATTATTTTAGTTATTTGTGCGCAACAAATTTATTGCTAAGTAAAATCTGATCACCTGTTGTTTACAATTTCGTACGAAATAAGTGATGCTTATATTATTTCGCAGTTGGAAAATATTTCGCCAGAAACATGTTGTGGTTGAAAAAATAATGCTGCCAGAAACATTTTGTATGTTTTCACAAGATGAACAGAATACAACTTCGGCCATATTATTTTAAAATTATTTCGCACGAATGTTTTTTATATGAACTTTTGAAAGCAGTTCGCACGAAATGATGAACAGAGTACCACCATGCTTTATATAAAAAATACTAAATATGTGCACTTGTACGTTTGGCATGAAGGGGAAGGTGTTGTTACCTCTAACAATATAACCAGCTGTATTCTTCACTTTTTGCAAGAATATTGTACTTCGTACAATTGATTTCTGATGAATGTATGTGCATATCAGAACAGAAATAAAGTTTTGTGCAGTTCTCTCGCCAATTTTTCATCATCAAGCGGCACACAAATAAAACAAATAATACTTGAAAAGGGTCATGCCATGATGGAGCTAGATAGTGCCCATTCTACTTTAGAAAAACTATTTAAACCACCAATATACTCTCCTGCTGATTACGTTAGTCGAATGAGAATTGCTAGACCATCTCAACCATACATAATAAATTATTTAGAATATACATTTTTCAAGAACTACGAAAACCATCCAGGAAACTTTACTTCAATAAGGCCGGGAAAAAAGTCTGGTGAACCAACAGTTTGCGATATTTGCGCTCTTCTTTATAAAAACAACGAAGTTATGGATAAATTACGTCACACTGACGAATGGAAATCTTTACCTCAAAGAAAAAATCAATCGAAGAAAGTTACTCACGAGCCTTTATATAAAACGCCTATAAAAATTGGTAAATCCAAATTCGAATGCTTACAATTTTTAAAAAAATATATGCATAAAGATTTTCATCATTTTTATGACAATCTCTACCACTAGGTATTATATTATGTACTACTATTTTTCTATTATAATTAATTTATTATTTTTTTGTTACTTATTGAATTTTTTTTGTTAAATAAAACTTGTTTATTAAAAATTAATTTTAGAACAAAAGCACCTATGTGTATTATATTTGTTCTATTCACATTTAAAAAGTCCGAAACAAAATCAGCTATGTGTAGTTTTTTGTTAAATTCTTGTACCACTTCAAGATTTTGTATTTTTTTCAACGCGTAATATTTTTAAATGGGCTAAGAAAAATTAAAAAAATTTACTTTAAAAATATGTTGCGAATTGGCAAAAAAACGTTTTTTTTTTTTTTCCTGAACACTTCATAAAAAACACATTGCTGTTTTGGTCGGCGCATCGACGATATGCATATTTAAATATTATGATCGTTCTAACTTTTTAAAATTTGTAAAAAGCACGAAGGTAGATACTTGCTTAAACACTTTTCTTTACACAGGTTTTTTATTGAAAGAAACTTTCGGTTAGGTTGAATAAGTTCGCGTGCGTATCTACAAGAACAGACATTTTTACATACATATCGTTGGTCTCAAGTAGAAAGGCACTAACTCAAATATTTGTAACTTTACACTTTACTTTAAATAAAATTCAAACCATATTGGATCTTGGCATACTGTTGGATCATAGGCTCAACTTTCGCGATCACATCTCTATAATGGTAAATAAAGTCTATGAGGTACTTGGATTCATGAAGCGATGGTTTAAGGAAATTTTTAGATCCTTATACTATATACTAATTCTCTTATTCGACCAATTCTTGAGTATGGATTAATTGTTTGGGTTCCTTATTAATATATTCATATTAATAGTATTGAATCGGCACAAAAATAATTTTAAATGTTCTTGCTCTGATAAAGTTGCCTACTAAAAAAAGTCGACGATTGATGCTGAGTGCTTTATTTGTTCTAGGTCTGATTCGTGGTGATGTTGATTCAGAGTTCCTACTTAGTCAACTAAAATTCAAAGTTCCTGTAAGACCTACCTGAAGTTTTGAACTCCTGTCATTAAAATACTACCGTTCTGCATATGATAACAATGATTCTTTTCGTCGTGCATATGTTAACTTCAATAAATGCTACCACATTATGGACTTATCTCAGAGTAATGACCGGTGTGATCAGATCCAAAAATTTTTGGAGCAAAATTGGCCCCAAAAGAGTGCTAAACAGTGCTAAAAAAATTGTAAGTGCTAAAACATGGTGCTAAAATTTATATGTCTTAATTTTAAGCAATTATTTCCTTTCAGTCTTTAAATTAAATATCACATTCACATACATACGCGTATGTATATATATTATGTGTATGGCAAATTTATTCTAGGTAGCCGCAGTAGGATTTTAATTTACAACTTTTTAATTCGGAAATATCTAAAAATGCTTAAGTTGAAAATAAATTATTAGGCTTTGTACTCTACAAAAACTTACATATACAGTAAGTTTTGACAATTACAGTAAACTTTACACAAACAAAAAGTTTTAATTTTCAGGTGCTATTTATCTCCCAGAAAAAAAAGAGATTACCAATCCTTACTTTTTCACTACAATTAATGAAACCAAAGTAGTGAAAAATTGACTGAAACACTAATGAGTTTTCTAACATCGTAACTTTATAATCTAAAATCATAATGTCAAAAGAATCCAAGTTTAGATTTAAACGGCTAAAATGAAATGAATTAGTAAAATATAAAGAATACCCAAATGTTAGATTTTTTTATCATATAATGACAGAATTTTAAAAGACTTGTAAGCTACTTAGATGTACTTCTTTTGAGGTGTTGAAAGGTATTTAATGAAAAAATGAACAATTGGAAAGTGCTAAAAAGTGCTAAGTCAAGCACCGAAAGTGCTAAAATGGGCACACTGGTAATGACGTACTGAAGAGATATCTTACTTTATATCTAAATTGTTGAACCAATTATTTTTATATAATTCTGCTTTTGTTATTCATATTTATTCAGTAAGGATGTAAAAATCGATTGACCTAATAAATAAATAAAAAAATTATAAAAACATAGAAGAAACTGCACAAGTGCTTTGTACACTGCTTGTAAAAGCATTAATTTTTACACTATTGCAATATATTTTTGTGACGAGGTGTATTTACGTGCAATGTATTGGAATCACTAAAAAAAATAATAAATTTCGTAAAAACTACGATATTTATGTACGTACAGCCTACTTCACAATTACGAAAAAATTCGTTCTTTTGAATTCTAGGCGAATGACAACTGATTTCGGTTTATCTAAGTACATATAATTCTTTGCTTAAACAAGTCGATGGAAAATGTACAAACGTGCTTTCATACAAAATTGATTTCTTTGTTTCGATCGTAAATCTAATCTAACTAATATTATAAATGTGAAAGTTTGGATGGATGAATGGATGTTTGTTACTCAATCACGTCAAAACGGCTGAACGGATCTGAATGAAAATTGTCACGGAGATAAATTATAGTCTGGAATAGCACATAGTTTTTATCCCGGTAAAGTGTATGGTTCCCGTGGTATAGATTTGTATTAATTTTTCATAGAGCAAAGGATCGACATGATTTTTTGCGTAGTTTAGGAATCAGAAAATTACATAGAGGAAAAAGAGATGCTTTTTAACACCGCGGGGCGCAGTTAGTGTTATAAATCACGCACATAAGCACAAGCCAACAAAAGTTTTCGAAATAGAGAAACCCAAATTGATTCGAATTCTTGTGACTAGCTTTCTTTTGCTTAAGTTTTCTTTCGGTATCGCGGAATAAGCTGTAAAAGAGCATATTAGATCTTGAAAAGTTTTATTATGTACATAAGTACAGTGAATATTCGATAATCCGGACTCCACTAATCCGGAATATTCGGTAATCCGGACAGAATTTTGCACCTCATTGCGTATTCTATATTGATTGCAACTCTATAGTCCGAATTGAATAACACCCGTTTTTATTTATTTTTTTATTCAAATCACAGCATGCTTTGACAAATACAGTTAGAATAGTGTAATATGAGTATGTTTTGGAACGTTGCACATGCGTTTTTAGTTTAGTATTAAATGCAAGATGCCTTCAGTGAATACAAATTAATATTTATGCTTTTATGTTTAATTTTGCTATGAATTATTATAATTTTTAACAAATACATACATGTGTAGTAATCCGTATAATTTGCTACTCCGGATTGGGGTCTGCAATCAATTATCCGGATTATCGAATTTTTACTGTATGTACATACATATGTATGTACATATTACTTCACCTTTATCGTGAATCAAATAATTCACGTGATATAGCAGCATATTTTTTTATCAAAAGTTTCTTTATGCAAAAAATGTACAGTGCTGATATAGTAAGTACATCTTTGCAACTGTGGCATCATTTTAGTTACTGTTGCATTATTATGCAGATATGTTGCGAATTGAGCTTCATGCTAAGCTACATTTATTTAAAAATTGTTGCGCGAGCCAATTTTTCTTTAATTTAAAAGGACAAGATAATTAATCAAGAAGATTTCTCGCACGTTTATACATATGTATGTATGTAAATACGTATGTATATTGTATGTATTAACATACATACATATGTATATACAACATACATGTAGATATGTATGTATAGCGAATACGCTAATACTTGATGGTGACGACAGCGTCAACGAAAACAACGGCGTCAAAAGCTCGTCACATTTAAAAACCTTCCGCCTAGCCAACAACAATAGAAATAAATTTGTATTTCATGGAAACACACATACATACGCACGTATACATACACATACACACTAGGAGAAAATATATTTATAAATACTGAACAAGAAAATGGAAAACAAAAAGAATATTGGAAATAATAGTGCTCTAGTCGGAACATGTTAGCTGGCATAGTTCCGCGTATCAAAGGAAAAACTTTCAGCAGAAATAAATACCTATATGTATGTACATATGTATGTATGTATGCATGTACATACCTAGAACATAAAACACAGCGCTGCTTTAAAAATTAATTTGCATTGCTGACCTAACTCGATACCAAACCATATTTAGCTAAGAGGCCGAGCTAATATGTAGCATTAAAATGTTAGACGAATTCAAGGTATTTTTATTTATTTTTTTTGTTAACTTTAACTAACATTTCACATATGTACATACTTATGTAAGTACATACATATGCGTATGTATGACGGTAAGTTTTAAATTAATTTACTTTTGCTTAGATCGTTGAAAGCAACTATAATATAAAATATTCTACACTGAATTAAAACAAGAGTGCTATATTCGATTGTGCCGAATCTTATATACCCTTCACCAAAGTATGTAGCATGGTAGAATAATACAGGTCTTGTCGAAGCTATACCTAACAATACTGCCTTTTATTGTTGTTTAGGTCCGAAGCTGTCAAAAAGCACAAAAGAAAAATTGCAAAAAATTGTAGGTATATCATGGTACAATTATCCCAGGTAATAGCTATTCTACAAAAAACTACAACACCAAAAAACACACGCATTTTGTTGGTAGAAACGTACAGGTTTTATGTCAAAATCTGTTGTCTGCGTCTCGCACACATTCATAATCTCTCTCAAATTTACTGACACACGCATATTGTTGGTAGAAACGTGCAAGTTTTATTCCAAAATTTATTGCCTGTGTGACGCACACATTCTCAAATTCACTAAGCCAGCTGTGCTATTAGCTTTACCTGGTATTATTGTGCCATTTTGTATAATATACAACATGTGTATATTATTCACATGTGTGTTTGGTTGTATTTTCTCCTCTATGAAGATTTTGTTTCTTTTCCTTTTCTTATTTGCATTTGAAACAAATGTCAAGTTTGCTTTTTTAGTAGTGTGGGTCTGTGTTAGTAAAACATAAACAAATTTTGACAGATACGAACCCAAAAAAAAGTCCGTTGACGTTTCGACACTACCTGTATTATTCTACCATGGTATGTAGTAAGGAAATGTAATTAACGACTAAAGAACTTGACCGTATTTAAGTGAAAAGTTGTTTGTTAAAAATAATTCTTTCTGTTTTTTCCTAAGAAAATTATCATAAAAGATATACTTAGTAAAAAGCGTTTTTTGGTTATAGCTCCGGTATTACGATTTTCATTGGCGCAAAATTTCCAAATCTTGGAAATTCCAACATATCTATTCTTCTTTTACAGTTATCTGGGGTCTCTAGAACAGGGGGTTATTATGTATTTCTAATGGAAAGAAAACATTTTCGAAACACAATGTAGGTAGGTATAAGTTACACAAATGCAAATGATCTCCGTACATAATAACCCCCTAAGCGATTCAAGATCGAACAGCCGGACATCGTTAAATCAACTATAAGGTCGCCTAATATACATACATACATATGTACATATATACTTTATGGAGTGATTCGGAAATAAAAATTGTAGAAATTACACACGGAATGACAAACATATTTTTTTAGTGAAGAGTATAAAAAACATATGTACATATGAATATTTAAATATATATTTGTGTGTTGCTAACCTATGATAACACACGATCGTACAATCTCTTTAACGCATAGATTTAGTTTGTATAAAAACGGCCAACATTTATTTGATAATTTTAATCTAGTACACTATCGCAAAGAAGTAATACACCGCACTTTACTGCCTTCCAAAAGCTTACCCCATTTACACATACACACTATAGAAACAACATCCATACTTACTTATGAACATTCATATGTCGACAAAAAAGAAAGATAAACGAACGCACGCACACTTGACGCATTTTCTTCCGCACTTACATAAAAATTTCTTTTTATTTTGCAGTTTGTGGTAAAAATTACATATGTATGTACGTAGCACACTGAACTTTGCTTGCAATAACTACCACATCATTTAATATTAAATTGGTAATTAATCAAAGTAATTATAAAAATAAATGATTGTGTGTACCTACATACATATGTATATGATTTATTAAATGTTTTCGAGTACCCAAAAGTTTTTAAAAAATTTTACTGAACTTTACTGCATTTTACTATATTGCGTTCGTTTACTCGAGTTACAGTAAATGAGAACACAAATTGAGAGCGTTCATGGCCAAGAATTTACAAATTTTTACTGCATAAATTTCTTGCAGTAAAATTTAGTAAAACAGAAAAACCAACGTGCAACAATGGGTTAATTTACCGTTGATTAGTGATGCTAAAATTTTAATATTGATAGTGGTAAAGCAGTGTTTAGTGTAAAAACAACTAATAATACAAATAACTCTCGTATGCTTTTTCTAGACATTATTTGTATAAATACAAATTTGAAATCACATTCAACCGAGCCACCTAAACAGTGGCGGATACAAGGAAACACACATGAACACTGATGATGGGAGTGTAGCGGCTCCCGAAAAAGAACGTTGTTTTTGTTCTGCCGTGTAAGTTGAAATTAATCGGTGTTAAAATTTTCCCTTGTTGCTTTGGAATATTGCCTCATGTCCAATTCTTTCTGACTAAAAATGTTACAAACTTTAGCCAAAATAATAATCACTTTGGATTGAAAAAAACCACTAACAACAAAATTGTTCGAAAAATAATCACATTAAATAGAAAAACATATGATTCAAAAGGTAAACAAACAAAAGTAAGAAATGAAAAAGTATACAATTTGTGAAAAAATCATTTAAAAAAAGAAAAACTGGGACAAAATAATAAAAATTCAATTAAATAAATTATTTTTAAACTATTCGTTCGTTAAACATTTATGTATGTATATGCCTTTTAAAAGAAAAAAAATGTTACAGCCATTTTCTTTATTTAGTTATTTCCTTGGAGTTGTGAAAATGCTAAGTATATGGTTACTTAGTACTGCATTCGCTTTTAAGGTATTCAAATACTTTTGATATAAATTTAATCAGACACAAACTAGGAAAATCAAATGTAATGAAAATAAACACATGGAAATGATTAAAGGAAATAATTTGTTTATATTTTCTTTTAAATATTCGTGTTATAATAAATATTGCATCGAGTACCAATAAGAAAAAGAGTTGACTAGTCGAAAGTGTAAATATATTTCAACAGTATATTGATTTGCAATCACCTGTTTCCTTAATCTTACTAATTTTTGCAATTTTTTCGTTCGCGTACTTTTTTTGGCTAACATCTTTTTTAAAAAGAGTAAATTTTTCCGTTTACTCAGTAATTACTTATTTACTGCATTTTACTGCAAAGTACTCGATCGCAGCTATTTTGAGTGTATAGAAACAAAATTTATATGCCAGGTACAAGCGCAGATCCATCTTAAGCTTTTGGTGAAATTACAAACGAAACGTACTATTTCTTAAGTTGTACTTTAGCAACGCAATAGATAGGTGAGGAATATTTTATTCGTTTTGATTTTTGAAAAACTATTGCTTACCTACCTGGTATCACCTGATTTAATAATAAAATTGCTAACCTTAAATACGAGAATATATAGCTCATTTGCTGCAACATCTTCATAACCCAAAATATTAAATTTTCGAGTTAGTAATGCAGGAATAATCGTCAAATTGGAATTTATCTTGTGTAAAGAGTTCATACATCTATCATGTATACTGACCTCTTGAGCGAATAATATTATTCTGCATTTCCATTAAATTGGGCGTAAATTGAAAACTTTAAACTAGCTTTCAGTAAAATGGGTTTTTGAATTATGACGACGATGCTGCAAATGAGAGATATACATACATATATGTATGGATGTATGTGTATAACAATCATACGTAGATTATTTTGTACGCAATTGGGCCGATAGTCGCTCACAAGATTGTCGTCAATGATTCTTGCACATTTTGCCCTCTATCGACTTAGGTTTAGCGACAATTATAAGGAAGTTGTCGTTCGAGTAAGCCCGATAGTCTCGCATGCTGTCCTCTTTTCAAAATTTTCGACAATAGAGCTAGCGACCATGTCTTAAACTGTGAAACATTGTTTTCGACAAGATGAGATACGAAGTCTTCAAATAAACATTTTCAACGACAATGACTTAAATGCTATCTTTAATAAAAATCGCATAACGACATTATTGCGGAAAACATGACATGATAACATGCTGTCTTAAGCTTTCAAACAAACGAATATGTTAATTTGAGCTTCTGATATTGTAGATGGTGCAGTAGCTGAGGTGGTAAGCGCGTGGACTTATAAATGTGTAATGAATTGTGGACGGTAGAGGTTTGTATCTTAGTCATTACATCAATAAACAAAAAATGTTCATAACGATATTGAGAAATATGTCCTATTATGATGACTTGATTTTTCTTTTTTAATTGACGACTAAACAGACTACATTATCCTGTAGGAAGTCTTTGCTTGTAGTCGTGCACGATTTACGCGACATTTGTTCGTTGACGACATGTTCCGGCTGTTCGTCATAAGTCGTCTAGGAAAAAACATTGTCATGTAAAAGCCATTGAGGATGTCTTAAAGTCGTGGATAAGTGGGTATGTACGAATTTCCACGATGACTACGCATATAGAACATATGTCTGTATGTATATGATCGTATTTAAGTTTTGTGATAACTTGGGGCATTTGCTGCTGTTGTGCCTAGAGTCCTAAGTTTAAACGAAAGATACCGGCTGGGCTATTTTAGATTTTTAATTCCTAAATTTTTTTTTTAAAGTTGGCAACATTTTTTCGAAACTAAAAAATATGTAAGTATGCATGTATGTATGTATGTATGTAAACTCTTATAGCCTAGAACTGCCAAGAGAGTTCTCAATTAAATCAAATAAATATATAAAAGAAATACACAAGTACATTCATAGGATATATATACACTCATACCCTGGTTAGCGTCGCTAATTGGGACCGGAAAAACGAGACGCAAGCTGAAACGACGCAAACCGCATCACAGTTTTCCATACATACATTTGTATTAATTTTCATTTAATTCGTTCCGAGACTCATAATTTTAGTAAAAAAAAATATTTTTTAATAGAAAATACCAATTTTTTATTATTGTGTTATCGTCGGTCACAGGTTGACAACTCTTAACTCGCAAAGAAATCGAATCGGGGTTTTGATGCCAAAAGACAGTGTTTGTCCTTCAGCATGTTAGTACGTTTTATTTATATTTCATTTTATTTTTTTTATAAAATTTCCTTCCCTACTTCTACTAATTTTGTTTTTTTATTTACTTTCAACACGGTTTAGTAACGGAGTACTAACGTTGTTTTTGTCTCCTGAAAAGTACAAAAAAACATGTTAAAAGTTGTCAACCTGTGAACGACGTTATATTTTTAATTAAAATAAAAGACTTCACTTTACCAAATGTAATTTAAAACTACCAACAAAAGGGGAAATCCCCTTTTTCTATTTTTGCTTTGTACATGCAAACATTTATTAACGACGAAAATCGAATCACTAAAGACGCAACTTCGAAGCCATGCGACGCAAACTGAAGCAAAAACGACGCAACATCGAAACGACACAAACCAGGGTATGAGTGTATTTGTTATTGAAAATGGCTTTATTCCCTCTCAAACATATTCTCCATTTCAATAAATTTTCAATGTAGGATTTACACTCTTGTTTTGGCACCTCCAAAACATCCGTTTTTAGAGCAGTAACCGCTTCTTCAGGCCCCAAAGAACATTGCGTAAATAATTTTATATTGATATCCGGGAATAAACGTCTTTGGGTACCAAGTAGCAAATGAATCAATAGGATACGAACTTTAGCCTTATATTGAAAATTACTTTGTATTAAATATCTATATACAAATAGACAAAGAAAATTTTTTAACTCCCTTTTTCTCCGTTGTTTGTTAACCGATTTTCTTCATTCTTTTACCAAATGATAATCATTGTTGAGCTTTAGTGACCCGACTTTATATTATTTAAATCGGTTCAGTATTAAAGGAATAAAAGGCTCATAAAGTTGCCACCACTACAAATGCTGAAAATACACACGTACACGCATTCACTTATGTAAGTATTGGTTCAAGCTAGAGATGGGATCGAGAGTGAATTTTCACTCACGCTCATGCACGCTCGCGATAAAAAATTTCACTCATGCACGCTCACGCACGACCTAATATTTTTGGCTCACGTCCAATCACGCTCACGTGAGTGGAAAAAAACTTAGTCACAATCGCAAAAACTCACGCTCACGAAAAAATCACAACCTATAAGTATTTATACATTAAAATTTCTGAATGCAAATAAAAAAATTATTATAAATAAAATAAATATATTTCGACGATCATTAATGCACATATTATTATCAAATCCTACCCTACCTCAGATCTTCTAATTTCATAACAGAAATTAAAAATTTTTTAGCGTGCGTCACAAAACTATGTGATCAATTATTTCACAACAAATACTTGCAAAAAAATAATATTTTAAGCCATTCGAAAGTACACTTATATCCCACTAAACACCATCCATAATTTGAAGGTACATCTTTTGAAAGACCAAAAAAATTTTGTATATTAATGTGAAAACGCGTACGAATGTTGGGTTTTCACGCAGGATTTACACATATTTATGTATGTACATATGTACCATGCGATTTCAAACTTTGTAGTTAAAATTAAATTTGACAATTGAATACAATTGAAAATTCTTAAAGAAAATATAAATTTTCTTTTATTTTAAAGTTTTGAAGTGAAATGTAAAATTATGTGTCATATTTAAAATATTTTCATTAAAATCATTAATGTTCTTGCTCATAAGCATTCTATGTAAAATATTAAAATTAAGTAGGATCTTGTACTTTAGCGTCAATAAATAAATAAATTTATGCAGAAATAAAATTTTGTCAACATTTTTGCCGTGAAGTCTGTTTCACATCTCTTCAAGTATTCTTCCTGGCGTTGAAAAATTCCTTCGCTTGTAGCTGAGCTGGATGGTACACACAGTATTTGTTTAGTCAAGTTTTGCAGAATTGGAAGATCTTTAGTTTTTTTTCCAAAAACTTAAAATTTGTATGTCTTGTTCGTCTGTGTGAATCCGAATGAAAAAACGAAAAAGAATTGCAGATGTTTTTCTTCGAAATGTTCGCCAGTCGAAACTCGGACTTATACTGCTACTTTGACACGTTCGTTCGCATCAGTTCATTAATACATACCGGCACAACGTTTTATGTCTTCATGACAAAATTGAAAAACACGTACCTATTAAAAATATTAAAAAATTCCAAAATCGAAAAAATCACGAAATTATCACGCTAATCACGTGAGCGATGCCCATCTCTAGTTCAAGCAAAGCGATGCGAGTGTTTAAGAGTACCTAAATACATATGCGTGTTTTTATGCAAATTTAATTGTTTTATTGTTTTTTCCGTGGGGAAGGGAATACGTAATTAGGTAGTTTTTTGCCTGTTTAAATGAATGCAACTAAAATAGGTATACGTTTAAACTGGCGGTCGAATTTCGACCACTAGGCGCACTCTGGTATTAAAAAGCTATATTTAATTTTAATGATTTTGATTGAACGAGTGTATATTTTTGTATTTTTTGTTTTATAAAAATGAATTGTTTTTACAATTACTAAATTAATAATTTTTGTCCTTTGGTAATTATTATGTATTTAAAATAACAGGCCTACATCTCGGACTGTGAGATCGCCTTTTTTAGGGAGATTAACAATTACACCTTTTGCAAAGTGTAAAAATTAAAATAAGGCAAAATCTAAAAAGTTCAGCCTTAAAAAGTACTAAGATCAAAATGAAAACCTATCAAGTACGATAGGTATAATACCGTTTCATTTCTAAGCAAACTGCTTGGCAACAATTTTCTACCTTTGTAATATGGAAAAAAATTATGGAGAAAAAGTGGACTTGGCATAAACTCAATAAAAAAATGGACCCATAATAAAAATGTTTTATTCAATATTTATTTTGTGCTAAAGAGATGATTAACGATTTAACATTTTGCTTTGTATGCTGCTGCGCATCGTTTTTAATGTGATCATTTTGTAAATATACATAAATTGAAATTAATGAAATAGCAATTCGAATAACTCTTTAAAAATATAAATAAAATATAAATTTGTTTAAATAATACAACTTTAAACCTACATATGTATATATGGGCGCTATAATAACAATTACTAAAAATAAAGTTTCAAAGGAGTATAGACAGTATAGGTACATATGTTATTTTAGATATACCTACATAGAGTTGTAATCGTGAAAAAAAAAACATTTGAAATTCTACACTGTGTGCAAGACTATTGGCCTCATAACAACAAACGCTAAAAATTTAACTAGTTTTCAAATTAAAGAGTACTTAGACAAGGCAATACGTGTTATTTTTAACATACTGAGCTTTCTTGTGGAGCATAATAGACAGTGGAAATTCTCACAGGGTTATATTGTCGCTATAACAACAAATAAAAATAAAATAATTGGTGCTTTTTATGGGAATCTTTCAAATTTTAGTGGTTTAAATTTTTATTCGCACTTTTACCCAAAATTAATATTTTACTTATTCAGTAAAACATTAACCATTTTGTTAAAAACAAATCGCAATTGATTATTGGGGGGTATAGCTTGTTCCTATGCGCATTTCACTGTTGCTAATGCAGATCATCAGGGAACTTTACCCAAATATTTCTTAGAACAACTGGAGATATTATATTAAACCTTCATTGCTGAAGTAGTTAGCGCGTTGACTGCAAAGCAAATAATGTCTAAGAACGTGGGTTCGAGCCCAGCTTCAGACAAGTCATAACATCCAGCATTTTTCAGATGTGCATTAGTATGCGATTGTATTTGTTGTTGTCAGACTGTTTAAGTGATGAAGGCATAGCACTGGTCACTGAACAGTTCTGGCAGCAATTGATACTGGTGTATGCTAGCGGACATCACAGCGCCCTCCTTCGTCGGTATTGTAGCAAAATCGCCGGCGAAGTAAAATAATTAATAAAATGGCTACAACAGCTTAAAACACATTTAATGCGCCTACTTGACATCAGAGGCGCTGCAACACTGATCTAAAAACTAACACAACGCGCAATATCAGAGTTGTAAAAATTAAGCTTTCTCTCTTTCACCATCTGTCCTCTCTCACTATCCCTTTCCCAAAGAAGGTAACACACCTACGGGTTGGTAGGCATACTAATTGCCTGAGTGTTACTTCTCTTTTCAAAAAAAAAAAAAAAAAAAAATGAAAAGTTTAAACAATATCAAATCAAAGTTGTAACAAGAACTCAATAATCAACCAATTGTTTTTGTTTTCTTACTTTACAATTACTACCTAGGTTGACTTTTTTTCAACTCTAATTGTAGTTGTAAGAGGTTTGTAGAAAATGTAAAAACAACAACTGCTATACATTTGTATAGAGTGATGTCAAACAAAATTTTGCGACCGGGTGCTTGTCAAGTTGCATTAAAATTAATTTAATAAGTGAGTCTGACTGGTACATAAACGTTTTTTTGCTTTTTTTTATCATATGCTAAGAGTACCATATAATATAGATAACATATCGCTCCTTTATTGCAACGTAGTCATATCTCAAATAAATTCGAAAACGAGTTTAAAGTTTTTAATTTACAAAACCCTAAATAGAAAAATAGAAACATATTCCTTTCTCAAGAGTTGAGTAATCACGATATTTGAGTGATATTTTTACACAAGATGAAAAGCGATATGACGAATAATTCTGCGTTCTTAACTCAAAAATTATGTTTTTTGAGATATGACTACATTACAATAAATGAGCGATATGCACATACATAATAAAATTTCTTGTAGCATATATATATATATATATATATATATATATATATATATATATATATATATATATATATATATATATATATATATATATATATATATATTTACTGTGTTCTGTATAATTTCAATTAGGAAGTAAAAACCGGTACATTCGCAATATTAGCTGATTGATAATAACCAACAAAAATTTATTTATCAAAACGCGTAGAAAAGTGGCTTGCTTTTTTGAGATTCCAACAATTTTTAAGCGTTACTCTAGTGTGAATCTATTTATTATATATTGGCAAACCAAACTAACCATAAAGCAACTGTCAGCTGTGAAATCGGTTGTCAAACAAAACAGTTTTTCCAATTCAAAGTACTATCGGGCTAAAAAAAAACACCCCTGATATTTATTTTACGTGCATGTAAGAATTGCATCCATGAAGTACCACATTAATCATAAATTCTTAAGCCTATTACAATTGGCTAAGTACGTAATACTCTTAACAATATCGACTATACATAAGTTTCCATCTTCAATAGACAAAGTTCTCCGACCTTTAATGTTTGCACACGCAATGGCGCAACCTAGATTAATATGTGCACAAAATTCTAGTGTCCGACCGAACGCACTTTTTCAGACCTAAGCAGAACGCGAACTTCCATAAATTGTGTAAAGTTCGGCCGAACCCAAACTTTTTTTCAATAAATCTGAACTATTGTGACTTTTTTAATTTACACTTTCGTAAAGATGCAAAATTAAAAGATAAATTGCACTTTTAAATAGTAAAACGATCTCATACATAAAAAATAATTGGTAATTGGTTTTCAAAAAGTTCAATATACATAGGAGTTCAATATAGACAGTGTACTGAAAATTCAATATTTCTATATTATAATGGGAAAAGCATTTTTTTGGCAGTTGGCAAGACTAAATAACTACTGACTAGAAACGCTGGTTGGTGGTGCGACAAAAGAGCTGTAGCAGTTCTTTCTCCTTTCGCCTTCGGTAGTAGATCCCGAGTGTTTTGTCCGAGAAATGTTCGAAAGCGATTAAAGTTTTGGTTAGCTGGGTAATACATACATATAGTATAAGTACTTTAAGTTTAGTTTATCTCTACATTTTTGCTATAAAGTGAATGTTAACAATAGTATTATAATAACTTCGCAAGTAAGTGACTTTTCCCAACTTCAAGGAATGGAAGGAAATCAGTTTCTTTGCGCTAATAATAGAAAAAAAATTTTGCTAGTACTGTAAACGCTCTTTTTGATCTAATGAAGAGATATAAAAAAAGGTAAAGTGGGAATGATTCTTACATCTGGATTAAAAGTTTCGGCATTTTTAAGAAAATACAAAAAAAAAACAAATATGTATATAGGTACATAGATACAAATTTTATAAAAGACCTAAATAAAAGCTATAATTCATTTTTACTTCTTTAAAAAAAATTAGTCAAATACTTCATTTTATAAATGTAATTCGCAAGGTCGTAAGTTTTCTAACGGCTGTATGTCCTAGCTATAATGTTATATTATCATTTTTCTTTATAAAAAATACCTATAAAGAACCACATTTAAGTTTTTGAAAAATCTTTCACATACACCTATTAGTTAGTACACTTTCTGAATTTCTTTATATTAACAATTATAATTGTAAAAGTAAAGTAAAAATTACTTCCATGAGATGAAAATAAAACTAGCGATTATTATGTCTGGTTTTCCGTCTGTCTTTATTTTTTCTATAATAAAAATCCTTTCTCTTCTGGCATTTTTCAAATATTTTAGACGTATGTATTTCTTTTGTATTTTTTCTTTTATTATTGCAGTTAAATAAATAAAACAATGCACAAGTCTGCTACTAAAAGGAACTAGTCAGTCAGTCAGTCAATCATGAAAATCTACAATGACTACATCAGCAGCTACAACTTTTTACTATAAGCTGATGATGACTACACTGAACGAACAATGAATGCAGTTTCTAGTCTTCAGATTATTAGTGTTTGTGGAGTGGATGAGCATGATGAGATATTTCCTTCTACTACTGTATGCATTTATATTTCAAACTTGTTTGGTGGCGGTTTAAAGCTGATAGTAGAATGGTTCGAAAGGGGAACAAAAAATGCCTTCAAAAGGAATGTGCTATGCAACTCAAAAACTTGCAAAGAGAAGCTCTTTGCATTGTTTTTATTTCTAGATAAGCGCGTGTTAATTTTTTTTTGCTGAACATAATACAGGTTTTAGGTTCTATTGCAAAATGTCATTTACGTTTACACTAGCTTCGTTTAATGCTGAATATAAAGCTTTTCAAATTCTTTAAGGTATAATAAATAAAGCAAGTGGGAATATTGGTTTTTGTTTGATCCTCCTTTTATTTATGATTTGTATTCTTATAAGTATGAGAGCTGGTTTTGTGCGGTTTTGCTTCACATACTCTAGACTTGTTGTCTTGTCTCGTCAAAATTTCTACTTTAATTTTGTCATTATTTATGTGTTTGCTGTGTATTAAAATCTTGTTATTAGTCTTTATTTTGTGCAAGTCAACAAAAATTTTGAGATTGTTGCTATGTGTTAGCAACTAGCCAGGCAGTAGATAGTTGGTCTTTTCCTCCTATCAAATTCCGGTTTTTTCTGTAAATTGCAACGATTTCGCCATCTCTCCACATCAAAGACCTAAATTCCTTTAGATGTTTAAGAGAGGCCTCACAAATTGTTGCACAAACAAAAAATGCAACACAAACACGCGAAACTATAAAGTGAATGGCTAGATTTTTTAGTTGCTGTGGCAAAGTTAAAGAACAGCTTTTGATTGTAATTTGAAAAGTATTACATGCAACATTTGTTAAGAAAAAGTTGCAAAGCGGCACATAGTTTTAGAGGTCATAAAAAATAATAATATTAATAATAAATTAATTTATTTAAGATTTAAGATTCGGCTGTGCTGGATCTTGTACACCATTCACCAGAGTAAGTCAGTAAGCAACGACCGAATTTTTGTTCCCAAGAAAATGTTAATAAAAAACGAAACTGAAAAAAGCGTATTTTAGCTCGTTAAATTGAGGCGGCATTTAGACGTTTATTCATTCTTGAATTTTTAGTTGGATACTCATATATTTTTAAACTTTTTCTTACCAATAAAAAGCATAACCGAATAAAAAAAACGTGTGGCACTCGGGGACTGCCGCGGCAAAGCTATTGCATAGCATTTTTTATCAACTTATGCAATTATAATTATTTATTTATTTTTTATCAACTTATGCAATTATAATTATTTATTTATTTTTTATATATGTATGCAGCACTTTTTTTCTTTGATATTAATTCAAGTTACACTTTTTGAGCGTGGTGACCGATAAGAAAATAAATTTTTTTCTCTTATTGAATAAATGAGAAGTCAATATCGTTTAATATATTTGTGTTATCTTACAATACATGTAGGTTATTCAGGAATTTTTATCATTGAAAATAAAGGTTTATGGTAACTGAAATAAGAAACATAAGTTTAAGACTTGATATCCTCTAAATATCTGGAAAATACCGCTCAAAAACTTATGAATTGTCTGTTTGTTTGTGCATATAATTTTTTGGCAACCACGATTGCTCGTAACGCCATTTTGTGTTTTCCTACATGTAAAAATCTGTTCTGGCAATAATGAATGTTAATGAAATCAGTAGCATACTTTAAGGGTTACAAAAGTCCTTAATAAAAAACAAGTCTCACAAAAAGTCGCAGACCGCTAAAAAAGGGTAAAATTGCGACTTTAGCCTGGTGAACGGTAACCCTGGTTGGATGTGGACGGTGTAGAGAAGAGAGCAGGGTAAGAAAAAATCTCACTTTGTTTTTTTCATGTCTGTTTTTGAAATTTTACATTTTATATGATTGTGATGGAATTTATACTTTTATGAATGAGAAAATAATTTAATTTTAAAGACATGAATGAGAAACTCATTGTAGGTACAGTAGTAACTCGATTCTTGCATATACTTGATACCCCTCGATTCTTGCAACATAGAAATATTTTTCATTACGCACTCAGTACTTGCGACATCCGAAAATTTTGGACTCGATACTTGCAACATTTTTGTATTACTCTTGCATGCTGATTTGTTTACGTTTTCTTAGACTTAATACATTTTGGGAAATCTCCGTCGTTTTATGCTGCTGATGAAATGTTGTAATTTGAACCAGTTTTAAGCTGACTATTGAGAGGTGCGGTGTCATAATGGTAAGGAAAAAATTTACGTTGCTGACAATTAAAGACAAAGCTGAGATTTTAAAGAAACTAAGGGCTGGGTTTTCCACCAATTCCTTAGCCAAAAGTTTTATCTGCATAGATCAACAACAACTCGTGTAAAGAGAAATGAAAATACCATAAAGACATTTGTGGCGCATTTTGAATCCGGCCCTGGGAGAAGAAAGACGCTTAAGCGCTCGGAGTTTCTAAAAATTGAAGGAGCATTGTTTAAATGGTTTGCAAATCAAAGAGCAAAGAATTTACCAATCATATCTGATATGCTCAAGGAAAAGGCAAAGTTATTCCATGCCAAAATTCAGGAAAAGTGTGGGTGGCTTCCACGCTAGCAATGGTTGGGTTGCAAACTTTAAAAAAAGACATGAAATCCGAAGACTCAAAATATGTGGGGAAAAGCAGTCAAATAAGAGTGATTCTATTAACCCATTCAATTCGGTCATCATTTCAAAAACTGTTTAATAAATCATCCGACTGCGATAATGAAGATCTCATCCCTCTTTCAGAGTTACGTTTACAGCTAGCTGACGATGCATTTTATATTCAATCCATTGCAACTTTGCTTCAAGAAGTACAACAATTGCAGCAAATATCACATTCTGAAATTGAACAATGGATTATTGAACCTAATTTGGCGCTCACCGCACAAAATGAAGAGAATGTACCGATGATGACCTTACTAGTGGTGAAGAAACAGGTAACGTGGTACTCAATACAAAGCAAGTTACATCGGAGGAGACTATATCAGCGTTCAATATTTGCCTATAATGGGCGGAGAAAAACAATGCTTCATTAGACGATATTATGATGCTCCAGAGACTAAGAAGCAGTGTACTACTGAACAAGCGACTTTGTACAAAACAAACAAAAAATTTAAATTTCTTAATTCCACATAAAATATGTATCTACTGTTATACGAATGCGTTAAACTTAAATGTTTTGAATTGAAATATTAAACTTAGATACTAAACAGATGTATGTGCCTTTTATTTTGTATGGGATATTAATACTCGGTGCTTGCGACAACCTCGAAACTTGCACCGAGCCCTGTTTTCATTACGTGCAAGAATCGAGTTTCTACTGTATATGTTTATGATTTTCAGCAACTTCGAAAGGAAAATAAAAAAGTATTGTCTGAACACTCAGCGTCTAAATGCAGCCAATAGTTGTTGCAACACTCAATAAATAAATAATAAAAAAATTTATTAAGTAAAAAATGAATATTTAATTTAACATGTTTCAAATTTCTTCAACTACGTTAAAACTGGCGGTGGATTTACTTTGAACGCCGCCACTTAAAATGTATTCAAAACATCTTGAGGAAATGTGTATGTATGTAGCTAGGTATGTACATACATATGTATTTTTTTTTATTCAAGATGATTTAAATGCAAAAAAGCAGACCAATCAGTCTGTCTTTCGCGCTTGCTGTTGTTTTTTTAGTTAAAAAACTCGTTTTTGTACCCAACAGTACTTTTGATATACATATTTCATAGGAATAAAGTCCAACAGATTTGAATGGATTTACTTTTTTTATATAAGAAGCAAGTCATGTATTTATCGCAGAATTGAAAAATACACTAAAATATACACACTAGGTCGCAACTTAGCAACACATAAAAATGAGTACAGTGAGACACATTAAAATTTTGCTTTTATTGTATTTAAAATACATACATATGTATGTATGTATGTACGTACATATGTACATATATTCAGTAAATCACTGTGACCTTTAAAATCAAATCCATTCAATGATTTTAAAAACTGAAAAAAACGGAACTTGTGGTTTTAATTCGTTTATGGGAAAAATTCTTAAGAAAGTCAGAAGTACAGATAAACACAGGTCATGTGATTTACGATCATGCATGTTTCCGCGTGAGTAGTAACATTTTCTTTCAATTTACATGAGCGTGCATGAACGTACATATGTATGTACATATATGTATATGTACGTACATATGCATGTATGAAAAGGTTCTTCGTGGGGAGGTGTCATGAGAATTTTTTGATTGGTTGAAATGTTCTGAACTTTACTTTAAAATATTTAAAACACAATTCGAAAATTCTGAAATACAAATAGAAATTGATCACGTTTTGCTGATAATAATTAAGACTTATTTTTCGTAAGCGTGAGTTTTCGAAGTTGGTGATAAATTTTTCTTTGCATGAAAAGATACTCACGATTCCATCTCTACTCAGGAGTTACACAACAGTAGGGTTGCCAGAAGGGCCTGATTTGGCCTGATTGTCAAGTTTTTTAATGCGCGTCAAGCTTTTTTGTAAGTTAATTTTTTTTCTCAAATTTATTCTAGCTATGTAATAATACTTAAAAAAAGTATGTGTATACTTCTAAAAAACAAATCTAAAGCCCATATTTTTACTATCAATAGAACTAAAGACTAATATGATACATATTTTTTTGTGCAATTATAGTTTAAAAAATAACTATAACTTTCTGTACAATTATTTTAAAAGTGCCAACACTGATATTTACCCCATTACTCAACACTAGTAAATTGACAACATTGAACCAGAGAAGCAAGTCGTGGACTTTTCGTCGGCGGCGATTCGGCTTGAGCCGGGGTTTTACCGGAGCGCCAACCTTCTATCAGCTTAACCGACTTGATATACCCGTGGTGGAATAATACAGGCGGTTTTTCACTGTTTTTTTTTAATAAAACTTATGTGTTTGAAGAATTGTCAAGATATTTATGAAAATTATTATTTATTTATTATAGACTAGCTAAAAACTCTCAGCAAAAAAGTTTTTACGAGTAAAAGTTAAAATTCAATTCGTATTTTCCCAATAATAATTATCCAGAATTTCTTCTTTAAAAACTAAAAATCTCTTTTATATATTTAGTATGAGTGTTTTTATTTGTCAAGTTTTTCTTTTAAAATCAAGTTTTTTTTTGGTCAATGTCAAGCTTTTTGACAAATTAGATCTGGCAAGCCTACACAGCAGATACATTTTTTATAGGTGCAGTCAGTTCTTAATTCATTCGACTATTTAGGTATGTAGGTATGTATGTATACATATGTATGTATTTTTAATAAAAATATTTTCACGGGAATAAGAATTAATAATAAAAGAAAAAAAACGCTTTTTATTCAAAGATAAAAATCATCCGTTTCAATTATCATACATATGTAGGCATGTACATACCTATAAGCAAAAAGAAATTTGCATAACTTCTAAGAATTCAATAATGAACAACAACATAAGTAAATATTCGATGCACGCGAAAATAACTCTGTATTATCAAGAATTTTTTGCAAAGGCAGGCAGACACAAAAGCAACACATCAGAATGTAATCCAAACAATAAGCCAAAAAACGTATATACATATATAGGTACTCATGTATGTACCTAAGTATATAAAAAAATCTCCAATATTTAAATTTTAAAACATAAGAGAACAGTAGATAGATCAAGCCAACAAAATACATTTATGGTTAATGGTGATGATGATTATGACAATGATGATGGTGGTGACTGTAATGATGCCACTAGCAACAATAATGTTAATATTTATTGTTTATTAAAAAAACTAGAATTTCTGCATAAAAGTCGCTGAGTAGTGCCCATGACTTTTTTCTATAAGGTTGCAAGGCTGCTGCGCTTTTGCTGCTGCTGACCCGTATATAGGTAAATACCACGTAACAAATAAAAAACTAAAATAGCAAGCAAGCAGCAACATTAAAAGTAAGTAAAAGTCGTAGACATTCTAGCTACCTCAAAAAATTAAAATAAAAACTGCAAAAGCTCTTGGGCAAGGTTATAATACAGATTTTGCCAGTAACAATTGTAAACAATATTGTTGTAAGTTGGTTGTGGTTGGTTGGTTGTTGTTTTGTTTTTTGTTCTTGTCATTCGAACGACCAGCGTTAAGAGAAGATGCTACTAGAGTTTATGGTGGGAAAGTATGCTGTTTTATCGTTTGGTTTTCTTCTCTTCTGCTGCACATACTTTTATTTCTTTAAGCGACATGATTTAAAAAAAAAACTGGTTAAATAAACGTATTGTCTAGACTCTAGAGCCAGTGACAATAATTTAATTTTAATTTACATTTTCATATTTCTCAATAATATTGTTGAAAACCTTTAATTTATCAGCATTCATGTATTGCATAATAATTAAGAAATAAGGTCAGGGCTATGGTAGGTATAATTATTACCAGGTAAGTGCAGTAAAAAAACATTAAAGGGTGTTTTTTTAAGCTAGATAGAACTTTAAATTGTAAAAAGTAACACAAAAAATTAAATTTTGATGAAACATTTTTTTTATTTGTTTCAGTATACTCTGACAAATCATCATGAATAGACTCACGCTTGAACAACGCTACGAAATTATCCAAATTTACTTTGAAAATCAGTCGTCGATTCGCGCAACTTATAGACGACTTTGTCATTTTTATGGCGTACATAATCGTCCACCTGAACAAGCCATTCGTCGAACTGTGGATAGATTTCGTACCACATACTCTCTAGGGGATGCAATAACACCAGCACGTCGAAGGAATGTGCGTACTGAAGAGAATATCGCCGCTGTAAACGAAAGTGTGGAAGAAGATCCAAATTTATCGATTCGTCGTCGGTCGCAGGAATTGGGGCTCTGTCCGTCCACTACGTGGAAAATTTTGCGCAAAGATCTCGGCCTACACCCGTATAAGATCCAGCTGGTGCAGGAATTGAAGCCACGAGGCCATTATAAGCGTCGTTCTTTCGCCGATTGGGCTCTAGAGCAGTTGGCAACTGACCCGTTGTTTTATCGCAAAATTGTGTTCAGCGATGAGGCGCATTTTTGGCTTAACGGCTTTGTTAATAAGCAAAATTGCCGCATATGGAGTGAGACGAATCCACAAGAGACCCTACAGACTCCATTACATCCAGAAAAATGCACCGTTTGGTGCGGTTTTCACGCTGGTGGCATCATCGGACCTTATTTCTTCAAAAATGAGGCCGGAGCTCGCGTTACGGTCAATGGAGATCGTTACCGCACCATGATCAATGATTTTTTGTTTGAAAATATGGATGACATTGATCCGGAGGAGATGTGGTTTCAACAGGATGGCGCTACGTGCCATACGGCGAACGCAACCATCGACTTATTGAAATCAAAATTTGGCGATAAGTTGATTTCGAGAAATGGACCTGTCAATTGGCCTCCAAGGTCGTGCGATTTGACACCTCTCGATTATTTCCTGTGGGGCTACGTGAAGTCACTGGTTTATGCTGATAAACCAGCAACAATTGACGCCTTGGAGGCCAGCATTGTTCGTGTTATTCGTGACATACGGCCAGCAGTGCTCGAAAAAGTGGCCCAAAATTGGACGTCCAGAATGCGCTTCGTCAAGAACAGCCGCGGTGCCCATATGCCCGAAATCATTTTCAAATGTTAATGTCACGTATTGATCTTTCGAATAAAAAAAAATTTTTATTACAATTTAATTTTTTGTGTTATTTTTTACAATTTCAAGTTCTATCGGGCTTAAAAAAACACCCTTTATATACATAGGTACATACTTATGTATATTGTTTGCTACTGTCAAAAAAAATAACTTTTACATTGTTGTTTTGACAGTCAGTAACAAAACTTCCAGCAACTCCCAGCAATCATTTTAAAAAACTTTTTTATTTGTTGTGGGTTGAGCTAGTCTATACACATATAGATGCATTTTCCTAAACCATATTCTTGAAAAGTTTTAAGAAATTTTAAATCCTTATTTGTATTTTAAAGTTGTTGTAATATGGCTTAAGGTCTACTGATGATTTAGCATAAGCACCAATGAATTGCATATACACACATGCATACATATGTACTCGTATATAGCCTAGCTCAGCCCATAACAAATAAAAACTATTTGAAAATTGGGAGAGAATATCTCAAATAATAAGTTTACTAAATAATCTAATAAAGTTTAAGATTTCAAAGTCTTTTTTATTGGTTATGGGTTGAGCTAGTCTACATACATATATATGTATGTATGTACAACCATTTCATTGGGGCTTATGACATATCATCAATAGAACCATATTCTTGAATAGTTTCATAGACTAGCTAAACCCACAACAATTTAAACTTTTTTTCTAATACTTATAGGTAAAATTTAAATTTTTATAGTTCTTCATAATGACTAGATTTCTACCTAATTATCGCAAGAGTCATAATGGCGCATTTAAGAAACAAAACTATAAAATACTTAATTTGTGATTCTTTGAAGTTGTAGTCAAAAAGGATACATACACACACATACATATGCATGTGTTGTGCTGTATATCTAGATAAAATAATAAAGTATTCATTGCTGTTGGATATGTACCTATTTAGAGATGCTTGAGTGAGTGAGCTAGCGGCATCATCAGACAGCATAAAATTAAAGAAAGTTGAAAGCAGATACGAAGCAATAAAACCAGTGGTGAATGTAGCTGATATACAAAGTTATTATGTGAAAAAAGCATGGACCACAACTATAGGGTATACAAAAACAGGAATGAGATTTAAAAAAATACAGGCAAAACAAACTAACTTTGAAGATAACTGCTAGAGTTTATTATACGAGTAGTTTAAAATTCAAATTAAGTCATATAGAAATGTCAATCAATTATTAACTTGTTGTAAGTTGCATTCAACAAGTTGTTGCATGTTTTATTTGCACATGCCACCATAATGACGCACACCCGAGAATTGATACTTACACAAACATACGAGTATTTTAGTAGTTGCACAAATGATTTCAAAACTGAATGACGCATATGCAGTCAACAAAAAAAATGTTCTGGTGTGTGAAACTAGTTTTTGTGTGGGTGTAGTTTTTCCATTCAAAGATAAGAAACAAAGCAGACACAATTTAATAGAAGTCAAAAGATGTCTTTAAAAAATGCATTCTTAGCAATAGTATGCTTGTAGTAGGACAAGAAATGAAAACCCAGTGTTAACAAATACATTTGGTGGTTTTTCCTATTTAAGTGATATGTCTCATCTCATTTTGAAATGTAGGTCTACTAACGTTCAAGCATGTAGTAGTATTATTAAGAACACCTACACCATAGCTCAGTGCATGGATGTGGCGGCTAATTTAATAAGATGTAAATATTGTATGCCTATAAGTAAATAAAATTCTTGATTTGTACACATTTGTAGCAAAATAAGGCGTATGGTACATATGTAAAAAATTAATGTACATTAAGCTTGGTCGTTACTGTATGAATAACCAACAAAATATAAAAAATTATATATGTATATCAAAATTATATTTACATATGTATAAGGAAATTATTTTTTCTAGTCATGTACGAGTAAGAGATTATCAGCCCAATTATAAACAGAAATTCCTCATGAAAATTTTCCCTTTTTCCTTTTCTCCTATTATGAATAAAAATTTCCTCTTTGAATTAATTGGAGAAATCTTTTTCTCGAGAAAAACCGTTCCTCATGAAACAAATTCCTTCCGAATATTTATAATTGGGCTGTATGTCTATTAAATTATTTCATATATGTACATATATACTACTTATAGTTTCAAAATTAAAAAAAATAAATAGGCTTAATGGTCAACTTTGAGGGGCGGACGCACCCCCTAATACACAACTTATCGCTATGAAATTTTATCGTATATTTTTTACATAAAACTAAAACTGAACCGATTTGGGGGTAGAGAATATAAGAAATAAAAAAAATAAGAGCCACTCTAATATACATACACATGTTATAAAGATTATGAAACAATTGATACTAAACCTAGATAGTTATAGTTAATAATTTAAGATGATGTTTAATAGAAAAACAATTTACAAGAGAGTAAAAATAAATTTAATACGACAAACATAATAATTATTGATAGGAAGAATACATGTATGTATTAAAATTGGTATATGTTCACTGTGTTGAGGTTATTAGGGTTAATAATCAGTGATCTAATTTTATTTTTTTTTTGGTTTAAAGTATGTTTGAATGCCCCTAAGTCATATATGAATTTTAGCAGTTTAATAACACATTAATAGTAAAAAATCGCTAAATGTGTGTTCATAAATCTGTAATAGCCTATTAAAATCTTATAGTCTCTGAAAAATATAAAAATTTTATTGTAGCCAATGCCCTAGTTTAAGCGATTGATAAAAACTGATATTTTGCTATTAATTTCCTGTTTTCGTCTTTGTAAGAAATGTTGCCAATTCGTTTAAAAATTTTAGATAAAAAATTAAAAATCGTAATTGGGTGGTAATTGTCAGGGTTGCTAGTGTTTCCCTTTTTGGAAATTGGTGCTGCATTAGCAACCTTCCAGCAGACTGGGAGTTTAAAAGCATGATACAATATAATGAAAAGGTTGGCTAATGGACGTGCTAGTGTCGAAGAGCACTGCTTCAGACGGGTGCTGGAATTTGATCCGGTCCAAGAGACTTATTTATGTTGAGTTCCGCCTTTTTCACTGCACGCGTTCGAAAAATTTTTTTAGCATAGTTACAGAAACTCTTTCAAGTACAGACGGTGGTTGATTGCTTTCCGACAAGCAAGAATTACTTGCAAATAGTGCATCGAGGAGGATAACTTTATCAACCGGGTCAGTGAACACTTGGTCATCTTTTAAAATAGTCGAAGTTCTCGCACTTTTACGAAGTGAATCAGTATCGAAATTTATGTTATTACGCTTTCTTTTTGGGTCTACCTGCATTTTTCCACGTCTGGTTAAACCTGACTCTTCGCTTGAAATTTAAGAGAACAAAAAGGAATCGGAAATAGTACAATGATCCGTGTCACCGGGTGGTGCATTAACGTACACTTCATACTTTTGAGGATGTGAAGTTAGAAAGAGGTCGATAGTTTGTTTGTCCGTTCACTAGTTACGCTAGATGGTTGAACGCAGCTAACTACTCAACATACTGTCCTTCTGGTGTTGTATGACTCGAATGGTGAAGCATTTGGGCTTCTTTAAAGAAACCCGAAATTCAAATAGTGTGATCTGATTTGTAAATTAACCCAAAGCCAGTTAAAGTCTGGATTACTAGTGCCTAATGGTTGCTAGCATATGCACTAGAAAGCTGCATGAACACAAAAAAAAACATGTTTGAATATGATCGACTTTTTTTTGTATCGTACTCGTCTCTGCTCATTGTATTGAAGCAACGATGAGTAAACATGTATGAACTATAAACAACAACGAGCAACTTAGATCATGAAGATGCAAACAAACAAGCTCGTATTGCTTATGAGCATGAACTCAGTTAAACGCAATCATAACTCGATGACATATGTACATAAGTATTCGAAAAATCAAATACGGTAAAATACGTTTTTCTTTATTAGCAAAAAAATCACTAAAAAATATATACATATGTACATACATACATAGATATATAGACAATCGAAGAAAATTTGCTTAATATGAAAGAATTTTTTATTCGTTTTCAATTTTAGTTGTCAAGTTATTTATTATTTTATTTTTATTTTATTTTTTTTTTATTTATTAGTTATTTTACAAAACTTTTTGTTAATTTATCAAATGAATTGTTTTTGAAACTACCCAAAAATATGTGTACCCATAGTTACATCATAGTTTTACGAAGTATAACCTATGAATTTTTCGTGTATATTTATTTTATTATAAATATTTCGATAGCAATAATAATTTATTATTTTAAGTTTTATCAACTAAACAAACGTTAACTCCTGAAAATTATACATAGTGTGTGTGTGTATGAAAATACTGAAATATTTATAATAAATATTAAAAGAAAATTACCGTGAAGTAAATAATAAATAGATAATTATAATTAAAAACAGTTCTAAGAAACTAGAATAATTACTAGAGCACAACAACTTGAAATTTTTCGATTGATTAGTTCAAAAAGTTCGACCAAAATTCAAAAAATCTGCCGAAAAGCTTAATTTGTTTCAACTCATACAATAATAATTTAATGACTCTTATTCTGGTAAATAATTTTCAATATAATTTCCACACTTTAAATAATCAAAAAGCATTCGAATTATTTGGCGCTTCACGACTTATGTATGTTTTAAAACATCTTTGATAATTGTGTAGTGATTTTTTATAGAAAAACAACACATGTTTGAAATTTAGCATAAAAACTAAATTATTTAAGTGAAACTGATAAAAACTACAACGTCTTGCTTTTTTTAACCACAAAAGGAAATAATATTATTAACACATGATGTGAGTTTCAAATAATTTTAATTCACACGAGTAAAAACCAAAGAGGTCAAGAAAAAAACACAATCACACACTTTTTTAATTGAAATATGTAGTAATGACAGGAAAATAAATATGGAAGGAAGTTTATAAAAATCACACACATACATAGATAATTTTTAATTGTTATATTAAAAATTAAGTGAAAGTGATGAAGGCATAGCACTGGTCACTGAACAGTACTGGCAGCAATTGATACTGGTGTATGCTAACGGACATCACAGCGCCCTCCTTCGTCGGTATTGTAGCAAAATCGCCGCCGAAGTAAAATAATTAATAAGTTGGCTACAACAGCTTAAAACACATTTAATGCGCCTACTTGTCATCAGAGGCGCTGCAACACTGATCTAAAAACTAACACAGTGCGCAATATCAGAGTTGTAAAAATTAAGCTTTCTCTCTTTCACCATCTGTCCACTCTCACTATCCCTTTCTCAAAGAAGGTAACAAACCTACGGGTTGGTAGGCATACTAATTGTCTGAGTGTTACATCTATTTAAAAAAAAAAATTTGCAAAACATGAAATTCCTCTCTCCATTTTTTAGTTCGCTCGATCTTCTTTGAATTCTCTCAATTGGTTGTTGAAATATGAAGTGTAAATATAAACTACAGGTTTTTGTATTGTTTATATACAAGAGTAGCAAGTGCATATCTTTTTATTTTGTTAGTGTAGAGTAAAAATATGCCACACCACTTTGCAAATGCTACGATGCAAGACCATTTGCACATCATCGTGAATTGGGCTATTGTTTTTTTGTGTAGTTTTGCAAGGGAGAAAATTCTAGAAGGCCTAATAAAAACAAACATTGTGTAAAAAGAAACTGGTGCAAAAAATATGCATTCAAAAGTTTTTTTAATGTCTGTTGATATACATACATACATGCATACACATATTGGGAGGAATACTATGTATGTACATGGCGAAATTTTTCTTATACTTTCAGTTGCATTGGGAAGCAAATGTGCAAATTTAAAACTGCTGCAACAAAGACAGAAAAAACCAGCCATTCATCGAAGTCAAAAGCCAGAAAATATATTATTTAACCTTTACATCAAGATCAACGTCATCACAGTGGCGATAATGAATATCATAATAAAAAATTACCTAAAACAGAAAACCGATACATACGATGAGGAAACATAAGTATATGAAACAACACACAGTTTCAACATCTTTTAAGAGAAGCTGTGGGAGAATTTCTTATACTTTTCCGCAATAACACAAAATGCCAAAAAAAAAAGAATAAAAGGGGAAAATAGAATAAATAAATTTAAACTTCTGCTTTTTGCAAGTGAGGGAAAATATTTTTTGTTTACAAAATAAATTAAAGAATAAACTAATAATGGGGGTACGAAATCTTAAAAAAATATAGAGTAAAAAGTTTTTATTGTATAATTAAAATAATAGGCATAAGCTTATTATTTCAGTTATCTAGTATATTAACAATAGGCAAACACGTATTTTTAGATCCCTTTTACGGCCGTAATACTAACCGATTTTAGAAAAATGTATGTTTTTAAACGGGATTTTACATATACATATGTGCACAATCTTAATTTTATTTAAATCCGTTCGATCTTTAGGGAGCTATAAGCGTTTAAAGTTGGTACTAACCCATGTATCAAATTTGAAAATTAAACAAAGTGTGCATGTATGTTTGTCCTATTTGCTTTTGCTTAGAAATAAGACATAATTTTAAGTTGTTTATTTAGAATGATTTTTATTTTTGTATTTTATCGTATCTATTTATTTAATATTAAATATATTAAATAGAATGCGGTCGATTAAGTCAACCGCTGGATACACTAGTACATATTATTTCGTGAACAAAATTGTTACAGCCACATACTTAGAAGTTTACGTAGGTAGCAGACAATAGGTACTGAAGAATTTAGACCGAAAATTTGTTGAAATGCGTTACGATGGTTATTATGGATTCGAAGAGTTAAAAATTAAATGGAGCATTAAGGTAGAAATAGCGAGCCGTACCATACTGTATTTTAAGAAAAAGTGTCAGCTGTTCGTGTATGGCATGGGAAAACGATTGCAAAAGTTTACAGAATTTAAGTCACTTTGCTGTCCCAATCAGTATAAAACGAAAGTTCCCATCGATGTTAAGTGACATTTGTAAGCCAGCGATGAGCTGCTTGTTTGTTAAATGATATGAGGGAATTTCCATTTTTTTTGTACTCACGAGCTTTTTTTTCGTAATATTTACTAGTTTCGTATATTCTACGAAAAAAGTAACTACAGAAGTTTTTTTTGTAAAATGTTGCATGAATTATTTTCAGGGTATGAATATGTTTAATGTAATGCATTTATGAATTTTTAATCAAAATAACAAGTTTTGTTTGTTTATATGTATGTATATATTTCATTTTGGTACCTTTCTCGTGTAGATCTTAATAAATGAAATGAAGTTTTTTATTACCATACTCTTGCAAACAGCTGATTGTAGTTTTATTCCATGTATGTACATACATATATAGTGTTTTATTAAAGAAAGTAAAGTAACTTTTTTATTGATATATTACAAAAATATAAACTGCAAAATTAATATGGATGACGAAAAATTAATACTGTTAGTTTGTTTTATTTCTTGAAAATAATATTTTTTTAATAAAAACAAGACCATACACTGCTAAACTTGTTTACTTATGTCAAAAGAACCATATGACACATTTTTAAGGGTTCTCTAAGTGGACCAACGTGTTAACAGTAGGGTACGGTAATGCACTGGTACAGCAACGGTCGGCTAAAGGAGCCGTTACGCAGTTTATGAACAGATCCTAAACAGAAGAGTATCCGCTATATGCAGGTTAATTAGAACATGAAAAACAGCAGTTCTAGCTGTAACAATAAAACCAACCATAACGACATTTTTTAATACTATACGTAAATTTTACATAATTTACAATATCTTTCGTTAGATAAATGGCAATGGGGGTGCTGTTGACTGAAGTAGTCAGCGCGTTGACTACAAAGCGAAAAATGTCTAAGAACGTGGGTTCGAGCCCAGCTTCAGAGAAGTCATAATATCCAGCATTTTTATCAGATGTGCATTAGTATGGCATTGTATTTGTTGTTGTCGGACTGTTTAAGTGATGAAGGCATAGCACTGGTCACTGAACAGTACCGGCAGCAATTAATACTGGTGTATGCTAGCGGACATAACAGCGCCCTCCTTCGTCGGTATTGTAGCAAAATCGCCGGCGAAGTAAAATAATTAATAAAATGGCTACAGAGCTTAAAACACATTTAAGGCGCCTACTTGACGTCAGAGGCGCTGCAACACTGATCTAAAACTTACACAACGCGCAATATCAGAGTTGTAAAAATTAAGCTTTCTCACTTTCACCATCTGTCCTCTCTCACTATCCTTTTCCCAAAGAAGGTAACACACCTACGGGTTGGTAGGTATACTAATTGCCTGAGTGTTACTTCTCTTCTTAAAAAAAATCTGCGTCAGGATTTCGTTTTAGTTGTTTATTTTAATTCATTTAATTTATTTCTTTAAAAATAATGGAAAGTCAAAAACTTTTGTTTGTTGAGGGTTTTTTTAGCTAGTCTATCTATATACATATGTACATGCTAAAAAACCCCTCAACAAACAAAAGTTTTTGAAAATCTTTGAAAGAAGATATCGAGGCAATCTCGATTAAATAAATTTTATAATAAAGGAAATTTTCAAATATGTACTCGTACTACATATTATTCAGTTGTTTTTGCCGATACAATTTTGATAAATAAGTTTATAAGTATCTTAATTTATCTCGATTTGGTACTTGGTAAGTTTTGCAATAGCTAGTGATATTTCCTCCGGCGACATCATTTATGTTTATTTATATTAATAAATTTTATTGCAAAAATTATACGTATAAGTACATAAGTTGAATAATAATTAAAAATTGTTGTAAAACTCTCTAATTTCACAGACTACATTGAATTGACATTTAAAATACAACAAAATGACAATACAACAAACTTGTCTGTTCACAAGCACATAAACAAATGTCGTCTTTTTTTAAACGGTAAGCCATACGACTGAGCTTGTGAATTGAATAAATGCATTTTCAGTTTTGAGGAAATCGGTCTGCTTTTAGCTACTTTTAACGACATTTCTCTTTGGTATAAATAATTGTTTACATATGTATTTATATTATGACTACGCATCTTATGAAATCGTTCTATTGTCCTAATGTCGCGTTACAGTAGTTAAAACATCTCTTGTTATCAATGCTCCGGCGATCGTTGGAATCAAGTTGCTGACAATTTTACCCCAAATTGAAATTTAATGGATTTAACTAAAAAAAATATTTGCAAGTAATACACACATTAAACGTATTATTTGAGTTTTCAAAGTGTCCCGTTCGCTATCGTAAGTACAGTTTTTTTCTAAAACAAATATTTTTTATTATTTTAACATACATACTATATACTTATGTACATATTAAAATAGGTGGATAAAACGTGTGTAGATAAGAGAATGGAGGCAAACATGCGGTACCTGGAAAAAAATTAAAAGAAATCCTCTAAAGTATAAAGAATATTGCGAAAAAGTCGCCGAAAGGATGAGAATACGCTGCGAGAAGGTATAAAATTTGGCAAAAACAAATAGCAAGCTTCTGAAAGAAAAAAGGTAAAAAGATGTTATAAGAAAGAAAATATTGTGCGACAGAAAGAAGAGTGATGATAAGGAAAAAGAGAAGTTTGAACGTTACACCTGCAAGAAAACATTTCCAAAAGCAGTAAAGACGACAGAAAATGCATTATTACTCCCATATTAACAAAAAAAAATTCAAATATATCAAGCATTCGAAAAATTCATAATTTTTCTTGTGGTGAACATTTAAAATTAAAAGGAGCTCAAACGGCGTATTCATTAAAAATAATATTTTATAATTTTGTTTACTTCCCATTTCTATAATTATTACTAAAGACTAATATATATATGTAAATATATCTATGAATATGTATAAAATAATAAACATGATATTTTTCGTAGTTAATACAATTTTAACTTGAATTTATCCGTAATACAAACGTCTCGTTATAGATGTCCCGTGCTAAATTATACTAAAGGTTGTTCAAAAAAAAGAGGATCACAAATACTCCAACATGAATATAAAGCCACATTATTCCACTTTAGTTTTAAAAAAATCGCTTTCAAAAATGTTGTTATAATTCGCAGAATTTTTAATTTTTCTAGTTTCTGTCGAAAGCGACTTTTAAATTTTGTCCCGTTCGTGACATCAGCTTTATTGCTTATATATCAGAAACAACAAATCGCCAAAAGCTATATTTTGCACTAAACATAGTCTTGTTAACGTGCTATCAAAAAATGGAAAAGAAAAAAATATTTAAGATTTCTTTATTTTATCTTACTTCAAAGGCGAGCGAGTGTCGCGTTCTAAACCCTGGGAATGCTCATATGTAGCTTAAGCTTTACATAGTCAAAAGAAATACAGATTTTTAGGATTTAAAATTAATTGGTTATGGAAAAAGTCAAAAGGCAAAGTAATCTGCTGCTTTAGGAGTTTCAACACCTAAACATAGGGTTCAACAATTTCCTTGTATAAGAAGAACTATAGAATTTGTACTAGAGCCCTGCACAAGCATTCTTAAACATCTGTTTAAACATTTGTTTCGTTTGAAACACTTCCGCAACATTAATGTTGCGATGCTCATACATTGTCGGACTAAAGCATGGACTTCAGTTTGTCAGCAAATGGCACAGACAAATTTTAAAAATGATTTTTTATGCATATACATACATACATATTTATTACTTAAGGAAGAATAAATACTAAATACGAGTATACAGAAATGGTGAAAATAATAATAATAACGCGAACACTTTGTTTACAAAATTACGGCAAGATTTATTTGGTAGTAAAAAATACTAATAACGATTGCCGTTATTTAAAAAAAACATTTAGAAAACACTTTAATAATCTATGGAGAAAATTTGCACGTGCCTATTAATAGTTTCTGTCCATTCAAAGCCGCCGTGCATCTTTTTAAAATTAAATGGTTCGCCATAGGTATTCAGCGCAAGTAAAAAAAGAAATAATTAGTTATTATAATGAAGGATATGACGTGCATTGCAAAAAAATTTGTCATTCACCATAGCGTAATTTCTCGAGTTATAAGCCGTTTTCGTTCTACGAGTTCTTTAACTACCATACATTTTGGTGGTCAATAGCGGAAAACCAGCAAACACGAAGCCATGCAAACAAGAGGACAATTAAACATTACGCCCAGATCCATCCAAAGACGAGCTGTGGAAGGTTGCTTAGCAACATACAGAAGCGGAAAAAACCGCTTATTTCTCTAAAGAATAGATAAGCCAAACTTGATTTTGCAAAGGAACATGTAAACTGGACTATTGCTAAATGGAAAACTGTGCTCTTTACTGACAAATCGAAATTCAGGGTTCTGACGGATTCAAGCTAGTGCGTGGAACAGAAGGCCAGCCCCTTAAGCAACTGTATACTAAAGGCACTGTGAAACACGGAAGTTTTTCACTGGGTATGTTTTTCGGGTCATGGAATCGGACCAATCCAAAAGATAAACGGCATAATGGATTGTTATATCTACAAAGAGATATTACAAAATGTTATGCTACCACATGCGGAGGAGGAAATGCCACTTAAATGGATAATCAGCAGTATAATGACCCAAAACATACAGCTTAATGTGTGAAAGATTGGTTTGCGAGTAATAAAATCGATGTAATAAAGTGGCCAGCACAATCATCTCATCTCAATCCCATAGACAATCTATGGGAATATAGAATGACCTTTTCTAACAGGCAGAAATCGCATGATAAAGCATATGAAAAGAGGTTTTGTCTAACTTAATTGAGATGTGCAGAAGTTTTGAAAAATAAGAGATAGGTGACCAAATATTAAATATGTGCTTTAGTTTTTTCGCGTAAGGAATAGCGAATATTGCTAAAATTATATTAATATTTTTGTTTTAAATGAAGAATATTCTTGTATATATTTTTTTTTAGTAAGCATAGTGTATAGTCTTAATAAATCAATAACAAAAATTTAAATCCATCAGTTTTAAAATTTTATTGAGCTACATTTTAGCAAACACAACCACGTACTTTAGTTTTGTCTGACACTGTAAATGTACTTAAAAATACTATTGGAAAATATTTTTTTATTTGTGGATTGTGTAAAGCCTCATGTTTGTCCTATAAGTTGAAACAAAATGTTTTTTCAGTAGTGATTTTCTGTATATGTGCATCGCAATATTAATGTTGCAGAAGTGCTTCAAACGAAACAATGTTTTAAACGCATGTTTAAGTATGCTTGTGCAGGGCTCTAGTTTCTTCATGTTATGAAAATTTTACTGCACTTTGCTATTATTGATGTCTTAGCCAAGCTGAGGTTATTTATGGGTCGATTATAGATAGCAGCCGAACTTCAAGTTGCGTTGCCAGAATATCATTAAATAACAACTGGAATTGACAACTCTGAGCTGCAACTGGTGGCAATCCCACTGAGATTCGATTGTCATCCATCTTTAATTCAAAAAATAAAATCTTTTCCCTTCATACCATTCTTTTTCTTGGTTTCCCCTCTTCACCTGTCTGTTGTTAATCCATTTTTTACTATTTTAAAGCTTGTTTTATAATTTCTATCATCCGTTACAGCTTCAAGAAAAAGAGAAATACAAATAGACATTTTAAGCCATCTCAAAATAATAAAAATAATAATAATACAAAATTCTTATAGGTGCATGGTTGTTGCTTGTGTTGACGTCGCCGAACCGGCTTTATCGTTTACATTATTTGAATTATTGTTGTTATTTTCTCTTATTGCATCTGTATGGTTTTTAGTTTTAACTCATTTTGAAGGCAATTTGTTTGCAGCAGAGATGGAAACATTGAATTTTAGATTAGATTAACTTTATAATTAAATGTAATAATTATATGAGTAAATTTTTATAAAATATTTAGGTTAAATATATGGGATAGTATTTTTTTTTGATACAAAAATTTATGGAACCAGTAGGCAACCATGTTCTGTGTGAGCTTCTCGCAAAGAAAAATTAAAAAAAAATAAAAATTTCATCGTTTCTCGGTTTGTGACAAAAAAGTGAGTTTGTATTTCAATGTGAAAAAATTAGATTTTTTATAGGAATGTTTGCATTTAATTGTTTAAGATAGAAACAAACCGACGATAGAATTTTGGCGGCGGTGGCACAATATTTTTATACAAATCTATGTAATAGTTCTTTAGCTGTGATGTTAAAAAATCCTTTTTTTCTATTGCTATTTCTTTTCTATTTTCTTCCTCTAATTCTTTGTTAAATATTTCTGCTATCTCATTTGCGTCAATTCAGCTTGCAGGGACTTCCGTGACAGAATCATCGTCAGCTTCTACTTTTAGTTAAATTTCATGGCATTGACTTGCATCATCTACGTAACGATCTTGATATCGTTCTTCAACAATTGATAATGTGCATTAAATTTTATACATAGTATAAATTAAAGTTAACTTATGTAGGTATGTACGTCTGAAATCATCTGGGTAGCTCTGACGCTCGCAAATTATGTTGAAAAAAATTTATTTACATTAAGCGTTATTCACTTAATCGTGAATGCACTGTATATAGGTACATGCCAGGGATGCAAAATGAAATTTTCAAATTGTAGTAAGTTTTAAGAAAATGTGTACTTTTTTCAGTCTGATTGTACTTTTTATTTTTTAAATACATTTTATTAAAACAATTGACTAAAAACGTACATAAAAATTCGTTTGTACATACATATATGTGTGTAAAAAACTTAACAATTAACAAAAAGGTACACTGAATTAGATGACTTCAGCAAATCCTTTTTTTTTTGGATTAGTTTAGAGACAGTCGAAACAAACAACCTGTTCCTCTCTTTTGTTTTTATTAAATTTTGAAACGAAAATATATCTTTCCATATTGCAGAAGAATGTGGGATCGATAATATTCCTCTAGCAATTCTTGAAATATCATTAAACATCGGTTCATTTAGTTCATTTTTCGTCTCTGATACCTTCGTTCAAAACAAGGCGTATTTAAACAGGTGTTCTACTTTTTTCCACAAATTAGAGGCTCGTATGTCAAAATTTGTATATGTTAACATAAGGGTTGAGATGTCAGTTGTTATTGCAATGTACTTGTTGTAGAATCGCCACCATCTATATAATTCCGCCTTGGGTATAAAACAATTCACAACGAATGGTTAACATGGAGTTGCCATAATGGAATAATGACTTAAAATACTTTCGTATAACGAAATAAAATTAAAAAATATATGAAATATAAAAAAATATATGAAATAGTGCTAAATTAGGCATGGGGGTGCTATTGTACTTTTTACTTTCAAACAGTGCTAAAAAAAAGTACAATTGTACCAACTTTTGCATCCCTGGTACATGCACACCAACAAAAATGAATAATGCTAATCGTTAATCGTTTTCGTTTGAAATTTTATTGTAAATTTTTATTGTTTACTCTTACGTTTCGTTTGGGATAGATATTTGGTTTTAAGCGTTCCCGAACAATGGAACATTTTTGTCCCTTACTGAGAGTAATTCATGTTTACTCTCATTTTACAGAACTTTACACAAAATACGAAAAACTATTATTTTTTGTTTCAACTTGGTACATTTTGTTCCAAAGGAAAACTTTCTCGCAATGAGTGACAGAACACAGGCACACCTCAAGTATTCCGAAATTCAAATATACAATAGCATTGAATTTTCCAACCCTGGTGTGCTTACACGTGTAACTATGAAAAAATGTTTTTTATATACACAAAAATACTCAAGGTCGTACGTTGACTGCAAAATAATGACGTTGTTGTTAAGCTTTTGTCGTTATTGCGGCAGTTGTTGTAATTGTAGCAGTGTTTATGTAGTAAAAAGTTAGACATGAACGATTTTCTGTACTTGTATATTTAATCAGATATTCTAATGGGGCTTTACGCCTGTATAATAAATATTAGAATAACTGTTACTAAAGCTTTCATTGGGGTAGCATGCGGAAAAGAAAGCTTTTGGCTCTATGTGTTTGAAGAGAGAAAATCTTGCAACTATACATGTGTAGATATGTACATACATACCTACATATGTATTTACTGCTATAAAGTTAGTTATGAAATAAATTTCATTTTAATTAAAACTTTCTGTAGGCAGATGCCTACGAATTAAGGTGTTATTCTTTCATTTAAATTGTAAAAATGTTCCCAATAATGGTGAAATTGAATAGAACCAAATTTTTATTTTAAAAATTAGTGCATACTTTTAGTCGTTTTAACAAGACTTTTTGCATACATATTTTAAAAAGGCAGTTTTGGCAGATGTTTTACTCTGAAGAACTCTTTTTACTGTTTGTAGTTATACTGTTATTACATACATATACACTTCTGCATTTGTAAATTTTTTTGAGATGTTCTTCTTGAATCAAATCTACACTTCCACCGTTAATTTCCATTACCATTTTTAGCAAGTTCGAGTATAAAGCTGGAGTTTATAAAATTTTATATGTATGCACATAACTATGTATGTATATAAGTACATATCGTTACCTTAATATAGAAAGACCCTAACTAAGTGTTTCTTCAAAATTGAGTTTTTTGCATATTTCAATAAGTTCAAAGATCTCTTACCGAAATAGGTTAACCACTCGACTTAAAAAACACTTAGGGCCTTCTATATTAAGGTAACGATATGTAGGTATATTATTTGTTTTAATATATCATCTTATGTTTAAGATATTGAATAAGGTTTTGTATTTTATTTATTTTGGTAAGAATTTGTTCTTTATACAATTCTCAATTAAAAATGTGGAAAAGGGATATATGTATGTATGTAGGTATAATACATAGGTTTGTCATTTCGTTTGAAATTTCTACAATATTCATTTCCGATCCTACAAAGTATAGTATATAGCCAAAAACTATTTTTCCTGTTTTTTATGACCATTAGGAACAAATAGAAATAAATACTTTTATTAAAAAAACTGTTCTGTAAATTTGATTGAATCTTCTGTTCGGCAAAGGTTTTAAAAAGTTATTATAGCAAGTACTTATCACACGATACGCACTTTAAAGTAGCTTTTTTCAAACTAAGAAGCGTAGGCTTTATTTAATAATCGTATTTGCTGGTCATACAAAATCGATTGAATTATAAATTTTTCGTTAGATAAATTCTTTCTTTATAGTAAAATTATCGAATTTAATGGCGTATATATATTTTTTATTTTTAAGCCAAGGTAAGTAGCATGATTATTTATACAATGTATCAAATTGATTTGTATTACGTATAGTTTCTCCGTGTCTTCTTAACCTTCTTCTTAAAGTGCTTCACATTGGACCTTTCTAGGTCTCCGAGTGGAAGTGCCACAATAACTACCCTACCTAGCCTAACCTTTGTATTAAACAAATTCTAATAATCATTTGCTTGATTTTGGGTATTTGAATTTAACTGTTACTTCCGGAATTTGTATTTAGATTATAAATTAAAAGAAGACAGTAAGAAAGAGGTAGCATATTTAAAGAAAACAGAATCGCATTATACATAGTTGTTTAAATGTGTATTCAAATTAGAATTTTAAGTAATAAACGTTATACAAACGACAATGCTAATAAATTACACAAACGAAAACTTTTTAATAATAATTTACAACCTGCTAAATCAAAAGGCAGTCAATAAAATGGAAAAAATACCTAGTACATACATAAGTATGTGTTAGTTATAAAATTCAAACATAAAAAATTAATAAAACTTTTAAAGAAATTTCCATTTAAAAAATGATATGCGTCATATAAATTATGCTTAAAATCCATGTATGTATGTATGCATATATTTATGTATGTATGTATGTATGTATGTATGTATGTATGTATGTATGTATGTATGTATGTATGTATGTATGTATGTAGGTATGTATGTAAGTATGTATGTATGTATGTATGTGTGTGTATGTATGTATGTATGTGTATATGAATACGTATGGATATGTAAATATTAATACAAAAAAATTAAATTAAAATAAACCCCCAAAAAATTCTAGAACACTTAGCAACAACTCAAAAAATAAAAACGACAACACCCATGCCTTAAAAATACCGGCGCAATATACATACAGTGCACTCGGGATATAGTGAACTAATTAATGCACAGGCCTGTTCACTATATCAAGAATTTCACTATATAGTTTAAGAAAAATAAAAAAATTTTATTCATATAATGTAAAAAAATAATGATTTTTTTATTCAGTAATAAAAATATTTTGGAGGATGACAAGGCGCGTTATCAAGGAGCAGCATTGCTTTTATTGGTAGGCCTTTTCCTTTTAAATATGCCTTGACCTAAATTTAAAACATAAAAGCTTAGTTTTTTTTTAAAGAAAATTAAACCCCAAACCTAGTTGACAAATGACTTATGAAACCATTCTTTAAATATTGCAGAGGGCATCCAAGCATTTTTTTGAGCTTTGGTAGTTTACAGGAATTTCAATTGATTTAAAAGATCTAGGTTTCTTAGCGTGTCCAATAATTAGAGGTTTTAATTTATGGAGTCCAGAGGCATTCGTGCATGCCAAAAATTTTATTCTGGCTTTTTGAATTTTTCTTCCTGGAGCAGAATTTCCCCCGCTAGAAACATATGTCTTATCGGGAATATCAATAGTTCATGCAGTTTTTTGGCTTTTTGCATAATCATTTCACCGCTTACTGGTAAGTGTTTATTTAGATCGCTGCTTTAAAAACCAATTGAAGTCTTTTTTTCGAGACGCGGATATTCTGCTTTTCGAAATGTCTTTCTGTTTTTTTCTTTCTTTCTTCTTTTCTTTCTTTTTTATGCCACTTGTTGTGGATTTTGCTACATCAAATCTGTTTGCAAGAACAGTAGCTTCTACTCCATTTTCTAGTTCTTTTAGAATTTCTTGTTTCACTTTAATGGAAAGAAAATGTCTTTTTTTATCAATCAATCAATTTACATACATATAAAAAGTGTAAAGATCGAATTTTAAACTCATCTCATTAAATGTGTATTAAAACAAGAAAAGAATGCAAAAACAATGAATATATACAAGAGAAATAACGGTATTGAAAAAATTTAGCTTTTTTGTTGTCAATCATTGTGCAAAAAAACTGTGTTCACTTTATAGAGGTTTGTGGAGTTCACTATTTAGAGTAACTAATGTAAAAAATAGCCAGTTCATTATATCGGGTAGTTCATATTACAAGTGTTCACTATACCCCGACTGCACTGTACATAAATATAAACACAACAAAATACCGCACAATTTAACAAGTTTTTTTTATAAATAAAAAAGCTTTAATTTGCATGTTTAGCAAATACCTACGACAAGAAAAATATAAAAAACTGATAATAATACCTAATAAATAAAAAAAATTACGTCGGCGACTGCGTCAAAATTAAAAAATACTATTTAATAATGCCAGTCGTAAATAGACAAAAAAATGCTGTATTTGAAGAGAACGCACTTTTATACCAAAAATAAAGAGCAGACTATGAAATAAATATAATGGGCAAGTGACCCTCGAGTCTTTTTAACTAGATTAAAAGTTTCGCGCCAAAAAAAAAACTATATGAAAACAACTCTTTAATGTCTCAAAAACTTAGAAATAATTTTTATTTACGCACTATATATGTATGTATAGAAGAACCAACCCTACTACTTTTAGGTTAAAGAGAGTCAAAACATGGGGATTATGTCTGTTTCTATCTTTTTATATATATTTCGAAAATACTTAATTTCCAAAAATTTAATATACATACATACGCCTTCATAGAAAGCAAATGCGCATGGGTGGGCACAATTTTTTTTTACTTATTTACAGCATTGAAAACAAAGACTTGATATGTATCCAAGGAGAATGATTAAGTAAATAACCAAAATAATGATTTTATTAAAGTTTAAATTGTCATGGGTTGGGGTAGGGTAGTAATATTATGGCGAATAGCCTTATATTTTTCTAATAGAAATAATATTTAGAAAAGATTTATAAAAGAACACACAATAAAAAATATCAAAATATTATCAAAAGCAAAATGCGTAGCAAAAACGAGAAAACGCCCTAAAAATATTCAAAGCATATGCCTTAATATTAATACGCCTATAAGAAAGCTTTAAATAAAACAACTGCATTAAATTAACTCTACTTGATTTCTTGGCACATTATCAAAAAGTCACTTTGTGTTAGGGTGTAACCGAAAAGTCAATGCATCTTAAAACAAATTTTACAACATACATATTTTGCGAACATCAAAAACAATTCAACAAAATCATACTTTAAGGCGTAGTAAAAATTACAATGCATTCAATAAGTCCAAAACCTGCGCACTATTTATTAACTCTCTTTTGATTAAAGCTTTTTTAGTGCACATAAAAATTCCGCGCCTTAACTGAGTAGAGAAAACGCCTAGTAATATGCCACATACATACATATTTACATGTTTTGTATTTCATAAAATCACGAATAAGGCGCCAAATTGTTTTTATGTTTATGTATGTATGTATTCTTAATCAAAGTTCAGAGTTCTGTTGCAATTAATTTTATAAATTTATGTATTCGTACATATCGCAACCTTAATTTAGAAAAGCGTAAATTATTAGACAGCTTTATTCTAAAATTTGTCTGCCAACATGTTCTCTCCTGTATATTTTCTTTCATTTATTTCCGTTTTTTAAATTTATGTAACGATATTTGAGGCGACTATTCTTAATCTTGTGACTATATTTCGCAACAAATTTATATTACTGGACATTCAACTACCAACACGCTTACGTAGAGTGCGCACAGAGGAAAATATCGCAGGTGTATCCGCCAGTGTTGATGACCGTGATTGATCGATCCGGCGCCGATGATACGATAATTACAATTTTTTTGCCCATAATGGAAGAGCTGCACTTGGCTGGTATGTGGTTTAAACAAGACGGTGGCACATGCCACACAGCACGCGGAACAATGCACCAATTGAGACCCGATTTCAGTGAACAGTTTATTTCACGTTTGGGACCGGCTCATGTCTAAAGGGACAATCCCGCAACGGTTGACGCATTGGAAGCCAATATTGAATAATTATTCGTGAGTTACCGGCCGAAATGTTGTAGAGAGCGTATAAACCATTTGAGAGGTAGCCGCGGTCAACATTTACATGAAATCGCATTTAAACATAGATCGTTCTATCGACTCAAATAAAGATTTCATACATTTCTCTAAATTTTATGTGATCATTTCTACAAAAATATTAACCCTAACAAAATTCCCATCCGACTACCTGATTCCACCGGCTTGCTTAAAAATAAATGCTTCACCAGATTGCGACTTACACATACGAAGCTAACACACCAATTTCTTATATCGAAAGATTCCCAACCTATTTGCCCTTTCTGCAAAAACTCAGTCCTAACTATACCTCACATATTATCAAGATGCCAATCTGTAGCCAACCAGCGTATAAATATATGTGGAACAAATAACGTAACTGAACTCTTATCCGACCCAACCAATAAAAATGTACATACTGTATATAAATTCCTTCAAGCTATTAGAATTCATAAAGATATTTAAGTTATTTAAAAATTAATTTATATTTTACTAAGTAAAAAAAAAACTAACTTATTTACTAACAAAGTAAGATTTGTTAACTATTTATACATATATACAACATACAAGCCGATAGCCTCAGTAGCTAGTGCTTTATTAAATTCGATTTATTATAATTTAAATTATGATAAATTTATAAATAAATAAATAAATTATGTGTTTTTTTTTAATCCAATCCGAAAGCTCTTTAAAAATCACCTTTTAGTATGTATGAACATAGTACATGCTTACCTGAAAATGACTGCTCTTTTTCTTACTCTACAATGTGGAAAATTCTACTTTTGTTGTTTATTAACAAATGTAAATAAAATATTTCAAGTTTTCTGCTTTCTGTTTATAAACATTTATTTTACTTATTTCACAATATTTTGCAATATCACAATAGCAAGGCGAATTGAAATTGTATACTTATATAGGTACGGTCATTGTAAGAAAAGAACAGCAACTAACAAGTACTAAAAAACAATACAAACTTAGTAAATGTCCATACATACATAAGTACATACATTTCGCTCATTTACTTAACGTCACAACTCAAAAAAGTGATATTTGAGTCAAGATTGCAGTATTATTCTTGGAATCATTCTTTACATTGTGTAAAAATAGGTTACAGAGGTGGTAAAAACAAGACGAGTTTAAAAAACCAATTGGGTGAAAAAAGAGAGACAGGAGAGAGGAGAAACTCCTCTCCACATCTTTAAGATGAGGCTTAAGAGGGATGTTAATTAATGACAAATGAAGAAAATGAAGAGAATTCCGTGCAGGAAGGGTCGTATATATTACGCCAGGGGGAGGAATCATGAACTTATGTCAATAAGAGTTCTATATATGACAACTCAGAAAGTCTGCTGAAGCATCAACATCATGAGGCAGTGCCTCTCTCTTTGCTCGATCATTTGCGATAATGTTACCAGGACAGCTCGCTGTCTCGAATAGGGAATTCTCGGATTAGGATAGACGTGATATACACACCTGTAAGGGAGCTGATTGCATATATGGTTTCGATTTTGATTTGGATATATCTGTTAGAAAACACACTAAATCTTAGCTTATTTGATGCACTTTAGATAGCAGATAGTGTGCTACATTCGTTCGGGATCACAAATTCTTCAATTTGGACACTTCCGCCTACTCTTGATCCTCTCTTGGAGGTATCGCTGGAAATAAAGAGAGCTCTTAGTTGGGGTGAATGGACGTCCTTCAAAGTGAATTGGAATTCTTTTTCGAAGAAGGGCCATTAACATTGGCCTCTAATATCCTAATATGAAAACACGGTATACATATGATTACATGTGCCAATTGCGTTTAGGCTAATATGGCATTTCCACCAGACCAAAATCTAGTACTTACGAGATTTCGAGCAAAATCTTGTTAATTTTGACTAGATTTCCCATACAAAACAAAATCTACTTCGTCACTAGATTTCGTCAAAATCTACTCAACATCTCGTAGTACTTAGTGTTGCAACTATGGTTTTTCCTAAATTGCACTGAAAAATACTACGCTGTTCAATATAAAGACGTGCATTATTCCATCCAAATGATACAAGTTTTCAAAATCATTGCTTCTTGTGCGTAGTTGTACGTAAATTAGCGCTTGTGTTATTTGTGTCTTCTTATATGGATTGAGTGCGTACTACAGCGTTGCCATTTGCCAGGTTTTTCTTTTTTTGCAAGTTTTTTGAGATGCAAAAAAGTTTTTAATTAACTGGCAGAAAAACAAGTTTTTTTTAATATATGCAGTTTTTGAAGTTTTTTTTAATTACTTCAAGTTTGGAATATATTTTATGAATATATGCATTGACGATATAATGCACATTATACAATGAAACGACCTTATATTTTTCACTCCCTTTTTACACAACAATGTTGATTTGTTTTTATTCCCACAAAAAGAACGACGCGTCGCGACGCTGTTATCATGGTGAAATCAACAGGTGATATTACTACGGCATATGATATTTTGCTCTAGCATTGTGTTTCCAATCTTATGTCAGTTTTGTTTATATTAGAGATGGGCACCGCTCACGTGATTAGCGTGAGTTATCGTAATTTTTTTGTTTCAATTACGTGAGCGTGCATGAACGCGAGTACAAAGAAATTGAGCGTGCATAAGTATATTTTTGACGTGATTACTTCGTGAGTTTTTGCTATATTTTGTTATTTTTTTGTATACTTTTGTAATTAATATTTCTACGTAATTACTTAAATTGTTCTGAGTTTATGTTGAATGGAATTGTTTGGCTCAAGTTCAAATCATACTTTACTCATTATTTCTTCATTAATTTTAGTAATTTTTTTGATAAAATAAAATTATTTTTATTAAGAAAGTTTTATTGGAACAGTCTATTCATCAGACTAGCAGAATGGATCAGTGATAATAATATTTTATTAATTATTTAAATTTTTTTTTTCGTGATTATTTCGTGAGTAAGTTTATGTGATTGTGCGTAACTTTTTTGCCCACTCACGTGAGCATAATAAGAAATAAGAACGTACATGAGTAACACTTTTTATCGTGAGCGTGAGTAAGAAATCACTCACGATCTCATCTCTAGTTTATATTTACAAAATATCCAAGCTTTTGTTTTTTCAATTTGTTTTTATTTTTTTTATTAAAATTTTAAAAAAAATTTTATAGGTACTTATACAATTGTGCTTGTTTTGAGAGTGGCACTCACTACCTTCTATATGGACCGCAAATACTTTCAAAGTAATACACACTTCCTTGTCTTCCTCATTTGTAGCGTCCAAAAAATTCAATGGATATTTTATTTAATTTTTGTTTACAATAATTTTTGACAAGAGCTTAGACTTTACACAAACAAAAATTCCTTTTTTGTTGTATTGTTGTAGTTGTAGCCCCAATAATGCCACCTGTTTATTTTATCATGGCTGTTATTATAAATTGAAAAAGGTTGCAACTTATTCGTTGTGTACAAAATTGAACTGAAGTTTTTTTAAAGAACATGGATAAATACTTAATCAAAAACTGTAAGACTATTGTACTATTTACAATCATTTGATTTTATTATTTTAGGAACCTCGTGCACAGGATGTAAGGAAATTACCATAGACGCTGTAGCAGGCGCCGACGAGATCCCAAGTTGTTCAAGAAAATCCTTATTTAAAAAAAAAATTGTTTATTCAATTTTGTCGTTGCCTATATCTACAGCAAACGTAGAACGAATTTTTTCAAAAATTAATTTAAACAAAAATAATATTAGAAACAAATTAGAAATTCCCACTTTATGCGGTAGTTTGAGAGCAAAAACTTTTTGAAAAAAAATAATAGTGATTGTACAAACTTGAAGTTTAATAAAACAATGTACAAATAATAAAATAAATACATGTATGTGATATTATTACACAATATTAAAAGACATTATAGAATAATCTAAAGAGAAATTAATAAATATTTAAAATTTCTTCTAAACGACAAATTAGATCTCCAAAAATGAATTTAATTTTATGTTTTATTATTATTTATATAACATATTATGTATGTAATGTTTTTTTATGTTATGTTATATTGTCTTTTAGTTAGAAAAACATGTATTTTATACAAAATATTTTTAACAAAAATGAAATCTAATTTTTCGTTTATTATTTTGACTTAGTTAAAGAAAGTTTTTTTTATTAAAAAAAAAATTTTTTATCTGGAATGGCAAGTTCTTTGAAAAAATATGGTAACCCTGGCCTTGTAGTAAAGAGAAAAAGAGAGTAACACATTTGTGTTATACATTTTCAGCAAAGAAAACACAATAGTTATGGACACGATACAATAAGTAACTCATCGTATGCTGTTTGTTAAATACGCAGTTCATACATGCTTTCATTTGGGAAGTGTGGGTGTATGTTTGTGCGCATCCTTTTAAATAAGCAAAATTAGAAATTAGCACACATCCATACTACATACACATGTACAGTTTGTCAATAATGAGTTTTCACATTGAAAATAAACACGGTTAAGTTAAATTAGTAGCAATTAAATTATACTTTTTGTTCAAAAAATATAATTTTATTTATGTACATATATCATAAATTAATATATATTTAAGGAGATCATGCTGAAAAAACTACTAACCAGTTTCAAATAAGGAAGAAATACAACAAAAACAAATTTATGCTTGTTTTCACATTGTCAAGAAACTCTGCACAAAAATTTTCTTGCGAATTTTGTTTTGGGGAAAACATTAAAAACTGTGTTTTGAGAATATTTTATATTTAGTATGGAAAATTTTGCGTATACCACACACTGTAGACGATTTTTCATTGATCCTATTAACTTCTTTAGGTCATAATTCGTTGGCATTTCCCGCCATTCTTCTAATACTGCTGTTTTAAGCGATGTTATATTTTTTGCTAACGTTTAGCGACTTGTTTTTTGGAATTAACCCATAGATTCTCAATAGGATTGAGCTCGGGACCTTGACCGGGAATATCGATGACATGTCCACAGTTATATAGCAGCATAATTCGTACTATTTGGGACTTATGCTTTGGATCATTATTTTGATAAAATTTAAATTGTGGTTTATTGTCTCTAATGAATCCAAATTTATGTGCACTACTAAGTAAATGAGTCTGTAAAATGTTGAAATATTGATGCGCGTCCATCCTTGAGTCCATAAAAGCAAGATTACCCGCTCTTTGACTTGATATTCACACCCGTATCATTATGGACATTTCTCCAAATTTTACAATTGGGATGATGTTTTGTTGTCTTAAGAGATATTAAAGGCAGTCGCCACACCCTAGATGGTCCATCGTTGTAATACAACATCATCTTCGTTTCATCACAAAAAATAACATTGTCCCAATAGTCATTCGGGTGTAAAACATTCAGAGTAGCGAAGGAAAATCGCTTCTCTACTTTTGCTACTGACAGATGTGGTTTCTTTCTTGTTGCTCTTGATGAGTATTTAAGGTATGACGCACTGTTTCGTGGCAAACAATAACATCAAATTCTTCCATTAGCTCTGCCGCAAGAGCTCTAGTGGAAATTTTTGGGTTTTTAACCACTTTTCTTGTTATTAAACGCTCGACACGCTCGTTTATCATATTTTTCGCCCACCTCCTTGTTTTAATTCCAGTCTACCTTCTTTTTCAGCTCGATTCATAACGTTATAAATTGTTCTCCTTGAAACTGAAAAGATTTCTGATAACTCCTCCGCACTTTTTCCTAGTTGGCGATTATAATAAATCAATTGAATATTACTATACGATAATTTTTCTCCTGGCATTTTTGACATTTTTATTATGTTTACGACGCGTATATTACAAAAATTTTGAAATTTGAAGAATGTGCGCATTTTATAACGGCAACTCACCGCTAATTTGAAAAAGAGAGTAAAAAAAGCAAGATGTGCAAAGAGTATATTAACAGTACAACAAACAAAACATTTTTGTGCAAAGAGTTTCTTGACAATGTGAAATGAAGTATAAATTTGTTTTTGTTGTATTTCTTTCTTATTTGAAACTGATTACTAGTTTTTTTCAGCATGATTGATCTCTTTAAATATCTATAAATTTATGATATACATAAATAAAATTATATTTTTTTGAACAAAAAGTATAATTTATTTGCTACTAATTTAAATTAACCGTTTTTTATTTTCAATGTGAAAACTCATTATTGACAGACTGTATATATATTTTATTTGTATGTATGTACGTGTGTATGTATGTATGTACATACAAAAATACATTTAAGATAACAGCGTTTTTAGCTTATCTGCACAAAAAATTGTGCAAAGTTGATTGTGCAGCTAAAGCAAAATTACTGTATTAATAACAAAAAATACATAAATAAATTATTTCATACATACATATGTATGTATGTTATTGTTTGTATTTATTAGATTAACTAAAGGCAAGTTGTAATAATGGCCATTACAAATTGCATTTAGTTAAAAGTTATTATTATTAATAATAAAAACATTTAATGAATAAAAATAATAAATAAAGGTTTTATAATACAAAGCCATTCATTTATCGGTTCGACAAATGGCTTTAAAATTTATGCACTTTCCAACATCAACTTTATAACTTTACTTATTGTAACATAAGTCTCTCACTTATACTTGTTGTACAAATAGTGGAATGTTGTCTTGGACGCAAGAAAACAAGTAAAAATTTTTGGTTTGTTCAGTAAAGTGAGTTAGTGAGAGCGAAGCATTATATATAACAGTAGCACTCATTTTCTCATATACATATACATATAGTATGTTGTATGTAACATGTTAGAACTGTTTTCGCAATAGTTGTTGTTACACAAATCCAGCTGTTTCGCATTTGAATGATAATTTTTTGTATAGAGTTTGACACTTGAAAATGAAAATTGCAATCAACTGTTTTTGTCATGGATACGAAATCTTAAAAAATGTCACGAATAACACCGTGTAAACGGTAGAGATTTTGATAGATTTCCGTTTGGTGTAAATGCCATATAAAATGCAAAACTTTTGCCAGTAATTAGATCTACCGGAAGCCAGCTTAATATAGCGAAGAGCGCGTTTGGTGTCGTAAATTTAAGACTGCCAGTGGCGTGATTGCCATAATGCGAAAAATGCTCGCTATGCCAGTGATTGGTAGTAATGGGCATGAATGATATGCCGAAAAAAAATTAAACCTATACCTTTTTTTGCAAAAAATTTTATTTCTATCTAGTCAAAGTGCCAACTTTCTTTGCCAACAAAGTTTTTAAATAACAGTTTTATACTTCAAACATACAAAGTTTTATGATCGTTTCGTTAAATAAGGTCATAAAAACAGGACGTTTATAAATTTTTGTGTCTTACTTAAACGTCTTTTATCAGCTGCTTTTTCGTCGATATCGTAAGATAAATTTCTTCCGTACAATTACAATTACGAAGGGACAGTAAATATACTTTTGCAAAAACATTCAAATTTGTTTGCTTTATTTACCACAAAATATCATTATATTGTAAATAAAGAGAAAGTAAAAAATGCACTTGACCAACTCACCAGAATCCGAGGGTGTTTCCAAATTTGTACTCAAATCATCCATGCCATCCTTGCAGCGTGTGTAACTGTGATCTCGATGTTGCATATAATGTTGAGTAATGCCTACATTTGACGTTTGACTTGATACCGGCGATACACCACCAGCATTAAATGTCATGTCATGATCCAACAGCGAACACGAACTCGATCCCATTAGTGATTCTTCGTCGGAATCGGACTCGGAAGAATGTGTTGAGCCGCTTGTATTGATAGAGTGATAACTAAAATCACTACAACTCGTCGTACCTGGTGTTAATGCGGACGTTGTACTTTTAAGATTTAAGAAATCCTGGGAACTGGACGAGCTATTTATGACATCTAAAACATCGGCCAACGAACAGCCACTTATGAGCCGTGTATCGATTTGCTTTTTACTAGTATCTTGTAGTTCTTGGGTGACGTTTTTGATAAAGTCCTGATCTGTTGTAAGAGAGATGTTATTGCTCCCCATAACGCAAGCTCTTAAATCTACATTATGTCTGAATTCAGGTGTAGAACAATCGTCATATAAGCTGTGTGGTGTATCTGGGCGTTGGTACAATAAAGATGTGTTCGAACTGCTTGTGTTGGATGTGTTAAAAAGTGAAGAGTTGTTGCTGGTGCAATCTGTAGAAAGTGCGTTAGTATGAACGGCATTCGCAGAGGGCAATATTTGATCACAACGTTTAGTAACGTGCAGTGTACCACGTATGTGTTGTTGTGACTTCTTTTGTTGCTGGGATTTGCGTAATAGTGAAGTGCCCGGCGGTATATAATGCATGCTGGTGGACGTTGGTTCCACCCCTGTGCCATGTAGTATTAACTGTGGCGGTGCCGCCGCTGGTTTGTTATTTGGTATACTGTTATATGTCAGTTGTTGCTCAACGTCATCTGTGGGTTCTTGCTTAATGTGAACAATTTCCTGCTTAAACGTCATGGGATTTATTTTCTTGGCTGTAACAACAACTGGAGGTGTATGTATTTCTTCCTTTTCTAATTTAATTTGTAAATTGGGCTTTTGATGGGTATTGGAGGCGCCCATTACAGCGGCCAAGGATACACCAGCACTAATATCACTTGATACAGATGAGGCTGATGTCGAAAGCATTGTGGCAGGCGGTGCTGTCCACCACATTAAATCTGTATTTCTTATTTCTGGTTTCATATCCAAATCTAAGTCTAATCCACCATTATAATGCGAAAATGTGTCCGATTCAAGTTTTTGTATGTCACTGCAGATTGAAGGTAAATCTTCAAATATGTCAAATGGATCTGGTTGTATTTGGTTGAATTCTTCAGAAAAAACATTTGATGTTAGTTCACTGAAGAAGGAGCTAATAGGCGATGTACCATACGGACTGCATAGTTTTGCCATTGTGTCGGGTCTTTTAATTAAGTCCGATTTATCACAAAGAATATTAATTGTTGTTGTTGTTTGTAAAGATGCCAGATCTTCAACAGAAAGTTGAAAAGTTTAATCAATAAACTGCAAAGAGAATTGGAAAGAAAGTTTTTGTGAAAATTAATTTTTTTATATGTATGTATGTACATATGTATCAGAGAACGACAAACGATACAATAATACATAAATAAATTACTCTAGCCAAATATTGAATATTTTCAATACAAAATATTTTTCGTATCTGTTCAACTTCATAATTGTATGTATCGGTGAATACATATGTACAGGTATGTTTTATACCTGTATGTATTCATGTTCTATTTGTTTATATCCATGCGCACCTATATATATCGATAGGTACTCCAATGGCTATGAGCACATTTATTTTCAAATGTTTGTTTGATAAGTATTGCCAGAAATTATGTCTAAAGTTGTATTATGGATTTCGTTTCGTAATTATTATGAACCATTTTTAAGCAAAATGCGATAAAGTTGTATTAAAAAATTCGCGTTAACTTGGAAAAGTATACACTTTTTCTTTGAAGCAAGTTTTTGCAAACATTTTTGAGAATAGGAAAAGCTTAAAAATGGATGAAAATCCTGAAACAAAAAGCGAACGAAACGAAAAAAGGTATGCAGCTTGCAAAAAGTTCGAAAATCCGCAAAAATTGCATAATTTGCAAGTTTTTCACATTCATTTTTCACATTATATTTTTAAGTCTTTTAAAAAGATATATTTATTCCAGTACATAGGCCGTATGGGCCTATAATACATGTACTGTAGATTAACAACAAAGAAAAGTGTATACATTATAATATAATTCAGATGTATTATTCTATTAAAGTTAATACTTATCAAGTATAAAATGCAACCCCCCCCCCTTAAAAAGAAATGTCAAGACAACAAAAGTGCCCCAAGTATCCGGTTGCGGGCCTAATAATCTCCGGAGACCCTACTCCCTTGGTGTCGGCCACAGGCCAAGGTGAGTCGAATGCTACTGCGCCCCAGATTAGTCCGGTGAAAGTACCAGGCCGGGCAAATCTGCAAGTTACTGGTAACAAACTTAACACAGGAGGGGGCAAGGGGAAACCTGAACCCACCAAATGTAATAAACCCGCTGGAGGGGGCAAGGGGAAACCTGAGCCCACCAAATGTAATAAACCCGCTGGAGGGGCAAGGGGAAACCTGAGCTCACAAAAGGAAGCGTTGTAGCACCTAAGGGGTCAACGAACAAAATAGAAGGGAGGTTCTAGACATCACATTAGTAAGCGCTATGCACTCGAACATGATCAGGGAATGGAGGGTCTCTAACGACTGTACTTTTTCTGATCACAGATATATTAAATTTAAGATAGAAATTCCACTAAACAGGCCAGTGCCCATAATAAACAGGAAAAAGACAAATTGGGTGGAGCAAAAACAGCTCCTCTCTGAACATATTCCACAACCACCTGTCATAAACGACCGGCACGATATTGATACTGCGGTTGAAAATCTAAATAATTTTTTCAACTTAGCAACTAGGCTTGCTGACCTAGTGTCTGCCGGGGTAGGAGTAAACCACCATGGTAGAACTCCGAGATAACAAATGCTCGCAAAGAGAGCCGTAGACTTTTCAATGAGGCCAAAAGACTAGGAAACTGGTCCGATTATAAGTCCTCCGTAAACAATTTCAAAAACCTGGTAAGAAACGCAAAACGCAAAGCCTGGGGGTCCTTCTGCAGTAATATAGAAGGCACTTCAGAGACCAGCAGACTGCGTAAAATCTTAACCACGATTCCTTCAGCTCCCAGCTTCATCAAAAAATCTGATGGGAGTTGGACTACTAGTGGATATGAGACCCTTATGGTTCTGATGGACACGCACTTTCCCGGTTGCGCTCCGTTTACAGGAGAACTCACGACAACCACACACAATCATACGTTAGCCCCATTTCCCATAAACAGGGAAAACATTACATGGGCCATAAACAGCTTTCATCCGTATAAATCAGCGGGTCTCGATAACATTATACCTGCTGACCTCCAGCGGGACCTAATAGTCCCATGGCTTATTCGGATATTCTCGGCTTGCCTTGCATGGTCATATATTCCGAAAGCATTGACCAAATGCACCGTGGTTTCATACCTAAATGTGGGAAAACTACGCACACAAACGCAAAGGATTTTAGACCAATCAGTCTATCATCCTTTCTACTAAAAACACTAGAACGATTGATTGATCTGCATCTTAGATCGGTAATCAACTCGAACTTACTATCCACCACTCAACATGCCTATACGAAGGGCAAATCGGTTGAAACGGCACTACACTCGCTTGTTGGTTACATTGAAAAATCCATAAAGCATAACTAATTTTCTCTGGCGGCCTTTCTAGACATAGAAGGTGCCTTCAACAACATCAACCCAGAAACCATCATCATGGCTCTGGCAAGACTGAACGTAAACCAGTCAATAACCAATCTCATCAAAGAATTATTGACTAATAGGGTCATCACATCTACGATGGGATCCTCAACAATTTATAAAGTTGCAAAGCGAGGAACGCCGCAAGGAGGGGTTTTATCTCCAATCCTGTGGAACCTTGCCATAAACACGGTACTGGTGGAGCTAGACTCAAACAGATTTAAAACAGTAGCCTACGCAGATGACGTTGCAGTAGTAGTGTCGGGTAAGTACCCAGACACAATCTCGCATCGTCTACAGTCAGCCTTGGATCACATTACCAGATGGTGTATCAGTAATGGACTCAACGTTAACCCAATAAAGACGGAGCTCGTACTCTTCACGAGAAAATACAATATACCGTACTTCACCTTACCAACTCTTAACGGAGTCACGCTAAGGTTAACCGATAATGCTAGGTATCTAGGTATCGTCCTAGACTCTAAGTTATCGTGGAACCTAAACGTACAAGCAAGAGCAGCAAAAGCCGCTATTGCCCTCTATACCTGCAAAAAGGCCATAGGCAACAGATGGGGTATTAACCCCAAAACGGCCAACTGGCTCTTTGAAATGGTCGTCAAGCCCATATTAATGTATGGTGCAATCGTCTGGTGGCCGGCCCTATGCAAATCCACCTATTCTAAAATCATTGACAGAATTCTAAGAACATCGGCCTTGATGATTACAGGCGCATCTCGCACCACCCCATCAAAAGCCTTGTTCACAATGTTACACTGGCTTCCTGCCGATCTAATGGTCAAACAACTGGCTATGAACTCGGCAATTAGGCTCAGTGCCGCCGGAACATGGAAATCACTAGGTGATGGACATGCGAACATTATAGGACAGTTCGAAAACCTTCCCGAACTCATAGACTACCGTTCTCCCTACCTTATGCCTGAGAAAAGATTCGCAGTGTCAATCTCAGATACTCTCCTTCCATTCATTGATCCTAATTACCGAGGGGAAGTGCTTGAGGTTTACACTGACGGAACCAAATCAGGTGCAGGGGTGGGAGGGGGCATATACATTCCTCAATTTCAGCAGAGGATACGTTTCAAGCTTGCAGATCTTTGTAGCATCACTCAAGCCGAAATATCGGCCATAAAAAGGGCAGCTAACTGGTTAAGGTACAATAGGGTATATAGGCAGGATATTCGTATATGTACCGATAGTAAGGCTGCATTGAACGCTCTATCGGGTGTTTACACAACATCTGAACTGGTAAAGGAATGCCGGACATCCCTAAACGAGATGGCGTCACATTCCAACCTCGAGCTAATCTGGGTACCAGGGCATGCGAATGTGCCTGGCAATATAATTGCGGAAAGCTAGCCAGGGAGGGATCTCGTTTACAAGAATGGAACACCGACCTGCTAGTGGGAGCCCCACTAAAAAGCTGCAAAATCCTCATTCAGCAGAAACTTATAGGGTTAGCACAAGCTAGATGGTTCAATGAACCCACATGTGCTGTCTCCAGATTAACCTGGCCCCAATATGATCGAGCAAAATCACCCATCATACTGGGGATCCCTCGACATCAGCTACGTATACTTGTGGCTGTCCTAACAGGGCACTACATTATAGGTGCCCACGCAAATATACTAAATCTCCCTTTCAACGACTTCTGTAGAAGTTGTCAAAATGAGGAGGAGGAAGAAACCGTAAAGCACCTCCTCTGTCAATGTCCAGCTCTGTCTCATTACAGAGCCATGTATCTAGGTAACTCAACTTTACCCGAACTCGCAGACCTTACGGAATGCAATCTGAAGGGAATAAACAAGTTTATTCGGAAAACCGGTTGGTTCAATACTGACCAAAATATAGGATAGCCAATATTTTTTATTTTCTCTCGCTGTCCATAACGGGCATCACAAAGGGACCTATTCTTCTGGACCCAAGTGGGCCGGTTGCTTGAAATCGGCAGCCTGTGCAACCTAACCTAACCTAATACATATCATACTTAACTAGTTGGCTCCCCAACCAAATAAACATTACCTCGAAGCATTTATAGAAAGAAAAGGGAACCATCACTAGAGAAAAAAGGTAAATAAATGAGAAATAAAATTACGATTGGAAATAGCATTTTTTGATATTTCATGTTGATGTGAGTAAGACTAAATAAAACCTTCTTTTTGTAAGTAATATAGGAATGAGAGATCCTTTTCAGAGTAACTGGTAAACCATTCCAAATACGACCAATTCTTTTTAAAAACGATCTCTAAAGAGGTTTGAAACATTTAAAAATTAGGTTAGAGGTCTACTGATGATTTGGCTTTAGCAACAAGGAAATGCATGTATATAGACTAGCTAAAACCCGCAACAAACAAGTTTTTTAAATCTTTGAAAAAAGATATCAAGGCAATCTCGATTAATATAAATTTAATAATAATAATAACAATAATAATAATAATATTAATAATAATAATAATAATAATAATAATAATAATAATAATAATAATGATAATACTAATAATAATACTAATACTAATAATAATAATAATGATAATAATAATAATAATAATAATAATAATAATAATAATAATAATAATAATAATAATAATAATAATAATAATAATAATAATAATAATAATAATAATAATAATAATAATAATAATAATAATAATAATAATAATAATAATAATAATAATAATAATAATAATAATAATAATAATAATAATAATAATAATAATAATAATAATAATAATAATAATAATAATAATAATAATAATAATAATAATAATAATAATAATAATAATAATAATAATAATAATAATAATAATAATAATAATAATAATAATAATAATAATAATAATAATAATAATAATAATAATAATAATAATAATAATAATAATAATAATAATAATAATAATAATAATAATAATAATAATAATAATAATAATAATAATAATAATAATAATAATAATAATAATAATAATAATAATAATAATAATAATAATAATAATAATAATAATAATAATAATAATAATAATAATAATAATAATAATAATAATAATAATAATAATAATAATAATAATAATAATAATAATAATAATAATAATAATAATAATAATAATAATAATAATAATAATAATAATAATAATAATAATAATAATAATAATAATAATAATAATAATAATAATAATAATAATAATAATAATAATAATAATAATAATAATAATAATAATAATAATGATAATATCGAAAACCCATTCTCTACTCACGACTAATTTGTATACTCACTTAATGCGTGCTCACGTGATATGACATTTAAACATATTTATGTATGTACATATATACATACATATGTAGTATGTACATACGGATTCGTCTCGCAGGGCAAGGAAAAACCAGTAGAAAATTGTAATAATAACCACATTTATGTATTCTAGAGAGTGAGGAGCATTTTCAAATTATATACATACATTATATTTGCTTAGTTACATACACATGTGCATATGAAAGTGTGTAAGAGTGGGTGTGTATGGGTGTATGTAAATGAAAATATGCTAAAGATCATTTTCCACCTTTTCATCAATGTGCATTTGTACAATGTATGTGTTTGCGTTTTGTGGGCGTCTAGTAGTATTTCACATTAGATAACTGTTTTTATAATATTGCTGATTTGTTGTGCTATTTTGGCGCCACATAAGAAGTATATGTATGTACATTGTACATACATATGTACATATGTATATGTAATCAGAAATGTGCATGATAAAATATGAATTAATTTAAATTTAAAAACAGAAACAAGCATACATAATAAGTACATACATATGTATGTACATATGTGAAAAACAAATGTTATTTATGTTATTGTACATACATATGTATGTACATATGTATGTGAAAAACAAATGTTATTTATTATTTATTCAGTGCATATTGTGGCAGAAATAAAAGATTTTAAAAGGACGTACTCTAGAGCTGCAAAACTATCGATGGTACTATCGATATGTACTCCCCGATCTTTGAACCATTTACCTATCAACTTAAGGAAGCTTTCTTTACCGCTTTGTGCATATCGTCGAAAACTACTAGAATACTTTTTGGATCTTTCAAGCTTGCAGACCACTACTTACTTAGATGGACTGGTTATCATTATTGTCGTCATTAGTGTAATGACACCATTTTTTTAAATTAGTATTATTAAGGCTGGGGAGTCATGACATTAAATTAATTCAAGCAATTCATATATTTGTTTATATATGTAAATTATATTTAAGTATTTGCGAAGCAAATGTTATTGAAGTTTTATTTGTTATACATATATTTTTATAATTTTTTATTTACCTTTCTTATTAATCTAGCAATATCTAGTTTATTATTGCTAAGTATTAATATTTCTCTCACGCTCACGTGAGTGGAAAAAAAGTTAGTCAAAAAGTTAGTCACAATCACGAAAACTCACGCTCACGAAAAAAACACAACCTATAAGTATTTATACATTAAAATTTCTGAATGCAAATAGAAAAATCTAATATACAATTTAAAAATTCTGCAATAAAAGAGGAAAATTATGTTTAACTGAGAAATATAATTTTCGGAAACAATTTGTTAGTTTTGAAATACAATTTTATAATTTTAATATATGGGGAAGTCCCAGAAACAGTCCACCAAACAAAATTTTTGAAAGTGATCCAACTTATTTTTTATTTTTTTTTTATAGATTATTAGACTAGATATATAATTTTAAAAATAAAGTAAATGTATTTCGACGATCATTAATGCACAAATTTTTACCAAATCCTACTCTGCCTCAGATAACAATTTTTAGGTATTCATATCATTACTTTAGTGTTGGTGAAGGCCCGATCGAAAGCCATATTTTTATACATTGAATTCACTTCACTTTTAGTAAAAAAATTGGGTTTTACTATTTTCGAAACTTTGAAATTATGTATAAAATTTTAAAAGAGAAAAAATGTAAAGTGCGTCACAAAGGTTTTACGCCTTTTGATAAAAAACGACAAAATATTTTGGCTGCAAATATGTTATTTTAGAATTCTCTTATATTCATCTTTCTTTTGGGAACTAGATTTTGTGTGCTTTATTATACGAAATTCGCTAAAAAATTTCGAAAACAAACTTTACTTTCAAAGATACTTCCGTTTTTTGTAGCGTGCGTCACAAAACTTTGTGATCAATTATTTCGCAACAAATAGGTACCTGCTAAAAAATTATAACTTAAGCTATTCGAAAGTGCACTTATATCCTACTAAACACCATGCATAAGTTAAAGGTACCTCTTTTGAAAGACCAAAACATTTTTATATATTAACGTGAAAACGCGTCCGAATGTAGGGTTAGTCACGCAGGAGTTACACATGCATACATATGTATGTATGTTTGTACATACATATGTATCATGCGATTTCAAATTTTGTAGTTAAAATTAAATTTGACAATTGAAAATTCTTAAAGAAAATATAAATTTTCTTTTATTTTAAAGTTTTGAACTGAAATTTAAAATTATGTACATATGTATGTATTTGTAATATTTTGATTAAAATCATTAATTTTCTAGCTCATAAGCAATCTGTGTAAAACATTAAGATCAAGTAATATCTTGTACTTTAGCGTTAATAGATAATATATAAAGATTTATGCAGAAATAAAATTTTGTCAACATTTTTCACTGGCGTTAAAAAAACTCCTTCGCTTGTAGCTGAACTGGATGGTACACAGAGTATTTGCTTAGCCAATTTTTGCAGAATTGGAACTTCTTTAGCTTTTTTTCCAAAAACTTAAAATTTGTAGGCCTTGTTCGTCCGTTCATTCACATCAGTACATTAATACATACCGGCACAATGTTTTAGGTCTTCATGACAAAATTGAAAACCACGTACCTACATACCTATTAAAAATATGAAAAAATTCCAAAATCGAAAAAATCACGAAACGATCAAGAAAAAAATCTACTCATGCACGCTCACTCACGTTAAGTTTTTTTATACTCACGCTCATGCACGCTCACGTGATTGAAACAAAAACTGCTCAAAATCATGCATAATTCACGCTAATCACGTGAGCGATGCCCATCTCTAGTTTCAATTGCTTCCCTAATAAAAACTAACCTACATATATACATAGGTATGTATGTATGCTGATGAAAAAATACTAAAAGGATCAAAACTATGTTTGCTTGTTTGAAAGTACAGACTGTTTTAAAATAAAGGAATTGCAAAAACATACATACACATGAATGTATGTAGGTACATACATATTTAAATTTCTGAAAGCAAACAAAATAACTAAGCAAAAATTTAAAACTACGTTAAAAAAAACTTGTTTTTTATTAATCCACAAAAATGCCGGTAAGTTTTCATTAAAAACAAAACAAGTTTCCTTAAATTACCTCTCAAAAAAATATAATTATTATTTATCATGGTCTATCTATTTTTAATCTTCTTTATTTTCATGCTAAAGAAAACACATATTCAGGTAGATATACAAATTTTTGGGTATGTTTATTCCCCACCATTTCACTTTTTCCTAATGATAGCTCAAGAGAGTTGAGTAGTTTGCGCATTTAATTGTGTGTATAAACTTTATACCTAAAGAGAGATGCAATTGTTGCATTCGCATGTATATATATACATATCTACATACATACATGCATATATACCCAAATATATACTTACTTATATTTATATAAACAAAGCCATTACCATTATTTTATAACAACAATTCAAAATATAAAAATTGTAAACAAATAAAAAAACAAAACAATTAATGGGGGAATAATAATTAAAATAAATTTTGAAATACAGTTATAGTTTCAGGCCCTAGTAATTAGTTACAAAGACATTTTATACACGATATTTACATACATTCGTACATACATATGTACATACTTACATACATATCGAGCCTGTTCCGCAATAGAGGCGAACCAACGTGATTTTCGTTTTTTTATGAAAATCTATTACATATTTACGATCATTTGTATCATCTGTTTAAGCTTTAAAGCCGTATTCCGCACCGTTACCAAAATGAAATTCAGTAAATTAATTGGAATGCTTCCATTGAAAATTTCGTTGCATATACAAACATACATACATATGTACTTACTTTGATTTTCTAATGAGAAAGAGTGGGAGATGAATACAATATAGATATACATATACCTATATAGTATATACATATGTATGAATGTATATCTATTTCAATACTCGCAAAGAATATAAAAGTTTCCTAATGTGATTAGGTGTTCGAATTTGATGCACTATAAGTTGAACACAGCAGCTACATATAACTAAATATTTTTAGGGATTTTTTTTTCTGCTGGCACCATTAATTGTAGTTGTGAACTTCGTTTCTTTATGATAAATGTCAGATATGAACACACTTACATATGTATGTATGTAGTATGTTTAACAAACAAAATTATATGTTAAATTAAATTATTATTCCATATAACTTCATGAAAAAACGTAGAAAATAATTGAGCTTTGCATCGGGTTACTTCGGAATATGGAGACTACAAAGCAGCTTTTAACTGAAATTTAGTTTGGACGACTAATTCCTTTTTGCCACAAAACGAAATTTGTAAAAATTGGGTTTAAAGGTTAGGTTTGAAAGGCTGGTGTGAGGCACAGCCTCACCCAGAGACTCAAATGGTCCATTGTGACGTCTTCAGAAAGTTTTGAAAAGGAAGAGAAAGAAAAGCAAAGAAGCTCCAGAGTGGAGAAGGTAGTGAAATAGAAAAAAGGGCTTTAAAGTTATTAACTGTTTTGTGAAGATATTTTTTTTCTTATTTTATTGAAAGCAACATATACGGTAGAACAGAATCAACGTATATAGGGTGAATGCTCCTAAAGTCGGCATGCACCAATGGTCGGCACTTTTGAGTTAAAAGTCAAATAAATAAGAATATCGGTAGTTTTAAACAAAAGTAGGATTAAGGTTTAATTCAAAATACTCATTTATGTTTATGTAATGCTTAGATACTTAATACTACAACAAGTAAAACACTACAAAAACCACAACCATTTTGTTTTTGTAAAATCACAGCGCATTGTCAAAAACATTTGACTGAGGCGAAAAAATAATATATTAAAAATTAGTATTATTCAAGGCAGATGAATTCGCCTTGGTATTATTTTAAAAAGTTTTGTTTTTTAAAGCTTGTTTTTTAGATCCTTTAAAATAATATCTTTAAGAAATATTATTATTGTTGAAGAAATCTATTTAGAAATGTTTCAAAGATCCGATGCTCAATTACTGCCATCCGTAATGCACCCAAAAAAATTCCACGGTTGTTAGTACGCATTACAATTCCATTGAAGACCGTTTTGCTTTCGAGAGGTTACGTAAACTTGTTTCCTTTTTTTAATTTTCAGGAGAAATTGTTTAAGGTCGAGGAATCATTTTTTCTTCGATTGCCCCGGACAAGTGGAACTGTATATGCAACAAGTTTCTATGTCGAAAATATTTTAAAAATTAGAAAACTAGCCTACCATTTGGTAACCATTAATCTTATCGACTCTAATTATTACACTGAATCTACAAAATTTGTTTCTAAAGGATGTCCCAACAAGAACGCAATTTTTAAATCTGGCAACATTCGAAGTATCATTGTTTGACATTTTAACAATTGTTATTGTTTGCTAGTAGAAGGTACGAGGTTAGTAAAAATGGAGCGCTACACGAATGAACAACGTGAATGAACATTGTGAAATTGTTTTACCAAAATGGTGAGTTTTGCGGCTACAGTTCGCAAATTGCGATCAATTTGGGGTCACAATAATGCTCCAAAAAGAGTCAACTGTAAAGAGATTAATGGATAAATTTGCCGAAACTGGGTCTGTTAGTGATGTAAAGACAACAACGCGCCATCGAGACCAGGTCGATCGAAAATGTCGCAGCTGTACGTGATTATGTCGCTCAAACTCCATCCACCTCCCTCAATTCGACACCGAGCTCAGCAAATTGGTGTCTTATAAATCCACTTTGCAGCGAATTTTGACGAAAGATTTGCATCTTCATGCATACAAAGTTCAATTGACTCAGCAACTGAAGACAGCTGACCATGGACAACGAAGGGAGATCGTTAATTGGGTATTGGAGAGACAACATGAAAATGCTGATTTTGCCGATAAAATCATCTTGTGACGAGGCCCATTTCCATCTTGATGGCTTCGTCAATAGGCAGAATTGTCGCATTTGGGGTGAGGAAAATCCTCGAGTGATTCACGAGAAGCAAATGCATCCTCAACGTGTCACTGTGTGGTGTTGTTTTTTGGGCTGGAGGAATCATTGGACCTTTTTTTATGAAAATGAGGCAGGTCAAGCGCAAACAGTCAATGGTGTTCGGTATCGTGAATGATAACCAGTTTTTTCTTGCCTAGAATTGAAGAAATGAATGTGGAGGGCATGTGGTTCCAACAAGACGGCGCCACATGTCATACAGCCAGAGAAACAATTCAATTGCTGCATCAGTCATTTAAAAATTGCGCTCTTCTTAGGACACCCTTTACTTTGTTGCTGGCTTTAAATATGATGCTACGCATGGGTTTGCCTCATGTTAATGTTTTGTCTAATGCTGATTTGCTAAAGAAACATAAAGAAAAATTACACTTTAATTTGGATTTTTATGCCGATGTGTTGGACCCGAAATATTTATCGGAAGCTTTGGAAAATATAAAAAACGAAATACGGCCATTTGTTGGATGGTTGGTTGATGATTATGCCTTAGTATCTTTTCAAATGTTGGTTTCCCGCAACACTCAAATTATGCTGCGCTTGCGAAATTACATACATAAAGCGAATTTTTTATATTTACAAGGCTGGCGAGGAACAAAGTGTTGGTGCTTTGATGGCCTGTGCTGTGAATTGGAGGCATCTTGGCAATTGAATTATATTGATCCTATTTGCAGAATGGAAATTAAATGGAAGATTCTGTGAAAATTAAATATATTTTGAAATTTTAAATTGTGTTTGATGTTGTATAAATTTCATTGGAACAAATCTAGTTTACGGAAGTAGCTCCAAATAAAAAAAAATTATTTTGGGTGATAGAAAATTGAATTTTAAGAGAAAAATATTAAGTAAAAAAATTGGCGGCGACGCTTATTTTCAGAGTTATGGACCTACAAAATTTTTCACATCTTATACAATTTTCTTGATAAATTTTTAATTCAATATAACAATATGGGTATAACAAATACTGGCTTCGCTTACTTAAGACTTTCTATATAGCCGGCCTTCGGCCGGGCTCAAGGATTTCATCCTCTTTGGTATAACAAACACCGGCTTCGCTTACTAAAGACTTTCTATATAGCCGGCCTTCGGCCGGGCTCAAGGATTTTATACTCTGTGGTATAACAAACACCGGCTTCGCTTACCAAAGATCACCATGTCATAGACATTTTTACAAGCTTTCCAATGATACCAATATCGACCACATTAATTCACAAATACTATCCACCATCACACTTATATATTAAAACTTTATGGGTCCGTAACTCCGAAAATATGGGTCGCCGCCAATTTTTTTATTTAATATTTTTTTCTTAAAATTCAATTTTCTATCACCCAAAATAATTTTTTTTTTTATTTGGAGCTACTTCCGTAAACTAGATTTAAGCCATTTCATTTAATAATGAATGTAAACAATTTACAATCAGACTCCTTAGGAGAATGAAGCCCACTATATATATATAAGATTGCGCACTCAACCGTACAAAAAAAATTTTTACTGTGCATCAACATCAAAGAATACAAATGCGTGTCTGTTGTGAAAAGTATAATTATTTTTTCTCTTAGGTATTCACCCTTTTTTGGCAAGCAATTAGTTTTTATATGCACGTATGTAGATTTTCAAATAATCATCTGTGGATTTTTTAGTTTAGATTTTTTGTATATACATACACATATCATAGTTTTTTGAAAAAATTTTTTTGTTTTTATTTTTAATTTTTTTGTTTTTATGTGCAAAATTTTGAAATCATCGTTCTTCACATTTCTGGTTTTTTCATAAAGGCGAATTTCATGTAAAATTTTTTCATCGCAATACAAATTTTGTATTATGAAAAAAGAAAAAAAACACTATAGAACTCTAAAATATAATGTATGTAGTAGTGAATGGTAAAAAAAAGAAAATCGACTTTCGACTTGTCGATCAACCATTTTCGATTTGTATTTTTTCTTTCCCTTAAAAAAATTTCTGGTTTGGTGTTTATTTCAAATTCTAAGTAAAACTTTATTAACTGCCTGTCCCAGTAAATTCTAAAGAAAGTTTCTTTCGTAATTATAATAGAAAACAACAATAAAAACATTTTTTTGTTTTCGATATAAGGAGTGATATACATCAGTTAACATAAAATTAAAGTGGACCTTTCGTCCACTTTTAAAACAGAATCAATTGTTTTGTTCTCACTCCTCATCCGATATTTCTTCAATATCAATGTTTTTTGTTTCTCCTTTTTTAGCAAAAGAAATTTTATGGAATTTTTTTAGATGATTGGCCAAAGTGGATATGCTTCCACAAAAACGGAGTACAAATAGAGCACCTGCACTTTTTTCCATTTCCATTTTTTTTAAATAGTGCCAAACATCGCTCTGTGGCATTTCTAACAAAATGTTATATACCTATGTGAATGTTATCGTTTGCACGAGACTTCACTTTTTTATTTATGATATACCTACCGACTTACAATTTTATTATTTTACTTTATTTGGTTTTTACAAGAATTTGAACAATGCAAGTTCAGTTTATGTTAGAGGACTATCAATTAAGATTTGTTTCAGTGGTTTCATTTTTTGGTTGATAGCCACAGCGAATTAATACCAAATGGCTTTATTAGTGCAACTACAACTGACATGTTAAATGCATGTATAAAAAGTTTTAGTTTTTTCATATAGAGTTTACCACTTTATTGTAGTCAGTTGATAATCTTCTGGACTAATAATGTCACCTGGTTTCAAATTAGCCTTGGTGTTAACGATTACAAAAACAACAAATTTGTGTGGGGGTATTGGAATAAATATGTTTATGTAATCTTTGTAGAGCGGTGCCACTATTGATTTTATCTATCAAATGAATTAATTACATTAGCTTATGTATATGGTGCAACACAGCTTTATTTCTCAAACGTCGATTTCAGTAGGTATAAAGTTGGTAATAAAAAAAAACTACAAAAATTGCTTTTAGCATCGAAATCGATTTACCATTCACTAGTATGTAGTACATAACCACTACATTTAAAAAATCGTCATTAATTGTGTTCGGGTTGTGTAAAAATACACTAAGAAAATATATACGCAAAATAATGAACCTATGTAGTTTATTTTCGAAAAAAAACCTTTATGCCGTCCAATAAAATTTGCAATAATGTACATACGAATATATTAGTCCAAAAATCCAAAGCAAATCTATCGAATTGTACGTATAAAAATGTAGTATGAAAGGGGATATCATAACGCCAGTCAATTTTAGAAATTAGAAAATATAATATGTATGTACGTAAGTACGTGTGTCATAAGTCTCTGTTAATAAAAATATGAATTATTTCATTTATGCTTTTATGTTTGTATTCAAACCCATAGTGTTTTTACTAGGGGATTTCGAAAAAAAGTCGATCGTTAGATCACTTTTTAAATTTGTGGGTACATCTGCTGCATTTAGAGCAAAATATTGGTTCCCTCCATACAAAAACATAGATATATTATACTTTAAGATCCGACTACGTTCATCGAAGAACATTTTTTTTAATTGCCTCAATTTGGAGGTGTACGGTTCAATTTTTCTGATACGGCCTCATGTACATACATACATATGTATGTATGCATTTCTGCATAAAGAATTATTAGGAAATTCGTTTAGAATTTAGTAACAATGAGTTGGTAATATTTTTAACCTTCTATTAAATATTAATTTGTTTGCGCGCTTAAAAGTTTCAGTATTATTCTAGTTTATTTACATTCAGTAGTTACATTTCTAAAATTCAGCAAATGTAAAGTTTGTGTTCCGGTTATCGAAAAAAATTAAGGTTGAGTTTAATCAACTAAAACTATAAATTTAAACATACAAATTTTAAGTCGAGAATGCGAGCACTTACTTCGAAAAACGGCCATAATTCTTAATTTTTTAAAATGAAATTAACACTTAAATTAAAATAGGCACTTAATTTGCAATATTTTATAGTTATGTAACAGCTATTTATTTACCTTTTTGGGTCAAAATTTGAGGTAGGTATTCGTTAATCCAAATTATGTCGTTAAGAAAAATAATTATCCTTATGCTTATTTTAATTGCTTTAAAGTTGTAGGTATTTTTTTTTAATTTGTCAAATAGGTATGTATATATTTTTCTAAATTATACTGTTTTAATATTTCTCTTCCTTGTAGAATTAATTCAAAAATCACTAAATACACTGTCTGCACAAGACTTATTTTTGTATTTTTTCTTTTGTAAATGAAGTAGTCAAAATTTAATTATTCAATCCTTTTTAGTGCTATTTTGTTTTTTTAACAAATTCCTCTTTTGATCATTGAATATTTTTAGGACTTTTTTTTAACTTTTATTTTGCTGTCGTTATTTACAATAATTAACGGTATCCTTACACAAAACAATTATACACTCAGCGAAAAACGACACTTGAAAGCAGAAAACTAAGGAAATAAGTATTTCCCTTTCTTAATTTTATCTTATGAACAAATTTTTAAATTTGTGTTCAATCTTTTTTATGTATACAAAAATATTCTTAGTTGTAAATTGAAAATATTTGCAATAAACTTATTTTTATTAAAAGACAGTACAATGTTACCGCTGTTAAATTTTTTGTTTTTGAACTGCAATAAATTGCTTAACTTTGTCGCATTATTTAAAATATTGTTGGTCAAAAAATACATGACCGAGCGACTGTTCCAACTGACTTTTTGTTTTAAACTTTTATTTAATTTTATTTTAAGACTTCCGGAAAATGGTTTGTACATATACGAATTATTAATAAAAATATTTTTTTTAAAGTATATTATATTTTACGCGTAATATTCACAGTGCGCCTCGTTTTTTGCGTTGCCGGTTGTGATTCGTTTTGCGTTTGAAAATAAAATGATTTCTTTTTAATATTGTTGCTTAATAGTTTAAGTTTCGTCCGGTTATAATTCTTTTCACTTTACGAGTTGTTCTTGCGTTATTAAAAAAGCTAAGCAATTCAATTTCACAAAAAAAATATTGTCACAAAAAAGCACTTTAGCGCTTGTATTTCAAAATCCCTCTTGAATTTATATGTGAGCTCTGAGTGAGTGCGCGTATCATAATAACTAAAGTACCAGCAAATAGCTCTTTTTTTATAAGTATGAAATATATAATACTTTAAGTTATTAAACTTTTCCAACCGCTCACATGAAAGTCCCAGAATGAAGTGTTTAAATGAGCGCGCCAAAAATTGTCTATAACCAAAAGACTCGGCAGAACTGTGTGAACAACAAAAATCTAAAAAAGTCTGACGAAAATAGTACTTATAGTGAAAGAAAACATTCAACATCTACACTCACTCATAATTATTTACTCTCATACATACCGATACATATACACAGTGTGACCAGCTTCGCAGTTTGCAAATAACATTAAATTTCTTTATACAAATTTTGCTTTTTACTAAGCATTTTATGAATAACTTTAGGCATTCTGTTTTTATTTTAAGTGATTTTAAATAGATATGTATACATTTTTTATATTTCTTCTGTATTTTTCAGATAAAATTAAATTGAAACCAGTAAAGTTGCGCATTGTAAATATGGAATAAGGAGCAATTTTGATTTTATAAGAAAAGTGTATTTGTTATATGCGCAGTGAAATCGATTATTAAAATGATATGAAATAATTCAAACAAGTAGACCGAGTTTCGTTGAATTTCTTGTTTATTTTAAAGTGGTGCAACTCAAACTGTTTAAAATTCTGTATGTAAGAAATATTAGCGGATCACCTTGCCTCAATGAAATTTTTTCCGCCCAAGTTGACTCCTTCCCAAAAATATGTGATCATACCTTAGGGTGAGTACCCAATTAAAAAACCTGGTTATGTGTAACTCGTACAAACTAAAAGTGTTGAAGTATTTATATATTGAGAATAATAGCCGACTAGCTTGCCCCCAACTCCTTCCCAAAAAAAGAAATTTTAATGCATTACTGAACATTATCACACACATTTATATTTTCTGCAACATTAAATGTATATATGTAAGTGAAATCGGAAAAATTCACTCACACAACGAATTTATATCAATTTATATAATAAGCTAAGTATAGTTAGTATTAAAGAATAAAAGTTATGAAGGGTGACTTTTTAGCAACTTTCCGCTCAGGTGTTTTCGTGTAAAGCAGCTATTACGTATCGAACATGTTATCAAATATTTAAGTTAGGCCAACCGATTCGCCGTGTAATAAGGCAAAAATATGTGTTGTCGAGCATGCTCGCGTGTTTTCCAAAAATTTTATATTTTGGTTCGCCATCAAACCAACAAACATGTGAAATAGCTAAAAGAGTTGGAAACCAAATAGCGGAAGTTTTTTATTCTATATTCATACAAACGTATATTTAATGAAAAATGTCAAACAGAAAAGATGGCAACTGGCGAGCGAAAACTTTTAACAGTATTTATTGAGTTATATTAAAGTTTATCCAAGCTGTAGAAAATAGAAAGGGATTTATAATACAACAGATAATAATTTTTAGACACGGTCACACTGTTCACATCTTAACAAAGGCCACAACAGAAAGAGAGCACGAGAGAATACAAATTGGTGTACATAATTTTTACTACGTTGGCTAGTAGCTTAACTCAATGTACTCACGTATTTGCTTTACTACAAATTTTCTTATTTATTAAAAAATGCCGGTTATTTGAGAAAGAGACCAATTGAGTGGGAAATAAAATCAATGAAATATTTATATTTAATATGAGGGAATTTGATAATTTAAAATTAAAGAATTTAATCTCTGGTGTCAACATAACTAATAAGTGGGAAAATTATTATTTTTGCAAGGGAGGTATAGATCAAAATTTTATATGTACATATGTCAAATATTAAAAGAATATACCTACTATGTAGGTATAAAATTTATTTATGTATATAAAAAAATTTATACCATATATTGAAGATGCATGAGCAAAGGCTATAAAATATATTTTATAATAAATATTTAAATCATATCACACCTAAAGAATACTACTTATATATGAACATACATACATACATATGTACATACATATGTATCTATGTTCGCATTGAAGTAAAAGAGTAAAACACAAAATGATATACATACATACGGCATTTGAAGTAATCTTAAATCTTTACAGTGTAAGTTTACACCTACCTACATACATATGTATGTATATATGTACATATTTTCCAAGTGCTTAAATAACACCCGTTTTCGTATAGATTTTTAAAATAGATTTTTTATAAGATGTCATAGCAAATAATTTATCTTGTATAAAAATTTGTATTTCAAAACAAAATTGAAAACGTTTAAATCTACATATACCTTAAAATGTGACTATTTTGTGTGCCAATTCCAAACGCTATTAATACCATGTAATATTTTTTACATTTTTGGTTGCGTCCGAATTTACATATTTATTTACGGCCTTATTCACAAACGATTAATAAAGTTAATGTGTGCATTAAAACCGGTTTTCCAATAAAAAAATCCAACATTAAACCTGCTATAACTTTATTAATCGTTTGTGAATAAGACCATTAATATTTATTTGTGCGAATTTTTTTATACATATGTATGTACATAATTACAATTAAAATAAAATCTTGAAGAATAATGAACGAATACATATTTACATACATACATATACATATATGTATGAATGCACGTACGTGCATATATAAATTCAATTTGTTTTACTATATGAAAAGTAGTATTTTCAAATTTTTCTGTACTACCAAAGTTTACAACTACGTAACTTCACCACTCAAAATCCACTCATCATATAATTCAATTCTCATTTTCTCCTAATACTCTTTTATAACAACAAATTAACCAAAACTTCCACACTAGTGGTGGTAGTTATTTTAAAAGTACATTTTTTGGAAATTAATGACTTGGTTGGCAAAGTGTTACTAAATGGAGTTATTGTGTACGATTAAAATATCTAAATTGTTTCAGAATAATAATTATTTTATTATATTTAAAAATATTTCGGTTGCGGACGGTTTCGGCTATAGCAAAGGACGTGATTTCCGACGAATTAAAAACATCAAGGCTTGAAAAACGATTCTGTATCTGATATGATATAATGTTAAAAAATTGGTGATTAATTTAATTGAACATGAAATTTCTGCATAAATAATTACTGTTTAATGCCATGACAGATTTGTACATATGTGTGTATCAGCTGAAGGAACCCAGTACCACGAAGTAATTAAGTGTAATAAAACTTTGTCTGGTAGGTACTATCCCGTTACAACCTCAGTACTTATTTAAGACCATTAACCCCTTTTGCTTCATTTTTGAAATAACATGCATACATTCATATGTATGATGTTCGTAAAATAGCTTTTGTCTATTGATCTTCAGTAATGCTTATAGTAAGTGGTTTTTGATCAAATAATTGCACACTTTTTTGGAAAAATAAAAAGTTACTTTCCATCCCTGTTACACGTTCCTTATTTGGGGTATTAATTTTAGAGAGTATATGTATATACGGATATGTTTTACTCGTACTCATCAACCACATGCATCAAAACAACAATAAAAATGTAAACATTAGTGAAAAGAAAATATAAAATTTAACAAAATTTCCCAAATAATCTCAAACACTAAGAAAAAACAGTTTTTTTAGTTTTATATGAAATAATGCATATGTAGGTAAAAGCATACACATCTAAATACCCAGCAAGCATTTTTCTTCAATTCGGGCAGAATTCCGTCACGAGTCTATCTCGAAGATTTTATATTCGAAGTTGGTCAGAAAACGTAACGAGAGTTAAATTAGATGTTGCTAACAAAGCGGATCTCTTGGGAAATCAGAAAACTTTAACGAAATGTCCTATAGATTCCTCTGCGAGATAGCGAAAATTGAAGTCTCGGTTCAGACTATGAAAATTTTCTTTCTAAAATTTTCTCTAATTCTCTTTTAAACTTTCATTAATGTCTACACATTGAAATTTTTTTGTAATGAAATTCAAGATTTTTGCATGTTTATCTTCACATTTTTTTTTGTACACAATTTTTGATGGCACCGCTATTAAAGAAAATTAAAGTAAATCTAAAATAAAGCTGCAGCCATTTTCAGGTTGACAGTTACGAATTTCAAAACACAAGAGAATTTCAAAATACATTAAAGAATGTACCCCTTCCCAATCTTTTCTCACTGTACACCCACAAACTATTACTTTCAGAAAGAAAAATTTCATAGTGTGGACCGTGACTTAGTACCTATAACCGAAATATTTTCTTTTCAGTCGTTTTTCCAATGCTGCCAACTTAATTGTAATTGCATAAATTGCGTGTAACTTTTGCTTTTCTGTGCAGCCTCAATATACATATGTACATAATTCGAGTTTAATTTTAAACTTTACTTTTAAAAAAAAAGATTTTTACACAAACAGACTTTTAAACTTTTACCATTTTTATTAAGATAATTGACCAAATTATGCCATTAATTTATGTTTTGGATTTTCAAGTAGAGCAAAAACTTTGGTTACTGCCGTTTTAAAAATAATTACTTCCGTTTAAGTAAAGAATATCCACACGGCGCTGGCTCTCATTTCCAGAGTTGCGACGCTCGAAAATTGTATTTTCCAATCAACCACCGCTAATAATTCTTTTAGTCAATAAACTTTTTGCGAGTCAAAGCAATATAAAAATTGTTTGCCCTGCCTTTTTACATACATACATGCATACATACGTACGATAACTGACCAATACAGCTATGCTTGATGATGCATTAGGAACACGTACTTTCATTAAGTACGTATATATTTAAAAGCTATCATTTATAAAACATGGAAGCTATGCAATGGTTTTTAATTAACTCATCTTTTTTTAAGTTTGTATGTATGTATATATATTTTTTCACGGAACTTCCCGGGACGCGATTTGCCGTGCATTTCCCCAAACTTATAATTCGAAATCCTGTGAAATCAGTCTCGCTGACTACAAAGCAAATAATCACTAAGAACGAGGTTCGAACCCAATTGCAGGCAAGCCATCAACATCATATATTCATTTGATGTACATTAGTATAGTATTGTACTTCGTGGAATACTCGGCGAAGTAAAATAATAACGTCCAAGTCAATTATTTTCACTTCAAAATTAAAATAATGTCTAATACCATTTTCAGAGTAAATATGTTATGAATTGGCTCCCTTAGGGTAGAAATTAGAATTGTCTCCCCTCGGTATGTCAAAAAGTTGTTTCAATGACTAAAAATATCCTTTCTTATCAGTCTTCAGCGGTGCTTAAGGATTTTATTCTCTGGATATGCGTAATAGTGGCGTTATTATTTTATATTTTTTTCTTTTGTTTTTATGAAATTACAAATAGAAAATGCTCTTTCATTCAATGTACTTGCTGGGAATATTTCTAATTAACATTGTATAATCTGTCATTTTTTCAGTTATTTTTTGGATTTTGTCTAAATATGTATGTACGTACATATCAAGGTGTATTTAACTAGGTGACAGCATTAGGAAAACAATTACAACAATACCACAACAACAGGCATTTTTGTTTGTGTAGTTTCATTGCGTATATCAAAAACCTAACCTATAAAACAAAGAAAACTGATACAGAAAAATAGTAAAAGTATTTTGTATGTATTTTGACATTCGCAAGGAATAGTCAGCTGCTTTAATTTTGTCACCTGGTTATATACGCCTTGGTACATATGTAGTATTTGAAACATTTTACTTTGCTTTTTGAATTTTGCATATGTTCAATTGTATTTCTCAATTCATTTTCCAAATGTTTGTTCGAGTCTTCAGAGTTGAGCTCTTTATCGGCATCTTAAGGCAGGTCCCCTCGTTATGGAATAGGCGTTCATCTAACTAAGACGCGAATTTATTTGTTTCATTTATGGACGAGTATTCAATAAAATTCTCACTTTTATGGAAGTTTCCAAGTGAGATACAGTATTAAAGCATTCAAAACTTTTAGACGACGTTAATTTATCCATTTTCGGTCTGCGATGGATGTGAAAATTATAAAATTCCATTGCGTACCACAAGGCCAATTTAATTTGCCCCTGCTACCATCTTATAAAATGATCAACTAACTAAAAGTAATTGTAGTTTGAAGATCCATCTGTAATTGCGCATGTCTATCAAAATTGGTCATTTACAGACGATTTATAATTTTCGCATTCATACTTACTTTTTTAGATTCATCTGACAACCTATAATAATAGATCACAACAGTATTAACAATTGTATTTAAGTTAATTAAAAATTTAATTTTTTAAGAATATATACATATGTAGGTAAAAATACTTCTTTTTCAAACACTATGTTCTTGGCGCCATAAATATTGTTTTTCAAAACAGCTGATGTCAGGTGCTTTTCCAGTTGATAATAGAACATACTATAATTGAAAATTTTTACATTGTAAATGTAGGCTGACATTTACAGAAGACAATTTTGTTAGCTTTTACACGCCATGTATGCATTTTACAGTGGGAAATTTGACAAGCACAATGTAAAATATATAGTGTATAGAAGTACATACATACCTTAATTAAACTAATTTTATTGGAAAAATATTCAAATCGAAAAGCCGGGTTTTTAACTATGAAAAAATTGGATTATTCGACATTCGAAAAATTAACATTTGAAAAAACCGTATTGTAAACAAATAACGGTTAAAAAACGGAGTCATTCCATTCGGCACAAAATATGAATAGAATAATGGTAAAGTAAGAAAACAAAAACAATTGGTTGATTATTGAGTTCTTGTTACAACTTTGATATTGTTTAAACTTTTCATTTGCAATTATTAAATTTATATTAATCGAGATTGCCTCGATATCTTTTTTCAAAGATTTAAAAAACTTTTGTTTTTATAGACTAGCTAAAAACCCTAAACAAACAAAAGTTTTTTTAAATCTTTTCATTTGCTTTAATGAAAGTTAAATATAATATCTCCAGTTGTTCTAAGAAATATTTGGGTAAAGTTCCCTGATGATCTGCATTAGCAACAGTGAAATGCGCATAGGAACAAGCTATACCCCTCAATAATCAATTTCAATTTGTTTTTAACAAAATTATTAATGTTTTACTAAATATGTAAAATATTAATTTTGGGAAAAATTTCTAATAAAATTTAAAATACTAAAATTAGGTTTTGAATGAATTCATCGAATATAAGCAATTGTTAATGCGTTCATTCGAATAAGTTGTCACGAAACGCATGTTTCACGATTATGATGACAACTTACAAAAAAAATTGGTATCAAGTTTTTAAATTCAATAGGAATCTCTCAAACTTAAAAAATCTAGAAAAAAAATTGAAAAAGCGGTGAAAATTTGATGACAAATTGCAAAAAGCCATTAAAAACTTATTCAAAATCACTAAACATTGTGTGAAATGCCAAAAAGTAGGAAAAATCACGCAAATTGGCAAAAAAATCTTACAAACATTGGAAAACTCGCAGTGTCTAATAATGATTAAAAATATGTAGATGAAGTTAATAAGAGACATAAAATCGCTTTACCACAAAAATTTGGTTGAATAGCAAAAGGCGTAAGGAACGTTATAAGTTCGAAGAAGAACGGAAAAGTTACAAAATTTCTCAAAAACTGGTAGGTATATATCGGGGATATCGCAACATTACATATCGACTAAAAATTTCTACATATGTACATATGTATATAAAAAACTACAAAATTTTTTAAAACTTGCATAATTATAAACAAGCCGTTAAATTTATTGCAAACAGCTCAAAGTCTGTGGAATTTCATGTTCTGGATAACACGAAAATTTTGGTCGATTTTGGAAAAATTATAAAAAAAAGTTCAAACAAGACCTTATATGGATTTAGTATCATTGAGAGAATGACGTAGATGCAGAGTAGAACTTTTTTTGGTACAGCTGAGTGCGCAATCTTGTTTTCTTAAATCATGGCTAACAGATATAAAATTAAAACCAAATAAAAGCTTTCAAGGTTGGCTATAAAAATATTTACATGCGTAAGCACCACTACATTGGTTATTTCTTCAGATAACAATGTTTTTATGTAAAAAGTCAGGTAACCAATTTTTGAAACTAAATTTATCTTGCAATGGAATAATAAAAAATGTATACCAGTAGGAATATATTTTAGACCACATTTTATTGAAACTTATGTACATATGTTTAATATTGCAAAAATTATGATCAATTAAAAATTTTAGTTCTAGTAACTCTTTAATGATTAAACAGAACAAGCTGCAACTTCAGGCTGAACAATATTTTCCATACAGTTCAAGGCGTATATAACCAGGTGACAGCATTACAGCAGCTGACTATTCCTTGCGAATGTCAAAATACATACAAAATACTTTTACTTTTTTTCTGTATCTGTTTTCTTTGTTTTATCGGTTAGGTTTTTGACATAGGCAATGAAACTACACAAGCAAAAATGCCTGTTGTTCTTGTATTGTTGTAATTGTTTTCCTAATGCTGTCACCTAGTTAAATACACCTTGATACAGTTTTACATAAAATTCTGCCAGAGAATGTGGTCATGAAATAGAATCTATTTTATTTTAACAGCGTTTTTCTTATACTCTCAATTTTAGACACTCATTCTCTCAACAATGTTCCGTGTTTTCATGAAATCTCATAAATTTTTCGTACGAAAAATGCAAACAAAGGAAAATCAAACAAGAATAAGAGAGAATTTGAAGTTACTGCCGTCGATTTTATTATGGGCCACCAGCGTTTGTTCCTGAAGTTGCAGATTTGTTCTGTTTCAGCATATAATCAAGACAGAGAGAGAGAGAGAGAGAGCGGTAAAAAACAGCATAATTTTTAAATTTTAAGCTATTGTATAGCTTTTGCCACGGACTTTGAGCGCGGCAACCGAATCAAGAAATTTCGTAACGAAAAAACCTAACACTAAGTTTGTTTCTTAAGTCTTATGTTTTTTTTCAATCACGTGAGCGTGCATTAATTTAAGTATAAAACAAATGAGCGTGAGTAAGTGTGAATGAAAATACTACGCTAAAAATTTACTAATGGGCGCACAATCACGTTCATAATTCGTAATCTTAATTTGTAGGTTTTTAAACGATATTAACTTCTCATTTATTCAATAAAAGAAAAAAATTTGTTTTCTTATCGGTCACCACGTTCAAAAAGTGTAACTTGAATAAATATCAAAGAAAAAACTTGAACTAATGTCAAAGAAAAAATAATACTGCATAAATAAATATATAAATAAATAATTATAATTGCATAATTTGATAAAAATGCTATGCAATAGCTTTTCCGCGACAGTCCCCGAGTGCCACACATTTTTTTTAATTTTCAATAGTGTTAGTATTCTTGACTTAAGCTCTAGTCTGAAATTAATCGGAAAATATTTAGCCTATTATGCTAAATACGTAATGGAATTCGGTTTATTTTCTGCTGTTTCCTATTTTTATACCCTTCACCAAAAAATTTGGAAAGAGGGATATAGGTTTATCATTCCGTATGTAATTTCTTCATTATTCATTTAAGACCCCACAAAGTATATATATATTGGATACTTATAGATAGAGAAGTCGAATGAGCGTTGTCCGTCTGTCCGTCTGCTACATTTTGGTGTAATTAGAATTAAGGCCTTAGACAACATAGACATAATTTTTTAAGCTAGAAAAAAAACATCCTTCAGAACGCTGGAGTCACTCGCTGAACCCATTCGTCCAGTCAAGCGCACGAGGCCTCAGACGAATACAAAATAATTTGCATCGAAATGCACATGTAACTACATCAAATAGTGATGAAAATTGTCCATGCTGTAACAAGCGTCATTTTTTATATAAATGCTTCAAATTCATTTCTATGCCGTAAAATGAAAAAATGCGAATTTATTAAAACAAAAAACATATATTATAATTGCTTAAATATTGGTCATTTCTAATGAGATTGTCGTTCAGTGTCTCGTTGTCAAAGAAGTCAACAAAAAGATCATACCACAGTTCATAGTGAATTCTCATCTGACGTGCCTATTGGACAATCATCGTCGAATATTGCAAACACAGTACACAGTTTTGATAATATTGCAGGAAATTGTAGTGCACTTGCTAAGCCCCAAGTTTTATTAGCCACAATGCGAGTAATGGTTGAAGTCTCCAATACTATATTTTATCTTAGAGCAATATTAGACAAACTCTAATCACAGATAATGCTTATCAAATTTTGAAATATATAGCCCTTGTTATACCGTCTATAACACTATAACAACCAATACCAAATAACAAAAATAAACTACCAAGTATTGATAAGTTTCAACTAGCTGACCCAGAATTTTTACATCCTGGAGAAATAGATTTATTGCTAGGTGGTGTTGTCTTTGGTGACATTATTTTACCTGAACAAAAGAAATTTGAAACAGTATATTTTTACAAAACACCCATTTTGGATGGATCGTTTCTGAACCAACGACAAAATTTGATTGCAGTAATATAATTAATGTTAATATTTGTTCACTAGATGCGAAATTAAAAGCCTTCTGGCTGCAGGAAGAATTTGTAGAAAAAAGAACGTGGACAAAGGAGGAAGAACTTTGTGAAAAATACTTTAAGGAAACAACCACCCGTGATAGCAGCGGTCGTCATACTGTTGCTTTGCCGTTTAAAAAGATTATTAGAAGCGATTCAATCCCAACATTTAGTATGACCGACTATATCAAGGTTTATACATATAGAATCGAAATGTTAACGGAATTCTGAATTTGGTGCGGCATATTACAACTTCATGAGCGAGTACGAAAAATCAAACCACATGAAAAAGGCAGGTGTTTACCCGAAAGATTTAAAAAGAAACTGTTACCACATCATGGTGTTTGGAATAGTTCCACAACAAAATTGAGTTGTTTTTGATGGAAGTAGTAAAAACCGCACACTGTACTCCTTGAACATAGAACTCACTGCAGGGCCACCCCTTCAAAAAGATTTGCGTACTATAATTATACGATTTAAGGTAGATCAGATTTAGAGAAAATGTTCCGCCAAATTAATGTCATAAGCGATCATCAGAAATACCAACAAATACTTTGGCGAAACAATACCAACAATGACATAAACATCTACAAATTGACAACAGTCACTTACGGGACCACTCCTGCCCCTCTTCTCACCATGCGTGTACTCCGCCAATTAGCAGAAGACGAAAAATTAAGATACAAGTGAAGTTCTCATCTCAGATACGTACGTTGATGATGTAATCTCTGGTGCTGATAATTACCACGAAGCAATTAATTTACAACAACAACTGTGTAATATGTTAAGTGAAGGTGGATTTACGCTCCAAAAATGGACCTCAAATAGTAAAGAGCTAATAAATAACATACCTTTTGAGCTCAGAGAAAATAAAGATTTTTATAAGATAGATAAAAACGACAGCGTTAAAGCTCTTGGTTTGAAATGGAATGTTAACACGGATTCCTTTTTTTAAATATATTTTGAAAAAAATAATGGTGTAACCAAGAGGAGTATACTCTCTGATGCTTCAAAATTATACGATCCATTAGGATGACTGTCTCCAACAACTATAGAGGCAAAAATAATGTTTCAAAGGCTATTGTTGTTAGGAGTCGACTGGAATGATTCACTTCCTGAATATTTTGTGACAGAGTGGTTAAAATACATTGAAGCCTTGAAAGATTTGGTAGTAATAAAAATACCTAGATGGATCCGATTGTGTAAAACTAAGAGCATTGAATTACATGGATTTAGTGATGCATCTACGGCAGCCTTTGCTGCAGTTGCTTATGCGAAGATCATGGATGATAACGGCAATTCATTTATTAATCTCCTACAAGCAGAAACAACGGTAATTTCAATTAAAAGACTATCAGTACCAAGGCTCGAATTATGCGGTGCAACACTTTTAGCTAAATTAGTAAAAAATACAATTAATATTTGAACATAAGATTGATAATATTACGTATTGGACTGACAATACAACCGTTCTGTGCTGGATACGAGGGCAGTCTTCAAAATGGACAGTTTATGTTGGGAATAGAGTGGCTGAGATCCAACTAGAGGGATTTCCAGCAGTGAACTTATTAACTACGAGCAATGGTGGAAAGGTCCACAATGGCTCAAAGAAAATGAACTATGATACCACAGAAGAAATATCCAATTCATACATTACAAAAATAGCGACACAAAATACTATTATATATTTCAACTTTATTCTTCTTTAAGAAAACTTATTAGAATAACAGCTCTCCTACTAAGATATCGACACAATATTATGACTCAAAACCAATGCAAACAAGATCAAGCAACAAGTATATGTAATATGCCTGGTTTTGTAACAGCAACTGAATTGAGACATTCCTTTGAAAAACTCGTTACATTATCCCAAATTGCAGATTTTTCAGAGGAAATCAAGAATTACAAAAATACTGAAGATTATCAGTTAATAACCGTCTAGCACGATTTTGCCCATTTATAGACTCTGACAATATATTAAGAGTTGGTGGCCGATTACAAAATTCTCATTTGAACTACTCCTCAAAGCAGCCTATTTTACTTTAAAAACAAAACCTATTGTCGACTCTTACATTTACAGATGCTCACATAAAAACTTTACATTGTGCTCTTCTGCAAATGCAATCATACGTGGCTAGAAAATTTTAGATTCTCTATGGTCGAAATATATCGAAACAAGTCATACGTTGTTGTAACAAGTGTTTTAAATACAACGCTAAGGCATCTCAGCAAATGATGGGTAATCTTCCCAGTGTTCGTTTAACACCCTCACGTCCTTTTAAACATAGTGGCGCCGATTATGCTGGCCCTATAACTATCAAGCAATCAACTTCCAGAAATTCAGTTACAACTAAGGGCTACATATGCTTGTTTATTTGCTTGGCAACTAAAGTTTTGCATTTAGAAGCAGTTACAAGCCTTTCTACTGATTCGTTTATGGCAGCGTTCAAAAGATTTATCTCCCGTCGCGGTATGTGTACAGACTTGTACTCTGATTGCGGTACAAACTTCATTGGCGCATGTAAGGAACTACAAATTCTTTATAACCGTAGCAAGTCTTCATTACTAAACCAGTTGTTGAGAAACGTAGCCACAGAGGGAACACAGTGGCATTTCATACTACCTTTAACACCAAATTTCGGCGTTAAGTCAACAAAGTATCATCTTAAACTTTTATTGGACAGCAAAGTGGTAACATATGAAGAATTGAGCACTCTTTTAATGCAAATCGAGAGCTGCTTAAGGTCATGGCCATTGTGTTCATTAAATAATGATTCAGCAGACGCAAATGCGTTGACCCCATCACATTTTCTCACTGGAGAAGCTACAACCTGTTTGCCTGATGAAGATCTTATGGACTGTAATATTGATCGGCAAACAAGATGGAAAGCTATTGAAAAATTAAAGCAACACTTTTGGCAACGTTGGCGAAATGAATGGTTATGTCGTTTACAGTCACGACCTAAATGGTTTAAACCAACAAAAAATGCTAAAGTAGGAGATCTGGTCCTAATCATTGATGAACGTTGCCCACCTGGAATGTGGCCATTAGCTCGAGTTAAAGAAGTACATCCTGGTTCCGACAATATCGTTCGAGTAGTAACACATCAATCACGTGATAAAATCTTTAAGAGTCCAGTATCGAAAATAGCATTTCTACCTACAGATGAAGATTTTGAGAAGCTCCGAAGAAGTTCTGAATAAAATAACAGATGTTCTTTGCGGGCGAAAATGTTAAAGAATCTGATAAATAATGTTTAAAATCCCTTTCTAAATTTCCTACTGGAGTTTACTTATATTAAAACACTTATCTCAAAGCAAAACCATATTTTCTCACCCGCTCTGATATACTTATTAATTATGATCAATATAATACTGTAATAGAGATATGCATGCATGTCGTAATTAAGTTTATGTGATCTTACTTTATCTACTCTCATCGATTTTACTCTCATTGTATTGTATGTTATTGATTATGATATGTTTAATATTCTTTTTGCTTAATGCAGTTTTGTAACGGATTGTTTATATTTGCGTATTAATACATAATTTTGTTAATATAAGATTATTAACTAATAAACACCGAGTGAAAACGAGGCAAATACTGCTATCATCTGTAAAAGAATAGGTAGGATTTGAAATTTGACATCGAAGTTGTAGCATACAACTTACGAGGTTGGAAAAAAAAGATGACATGTGTTCAGTTTTCGTCAGCCCATGCACGTATTGTTACCGGCTGGTGCTCGTCGGCTACTGGGATGGGTCTCACGGGCTGCTTAAAATGAACTGTAATGGGAGTCTTGCACAGATTTTTATTTTAATCGTTACGTGCTTCTAGAATGGGGTACGTTCGAGAACCAAAAAAAAAGGAAGCGAAATATACCGTTGGCTAACTGGAATGGAATTTGACTGGTTTTGGTATGTGCTGATGGTAGACATACTTCCCCTCCCAACCATGATCATGCAGATACAGGCAGTATAGTTGAACATGATCCCACTGAAATTAACCTTACCCTAGCCTTCGCCCAGAAATCAAAACAAAATTATTTACAAATTCATTTTAATTTCATTATATAAAAAAAAATCATTTACGACCTATGGTTACCTATTTAATTGAAATAAATAATAATTAAAAATCTAACTATATTTACTAAAAATCTTTACGAATTCTTTTTAATTATATTAAAAAAAATCTCCCGTTATCATGTACAAACTATGGTTACTTATTTAATGGAAATAAATCATAATTACAAATCTAACAATATTTACTAAAATTTTCTTGAACGTGAAATAATCTATTTATTTTGGCTTTCCCAAAATGTGAGCGCGAAAGGAAAACAAATTTAAACCAGACAAGTCAAATATTATTTAGGGGTATGCATCCCGTTCGGATACCAAGGACAACGTTATGTGTACACAAAAAAAATCAAGTTGGTCATCGCTTGCAAAAATGCATCAGCTTTGAAATGTCTAAAATTGTATGTTCCATTAAGCTTTTAATTCATTGTTGAAAATTGGTAAATTAACCTTCTTAAAATTTGATCTTTGGCCGCATGGGTAAACTTTCACAAAATTTTAGTTAAAAATTCATTACTTATTTTTTTCTTTGTGTACACATATGAAAGCAATCTAAATAATTGGGTTAGTTGGTGATTTAAAATTTAATGGCACTGGTTTCTATTTTATATGTAATTTAATTAATTTGATCACTGCACTCAATTATACAAAATGAATACAACTACTACCCTCGTAGATCACTTTCATAAGTAGCAATCGACGGGGGTTTGGCAATTATAAATGACAAATGATACCAATATTTCAAATAACTTACCATCATCAGGATCCCACGATGAAAGATCTTTCATGATGAAATAGGTGATGAGGTCTAGTATGTTGTTGTTGTCTAGGAAATTCCGGTTAAATTCTACTTTCGGTTCGTAAGTGTGACGTATGTCATCTTTTCAATACTTAAAATATTAAACGACCATTTACTCTTTTACGCTTTCGTTGTCACTTAGTGGAGTTGGTTTTATTAACCACATCAATTAATTCATATTTATTTTCCTACCCCGCACACACTTTAGATTGAAAAAACGTTTTCGTATACAAAACTATAACTAAATAAAAATTCTGGTACACTCTTCAAATTTTAGGCAAACTGTTACATGATTTTTAGACCATTGTGTCTTTAGGCAAACATTTCTTGTTTTTAAGTTTTTAGAAAAATTTTACTTTTCGATTCGAATTTGGCACAAACCGTTCTGTGGTAAAAACTGTGATTCAGAGCAAAACTGTGATATTAGGATAAATAAGACATTAGCAAAATTATAGGTTTTAATTTTAGGCACAATTCATAATAATTTTTAGCTTGTATGGGACAATTTAATAAATTTTCTGCAATACGTTGTTTTCTTCCACGTTTCTTCAATTATTTATTTTTCGGGTTGGACACTATAAATAATAAAACTTTGCTGCCGGGCAGATACTGTGTTTTTTCGGTTTAGGTCGACAACGATGGCTTCTATTTGGTTGATTTGTGCTGATGTTTCACTTGGCTTATTCTGCCCTCCGGCTTACAAGAATTTCTTCTTTTCTGCCTAACTCTTATTTCAATGAGATCGGTGGAAGATTTTCCACCTGAAACTCTCACCCTGTGGGTAGGCAACAAGCCCAAGTGATCGAGTACGGGAGCCACCTAAGAGAAAACATAATAAAAGACTATTGTAGCAACAGGCGCAATTCGTTATCATCCACGTAACTTACCCTGCAACGATTTAACAATAATTTGCTTAACGCATCTGATCCAACATTAATTTTTAATTTTTTTAAGTTTTTTTGTTATTTTCCTATTCTGTTGTTTTTTATTGTCCCAACTGTCCTACGGTCAATTTTATGAAGCAGATCTCTTGTATGGAGTTCTACGAATGTTTAGACTGAAAATAATTGAAGTCATCCATTAACGACTAAAATATGGGCAAAAAAATGGTATTCGAAATAATTTTACTTTTAAAAGTTTTAAAATTTTTTTGAAAAAGTTGCGTTGGGATTCAATCGAACAACCTACTGATTGGTACTCACAAGCGCTTCTTTTACACCACAGAGCAGTTGTATTTTTCATAGTAGTTTACGCGTTTAAGTACTATTATGTACTTATTTATTATAAAATACTAAAACTTCAAATTCTTGATGGAAATTGGTGTGGTTGTTGTAAATTGGCCCTTTTTGTCACACATCCATCCATACTGAAATGCGTTCATGGGCACATGTACACATTGTGTGTATACATGTATGTGCATATATAAACAGTCGTAAAGTAAAGATTTGTTGTTTTGTTTTTGTTTGTTTCTTTAAACTTATTTTTAACGTTTATTAGTATAATATTACAGTATTTTTTATCGTTTACAATTTCTTTTCGTATATAAATAACCATAATTATTTTTTATATTATTTAAATTAAAGAAATGTAATGGATCGTCAAGACACTATGTACGATTAAATATACAAAATCAATGAAATTGAATTTTAGTTTTGTTTCAAAAATGTATTAATATTCGATTTTTTATGACTATTTGTGATTTCAGAAGAAAAGTAAAATTGATGCTTATATCCTGTTTTATACTTGTGTAATTTCAATTATTTTCTATGTTCAGGTGCAGAGCGTACCTGCAGTATATCAACCCGGTATTATTATTGTATTTGTACAATGTGATAAAAAATCTTTTGACAATTAAAATGTTGTTTGGATACTTAGTAACACATAACAAAGCAAAAAATCTCTTCCCGGCTAGAATGTGATAAGAAATGTTTCTTTCATTCTGTAAAATCAGTGAGTTAATCTTCAAAAGCACTAATTGAAGTGCTTTTTGACTTTTGATATAAGAATTTAATTTGATATCAAGCTCCAAAATGTAATTAGCAAAGAAACTAAAAAATTTAAAACCCCGCGAAAATAGTGTATATTCTAAAGTTGCAACTGTAATATTGAAAATTATTCCCAAAATTTATTAAAAAAATCATATAATTGGCAATCGGCAGCCAAAAATCTTGAAAAATCTCTATTATGCCAAAAGTTCTTAAAAATATGCGAAAATTTTAAATGCATTTGTATTTTGAATAAAAGTATTGCAAATACCTACTTTCCACAATTTTATATTTAGCTTCTAGATTGCATTATCCAACTGAATAATTTAATGTGGCCTTAATTAAAATGTATTCTAAGAATAGTTCGCAATTTATCAAATATTTTTCAAAAAATCAGTTCCTATCATATACATATGTACATATGAAATTTGGATTTTAGATTGGAGTGTGTTTGAGAAAAATTTTCAAAATATTTGTAGTTCGCGAGCTGTACCTCGTCTAAAAAAATAGTACATGCATACATATTTGTATTTTATTTTTTGCATATTTTCTTATTTTCCCCAATTCAACATAAGTATATAAAATGATAAGTTAAGATCTTAGGAGATAAAAAATTGATTTCTTCATATTCATATAAAATTAACTGGTCTTACATTCATTAAAAATACCTAAGAAATCATAGTTTTGCGGAATATCGCATTGCCGATAGCACGCACTATAAGCCGAATTATTGGTTGGATTTGAGAAAGCTTTCTGTTTGCGATTTGATAGTAATTTTTCATATTTATTTCTCTGTCTTACACAGTAAACGCAGAAGAAGATTTAAATAAAAAATGTTTTTAATTAAATCCATCTGTTTTCTTAGCAGGCTGAATATAAATGACAGAATTCGTATTTTTTAAATCAATTGCGGTTGAAATTCGATTGTGTTTCTATATCAGATAACTATCAGAATACCACTAGTTTACATACATACGTACATCATACGAGTTTCAAAGAAAAAATTAAATCTAAATAATGAATTAGAATATGTTGTTATATTTTATAATTTAAAATTTTTTCTTACACCGTCAATTTATTTTTATTTTGGCATTATTATTATATTATATCAAATAAAAACGTCGACAACTTACTAAATTCATTATATAATTATTTTATCACTGTACAAAATCCTATCTGATAACATATTGGATATTTTTGAAAAATAAACCTTTTATCGTTCATAAAATTGGAAAAAACGCAAAAATTATTAAAAAATATTATAAATGAGATTGTGCTGGTTTTTTAAATAAATTGTGGAACAAACTTTTTCAAATAAAAAGTAAAAGTAAAAAAAAACATCTAAAATGTATCGAAAATTCTAAAAAACAATATATCATTGTGTCGTGTTCAGGATTCGAAACCGTGCCACCGGGTAGGTTACGGTTTCAAATCCTGACCAACCATTTATTAATTTTTTTTAAAGTTTTGATACGTTTTAGTTATTTTTATTACTTTTACTTTTTATTTGAAAAAGTTCGTTTTTTTAGGAATTTTTGATAGCTTTAAATTATTTTCAATATGAAGATTATATTAGAACATTTTATTCATTAGACTAGCATATTTATGCAATAGGTGTCGATATTTTTTATCTATTTTGGGAGAATTTCTTCATTATTAAACCTTTTCTTACGTTTCAAATCATTTCTTTGTTTAGTCGAAGACCACTGGCTTATTGATAAAGACGTTGAAACACTTCTTAGATGTGTGAAAAAATATATAAGTGCTAATAAGGGGATGTTAGTATTTTTATAATGCACTCTAGGCAAGAAAGTGTAACAAATTTGTTACGAAATTCATAATTTATGGCTGACTTCATAAACGCAGTTTGCAAAGCAACACTAGAATGCCTTGTAAACTCATGCTTTCAGTGTTGCTTTGCCAGCTGTGTTTATGAAATCAGCCTATACTATGAAATAGAGATTAGAACAAATAATGCGTGATCGTGATTAATTTTTTATTTCCATCACGTGAGGCTGCGTCCGTGATACGGTGAGTGGTAATTTGTTTTTGGCTTCAATGTAATTTTTTCCATTTAAGTTATTTTTTTTTTTAAATTTTGTTTCGTATTTCGTGGGCGTGAATTTTCGTGATTGTGACTTCTTTCGTCACTCCATACTATGGTGAAGGGTATATAAGATTCGGCACAGCCGAGTATCTCTTATTTGTTTCTATTGGAATTGTTCCCTGGGTAGATTCTTGTTTACGTTGGATAAGTTGTTGCAAAATTTTATGAAATATTGTATATTCTATATATGTATGTATGTACATACATACATCCATGCATAAAGGTATATCTACACGCATACACGTGTATATGCATATACAGATATGTATGTACATACAAACTTATATATTTATTTACCTGCAGAATTGAAAGCTTTTTTGAGAATTTGTTAATTTCATGAATTAAATAAAAACAACAAATAAAGTAAAATTGATATTAAATTCCTAAGTATATGTAGTTGCATGTGATTTTTAAAATCACAATATAGTAGATAGGCGCGTACACAGATGTACCTACATACATCCATACATATGTACATTCATATTGATGTATATATGTACATATATATACATATGTATGTATGTTTGCGCTTTACTAAGAGACGGGATAGTAGGTATTCATGTATATGCATATGTAAAGATAAATATGTATACTTACGTACATAAATATAAAGAATTTAGTTTAGTTTAGTGCAACACCGTCATATGTACATATATAAATAAAATCAGAATGTAATCATGATACATACTTACATACATATTAGCTGCGTTAGAGTACTTTTGCAGTAAAATGCAGTAAATGAGTAATTACTGAGTAAACGGAAAAATTTACTCTCAAAAATAGCTGTTAGCCAAAAAAGTACGCGAACGAAAAAATTGCAAAAATTAGTAAGATTAAGGAAACAGGTGATTGCAAATCAATATAGTGTTGAAATATGTACTATATTTACACTTTGGACTACTCAACTATTTTTCTTGTTGGTACTCCATGCAATATTTACTATAACTCGAATAATTTAGGAAAATATAAAACTAATATTTTCTATAATTGTTTCCATGTGTTTATTTTCATTTTATTTGTTTTTCCTAATAAATAAATAAATTTATTCAAAAGTATGTGATTATTTTTTTTTGCTATTGACTATCTTAAAAGCAAGTGCATTACTAAGTAGCCACTTACTTACATAGTATTTTCACAACTCTAAAGAAATAACAAAATAACAACGAAAATGGCTGTAAATGGTTTCTACAACATGTATGTATATCCTTTTAAAAGGGATATGCAACATGTTAAACGAAGGAATAGTTTAAAAATCATTGTTTACTTATTACTTTTTATTATTTCGTCTCAGTTTTTCTTTTTTTAAATATTTTTTCACAAGTTGTATACTTTTTAATTTTTTACTTTTGTTTGTTTACTTTTGAATCATATGTTTTTCTGTTTTACTAAATTTTACTACAAGAAATTTCAGCAGTAAAAATGTGTAAATTCTCAGTCATGAACTGTCCTTTAAGCTAAGTACTCTGTTCATCATTTCGTGCGAACTGCTGTCAAAAGTCCATATAAAAAAAATTCATGCGAAATAATTGCAAAAAAAAATGGCCGAAGTTGTACTCTGTTCAAATTGTGAAAACATACGAAATGTTTCTGGCAGCATGATTTTTTCAAATACAACATGTTTCTGGCAACATATTTTCCAACTGCGAAATAATGTAAGCACCACTTATTTCGTGCGGAATTGCAAACAACAGATGCTCAGCTTTTAATTAGCATTGAATTTGTTGCGCACAATTAACTAAAATAAAGGAAAATAGTGTGAAAATAACATAAAATGAAGGTATGGGATTGAATGAGAACGTGTGTCTTCAAAGCAGCACAAGCTCTTAAAATTATTTTGTTCTCCATTTGTTTTCACACATGGTTTTTGTTTACATAAGAAAAACAATGGTGCTTACTTCAAGGCAATAAAACCGATAAATTTGTTGTAAATCTTGGTATTGTCACCACTGATCAGTTGTCAAAATTTTCAAACGAAATAATCAATGTTGTCAACATTTTTCGTAAATTCAAACAGAGTAATAAGCTTAAATGAAAACACAAAGCGTAAAGCTAAGTACTCTGTTTGAATTTGCGAAAAATGTTGAGCAACATTGATTATTTCGTTTTAAAATTTTGACAATTAGCCAGTGGTGACAACACTACGATTTAGAAGAAATTTATCGTTTTTATTGCCTTGAAGTAAGCAACATTGTTTTTCTTATGTAAACAAAAACCATGTGTGAAAACAAATGGAGAACAAAATAATTTTAAGAGCTTGTGCTGCTTTGAAGACACACGTTCTCATTCAATCCCATACCTTCATTTTATGTTATTTTCACACTATTTTCCTTTATTTTAGTTAATTGTGCGCAACAAATTCAATGCTAATTAAAAGCTGAGCATCTGTTTGCAATTCCGCACGAAATAAGTGGTGCTTACATTATTTCGCAGTTGGAAAATATGTTGCCAGAAACATGTTGTATTTGAAAAAATCATGCTGCCAAAACATTTCGTATGTTTTCACAATTTGAACAGAGTACAACTTCGGCCATTTTTTTTGCAATTATTTCGCATGAATTTTTTTTATATGGACTTTTGACAGCAGTTCGCACGAACAAAAATTCGACACAAGTTTTTAATTTTCATCAAAACATAAAATTCATAAGTAGAGCATTTGTACTTTGAAATGTAAACATAAGTATATGAAGTGGAGATGGGCACCGCTCACGTGATTAGCGGTTGGGATATTAGTTTAGTGGGATATAAGTAGGCTTGCCAGATCTAATTTGTCAAAAAGCTTGACATTGACCAAAAAAAAACTTGATTTTGAAAAAAAAAACTTGACAAGTAAAAACACTCATACTAAATATATAAAAGAGATTTTTAGTTTTTAAAGAACTTCTGGATAATTATTATTGGGAAAATAGGAATTAAATTTTAACTTTTACTCGTAAAAACAATTTTGCTGAGAGTTTTTAGCTAGTCTATAATAAATAAATAATAATTTCCATAAATAACTTGACAATTCTTCAAACACATAAGTTTTATTAAAAAAAACAATGAAAAGCCGCCTGTATTATTCCACCATGGGTATATCAAGTCGGCTAAGCTGGCTAAGTTCACGACTTGCTTCTCTGGTTCAATGTTCTCAATTTACTAGTGTTGAGTAATGGGGTAAATATCAGTGTTGGCACTTTTATAATAATTGTACAGAAAGTTATAGTTATAGTTATTTTTTAAACTATAATTGCACAAAAAAAAATATATATCATATTAGTCCTTAGTTCTATTGATAGTAAAAATATGGGCTTTAGATTTGTTTTTTAGAAATATACACATACTTTTTTTAAGTATTATTACATAGCTAGAATAAATTTGAGAAAAAAAGTTAACTTACAAAAAAGCTTGACAAATCACTTTTTCACTTGACACTTGACGCGCATTAAAAAACTTGACAATCAGGCCAAATCAGGCCCTTCTGGCAACCCTAGATATAAGTGTACTTTCGAATGGCTTAAGTTATAATTTTTTAGCAGGTATTTGTTGCGAAATAATTGATCATAAAATTTTGTTCCGTGTGCTACAAAAAACGGAAGTAACTTTGAAAGTTAAAATGTGTTCGTAATTTTTTACGAATTTTGCCTAATAAAGTACACAAAATATAGTTCCTAAACGAAAGATTTATATAAGAGAATTTTGTCGTTTTTTGTCAGAAGACATGAACACTTTGTGACGTACCCTACGTGAGTCACATTACATTTTTTCTGTTATATATTATACCTAATTTCAATGTTTCGAAAATATTAAACACACAATTTTTTTGCTAAAATTGAAGTGAATTCAATGCATAAAAATATGGCTTTCGATCGGCCCTTCTTCATTAACATTGATATGAATACCTAGAAAGTGTTAATATCTGGTATGAAATTAGAAGATCTTAGGTAGGGTAGGATTTGATAATAACATGTGCATTAATAATCGGTGAAATACATTTATTTTATTTATTAAATTATATATTCAGTCTAATTTTCGTTAGTAAAAATATATAAAAAATAAGTTGGATCACTTTCAAAAAATTTTGTTTGGTGGACTGTGTCTGGGGCTTACCCATCTATCAAAGTTGCAAAATTGTATTTCAAAACTAACAAATTGTTTCAGAAAAGTATATTTCTCAGTTAAACATAATTTTTCTCTTTTATTGCAGAATTTTCTAATTATATATTAGATTTTTCTATTTGCATTCAGAAATTTTAATGCATAAATACTTATAGGTTGTGTTTTTTTCGTGAGCGTGAGTTTTCGTGATTGTTACTAACTTTTTTTCCACTCACGTAAGCGTGAGTGAACTGTTTAACTTTTCACGCGTCACAAGCGTTACAAACTTTTGTTTTGCAACTTGCTGTATGAAAATACTCTTTTTGAATTTTTTTGAGAGACGCGTAGGGCGCAAGACGGGTAGAACGCGTGGTGTGGACTTTCAGCTTAAAAGTTTGTATTAGAGATGAAAAAAATTAAAACTATTTGACGATAACGATTAAATGGACAAAAAATTAAATAAAAGAGAAGCTACACTATGCCCGCTACCATTTGTTTTTAAGTAACCTACACCAAAATTAAAGGCTCACACTACTGCAGTTTCATAGATATAGGATAATTAATAATTTTCTATAAACAAGGATACCCTTCTTCCCGCTTCTTGACCACCACGTTTACGCACACTATTTTCAAAGTAAATTACACAAAATTTGCATTTATACAGATATATGTACATATGTTCCTAGCATAATAAATAATGTTCTCTCCGCTACTAGTCCACCAGCCATGCCTAAGCACATTATTTTCAATGTAACCAACACCAAATTTAAAGGTTCCTATCCTAGTTCTCCCACGAGTGGAATTATTGAATTGGAAAAGTTTAATCATAATCGGATAGACGAAAATACAAACAGACAAATATTAATTTTTACCCGTCTTCTTAAAATAATTCGCTATAGAGAAATTTGACTGCAGCTATTAGACTGCCAAAAGGATTAAATTTGGTTTGTATATATTAAAATATGTACTATATTTCAATATGTACTATATTTCAATATTTACTATATTTCAATATGTACCATATTTTTAAACATGAGCCCAAAATGTACATATATATGTACATACATAAAAAAATTTGCAATTGTTGCAACAAAAAACTTCTAAAAACTCGCGAAAAATGCATTAGCAAGTATTATTTATACATAGTTGACTTTATGTTCAAAAAACACTTTTGATTTCAATTTCTATTTTGATTTATTTTTAATTAAGTACGTATGTATGTACATACATTCATAAATAACTATGTACATATCTTTGACTTAATATAGAAAGGACGTATCTTGATTTTTTTCTAAATTGCGATTCTAAGCTTTTCTTGTCTATTTGGAATTGTAATGTCAGAAAAGATTAAAAACGGCGCTTAGTAAAAAAATCGAGATACGTCATTTCTATATTAAGCCAACGATATGTATGTATTTGTCGATTATTTTGCATAATTTTAAATGAAACCCGCGCAAATTTCACGATAATATTTGCGTTTGGGCATTACACGAGTACTTTGTTTCTTTGCTCTTCTTTTTCTTTCTAAACATTTTATTAATTGTGTGTTCATCACAACAAAATTTATAAGAGGTTTTCCAATAAGGAATAAAACAAGTTGCGTGTTAGTTATATGTACGTATGTATATACATATTTTACTAACTAAATTCTATACCGGTCGATTCGGCCCAAAATAACACAGATCAGTAAATTTTTGTGGGTGGATTGCTACCAGTAATGCCGAAAGAAACGTTCAAAAAACTCTACATATTCGAAACAGATCTCCTTTTTGTCCCTACAGTCACATATTTTATTTTATGTTCGGCATCATCATGTGTATGTACTAGAGAAGGGCACCGCTAACGTGATTAGCGTGAATCATGTTGCGACTTATTTTTATATTTTCAAAAGGACGACGGCGTGTTGCAGCCTCTGAAAATTAAGTTGTTATATTCTACCGTGTATATTCTGTCTGATTAAAATGTTTCAAACTTTAGCCAGATTTGATCCGGTAGAAGATTTTTTGACAAGAAGGCGCATTTCCAACTCGCCAGCAAAGTCAACAAAGCGCTACGAGGTCATGACTATGGATTTTTTATATTCTGAAATAGATGATATGAACTTGGATGGTATTTGGTTTCAGCAGTACGACGCACAGTGGCTGAAAATCGTTTTTCATTGGCCAAAATTCTGTAACTTTTGAACCGATCAAAATATTGAAGTAATGTTTATTTTATTGGATAGATATTTAGTTCAGCTTGACTCAGTTTAAATTTCATTAAAATTGATTAAGGACTTTTTAAGGAATTCTAGGTCAAAGTTGAACTTTTGAATTTTTTTTACTTTTAGAGTGAAATATGGGTTTATTATTTTTTTATTTATTAAAAAATTGAATATTTGGAAATTAATAATAATTATAAATATTTTTTGTAATAATGGAATTTTTTTAATGTTACACTTAAAAAAAATTTTACACTGAAAAAAATAGTAAAATCAACTGGAGATTTTGCTATTACAGAAAAATTGAAAATTTTTTGCTGACAAATTTGCAAATTTGTTTACACTCAAAGAATAGTTACACTTAAAAAAACACGTTAATAATATTATCTAAAAATATTACTATTACTACAGAAATATTTATTATTTTTTGCTGTCAAATTTGATAATTTTAAAAACATTTTAAAAATAAAAACTGCAATAAATTTTAATAGCATTTGCAACAATGGTAGGTTCTGTTTATTATTATTTTTTACTAATATTATGTTTTTCGTACTTAAATAACAATGAAAGGCAATTATAATTATTATTCATTTGACTCAAATATTGATTGCAAATATTCCATATTTTGTTCTGTGCTATTTCTGTTCTTTAGTAGTTTTTTGGCTTCTTCATCTAAATCCCGATGTTCCACTTTCCATTGATTTCGAATACTGGAGATGAACGGATCTGACGTTGCCAATAATATATTAAATAGATCTTCATTTGTTGAATTTCTTGAAATTTTTCTAGTATTGTGCTCTCTATAAAATCTGTAATCCTTGTTCCTTTTTTCCTGAGCCTCCTCTGATAGATCTCCAAGTGGCACCAAATGATATTTAATGACATCTTCTCCATGATAAAGGATTTTGTGAACTGTTGCAGACATATTTCTCCATGGGTAGTTGGTTGTATATATTTTTGCAGTTTCCTTAGCATAATCTCCAAATTTTCTAGAGTCAATTTCTTCATTGCACGCAAGTACTTCTAGGATTATTTTAAATCTGAAAATAAGGTTAAAATCCACTCCTGTTATTTCAGATGCTGTTTCTGGATCTGAAAAGAATCTTCTTGCTGTACTGTCATCATTTGTATTGCCTGACCCTTGTTTTGGCTGATCTATAATCAATCCAAATTTGCGATATTCATCTTGAACATGTTTCTTTTTTGAACTTCTTAACTCTTTGTTGGTTTCGTTGTTTCTTATTGATCCTGAAGACCCGAAATCCAAATCATAACTGATTTTTAGTATGTGTTCCATAAGTCGTATTCTTGCATGTAGTGGTGATAATCCAAATTCATATGCATCGGTATTATCTAATGATTTTGTCGGGATTTGGCTTAATTGGGTTGATGTTGCTTGGCATTTAATGCAGCTGGATGCAGCCTTCGTGTTAGTCAAAGGCTGACCTACTTTTCCATCTATCATTGTCAGCACTAATTGGTAGCTTACTTCAATTTGCTGCCCATCTAACTGTAATTGTAATGTGTTGCCTTGATATAATGTGATGTGTAATGTGATGGGCCTTAATATCACTAACTTCTTTGTTAATGGCATCATGAGTTTCTTTTTTGAAAGTTTTGTTTACTGTAGCTAACTTCTTTGTAGCGTTTTTTTAGTGCTTTGACGAAATTATATAATTGCTCTTGCATTTCGGTGCTACACGAATTTAAGATTAATTTTATTTTAACGTAACTAAGAACATCTTCCTGGTTTTTGTTTTTAAAATACTCTTCCGCCAGTTCTTTATAACTGAAGCTCTCCATATTTTTGTGAATATTATTATTTGCGTCTGTTATGTTTTACCCGTACACCTAGAGGATTAACTTATTACTGAGTAATCCCTTATCGAATCCGTAGTTTTATACATTTTTAGATACATGTTATTCACATATTGATCTTTAATTTCATAGCAGGTAGTGCTTAAATTGCACAAAACTGCACATGTTGTCCAGACCTTAATATCAGGTAAAACTAATTAGTATCTCGCCAATATTTGTTGTTGTTGTTGGGTTGTTTTTTATTTTTAGTGGTTTAATGTCCCGATTATTGTTATAAAATTGCTTATGACTTTGGTTGACCCTAACATTTGATAACAGGTAAATTTAGAAACAGATCATATGTTTACTGTAGAATTTTGTGATAATTTGTGATAATTTTATTACCAATTTTTGGCTGATAAAAACAAAGCCATTAAACCCTTTCGTAGGTATTATATTTAATTTTTTTAGTTTTACGTAGTCTAAAGTAAAAAACATAAACTTTTAGGCAAAAAAGTGAAAATTATATACACCATTGTATACGAGTACTTTGGAGTAATTTCATTAAAATGAAAAAAGTGTTCTACACACGGTTCGTCACGGGTGCAAAAGTATATATAGCGGTAAAGAGGACACTTTCACCTTTCTCCGGGTGGTATACATTTCTTGTTCCCTTTTGTTCCCTAGAAGTTCTATTCCACTAAAGTTTAAAATTGAGAAAAATATAGTAGTTTCATAAATATTCCGTAACGCCCTTAATATTAAACGCTAGAGCTCTGACCACTTACAAAAACTAAAGACTATAATCCTACCAACATTATAAAAAAGACCGCAGGCCATTATCGATGATAGCTTGCGAGTAGTAATCATTTATTTTTGATAAAAAACAACAGAAAAACACCTTTTTCTGAAATTACAAAAAACCGTTGAGTTTGACAGCATGCCACGCTCACAATTATCAATAGTTTAACCTAATTTTTTGGCTACCTTAATCTGGATATATTAGCTGCAAAAGGGCGTAAAAATTTTAAAAATCGGTGACAAAAAAAAATTTGACTTTTGGCCAATGAAAAACGATTTTCAGCCACAGTGCGACGCGCCATGTCACGCACACTATTAAACAATCCATCTTTTGAGTGATACCAGCAGAAATTTAACAAAATCCCTACATGTCTCGGAAAAATTTCCCCTTTTTTCCTACACACAAAAAAAAACCTACATTTTGCCCTACTCTTAAAAATTCATTGGTTTTAGGAAAAAAAATTTTATTTAGGTTTTTAAAATTAAAAAAAAAAATAACATAAATTTTTAATTTTGAAAACCCCCATCATAGTTCTCAAGCGACTGTACTAATTACATTACTTCAATAATTATTTAATTTTTAAGGAAAGTCTTTGGATTAACGTAAGAGCTGTTTCACCATATTTTATAATTCTTCTCCTTCATTGCTAATATAGATTTCGTAAATTTTTAAAATAAGGACGTGGAGATCTTAGAAAGTAATAAAAATCTTAATTCTGAATTCTTAATACAATTTTAACCAAGTTAAAAATATGTGACCCGGAATAGAAAGAGTTAATGTGTTTTTTTTCTATTTCTAAGAGCATTTGAATATTTAAAATAGCTTAATATATGTATATCACTTTTGTGGGGTGTTTTACGCAATAACATCGCAATATAAAAGGAAGAGAAACAAAGTTTTAATAAGTACATATTCCTTAAAATAAGAAATCTGTCCTTTATTCCCATCTCTTGAAAATTTCCAATGAATTCCCTGTAAAAAGGGAAAATTCCCTACTCATGGCATCACTGCATCATTTGACGCACTTACTTCACTAATCATGTTGCATACCTGTAAGCGATAAATGCTGTACATTTTTATATTATTATATGTCATTTTATAAAATTCAAGGTGAATTCTTAAAACTCTTGCAAAAGAAATCAAATGTTTTGGTAGTTGCAGAAACATTATGCAGCAGTGTCAATTGCTTGCATAAAGAAACTTTTTACGAAAAAATGTTTTGCCGATGTCAATTGGACACCTCGGAGGTGCGATTTAAACGCTAGACTTTTTCTTGTGGGGTGCCGTTAAAAATCGATGGCATTTGAATAATCCTGAATAATCCATGCCCTTAGGGCTAATATCGTCCGCGCCATTCCTGAGATAGAACCGGAAACCTTTAACAAAATCTTGGAAAATTGGCTACTGTGAAGCCAATATTTGTAGTTTAGTTAATTTTATTTAATTTTTAAAAATATACTTTATTGGACCACCCGCAATAAATACATATGTATGTTTAAACATTTATCTTAGTGCTTATGCTGCCTTTACACACTATGTATCTTACAGTGTGTTTGTCAGCTTGAAAATGCATCTGTAATTGCGCATGTCTGTCAAAATTGTAGATTTACGGATGGTTTACAATTTTTGCTTTTACACTTGAGTTTTTGGTTTCATCTGACATAACCAATAAACGATTACATCACTATGAAAAATCAAATTAAGTTTTCATTCGTCACTGCTGCATTTAAGCGAGTTTTTGTATAAGCGCTGTATTTGCATGTATTACATATATTTGCATTTCCCATTTAAATGCAGAAAAAGTCGTGCAAATTCTTAAAACTCTTGCAAAAGAAAACAAATGTTTTGGTAGTTGCAGAAACATTATGCAGCAGTGTCAATTGCTTGCATAAGGAAACTTTTTACGAAAAAATTGCGCTTTTCGAAAACTAAACTTTAATTATTGCTTAAATATGGCATGTACGATTATGTATAATTGCATACAATTTTAACAGAAATAGTGATTACGATTATTCCATTAAATGTTTGCCACGTCTGCGGGCAAACTTCGGTTTTACACGGTTTCTATAAACACTTTTAGATTTATGTAAGTATGTATGTACCCTTTTTAACGGCAAACAACATTTAAAAATTAAAAAATTACAAAGATACCAAACAAAAATAAAGAAAAAAATAAAATAACAATATGTAAAGATGAAGAATAAATGTTATGATGAAAAATTTTCAAAGGTGTTATGTACATACATACAGTCCTGAAATATATTTTTAAGTTTTTCGTTGTAAAATATTTAGGAAATTTATTATTCCAGATATTTCTTGTGTGTTGAGCTAGTTTACATACCAGCATTTCATTGGTGCTTATGCCACATTATCAGTAGACCTTAAACCATATTCTTGAGAGGTTACAAACCTCTTACCTTATAAGGAAAGGTCTGGTTTAATGTGTACTGATGATTTGGCATAATCTCCAATGAAATACATGTATGTATATAGACTAGGTAAAGCCACAACAACAACAACAAAACTTTTTATTAATGGTTAATTTTATTGAAGAAATCTAATATTCTATTTTTGTTTTTTGCATAAATATATAAATATTTATATTTTTATATTACATATGTATATGGCTGCAATTAGCTTCTTTTTTGGACATCGGGGAACGTAACCCTTCAATTTGCCTTTGTTTCTTGTATCGCTTAACACGGTTTTAATTAACACGGCATTTTCGTAGAATGTAATCGCCGTGTTAAACGAGGTCTACCTGTATATGCTAGTGATGCAATGAAGACTCTTACTTATGTTCATCTAATTCAGGCGAAAAATGCGAGGGCGGATCAATAAGTTTTTTTTTGTAAAACAAAAATTTATTTCTCAACATAGTCTCGTTTTAGCTCAATACACTTAGTCCAACGTTTCTCCAGTTTTTGTATCCCTTCCAAGAAAACTTTCTTAAACCCAGCTGATCACTTAAAATCGAAACCACACTGCCATATGAAATGCCAATGGCATCACCAATTTCACACACTTTTACTATTTGATCGGCCAACACCATATCGTGGATTTTTTCGACATTTTCTGGTGTAATGACCTCTATTGGCCGTCCAGAACGTGCAGCGCCATTTGTACTTGTATGACCACAACGAAAGCCACTAAACAACTTTTTTACCATTGAAATCGATGGTGCAGAGTCCTCATAGTATTTATCGAGCTTTTCCTTGTTTTGATTGAAGAATTTTTGTCGCACTCGAATTCACTTTTTTTCATTTTTAGAAAAATACACGAGGTTGTATGTTTTGAACAATTGTTAAGCGCAAAGTAAATGACGACACTTGCTCAAAACTTGGCAGTAGTCTACTAACAGATGGTACTTGATGGGAACAGTGTTGCATTTCATATAACTACGAGGGAAGTTCGAAAAGTCACGGACTTATTGATTTGCTCTCGTACATAAAGTGTAATAAACATTAAGAAAAGGCTATAAAAATATTAATATGTGATAGCGTATTGCGATTCGGTGAGTTAATACACGATACATCAATAAACACTCCATCATTCGGATCGTATTACTTTTTAGTGATTTTCCACCATGTCAAAGCCCATCGTTATTTGCAGCTTATTTTTTTTCTTTCTTTTAAATAATCCAGGATAGATTTTCGAAGCAGGAACTCTGAATCAACATCACCACGAAACAGACCCGAAACAAATAAAGCACTCAGCATCAGTCGTCGACTTTTTGGAGATGGCAATTTTATAAAAGCAAGTCTGCTATGATGCGGCGGCAAGACATAAGAATTCGAACCAAGACCACGGAGAAAATTAAAAATTGTTAGAATGAATAGAATAATAAGGTTCCCAAACAATTAATACATACTCAAGAATTGGTCTAACAAGAGAAGTATATAAAAGCTTTGTAATTAATATAAGGATCCAGAAATTCCTTTGACCCGAGTTTCATGAATCCAAGTACTTCATAGGATTTATTTACCATTATAGAGATGTGATTGCGAAAGTTGAGCCTATGATGCAACAGTATGCCAAGATCCTTACGGTAAAAGTTCAGAATCCGAACACTTTTCAGGCCAACCTAATTTAATAAATTTTTTAACTTTCTGCAACACCATATCTTTATCTGTTTCCTTACCTATCGTTGCAAAATCCAAGAATTTATTTTCACCGTTAAGAGTTTGTAAATAATTTAGATAAACATCATCTGGAAAATCCTCTAAAGCCCAGTTAGCTTTATTAGGGTATCTAGAAAAATAATCAGCAATATTGCTTTTTGATTTTATATGACCAATGTCGAATTGGTAACCTGTCAAAGTTAAAGCAATACGTTGCAAACGACTGGAAGCCATTAATGGTATACCCTTTTTGGGATTTAAAATATGTTGTAATGGTTTATTGTCAGTGACTAATGTGAAATGACGACCATATAAGTAATGGTGAAATTTTTTCACACCAAATAAAATAGCTACTGCTTCTCGATCTAACTGAGAATACCTTTCTTCCGTATCTGTTAAAGATCTTGAAGCAAACTCTATTGGCCTCTCCACCCCTTTTTCATCGATTTGCGACAAAACTGCTCCTACCCCTACTGGGCTGGCATCTACCTTTAATTTTGTCCTCAAACTACCATTAAAATGAGCTAAGCAATTATCCGTTAGTAAAAGCTTTTTTAATTTATCAATAGCAGAGGAACAATCATTGCTCTAAACAAATTTTGTATCCTTCCGTAAAAACATATGTAATGGGTGCAATAATGTTGACACATCCGGTAAAAATCGTCTATAAAAATTTACGACACCTAACAAGGCTTGAAGTTCCTTAACATTTGTTGGATAAGGAATGTTAGTAATGTCACTAACCTTTTCTGGATTCATGTGTAATCCATTTTTGTCAATTACATGACCTAAATATCTAATTTTTTTACAAAAAAATTCACACTTGTCCGGCGACAATTTAAACCCGGCATCATTTAAAATGTGTAGAACTCTTTCGAGTCTCTCAAGATGCATTTTCCTATTAGGAGCACTAATCAAAATATCGTCCAAAAAGACTACAACACCATCTAAGCCTGATAACAGCGAGTCCATAATTTTCTGAAAAATTGCCGGTGCTGACGCTAACCCATAAATTAATCTGGTATATTGAAAAAGTCCTTTTGATGTTGAAATAGTTGTGTACCTTCGTGAATCTTTATCCAACTGAATTTGTTGATAGGCCATGCTTAAATCTAATTTAGTGAATTCTTCTCCACCGTGCAACTTTGCAAAAATATCCTCAATTCGAGGCAGTGGATACTTTTCCACACATAAATGTGGATTTAAGGTAACCTTAAAATCGCCACAAATTCTAATACTACCATTTTTCTTTACAATTGGCACAATCGGTGTTCCCCATTCACAATAATCCACCGGTTTAAGAATACCCATTTTCACTAACTTATCTATCTCGACTTCAACTTTTTCCTTAATGACCAAAGGTAAAGGCCGTGGTCTAAAAAATTTTGGTACCGCTTGGTCTTTAACTTTTAACACCGCTTCGCTTTTTTTAAAAAGTCCTAACCCGCCATCAAAAAGATTTTTAAATTTTTCAAAAAGTTTTGAATTTGCCATTGGCACTTGATTTGAATAATTTAATTTACAAATTTCAATTCAAAAGCCTTTAAAAAATTTCTTCCTAATAGCGGTGGGCCACCATTTTTAATAACTACTATCGGTATCACTTTTATTTTACTGCCGTATTTGACTTCTACGTCGCAAGCTCCGATAGGTGTTATATTCGCACCATTATATGCTTTCAACAACATATCAACTTTTTTAAGTCTATAATTCCAAAAGAATGTTTTATAAGTACTTTCAGAAATTACGTTATTTTCCGACCCCGTATCCAATTCCATTTCAAAAGGTTTATTTTTTACAATAATTTTAATTTTAATTGGACCATCGTTTTTACTAGTAATAGAAAATAAACTTAAATCAGTTTTATCAATAAAATTAAAATTTCGCGATTTGCACATTTTTTTCAAATGACCCCTTTGATTGCATTGGTTGCACTTATAATTACGAAACTTACAGTTTTCACTTTTGTGATTTTTGTACCCACATACTTTGCACTGTTGCTGCTGCTGTTGTTTCTGCTGCTGCTGTTGTTTCTTCTGTTGCTGTTGTTGTTTTGTGACGCTTCTTTGAAAATGTAGACTTTCTTCTTTTACATCCACTGCATCATACTGGTGCTTAACATATTCCGTGTTATTGGCAATTTTCACAACCTTCTCGAATTTGCACGTCACGGACTCCAAAAATATTTTGTCACGGGTCGGACCCTTTTCCAGCCCCATCACAAACCTGTCTTTTATGGCATTTTCCAAAGATGCACCAAACTCACAATACACAGCCAAAGATCGCACCCTCACAGCCCATTCATTTATTGTCTCCGTTGGTGACTTTACTGCATTATAAAATTTGTAACGCTCAGCAAACCCTGATGTCGCTGGCTTAAAATGCGTGCTCATCACTGCCAAACACTTTTGAAATGTACTGACAGCATCCTCGACCTTTGCTGGACTCACCAAATTTTGTAATAAAATATACGACGTTTCACATAATGAAGTGAGCAGGATGGCTTTCTTTTTCGGCTCATCTTTAATGTCATTCGCAATTAAAAATTGCTCCAATTGGTTTTGGAATACCGACCAATTACATTGTGTGTGGTCAAAATAAGGCACCTTACCAAAAACTACCGCACACATTTTTTCACGACCAACCACAATTACTTCTTTTGTTTAAACTTGCTTTTTTTAAGCTTTTATCCTCGTCGCCACTGTAATAAACTATCGTTTTAATAAAATACCTTTTATATTCTTTTAATATTTATTTTATTATCAGTTTATTATATTTTATTTTAGTTCTGTATTTTTTATGTGTATTCGTCTTCTATACATTCAGTTGATGAGTGACGTGTTTTCTTAAATTATTATGATCTAAAGCTAAATTGTGCAAGTATTATAGCGGTATGTGCATTCCAATCGAGATCCGTATTTACAACAAATGCAATCACTATTTACTGTCCTAACTTTAAACGAATGCAATCAATATGCAATAACCCTACACTACAATTTAAAATAGCAGTATCAATATAATAAGAAGTCTCAATCGGATTGTGTCTGAAAAATGACAAGTCTTTGCATTTCAAGATATTTAACTCCAAAAATTCAATTTGCGCCATTTACAAAAATTTCTAAAATTCGCAAATAATAAAGTATATCCATTAATATCGTTAAACGAATTAAAAATTTGAACGTCATCGGCATATATCAGTACTTTAGAATGCAAAACAACAAAAGGTAGATCATTGATGAATAAACTGAACAAAATTGGCCTTGAAGGACACCAGAATGTACTTGAATAATTTTTTATATAACATTCCCAAATTTGACCTGTTGAGTTCTTTGTGATAGATAAGAGTTTAACCATTTTAAAGTCCATAAGCTATAATTTGCGAAATAAATGGTTGTGGTTTACTTTATCGGACGTCTTACTAAAATCGGTGTATATCACATCAGTTTGCATTTTATTTGAAAAACCTTCATTGACAATAGTGATGAGTTCCAAAACATTAGTTGTAGTTGAGCGAGACTTGGAATCTTGGAATACCATCGGGACCTGAGGATAAACAAGATTTTCACCGACTTTTAGTTCGAAAGTACAGTGTCAATATTTAAAAGCGGAAAATAAATCCCACAAGAATGAGTTGTAGCATAATGATAAGTTGTTGTGGTATCATAAGACTTGGTAGAATAAGTTGTTCAAAAGAAGTCAATAAATATATTGCTTATTGAAACATCGTCGTCAGCTTTGGATAACCTGAAGAGCGACGCTTGGAATTTACGAATTTATAGAAAGGTTTAAGATTTGTTTTTATATTGCGTTTGATGCGATTTATATAGTTTTTGTGTGCAAGATTATTAGCAATGTTGTATTTAAATCTTGCTATAGCATATTTAAAAAAAAATTTATTTCTAGCATTTCGTAAGTATTGATTATTTCATGGTGGCCCTTTATTGCTGTAGACTTTAATTTTTGGAACATTTATAGTCCGAGTTTATACAGGCGAACACTTAGAAGGAAAACATCTAGAGTTCTCTATTGTTGTTTCTTTCGCGTTCATACAGGCGAACATGTTTTCGGCAAAATTCTATTAGTATTTGCTTATTATTTGAAAAATGCAAAGTATATGTCAACAAAGAATATATAAACAAAGCGTGTCGCGTTCTTCCCCAACCGAAATATGCTATCAAACTAAATGTTTCCCTTCCAAATGTCTAAACGTTGTCATACTAATAAATCATACATAATATTATAAAAGCTCGATACGATATTATCAAAGATATCATCAGCAAGCACAGTCTCAATTAACATTCGTTATCAAACAGTTAGTTAGTATAGTTAGTGCGATTAAAAGAGTAAGATTGAAAAGGTTTAAAATCTTGTTTTTTATACCCTTCACCAAAAAATTTGGAAAGGGGGATATAGGTTTGTCATTCCGTATGTAATTTCTTTATTATTCATTTAAGACCCCATAAAGTATATATAAATTTTATACCATTCTCTTGGAATTTTTCATAAAATTGTTCGTTTTGAAAATAACAAAACTCGGCCCAATAATTATTGAGATATAGTCAAAAAACTTTTATTTGTTATATATCCTATTCTGTTGTTTTTTTATGGCCCTTTTTGTCACACATCCATCCATACTGAAATGCGTTCATGGGCACATGTACACATTGTGTGTATACATGTGCATATTTAAACAGTCGTAAAGTAAAGATTTGTTGTTTTGTTTTTGTTTGTTTCTTTAAGCTTATTTTTGTACGTTTATTAGTATAATATTATGCATGCATATTACAGTATTTTTTATCGCTTACATTTTCTTTTCGTATATAAATAACCATAATTATTTTTTATATTATTTATATTAAAGAAATGTAATGGATCGTCAAGACACTATGTACGAGTAAATATACAAAATCAATGAAATTGAATTTTAGTTTTGTTTCAAAAATGTATTAATGTTTCATTTTGTATGACTATTTGTGATTTCAGAAGAAAGCCAAATTGATGCTTATATCCTGTTTTATACTTGTGTAATTTTAATTATTTTCTATGTTCAGGTGCAGAACGCACCTGCAGTATATCAGAACCCGGTATTATTATTGTATTTGTTCAATGTGATAAAAAGTCTCTCGACAATTAACAAAGCAGAAAAAATCTCCTATCGGCTAGAATTTGATACCTGTTCCAAAGTATTTTTTAATTAAAACTTTCAGCATACATATATACTTTGCTTTTTTTTATTTTTTGGATTATATATTCACAACTTGGTACTTTACTGTTGCTTTCAATATAAACTCCAATTAGAAATGTTTCTTTCATTCTGTATCATCAGTGAGTTAATCTTCAAAAGAACTTCAATTAATTTCCTTTTCTATAAAATAAAAACAAAGTTTGATGTAAGAATTTAATTTCATATCAAGCTCCAAAATGTAATTAGCATAGAAAATAAAGAATTGAAAACCTCGCGAAAATAGCGCATATTCTAAAGTTGCAACTGCAATATTGGAAATTATTCCCAAAATTTATTTAAAAAAATCATATAATTGGCAATCGGCAGCCAAAAATCTTGAAAAATCTATAAAATGCCAAAAATTCTTAAAAATATGCGAACATCAGAAAAATTGCATGATTCAATATTGAATAAAAACAGCAAAATTATAGAGTAAAAAAACTTACAAATTATCATTTCCATTGTGAAAATTAAACTTTTATTAAAAACTATTTTGTATTTGGAATAAAAATTTAAAATACATTTGTATTTTGAATAAAAGTATTGCAAATACCTACTTTCCACAAATTTATATTTAGCTTCTAGATTTCATTATCCAAGTGAATAATTTAATGTGGGCTTAATTAAAATGTATTCTAAGAATAGTTCGCAATTCATCAAATATTTTTCAAACAATCAGTTCCTATCATATACATATGTACTTATGAAATTTGGATTTTAGATTGGAGTGTGTTTGAGAAAAATTTTCAAAATATTTGTAGGGCGTAGCTGCTATAATAGTTCGCGAGCTGTACCTCGTCTAAAAATGGTACATATATGCATACATATTTGTATTTTTTTGCATATTTTCTTATTTTCCCCAATTCAACATAAGTATACAAAATGATAAGTTAAGATCTTACGAGATAAAAAATTGATTTCTTCATATAAAATGAACTGGTCTTACATTCATTAAAAACACCTAAGAAATCATAGTTTTGCGGAATATCGCATTGCCGATAGCACGCACTATAAGCCGAATTATTGGTTGGATTTGAGAAAGCTTTCTGTTTGCGATTTGATAGTAATTTTTCATATTTATTTCTCTGTCTTACACAGTAAACGCAGAAGAAGATTTAAATAAAAAATGTTTTTAATTAAATCCATCTGTTTTCTTAGCAGGCTGAATATAAATGACCGAATTCGTATTTTTTAAATCAATTGTGGGTGAAATTCCATTGTGTTTCTATATCAGAAATATACAGTTTATATTGACCCAAAACCTTTATCGTCTGGTCCAACCGCAATACAGATAAGTAAATGGAAAAGTTAACAAAATTTTAAAAAGACAACTATCAGAATACCACCAGTTTACATACCTACGAACATCATACGAGTTTCAAAGAAAAAATTAAATTAAAATAATGAATTAAAATATGTTGTTATATTTTATAATTTAAAATTTTTTCTTACACCGTCAAGTTATTTTTATTTTTGGCATTATTATATTATATCAAATAAAAACGTCGACAACTTACTGCATTCAAAATCCTATCTGATAACACATTGGATATTTTTGAAAAATAAACCTTTTATCTATCGTTCATAAAATTGGAAAAAACGCAAAAATTAAAAAATAAATTGTGGAACAAACTTTTTAAAATGAAAAGTAAAAGTAATAAAAACAACTAAAATGTATCAAAAATTCTAAAAAAATAGCATTGTGTAGTGTTCAGGATTCGAAACCGTGCCAAATGACCAACCATTTATTATTTTTTTTTTAATTTTTGATATATTTTAGTTATTTTTCTTACTTTTACTTTTTATTTGAAAAAGTTCTTTTTTTTAAGAATAGCTTTAAATTATTTTCAATATAAAGATAATATTGGAACATTTTAATCATTAAATTAACAGATTTATGTAATAGTTGGCGATTTTTTTAATCAATTTTGGGAGAATTTCTTCATTATTAAATCTTTTCTTACGCTTCAAATTATTTCTTTGTTTAGTCGAAGACCACTACTGGCTTTTTGATAAAGACGTTGAAACACTTCTTGGATATGTGAAAAATGATATAAGTGCTAATAAGGGGATGTTAATATTTTTATAATGCTCCCCAGGCAAGAAATTGTTAAAAATTTGTTACGAAATTCATAATTAATGGCTGATTTCATAAACGCAGTTTGCAAAGCAACACTGTAATGCCTTGTAAACTCATGCTTCCAACGTTGCTTTGGAAGCTGTGTTTATGAAATCAGCCTATACTATGAAATAGAGATCACGTGATCGTGATTAAGTTTTTGTTTCTATCACGTGAGGGTGCGTCCGTGAGACGGTGAATGGCAATTTTTTTGCTTTAATCTAATTTTTTCCATTTAAATTATTATTTTTTAATTTTTTTCGTATTCGTGGGCGTGAATTTTCGTGATTGTGACTTCTTTCGTCACTCCATACTATGGTGAAGGGTATATAAGATTCGGCACAACCGAATATATCTCTCTCACTTGTTAATCATAAAATGTTTATTATCGGACAATGATAAATCAATTTCAAAATGAGGACGGTGAAGGACCACATCCATGAAGGGATCAGTCATAATTGTTGGTGACATGAAATTACAATCAAAGGAATCAACCAATTATACGTTTGGAATATTAAAATCGCCAAGAACATGTAATACAGTACGAGCACGATTTGCGCAACTACCGATAACTGCAACACCCCGATTAGCGCAACACACAATTTTTTTTTACATTAGAGTCTTTAGAAGTGCAACTTTTTCCAAAAACCAGTCTCGATAAGTGCAACTTTTTCTGTTTTATAAAATTGAAATAATTTCTTTCTTTGAATTTATTTCTTCAGAAACGTAGTTTTAACAAGTACTTAAAGTTTCAGCAAACTCAAAAGCGATGATGGAAACTTTGTCATAATATGCCTGCCTCCATTTTGCACAGTTTTACTTCAACCGCTAGATCAAAATGTAATAAATTTTACAAAAATCTACTATATAAAACCATTAAACACATTTAATTGGCACAAAAGCCACAGACTTGGAAAAAAGCTTAAAGCATTTAATATTCGTATTGCAGTAATTCTTGTAGCTAATGCATGGGAAAAAGTTTCTACCGCCGCCATTAAGAATTGGTGAAAAGTTTTTATGTCAAAAAATGAACAATGGTCTGACGAAGATGATCTACCATAGATTTTGTTACGAGATCAGATATCAGAAGAGCAAGCTTCTATTACACCATCCATTTTAAATTTGTTGGAGGATGTTTTACCGGATATAAACTTAACGGATGGTGAAATTGCAGAATTAATCCGAGAAGACTATTCAGAGGAAAATGTAGCTATATACGTTTCAGACGAAGAAATTATAGAAACTGTACAAATTGAACATAAACAAAAAAACTTATGAAAAATTAATCGCTATTCAAGAAATCGAGGAAGCTTCGATTTCCCAGAAGGCTAAAAAGTCTAAAACTCAAACAAAAATTTCAATATTCTTCCCCTTAAACTAAGGGTTTAAACATATTTTCATAAATAGAACTCATATATGTATGTACGTGTAAAATACTTAAGATTATTTTTTGTTTTGCTTTTTTTATATATAAAAAGTTAATTTTATCATTTTGCTTAATAAATGATTTCTTATGTTAAAAAAATAAAATTTAATGAATTTGAGCTAAACAGTGGTGAGTTTTTAAATAAGATTTTTAGTGGTCGGTTATTACAACTTTTCGGAAAAAGCAACAACGCCAGTTTCCTTTCGGTTGCGCAAATCGAGCTCGTACTGTATATGGGATATGTTTGATTGACTCAGAACAAATTTCATTGCGGAAAAATTTTTATTATATATGAAAAAGATGAGTTAGGTGGTATATATGAACACGTGACAAATAAATAAGTGTCTACAACCAACACGAATTTTAATGGCAATAAACTCAATTTCATCATCGTCATCTATTATAAAATTATTATTTATAAGCTCACATTGGAAAACATATCCGACAGCTATTAGAACTCCACCACCAAGTTTCGGCATACGATCGTATTTAAATATTTGATATTTGGAACGTAGAATTTCATTGTTATGAGTTCATTTTTTATCACTCAGCCAAGTTTCGGGAAATACAATAACATGGTATGAAAAATCATAACTGTTTGCAAAAAGATTAGTTAATTTAGTGTTGAGATTGAGAGCTTTTACATTTTTATAAATAATATTAATGGGATTATCTATCGATAGTTGGATTAATTTTTTAAAGATAATGATTGCGGCAAATGAACAATGTCAGCTGTTGGAGTATTTTTGCACTCATATTGACGATGTATCAAAATAGTCTTGAAGAACGATTATCTCTAAATTTTAAAGCAGTCCAATCAATATTGAAACCAATCTTATCCGTTATATATTGTTTGATGTCATCAGTAGATGTACAGGCTGCAAATCTTTAAGAGTTGGTGGAGTATTGTTTGACAGTTTAAAAACAGGAATTTTGTGAATTAAATTCATTGAAACAGATGAACTTTTGAGTTGTTAGACGGTTTAAAAACAGGAACGGGCGGATTTAAATTAATGTTAGCTTGTTGAATTACGATTTGAAGATAATGGTGAGACTAGTAGTGCATTGTTTTCAGTAAATCTGATGAGGGTTAAGAAATAGTCTCGGGACTTTTCTCAGCTCTTAATGGGTGAACCAGCGGTAAGGATGAACATGTAGATGAAGTTGCTGCTGATGCATTTTCGACAGCATTAGCATTAATTTGAGTTGCAGCTTGTTTATTTCTTTTCGTCGAGTACGGAGCATTTTCTAGAAGATCTTTATATTACGCGAATTTTTTAAAAAGGTTGTTTAAGTCTTTATGAATTTTATTAAACTGAATAAGACTGTTTTACAAAATGAACAAAATTCAATATATTCACGTAGATTTTCGGCGGTTCAAGCTGGGAAATAAGCACAAATAGCGTGATAAACAAAATCACAAAGCCAAGAGAAACCACCAGGCCATCGGATTTATTATTTAGTTTTTCGTATCTCCATTTCATTTCAGTCAAAAGAAAACGACTCCTAGTCCTCCCAAGCGTTGTGTTAGTTCTTTGCATTTTAATTTTTAACTTGCAAAAAAAATCAACAAGGTACTATGAAGACTCTTATTTTTTATCTTTTGATTTCTTTTTGCTGTACAGGATATTGATTATTAATTTGAAGGGAAAACCTAACAGTTCATTATAGATTTTTTTTATTTAGTCGAGCAGACATTGGAATTATCAAGGCGAATTCATAACAGGTGAACTTAATACTACTTAGGAGTACAACACTACAAAAACCACAACCACAGCGCATTGTCAAAAAGATTTGACTGCGGCGAAAAAATAAAATATTAAAAATTAGTATTATTTTAAAAAGTTTTGTTTTTTAAAGGTTGTTTTTTTATATCCTTTAAAATAATACCTTTAAGATATATTATTATTGTTGAAGAAATCTGTTTAGAAATGTTTCAAAGATCCGATGCTCAATGACTGCCATTCGTAATGCCGTTCTATGTCGTTGTCAACCGGTGATTTCCTCACCACCCACCCAAAAAAAAATCCACGGGTGTTAGTACGCATTACAATTCCATTGAAGACCGTTTTGCTTTCGAGACGTAAACTTGTTTCCTTTTTTTAATTTTCAGGAGAAATTGTTTTAGGTCGAGGTATGTGCGCAAACATTCTAATACATGGAATCATTTTTTCTTCGATTGCCCCGGACAAGTGGAACTGTATACACATCAAGTTTCTATGTCGAAAATATTTTAAAAATTAGAAAACTAGACTACCATTTGGTAACCATTAATCTTATCGACTCTAATTATTACACTGAATCTACAAAATTTGTTTCTACTTTGTTGTTGGCGTAGCATGGTTTGCCTCATGTTAATGCTTTGTCTAAGACTGATTTGCTAAAGAAACATAAAGAAAAAAAATTACACTTTAATTTGGATTTTTATACCGATGTTTTGGACTCGAAATATTTATTGGAAGCTTTGGAAAATATTGATCCCTAATTGCAGAATGGAAATTAAATGGAAAATTCTGTAAAAATTAAATTTAATTTGAAATTTTAAATTATGTTTGATGTTGTATAAATTTAATTTAATAATGAATGTAAACAATATAAATAAATTTTGACATCCAACACCTTGGATAAAACTAAAAAAAGTTATAAGAAGTTTTTAAAAAAGTTTGAATTGATTTTCATTTGTGAATAAATTAAATAAAGGGAACTAATTATTATGTTCGCCGTTTAAAATCGTGCTCAAAAGTGGGAAAACTTTCTTTGTACCTATGTACATATTTGGGATTTAAGTACGTTGCCGCTGTGGATATAGAATCCTGCTATATTTTTTTTATATTTTGTTGGTAAGATTCTTCTGGATACGATCACACTTGGCAAGCATTTGCCCAAAAAATTATTGAGGATAATTACGCATACGTAAGTGTTATTTTCTAGGTATACGTAATAGGTACATTCATATATTTTATTCCGAGCTGACTATTGTAACACTTTGCCAAAGGGAAGCTGATTATTATCAATCGCATTGACCTTTACGGAAATGTTTTATATTCTGACATGACCTTTGATGACTCTATGCAAGAACTGTTAATTGAATTACATCATATTTGGAATCCACATCAACATTTATTGCGATAAGATGAAAAATAAGAAGGGGCTACCATCTTTCGGAATCGATAACTAAATAGTAAGACTTCAGGGCTTTTCTGTTATGACAATAAGTTATTTTTACCCTTTATGTTGCATCAACGACAACAATAACAACTACCCGCAGTTTGTTATTAAAAAACTTTTTTGTTTGATGTTGCCATTTTAAACAAAAAGCAAACAAATAACAGAGCTTAAACGATGGTGATTGTTTAACAACAAGTTAGCACTGATACAACTATACAAATACGAAAACATACACAAATCCTTTGAATTTTAATGAAAGTGGTTTTTCAAAACAGAACCAAAAAAAGGCTCCTAAAATATGTACCTATAAAAAGATCATTGTACTTGAATGACCACTTCTATGTTTACATATTTTTTAACTATGTACTCGTATGTACAGATTTAAAAATAAAATTATAATAAAGGAGCTTAAAACCAAGTGCCTGTCTGTCTGCTTGGGCGTATAAAATAAGAGCAACTATATTTATGTACATTGTACATAGGTATATGAGTGAATGAAAATACAATTAAGCCACATCTAGTCGTATATAAGCTTTGTTCAACAGTACCATCAGAAATATGATTTTACGTAAAACTAAAAAACATTTTTATGAAATGTTCACTAAAGTACACTTATAAAAAAGAATTACTGCCAGGCCCACTATGTCGAACGAATTTTTTCTTTCGTACAATTATTTTTAAAACAGAAACAAATTCTAAAATTTAAAAAAAATTAAAACACTTTAGTTTTTGTTTTAAATGTAATTGTACGAAAGTGAAAAGAATGGAAAATGTTTATTTTTTGCAATGGAGATCACGGTTTGACAAACATACACTTTCCGAAACACACACACACACACACGATCCAAACATAACTTGTATAAACACACAAACATTCAACATGTTTGCCAAAAATCTAAAATTTTTGATTTTCGTACAAACATGCTTCAAACTTTTGTGCAAACACCCCCATAAACAACGCAAAAGGTTTGTACAAACGTAAAAGTTGCACTCGTTTGTCAAACCGTTTGTGTGGCTTATTTACCTATTGGCAAATAAAACTCGCATTTTTATTTATTTTCTTCAGAATAAAAATGTCAACATCATATGGACACGTTACGAATGGGTAATATATTTTCACATCATTTTTTTTTAATTAAATTTGGTTTCAATATGTAAGATATTAATATAAATTTATCTCTGAAATAATTTTAAAATTTAATACATTTTAGGAGGGTTATAGAGTTTTTAATAAGAAGAAAATGTGACAGGTGACAGAGTTATTCCTTTGATTACAGAAAAAATATGGGATCAGTGTGTAAGATTATTAAAAAAATTGTCGCGAAGCTTAAACACGAAGTATTAGACTTTTTAATTTCAGGATATATTAGAGGTATGCAAATCGTTGGTTCTGTATTTTTGAAACTAGTGTTTTTCTTGACTAAATCAATTTCAGACTGTTCATAAAATTTTATAATCCAGTATAATTCCACCAATTTTATCCACTGTTTGTATGGTAACGAATCACTGTGAATAGGTCTAATGTACTTATATGTATGAATTTGTTAAAGTATTATATTACAGCTCAATATATGCAAGTGAATATAATATACATACTTGTGTGTATAAGCATATTGATATTCCACGTTTCGTTTGATTTGCTGATTGACTGACAACCTACCTCAAGTCGAGTCTAATTATACGAGTAAAGTACAAATGTCATATTGGCTTGAAACTTTTTTTATTTTTTTACTAGAGTTTGTAATGTTTATATCGTTACATAAAATTAAAATGTATTAAACGGCAATACAAGAGCGTCTATTATTGCAAACAGTAACAAATTTGACTTCACGTTTTGATGCAATTTGCTTGGGCTAATGTCTTCTTTGTGTTGATGGAAAATATAGTCTAAGCTTTTTTGTTTTCTTCATAGAAATCCTTTCATTAAATTGTGTTTAGGCGGTTTTCTACCTTAACAAAATATCTCTTTATGGAAACTCCCAAATGGGTATTTCTTCTCCGATATAAAGGGGTGGAGAAGAGAGTAAATATACACAATAATAATCTCAGTCGTCGAGAGGCAGCCACGTACATATGTGTGTGCGCCTCCCTCCAATTTGCAGAACCAGTGGTGACCACTCTGTAATATACATCTGACGAAATATGATTCATTGTATCTACCTGCGCAAGATTTCCTATCTACTATCAGTTGAAGTTAGACAACTGTGTAGTAGACAAATATGTAATCCCATGCAGTGAATCCAGCTGGTAGATATATGACCAGATATGACATAATTTGAGAAGATGAACTCTTAGACCAAACAATTCGTTACTTTTCACGCATAAAACTGTTTTGCAATAGCTTTTATGAATTTATATATTATGTACTAGAGATGGGATCGTGAGTGACTTTTCACTCAGGCTCATGCACGCTCACGATAAAAAATTTCACTCATGCACGCTCACGCACGACCTCATATTTTCGGCTCACGTTCACTCACGCTCACGTGAGGGGAAAAAAGTTAGTCACAATCACGAAAACTCACGCTAACGAAAAAAACACAACCTTTAAGTATTTATACATTAAAATTTCTGAATGCAAATAGAAAAATCTAATATATAATTAGGAAATTCTGCAATAAAAGAGAAAAATTATGTTTAACTGAGAAATATACTTTTCTGAAACAATTTGTTAGTTTTGAAATACAATTTTGCAACTTTGATAGATGGGTAAGCCCCAGACACAGTCCACCAAACAAAATTTTTTGAAAGTGATCCAACTTATTTTTTATATATTTTTACTAACGAAAATTAGACTGAATATATAATTTAATAAATAAAATAAATGTATTTCACCGATTATTAATGCACATGTTATTATCAAATCCTACCCTACCTCAGATCTTCTAATTTCATACCAGATATTAACACTTTTTAGGTATTCATATCAATGTTAATGAAGAAGGGCCGATCGAAGACATATTTTTATGCATTGAATTCACTTCAATTTTAGCAAAAAAATTTTGTATTTAATATTTTCGAAACATTGAAATTAGGTATAAAATATAACAGAAAAAATGTAATGTGACTCACGTAGGGTACGTCACAAAGGGTTCATATCTTCTGACAGCAAACTACAAAATTCTCTTATATAAATCTTTCTTTTAGGAACTATATTTTGTGTACTTTATTATGCAAAATTTGTAAAAAATTACGAACACATTTTAACTTTCAAAGTTACTTCCGTTTTTTGTAGCGCGCGGAACAAAATTTTATGATCAATTATTTCCCACCAAATACCTGCTAAAATATTATATTTTATTCGAAAATATACTTATATCCCACTAAGCACCATTCATAAGTTGAAGGTACCTCTTTTGAAAGACCAAAAAATTTTTATATATTAATGTGAAAACGCGTACGAATGTAGGGTTCTCACGCAGGATTTACACATATGTAAGTACATATGTATCATGCGATTTTAAACTTTGTAGTTAAAATTCAATTTGACAATTGAATACAATTTAAATTCTTAAAGAAAATATAAATTTTCTTTTATTAATATTTATACGTAATTGTTGAACTGTGTTAAGGTATATATTGAAATGGAATTTTTATGGCTTGAGTTCAAATCTGAGTTTTACCCATATCTTCTTAATTTTAAGAAATTATTTTTGGATAAATTTATTATTTTATTAAGAGAGTACTTTTTATTTGAAACAATTTATTCATCAGACTAGCAGAACGCATCAGTACTGATTTCGAGGTCGCTACACCACCTCATCAGCGTTCTTTTGGTCGATTTTACCACTTTTGACGGTGGATACTAGTGACTAGGAATATCAACTATTTAACCGTATTATTTCTAATTCGTTAAATAAATACGAAAAGTTCAATATATACCTTAAAACAGTTCAACAATTACGTATAAATATTAATTATTAAAAACGAAGGAACCCGTCATAAACCTCCTTGTTTACATTGTCATAGGTGGTTCAACACTAAGAAAGTCAACTACAAGACAAAAATAAAGTAAACAAAAATGGAAAACTGCTTGATCTCAAAGCCAATGGCTTTGGAAAAAGCGAGAGAGTATGAAATATTTGGAATAATTAAAAAATCAGAGATGGAATTTCGTACTAACCGAAATTGAATTAACTTGTAAGAAATGAATAAGTTGCACAATGGCCTGTTTATAGAAAACAAGTTACTCAACATTTTTGTTGAAATCGATTATCATTTTTATAATGCATGTGTCGGCTAGAATTGAGTGAAAACGTAAGAATGGACGTTTAGGTATATATTTTGTGATTTTTATAACACATTTACAAATGTTGTTAATGTCAAAAGCACACAATCGGAAAAACTAGTCGTGCGGCCAAAATTTGTTTTGTTTTATACAAATAATACAATACGAACATCTTACAGACATACATATGTATATGCGCCAAACATTTTGAATATTATTACACTTGATAATTCCCCTGCAGATAATATTGGACTACGTGGACCATTATAGCTAAAACGGACTAGTTACAACATGGTCCTACGAGTAGGTAATGCAGTCATGGACTATGTCTTTTTCAAACAAGAGCTTATTGCTATACGACAATTGTTAGTGCTTTCACGATAGTTCTCGTGCTTAACAAACTACTTATGCGTGGTCCATTTTTAATGACGTGGAGTAGTTTTTGGGTTAGTCCGATCTAGTGCAAACCTGGACCATATGTCCCAAAAACAGTACCACACAGATATCAAACACCAAAACATATACCATCGCTCGCTTTTTTAAAAAAATGCAACTTTTTGCGCGGTTTCGCGTTTTTAGCAATGTGGGTTACTTTTTTAATTTTTTTTTTGTTTCGCCGACTTCTAAATGATATTAAACTTTTTAATTATCTCAATGATTGGAAGTTATTGCAAATTTTCGTCATTTTTTTAGTTTTTTGTGAGTTTTTCACATTCCTTGCACTTGTAGCTCGTTTTAGAAGATTTTACAAATTTTCTAAGTTTTGCAACTCTTTGCGCGGTTTTGCGTTTTTTGCAATGTGGGTAATTTTTTCATTCTTTTATTGTTTCATCGACTTTTAAATAATAATAAACATTTAATTTTCCCAATGATTGGGCTTAGGCATGAGGCGCATATGCATACGAATTTGGCATGTATTTTTTGCCCTTTTTATTGACAATTTGCAATATAATTATTTTTTTAAAATAGTGAATTTATTAGAAATTATTGTATCATTAATTATGAGAGAAAATTTTTTTTAAAAAAAACTTTGAATATCAATTTTGATGTAATTTTGAAAAAAATAAAAGAAATGTTACAGGCTTAAAAAAAACTGCATAAATAAATTAATACAAATTTTTTAAATTCTTTTTTAATGGATTTTATTTACATAGTAATTTACCTATAAGTTTTGAAATACAATTTCAATTTTGTTTTTGTATCTATGTATGTGTGTATACACATATATAAGAATGTTTCAAATAAAAATCAAAACGAATAGAACGTAAGCTAGACGAGTAGTTTAAAAAAACTAATTTTCTTACGTACTCGTCTGGGTAACGCTCGCTCGTCTGAAACTTCACATGGATTATAAAAACAGGCCATAAGAGCAGAGTACCAAATATTCACTCATTTATCACTTATATTCATGAATATGAATTTTTAATTTTTGTTGTGTTTTGTTATATTCGTGTTTGAAGAGAAAAAAATAGTTTGCTTTATTCGTTCTCGTACAGAAACTAATGTTTTTTGTATATTATTCAAAAATGAATATGAACATCTGACTTTAATTTGCAGTAGTATTCGAAAATGAACAACAAAGAATTTTTAATCTGAATGTTCATGTGCATGAGTGTAGCTTGTAAGCTATGTATATTTATCATGAATATACACTGAGTGTCCGTACTTCCGTGACTTAAAAAATTGCACACAGTGTAATCATAATAATCTATTTTTATTTCGCAGTCGTAGAAAGACAATATATAATTGCCATTTAACATAATATCTCGATCATCACAATTCTGTATGATTTGTTTATTCCTGGCATTTTTTACAATTACAGTTTCATCATCGATTGCAATTAAATTGAATTCATTGTTATACTTTAGTTCACAATTTAGATTTAAAGTGCAACTTGATCTTCTTTCCAAATACTTTAGGTACTTGTTTTCTTCATATTTATACGTTATGTTGTTAACTATTATAAAAATTCTTTCTCAGAGTCAATTTCGAAAAATTTGGAATTTGGCAGCGGTAGGAGTAGTTTTAATGAAATTTAAAGGAATTTTTATGGCCATAACAATTATATTGTTTTTGTAGTTCAAAATATCTAGTTTCGTCAATTTAAGTTTGTAAAAGTCAATGTCATACACGTTGATTTCGTCCGGCGTTAAGATACTAGGATGTAGGATATGACTCCTTGCAGAAGCTATACAATTCTGTATCTGTTTTTTTTATCTTCGATAAATTTAAGCTTAAAAATATGTCAGAATTCATAATGTGCTCTGCGAGTTTGTCATATTTTGAATTCAACTCAGAAAAAACAGTCTTAGTCTGATTCCGATCGGAAGCAATTATCGCTTTTAGTAAGTTAATACTGTCTTGAAAATGATCATTGATGACGATTTCTATGGTTCTAATTCTCATATTAACTGGTTATTGGAGTTGACATTAGTAGGTTCTGAGTGGGAAGTATCTATGTCATTATTACCAATATGGTCATCAGAATCTGCAAATTTGAAAGGACGTTTAATGTTATTAACGTGTACGTTATTAAGATTTCTTTTTATAATTAATGTTTATAAGTAATTAGTCGAACTTTTTTATTAATATTTATATATTGAAACGATTAATTTTGGCTCAAGTTCAAACCCGAATTTACCCATTTATTTATTCTAATTTATTTTTAATTTTTATTTAGAAAATTTTTTGGATAAATTCATTATTTTTTTATTAAGAGAGTACTATATATAGAACAATTTTTATTATTCATCATATTAGCAGAACGGATCAGTACTGATTTCGAGGTCGCTTTACCATCTCATCAGCGTTCTTTGTTCAATTTTACCACTTTTGACGGTGGATACTAGTGATCAGGAATATCAACTATTTAACCGTATTATTTAACAAATTAGAATACGAAAAGTACAAACTTATTCATTTTCACATGTCAAATCAATTTCGGTTAGTACGAAATCCCATCTATGATGAATAACTACTCTATATATTCTAGTCTCTCTTGCTTATTCAGCGCCATTGGCTACTGAGAATAAACGGTACTTAATCATGTTGTTAGGTTTCTGTCAGTACTGATCCGTTCTGCTAATATGATGAATAATAAAAATTGTTCTATATATAGCACTCTCTTAATAAAAAAATAATGAATTTATCCAAAAAATTTTCTAAATAAAAATTAAAAATAAATTAGAATAAATAAATGGGTAAATTCGGGTTTGCACTTGAGCCAAAATTAATCGTTTCAATATATAAATATTTCTTTTTATAAATTTTGGTTCCTCTTTATGTCGGACACTTTTGTAATTTTTTATGTATCCTTCTCGTCTATGTTCGATGTAATTTTCACGGTTTATATTTCCTTTGTTCAGTGTTCTATATTTCATATTCTCTATACGATTTCGTATTGTATTGTGGTCGATACGATGTTGCTCAACTTCAGTAGGAGTGCACTTTATTGTGGAATGAAAAGTGTTATTATAAATAAAATCTTATAGCTTTAGCCATTTGCTCCACTATTGGAACTTTATCTTCCAGATTCAATACTCTAATTTTTTCAGAAATTGTGTTGTTCAGTCTCTCTACGTCTGAATTCCCAGTATGGTTATTAGATTTCGTCGCATGATAGTCTATGCTTTCCTCATCTAAGAATTTTCGTATATTAACGGTATTAAATTCATTGTCATATACGAATTTTTTGACTTTTCCTTTTATTGCTAGGAATTCCCGTATTTTCTGGACAATAGTTTGGTTATTTCTATCTGGAAGATGGAAATGTATTGCATGTTTTGAAAATTTATCTATAAAGAGTATAAATGATTGTCGGCTATTAACGTATGTATCCACATGGACTATTTCGTTCGTTGTGGATGCAGTTTCAGTATGATGAAATCTTGCCTTTATGGGATTTCTATCATATTTCGCTGATAAACAAATTTCACAATTGTTTATTATCTTATGAATAGTAGTTTTCAGCTCTGGATTGAAAATCCTATGCTTCATTCCCTCGTAGATTGGGAAGATTCCAGAGTGTCCTACTTCGTTTTTTTGAAATAAGGATATTTGCCTTCTCAATTCCTCCTGATCCGCTATATCTCTGGCAAAATATGAACATTTTACAAATTTAATATTGGGCCTATTGCAAATAATCATTCCCATCAATCTTAGAAATTCGCGATAAATACTTTAAGTGTTGTGTTTTTCTTCCGATGGGGTTTGATGCAATTTGGAATGAATTTCCGTCATCCCACGTCAAATTTGGTTGATAAACAGACAGGTTTCGGCTATGTGCCATCTTCAGTGTTCTCCCAATAACTAATCGTTTTTTGTGTTGTCCCTTGTCTTTTGTATAGTTTCCTTGTGTACCTAACTTCTTTTCCTCTCTTTTCTCTCTTGTTCGTGTCTGCATCTCTCTCATTCGTATATATTCGTGTGTGGCTCTCTCTCGTTCGTATATATTCCTGTGTGCTCTATATCTACCTGCTTCTTGTTCGTTTAATTTTTCTCTTGTTAGTCTCTTGTGTTTACCGTTACAGTTTATTATTTGAGTGATCATTTGCTAAGTGTTTTATCTTTGTGTAGGAAGTAGTCTGTGATTGTACGTTTCTGGGTCTCTTTTTGGTTTTGTTCGTTTGTTGTGTTGTCTGGTTTTCTTGGGTTATTGTTTTCTTTTGTGTAAAAATGTTTTAGCGGTTCAAATATTATGTCTGACGCAGTGTTTATTTGTTCGTTTATAATTCTTCCGTCAAACGTTTTTTGTTTGTATATTTCCATGTTTTCTAATACGTTCAGTCGCCGTCCTTTGTGCTGTAAATGCAGTAATTCAACTGTTTGTCTGATGTGTCTTGGTGTACATTTGTTGTTGAATATGTGGTTCGCGAAATTTGATTCTGGCGTTGCTCCTGGTTGTTTCAGTTTCTTGTTGTAGTCTCTTATGTGCTCACGAAATCTTGTTTTTATTTTCCGTCCTGTTTGTCCGATGTAGCTATCATTTAAACTTTGAAAACTCAAATCTGTTCTATCTAAGTAAATTCTCCTATTACCAAAAATCTCCTCCAGCTCAGAGTCCTAATTCTCTGTTATTACCAATTGTGTCTTAAATCTATTTATAACTGTATCCAGTACTGGAATATTTTGTTCCGAATCCAATGAAGGAGAGTTATTTTCGTCCACCGAATCTTCCTCCGCATTGATACTTTCAATGTCGTCTAAATCCCCATTCCCGGTATCATCATCTATTCTACTTAGGAAATCAGCAATATGATTCTCCTTATCTTTAATGTACTCGATTTTGGCATTGTAGTCCATTAAGTGGACTAGCCACCTTTGAAGTCTAGGACTTATATCCCTCCCATTATTTTTAGCTTGCAACCACTGTAGTGGTTGGTGATCCGCATTCAAATCAAATTCAACACGATAGAGGTATGGTCTGAAGTATTCGATGCCCCAGACTATGGCAAGCAATTCTTTCTCAACAGTCGAATAGTTCCTCTCATGAACATTAAGTGTTCTTGAAGCATAACATACAGGATGTCCATCCTGAGTCAACACTGCACCCAGTGCAAAATTGCTGGCATCAGTTATCAGCTTAAATCTTTTGTTGAAATTGGGATATCGTACGATCAGAGGGTTTATCAGAATGTCTTTCAGCTTTTGAAAGGCTGCTATAAAGTTTGGATCATGTACATTTACCCTACTGCTCTTCTTCACATATTTCGTAATGAGATAAGCAATTTTTGCATAATCTTTAATGAATTTTCGATAAAACCCTGTCATCCCTATAAATGATTTGATTCTTTTCTGTGAATCGGGCAGTTCAAGATTCTGAATAATCTCAAGTTTCCTTGGATCAGGTTTGATACCATCCTGTGTCAAAACGTGACCGAGAAAATCAGTCTGTTTCTGCAAGAAGTTACACTTGTCAATTTGTATTTTCAATTTGGCTTCCCGTAGTTTCTTCAAGACTTTCTTCAAGTTGATTAAATTCTCATCTAATGATGTGTAAATATAAGGATGTCGTCTAAATAAACTATGCAAATTTTGTTTATATATTCTCGCAAGACTGAGTTTTTAAGTCTCTGAAAAGTAAAAGGGGCATTTTTCAAACCAAATGGCATACGAATGAATTCGTAATGGCCAAATGGTGTCGAAAAGGCCGTCTTCTCCCTATCTTCATCTTTAACCAAAATTTGTTGAAAACCCTTCGCTAAATCAAGGGTTGAAAAGTATTGGGCTTTACCCAACTTATCCAGTATACCCTCCATATGGGGAATTGGAAATTTGTCGGTTCTGATGAATTCATTGAGTAATCTATTACCAATCTCCACTTTCTAGTGCCAGAATTGTCAATTTTCTTAGGGACAACCCAGAGAGGACTATTATATGGGGATGTACTTTCCTGAATGTTTTGTTTAAGCAAGAGGATTTCCTTTAAGTTTGATTTTTCCTCGCAGTTTAAGTGATTCACGTAAAATGTATGCCCTTCATCGAATGAAGTATCCTGAATTGTCTGGATTGTATTAATATAATAAGGAGATTCCTCTTCGAAAAATATCTTATTTCCCAATATATCTATAAATTTTTTTTCTTAAATATATCCTTGCACCAAGTGCTATCAAAAAATTGAGACCGATGATAGCGTCATAGCTGCGTCCCATGAGGCTAATTACTTTCCAACAAAGTGTACCATATTGATTATTCCGATGGAAGTAGTGTTTATGCCGTTTAAGGGGCGAAATTTAAAAGGCTTATTCAAAATTCATTAAAAAAATTCGTCCACAAAAAGATTGCGAGTCATTATGCTAGTTTCAGCGCCGGTATCAATAACACATCTAACAATTTTACTTCCTATAGTTACTGCAATTAAGGGTAATTTCGAACCTGTGGGCCCCCGAGAAAATTTACTTCTTGGTACTCTATGCTATTTTCTAAGTTTCCCAACTCCATTGGGGTAAGTTTCTTGCTGAAGACGACTCATTTCTTTTAATAAATTTATTTGGATTATTGTGGAATTCATTTTTACTGTTATTATTATTCGGATAATTTTTATAGGAAAAATGATTTTGTTCTTCAATGGTCTTTTTATGAGTGTGTGGTATTGTCCTTCTATGTCTGTAATCTATAGCTCTAGTGTCGTCTAATAATTTCAGTTGCGAAAATCTGTTGAACATTGATTCAATGTCCGGATTTCTATCAATAATACAGGCTCTAAATTGGCAGTCAATTTGTGTTATAAGTATTTCCGTCAAGTCTCTTTCAACGTTCTGCGGTTCGTATAATTGTGGTGATTCTTGATCGTCCAGTAAAAATATTTCTTTAAGTTCAAACTTACATTCTAAAAATATTATAAAAAGTTCTCTTAAATTCTTAATCTTAATATCCCTACAATAATTAAATACCTCCGAGTAAGTTTTTCTAGGGCCAAAGTCCTTTTTCAATCGCACTTTCATTTTGTCCCAAGTGATGTTCGCGGCATCACCTATTACCTTTTCATTTTTTATTATTGCTAAACCATAGCTCAGTAATTCTGTATTATGGCAACATAAACCCATTGCATTTTCCACAGACCTGATAAAGAGTGACAGATGGTGACCTTTTCCGAATGGTTTTATTTGATGAAATTGGTTTAGGATCTGATGTGCGTCAAGTCCGCAAATATATCGTTGAGAGTATTCTTCTTGATTAGCTTGTTGTTGTTGGGTTGCAGTTGCGAATAGCGTTTGAATGGTTTGCTGCAGTTGTTTTTCGTATTCCAATTTTTGATGTTGAATAAGCTGAACATGTTCAGCCAAATTATCTTGCAGTTGCAACTAATGTTGCTGTTGGTCTTTAATTATTGCTGCTTGCTTTAGAACTAAGCATTCAAGTTGTTCAATTCTTGATTGAATTTGTTCAATATTCATTTTTTTATTGTTAATTTAGAATAAAGAGTAACGTTGTACTTTTAACTAATTTCTTTAGAAATTAACCCCTTTATAGACTGCGCCAATTAGAACTTGTTCTTTGTTTGGTTTTTTAAAAACTAAAAACTTTAGTAATTAAAATTTCTTACTCTACTTAAAACTATTTTTAATTAATCAGCATAAAGTATTTTGTTACGTCTGGAAATGTTATTTGTTAAAAATAACATTCCCAGGCGTCAGCATAAATGTAAATCAAATATAATTGGGTAAGGGAACAAGTTCCCTCCGTCACCATATGTGTAAGTATAAAATATAATGAGTTATTATATGTAACTCGCGTTACAAACTTTTGTTTTGTAACTCGCTATATGAAAATACTCTGATTCAACTTTTTTGAGAGACGCGTAGGACGCAAGACGCGTAGAAAGCGTGTTGTGGACTTTCAGCTTTAGCGTTGATGTACCGCTCTTTAAAAAGTTTAAAAACAACTGGAACAGTATCAACCATAAAAATTTTCAAAATGGTACTTCCATTTCAAACCGGCATTTTCAACCATCGCAGATTGACAACTTGATTAGCTTTTATCTTTCAGAACTCGAAAAAACAATTGTGAGAGGTGATTATCGTGAATTGATCAAACTTTCGATATTATTTTTGAACTTGAATTATAATAAAAAATTTAAAATAAAGCCTCCTGGGGCTACGCATCAAGCACGATGGATGGCGAGAGCTATTTATATGATAAAAATGTTCTTATTTCGTCGCCAACTAAGTTTAACCAGAAAAGAGAACGAAGGTTTTCAAGAAGTTTCTCTATTCATTGCGATAACTTACGTTAAAGCATGGATACAGTGTAAATTGGCCGTAAAGGCTCCCCACTAAGACTTGTTTTTTATAAAATCAGTGTTGGTATCTCTAGAAAGAACAAAAGCACCGTAAGCTGTGCCAAAAATGGTAAAAAGCGCAAAAAAAATTACAAAAAAAGGTTAAAAAAGCACCACAAAAATATTTCAAAATTTTTTGTTATGTCAAAAAATATTAAGCAATTTATAAAAAGCTAAGGTAAATGCCCAAAATACAATTTAAAGTTTTTGCTTCAAAATAAATAAAAAACTTGAGATCAATAGCAGAATTTATTAACATACATAATAATTGAAATAAAATCAAAATTCATTTAATAAAAGGAAAAAAATGTAACAAAACAAAAACAAGAGTAAAAGAATATCTGTACATGGTACATATAGATTAGGCACATATATAAAAATAAAATACATAAAATAGTTTGTTTTGACAAAATTTAAAAGTATATATATGTACATATGTACAAAATCGCTCCTTTATTGCACCGTAGTCATTTATCAAAAGTAAAACATTAAAATTTTAGCAGGTATGTATGTATGTATATGGCCTATATTGGCTGTTTAGTGGATATACATTTGGTTTGGATTGAGCATACATATGCTACTGAAAAACTTTTTACATATCAAGAAATACATAATTTTTTTCTAAGTAATTTAAAAGTTTTTGTTCTTTTAAGATATGATCATGATGCATTAAAGGAGCGATGTGTATTATATAAATTTATGTAAATTCTGAATAAAAAGGAATCGATTAAAAAAACTAAAATTCAAAGTCGAATGAAATTCATGATATGATTGTTATTTCATTTTCGTTCATTTTGCTACCAAAAATATCCATTTCGTCTTCACAATCAGGCCACAAAACATTCGTAATAGAATATTGAGATTTTTAGTATGATTCGTTCTAATTTATTTTCCTACAAACATTTTTAAAATTTTAAACCGTATTTAATATGCAGTAACGCATTTACTGAATTTTAAGATATTAGGTTTCTAATTTTTGCTTTAAACAAATTTATCAAACTTAATGTTCTTTCAACATTAGCGGAAAAAATTCATGGTTGCTCAAAAAGTACTATTTGCGCTGAAAAAAAGTAGCCAATTTTTGTAAATAAAAACATCTCAGTTGTACAGAAAAAGCACAAAAGGCACTGTGAGAGACTGTGGAAAGTACTGTAAATATCCGCTTTTTAAAAACGGATATTTACCAAAATTTCGCGCGTATGAAGTAGCAAAAAGCACCAAAGAATACCCGATAAGCACCAAAATGCTATCACTGGTTAAAAACTATGAATGTGTTGACCGTTCAATTGCAGAAGCTGTTTTAAAAAAATTTGCCAGCATCTATATTATTTTACTGAAGAAGTCGTAATTTTATTCCTTTTCAATAATATGGTTGATATTGAGACAAAAAATAATATCTGAAAATTCAAAGCGATATGTTCCATCGGAAGAATAAATACGTTGCTCATTATTTTTTATAAAATAGTAAATGATATTGTTTCAATAAAAAGCAATAATATGTTCTGTCAATTGAAAATAAACATTGATTTTCTCACCGAAGACCTGTCAACGTCGTTAACATGTAAATATTTATCGAAAATTAATTTTTTAACACTCAAATTTTAGACATATTTTTAACTTTTATCTTAATGTTATGTTTTTCTCATTAATTAGTTTATTTTAATTTTAATAAAAACTTGTTTTCCAATTATGGATTTCTATAATATTACATACATATGTCTTATTTCCTTAAAAAAAAAAAAAAAAATTTCAAGACCAAAAACAGTACAATCATGGAGAAAATGCATATTTCGCTCTTTAAGGCCCCGTCGCGTAGGGAAGGCGTGGTCATAGGGGCGTAAAAGTACACACAAGTTACATTCAAATCAAATTAAAAAAATAGCGGGTATTGTTTCAATATTTCCAACATGTGTGCTTAAAATCCAAAAAATCTTAGCTATCAATTTTCGAATACGAGCATAAAACAAAATATTTGCAAGTATCATTCATGAGAATTTAGCATGACTATTCAAATTTGAGTATTCATTCATGAATTCTTCTGAACCGTAATTAAGAGGTGTTTAACTTTATGTTGAATAAAAAAAGTTCAAAATGTAGGTACTCTTAGGTAGGAAATCACTTGGCACAAATTTATCGCCATGTACCATAAAAGGCGATACTCAGGAGTTTCAGCTACTTCGTAATATCTATCACGAAAAAAGTAAAATTATAATTATCAAATATGTTTTCCTTTTCAAATATATTTTCCCTTTCAAATATGTTTTTCTTTTTAAATATAATATTTTGGCTTTCAAATACGTTTTCGCTTTGCAAATATTTTGATCGATTGGTATATCTCTTTATTCCATCTTCGATTTGTAATCTATTTAGAAATTTAGGCCTGGTTATTTTCCTCGGCATATCTAAATAGACTACAAATCTAGGATGGAAGTCTTAGAAGCCTCTTTAAAAAATGAATTGATAATGATATTAATTAAGGAAATTTACGTGGCTATACTGTACAACATAAGCAACTTTTATCAAGGAAGAACTTGAAGCCTCGATAGTTATTTGTCCGCGGACATTTAGAAAATTCAATATTTTTTAGGAAAAATGACCTCTGGAGCTATGAATCGAAATTTTGTCGAATTGGACCGAACGGTAAAAGTATGTGTGGTGTCCTTCAAGCATGCAACACTTTCCAGCGGTAAAATTCAAAGGGCCTTAAAATTTCTATACTTCTTGAAAGACGTTAACATCTTTTTTTTAAATTAAATTTAAAATTTGTTCTTGCCTTCCAAAGAAAAGCTATTAAAAGGCCTAACATCTCCCTTCTAAGAGATCTGATAAGCATTCCAATATCCAATAAATTCTATTAGAAGCGAAGATATAAGTGGTTTTCAAATCCGTTACAAAAACAAGTAGGAGTTGAAAAAAGTTAAAAATAAATAAAAAGCAAGAATTGTGCTTGAAGTATCTGATCGGTTAAGTTTTTAACAAGCAAAAAGTAAAAAATTATAAAGAGGACCTTTTTAGTAACCTTTAGATCGAAGCTCTTTTTAGCAAACTTTCATTTAAAAACATTTTATAAAGCGTTCATTATAAGACCATCTTCATATCATGGTCTCCTCTTAATCCTTTCATATTAGACCTTCTATGGAAGGCCTTCTGAAAGGCTTTCTTTCTCAAGCCTTTTAGAATCCTTTCGAGTGATATGGGTATAGAATGGTACGTGGTGTGATTGTGTCTGCCCTTCTAGAAGGCTATTTTATACATACATTTTACCGAAGGGTTAGTATACATCAAACACGGTAAAGCAAGGGGGCACGGTGTAATGGTTTTTGCTGCCATTTCTTGGCACGGATTTGGTTCCATGCCCAAAATTGATACGCGGATGGATCATTACGCTTATATATATATATATATAATTTTGAATACAATGATTTCAAATGCTAAGGAAAACATGCCACATAGATGGCGCTGCATGCACGTCGACCGAAAACACACGCATAGTAAAGTACTGCTTGGAACAAAACAATATCGATGTATTAAATTGGACAACTTATTCACCGGATCTAATGTATAGCAACTAACAACAGTTATTAAATCTATAAATGTTACTGATTTGTGGATGCAAATTCAAACGGCATGTTATGCAACACTAAAGCAACGTTACACGGCCCTGGTGAACAGTATGTCCAGCAGCTATGCAGCTGCCATTAAAAAAATGATTTCCAACTAAATGCTAAGTTTTGTTTTGAAAATAATTTATTTTTTAATTTATGCTAAATTATTGTCTAGTAATTTTTTGGGTTCTACTGTATTTTGAAACACAACAATCGTACTGCAACGAAGCTAAATAATCTATCATCTTTCTTATACAGAATGTTACACATTAGGGCATAGGAATATACATATAAGGTGGCGCAAAATTAATCATCCGATTTTGTTTTTGAATAACTTTTTTACTAAATTGTCTGGCGCTTGTTGGCATAAACCAGCGACTTCAAGTATCTCCAAAGAAACAAGTCAGGTATGGTTAAATCGGGCGATCTTGTTGGCCTTGTCAAAGCGCCAAGACGGGAGAAAACCCTTCAACCCAATTATTCCACGCTCTTGCGGAGTATAGCGCTCCATTCTTTGCCCGTTTGTATTCTGCAGCTGTGTATTTCACAATTATCAAATATGATTGACGTTAGCAAAAGCTATTACATCTTACAATAGGGTGATTAATTTTGCGATACCCAGTAAGGCGCACATATGAAATGAAAACTTTCTTATACTTAAAATTTGTTTTCTGGCGTATATTATTTAAGCACATTTTTAAAAATTTAATTAAAATAAAAAATAATTTTAGTATTTTAAATTTTAATCGCACTATTTCCCATAATTAATTGTTCAATTCACAAGCTCAGTCGTGTGGCTTATCGTTTAAAAAAATACGATATTTGTTTATGGGCTTGTGAACAGACAAATTTGTTGTATCGTCATTTTTTCGCATTTTAAATGTCAATTCAATGTAGTCTGTGAAATTAGTGAGTTTGGCAACAATTTTGAATTATTATTCAACTTATGTACTTATGCGTATAATTTTTGCAATAAAATTTATTTATATAAATAAAAATAAACATAAATGATGTCGTCGGAGGATATATCACTAGCTATTGAAAAACTTACCAAGTACAAAATCGAGATAAATTAAGATATAACACATTCACGACAGCAGGCTAAACCGCGGTACGCGGTGCACCGGTACAGGGCTCCAAATTTCTCTAGTTTTTTACAAAATATGCAACTTTTTGCGAAATTTCGCGTTTTTTGCAATGGGGGTTACTTTTTCTATTTTTTATTGTTTCATAGATTTTTAATCTTGATTAATAAATTAAAAAAAAGATTAATCATTTTAATCTTTCCAATGATTGGAAGTTATTGCGAATTTTCTAGATTTTTGCGAGTTTTCCACTTTTCTTGCATTTCTATCTCGTTATAGAAGATTTTACGACTTCTTCTAAATTTTCCAACTTTTTGACGAAATTTCGCGTTTTTTACAATGTGGGTGAGTTTTTCTATTTTTTATTGTTTCATCGATTTTTAAATGATATTAAACCATCCGGCAACACTGCCTTGCGTTGTAAACAACGTGTACTTTGCTCGTGGATAAATAATAAATTTAAAATTTTTCATTTTAAATACATAATTTTTTTTACTATAAATGGTCAAAGAAGGAGAAAGTTTTGGGGTAATTGCTCCAAATACAAGACGCCCAAGATAAACGACGCGCCGAGTACCAGCAACAGGTTTCATCTGCTTTCCGAAGATGAAGAAGAAGATTTATTGAAAAAGGAGAAAATTCCACCGATAATTTCGGATTCCAACGTGAGTTTTTCCAAAGTGCTAGGATTAATCGGTGAGAAATTTATGTTCAAAAGAATGTCGATTGGAACTAAAATAATTTCAAGCACCATGGCGCTGTATGAACAGGCTCTGAAAATTTTAAAAAGCAACAACAAATGCACACACACGAGGTAAGAGATAGTAAAATTTTTAAGATGGTGCTGTTTGGTCTTCCCCGACAGCGTTAAAGAAATTATTACCAAAAGATCAAACGAAGATGACACACTGTATCTGAACGAATTTGACAGGCAACACGTTTCAAAGCGTGAAATTTTAAAAATCAGATTTTTCTGTAACATTGCTGTTTACTGGAGGAAACCTTTTAGGAGTAATAAAGGTCCTACACAATGTACTAAATGTTCGGTGTAGGTTCATGGAGCCAAAAACTGCAACAGAGTCAAGGTATGTACAGCTGGTGTGGGTAACCACGATTACGCTGATTGTTCACTAAACAAAAGCTCACATGATGGCAGCATGTCATAACTGTACAAATAAAAATTACAGAAATGCAAACTACAGGGCAGATGACCCTAAATGCCCGTGTCGTAAAGAATACTTAGAGATACAACAAAGACTCACCGCAAAAACTAGAATGACTAGTGTAAGACATAACAGTAGTTATTTAATAGACAAGAACGATTTCCCACAACTATCCAGCCAAGAACATCATGGAATTGCAAAAGACTCGCGGTTCCAAGGGAAAAATATGTTTTCTGAAATGACTAAAAGCAAAACTCGGGACAACAACAACGAGTTGTTGTGTCCAATGATAAACTATTGGAAATATTTTTTAATGCAGTAGATGCATTGGAAAAATGTCAAACAAAGTTCGACAAATTGAGAGTTTTAGGTATGATGCTTAAACATGCCATATAAAACATTTGTTGTACACAATATTCATGCTATGCACTTTAACGCTCAAGGCATAACAATCGAGCTGCACAGCTCGAGCAAGTCCTTCACGACAAACAAGTTGATATACTATTGCTCAATGAGACATTTTTAAAACCGCATCACAAGCTCCAACTAGGAAGCTACAAAATTCATCGTGAAGACCGGCTATCACATGGCGGAGCAGTACTCATTGCGGTAAAAACTAACATAGTTCATAAGTTATTACCTAAAATTAGCACAAAAATCATTGAAAATATTTCTATACAGGTTACTATTAATAGTCGTCCTGTAGTTTTTACTGCTGCTTATAATCCAAATTATACTGTGGACTTTAAGGCGGACAAACTTCTCTTGTGACTTTTTCATTATTGGTGATTTCAATGCACATCACGCGCATTGTAACTGTGTATCTAATAACACATTTATTTTCTATTTTCATTTACCCGATTCGGTCAAAACTTAACCCAGGTACAGTCCTCTACAGTAGACATTTTACTATCTAATTAGAATATCCCTTTTTCAAAGTTAGAGTCACACCCAAATATTTTGCAGCCAGATCATGTTCCGATTTCCTGTTCCATTTTTGGACAGTTTCAAAATAAATTAAATACAGTAAGTAACTTTGTATAATCGTGCAGACTGGACAGCAATTTGAGTTAGGGTAGGAAGTAAAATTAGACGCCAAAACATTGACCTAACAGAGTGTATTCCTAGCAACTTAGATGTATTGCTAAATAAATTAATTTCAATTGTTAACGCTGCATTTAGCAAGATTCCCGTAAGGAGGAAAAACTCGTGGCAGAGAGAAATCTCAAGAAATTAACAAAAGCCTTAAAGAGAAAGAACTCGTTTTGTTCAGATCTTAACTGCAATGATGAAGTTTTAAAAACTGGTGCAGAAAAAGCTAATGCAATTGCAGATGCTTTTGGTAGCTCACACACTATTACTATCAATAACCAATCGCCTTTGGATACATGTGTATCTGATTTTGTTAATTGTCTCGATAATGATTCTCCTATTGGTAGTAATAATATTGAACGTACAAATGCCACTGAGGTTAAGACAGTTACTATGCTATTAAAAAATAATAAAGCCCCGGGCTTAGATGCCATAAATAGTATTATCCTAAAAAATATGCCAGACTACTTTTATGAAATTCTAAGTAAAATGTTCAATTGTTGTTCTATTAATGGCCTATTTCCCCGTACTTTCAAGAAACAAAAGAAATACCGATTCATGAAAAGGGAAAAGATCCCAAACTACCCACCAGCTATAGGGTGATAAGCATCTTAAGTTTAACTTTGGATAAAGTCTTTGAAAAAATTATTCATAAAAGATTAGTTGATTTTGCAGATCAAAATAATATTATTCACCACCAACAGTTTGGATTCCGTAAGGAGCACTCTACCGTACACCAAATAAAGCGAGTTGTGAATTATATTGAAGATAACAAAAGAAATCGCAAGAGTACTGGCATTGTTTTTCTCGATATAGAAAAAGCTTTTGATACCATCTGGCACAATGGGATGTTATATAAACTCAATTTATTAGGTGTCTTATTGTATTTAAACAAATTATACAAAGTTTTCTAAAGAGCCGTACATTTGTAGTGTGTGTTGACGGGGACTTCTCAACAGAAACAACAATCCCAGCGGGATTGCTACTAGGGTCAGTACTATCACCTACACTCTACTCATTGTATACGTCTGATGTTGAGGTGCACAGAAATCAGGAAGCAGCATTTTATGCTGATGACAGTGCTTTTATATGCAGTGGAAAACTTTCAAATGCAATAACCATGAGAATTCAAGAGAGCCTTACCACAAGCCCAAAATATTTTAATAAGTGGAAAACAAAAGTAAATGATAATAAAACGCAGGCCATAATATTTCCATATAACAAGTCACCAAAACGTATCCCTACTAAAATTCTGTACTGTCGGGGAATCGTGATCCCCATCAAAGATGATATTAAATATTTAGGCATCACTTTAGATAAAAAACTTAAATTCAAACATGTAAATTACATTTGTGATATAGCTATAAAGTGCGGACGTGCTTTTTTCCCCATACTTAATAGAATGTCTAAGCTCAACCTTAAAAATAAGTTATTATTGTATATCATGTGTATGCGGCCGATACTGACTTACGGCAGTCCAGCATGGTTTCACAAAACTGCTAAGACCCATACAAAAAAGCTTCAGATTATCCAGAACAAAAATTTAAAAATGATTCATAATCTTCCCCCTAGATTCCCCACTGACTTACTGCATAATAGATTTAAACATAAAAAGTTAAACGCGTTTGCCAATGATCTGACGCTATCATTTAATAAAAAATGCAGACTGTCTAATTTTGAAACAATAAGAAATTTACTAAACATTCGCTGAAATTCTTTTGTTAAAAAGAATCTTACTAGCGATTGTTTTACCAAATTTCATTATAACATTTTAAAAGTTTATAAGGGGTTTTCGTGACAAATTTTCCTCAAGACAGTATTATTAATAGTTTCCTTATTCAATTATAAGATTTAATTGTTGTAGTACGTAAGTAAAATCTCATAACATTGTACCTTATTTAGCTTTAAAGATTCGTGAATAAAACATTTTAATAATGAAAAAAATATTAATATTAAACATTTTAACATTTCCAATGATTGGGAGTTATTGCGAATTTTCGCCATTTTTGTAGATTTTTGCGAGTTTTCCACATTTCTTGCATTTTGATCTCGTTTTAGAAGATTTTACAACTTCTAAATTTTGCAACTTTTGGCGGAATTTCGCGTTACAAATAGAATTTTCCATACCTGTCCTCAACACAACCATTTATAAAACATATAAAATTCAAACGTATAATTATAACACACTTTTGTATGAAAATTCCCAACAACAAAAATACAATATTGTATAATTAGAAAATTACACAACACATACAACGTTAATACGAACTTGTGAATTGTACAAATCTATTTAGTACACAACCACTACAAATGTACTGCTTTAGGACGAAAAATAGAATGCTACGTAATTTAAGTTACTTGCTTTCAAAATACAAAAACACTAAAAAAACTGATATCGTTTCTGAGTGTGTTGAATTGAACAAATATTTTACATACATATGTAGTAAAATATTAACAGTTTCATTAAAAACAAATGGAAATTGATTATTGAGGGGTGTAGCTAGTTCCTATGCGCATTTCACTGTTGCTAATGCAGATCATCAGGGAACTTTACCCAAATATTTCTTAGAACAACTAGAGATATTATATTAAACTTTCATGAAAGCAAATGAAAAGTTTAAACAATATCAAATGTGCAACAAGAACTCAATAATCAATCAATTGTTTTTGTTTTTCTTACGTTACAAGTTTTACTAAACTCTTAGCAATTTCCATAAAAAGCATCATTAAAATATAATTTGTTATTACGACCAGGGAAACCAAGATATGCCAAAAAAATATGTTTTATGCGCATAAAAATTTAAAAATAAATATGCTTAAAAAATTTTTTTTTTTGAAATTCAAAGTTCTATACAATATATATATATATATATATATATATATATATATATATATATATATATATATATATATATATATATATATATATATATATATATATATAATTCTTTCACTAGGGCCATTTCTTTACTATATAAAATTACATGAAGGTTTATAATTTAAAATAATTTTTTAATACTATCGTAATTCACTAATTACTACCTCTAGGCCCTTGTTAAAAAGATGATGGACCGAGGTTAATTTTTTTTCATATTTTTTCTACAATACTTTCAAAACACTTGTACAAACAAATAAGTGGCATTAACGTGTTTAATTATACAAAAAATGTTTTTTGCTTATGTTAACATTTTAAGTTATTGAATATTTCATAAACAAATTGTATAAATAATACATGACAGCTCTGTTTAAGAAGAACTACACCCTGTGGTATTGAAAATTTAATAAGAAATGTATGTACCGGGTGGTCCAAATACAAGCAATTTCTCTAGTCACATGTTATTTTGACGCTGATATATATTTTTTGTACGAAATGTTGATCATAATGAATTGATTTACATTTTAAGATCATCGGAAATATTGAACAAATTTTATCGGACTTAAAAAGTTGTGTTATCAGCCGCCTTGACTTCCTCGTGGTGCGATTTGAACCATTTAAACTTTCTTGTGGGTGCCGCTGAAGACCGATGCTATCCGAATAATCCAGAAATGATTAACACCTAATAGCCATTCGTGAGATAGAACCGGAACCGTCACTAGGTCGTGGAAAATTTAACTAACAGGATAAGGTACTGCGAAACCAGCACTTGAATGAAATCGTGTTCCATAAATAATAATAATTATGTTTATTTAAATTTTATAATAATACTTGTATTCGGACCATCCAGTATATATACATATTTACGCAGTTACAGCAATGGTTAAGGAATATTGAAACATTTGATATACAAAGAAAAATTACAGACAGGTTGTCAAATGACAAATAAAAAAAAAATAGAATTAAAAAAATAACCATGGTGGAATAATACAGGTGGTGTCGAAGCTACACTACTTTTAGGTTCGAAGCTGTCAAAAAGTACAAAAAAAAATGACAAAATAGTTGCATTTTCTGTCCTAGAAAGAATTTTGTTTCTTTTCCTTTTCTTATTTGCATTTGAAACAAGTGATAAAGTGTGCTTTTTTAGCAGTGTGGGTGTGTGTTAGTAATACATAATCAAATTTTGACAGACTCGAACCCCAAAAAAGTCAGTTAACGCTTCGACACTACCTGTATTATTCTACCATGAAATAAACTTTATTTGAAATGTCATAAAGTTAAAAAAAATCAGATCCGTATTCAAAATCGATCATTAATAGCCTATTTCAGATTCAAGAAAGAACACGTTCATTCTCATTCTATGGGAAAGAAAATTGATTTTGATTTCTCTACATTATTTCTATACGAACAGTGACTCGATAGACAACTCGAATGAAAACGTAAATGTTTTGATATAAAATCCGATTTCTGTGCTACGAATGCGTCGTTAACATTGAGAATGAAATGTTAAAATGAGTCACTTGTTGTTTTGCTTTCGCAACAAAATTTTTGAGTTTAATGAAAATAAAGATCTTTTCAAAATTAGCTTGAAAAAGCTTTCCAACAATTAAAACTCACTTGGGCCTCCCACTCGTACTATTTGTGAATGAAAAATATTATTACGTTTGTTTGTATGCTGTAGAAGAAACCAATTCAACATTTTATCTATAGAGTAAGTTCGGGTATTGTGATGTAGAACTAGAAGCTGACAAAATCAAGCTTGATGAATTCTAGATCTCATAATAATAATACATAATAGTTCGATTTGCTTTTTGGAAGCTATGCAAAGAGGTGGTAATAAAAAGATTTACTAGTTTTTTTGGGTTGAAAGAAAAATGCCATTAAACTCGAGATCGGAAAATGTGGTATAGGCCAAGGAGGCTGAAGTGGTATGGTGTATTACATACCAAAGAGAAGTGCAATAAGGAAATGAGAAACAGAAAAACAGAAAAAAACTATATGTGTAGATAAAACAAGTATTTCACTGGCCTGGAAATCCTTATGAAGTACTCTAAGCAGTTAAGCTTAATTGCAAGCGCAGTTTAATTTCAGAAACAAATTTGACACATTTTTTTAACTACCCGAATATCTTTTGCTATGGTCATATTTCCATTAAAAATTGCAATCGACCACGCACGCTAATGTACTACATTAACAGAAAAAAGCATTACCCGCCAATTTTTTCAATGGCTGACTTATAGGTTTTTTCGCTTTCTTTCAAATGTCTCTAAAACTTGGGCTCCAAAGACTCTTTCACTTTCCTGAATGTAAACCTAAAATCTGTAGTAGAATACCAGCTGAGATGGCTCTAATCGAATTAATTATTGTAAAATGAAAATTAGGAGTTCCACATTACCCGAACTTACTCTAGACCTGAGCAGATTTAAAGTCACGGACTAAAAAAATATGGAAAACCAAAAGAGCCTTAGAGAGACGGATGTTGGCTTATACAAGACGCTATTTATATTGTCAGCTGTAGAACCAATGGGTAAAGTGTTTGGTGTAAAGGGCCAATCAAAAAAGAGGATGTCTAACGCCTTTGAAACAACAGCAGCAGGTTTAAATGTATTAGTAAAATCTACAATAAGGAAGAAAATATTAAAAAAATGTATTACATTTTTTTATTATTTGGTTTTATTTATTATTTTATTGACACATCTACATACGTAAGCTAATGAGAATGAAAGTGAGTGCCAATGAGAAATCCAAATTGGTTCGAATTCGAGCGAGTGCCTTTCATTCGAACTTTCTTAAATCAGAAATAGGTTATAAAGATAAAATTGGTATGTATGTATGCCAGTTTTTTCATATTGAAACTATAATTTAAAAAAAAAACTGAAATTAATTATTCACACAGTTTAACAAAAAATTTAATCACCATTAGAAGAACGCGAGATTTATATTATATTTATTTGTAAAGCCTTTTGAATAGCGAATATTTTCTAGTTTTTAGTTTTATATTCGCTAGAGTATTATAAGGACATTTTTACCTAGTTGCACGGCGTTAAGATGTGTAGAGTGAAAAAAAGATTGGTTTCAAAAATATAGCTAAAGTTTTACAGAATTTCACAGGTTTGTTATTCCATTTGTAATAGAAGATTATCCAACAATAGTGCTAAGTAAAAAAAGGACACAATATTAACCAGATGCATATGTACCTCTTTAAGGTCAAGGTGGCAGATGACAGTGCTAAGGGCTCGAATGGCTTGTTTTATTGCTAAAAGAAAAGTAGCCCCTCGCAAGTAATGGTGGGCGTTCGTTCCACGCGCGCCGTCACTTCGATCATGGAAAGAAAAGGAAAGCTCCTTTACTGACATACTCGTTGGAACAAAATTGACATTTCATTTAAAAATTAAATTTCAAAGGTCGAATACACTGACGATTTTGTATGCAGATGTGAAAGTCAGTGATTTCAGCTCGTGTTCAGAGTTTTTTGAATGGTGAGTTGAGGGCTCAGAAGGGTGGCTTAACGATCACAGGATAACCTCAAAAACATTATGGAAGATGCGTTGCCAAGCAATACTGGCAAGGAAGGCCGAATAAAATTGGAGAAGGCCCAGTCTGTGTTTTCTTGGAAAGACTTATTCCCAGAATACCAAATATTCACTCATTTATCACTCATATTCATGAATACGAATTTTTAATTTTTGTTGTGTTTCGTTCTATTCGTATTTGAATAGACCACAAATAGTTTGCTGTATTCTTTCTTGTACATAAAATAACGTTTATGTATATTATTAAAAAATTAATATGAATATGAAACTTTATTTTGCAGTATCATTCGAAAATGAACAGAAGTGGATTTGAAATCAGAATGTTCATGTGCATGAGTGTATTTATTTTTTTAAGCTGCGTATATTCGTTATGAATATTCACAGTGAATACTCATGTTGAATATACGCAGCTTAAAGAATATGAACATGTGTGTTCATAGTGACGTCTTGTGTGTGTTTACAAGAATGTCCACTCAACGAAACTTTTGGAACTCTATTAAAAATTTTAAGAAATTTTTTTTTATAAAAAAAACCCTTTGACATTAAAGTACGAGTAGCTATGCTTATGGTTAAGGAAAATTATTTTAATTTATAACGGCAACTTTTCCCAAAATAATATTTTGTTTTAATGAACGTCTTCTAACATATTATTGGGTAAAGGTTCCCTGATGATCTGCATTAGCAACACTGACATGTGCATAGGAACCATCAAAACTTTAACTTCGTTAATTTTTCCAAAAATATGTCTTCATTATTTTTATATTTGCAAAAAAATCTTGTTAGAAATGTTTATTTTGTGGCTTTACATTTTTTTAGTGTTAGGGATGCACCCTACATGTCGTAGTGGTCAAAAGTCATCTATATTCAAAATAATTTTTGAGTTTATGGACCTTTAAAAAACTTTGCACAGGCTGTGTTTAAATTTAATAAAATTTAGACATCGCAGCTACGCACGGTGGCTGAAAATCGTTTTTCATTGGCCAAAAGTCTTTTTTGTCACCGATTTTTAAAATTTTTACGCCCTTTTGCAGCTAATATATCCAGATTAAGGTAGCCAAAAAATTAGGTTAAACTATTGATAATTGTGAGCGTGGCATGCTGTCAAACTCAACGGTTTTTTTTAATTTCAGAAAAAGGTGTTTTTCTTTTGTTTCTTATAAAAAATAAATGGTTACTACTCGCAAGCTATCATCGATAATGGCCTGCGGTCTTTTTTATAATGTTGGTAGGATTATAGTCTTTAGTTTTTGTAAGTAGTCAGAGCTCTAGCGTTTAATATTAAGGGCGTTACGGAATATTTATGAAACTACTATATTTTTCTCAAATTTAAACTTTAGTGGAATAGAACTTCTAGGGAACAAAAGGGAACAAGAAATGTATACCAGCCGGAGAAAGGTGAAAGTGTCCTCTTTACCGCTATATATACTTTTGCACCCGTGACGAGCCGTGTGTGGAACACTTTTTTCATTTTAATGAAATTACTCCAAAGTACTCGTATACAATGGTGTATATAATTTTCACTTTTTTGCCTAAAAGTTTATGTTTTTACTTTAGACTACGTAAAACTAAAAAAATTAAATATAATACCTGCGAAAGGGTTTAATGGCTTTGTTTTGATCAGCCAAAAATTGGTAATAAAATTATCACAAATTATCACAAAATTCTACAGTAAACATATGATCTGTTTCTAAATTTACCTGTTATCAAATGTTAGGGTCAACCAAAGTCATAAGCAATTTTATAACAATAATCGGGACATTAAACCACTAAAAATAAAAAAACAACCCAACAACAACAACAAATATTGGCGAGATACTAATCAGTTTTACCTGATATTAAGGTCTGGACAACATGTGCAGTTTTGTGCAATTTAAGCACTACCTGCTATGAAATTAAAGATTAATGTGTGAATAACATATATCTAAAAATGTATAAAACTACGGATTCGATAAGGGATTACTCAGTAATAAGTTAATCCTCTAGGTGTACGGGTAAAACATAACAGACGCAAATAAAAATATTCAGAAAAATATGGAGAGCTTCAGTTATAAAGAACTGGCGGAAGAGTATTTTAGAAACAAAAACCAGGAAGATGTTCTTAGTTACGTTAAAATAAAATTAAACTTAAATTCGTGTAGCACCGAAATGCAAGAGCAATTATATAATTTCGTCAAAGCACTAAAAAAAAGCTACAAAGAAGTTCGCTACAGTAAACAAAACTTTTATATAAAAAGTGCAAACTGGTTAGAGGGCCAACTTACTGTCGCTGCAGAAACAGCAAAGCAAGATAAGGCTGGAAGACCACGCAAATCATTGGACAACTGCAGCGATAGATCTAAGAGGCGGAAACTTAAATATATCAACGATGCAATTGGTTGTACATATATAAAAGAATCTTTCCTACATCAATTACGATCACAGAACCAATTAAGAAAAGTGGATATCATTGAAAAAGTTGTTAAAGCTAGTCCAGTGAGAACAAAATAGATTCTTAAAAGTATACCAACTCCGAGTGATGCAATATAGTACACAAAAGAGGAAGCATTAGCATTATTTCTGGATTTGAAATTAACAAAACAGCAATATATTAAGCTCAGACTGCGTGCGATTGAAAAAGGTTCAAAAATGTATCCAGCATATCATTACATAACCGCTGCTAAAATGGACTGTTTGCCATCAAAGAACACTATTACAATCACACCAATTTCGGCAGAGGTACAACTACAATCTCTACTTGATCACACAGCAGAACGCTTGCTACAATCAATAATAGGAAATGAGTTAAAGAAATATGGACAAAAACAATACAAACAAGTTGTATGTGAAAATATTGCGGACTCGGATATGTTCATGGTATCATTTGTACCATTGCGATTGAAAAAGATTTTGGAAGATTCAGAGCCTTCGACTAGTATAACGCAAACAATGGATATTTGGAAAAATGAGACACCATCTTCTACGAAATACTGCAGGCCAATCAAATTTGAATTCAAAAAAGAAACTCATGATGCAATTAACAAAGAAGTTAGTGATATTAAGGACCAAATTGCAACACTACAGCCATTACAATTACAGTTAGATGGCCAGCAAATTGAAGTAAGCTACCAATTAGTGCTAACAATGATAGATGGAGAAGTAGGTCAGGCTTTGACTAACACGAAGGCTGCATCCAGCTGCATTATATGCCAAGCAACATCAACCCAATTAAACCAAATACCGACAAAATCATTAGATAATACCGATGCATATGAATTTGGATTATCACCACTACATGCAAGAATACGACTTATGGAACACATACTAAAAATCAGTTATGATTTGGATTTCGGGTCTTCAGGATCAATAAGAAACAACGAAACCAACAAAGAGTTAAGAAGTTAAAAAAAGAAACATGTTCAAGATGAATATCGCAAATTTGGATTGATTATAGATCACCCAAAACAAGGGTCAGGCAATACAAATGATGGCAATACCGCAAGAAGATTCTTTTCAGATCCAGAAACAGCACCTGAAATAACAGGAGTGGATTTAAACCTTATTTTCAGATTTAAAATAATCCTAGAAGTACTTGCGTGCAATGAAGAAATTGACTCTAGAAAATTTGGAGATTATGCAAAGGAAACTGCAAAAATATATACAACCAACTACCCATGGAGAAATATGTCTGCAACAGTTCACAAAATCCTTTATCATGGAGAAGATGTCATTAAATATCATTTGGTGCCACTTGGAGATCTATCAGAGGAGGCTCAGGAAAAAAGGAACAAGGATTACAATACTAGAAAAATTTCACGAAATTCAACAAATGAAGATCTATTTAATATATTATTGGCAACGTCAGATCCGTTTATCTCCAGTATTCGAAATCAATGGAAAGTAAAATATCGGGATTTAGATGAAGAAGCCAAAAAACTACTAAAGAACAGAGATAGCACAGAACAAAATATGGACTATTTGCAAACAATATTTGAGTCAAATGAATAATAATTATAATTGCCTTTCATTGTTATTTAAGTACAAAAAACATAGTATTAGTAACAAATTATAAAAAACAGAACCTACCATTGTTACAAATGCTATTAAAATTTATTGAAGTTTTATTTTTAAAATGTTTTTAAAACTATCAAATTTGACAGCAAAAAATAATAAATTTTTCTGTAGTAATAGCAATATTTTTAGATAATATTATTATCGGTTTTTTAAGTGTAACTATTCTTTGAGTGTAAACAAATTTGCAAATTTGACAGCAAAAAATTTTTAATTTTTCTGTAATAATTGTAAAATCTCCAGTTGATTTTACTATTTTTTTAGTGTAAAAATTTTTTAAGCGTAACATTAAAAAAATTCCATTATTACAAAAATGATTTATGATTATTATTAATTTCCAAATATTAAATTTTTTAATAAATAAAAAATAATAAACCCATATTTCACTCTAAAAGTTAAAAAAATTCAAAAGTTCAACTTTGACCTAGAATTCCTTAAAAAGTCCTCAATCAATTTTAATGTAATTTAAACTGAGTCAAGCTGAACTAAATATCTATCCAATAAAATAAAAATTACTTTAATATTTTGATCGGTTCAAAAGTTACAGAATTTTGGCCAATGAAAAACGATTTTCAGCCACTGTGCTACGGGTATATATGAAAAAAAATCTGTGAAGGAAACTCCACATTTTTATTTGTTTCCGTAATTTAACCAAAAGCGACTTAATACTCGTATTAATAAATCTGAAACATGTCTACATTTTTTCTTTCTTCTTAATGGAATATTTAATATTTGAAAAGAATTTTAATCTCAAAATTAATCCTTGTTTTATTTAATCTTTGTTTTACATAATTTCATATAAACGGGAACAAGTCCATCGCGTACCTATGTGTCCATTATTTAAATGGCTTAAGTTTTAAATGTTTAAAATTTTTAAAATTTAAAAATTAAGATGCATAATTATATCAACATTTGTTTAAACTTGTACCCGTAATCTAAGCTTTGCTACTAATAACAAAATTATAACAAATTAAAATTTTGTATCCCGAATAATGTAAAAATTGTCATTGTTATAGTTTTTATATTGTAATAAAGATTAGAATACGGATAATAATCTACGAATTTTCTACAAAATAATAAGAATCATCATTACTTAATACTATTAATTGCGATTTCTACGGGATCTTTCTTAACTATTTTGAAAGTTATTTTTGTTAACCAATTTAATCTTATATGTGTGGAACATTTCGTGCATTAAATAATCGATACTCCTTAACATACTTGTTTCCAGCTTCCTCTTTTGATTTTCCAAAAGGAATGATATTGTTCTTCACTATTTCTTTTGTATGTGCTAGAGCTTTGTGTACAGTAGGCATCTCCATAGTATCGTCTGCTAATTACGTTTTTTCTATTTATAAACGATAGTATCACTTGCGTCGTTAAGATTGAAATAAAGTTATTACTTGGAATTGAGTGGACTCATTTTATATCCTTAACTAGACAAATTATATATATATATATATATATGTATATATAACAAAAGTAAGTGAAATTAATTTAAGTAGACTTTATTTCTTTTAGTATATTATGGGTATATTAGATATATAAACGGTTTCGGCTTCAATCTCATGAATGGCTAGGATCGTGCAGACCGTTTCTGAATTATTCGAATAGCATCGGCCTATAAGAGCACCCCACAATAAAAAGTCTGTAGGGTTAAAATAGCAGCAGATGTCCGATAATAAGTTTGCAATATTTGGCAACGTTTTTTAAGCGTAAAGCTATTCCTTTTGGTCCGCGGAGTTATGATACTTAAACAAAGTGTTCGGGACTTGAATGTAGATGTTGTTGCGCTGAGTAAGCTATATAGGAGCATAGGATCTGCAAATTAGGTACCTGATAATATGGGTACTTCAGCGATCAGGACTACTATAATGTTATCTCTACGTGACACACTGTTACCACAGTGTGGGTATACCCGAGCCACTGTCTCTGGCATCTTTTTGTACAAGAAGGTGCTGTCTCAAAATTTAAAAACAAGAAGGCACCTGGCTTAGACGGCATTCTAAATATGGTTATAAAGGAAGCTGTTATCCACCTAGTACATTTTTTGAAAGTAGTAAGCGCATGCTTGAGCCAACTCATCTTTCCAACAAATTTTTACCCAAGGATGATAGATAAAACTAGTAAACTGCTGGAAAATAGATTTTATGAAAGATTGTGTTAAAGCTAAACGTGGTTTATCAGTGGAAACTGCTGCTGGGGCTATTCAGGGGAAGAGGTGGAGAAATGGAGCAGAAGGGTATTATGTAGTTTTAACTTTAGACGTAAAGAATGCCTTTACGACGGCAAACTGGGAACATATTGTTGAAGCCTTAGCTAGATCAAACATTCTAGGATATCTACTGGCAATAGTGCACGACTATTTTCGGAATAGAGAGTTAGTTTATGATAAGGGTACTAGAAGACGCAATATCATTGGTAGGGTCGCTCAAGGATCAGTACTTGGCGCACTGTGATAGAACGTCATGCACGATAGAGTTATGAGCTTAAATCTACCTGAGATTGTAAAGATAGTTGGATTTGCACACGACATAGCCCTAGTATGCGAATCAAGAGTTACTGGAGGCGGAAACCAGTATTCAGATCATGAGATCTTAGCTGAGAACAATTGAGCTATCTCTAGCTGACCACAAAACAGAAGCAGTTCTGATTAGTAGTCGCAAGATTAGGGAAACCATTAGGCTCAATATTGGCACGTGTAGTATAGAGCCCTTGGAGTCCTGAGTGACAGTCATTTGCCTTTTCATGAGCACTTGCAGTAAATTGATTCGGAAGCATCAACAACCTGCTTATCGATGTCCCGGATTATGCCGAATACAAGAGATCCCAAATACCTGGAGAGGAAATTGCTCAACAGTCTAGTAAGAGGCATTATCCTATATGCATCCCCTATATGGTTAGGCGCACTGAGATATTTGACATATGTGCGTCTGATATCCTCTGTGTATAGGCTGGCTGCTCTGCGAGTATGTAGCGCATTCCGAACTGTATAGGGCGAAACCGTTTTTTCATTGCCGGCATGATATCCATGGAGCTGGATGACCTATCGGACAGCACGGATGGTGTGACAGAAGTGGCAAGAACGAAGGAGAGTGAATGATAAGGGAGGATGGACTTACTTACTGATACCCGACATCAAGACATGGTTATCAAGGAGACGTGGTGAGTTGAATTTCTACATTACACAATTTTTGAGTGCACATTGTTGTTTTAGATCATACTTGTATCGTTTCGGACATGACAGTGTTCCGTTTTTTCCGAGTTGTATTGGTAATGTGGTGGATGATGCCGAACATGTATTCTTTATATGTTCACGATTTGATTTCAACAATCATGTTGGAATCTTTGTTTGACTGGACTGTAATTTTGTGAAATTTTATCTATTGAAACTTCCTAGGTTAGAAGAGAAGAATGAATATATCTAGGATCGGATCTAGACCTATCCCGCCCCGTGACGTAAGGCCCTACGGTAGTTCCACGGGGAACGTTTGGGAAAAAGTAGAGCGGTATTTTAACGGGTTAAAGTCTCGCACTCCTGGCAAACATCGTCACTGCTAGAGTTTTTCGATGATTTTATACTATGAATTTAAAAAAGCATAAAACCCACATACATACTAAGATTATACTGTAATACTCTTTTTTTCACTTTTCGGGCAAAAAAGAGTTTCACTAATATAAACAAAATATTAGAAAACAATAGTATAGAATTCTAAAGCTTCGGTTTATGATTTTCTAAATCCAGATTTTCAGCAGACTTTAGGAAAATAGTAAATTAAAACGCTTGTTCAATTTATCGGACTAGTTCTTTGTTTGTTACACAAAGCCATATTCTATATTACTAAAGAGTGGTACACCATCCCACAAGTAGTAGGTAAATTGGTAAAACAGAAATTGTTTGTTTATAATTTTCCATAACCGATCTAAAAAGATATTGGATATTTTGCTTAAAAAAGCTTAGTAACAATTTAAATATTGAAAGCTAAAGAATAAAAAGATTTGTTATATAAGTTTCAAAGTACAATGGGAGGTAGGCGATACATAGCAATCCCTACATACATAGTATCACCTTCACGAGTTGTAAAAATTGTCACATGAACGCTGATGATGATTGCTGTGGCAACATATCGAAAATAATGCTATTCTGTTCGGATGGTGTGATGATTAGCTTCGTCTTAATCTCCTTGAATAAACATACATAATTTAAAAAATAATTAAAAAAAATAATTTAAAAAATTATTAGTCTCATTATTATTAAATCCTTTCTGTTTTATAACAATTTAGGCAACGTAAATCAAAATGACGACGCAAGTCGAAGTGGAATATAAAAACAAGTTTGCTCAAATCGAGGCACTACTCTACAAAGTTCAGTTGGTCTACATTACCGAAATCTGACACAGCGTCGCATAAAACATAAACAAAAACGCCGTACTAAATTCAAGTATTTTTTACTTACTTTGAGTACGAGTCGTACTCAAAATTATGATTACAAATAGCAATAAAATGTACTTTAATCAAACCGAAAACGGGATTACTTTAGATTATCAATCCTGGAGTTCGTTTAAATGAGTACAAAATTCTTTAATCACGTGAAAAATCTTTAATCAACTAAAAATTAAATTTCTGTACTTGATTTTAGAAAATCTGAGATTACCGTACTTTTGACACCGCTTGGGATTAATTTAAGTACGGATGGATTGATTTTTCTTTTCAGTGTAGCGACTTTGCGGTTCCCTAATGTTTTACGTGACAATAACTTATAGGTTTGACAAAGTTAATCGATGCTTTGACGATAAAATAAAACTACAATTACTACAAATTACATATATATAAATATTTTTTACACAAATTTATTAACGAAGAGATTAAGTAAAAATTATAGGAAACATTAAACAAAATAATGTGTAAATAATGACTACAAAATTACAGTTGAGCGAATGTGTGCATTGAGGTGGTCAAATTTTTTACATTTTACTATACCTTTTGCCATAACAAATTTGGGTTTGCAATTTCGTTTGTTATTTCTACAATATTAATTTATTCGGGAAGCTTATAGGTAAGGAAGTTGATTTAACGATTATGGTCTGCCCGATTTTCAAATCGATTTCATGAAGGACCCAGATATGACAAGATTTTTGTTTTTATGACCATTTTGTTAGGATAAAATAGATAGAACTTATTTTATTCAAATAACTATTCTCTCTCAAATACAGTATAATTCTTTTGTCGCTTAAAACGTTTCTTACTCCATACTGTGAAATGTAAGATTTGTTACTTGATTTTTCATATTTTTACTTTAATCAAATGAGAGTAGATTTTGCATTTAATTATGGATATGTTTAAATTTGATATGTGCGTTTATTAAATTTTATAACATAAGTGCCATAATTAAGTGAATTAAGTGAATTCTTCAGACAAAATTTCTTATGATGTTCTCGAATCTAAATAAAATAAAATATTGCAATTAAAATTATATCATTTTTCAATAAAGATACTTTTGAACACTATGTATTTTGTATGTATTAAAATATAACAACTGACATATCACCTGACATCAGCTGTTTTGCAAGAAGTCAATTGTTTATGGCGCCAAGAATATAGTATTTGTTATTTGGTAAATTTACATTAAAAATAAAATATTAAAAAAAACATGAAATTTGCATAAAAATGTATACTAATATAAAAATAAAATAAAAAGTGAAAATCGAAGCCAAATCCACTATCTCTTTTCAGGAACCATTTTTGTAGCACGTTTTCTTTAATTGCTCTTGCTTAATTTTTGTATTTTTCAATTTTATAGCACCTATTATTGAAATAAAAACTCCTAACGTATGTGTGAAAGCAAACATGATAAACCGTCTGTAAATGACCAATTCTCAGAGACATGCGCAATTACAGATGAATCGTCAAACTGACAAATCCACTGTAAAATACCTAGTGTATAAAAGTATCTTAAATGCACTCGTAGACGACATGTTTGTGATTCATATGTAATTGTGTATGTCTGTCAAAATTGTTATTTTACAAAAGATTTATCATATTAGCCCACAAGCGTTCATGTAGAATTACGTCTAACATTGACTATCTTTCTCTTTCACAAAATACCAAAGTCATTCGATTCCAAAATGGCCTGTTACCGTTATAAATACAGACTCCGGTACTTTTTAAAGTTTTTTTTTTCGAAATTTGAATATGTTAAGTTGGCATTAAGTACTGATACATGATTTATATAATTCTGATAAAATAGACAAAGCTAGTTGAAAACGTAACCATATATTTCCCTTGTAAAATATTACCTTTAGACGGATAATTCTAACGTCAGAAGCCAGCCGCCGCTGACTGTTTTCTCAGGGCATAGATTTCTTGGTAATACTTTTTATCAAAATAAAAACAGTTGATGTGAGAAGGTTTGTCATATCAAAATAGAATACGCTCTAAAATGTAAAATTTTAAAGTTCACTCGAAAGTAGACACTAGTATAACTCGGGAGCAAAAAAAAAATTAATCAACTATGTCACAGTGAACAGGGTGATTCAAAATGGAAATTCTCTTTTTTTTGATTTGATTTTTTGAGCTTTCGTTTTTTAAACAACTATAACTTTTTTTTCAAACATAATAAATTTTGAATAATAGCTTAATTTATTAGCTATTAATAGTAAAAAATAAAATGTTTATGACTTTTAGAAAATAGTTTTTATTATTTTTTTAAATTTCCAAATTTTCCTAAACTCTCCCACTTAATGGAGCATAATTTCTAAACTCCAAAGGGGTGCAAAAAAGTTAGCATTCATTTGTAGTCTAAACTCTCCTCTACACGCCTATACCCCATTGCATACTCGGCGCGATGCAACTATGAGCACCAGAATAATTTTTCTGACAAAAGGTTTGACCTTTTTTGCAAAATTTTAATAAGAGTAAAAAAATGTTTTTTCTGTAATTCTCTTTTCTGAAGTAAATTAGTTTTTTTTTATCAAATAGCTTTTATGAGAATTTAAAGAAAACAATTGGTCACAAAAATATTTTGCCTACTTAAAATATATTAAATTTATATAATTCATGTTTCAAAAGTACTTTGGTTTTTAAATTGATTTACCCTGATTATAAAGGTATAAAATAGTTTTTTTTTCTCGGAATTGTTAAATTGTTTTGCTTTGGGCATAATATTCCAGTATATATATTCAAAACTGCACACACTAAGAAACAGTTCTCAACTAATTATGGTAAAACCATTGATATGTAACAAGCGCTCTTACAGGTAGAGTTACAAAATCAAAAAGGATACCGCAATTAGCGAAAAAATTGTAGACTTCTGTCCAATATCCGACAAAAATGGAAAACTAACTCTACTGAAGTAGACGTAGAAGCTAAACACTTCTTGAAGATGATCATCATGGCTATTTAGAAGAAATATTTACTAAAATTGTTTAGTTAATAGTAATTTTTCGTTATTTTATCGTTTTAAAATTTTATGTACATTAATCAATTTTAAATTTAAAAGTTTATAATAAAAGTTTAGATGTAATATTTATAATGTCTATTTTGGACATAAATATAAACCTACGTTATCTTCATTAAAACCTCTTTATCTAAAGTAAATTTGAACCAATGTTTGTATTTTTTATGTTCTCCAATCTTTGGTCCTTCGAACTAATAATTTCACGGGGTCAGAGATTTGCACTTTCTGAAAAAATTTGAGTTTTTAATAAGTATACGTTGTAAACGTGACTCAAAATATAAGACTTTGTGTAAAACACACTTTTTTAACCAGTTTTAATACTTCACATATGTATCAAGAATACCCAAAACTCAAAATGCATTTTAAGCCCATCATAACATTCTAACAGGTCGATTTTAAAGTTTTATATTTTAAATTTAAAACCTATATTCTCACCTAGTAAACAAAAAATTCCAATCCATTCAAAAGTTATAGATATTTGACCGCCTTCTCGCGAAATGGTCCACTGTGGGCTGCTCAAGTCTGTGTAGTTGTAAACTTGAAATCTGAAAAATCTGAAAAAGATCCCGCTCATAAAGACACAATGAAGCCAATGGTTTAATATTCTATAACTACAATATTTTAAAATGTTTTTCTTCTAAACAAGGTTTGAGAAATTTAAAATATAAAAGTACATTGATGAATTGACTTTAAAGTAATGTTATGGAATATTCAAAACTTTCGTATAATTTGCGGCAACGCGTTTATGTTCATAGATACAAATAATTTATTTAACTTTAATTTATATAATTTAATTTTGACCTTAAGCAGAAAGTGCCAGTGGTTCATCTTCTTTTTTCGAAAATGAAATTCAGTTCTCAGTACGTTAATGCACAGAAACTTTTTCAATAAAATCTTGCACTCCTTGAATTCTTATTAATTTTTTCTCTGGCTATTTAACACCATTAGTGGCACTCCTCAACGAATATTTAAACACTCCTAAACTATACCTGTATAAAAATCTACCAAATTAAAATTCACAGGATGAGAATACATATTTAACATACATTTTTCGGAATCAAAATTGAAATGTAATAAAGAAAAAAAAAACAAAAAAAACCTAATACATATTTTTATTTACTCACAGCCAACAGTATAAAATATATATGAAAACTTTTGCGTTTTACTTTGTGTTGTTTAGCAGAATCGTCCTTGTTCCTCTTTGTTTGTAAACAAATATTTTATGTGCGCAATAAAACGCACAGGCAAAAGGGACAAAAATTAAAAGAAAAAAGGATTTTCGTTAAATTTTGAAATCGTCTTAAATTGCTTGGCTTTTGTTTGTGTGTTTTTTCCGGGGTAGGGGCCGTTGAATGAACAGCAGGCTATTAAGATAAATATTAACTTATGACCTTCAAAACGTTTCTTAACTCGGAGATGGAAAAAACGAAACCTTCGTGTCATTTGCCAGAGAATAAAATTATGAGAAAAAATTTAACAAAACCCTGAATAAGGGCAATGAACTGCATGTGCTTTATTCCAGAAAGTTTGTTTTTTTACTTCTGTTGTTATTTTATAAAAACAATAGATATTTGCAGACACTCATATAGACGTTAATTCGTAGTTGTAGTCGAAACATCAATCGTTCGATTACGATTACCAATTTATCATACGATTTTTAATAGAAAATTTTGAATAATTTACGTAGTATGTACTTATTTGTCAAAAAATACAATGTGATATTGGACTCGCAATGCTTGCTAGGATTTTTCGTTAATTTACTTTACTTGGCAACAAATGCTTGAATTCGATATAGGAAATTTTATTTATTTTTAATATTTTTTATAGGAAATGCTGTGAAATATTATCTAAAATTTTTTCGTATTTTTTGAATCATTGTAGCTCAAAGTTAATGTTTGCATGCAACGCACAGAGGAGTATTTGAGCCAAAAAGCTGGCCGAAAAGGCAAAAATGAATTTAAAGAAATCTTAAAAACTAAGTACGAAGATCGATACACAACAAAATTTTATCTCGTATTGTAAATTTTTAAGTCAAAAACGTGAAGAAAATTACATGCGCTTTTAATGGTTTTCTCGGTTTCAAGATATTTATATGATATTTTTTGTGGCTAAAGGAATAAAGGTATTACATTGATTTTTTTCACTGAAAGATTTTACCAAAATCTTTTTTTGATATTTAAAAAAAATTATCTTGAATACTAATGTTGAAACAATTCGTTTAAAAATTAAAAAAAAATTTAATTTATACACTCTTTTTTGCAACAAAAAGGTTTTATACCACAATAATATTTACAATATCTAATTTTAGACACAAAAATATTTTCGCAAGTTTGCGCCATTAATTTCAAAGGTTTTTTTAAATATTCAAATTATTTTTTTTTGCTCATCAGGAACTTATTAAAATACCTTTTTGATGTCATAATCTTTTGTGTCTGTTGAATTATTGGTTTTAAATGTTATTCACGTCACTTTTAGCACTTCACAAAGTGATTACCTGCCTATAAATATGAATTCGCAAAATGCTACTATCGGTAGTAGTTATAAGGGAATGTCCCTCATCCCAATAAAACAGTTTTTTATTTACCTGTGCTCTGAATAACATTATTTTTTTTTAAATATATGTACATACCTAAGTATAGTAACTTTTAAAAGCATTATTCACAAAAATTAGATTAAAAAAAGTAAATACAGGTGCATAAAAAATATAAATATCGGTTATTGCATACAATTATCAGAACCGTTTTGTAACTTCGGGAGATAACATGGAAAAAGTTTACACAAAATTACAGTTATTCCAAATAATAAAAAAAATTTGAGCCATTGAGGAGAAATTGCTGTTTTTAGTTAGAAAATTATTAAAAATCTCAAGGAGATGGCGACATGTGATAATGATTTCGACGTTTTTAATTACTATAACTTTTTCGTGTATTAAGTATTAAATAATATAAGATAAATATTATAAATCTGTTTATAAAAGTTTATAAGATGAATCTGCGTTTGTATATTTGTTTGATAATTTGTTTGTTTGTTACTTACTACGAGAGTGATCTTTTGAAAATTTTGCGACTGTTTTACTCACGACTGGGAAATTTGAATAGACTTATTTATTTTATTTGGCGGTGAGGGGTGTTGCTGTAAAAACAGCAAAAAAATTGCCACTAGCTTTTTTTAATAATTATAAAAGATTTTTTTCAAGCTTTAGGTCAATTTATATAAAAAATGTGTATTATTTATTTTTTAATTTTTAAAAATATCGATATTTCGCCAATATCTTTGATTTAGAGAATATTATTTTTTATATAAAATTACACCTAAAAATATCAAAAAACTCAATCTTTCAATTCAAAAAACACGTTTAATAATTTCGGCTAGCTTTGTGGCTCAAATACTCCTCTGTCCAACGTAATAGTTTTGTGGAAAGAACATCAAATTTCACATGTGTTTGTTAAAATGTATAAGTAAAATTCAAATCTATTTTCGTAACTGTTAATATATTTGTAATAGGATTGTAAGTCAGGTGTGTATTTTTAATTGCTGTTTTTGTTCTCGTATCAATCATACGCGAAATACCGTTATACAAATGACAGTTCTTTAGTAAAGTTTGGATTTTTCTATATAAATCAAGTTGTAAATTAAGAAAGAAATTTCGATATCACTTGTAAAATTTTTTATATTTACAAACTATTAATAAAGTTATGTTACGTTTAATGTTAGATTTTTATATGGGAAACCCGGTTTAATGTACACATTAACTTTATTAATCGTTTGTGAATAAGGGCATAAGTATTTTAACATACATACATACATATGTATATAAATTTCAGATGCTTCTGATTGCTTTTATGGGTTTTGCAAATGTTTTTTAGTGTCAAGTGGTTGGAATAAAAAAAAAGTAATTGAACTAATGTTTCGCATTACAATGAACAATTTGTGGAAAATCGTATTCAAAGAATACTGCGGTATATAGAGAGAGAAAAACTAAAATTCATGCTTTTAAAAATGAGCAATAACTAGGCCAAATACAGACGTGGGAAAAGTAGGATTGAAACTGAGTTGAGTAACTGGCTAGATATTGAGATATTTAGTGAAGACATTTGTGTTGCAAGTTTTTTTTTGGATCTTCGATTCTTGTAGTAAATCATGATTCACGTCTATACGGAAGCCATTACAAGTACGAATTTGGCCGGTCATTTATTTGTTATGAGGATGCATCACAGTGAACGAAAAGAAGGCGAATCGACGAGCTTGTTGCATTAATTTCAGCTGATGATGGTCTTATTAAAGCTGCAGAAAAAGTGTCTGATTCAAACAAATACAAAATATCGATAGAAAAAGCTTTATATTGACATTGATCGGACTGTTAGACAACATAATATGATGAGAAAGGCTGTCAATTCTGTTCACGATGATTGTTTACCCTCCTATTACTTAGTTGCAGAATCTAAAAAAAATATTCGTGATGATATTCATATATCAGAAGCCTCGGCAGAGATACCTTACAAAAATTTTAAAAAAAAATTTACATAAAACATTGGAAAGCATATTAAATAACACCGAAGTTTTTTTAACAAACACAAGCCGCGAAGCCACTTCAGCTTGTTTGCATTAACACCCAGGGCCTAGGCAGGAATCGAAAAAACGCATTTTTGTTATAACTTGTATAAATTTTCATATTACGCAAATTAGCAACTCTTTTTAACAAAAATAGCATGTGATAACTGACGCAGCTCCATACATAGTATATGGTCTCCACAATGCGATCATTAAAAATTGTTTACCTAAAAATGTTGCATGTTACATGTCTGGCTCATGGGTTGCATAGAATTGTAAGAAAGATTAAGAAAGCAACATCGAATGATGAAAATACAGCTAGACGTTTATTTTCAAATGTAGAACTTTCGGCTGGAATTACAGGTGTAGAATCTACACTGTAGATAAAACATTAATTAAAAATTTTTCAATTATTTTAAGAGCTGTGTCATGTGAGCGTATTATAAATACTCCTAATTTTGAGAATCTTTTAACAGAAACAGTACTTCTGTACTTCAAATTGTATCCTGCATATATAACTGCACCAGTGCACAAAATTTTAATACATGACATTAATTATGTTAAATATCACACCATTCCGATTAGAATGCTGTCAGAAGAGGCAATTGCAATTTGATTTGAGTTTCAATTGAAATAAATTTGTTGGCTCCTTTTTCTACTATTTTGAAAAAAGACATTTTCGAGGTAGGCCTATCCTTGGTCGGAATTGAATAAAATTTAGACAGATCACTGAACATATTATAACTAGCGTCTGTACAAAATTTCATTACATTATTTTTTCAGTCTCCGTCATGGCAATTTTTAATTTTAGGATATATGGGAAGAATACGAATCCTTGGGATTTGAATGACCAAACTTTAGGTGTGATTATGTTTTATCAATTAAAACATATGTATGTTGTGCCAAATTTCATTATTTTGTGATAACTCCTTCTATTTTTAGCCACAACACTGCGGAATTGCGCCAGGCTAAGTTCAGACCAAAGCTCACGTTAAAAGCTCTATCTATTAAGGTTTCTGAGATATGAATGTGTAAAAAGTGCATATTTTGGTATATACTCACTGACTCACTCGTCAATATTATGGAGCACTTCCAATATATACCTAGAGAGCTACAATTTTTGTGCCGATAGGCCTTGGTGCACAACTAATGGATATGAAAGGTTTACTATGGAGAAAAAAAATGTTGAATAGAAACTTTTGTTTGTTGAGGGTTTTTAGCTAGTCTATATACATGCATTTCATTGGTGCTTAAGCCAAATCATCAGTAGACCTTAAACCTAATTTTTAAATGTTTCAAACCTCTTTACTTATACAAAAACTTTTAAAAACTCAATAAGAGTTATAAAAATTACAATAGTATAAGCATAGTATGCTTTGAAACTTATTCAAAAATCCCAACAAACAAATTATTATATTCGATATGAATCTATTTTATTTACTTTACAACCTTTTTTACAATTAGACGCCCTTTGGGTGACAATAAAAGTATTTAATAAGGCAAAACGGAAAATAAAATGTTAACTAGGTAATTATGAAATTTATATTAATCGAGATTGCCTCGATATCTTTTTTCAAAGATCGAGGCAATCTCGATTAATATAAATTTCATAATTACCTAGTTAACATTTTATTTTCCGTTTTGCCTTATTAAATACTTTTATTGTCACCCAAAGGGCGTCTAATTGTAAAAAAGGTTGTAAAGTAAATAAAATAGATTCATATCGAATATAATAATTTGTTTGTTGGGATTTTTGAATAAGTTTCAAAGCATACTATGCTTATACTATTGTAATTTTTATAACTCTTATTGAGTTTTTAAAAGTTTTTGTATAAGTAAAGAGGTTTGAAACATTTAAAAATTAGGTTTAAGGTCTACTGATGATTTGGCTTAAGCACCAATGAAATGCATGTATATAGACTAGCTAAAAACCCTCAACAAACAAAAGTTTTTAAATCTTTGAAAAAAGATATCGAGGCAATCTCGATTAATATAAATTTCATAGTTGAATAGAAACTTCGTTTTATTTTTAAAATTTTTTTTTATTGGAGATGGGCACCGCTCACGTGGTTAGCGTGAATCATGCGTGATCATGCATGATCGTGAGCAGTTTTTTGTTTCAATCACGTGAGCGTGCATGAGCGTGAGTATAAAATACTTAACGTGAGTGAGCGTGCATGAGTATATTTTTTGAGTGATTGTTTCGTGATTTTTTAGATTTTGGAATTTTTTTCATATTTTTAATAGTTACGTTCTTATTTCAATTTTGTTATGACGAAATACAACAAGTGGCAGTATAAGTCCGAGTTTCGACTGGCGAACATTTGGAAGAAAAACATATGTAATTCTCTTTCGTTTTTTCATTCGCGTTCACACAGACGAACAAGACTTAGATATTTTAAGTTTTTGGAAAAAAGCTAAAGGATCTTCCAATATTGGAAAAATTAGCTAAACAAATACTGTGTGTACCATCCAGCTCAGCTACAAACGAGGGAGATGTGAAACAGACTTCAAGGGAAAAATGGTGACAAAATTTTATTTCTGCATAAATTTATTTATCTATTAATGCTAAAGTACAATATCCTACTTAATCTTAATATTTTACACAGATTGCTTATGAGCTAGAAAATGAATAATTTTAATCAAAATATTTTAAATATGTACATACATACATACATAGTTTTAAATTCCACTTCAAAACTTTAATATAAAAGAAAATTTATATTTTCTTTAAGAATTTTCAATTGAATTCAATTGTCAAATTTAATTTTACCTACAAAATTTGAAATCGCATGATACATACATATGTACATACAAACATATGTGTAAATCCTGGGTGATGAACGCTACAATTGTACGCGTTTCACATTAATATATAAAAATGTTTTGGTCTTTCAAAAGAGGTAACTTCAACTTATGAATGGTGTTTATTAGGATATAAGTGTACTTTCGAATGGCTTAAGTTATATTTTTTAGCAGGTATTTGTTGGGAAATAATTGATCATAAAATTTTGTTCCGCGCGCTACAAAAAACGGAAGTAACTTTGAAAGTTAAAATGTGTTCGTAATTTTTTACAAATTTTGCATAATAAAGTACACAAAATATAGTTCCTAAAAGAAAGATTTATATAAGAGAATTATGTAGTTTGCTGTCAGAAGATATGAACCCTTTGTGACGTACCCTACGTGAGTCACATTACATTTTTTCTGTTATATTTTATACCTAATTTCAATGTTTCGAAAATATTAAATACAAAATTTTTTTGCTAAAATTGAAGTGAATTCAATGCATAAAAATATGTCTTCGATCGGCCCTTCTTCATTAACATTGATATGAATACCTAAAAAGTGTTAATATCTGGTATGAAATTAGAAGATCTGAGGTAGGGTAGGATTTGATAATAACATGTGCATTAATAATCGGTGAAATACATTTATTTTATTTATTAAATTATATATTCAGTCTAATTTTCGTTAGTAAAAATATATAAAAAATAAGTTGGATCACTTTCAAAAAATTTTGTTTGGTGGACTGTGTCTGGGGCTTACCCATCTATCAAAGTTGCAAAATTGTATTTCAAAACTAACAAATTGTTTCAGAAAAGTATATTTCTCAGTTAAACATAATTTTTCTCTTTTATTGCAGAATTTTCTAATTATATATTAGATTTTTCTATTTGCATTCAGAAATTTTAATGCATAAATACTTATAGGTTGTGTTTTTTTCGTGAGCGTGAGTTTTCGTGATTGTTACTAACTTTTTTTCCACTCACGTGAGCGTGAGTGAACGTAGCCAAAAATATGAGGTCGTGCGTGAGCGTGCATGAGTGAAATTTTTTTATCGTGAGCGTGCATGAGCGTGAGTGAAAAGTCACTCACGATCCCATCTCTAGTTTATATGCATATTTTATTTATGTATGCATGTACTTCAGAACAGAATATAAGCAATATTGTTGCTTTCTTTTTTTCTTAGAATTTTATAAACATTTTGGTTTTGATATAAAACAGCGGTGACCACAACTAAAACTGTGCTTGTATTCATGTTTATTAGTGTTAGTGAGTTGACAAAGCTACCCACCAAACACAAAGCCAAGCGTTGCAAATATAATGCTGCATTATATTTCCTTATGTAATATTTTATGCATATGAAATAAAATATATTTTTTTTAAATAGTTTTAATTCACTGGAAGAAGTAAAAATAAGATTTAATTAAGAAAAATTAAGATTTAATTAAGTTTTCAACCAATCTTCAAAATTGTTGTATTAGCTCAACAGGATTAATTGCACATATACCTATTTTGATTTTTTTCAATCAATGCAATATTATATTCATTAAAAACTCAATTTAAATGTTTAAAAATATCAATTAATTTTCCGAAAACAATGTCATTTACCATAAAAGCTAAACAAAAGCATATTACTTGTAAGTACAGTAATGTGGTATAACTTATGGAACGCTTTGGGCACCCCTTTAATAAGCACCAACGAAATGTATTCATATACAAGATTTGTTTTAAAGAAATGGTGAATTTTGAATTTTCGCGGGCTATGTACATTCGAAAAATCGAAAATTTGTTTTGCTATGTTGTTACACATTTGTTAGATACGGTCACATTGGGGAAACATTTGACAAAAAACGAGAAATATTTCTTTGCTGTAGTGTGACCATAAAATATTTTGGAGGGGCAAACAGAAAAATAGCTGATTTTTACAAACAAAATTATTTGCTTTCATAGAAAAATTTCTCCTATGTGAGCAAAGTGTGACCACCCGTGCCAAATATTTTTCCCTTTTTTTGTCAAATAATCATTAGTTCTTGCAAAGTATTTGTAAGAACAAACAGTATGAATCAACAGTGTCTGAAAACAAAATCAGTGAACTGTAAATAGAATCACGTCACATTAGGAATACAATTTTTATTGTTCAAAATCGTTATAATTTTTCAAACATAAAGGATTACTATTTTTTTCAATAAATAATAAATAAATAAAAATTAAAAAATAAAATTTAGTACGATTTTCATGCAAGTATATAAAATGTTTCTGAAATTTTAACTATTTTTTGTAAATTTGCTCTCGTGGCCACATTTTTGAGCGGGTGGGTAACAATTAAAAGCCAGATTAATTGTATTAAATAAATCTAATATAATTTATAAAAAAATTAGAAACTCGAAGGGCGTTATCTTTTCTTAAGCAAATAACTTAGAATTTCGTTAAAAAATTCTCCATACTCGTCCAATGCTGGATATAGCGTGTATGCTTCATTAGACTTAAAATTTCTACTGCAGTCTTTTTTTATGTATAATCTTTTGAAACAATAAAACAGAAAAATTTTGGTTCTGAAAAATTTCTGAGAAAAACGTCGAACAATCAAGATTTATTTTAGTAAAAATTTTGCCATTTTTTACTCGCATTTCAAAAATTTCACTTTGATTTTTTTCACGACTACATAAGTTAAGATCAATTAATTATTTTTTTCTAATTGGAGCCACTGTGTGGTGATATAAATAATATAAATTCTTCTGCATTTAAAGTCCATTTAAGTTTTGTACACATACATACACAAGCATATGTTTTTGCTTGCGTGTTGGTGTTTCGCGCAACAAAGTAAACAAAAAATTTGCGGCCATTGAAAAATCAACATCTTTTGGAGTGAAATTTAGACTTCTTTTATTAATATTATTCTTTTTATGGTTTTTAAAATTGTTTTAAACGTTTAAAACATTGCAGCAACCTATCATTGTTGTTATTTTCAGCCTGAAAAAGAATCCACATTAGAAATTTTTCTTTAATTTTGTTCAACAGCTGTTTCTCTAAGAAAATTGAGAGAATTTCGTGAGGCTGCCATATTTTTTATCGTAATTAAATACAAACAATAATTTCACCCTGAAAAACTCAAACTGTATTTAAATGCAACTTAAATTTAAGTGGCAATTAGCTAAATGGCTTTTAAATGCGAAGTCAATTATTGGCCCTAAGTCAAAATAATAAACGAAAATACAAAATTAGATTTAATTTTTATTAAAAATATTTTATAAAAAAATACATGTTTTTTTTAACTAAAAGAAAACATAACACAACATAAAAAATACTACATACATGTATGTATATTAAATGTTATATAAATAATAATAAAACATAAAATTAAATTCATTTTTGGAGATCTAATTTGTCGTTTAGAAGAAATTTTAAATATTTTCTAAAATTTCTTTTTAGATTATTCTATAATGTCATTTAATATTGTATAATAATATCACATACATGTAGATATTTATTTTAATATTTGTACATTGTTTTATTAAACTTCAAAACCATTTCTTTAGATTGCTTAAAGTTTGTACAATTACTGTTATTTTTTTCAAAAAGTCTTTAACTCTCAAAATACCGCATAAAGTGGGAATTTCTAATTTTGTTTAAATTAATTAAAAAAAATTTGTTCTACGTTTGCTGTAGATATAGGCAGCGACAAAATTGAATAAACAATTTTTTTAACAAGGATTTTGTTGAACAACTGCGCCTGCTACATCATCTATGGTGGCTTACTTACATCCTGTGCACGAGGTTCCTAAAATCAATAATTTTTTACAAATGATTGTAAATAGTACAATAATCTTACCGTTTTTGATTAAGTATTTATCCATGTTCTTTAAAAAAATTTCAGTTCAATTTTCTACACAACGAATAAGTTGCAAACTTTCAATTTATAATAACAGCGTCGTTGTTTTTATGGGAGTAAACACAAATCAACATTGCTGTATAAAACGGAATTGAAAAATATAAGGTCGTTTCATTGTATAATGTGCATTATATCGTCAGTGCATATATTCATAAAATATATTCCAAACTTTAAGTAATTAAATAAAACTTGAAAAACTGCATATATTTAAAAAAAACTTGTTTTTTCAGCCAGTTAATTAAAAACTTTTTTGCATCTCAAAAAACTTGCAAAAAAAGGAAAAACTTGGCAAATGGCAACGCTGGTGTGACCACAGGGAATAAATTTTTTCTCATGTTTGCACTAAAAGTTATTTGAAAGTTGTTTGACAAATAAACAGTGACCAAAAAATGTGCGTAGTGTGGCCAGAAAACAAACATATTTGAATGAAATGTATATAGACTAGCTAAAAAATCCTCAACAAGCAAAAGTTTTTAAAATTCTTTGAAAAAAGATATGGGGTCAATCTCGATTAATAAATTTGAAAAATATATAAAACTTTTAATATTTTCTTCCAGCAACGTAATGGATATGAAATTGAATATGAGATATTTAGTCTTGCATTGTTATGTTATAATTTAATTTTTGATTTGAATAGGTGGACCAATTTCTCTGTGTAATGCGAATGTAATATTGCTACATACATACATATGTTTATTATCCAATGTTTTTATTCTTGAAGCTTACTGATAACTTGTTTTCAATTAGTTCTGACATGCTGGTCAACAAGACTCCGGTTTCGTATTGTCTTTTCAATTCTGAAAAATTGTGCTGAAGAAACACAATAGCATTTAAAATTAATATAATTATTTTTATGCAGAAAGAGTAGCTCCAAAAGCTCCTTGTTGCTGACTGGGGCAGCCGTACCTAAATATTCAAATATAGCGCAACGGCTGCTCTAAGGACAAGAGATGGCCACTCAACTATATCGATATGTACCGTAAAATGTGTCTAGCAAACACTTTTTCCAAAAGGCCAACAAAAAGGTGTTCCCTTTTGGTATCAGCCCATTGCCCAAACTCCAACCGTGGTCTTTCGCCCACATTGCAGCCACTTAGGCTGATTTGGCCAACTTTCCAATAATTATAACTGGCAGATTCGTAAATTCTGTTTTTGTGATGCAAAAACTACTTGTTGAACTAAATTTCTTTGACTAAAAACACCCAGTAACTATTACATTGTAATTATCGTAAATTATGTAAAAACACAAAATACAAAAAAAATTCCCACCAAAGACTAATGATTAAAAAATATTTGCAAACAAAATGAAAAAAATTAAAAAGCTTAGAATAGAAGGAGGAATTTTTTAGATCTAAAATCTAAATGGGAAAGGCGTAATAATGTTTAGGCTTTAATTACATTTTCTGAGCAATTCGTTAAATGCGCAGACACATGTGTTTTTAAAAAAACCACAACAAACTCATTAATTATGTCTAATTAAGATAAAGTGAAATGAAATGGAAAAAATAATAATGATTATTAGCGCACAAATTCACTGACGCATCTTGGTACGTTTGTTTAGTTTTTATTAATAAACTACTGGTTGTATATGCTACAAAAAACAAAATTTTCACACTCGAAATAAAAATTATTAATTATTAATTCAGCTAGAATACAACTATAACAAGTAAGAGAGATATATTCGGCTGTGCCGAATCTTATATACCCTTCACTATAGTATGGAGCGACGAAAGAAGTCACAATCACAAAAATTCGCGCCCATGAAATACGAAAAAAAAATTGAAAAAAATAATTTAAATGGAAAAAATTACATTAAAGCAAAAAAAAATTGCCACTCACCGTCTCACGGACGCATCCTCACGTGATAGAAACAAAAACTTAATCACGATCACGCATTACTGGTTCTAATCTCTATTTCATAGTATTTCATAAACACAGCTTGCAAAGCAACGTTGGAAGCATGAGTTTACAAGGCATTATAGTATTGCTTTGCAAACTGCGTTTATGAAGTCAGCCATAAATTATGAGTTTCGTAACAAATTTGTAACACTTTCTTACCTAGAGTGCATTATACAAATATTAACATCCCCTTATTAGCACTTACATATATATTTTTTCACACATCCAAGAAGTGTTTCAACGTCTTTATCAATAAGCCAGTGGTCTTCGACTAAACAAAGAAATGATAGAAAAGGTAAGAAAAGGTTTAATAATGAAGAAATTCTCCCAAAATAGATTAAAAATATCGACACCTATTGCATAAATATGCTAGTCTAATGATTAAAATGTTCTAATATTATCTTCATATTGAAAATAATTTAAAGCTATCAAAAATTCTTAAAAAAAGAGAACTTTTTCAAATAAAAAGTAAAAGTAATAAAAATAACTAAAATGTATCAAAAATTAAAAAAATTAATAAATGGTTGGTCAGGACTTGAAACCGTACCTTCTTACCCGGTGGCACGGTTTCAAATCCTGAACACAACGATACATTTTAGTTGTTTTTATTACTTTTACTTTTTATTTGAAAAAGTTTGTTCCACAATTTATTTAAAAAACCAGGCACAATCTCATTTATATTTTTTTTTAATTTTTGCGTTTTTTCCCATTTTATGAACCATAAAAGGTTTGTTTTTCCAAAATATCCAATATGTTATCAGATAGGATTATGTACAGTGATAAAATAATTATATAATGAATTTAGTAAGTTGTCGACGTTTTTATTTGATATAATATAATATTAATAACAAAAATAAAAATAACTTGACGGTGTAAGAAAAAATATTAAATTATAAAATATATCAACATATTTTAATTCATTATTTTAATTTATTTTTTTCTTTAAAACTCGTATGATGTACGTATGTATGTAAACTAGTGGTATTCTGATAGTTGTCTTTTTAAAAGTTTGATAGTTTTTCCACTTACTTATCTGTATTGCGGTTGGACCAGACGATAAAGGTTTTGGGTCAATATAACCTGAATATTTCTGATATAGAAACACAATGGAATTTCAACCACAATTGATTTAAAAAAAAACGAATTCGATAATTCATATTCAGCCTGCTAAGAAAACAGATGAATTTAATTAAAAACAAATTTTATTTATATCTTCGTCAACGTTTACTAAGTAAGACAGAGAAATATATATGAAAAATTATGATCAAATCGCAAACAGAAAGCTTTTTGCTCTCAAATCCAACCCATAATTCGGCTTATTTTCCTTATATTTAACCATTAATCCGCGTATAATTCCGTAGTGCGTGCTATCGACATGCGATATTCCTCAAAACTATGATTTTTTAGGTGTTTTTAATGAATGTAAGACCAGTTTATTTTATATGAATATAAAGAAATCAATTTTTTATCTCGTAAGATCTTAACTTATCATTTTGTATACTTATGTTGAATTGGGGAATATACGAAAATATGCAAAAAAAAAATCCAAATATGTATGCATATATCAATTTTTGACGCGGTTCAGCTCGCGAACTATTATCGCTACGCCCCACTGTGGCTGAAAATCGTTTTTCATTGGCCAAAACTCAAATTTTTTTTTGTCACCGATTTTTAAAATTTTTACGCCCTTTTGCAGCTAATATATCCAGATTAAGGTAGCCAAAAAATTAGCTTAAACTATTGATAATTGTGAGCGTGGCATGCTGTCAAACTCAACGGTTTTTTCTAATTTGAGAAAAAGGTGTTTTTCTGTTGTTTTTTATCAAAAATAAATGGTTACTACTCGCAAGCTATCATCGATAATGGCCTGCGGTCTTTTTTATAATATTGGTAGGATTATAGTCTTTAGTTTTTGTAAGTGGTCAGAGATCTAGCGTTTAATATTAAGGGCGTTACGGAATATTTATGAAACTACTATATTTTTCTCAAATTTAAACTTTAGTGGAATAGAACTTCTAGGGAACAAAAGGGAACAAGAAATGTATACCACCCGGAGAAAGGTGAAAGTGTCCTCTTTAACGCTATATATACTTTTGCACCCGCCACGAGCCGTCTGTAGAACACTTTTTTCATTTTAATGAAATTACTCCAAAGTACTCGTATACAATGGTGTATATAATTTTCACTTTTTTGCCTAAAAGTTTATGTTTTTTACTTTAGACTACGTAAAACTAAAAAAATTAAATATAATACCTGCGAAAGGGTTTAATGGCTTTGCTTTGATCAGCCAAAAATAAGTCATAAAATTATCACAAAATTCTAAAGTAAACATATGATCTCTTTCTAAATTTACCTGTTATCAAATGTTAGGTCAACCAAAGTCATAAACAATTTTATAACAATAATCGCGACATTAAAGCACTAAAGAAAAAAAAATAACCCAACAACAACAACAAATATTGGCGAGATACTAATCAGTTTTACCTGATATTAAGGTCTGGATAACATGTGCAGTTTTGTGCAATTTAAGCACTACCTGCTATGAAATTAAAGATCAATGTGTGAATAACATGTATCTAAAAATGTATAAAACTACGGATTCGATAAGGGATTACTCAGTTAATCCTCTAAGTGTACGGATAAAACATAACAGGCGCAAATAAAAATATTCAGAAAAATATGGAGAGCTTCAGTTATAAAGAACTGGCCGAAGAGTATTTTAGAAACAAAAACCAGGAAGATGTTCTTAGCTACGTTAAAATAAAATTAAACTTAAATTCGTGTAGCACCGAAATGCAAGAGGAATTATCTAATTTTGTCAAAGCACTAAAAAAACGCTACAAAGAAGTTCGCTACAGTAAACAAAAGTTTTATATAAAAAGTGCAAATTGGTTAGAGGGCCAACTTACTGTCGCTGCAGAAACAGCAAAGCAAGATAAGGCTGGAAGACCACGCAAATCATTAATGGGCAACTGCAGCGATAGATCTAAGAGGCGGAAACTTAAAGATATTAACGATGCAATTGGTTGTACAAATATAAAAGAATCTTTCCTACATCACAGAACCAATTAACAAAAGTGGATAACATTGAAAAAGTTGTTAAAACATATGAATTTGGATTATCACCACTACATGCAAGAATACGACTTATGGAACACATACTAAAAATCAGTTATGATTTGGATTTCGGGTCTTCAGGATCAATAAGAAACAACGAAACCAACAAAGAGTTAAGAAGTTCAAAAAAGAAACATGTTCAAGATGAATATATCCTAGAAGTACTTGCGTGCAATGAAGAAATTGACTCTAGAAAATTTGGAGATTAGGCTAAGGAAGCTGCAAAAATATATACAACCAACTACCCATGGAGAAATATGTCTGCAACAGTTCACAAAATCCTTTATCATGGAGAAGATGTCATTAAATATCATTTGGTGCCACTTGGAGATCTATCAGAGGAGGCTCAGGAAAAAAGGAACAAGGATTACAGATTTTATAGAGAGCACAATACTAGAAAAATTTCAAGAAATTCAACAAATGAAGATCTATTTAATATATTATTGGCAACGTCAGATCCGTTCATTTCCAGTATTCGAAATCAATGGAAAGTGGAACATCGGGATTTAGATGAAGAAGCCAAAAAACTACTAAAGAACACAATATGGAATATTTGCAATCAATATTTGAGTCAAATGAATAATAATTATAATTGCCTTTCATTGTTATTTAAGTACGAAAAACATAGTATCAGTAAAAAATAATAATAAACGAACCTACCATTGTTACAAATGCTATTAAAATTTATTGCAGTTTTTATTTTAAAATGTTTTTAAAATTATCAAATTTGACAGCAAAAAATAATAAATTTTTCTGTAGTAATAGTAATATTTTTAGATAATATTATTAACGTTTTTTTTAAGTGTAACTATTCTTTGAGTGTAAACAAATTTGCAAATTTGTCAGCAAAAAATTTTTAATTTTTCTGTAATAGCAAAATCTCCAGTTGATTTTACTATTTTTTTTAGTGTAAAATTTTTTTTAAGTGTAACATAAAAAAAATTCCTTTATTACAAAAATTATTTATAATTATTATTAATTTCCAAATATTCAATTTTTTTAATAAATAAAAAAATAATAATTCCATATTTCACTCTAAAAGTTAAAAAAAATTCAAAAGTTCAACTTTGACCTAGAATTCCTTAAAAAGTCCTCAATCAATTTTAATAAAATTTAAACTGAGTCAAGCTGAACTAAATATCTATCCAATAAAATAAAAATTACTTAAATATTTTGATCGGTTCAAAAGTTACAGAATTTTGGCCAATGAAAAACGATTTTCAGCCACTGTGGGGCGCACTCAGTTTAAATTACATTAAAATTGATTGAGGACTTTTTAAGGAATTCTAGGTCAAAGTTGAACTTTTGAATTTTTTTAACTTTTAGAGTAAAATATGGGTTTATTATTTTTTTATTTATTAAAAAATTTAATATTTGGAAATTAATAATAATTATAAATAATTTTTGTAATAATGGAATTTTTTTAATGTTACACTTAAAAAAATTTTTACACTGAAAAAAGTTGTAAAATCAACTGGAGATTTTGCTATTACTACAGAAAAATTAAAAATTTTTTGTTGACAAATTTGCAAATTTGTTTATACTCAAAGAATAGTTACACTTAAAAAAAAGTTAATAATATTATCTAAAAATATTGCTATTACTACAGAAAAATTTATTATTTTTTGCTGTCAAATTTGATAATTTTAAAAACATTTTAAAAATAAAAACTGCAATAAATTTTAATAGCATTTGTAACAATGGTAGGTTCTGTTTATTATTATTTTTTACTAATACTATGTTTTTCGTACTTAAATAACAATGAAAGGCAATTATAATTATTATTCATTTGACTCAAATATTGATTGCAAATATTCCATATTTTGTTCTGTGCCATCTCTGTTCTTTAGTAGTTTTTTGGCTTCTTCATATAAATCCCGATGTTCCACTTTCCATTGATTTCGAATACTGGAGATAAACGGATCTGACGTTGCCAATAATATATTAAATAGATCTTCATTTGTTGTGTGCTCTCTATAAAATCTGTAATCCTTGTTCCTTTTTTCCTGAGCCTCCTCTGATAGATCTCCAAGTGGCACCAAATGATATTTAATGACATCTTCTCCATGATAAAGGATTTTATGAACTGTTGCAGACATATTTCTCCATGGGTAGTTGGTTGTATATATTTTTGCAGCTTCCTTTGCATAATCTCCAAATTTTCTAGAGTCAATTTCTTCATTGCACGCAAATACTTCTAGGATTATTTTAAATCTGAAAATAAGGCTTAAATCCACTCCTGTTATTTCAGATGCTGTTTCTGGATCTGAAAAGAATCTTCTTGCGGTATTGCCATCATTTGTATTGCCTGACCCTTGTTTTGGGAGATCTATAATCAATCCAAATTTGCGATATTCATCTTGAACATGTTCCTTTTTTTAACTTCTTAACTCTTTGTTGGTTTCGTTGTTTCTTATTGATCCTGAAGACCCGAAATCCAAATCATAACTGATTTTTAGTATGTGTTCCATAAGTCGTATTCTTGCATGTAGTGGTGATAATCCAAATTCATATGCATCGGTATTATCTAATGATTTTGTCGGGACTTGGTTTAATTGTGTTGATGTTGCTTGGCATATTATGCAGCCTTCGTGTTCGTCAAAGCCTGACCTACTTTTCCATCTATCATTGTCAGCACTAATTGGTAGCTTACTTCAATTTGCTGCCCATCTAACTGTAATTGTAATGGCTGTTGTGTTGCAATTTGGGCCTTGATATCACTAACTTCTGTGTTAATGGCATCATGAGTTTCTTTTTTGAATTCAAATTTGATTGGCCTGCAGTATTTCGTAGAAGATGGTGTCTCATTTTTCCAAATATCCATTGTTTGCGTTGTACTAGTCTAGGGCTCTGAATCTTCCAAAATCTTTTTCAATCGCAATGGTACAAATGATACCATGAACATATCTGAGTCCGAAATATTTTCACATACAACTTGTTTGTATTATTTTTGTCCCGAAGAGCCATCACATCCCCATTTACAAAAAAGAATTAACTTTGTGTTTCCATATTTCTTTAACTCATTTCCTGTTATTGATTGTAGCAAGCGTTCGGCTGTGTGATCAAGTAGAGATTGTAGTTGTACCTCTGCCGAATTGTGATTGTAATAGTGTCCTTTGATGGCAAACAGTCCATTTTAGCAGCGGTTATGTAATGATATGCTGGATACATATTTAAACCTTTTTCAATCGCACGCAGTCTGAGCTTAATATATTGCTGTTTTGTTAATTTTAAATCCAGAAATAATGCTAATGCCTCCTCATTTGTGTACTGTATTGCATCACTCGGAGTTGGTATATTTTTAAGAATCCGTTTTGTTCTCACTGGACTAGCTGTAACAACTTTTTCAATGATATCCGCTTTTGTTAATTGGTTCTGTGATCGTAATTGATGTAGGAAAGATTCTTTTATATTTGTACAACCAATTGCATCGTTGATATCTTTAAGTTTCCGCCTCTTAGATCTATCGCTGCAGTTCTCCAATGATTTGCGTGGTCTTCCAGCCTTATCTTGCTTTGCTGTTTCTGCAGCGACAGTAAGTTGGCCCTCTAACCAGTTTGCACTTTTTATATAAAAGTTTTGTTTACTGTAGCGAACTTCTTTGTAGCGTTTTTTTAGTGCTTTGACAAAATTAGATAATTCCTCTTGCATTTCGGTGCTACACGAATTTAAGTTTAATTTTATTTTAACGTAACTAAGAACATCTTCCTGGTTTTTGTTTCTAAAATACTCTTCCGCCAGTTCTTTATAACTGAAGCTCTTCATATTTTTCTGAATATTTTTATTTGCGTCTGTTATGTTTTATCCGTACACTTAGAGGATTAACTGAGTAATCCCTTATCGAATCCGTAGTTTTATAAATTTTTAGATACATGTTGTTCACACATTAATCTTTAATTTCATAGCAGGTAGTGCTTAAATTGCACAAAACTGCACATGTTGTCCAGACCTTAATATCAGGTAAAACTAATTAGTATCTCGCCAATATTTGTTGTTGTTGTTGGGTTGTTTTTTTATTTTTAGTGGTTTAATGTCCCGATTATTGTTATAAAATTGCTTATGACTTTGGTTGACCCTAACATTTGATAACAGGTAAATTTAGAAACAGATCATATGTTTACTGTAGAATTTTGTGATAATTTGTGATAATTTGTGATAATGTTATTACCAATTTTTGGCTGATCAAAACAAAGCCTTTAAACCCTTTCGCAGGTATTATATTTAATTTTTTTAGTTTTACGTAGTCTAAAGTAAAAAACATAAACTTTTAGGCAAAAAAGTGAAAATTATATACACCATTGTATACGAGTACTTTGGAGTAATTTCATTAAAATGAAAAAAGTGTTCTACACACGGCTCGTCACGGGTGCAAAAGTATATATAGCGGTAAAGAGGACACTTTCACCTTTCTCCGGGTGGTATACATTTCTTGTTCCCTTTTGTTCCCTAGAAGTTCTATTCCACTAAAGTTTAAAATTGAGAAAAATATAGTAGTTTCATAAATATTCCGTAACGCCCTTAATATTAAACGCTAGAGCTCTGACCACTTACAAAAACTAAAGACTATAATCCTACCAACATTATAAAAAAGACCGCAGGCCATTATCGATGATAGCTTGCGAGTAGTAACCATTTATTTTTTATAAAAAACAAAAGAAAAACACCTTTTTCTGAAATTAAAAAAACCGTTGAGTTTGACAGCATGCCACGCTCACAATTATCAATAGTTTAACCTAATTTTTTGGCTACCTTAATCTGGATATATTAGCTGCAAAAGGGCGTAAAAATTTTAAAAATCGGTGACAAAAAAAAAAAAGACTTTTGGCCAATGAAAAACGATTTTCAGCCACTGTGCGCCCTACAAATGTTTTGAAAATTTTTCTGAAACACTCCAATATAAAATCCAAAAGTTCATATGTACATATGTATATGATTGGATCTCATTGATTGAAAAATATTTGATGAATTACGAACTGTTCTTAGAATACATTTTAATTAAGCCCACATTAAATTATTCAATTGGATAATGCAATCTAGAAGCTAAATATAAATTTGTGGAAAGTAGGTATTTGCAATACTTTTATTCAAAATACAAATGCATTTTAAATTTTAATTCCAAACACAAAATAGTTTTTAATAAAAGTTTAATTTTCACAATGGAAATGATATTTTATAATTTTGCTGTTTTTTAATCAATATTGAATCATACAATTTTCCTGATGTTCGCATATTTTTAAGAATTTTTGGTATATTAGAGATTTTTTCATGATTTTTGGCTGCCTATTTTCGCGGGGTTTTAAATTTTTTAGTTTCTTTGCTAATTACATTTTGGAGCTTGATATCAAATTAAATTCTTATATCAAAAGTCAAAAAGCACTTCAATTAGTGCTTTTGAAGATTAACTCACTGATTTTACAGAATGAAAGAAACATTTCTTATCACATTCTAGCCGGGAAGAGATTTTTCTGCTTTGTTATGTGTTACTAAGTATCCAAACAACATTTTAATTGTCAAAAGATTTTTTATCACATTGTACAAATACAATAATAATACCAGGTTCTGATATACTGCAGGTACGCTCTGCACCTGAATATAAAAAATAATTAAAATTGCACAAGTATAACAGGACATAAGCATCAATTTTGCCTTTCTTCTGAAATCACAAATAGTCATAAGAAATGAAATATTAATAAATTTTCAAAACAAAACTAAAATTCAATTTCATTGATTTTGTATATTTACTCGTACATAGTGTCTTGATGATCCATTACATTTCTTTAATATAAATAATATAAAAAATAATTATGGTTATTTATATACGAAAAGAAAATGTAAGCGATAAAAAGTACTGTAATATGCATGCATAATATTATACTAATAAACGTACAAAAATTAATTTAAAGAATTAAAAAAAAACAACAAATCTTCGCTTTTCGACTGCACATGCATACACACAATGTGTACATGTGCCCATGAACGCATTTCAGTATTGATGTAAGTTATATATGCCACCCAAGAGGAACCAATTGTTTTGTAGGCAGTCGTTTCTTCTATTGTTTACAATTGTATTTGGTTTCGTTTTCTGTCACCATGCTGATAGCACAACGATCAATGGAATTTCATCATCCATGATCGTTGTGCTGATCATGCAGAAATAGTCATAAGTTTATGCTAAGAATACATTTGTTCATTTTAAGAAGTTTAGTTTTAGTTAACAACAGCAAGCGTTCGGTCGAATAAATAAAAATTAATAAATAAAACTAAAAAATTAATAAATAAAACTGGCGACCGTGACAGGACTCAAAGTAAAAAGTTGAGTACCTGAAACAAATAAAATAAAAATATATATAAAGTTTAAGAAAAAATAAAACATTTTTTGTTTTTTAAAAACAAACAAGTCAAAACGCAAGTTAATCGCGAATTGCAAAACAGTGATATTTAGTTTGTGGTGCTACAAAACATTATTCTTGAGCACAATTTTTCATAAATAAAAGACCAAATTAAATAGACGTTTTAATTTAAATTTAACTTTAAAATTAATGACTAATCAATCAAAGGAAATGCGAAAAGCAATATATTAAAGGAAGTAATATATACATGTATTGAAATTAATAAACTATTGCATTGAACTACAGAACTTTAAATTTGTGAAATCAACATTTGAAATTTTAATAAATTAAATCAAGTGGTATTGACTTTTATTGAGATAAATTATTGCATTTAACCACGAACTCTAAATTTGTGTTAACGTATACACACCAAATAAATTAATTAAAACAACAGGTACCACAACGGAACAACAACCCCAAGCAGGACGATATAAGAAGAATAAGCAAGGAAACATCAATTACAACAGGTACCACAACGGAGCATCAACTCAAGAAGGTACAGCATCAACAGAGTAAAAGAAAAAGAAAAAAAAAAATATTTTTTTTTGTGTTTTCGTTTGTATCTATCGTTCATATTTAGTTAACTAATAAAAATAATAATAATTTGAAAAGATTAAAAAATTAAATTAATAATACATAAAAATATATACATATACATAGTTATTCCCTATTGAACTGAATTATGTAAATAGCGGTTAAGCAGAACTATATCATTTTATAAAAATCAATAGAACAAAAAAATCATTATTATGGCGCAATTAGGCCTTACTGACTGCTTACGAGAAGCAAGGAGTGTACCTGTCTTCGATGGAGAATCAAAATATTCCCTCCAAAACTATATTAGAGATGTAACGACTATATTATCACTGACCGAGGAGGGTAATAAAGCAATTGTTCAAACAATTTTGGCAAATAAAATTCAGGGTCGAGCCCTGAACGCTGTTGAGACGCTTACAGAACCTACATGGTCAAATATTTTGAATAAATTGAGACAAGAATTTGGGATTAAAGAATCTTATTTTTCGATTAGGGAAGAAGCGATGAATTTGAGCGTTAATAATGTTGAGGAATTGCATTACAGGTTAGATCAGTGTTTAAATAAAATGAATACAAAATATAGTTTAGAATTGGTGAAGGATAGTAACTTCACGCCTGCAAATAATGTTAAGTTAATATTTGATATTTACATTAATTATTTAAATTTGAATATAAAAGCGCATTTCAGCGAATGATGAATCATGTACTAAGTGATTACATCAATAAAATATGTGTCATTTACATGGTTGACATCTTGGTTTTCTCTGTGACGATCAAAGAACATTTTGAGAGCCTAAATAAAATATTTAAAAGATTGAACGAATTCAATTTAAAAGTCCAATTGGACAAATGTAAATTTCTTACAAAACATACTGAATTTCTCGGTCACATTATAACTCCTGATGGTATTACTCCAAACCCAGAAAAGATAAGGGCCATTAGGGATTTGAAATTATCGGGAACTGTGAAACAAATAAAATCATTTTTGGGGCTGTCTGGCTTCTACAGGAAATTTATAAAGAATTACTCAACAATAGCGAATCCAATGATAAAATATCTAAGAAAAGATACTCATATAAACTTACATGACCAAAAGTACATAGACTCTTTTAAGAAATTAAAAACGTTACTTACAACATATCCCATCTTAGCCTACCCCGAATTTGATAAGGAATTTGTTCTGACCACCGATGCCAGCGATGTTGCTATTGGTGCCAGCCGTACCTTGAATGGTGCCGAAAGAAATTACCATACTTTGGAGAAGGAACTGTTGGCCATTGTTTGGAGCGTGAAATATTTCAGACCATATTTGTACGGAAGAAAGTTTTTAGTGAGAACTGACCACCAGCCATTGAAATGGTTGTATTCTTTGAAGGAGCCAAATTCAAGAATAATCAGATGGAAAATAATGCTGGGGGAGTTTGAATTTGACGTCGAGTATTTGAAGGGAAGGGATAACAGGGTTGCCGATTTTCTAAGTAGAATTCGGAGGCCTGATGTTGAAAGAAGCGGAAATGAAGAAAACTTGGATATAAAGTCGCTGTTCGAGCTAACAGGCGATGATATGGGTAGTGTCCATAGTGCTAACGAAGATCTAAATGAACATTTTTTGATAAGTGAGACAGTTGTCAATAAGTATAGGAAGCAAATTAGAATTTTGAATCATAAAGAAAAGGAAACAGAAACATTGTTCAATAAGTATAAAGTAATTTACGTCGAGAAGAATGATCTGTCAAATGATCATTATTTAAATGATCTATTCAGAAGAGAATTAAATAAGGGTACAGTAGGAGTTTATTCAGAATTAGAAGATTCGAATTATAATGTTATCCAAAATAAATTAATTCAACTTTTTTCAAACGATAACAAGTTAAAATTTATAAAGTGCGCAAACTTGGCAATGGATGTTGAAAATGTGGAGAGGTTGTTACAGGTGATTGAAGATAATCACATCGAAACCAATTATAGAGGTGTGACTGAAAATTTTGAGGAATTAAAGTTTAAGTATTTTTATCCGAATCTCATTAAATATATAAATAAATATATAAATAGTTGTCAAGTGTGTGGGGAAAATAAGTACGATAGGAAACCCTTCAGAAAATATTTCAATACCACTGAGACCCCCAATAGACCAAATCAAATTGTGCATGCAGATATATTTCATGTTCACAAAAATTACTTTCTAACTACCATTGACCGATTTACGAAATTAGGGTCCGCTCATAGGCTCAGTGATAAAAATATGTGCACAATTAAAATTAAATTAGATGAGCGAATTTCTTATTTGGGAAAACCCGAAACATTGATTATGGATAACGAGTTTAATAACGCATATATAAAACTTTTTTGTTCGGAGAAGAATATTGATCCTCACTTTACTACTCCAAATTCACATACGGGAAACTCCGATGTGGAAAGATTGCACAGAATGAAATAACAAGCCTGAGCAGCTCTCGAAGTTTTTTAATAGAAAATAATCTTATGAGCGAAACAATTTTATCGCCAAAGTATTATAAGAGAAATAATGGTTACCAACAAAATTATAAAAGAGTAAACATTAATCGAAATATCAACCCAACTAACCCAAACCGAAACTTTAATCAGAATTTTTCAAATCAAAATCATAACCCAAATTTTAATCAGGGCTATCCGAAATTTAATCATCCAAATTTTGGAAGAAATTTCAATCGATCTAACTTAAATTTGAACAGAAACGTGAATCGATCGGGTGGGAATTTGTATCAGAATAATAGACAAGTACAATATCAAGCACCCATGCCCATGGAAGTTGACCATGCGCAGTGCGAAAATTTTCATCAACAGCCTCAGGCTGCACATTACCAATAATAACGTTAACGTTCGGGTTCCTTCGTGTTAAGTGTTTGGTGGACACAGGTGCAGCCACCACTTTGGGAGATTCCATAGTTTTTGGAAGGATTTCGAACCGTAGAAAATTAATAAAACCAATTAAACTAAATACACTCACTGGCTCTTCTGTTGTAGAGGATGAAGTGGTCGTATATCTGCCGGACGAATTCAACAGTCCCGGACAAACGATGTCGGTAAAACTTGTGGATCTTAGGAATAAACCATTTGATTGCATAATAGGCAACAACATTTTAACCCCTTTAGGTGCTCAAATAGATTTGCTTTACAACGAATTAAAGGTAAGGGGCTCTATCATATTTATTGATTCCGGCGTAAGTAGGCCGCCATTTGAATATAGGGAGATTTTTTGCTTGGAGGGATGTGATAAGGAGCTGGATGAATTTTTGCACGATGACCTGAGCATGGAGGAAAGGGAACAACTGTCTAAATTCTTGCAATGGAATAAACGAACATTTTTCACTGAGGGACAAAATTTAACTAGTGCCAATAGCATTAGGCACAAAATTATAACAACATCTGAGAAGCCAATATATTCAAAACTATATCGCTATCCGCAGATCCACGAGAAGGAAATTGAAAGACAAATCCGGGAAATGTTACAACAAGGTATCATAAGACCCAGTAAATCGCCATATAGTTCACCTCTTTGGATAGTTCCAAAGAAACTGAGCGATTCTGGGATTAAGAAATGGCGAATAGTGGTGGACTATCGCAAACTGAATGAAATGACAATACAAGACAAATTTCCGATTTCGAACATGGAATCTCTGTTTGATAAATTAGGTCGCTCGCAATACTATACCACCCTGGATTTGGCGAAAGGGTTTCATCAAATTTTGATGGACAAAAGAGATATTGAAAAAACTGCGTTCTCTACTCCAATGGGCCACTTCGAGTACATTCGTATGCCCTTCGGTTTAAGAAATGCGCCGGCGCATATAAGTACGATAGGAAACCCTTCAGAAAATATTTCAATACCACTGAGACCCCCAATAGACCAAATCAAATTGTGCATGCAGATATATTTCATGTTCACAAAATTAAATTGACCGATTTACGAAATTAGGGTCCGCTCATAGGCTCAGTGATAAAAATATGTGCACAATTAAAATTAAATTAGATGAGCGAATTTCTTATTTGGGAAAACCCGAAACATTGATTATGGATAACGAGTTTAATAACGCATATATAAAACTTTTTTGTTCGGAGAAGAATATTGATCCTCACTTTACTACTCCAAATTCACATACGGGAAACTCCGATGTGGAAAGATTGCACTCTACACTTTTAGAGCATATTAGAATAATTAAAAGAAGCAACGAGAATATGGATACGGAAGAGTTGGTGATTAGAGCGATAGGATGTTATAATAATTCAATACATTCCACCATAGGAGTTAAACCTATGGATTTTATTAACCGTTCGGATTTGGATTTTTCGAAGATTGCCTTGCATATGAACGCAAGGAAAGAAAAAGCTATTAAACGAATTAATTTGAAGAGAGAACCTGTACCGAATTATGATCCTGGTAATTTGTATATAAGAAACATTCAGGCCCAAAGACATAAAACCGCTAAAAAATATAATAAATATAACTCTGGTAGAATGAAACGCATCGATATTGCACAGATAAAACGTCCTTTAAAAATTATTAGATAAAAGAATAAAAAAACGGTCGCAAGAATTTGTTCCCGTTTAATATTTCCTTGCTTCCCAAGTATAAATGTGTATATGTCCTCTTTTTAGATGATGGGAGTGGCTGCTTTTATCTTGGTGGTATCAACCGCTGCGGCCAACGTGGAAATTACAAAAATTGAATCGGAAGCGGGATACGTGGTGATGGAAAGCGAACCTATTTCTATAATTCATAGATACAATAAAATAATACACGTTTTTGATTTGGAGGATATTAGAGCGACCATTCATAAGGTCAAAATAGAAGTTTCAAGAAATTTTCAAATAAAACAAGGGGAAATGTCATTGAGTTTACAGGATAAAATTGTAGAGTTGGAACATTTAATGTCAACAATAGAAATTCATACTAGGAACAAAAGGGGCTTACTAAATTTGGGCGGAAGGACCTTAAAATGGTTATTCGGAAATATGGATGACGAAGACAAGGGAATGATCGAAGCACACTTTGAAAAAATTGACATGAATCAACAGAATGTCATAGGAAATATAAACAAACAAATAAAAATTAATACAGACCTACAAAAACTTATGCAGAATATCCATTTGCTATTAGAATCAAATAAGCTTCTGTTTAATGAAAGCGTTTCAAATGAAATTATTAAGGATTTACCAGTCATCAAATATAATAGTTATTGGCTGATAATTAATCAAATTAAAGATAGAATTGAGAGAATACAGGAAAACATCTTGATGGCAAAAAATAACATAATGAGTAGATTTATACTTACTAATGATGAAATTGATTTTTATAATATTGATGGTTCTAAATTAAGATATTTAAGATTTAGCGTTGGCTCATTGTCGAATGATGTAATTATATTTGTAGTTTTAATTCCGGAATTTTTTAATAAAATATATATAACTAATTATATTATGCCCGTCCCAAATAAAAGAGGTATGCAAATTGATATTAATGAAACAAAAATTGTTAAAATAGAAAATTCAACTTTTATTGTGAATGAAGAAAAATTTTTACCAAAAATGGTACGACCAAATGATTGTATTATAAGTTTAATGAAAAACAGTTATGAAAATTGTTCTAGAAAAAAATTTAATGAAACCGTTATAAAAGAAATGGATATTGGAAACTTAATATTGATTAATGTCAAACATAATTTAACGAATTTTTGTAATAATTTTACATATTTTTTGGATGGGAATTATTTTGTAAGACTTGAAAAGTGTGGAATTCAAATAAATGATTATTCTTTAAAGAGATACGAAAGTAAAATGAATATTCTAATCCCTAATTTTAATGTAATACCAGAAAATGAAACCAAACTATCGGATGTGACAGAAATTATTAATTTGGATACCATTAAGGATGTATATTTGAAACAAAACTCAAACTATAACTTTTATATAATTTACGAGTTAATCGTCTGCATTGTGATCTTGCTTATAATTTTCAAGAAAGACTGCTTGTTTGCATTAATTCGCAGAGACTCGAATTTTAAGGGAGGGCGAGTTATATATGCCACCCAAGAGGAACCAATTGTTTTGTAGGCAGTCGTTTCTTCTATTGTTTACAATTGTATTTGGTTTCGTTTTCTGTCACCATGCTGATAGCACAACGATCAATGGAATTTCATCATCCATGATCGTTGTGCTGATCATGCAGAAATAGTCATAAGTTTATGCTAAGAATACATTTGTTCATTTTAAGAAGTTTAGTTTTAGTTAACAACAGCAAGCGTTCGGTCGAATAAATAAAAATTAATAAATAAAACTAAAAAATTAATAAATAAAACTTGTATGTATGGGTGAAAAAAGGGGGAATTTACAACAACCACACCAATTTCCATCAAGAATTTGAAGTTTTAGTATTTTATAATAAATAAGATATATTATGTACTTAAACGCAAAAACTACTATGAAAAATACAACTGCTCTGTGGTGTATAAGAAGCGCTTGTGACTTCCAATCAGTAGGTTGTTGGTATAAATCCCAGCACAACTTTTTTTAAAAAATTTTCATAAGTAAAATTATTTCGAATACCATTTTTTTGCTCATATTTTAGTCGTTATTGGACCGACTTCAATTATTTTGAGTCTAAGCCTTCGTAGAACTCCATACAAGAGATCTGCTTCATAAAATTGACCGTAGGACAGTAGGGGCCATAAAAAAGCAACAGAATAGGAAATATAACAAAAAAAGTCTTTTGGGTATATCTCATTAATTATTAAACTGAGTTTTGTAATTTTCAAACCGAACAAATTTATGAAAAATTCCAAGAGAATGGTATAAAATTTATTTCTCTATGTTGTGTTTTGGCCTTAATTCTAACTACAGCAAAATGTAGCAGACGGACAGACGGACATCGCTCATTCGACTTCTCTATCTATAAGGATCCATAATATATATACTTTATGGGGTCTTAAATGAATAATGAAGAAATTACATACGGAAAGACAAACCTATATATTCCCTTTCCAAATTTTGTGGTGAAGGATATAAAATCAGAAATTTTTTCGAATCTTTTTTTAAATCTTACGTGCAAGTTCGACTTGAGTACAAAATTTGTATAGAAATCACTCAAATAAGTGAGTAGTTTCGATTAGAGATGGGATCATGAGTGACTTTTCACCCACTCTCATGCACGCTCACGATAAAAAAATTCCACTCATGCACGCTCATGCACGACCTCATATTTTTGGCTTACGTTCACTCACGCTCACGTGAGTGGAAAAAAAACTTAGTCACAATTACGAAAACTCACGCTCACGAAATACTCACGAAATACTCTCGAAAAAATCATAACCTATAAGTATTTATACATTAAAATTTCTGAATGCAATAGAAAAATATAATACATATTTAGAAAATTCTGCAATAAAAGAAGAAAAAACTGAGAAATATACTTTTCTGAAGCAATTTGTTTGTTTTGAAATACAATTTTTCAATTTTGATATATGGATAAGTCCCAGAAACAGTCCACCAAACAAAATTTTTTGAAAGTTATCAAACTTTTTTTATTTATTTTTTTTATGGAATATTAGACTAGAAATATAATTTTATAAATAAAACAAATGTTTTTCGACGATCATTAATGCACAAATTATTATCAAATACTATCCCACCTCAGATCTTCTAATTTCATGCCAGAAATTAACCATTTTTAGGTATTCATATCATTACTTTACTGTTAGTGAAGATGGCCCGATGGAAATCCATATTTTTATACATTGAATTCACTTCAATTTTAGCAAAAAAAATTTGTGTTTACTATTTTGGAAACATTGAAATTAGATATGAAATTTCAAAACAGAAAAACTGTAACGTGCGTCACAAAGGGTTCACGTCTTTTGATAAAAACGACAAAATATTTTGATTACAAATAAGTAATTTTAGAATTCTCTTATATTCATATCTCTTTTAGGGACTATGTTTTGTGTGCTTTATTATGCAAAATTCGCAAAAATTACGAAAACACACGTTAACTTTCAAAGTTACTTCCGTTTTTTGTAGCGTGCGTCACAAAACTTTGTGATCAATTATTTCGCAACAAATACCTGCTAAACACCATGCATTAGTTGAAGGTACCTCTTTTGAAAGACAAAAAAATTTTTATACATTAATGTGAAAACGCGTACGAATGTAGGGTTCGTCACGCAGGATTTACACATATGCGATTTCACACTTTATAGTTAAAATTAAATTTGACAATTGAATACAATTGAAAATTCTTAAAGAAAATATTAATTTTCTTTTATTTTAAAGTTTTGACGTGAAATTTAAAATTATGTACATATTTAAAATATATTGATATATGCAGACGTAAAATTTTGTCAACATTTTTTCCGAGAAGTCTGTTTTACATCTCTTTAAGTATTCTTACTGGCGTTGAAAAAACTCCTTCGCATGTACCTATGCTGGATGGTACCACAGTATTTGTTTAGCCAATTTTTGCAGAATTGGAAGATCTTTAGCTTTTTTCCAAAAACTTGAAATTTGTAGGTTTTGTTTGTGTGTTCACGCAGACGAATGGAATTCCGAAAAAGAATTGCTGATGTTTTTCTTCCAAATGTTCGCCAGTCGAAACTCGGACTTATACTGCTACTTTATTTGACACTTTCATTCACATCAGTACATTAATACATACCGACACAACGTTTTATGTCTTCATGACAAAATTGAAATCCACGTACCTATTAAAAATATGAAAAAAATTCCAAAATCTAAAAAATCACGAAACAATCACGCAAAAAATCTACTCATGCACGCTCACTCACGTTAAGCTTTTTTATACTCACGCTCATGCACGCTCACGTGATTGAAACAAAAAACTGCTCACGATCATGCCTGATCACGCACGATTCACGCTAATCACGTGAGCGATGCCCATCTCTAGTTTCCATATATTTGCTATTAAAGTGTATCTATCGTCTACATTGTAGAAACGGCAGTTTGCATTACACTCACCTGGAATAATTTATCAAATTAATAGATTTGTTTTTTATTTTTCCCTTTAAAATTCTATAATACTTACATAATCAAAATGCACTAATTGTACAAACAATTTTCTGGGAAGGGTTAGTAGAATCAGATCAATCAATTTCAAAAAAATCAAACAGAATCGCTGTTCAATGCAATTTTAACAACTTTACAAACAAAAAAGAACAAGAATATATATCAGCGAAATTTCCTTTCAAGTTTAACGTCAATGTATCTCAAGAATGTTTGAAAGAAATAAACTATAATAATGCATAAGCAATTATTACTAGTCGACTTTATTTGAACACTATGTATAATCTCTTCAAAGATATCGCAAGGCTCTATGAAGAATAATCGCTCGAAAAAAGAAACCAGAAGAAGAAGTAGTCATCCCAAACAGCGTCCAAAAGAGAGGAGAAATAAGTGAAGTTGGAACTGTGTTTGCTCAGTATTTTAATTAAAACAAATTACTAAAAAAATATTCCCATAAAATAAAACATTAATATGCCCAGAGAAAAAAAATGTAACCGCAGGTGGCTGTGCCAAACTTTCGCGGAGGCCATTTGCTAGTTATTAAATAATGCAGGCTAGTAAACAATTTTTGAAGAGATAACAACAAGGACATAAATACTTATAATAATGTTGTCTGTGTGAAATTTCTCCGAAATCGGGGAATGCAACAGGTGACCTAGCTTGCTTATGCCCGCATATGTTTCTCAGTCTAAGGCAAAGTTTAGAAGATATGTTGAATCAGCATATTTATGCTGAAAAATTTGTTACAAGTGCTCGTATATCGTGTAAACTCAACATTTTTTCAGCATACGTATGTTTAATAACATTTGCTAACTCTTTGTTAACTATACCAACAAACGTATGTTGGTAATTTTAGCTTATCGTGTATACGGCATATTATTAGTGCTTAACAAATTTCCTGCGTATACTGACAGATACATATGTTATTTGTTGAAAAGCTTATGCAGGCTTTTCAGCATATGCCAAAATCCAATCTTTGGAAAATTTAAAAGTTTAATATTTGAAAGTCGATGAAATAATAAAAAATAGAAAAAGTAACTCACATTGTAAAAACGCAAAATTCCGCAAAAAGTTGCAAGATTTAGAAAAAGTCCTAAAATCTTCTAAAACGAGCTACAAATGCAAGGAATATGAAAAAATCGCAAAGAACTACAAAAATTCGCAATAACTTCCAATCATTGGAAAATTAAAATAAGTCGATGAAACAATAAAAAATAGAAAAGTAACCCACAAAATTATATGTACTACAGTATTCCTAGTGGTCGAAATTCCACCGCCAGTTTGAACGTATACCTATTTTAGATGCACTCATTTAAAGAGAATAAGCTACCTAATAGCTAATTCGCCTCCCCGTGGAAAAAAATAAACAAAATAAAATTGCAAAATATATGTGCGTTATTTTGTTAAGTTTATGTTTGAAGCTAACCACATGTAACATGTAAATCCATATCAGGGTTGCCATAAAAAGACAGATTAAATCTGCTAGATTGCCTAAAACAAAGTGCTAGAATGTTCTGTGGTTCAAATAAAAGTGCTAGTTTTTGAAACATTGCTTTTTATTAATATAGTTAAAAAATTAGCATTTCTGACATCTGCACATTTTTAAAAAATTTTTATCATATGTATAAGGTACTATTCAAATTTTCTTTAATTTCATTTGATATTTTAGTTGTGTAAATATATTTACATACAAAATTAATTATATTTGATATAAAAACTTTTAATGGTATACATATTTTTGTAGTCAAACAGCCTTAATATATTTTAATTCAAGTTAAGAGTATTCAAAATATCAACCATATTATTTGCATCTTCCTCACAGACTAACTCATTTTTGTATATTTCAGATCAACCGATCCTTTCACAATATCCTACTGATATATGTATCTAAGGCAATTTTTATTTATAAAAATCTTCAAAGAATTATATTATTCAAGGCTTTTTAAAATAAAAACCTTTTAATAACAATTAAAAATGAGGAATATTTTTTTGGTCTTCTTATAAATATTATAAAAGATTTTCATTTATTTGGTTCTTTCATAAGACTTATAAAAGGCTTATATTTTTTCAGCCTTCTCATAACTATTACAGAAGATTTTTATTTTTCTAGATCTTCTCGCGATCTTTATTTTTATTGGTCATCTATATCAGCACATACTTTGTGTGTGCAAGCTCTAAAAAGCCCTAAATAACAAATTCGTAAGAGAAGACCAACATAAATGAAAATCTTTCATAACAATTTTGAGAGTACTATTTCTTCTTTGACCAATTGAATATATAAAAAATAACAGCAATTATTTTGGGCCCCTGGTCTAAAGTATTTCAGCATACTTTGTCTAATTTCACGCTCTCTTTTATTCGTATAACCGGAAATAACAATTCTTTGTTTTATTTTTCGTACATTGCAAAGATGTTAAAAACCTACGACAAAGTTGTAGAAAAGGCATCATAAATATTTGTACGTTTTTATACAGTGAGAGAATTTATACTTAAATTGATGTTATTATGTATGTGATTTTTTAAAGTAATTCTGCGATCTAAAAAAGTGCTAAAAATGCTAAATAATTATAAAAATATGCTAAACTAGCACTTATAATTTTTTTAAAAAAACTCTTAGTGCTAACTCATTAAAAATAACGCTAGATCTAGCACTAAAAGTGCTAAACTGGCAAGGCTGATCCATATTTAATTTTCATCTCTTTTATTTCTGATCTCACTTTCTTTTTCAACTTCACTCATTTGAAGAGAATAAATCTTATTACTCTTATAAATATGTAGGTTCTCTTAAGCACACTCATTGTTTTGCTTATGTTTTTACTTGAACCAATACTTACATACGTGAATGTACGTTTGTATTTTTAGCATTTGTGGTGATGTCAATTTTAGAAGCCTTTTATTCCTTTAATACTGAACCGATAAAAAAATATATAGTCAGGTCACTAAAGCTCAACAATGTTTACCATTTGGTAAAAATAAACAAAATCGGTTGGCAAACAAAAGAGAAAAAGGGATCTCAAATTTTTCTTTGCCTAGTTATATAATAGATAGATGAGTACATATGTTGAATAATAATAAAAAGATGTTGTCAAACTGTTTATATGACTCAGCGTATGTAGCACCACATAAAATTCAAATTATCGGATATACATAAAAATCGTATCCTAACTCTTATGTTGACATTTCATTTGCTGACATCAAAAAATTTGCTACTTTCAACATATCGTGTAAACGTCTAACATATGAAATATGCTGACATAGGAATTTGTTGCTAATTTTAATCGCATTGCTGTCAGCATATACATATATGGAAAATATACATATATGGGTTATATTAATTTAAAAATCTTTCTATTCATGAAAATTTAGGGCCTTATTTTGTAAAACAAAACGCTTAGTCCCGGTCCAGACTTGAAATTTTTGTTGCATCAACATTTTTTTTTTAGTGAGAAAGAGCGATAGAGGAATACAAAATGTATATACTTCTATTTCAGCACTCCACGTATTCAAGAATTGCTACAGCAAAAATTGCAAGTATGGACCGTTGACAAATTTTAATTGGGGGATTCTAACGGTGTCATATTGTCATAATGTCTTCATATTTTAAAAATTTTTGTTGTGCTTCAAACAAAAAAGTCATAAAATTGCAAGACTTTTTGAGGCATGTTTATTGTTTTGTCATATCGAAACAGTAGAAATTTGAGAGAGTGTGATAGAAGTTACATACTGCTTGTTCTTCCTCGTCATATTTTTTCAATTTATTATTTTAAAACATATAATTATTTAATGACCACCATTTGAATACCCCAATTGTGTTTTCTTTTTGAAAATATAAATTTTTTTCATACAAAATTTATCAACGTTATTGTTGCGTTTTAAAAGACAAAGCAATTAATTTTCGAATGTAATTAATGTGCATGTACATATATTTAAAACATCGGAAAAGCCCAGATAAAAATTATAAACTGGTAGGTCTTATGGGGATTCACAGGACATGATATATTTTTTATTTTTTCCCAAGACAACATAAAAAGATTTATATATCAATTGAAAAGTATTTTCAAGTCACACCCGATGGGATACATAACATGTTTAATTTTTGTTTCAGTATAGTGATATTCCATACAGACATTGTTTTTAAATATCTCTAGGTTGTTTCTTTGGCACGGTTCCACCTCATGATATTTTTGTATGAGTAGTATGTTTTACACATGTCGTTAGAAATTTCCACATAAACATATTTCTAAAGAAATATTTTATAAGAATTTACCTACAACATTTACTCATCTTATAGCTCAGGTTGTGAATTGGAAAAACATAATAGCTCATGTTTGTATGGACCATTGGACGAAACATGTATTATTGTCTTGGAAGAAAATGCTATAATATAAAAAATACGTTATTACCTACCCCATTCACATGAGTAATTTTAAGGCTTCCAGTTGCCACAAATACGATGTATAGCCAGCACTTCTGACAACATTCCCAGTTTCAATTAAATTTTCCAGAATCACGTTTTTCTCTAATTTGGAAACAATTCCTCTAAATATTTCAATGGCTGTAGGGCATTCATATGAAACTTTATCACCTACACAAATGATAATAAATTTTAGAACGCAAAAGCGTGATCAATTTCTTTCAGCCAAAGAGTAGAATTCCTAAATAAACATTTTGATATATCAAAAATTAAAAAAAATCATTAAATAACTGGGATGGCATCATCGTTATATATTATAATTTTATATTTCTATAAGCTGATTTCCCATACAATTCAGAAGTTTTTTGTCGGAATAGAAATAAAAAACAGTGAAATTGGTGCTGATGGCAAATAGATGAAAAAGTTCGAAGGAACTCCAATGCCATATAAAAAATTTATAAAAAATGTTTCCACCAAAATTACAATAATTTTTTTTATTTCTATTGACACACGATTGATAGGAGGAAATAGCAAATACTAGAAAGAACAAAATATATATGTACATATGTATAATATAAATAAAACTTTTTTCTGTAAAATTGGTACTTGAAAAAATTATGCATTCTTTTTATTTTACAAGAAAACGGAAAAAAGATCGAAAAAGAACCACTAAGTCGCAAAATGTGACTAAGTAAGCATCAGTGCGCATATGGTTCCAGCTCCATACGTCAATATTAATCTGAGAATTTTTTCGATAGACTCTGCTTGTTTATCGACAACATCAGTAGAGAGAGATATTGACGTTCAGGTATTTATATTACTTTTTAAATTACATATGTATATAATGTAAAACTAAATAAATTTTTTTCAAAATTAGTAGGTTCTAATGACTACAGAGGCGTTTTGATAGTTTACATCTGGTATTAATTTTAGGTGAAGTTAAAGTTTCCTCACTTTCAAAATTGTTATAGTGAATCGGCATAAGATGAGTTCAGCATTTTTATGTAAAATATCAAGACAAGCATTTTTGTGGAACATTTTGGTCCTCTTAAACTGTGGTATAGTGCTCTGAGATTCCGACAAAAATATTCGTCATAAAATTCTACTATAAGTTTTCAAAGAACACACTAAAGAACTAAACTTTAATGCCAGAAAAAAGTCAACAAAGTCAAGTAAAATTACCAAATAAATACGAAATTCGCCCTTAAACACATTTCAAGTTTAGACTCCTCACGAAAAGTCTGTCTTCCATCTCATATTTTTTTTAATCTGATCAGTAGACATTCCCTTGCGAAGATTATATCCTGGATAAAATATGAAAAAGATGACAAATTCTTCTGCAGCAAGTGGCTAAAAATTTATTAAATATTATTAAGTATATTTTTTGAATAAATAAAAATAAAAAAATCATAGTACCGAAATTTAGTTGAATGACTTTTTTTCATTCATTTATTTCTAATTTAGATATTGACATGCGTTTAAACAAAAAAACACCAACTTATTTTTATCTTAAACTAAAAAACTTTTCTCCATTTATTTGTAAATTAAACTATTTGCCAGATATGCTGAGAAGATTTGAGTAAAGTAAAATAAAACAATTTGATTTTCACACAATGCTCTTTTAAATACGCACATCTGATCTTCGAACTGCAGCCATCATCATCAACAGAAGACGCAAAATAATGAGGAATAAAATCGATTTGATCTTTGACGCATATAATCGTATGGTTAAGAAAAAAGCCTCAAGAGGTTATGAGAACGCGAAATATTTTTATTTTTTACAATTTTCTTTGATAATTTAATCGATCGTGGATTTGGGTTTTAATCACTTTTTTAAACAAAACGGATATAAAAAATTTTAAATTTCAATTGTGTTTTATTTCTTTCTTTTTTATTTTGATTTTAAAATATTTTTTTTTGTATAAATTCAATGTAATAAATTTATAAATTTGTTTGTTTTTTGCAAAGGGAAAATGTTCGATTTCTCGAATTTTTAAAATAAATTTACTTTAAAAGATTTATGTGAATGTGATTTAAGTGGAATGCTTTATTAATAAGTTTTTTGTTTATTATAAAAATAATAATAAGTAAATTTAGTGTAATAATTAAAAAAAATTATCCCCTTGAAATAATTTTTTTTTAATTTTTGTGTTGTATATTTGCGGTATACATGGAGGACCTTGTTTTTATTTATATCAAGTGGATTATTTTTGGAGGCAGAGAAATTTAAGTCGCAAACACAGTTTTCTTTGCCAATCGATTTGAAAGTTTTCAGGTTTTATGGTCAGTTTGTTTTGACAATTCATTATGAATATAATTGCGAATTTTTTAAATTTATTTGCATAAAGCACACTTTAAATTAATAGGATATGTCAATTAGCAGAATTACCATAACTAGAGTACGCCTAGTGGTCGAAATTCAGTTTAAACGTATACCTATTTTAGTTGCATTCATTTAAAGAGAAAAACTACCTAACTTATTCCCTTCCCCATAGAAAAACAATAAACGAAATAAAATCGCATAAAAACACTGACATTTATAAAAAAATCTTATTACTTCTATACATATATTTACAGATGAAACAAGAAGACTTAAAAGGCACCACATCCTGGTTTTGCCGTTTAGAAGCTATCTGTTTTACATGTTGTCTAAATAACTACTAGCTTTCACTTTTTTTATCGTAATTTTTAATTATGTACGAGTATGTATGTATAAAATTTTTACGTTTGTAGTACATACATACATATATCATTTACATTATATATAAATATGTACATCAACTAACTACATTTTGCCTTATGCTGTTCTCAATGGGATTCAACATAGTACGTTATATTTTTCACCTTATCAAATTTACTTATTATCCTTGATTGGATAGATTGTAAATAAGGAATTACAAAAAAAAACGTATATACATATGAATGTAGGTACCCTTAAACACTTTTTTTATTGCTTTGCTTCTTTTTACTTGAACCAATACTTAGATAAATGAATGCATGTACGTGTGTATTTTTAGCATTTGTAGTGGTGTCAAGTTTATTAGCCTTTCATTCCTTTAATACTGAACCGATTTAAATAATATATAGTCGGGTCCCTAAAGCTCAACAATGTTTACCATTTGGTAGAAGAAATAAGAATGAAATCGGTTGTCAAACAAAAGAGAAAAAGGGATCTAAAATGTTCTCTTTGCCTATTTATGTATATATTGATAATCAATTTCTAACCAAGGTACACCAATAAGAAGAGGTGTATGCAGCTATCCAGCCGGTGATAATTATTCTGTCAAGTTTTATTCTATTTTATTTATTGTAATACAATTGATTCGTCGTTTTGATTTTATATTATGTTTTTTTTCAGCACACTTACCAAAAAAAGTACCTTTGTTTTATCAATCACCTTATTCATGCTCATTGCTTGCTTGCTTACAAGACTTACTAACAGGGGGAAAAGGTCAAAATATCTATTATTTCTATACTTTAAAAATGTTTGGCGCATGCTAATTGTGGTGTCGATAGCATGTGCTAAAGTTAATCAAGCCTGTTGGTGATTCACAAGAATTTCCTTATTTTCAGTATAATTTTTTTGTTGAAATTCGGATGCTATAAGTCATGCGATCTATAAAACACTAATTTTTTTAATATTAATTATTGGAAACCAATGGATTTTAATTTTTGTGATTCACAGAACAGGCCTGTATAAATTTGTTGCTGGTATGATTTTTTCATGAATTGAACAAACAACAATTTCGTACTCGTAACTATTATATTTAGCACATACTTAAAATCACAGTGGAAGTCAGTCTTTATCAACTGCACCTTTTTGGCCTTGTACGTAGTGAAACTTTGGAGTCCAAAAACTTTCGAGGCTTGTAACTTTTTTAAATTTTATCCCATTTCAAAAAATTTACACAATAGCTGTTTACACCTGTTATAAAATCTAAATTTCTACCTAAGCCTCATAAACAACAAAAGTACATTTCCGATGCTATACAATACGTCTGTCTATGTATGCTTTTCGTAATAAAACATATTCATAAAATATAAACTCCTTCTCGTGTGGAACTTTTTAAAGTATTTATCGAAACTAACAAAAGCGTTTTGGGATTTTATCACATCATGTAAATTTTGGCTTAAACTTAATTTTTCCAAAGTAAAGGGTGGTTAAATTTCAAGGGCCGATGTTAATTTTGAATAAAACACAAACTATTTAGGAAATTATTGTAATTTTATTTTATTATGATGTATTGGTATTACTCAATTATGTATGGAACAAAATATCGGCCAAATGGGCGCCGCGACCTCGGCGGCACACCTCCATCCGATGGTCCAAATTTTCGATGACGCTGAGGCATAATTGAGGTTCTATGCCGTTAATGTGCCGAATTATCTGATCCTTTAGGTCTTGAATTGTTTCTGGCTTATCGACGTACACCTTTTCTTTCAAATAACCCCAAAGAAAAAAGTCCAACGGTGTCAAATCACATGATCTTGGCGGCCAATTGACATCGCCATTACGTGAGATAACACGGCCATTGAATTTGTTGCGCAAAAGAGCCATTGTTTCGTTAGCTGTGTGGCAAGTGGCACCGTCTTGATGAAACCACATATCGTCCACATCCATATCTTCCAATTCGGGCCATAAAAAGTTCGTTATCATCTCACGATAGCGAACACCATTCACAGTAACTGCCTGACCGGCCTCATTTTGGAAAAAATACGGCCCGATGATGCCGCCAGCCCATAAACCGCACCAAACAGTCACTCTTTGTGGGTGCATTGGTTTTTCGACAATCACTCTTGGATTCTCATTCGCCCAAATGCGGCAATTCTGTTTATTGACGAATCCACTGAGGTGAAAATGTGCCTCATCACTAAAGATGATTTTCTTCGAAAATTGATCATCCACTGTTGCCATTTCTTGCCACCATTCTGCCCATTCACGACGTTTAGAATGGTCAAGAGGCTTTAGTTCTTGAGCCAATTGCACCTTGTAAGCGTGTAAATGCAAGTCTTTATGCATAATGTTCATCAACGACGAGCGTGAGAGGTGCAATTGTTGGGAACGACGACGAGTTGAGGTGGACGGCTCTTCAGCCACACTATCGCGAACAGCAGCAATATTTTCTGCAGTACGAGCTGTACGAGCATGCACTGGTGTTCTCACATCTTCTACAGACCCGGTTTGCTCGAATTTTTCCACGATTTTTGCGATTGTACGCACATTTGGACGATTAAATTGACCAAAAAAATTACGAAGTGCACGATATGCATTTTAATTTGAACGCCCATTTTCATAATAAGTCTGGATAACTTTAACACGTTCTTGGATTGTGTATCTCTCCATGGTTCAAATTGAGTAAGTCTGAAATAGAGAAATGTCAAATAAAATTCGGAAAAAAACTTGGCGTTTAGGTGTGGTTCACATTCAACATCGCCCCTTACAATTTAACCACCCTTTATATGCAATTTTTCTCACGGCTATATCCCGGAAACCAATTGAAACTTTGATTTCCTATCTGGGGCACAGTTGTAGAAGTGTAGAACTAACTAATATGAAGAAACTGCATCTAGTGCTAAAATGTTGAAAAATTAAAATTTTGTCTATCTTTTCTTTCACAATTTTTGGATCTGTTATCTGTAGAAAAAATATTACTTAAAATATAATTCATATCTCTTCGGATTATTATAATACTGAGAAAGATTTTTTCCATATATTTGAGCAGTAACATCAGTTTTTCACATGAAAACTAAAATTTTTAACTCATACCTCGTAACAAATATTTTTTTAAACTTTATTTTCATAAAAACAAAATCTTTTACATCGAAAATACGTGATATATATTGAAAATGTAATACAGTTAAAAAAAACATGAATTAATCAATATCAATTAAAATTGATGCATCATCTAAGCTTGATAGCACATTCCATGGCATAACTCCTTCGGCGTGTCCTTCAAGTCTATCGTCCTTCGCGACTTCGGTGAATGCACTTTCATATTGGGATACCTTACGACTCTACCAACGAACTTCTGCAAGCAATCCATTTACATAGGTTTTTTTCTTTGTGTCGTTTTTTAATTGGCATGGTGATTCGGTGGGCAATTTGTGTAAGAAATGATCAAAATAGTGATGCAGAACTTGTATTTTTAATGCCGTAGATGTATTGATTTTATCAAAGAAAATGGGCATTGTATCTTTGCTTCGTCTGGCTTTACACGACGACATCTCGAAAACACCTGTTAAAAGTAAAAAAAAAAGATTTACGAAAGATTAATATTATGAGAATGGATCGAAGTGAGTAAACTTGTATATGGAAATATTTAAATAGGCAACAATGTTCCCAATTTTATATGCAGCTGCATATATATCGTATATATTTTTTATTAAGGTTCATTACCCAATTTAGAGGGTTTTTCATTCGTTTTTTTCCAGTCGTCACACTGACAGGGATCGATATTGCTTCGCGAATCCCATTCACAACTGAAACAAAAAAATTTGAAATATGCTCACAACTTTCAAGTCACAGCAAATCTTCCATTTTAATATGTTCAATATATGAGGGCGGATCAATAAGACCGTGACTTTTGGAACTTCCCTCGTAGTTATAGTAAATGCAACACTGTTTCCATCAAGTACCATCTGTTAATAGACTACTGTCAAATTTTGAGTAAGTGTCGCCATTTTCTTTGCATTTAACAGCTGTTCAAAACATACAACCTCGTGTATTTTTCCAAAAATGGAGAAAAGTGAATTTCGTGTGCTTATTAAACATAATTTTTTGCAAAAAAAAACGTCAATCAAACCAAGGAAAAGCTCGATAAATACTATGGGGACTCTGCACAATCGATTTCAATTGTAAAAAAGCGGTTTACTGACTTTCGTTGTGGTCGCGCATGTAAAAATGACGCTGAACATTCTGGACGGCCAATTGAGGTCAGTACACCCGAAAATGTCGAAAAAATCCACGATATGGTGTTGGTCAATAGGCATTTCGTATGGCAGTGTGGTTTCGATTTAAGTGATCAGCTGGGTTTAAGAAAGTTGTCTGCAAGATGGTTGCCGCGTTTGCTCTCAATTGACCGTAAACGTGTGACAACTCCTCTTTTTTGGAAGAGATACAAAGACTGGAGAAACGTTGGGCTAAGTGTTACAAAGAGATAATGTTGAAAAATAAATTTTTGTTTTGTTGATCCGCCCTCGTATTTGATATTCTTCAATATATTGTCTAATGTCATAAGATTCCTTCATATTTGCGCGCAACGCTAATGGAATTAACATTCTTTTTATTAGTTTTGTGCAACAGCGTAACCACCAAACTTGGAATTGAGTCGTGAGTGAACAATCGCCATTCGCCAGCGTTATATCCCATTCCCAATTTATTCAGTCATCCATTCATGTCATTGCAGTATGTGAACGCATTCTTATCTTCAACAGTATATAAATGCTGAAATTCAACTTGGCGTTTCCGGTGTACCGTGGCCCTAAGGTGCTGCTGTCTGAGTTTTCGGCACTTTAAAAAACTTAAAGTAAAATTTCTGAATTCCGTTGCGATAATCCCAACTTAGCCAGAATGTAGTCCATTTCATTTTGTGCTAGCGGTTTTGGCTTATCATATTCTACATATGCCGCATAATCGGGATCTTGCAGGAGTCGGTGGTTTAGGTGGTACGACACCATCACAGCGTGGCGCCTGGAAGTGAGGCAGTAAAAGCTGCAACATATGCTTTTGTCTAGTTTATAGCTACTATATTCCAATTGGTTTCCGAGATATAGACGGGAGAAAAATTGCATATTCCTTTGAAAAATCAATTTTTAGCCATAAAACCGGAACAGCAGCTAAAATTATAAAAAAAACTTAGCTCTTCACAGATCCAAGTAAATAGAACAAAATTGCAAATGTGGTCATAAAGGATGATGTTTGAATAAAAGGAAAGAAGTTAAGATCATTCTATATATTCCTTAAATTGCAAACCTTACAATCTGAACATCTGAGTAAGATATTTGAATTTTTTTAAGCGTAATAAGGAGATTTATGTATACAGAAGTAAAAAATGCCAATTTAAGAAAATTTACTTGTTTCACTACATATTTTTATGATACTTTATTTTCGCATAGTTGCATGTGCTTTAATTTATAGTCAAGCTTTCTGCCATTTTTGCAAGGAATCTTACAATCATACCCACATCATAGCGTCGCGTTAGAAAAAGGGTACGTATTTACAATATTGTCTAAGAAAAAATTTACGTACCCTCTTGGTAACGCGACGTTCAATGCTCTGATTTAGGTATGGCTGTTAGGACTTAGGAAAATTAATAATCACAATTTTTTAAAAGTGCTTAAACACATTTTCGGTCATTGCTGAGAGTAGGGCACATGTTCAAAATACAAAATAAAAATATGAATATACATATGTATGTGTTTATGAGCATAGAATTTATTTTACAAATTTTGTTTTATAAAATATGTAACTTTATATTACCAGAAGATCATAAGACTCCCTAAGAATAATTTATTGAGTCCTCTTTTTTGTACAAATGCAGTTGATCATAAAAAGATCTTATATTGTTCACTGTCCAAAAAGAAATGATCATATCACAAATACTTTAAAAATAATTAAGTGCATAATAATCGAGAAAAACAAAAGTAATAATTTTAACAATTAAAAATTAAAATTGTTTTTTGAATTTACATTGTTACTTTTTTTCGATTATTTTGCAAACGTTGCTAAAATTTAGTAGTGAGTTAAATGAAACAATGAGTGTTTTTTGTTAGAATATTGATTGGTGACATCTCAATTATCTCAATATCATGTTATTGTTGATGAAGTTACGTACATTAGCATAGTATAAAAAATTATTTTGGATAAAAACTATGATATAGTTAAAAATAAAATTTAATTAATACTGCTTTGCCCGGCTTTTGTATTGTCTTGTTTTAATAAAGATCGTTGTATTATGACCAGGGGTGCCAAACGTAGCGAATTTCAGAAAATGACTTTTGACGATTTTTTAGTATCCTCCCTTATACTTGACGATTTTTTGACTTCGCTACTTTTTGCTGAACATAACCTCTACGTATGGGTAAATGTCAAGCTCTAAAAATATATTTTTGTTTTGCGGCCAATATCGATGATATTGATACTGCTAAAGAAATATTTAAAAATTTTAATGGCATTAACAAGCTCTACTTTTGTTTTTTAAAATATGTCCCTAATTTGTTCAATAATATAAACAAAATTGAAGGAATTCAAATTCACAACCTGCACTATGAAATGATGAAAGTTTTTTAAAATGTTTTAATAAATTTTTTAGTAGATGATTGTAAAAAAATACGTATGTCTATATTGGTATGTATGTAAAAGAAATATTAAGGCAATACGCAATTGATGCTGAAACTTTCAAGCAATTTATTGATAATTGTGTATCATTTTACCAAATAAAAAGAAAGATTTGATTTCAATCACAAAATTATAAAAAAATTAAATTTAATTACACCATCTGTGATTTTGAAAAAAAAATTACGGAATTCGTCCTTTCTAGTCCTATTTAGGTATTCCTAATTTAGACTCTAAAGAAATATATAAAGATATTGAGCATGAAATAAGAGAACTAAGATTTTTGCATTTTGGAGATAGCGCATTAAATGTAGATATATTTTGGAAAAGAGGAAAGTCAATTAATCTACCAAACAATGAACCTATTTTTCCAAATTTATGTGAATTTGTAAATAACTTAATGACTTTGGCAAGCTCTTCAGCTAATGTTGAAAGAATATTTAGAAAAATTAATCTTAATAAAACCAAGATAAGAAATTCATTGGAAACTGGAATCCCTGAAGGGTTTCTATTTCCAAAAGATTATTTTAAAAAAATTCATCTGTATGTTACAATGATAGCATTACAAAGAATATTACAAAAAACGTAACATTGATACGATATGTATAGTATTTTTATTTTGTTGTATAAAACTGAAGATTTTAGGGTGACGATTTTTTACGACTTTTTTTAAATACTGACGATTTTGTCGATTTTATCTACAAAATTTGACGAATTTTTTGTAAATTTTACTGGCAGCCCTGATTATGACTCCTCTTAACAATTGGTTTTCTATGCGTATCGTCCGTCTTAAATCAACACGCACTTCGTTTTTTTTTTATTTCATTGAATAATGACATTGAGTATATTTTCTTTTCTTGGCTTCATCAAATAAATATTAGTTTTGAACGTAGTGTTTGGAGATTTATTTCACCGCAATTGTTTCTTGCTAAAGTTAAATAATTTTTGTGATTGAATAATTAAAAAATAATATACTCGTATACAATACCGTAAAACAAAATTAGAAAAGAAAGTTGCCAGACTTGGGGCCTCATTTTGTAAAATGAAGCGCTTCCAAAAGTTTGAAATTTGCATGAAAAAACTAATTTATAAATATTTCACGTCTAACTTTTTAACTCCAGTAAAACTGTCTTAACATTTTTTTGTGTATTTATTTTCGTTTTATTTTTAAGCTTCCAAAGTTCGTCGGAAGGTCGATACATCTAATCAAAATCATAATATTTATAAGAAGCACTAAGCATTTAAAACAAGGTAAAAACAAGTAAGAGATATATATTCGGCTGTGCCGAATCTTATATACCCTTCACCATAGTATGGAGTGACGAAAGAAGTCACAATCACGAAAATTCACGCCCACAAAATACGAAAAAAATAATAATTTAAATGGAAAAAATTACATTAAAGCAAAAAAAATTGCCACTCACCGTCTCACGGACGCACCCTCACGTGATAGAAACAAAAACTTAATCACGATCACGCATTACTGGTTCTAATCTCTATTTCTGATTTCATAAACACAGCTTGCAAAGCAACGTTGGAAGCATGAGTTTACAAGGCATTATAGTGTTGCTTTGCAAACTGCGTTTATGAAGTCAGCCATAAATTATGAGTTTCGTAACAAATTTGTAACACTTTCTTACCTAGAGTGCATTATAAAAATATTAACATCCCCTTATTAGCAATTATATAATTTTTCACACATCCAAGAAGTGTTTCAACGTCTTTATCAAAAAGCCAGTGGTCTTCGACTAAACAAAGAAATGATTTGAAACGAAAGAAAAGATTTAATAATAAAGAAATCCTCCCAAAATTGATTTAAAAAATCGCCTACTATTACATATAAAAGTCACATGATTTCAAAAAAACTCTAAGTTAAAAAATATTAAAATCGACTCCTGGTTTGATTACGATGCACCATATCAAATACATGTTCCTGTAAAATTTTACTAATTCCTTGATAAGAAAGGAGATTAAACTGAAAATAGTTCGAAAAATGTTGATTAATTTTTATACCCTTCACCAAAAAATTTGGAAAGGGGATATATAGGTTTGTCATTCCGTATGTAATTCATTATTCATTTAAGACCCCATAAAGTATATATATTCTGGATCCTTATAGATAGAGAAGTCGAATGAGTGATGTCCGTCCGACCGTCTGTCCGTCTGCCATATTTTGGTGTAAGTAGAGACATAAATTTTATACCATTCTCTTGGAATTTTTCATAAAATTGTTCGGTTTGAAAATAACAAAACTCGGCCTAATAATTAATGAGATATAGCCAAAAGACTTTTATTTGTTATATTTCTTATTCTGTTGTGTTTTTATGGCCCCAACTGTCATAATAATTATTGTTATTTGTATACGAAAAGAAAATGTAAGCGATAAAAAATATTGTAATATGCATGCATAATATTATACTAATAAATATTGTATTGATGTATGTGTGACAAAAAAGGGCCAATTTACAACAACCACAAGAATTTCCATCAAGAATTTGAAGTTTTAGTATTTTATAATAAATAAGATATATTATGTACTTAAACGCGTAAACTACTATGAAAAATACGACTGCTCTGTGGTGTATAAGAAGCGCTTGTGACTACCAATCAGTAGGTTGTTGGTATGAATCCCAGTGCAACTTTTTTAAAAAAATTCCATAAGTAAAATTATTTCGAATACCATTTTTTCCCATATTTTAGTCGATAATGGACCGACTTCAATTATTTTCAGTCTAAGCCTTCGTAGAACTCCATACAAGAGATCTGCTTCATAAAATTGACCGTATGACAGTTGGGGCCATAAAAACACAACAGAATAAGAAATATAACAAATAAAAGTCTTTTGGCTATATCTCATTAATTATTAGGCCGAGTTTTGTTATTTTCAAACCGAACAATTTTATGAAAAATTCCAAGAGAATGGTATAAAATTTATGTCTCTACTTACACCAAAATATGGCAGACGGACAGACGGTCGGACGGACATCACTCATTCGACTTCTCTATCTATAAGGATCCAGAATATATATACTTTATGGGGTCTTAAATGAATAATGAATTACATACGGAATGACAAACCTATATATCCCCTTTCCAAATTTTTTGGTGAAGGGTATAAAAATTAAACAACATTTTTCGAACTATTTTCAGTTTAATCTCCTTTCTTATCAAGGAATTAGTAAAATTTTACAGGAACATGTATTTGATATGGTGCATCGTAATCAAACCAGGAGTCGATTTTAATATTTTTTAACTTAGAGTTTTTTTGAAATCATGTGACTTTTATATGTAATAGTAGGCGATTTTTTAAATCAATTTTGGGAGGATTTCTTTATTATTAAATCTTTTCTTTCGTTTCAAATCATTTCTTTGTTTAGTCGAAGACCACTGGCTTTTTGATAAAGACGTTGAAACACTTCTTGGATGTGTGAAAAATTATATAATTGCTAATAAGGGGATGTTAATATTTGTATAATGCACTCTAGGTAAGAAAGTGTTACAAATTTGTTACGAAACTCATAATTTATGGCTGACTTCATAAACGCAGTTTGCAAAGCAACACTATAATGCCTTGTAAACTCATGCTTCCAACGTTGCTTTGCAAGCTGTGTTTATGAAATCAGAAATAGAGATTAGAACCAGTAATGCGTGATCGTGATTAAGTTTTTGTTTCTATCACGTGAGGGTGCGTCCGTGAGACGGTGAGTGGCAATTTTTTTTTTGCTTTAATGTAATTTTTTCCATTTAAATTATTATTTTTTTCGTATTTTGTGGGCGTGAATTTTCGTGATTGTGACTTCTTTCGTCACTCCATACTATGGTGAAGGGTATATAAGATTCGGCACAGCCGAATATATATCTCTTACTTGTTTTTACCTTGTTTTAAATGCTTAGTGCTTCTTATAAATATTATGATTTTGATTAGATGTATCGACCTTCCGACGAACTTTGGAAGCTTAAAAATAAAACGAAAATAAATACACAAAAAAATGTTAAGACAGTTTTACTGGAGTTAAAAAGTTAGACGTGAAATATTTATAAATTAGTTTTTTCATGCAAATTTCAAACTTTTGGAAGCGCTTCATTTTACAAAATGAGGCCCCAAGTCTGGCAACTTTCTTTTCTAATTTTGTTTTACGGTATTGTATACGAGTATATTATTTTTTAATTATTCAATCACAAAAATTATTTAACTTTAGCAAGAAACAATTGCGGTGAAATAAATCTCCAAACACTACGTTCAAAACTAATATTTATTTGATGAAGCCAAGAAAAGAAAATATACTCAATGTCATTATTCAATGAAATAAAAAAAAAACGAAGTGCGTGTTGATTTAAGACGGACGATACGCATAGAAAACCAATTGTTAAGAGGAGTCATAATCAGGGCTGCCAGTAAAATTTACAAAAAATTCGTCAAATTTTGTAGATAAAATCGACAAAATCGTCAGTATTTAAAAAAAGTCGTAAAAAATCGTCACCCTAAAATCTTCAGTTTTATACAACAAAATAAAAATACTATACATATCGTATCAATGTTACGTTTTTTGTAATATTTTTTGTAATGCTATCATTGTAACATACATATGAATTTTTTTAAAATAATCTTTTGGAAATAGAAACCCTTCAGGGATTCCAGTTTCCAATGAATTTCTTATCTTGGTTTTATTAAGATTAATTTTTCTAAATATTCTTTCAACATTAGCTGAAGAGCTTGCCAAAGTCATTAAGTTATTTACAAATTCACATGAATTTGGAAAAATAGGTTCATTGTTTGGTAGATTATTTGACTTTTCTCTTTTCCAAAATATATCTACATTTAATGCGCGATCTCCAAAATGCAAAAATCTTAGTTCTCTTATTTCATGCTCAATATCTTTATATATTTCTTTAGAGTCTAAATTAGGAATACCTAAATAGGACTAGAAAGGATGAATTCCGTAATTTTTTTTTTCAAAATCACAGATGGTGTATTTAAAATTAATTTTTTTTATAATTTTGTGATCGAAATCGAAAATGATACACAATTATCAATAAATTGATTAAAAGTTTCAGCATCAATTGCGGATACATCATATAAATAACATATATATTTTATACATGTATGCATATACATACATATATATCAGCGTATATGAATATACATTTATAGAGGATATATGAAATATATATGAGTTTTAGCTGGGTTACACGAATTACAAGAACTTGTAATATTTATCTTCTTATTAAAAATGTTCATATATTATGTATATCTTTGTTATGCATATAATGAAAATATATGTGATTTTTAAAAATGCACATATACATACTATTAGTCCATACATGTTTTTTTAGCTGAATGGCAATATATTAATTAATAAAAATTTTAAAAAATATATTCTATGATCCAATCGAATACGCGAAAAAGATTTGCTAAACATTGTGTTGTAGACCCAAAAAGTAAATAAAATATTAATATACAAAGATTAATATAAATTTAATATACTATTGATAATATAAATACATTAAATTTTCAAGCTCAAAGTACGAATTGACGCTTCAATCAACTGTTATATGCATATACATATATGTATGTTTTTTTATTTTTTTATTATGAGATGAAATAATCAAAAGACACTGGCAGTGATGGTGTTTGCCAGGAGAGCGAGACTTTAACACGCTAAAACACCCTTTTACAGTGACCCAAACGTCCCCGTGGAACTACCGTAAGGCTTTACGTCACGGGGTGGGATAGGTCCTAGACCAGATCTAAACTATATTGATTCTTCTGCGAATCTCTTCTAACCTACGAAGTTCCAATAGAACCAATTTCACAAAATTACATACACACGTCCAGTTATTCAAAGATTCCAACATGATTGGAACTATGTTGTCCGGTCTAATACTACGCCCTAAAACTTCTTCTAAATACGCCCTCCCACTTACAAATCGTGGACATATGAAGAACACATGTTCGGCATCTTCAACGACATTACTATCACAGCTCGGACAAAACGGAGCACTGTCATGTCCGAAACGATACAAGTATGACCTAAAACAACCATGTCCACTCAAAAATTGGGTAATGTAGAAGTTTAAGTCACCATGTCTTCATGCTAACCATGGCTTGATGTCAGGTATCAGTAAGTAAGTCCACCTTCCCTTATCTGTTGCTCTCCATCGTTCTTGCCACTTCCGTAAGCACAAATCAGTCACACCATCCGTACCGTCCGATACGGCCTCTAGCTGGCTGTGTATCATGCCGGCAATAACAAAAGCGGCCTCGTCCGAAACAGTTCGGAACGCCCTACATACTGGCAGAGCAGCGAGCCTATACACAGGGGATATCAGGCGCAAATATGTAGAATATCTCAGTGCGCCTGACCATATAGGGGATGCATATAGGATAATACTCCTTACTACACTAGTGAGCAATTTTCTCTGCAGATATTTAAGACCTCTTGTATTCGGCATGATCCGGGACAGCGCTAAGCATGGTTTTGATGCTTTGGGAAGACAGACGACTGTCAATTAAGACTCCAATGTATTTTAGACATAGGATTCTATGCTACACGTTCCGGAAATAGTCCTGTATAATTGCCAGTAGATAACCTGGGATGTCTAATCTAGCTAAGGCATCAACAATATGTTCCCAGTTTGCCGTATTAGAGGCGTTCTTCCCTTGGATAGCCCGTTCAGCAGTTTCTACTACAACTTTGATAGCATCCACTGTTGATCTTGCTTAACTAAAGCTAAATTGGTTATCTGATAAACCAAGGTTAGCTTCAACATAATCTTCCAATCTCCTACAAATTACGCTATCTAGCAGTTTACCAGTTGTATCTGTTATACATAGGGGAAGATAAGAGGAGGGGTCATTTAACGGCTTATTATCCTTAGGTAACAATACTAACTTCTGTCGCTTCCACATTGTTGGAAAGGTGCCCTGGCACAAGCATGTGCTTACTACCTTCATAAAATGTTCAGGGTGGAGTTTAACAGCTTCTTTTAGAACCATATTAGGAATGCCATCTAGGCTTGGTGCCTTCTTGTCTTTAAATTTTGAGACAGCACCTTCTATCTTTAAAGTCGTAACCGGAGGAATGTCGAAAAATTCTGCCGGATACCATTGATGCCATGTCGGAATTTCCTGTTGGGGAAAGCGATGATATATAATTCCTTCGAGGATAGGCTCTTCTCTTGGTTGCGATGGACCAAGGCATTTGAGTTTCTTAGTTACCAGTTTATATGCAAGGCCCCAAGGATTATTATCTACCTCATCACCTACACTCAGAAAGCACCTACGCTTGCTCCTACGAATTGCAATCTTCAACGCTTTCCTTTTATCCTTATATAGATGCCTTTGGGCACTTACATACTCTGATCGCAATCTAGCAACTTGATCATTCCACCAGTATACTGGAGGATTTTTTGGTGACCTATTACGCTTTACCATAGCTACATTACACGCACCTGTGATATGATTTACTAATTGTACTGTCATATCTTCAGCTGAACTATTCAGTTCCGTGTTCTCCATACAAGCTGCGAAGATATCCTTATCAAAGGTATTTACCTTTCATCCTGTAAGCCCTCGTGTTTGTACAGTCATATGGTGCTGTTCATCTTGTACATCTATAATTATAGTGCTGTGATCGCTATCAGTATAAATGTCAGATATTCTCCAGTTCACTTGGCTTGCGATGCTGCTACTGACAAGTTTTATGTCAATCACAGATCCACAATCACCCCTGCTGAACGTTTGTTCAACTACATTATTCATGAGTACAACAGCCAGTGCAGTAAAAGCTTCTAAGAGCACTCTTCCTCTTGTGTTTGTCAAGCGGCAGCCCCATTCAACAGCCCACGCATTGAAGTCACCTGCTATAATGATGGGGTTTGAAAAATGATCCGAAAGTCCTCTATAGATTATCTTGGGGGAATATAGCAGCTGTTTACTGTAATGCCAGACATAGTGGCTCGGGCATATCCACATTGTGATGTTATTATATCTCGATGTGTTAGCGTGTTGGTGTTCCGTATCGCCGATGTATCCGTATTATCAGAAACCCAATTTACCGATCCCACGGTTCTATATGTTATTGGAACGCGTTCCAATTTTATGACCAGGTTTGCCATACCGTAAGCAATTATTTGAAAGGTCCTGACCCTTACAATTTGCGGCTCTATGCCCATAGTCAAGACACTTATAGCGTCTTCTTGGAGTTACCTTTTCTCGTATTCGGCATATGACCCAGCCGATACGTATCTTCGCTGTTTCTACCAGATGGCTAGCTAAGGCAGCACTTAGACCAATGGTGGCACTTTGTGTTCCTCCGTACGCTTTCCTTAGTGATTTAATTGCCAAGCTGCAAACATTTAAAATCGTCGGACTCTTTTATGAGGGCTTCATAGACATCCTCCTTGGAAGTCACCTAATTTATATCCCTAATTTCGATCCTAACCTCATGGCATAGTGCCCTTACTTCAGCTACGTCAGCTAATACTTCTTCTACAGTCGACCTGAAATCACTTGTATTTTGGTGCGCGGGCTTACTCAGCTCAACAATAACTCACCCTTCGCAGTCTTCCTTATATTCTTCACATTTTGACCCAGATTGTTCAGCTTAGGGTCTTTCTTTACCTGTCTGAGGATTACAGCGTAGGAAGCCTCCCCACACGTTTTAAGAATCAAAGCATCTGGTCGTATTTTCTTCTTTTTAGTTCTAACCTTAGGACTAATGTTATTCCAGTTAGTACCATCAACATTCGGATCTTGTTTACCAGCCGTGGTTTCACCTGCTACCTTGGGTAAAATATCTCCAGTTTTCTTAACTGGCTTATTGGGAGTTATACCACTCTTCTTCTTAGATTTGTTAGCCTTTGGGCTTAGGATATTATCATCTCTTTTACGTTTTGGGGTTGCACCTCTCACAAGGGTCGGCCTTGCCGGTTCATCCGTCTGCGTCTGTTTGTTAGTCTGTGGTCTCTTTTCACTAACATGTCCACTAGTCATCTCATCTACCGCTTGCATATATAACGCCTGTATCTCACGGGACATGGTCACAATATCTTTGTGCACGAACGCGACTTCAAGAAATCTAACAACTTTGAGATTTTATCTCCTAATTTCTTTGCACTATTATTTCCCTCACCACTATCAGCAACGCTGTTGGGAAAAATATTACCTCCACTATTCATTTCTGTAGGAGGTGATCTCATGACCACCGACTTCCTTACAAATGGGTTTTCAGTGCCTCCCATACTCAAGTCATCATATCTATTGGATCTATTTTTATTTAAATTATTTTTATTCGTGCTAATGGGTCCAAACTCAAAGCCACTATCTCCATTCGAATGTGCAGTCACGTTAAGACCCCATGGGTCCCTTTCCAAGCAGTGAGGTCCATGCGAGGGTTGACGAAGAGATCTTATGGATCTTCCTGCCAGAGCCAGATCCGTGCTAATCGGGGAGAGACATCCGAACCTTACTTATGATGACGAACTTCAAACGTACTTTAAGACTTGCCAAGTTTCAAAAGGACGAGGGAAGTTGTGGCATTAGCCTGGGAGCCAATTCAATAAAATTTCACTTCTACATACTCAGGTCCCAGAATAAAATAACCGTCAGCCTGGGGTTGCATCAATTCAATTTCGTAATTCCAGGAATGTCATAATTAAGACCGTGCTGGACTTGGTCTTAATGCTTTTCAGAGAGGGGCGAGAAAGGCATCCGCCCTTAATACGGGTTCGGATGTCGTGCAGGGACTTGCCCAAAATGGGTACACTGACGCTGTCTTTGGGTGTCAAATACAAAAAGGCCACCACAAAAACACAGGTATGCAGGGCATCTAACTAGAGCACTCTGCATCCTGTGATAACTCAGGGTCCGCGGGGTCGTTACTCCCGTTATCTTCGTTAGAAGATACCCTTGCGGGTATATATGTCAATATGCGCAGAAAATTTCTTATCTCTCTGGTTTGGTTTAATAATTTTTAAGAAATGAGATCAACCATTGTTGAGGGTGATACAATTTTGAATAAATTTCACTCACTAAATGTTAAATTTCAAGTTTGCTTTTAAATTATCCTACTGTTCTCAGTTATCCGAGCTTACAAATTCATAAAATTAAAGTACACGATTTTTTTTTCTTATTCGAATAGTGGAATAACGAATTGTATTGGCTTAATTTTTTGTAATAAGAAGTTAAAATTGGTGCTTACAAAACTTTAAAATAATATATGCGTATAATTAATGTTTGTAAGATGGCACGCGTCAAAAATATCCATTTTTATGCGGTCATAGTCGGTTCAACACTAACAAGAAATTTAGTTACAAAAGACAAAAACCATGTAACATGATGAAAAACAGTTTATTTCTCAGCAGCCAATGGTGCTGAATAAGCGAGAGAGATTGGAATATATGGAGTAGTTATTCATCAGAGATGGTATTTCGTACTAACCGAAATTGATTTAACGTGTAAAAATTAATAAGTTTGCACTTTTCGTATTCTAATTCTTTAAATTATACGGTTAAATAGTTGGTATTCCTAATCACTAGTATCCACCGTCAAAAGTGGTAAAATTTAACAGAGAACGCGGATGAGATGGTGTATCGACCACGAAATCAATCTGATAAATAATAAAATTGTTCCGTATACAGTACTCTCTTCACAATAGAAATAATGCATTTATCCAAAAAAGAAAAATTAAATGGGAAAACTCGGATTTGAACTTGATCCAAACTATTCGTTTCAAAATACATATATAAATAATATTTATAATTAACCACCCTGCTAAAAAATATACATTTTATGCATACCCTGCAGATAATATTGGACTACGTGGTCCATTATAGTTGAAACGGACTAGTTACAACATGGTCCTATGTAATTAGGGTTGCCAGAAGGGTCTGATTTGGCCTGATTGTCAAGTTTTTTAATGCGCGTCAAGTGTCAAGTGAAAAAGTGATTTGTCAAGCTTTTTTGTAAGTTAATTTTTTTTTCTCAAATTTATTCTAGCTATGTAATAATACTTATTAAAAGTATGTGTATATTTCTAAAAAACAAATCTAAAGCCCATATTTTTACTATCAATAGAACTAAGGACTAATATGATACATATTTTTTTGTGCAATTATAGTTTAAAAAATAACTATAACTTTCTGTACAATTATTATAAAAGTGCCAACACTGATATTTACCCCATCGGCGGCGGCGGCGATTCGGCTTGAGCCGGGGTTTTACCGGCGCGCCATCCTTCTATCAGCTTAGCCGACTTGATATACCCATGGTGGAATAATACAGGCGGTTTTTCATTGTTTTTTTTAATAAAACTTATGTGTTTGAAGAATTGTCAAGTTATTTATAAAAATTATTATTTATTTATTATAGACTAGCTAAAAACTCTCAGCAAAATTGTTTTTACGAGTAAAAGTTAAAATTCAATTCGTATTTCTAATAATAATTATCCAGAAGTTCTTCTTTAAAAACTAAAAATCTCATTTATATATTTAATATGAGGATTTTTATTTGTCAAGTTTTTTTTTTCAAAATCAAGTTTTTTTTGGTCAATGTCAAGCTTTTTGGCAAATTAGATCTGGCAAGCCTATATGTAATGCAGTCATGGACTAAGTAATTTTCAAACAAAAGCTCATTCCTACAACAATTGTTCGTGCTTTGACGATGGTACCCGTGCCGAACAAACTACTTGTGCGTGGTTCATTTTGGTGTTTTGGGTTAGTCTGATGTATTGTAAACCTGGACCATATGGTCCAGTCCTACGACATCGTAATGTTAAATAGACTTTGTTTTATACATACATTTGGATTAGTTTTGGACTAGTCCTAGTCCTTTATGGAGTATACTCTACATGCGTGTTTGGACTAGTCGCGTTATCTGCAGGGATAGGCAAAACAATGATTGTGCTTAAGCAGAGTCCCAAGTTTTATTTTGTACCTTATCCCCATGCAATTTTTCATTCCCCGAATTCCCCAAAATTGCTAATTTTTTATCCCCACAGATCTGTAATAAGAATTTTCAAGCTTATAAATTAACAAATAACAGAATGCTTTATCAAATTCAATATTTCTCAGTCATAACAGATAGATTCTTCTGGAATGTTTATTTGTAAAAATTCTTTAAGCAATATAAAACTTTTTTTTTAACTAAATTTGCAAAATATTGAATATAATAAAGCTTTTTGTTATCTGTTAACTAAAAGTTGGAACTTAATCATAATAATTATAATAATCTCATCCCACATATCCTAAAAATGAAATCATAAGTGCGTATATTTATTTATTTAATTAAATCCATTTGTGTAATACTATTAGAATTAATTTACACTTTTATCTCCAAATATTTACATTAAATATATATATATATATATATATATATATATATATATATATATATATATATATATATGTGTGTGTGTGTGTATTTAGAAATTAAAGAATATACATACCATTTTTATTTATTTGTTCGGAGCCGTCATTCCAGGAAATTTAAACTTACTTCCGACTTCCCGGGAAGAGAAAAACTCTAGTTTGCATTAAAAATTGCGCTGCTGGTACACTTTTATGCTTTCATGTGTATAAAACTAAACATATAGTAATTTTTTACTAATCATTAAATTTTTCTTTATCATAATAAAAAGGAACTACGTAGCCGTCTAGTAACACAACACAGTACAACAAGTATAGGCAGTGGCCCTCGTAGTCATCATAATGGCTCTCACCACCAGCATACTCCAATGTATGGTTCAACAAATCAGGCATTTATGTTAGATGCCTTTGATGAGTCACCGGAATTGGAGGAATCAGAAGCTCAAAGCAGCAGCAAAGCAGTGGCGGAATTGGTGCATCAATTGAAAGTGCACCGATCGATATTGTTGATGGTGAAAAGGAGGGCGAAGAACGTGAAAGTTGGGATAATAAAATAATGTTTCTGCTAGCTACAATAGGGTGAGTATTTCTTAGTGAGGGGATAAAAATAATAAAAAATACAAACATACAAAAACTAACTCCGATAAGATCGTGGTTTTCGATAACTACGAGTATACGAGTATTGTTCGAGCCGAACAATTGATTCCTTAACTTATAAACATTTACTATGAAACATTTTTATATGGAAAATACCAGCAACATTTATACATCTCACAATTCATACAATATCTTGTGAATTGAACAATTTACCCGCGATACACTGCTGCGCTCATAAATAAGGACTTGAATTTGTACACGAATATGAAATTTATATCTGCATTAGAACTGTTATTCGAATAACTTACCTTAATCTTTCACTTTAGAATTAAAAATAATTCGAACAGATTTTGTCGAATATACGAGTATCCCAATGATTTTTTTAACTACATTTTAGGATTTTCTATCGCTGCAAATATAAAATTATTTCTTATATTTGAGTTGGGAAATTGATTTTTTTTGTGAAAACAAGTAGTCGACAAACTGTACATACATACATCCCAAAACTGTGTGTATGTATGTATGTATGCTTTACTTATTCACCATTATTCCAGTTGTCAACATCGACGTCACTTCAATACAATACCAAAACATTGGAGCTTGTCTACCCGCTCTCGAGAACAATGTTGTGCTACTAAAGCTGAAAGTCCACACCACGCTTTCTACGCGTCATGCTTCCTACGCGTTTCTCAAGAAAGTTGAATTAAGCTGAAAGTCAACACCACGCGTTCTACACGTCATGTGTCCTACGCGTATCTCAAAATAGTTGAATTAGAGTATTTTTATAAAGCAAGTTACAAAACAAAAGTTTGCAACGCTTGTGACGCGTAAAAAGTTGAACAACATTCTACTTTTACGCGTCGCAATGTCGTATACAACATATCAGCTAGTGCGGCCAAGTTCCGAGTCTAAAATTTTTTTGAGATTGAATATTTAATTATTTGAAAGATATTTTCGTAAGCAGTTGATGAAAAACGAATTAAAACAATTTAAAGAACATAAAACTTAAAAAAAGATAACGCATGGTGTGGACTTTCAGCTTAAGATCTAGAAAATAACACGAGCCTGTCAATAGTATGCAGTTGACTAAGAACATGAGCTCGAGCAAGTCATAATATTCCAGCATTTTTAAGATGTGCATTAGTGTACCATTGTATTTGTAGTTGTTGTGGACTGTTCAAGTGACGAAGGCATAGATAGCACCGGTCACTGAAAAGTACCGGCAGGAATTTATACTGGTCTATGCTAATCTACATCACAGCGCCCTCCTTCGTCCGTATTGTAGCAAAATCACCAGCGAAGAAAATAATTAATAAAATGGCTACACAGCTTAAACAAGTTTCATAATTTGCGAGCAATATCAGTTACTTCTCTTTATAAAGAAAAGAAAGGGTACACAAGCCCCAAATTTTTGGTATTGAATTGACGTGACGTCGATGTTGACAACTGGAATAAAAGTGATGATTGTGATAAATAACTTTGTTTCATTGTTGATATCGTAATCGGGTTTTTCAGATATGCCGTTGGCCTTGGTAATGTTTGGCGTTTTCCTTATTTAGCACAAAAGAATGGTGGTGGAGCATTCTTGGTGCCCTACTTTATAATGCTGTGTATACAGGGTATACCAATATTTTATCTAGAGTTGGCTGTTGGCCAACGTTTACGTAAAGGAGCGATTGGTGTATGGAGTCAAGTTTCACCGTATTTGGGTGGCATTGGCATATCGTCGGCGGTAGTCAGTTATATTGTTGCATTGTACTATAATACCATAATTGCTTGGTGCCTCATTTACTTGTTGCACAGCTTTGAGTCCCCACTGCCTTGGGCCGACTGTCCAACACGCCTATACGCCATTTATACGTACGACCATGAACCAGAATGTGTGGTAAGTCCTTCAAATTATAATATATTTCTGTTTCATATTTTTTATATTTCGTACTGCAGTAATTGTTTGTTATTGGTTTAATATTAATTTCTGTGAATGCCATCTAATATCTAGGCCTCATCTTCGACACAATACTATTGGTATCGTACAACACTACACTGTTCAGAGAGTGTCAATGACCCGGAAATTTTCAATTATCATATGGCAATATCATTGATTGTGTCGTGGTTTCTGGTGTATATTTGTATTGTGCAGGGTATAACATCATCTGGTAAAATTGTCTACATGACAGCATTATTTCCGTACTTCGTTTTGATTATATTCTTCTTTCGTGGCATCACTTTGAAGGGCAAGTTTAATGGTTATAGTTTATTTTCATATTAATATTACTTTAAAAGAAATTTAGTCGGTAAAAAATAAAATTTAATTGAAATTTGTAAAGTGAAAATTAATAAGTATTTACTTTAAATCAGGGATCAGGTTTTACATATTATTACATGCAAGCTGATTTTCAAATGAGAGAAACAACATTTTTGTTTGTAAGCATTTCAAATATTAAAATTATCTTAATTGTTTTTTTAAAGAATTGTATATGGAAGTAAATACACTTTAATACGTTCTACCAATTTTCTCTTTCTGATTGAAGCATACATATGTATGTATGTGAAACATGCGTTTTAAATGCTTTTACCGATTCTTTAGGTATCGAAAAACGTTGAGCACACAATTTATTTTTGATATGCATGACTTTAATAAAAGCTATTGGACAAGACAGACGTTTTCAAGGTAAATAAATATGTACATATGTATATTCATTATAAGATACACGCACTTCGACAACTGATATCTTCTTAATATGTAGTTAGTTTCTGTACACAATTGAAAAAAAGATCGTACGAATCATGGTAGAATAATACAGGTATTGTCGAAGCTACAACAACACTGCTATTAAGTTCGAAGCTGTCAAAAAGCACAGAAGAAAAATGGCAAAATGGTTGCATTTTCTGTTCTATAAAGAGTTTTGTTTCTTTCTTTTTCTTATTTGCATTTGAAACAAATGTTCAAGTGTGCTTGTGTGGGTGTGTGTTAGTAATACATAATCGAATTTTGACAGAACCGAACACTAAAAAGAAGTCTGTTAACGCTTCGACGTTACCTGTATAATTCTACCATGGTACGGATCAAGAATGATAGAAATAAAGAATGATGATTTTATCATATTTTTGATGATTTTTTAACCCAAATATGATTTGATGATTTTTTATCTCAAATTATGATTTCTAATTTATAGAAATTACGATTTTTTATTTCAAGTGTGTAAAATTTTCATTTTAATTGTCAAAGCTCGCTGCAAATGAATTTATTAAAGTTGTGTGGAATTTTATATTGAGTTATGTAAACGAATATAAAAACCATATGATTTTAACGATATGTTTTTAAAAGAGACATGAGGGCTCAATTATAAATAGAAAAGCTAATACCTTGTCTGGCTTAATACACAATTTTCCAAATTTAATTGTGAAAAAGATATTCAAAACTTAGATGACGAATTTAGAGAACTCCGTTTTATAAAATTCAATGACTATATTACAAATCTCATAATCTTAGCTGTGAAGAATTTTGTTCAAAAGTTTCAAAAATAACTCGTGCTGACAACATTCTAGCTCTTCCGTTCCTGTCAAAATTTGTTCAAAACTTGATATGTCAACCCATTTCTTCCACAAATGTTAAACGAATATTCCCAACTGACAATTGAAACAATTGACAATTGAAAAAATATTAGATAAACTAGAAATATATTAGACGACAGCATTCTCGATGGTATCTTATATGCAAAAAAAAAATTACTTAGCAATAAAAAACTCTTCCTGCTATAATTTTAAAATATATCAAGATATTATCAAAAATATGAAACACTATATGTATTATAGTAACGTTTCATCATTAATATTTTTCATAGTACATGCACTTTTAAATAAAATTTTGTATTAAAAAAATTATATAAAAATTATACAAAATCAATGAAATTGAATTTTAGTTTTGTTTTAAAAATGTATTAATATTCGATTTTTTATGACTATTTGTGATTTCAGAAGAAAGGTAAAATTGATGCTTGTATCCTGTTTTATACTTGTGTAATTTCAATTATTTTCTATATTCAGGTGCAGAGCGTACCTGCAGTATATCAGAACCCGGTATTATTATTGTATTTGTATAATGTGATAAAAAATCTCTTGACAATTAAAATGTTGTTTGGATACTTAGTAACACATAACAAAGCAGAAAAATCTCTTCCCGGCTAGAATTTGATAAGAAATGCTTCTTTTATTCTGTAACATCAGTGAGTTAATCTTCAAAAGCACTTCAATTAATTGCCTTTTCTATAAAATAAAAACAAAGTTTGATGTAAGAATTTAATTTGATATCAAGCTCCAAAATGAAATTAACTGAAAATTTGAAAACCCCGCGAAAATAGCGCATATTCTAAAAATTTGAACTGCCATATTGGAAATTATTCCCAAAATTTATTTTAAAAAATCATATAATTGGCAATCGGCAGCCAAAAGTCTTGAAAAAATCTCCAAAATTCCAAAAATTCTTAAAAATATGCGAACATCAGAAAAATTGTGTGATTCAATATTGATTAAAAAACTGCAAAATTATAGAGTAAAAAAACTTACAAAATATCATTTCCATTGTGAAAATTATACTTTATTGAAAACTATTTTGTATTTAGAATAAAAATTTCAAATGCATTTGTATTTTGAATAAAACTATTGCAAATATCTACTTTCCACAAATTTATATTTAGCTTCTAGATTGCATTATCCAAGTGAATAATTTAATAGTTTGCAATTCATCAAATATTTTTTAGATCGGAATGTTTGAGAAAATTTTCCAAAGCATTTGTAAAGCGTAGCGATAATAGTTCGTGAGCTGTACCGCATTAAAAAATAGTACATGCATACATACTGTATGTTATATTTTTTGCATATTTTCGTATTTTTCCGAATTCAACATATACAAAATAATAAGTTAAGATCTTAGGAGATAAAAAATTGATTTCTTCATATTCATATAAAATTAACTAACCTAACTAGTATTAAAAACACCTGAGAAATCATAGTTTTGCGGAATATCGCATTGTCGATAGCACGCACTACGGCATTGGACGCGGGTTAATGGTAAAGTATTACGCAAATAAGCATAATCTATTGGTTGGATTTGAGAGCAAAAAGCTTTCTGTTTGGGATTTTATCGCAATTTTGCATATTAAGTTCTCTGTCTTACACAGTAAACGCAGAAGAAGATTTAAATAAAAAATGTTTTTAATTAAATCATAAAATGGAAAAAATTTTTCAAATAAAAAGTAATAAAAACAACTAAAATTCATCAAAAAATTCTAAAAAAATAGCATTGTGTTGTGTTCAGGATTCGAAACCGTGCCACCGGGTTGGGTACGGTTTCATTTATTTTTTTTTAATTTTTGATACATTTAATTATTTTTATTACTTTTACTTTTTATTTGAAAAAAAAAACCGTTTTTTTAAAGAATTTAAATTATTTTCAATATGAAGATAATATTAGAACATTTTAATCATTAGACTAGCAGATTTATGTAATAGGTGTCGACATTTTTTATCTATTTTGGGAGAATTTCTTCATTATTAAACCTGTTCTTACGTTTCAAATCATTTCTTTGTTTAGTCGAAGACCATTGGCTTTTGGATAAAGACGTTGAAACACTTCTTGGATGTGTGAAAAATGATATAAGTGCTAATAAGGGGTTGTTATTATTTTTATAATGCATTCTAGGCAAGAAAGAGTTACAAATTTGTTACGAAATTCATAATTTATGGCTGACTTCAAAAACGCAGTTTGCAAAGCAACACGAGAATGCCTTGTAAGTTCATGCTTTCAGTGTTGCTTTGCAAGCTGTGTTTATGAAATCAATGAAATAGAGATTAGAACCAATAATGCGAGACCGTGATTAATTTTTTTCCATCACGTGAGGGTGCATCCGTGAGACGGTGAGTGGCATTTTTTTTTTGCTTTAATGTAATTTTTTCCATTTAAATTTTTTTTCGTATTTTGTGGGCGTGACTTCTTTCGTCACTCCATACTATGGTGAATGGTATATAAAATTCGGCACAGCCGAATATATCTCTCTTAGTTGTTTGTTGTTTCATCGAATTTTAAATGATATTAAACATTTTAATTTTCCCAATGATTGGGTTTAGACATTAGGCGCATATGCATACGAATTTGGAATATGTTGAAAAGCTTGAATGAATACGCTTTTCAACAAACAACATGTCTGTCAGCATATGCAGGAAATTTGTTAAGCACTAATAATATGATGTTTACACGATATGCTGAAATTACCAACATACGTTTGTTGGTATTGTTAACAAAGTGCTGAAAAAATTTTGCGTTTACATGATATGAGAGCACTTGTAAAAAATTTTTCAGCATAAATATGCTGATTCAACATATTGTCTAAGCTTAGCTTTAGAGTAATGAAATATAAAATTTAAACTTTTTTTAATTTGTATGTAAATTTCCTTACAAAAAATTCGAAAAATTGCAATATAAGTGCCGCATCAAAAACAAGATATCATTAATTTGACCACGAGATTCGTTAGTATAATTTCGTTAAGTTTTTTACAAGAGATAATTCACCATCAATAATTCACAATTCATTGGTATATAGAGAGGACAATATTGACATATTCAATAATTATAATGATATAAAAAAATTCATAACTAGATATAAGTTTGCATGTTTGAAAAAAAGTATTTCATACTAATTATAAATATTCGCAAGGAATTTGTTACATGAGGAAAGGTTTTTCTCGAGAAAAAAATGTCTCCAATTAATTCAAACTCCCTTCTGTTTTGTGGGGAAATTAAAAAAAAATTAAATATATTTAGAATAAAGGCCCCGTTAGCCGAGCGTTGCTCTACCGGTACCGTACCGTACTGTTAGCACGTTGTTCCACTTATAGAACATTTAAAAACGTACGTTTGTTTTATATTGTTTGTTTTATTGCCAGGAAAAAGGAACAGCTGTTTACAACACAGTGATGGATATTACAAATTTTCAATTGGTGACTTGTGCAGAAAAAGTACTTAAGATATTTAAATATCAGAACCTTATTTTGTGTATGTATTTATAAAAAAATTATTTATTATTTCAATTTAAATTATGTATTGAATGCATGGGTGAATATATCAATGGGCGAATGAATAAAAGGAAAAAAATTAGAACATACTATAATTATAACCTGCAACGTGGTTTTTCCCAAAATAAAAAAAATTATATTCATATAATAAAACTAATTATCCAAGATGTACGTATTTATATAGTACATACTCATGTATAAATATGCGAATGCTTAAAAATATGAATTAAGAAGTCATTTTGTAAAGAAAACTTCTCAGTGTACAAAATCAATCCGCAACAGACATACTCTGTTGAAATTTAGCAAGCTACTAAATAAAATTTATGTTTCTCACACATTGGTTATTATAATTAGGTGTTGCCCTTGTGTTTATTTATGAAAAATACTTCGGCTTTTATTGGGCAGTTTTCTAACAACGAAATACAAATGTGTTTGCAAGATGTTTTAAATGGCATTATATAATGTCAGTGCAATGTAAGTGAATTAATTACGAATACCATATTAAAGATAACATAAAGTAAATCGTTGATATTTTCACAATAAAATTTAATGTTATAAAAACCGGGAATATGGGAGGTTTTGGTAGATTTTAAGGAAGATGTTTGTAGGGAAAAACCTTTCTCTATGGCACTCCTGGTTGCAATATTCACGAGTAGTAAATGTAAATAATAGCCGAAAAAACTTCGTAACCGTGGTAAACGAGCGCCTACCACTGCAATACAGAAGAATGGGCATTTAAGTTTCATTTAAGTCACATAATTTTGTACTGAAAAAATTAAATTGGTACTTAAGTGGCATTTTAAGATAAATGACACTTAAATGAGTAGTCAATTATTGTGTCTAAGACTAGCAGAACGGTGACATAACCTTTAATTCAACATATACTAAAATGAATGGAAAACATATTAAAAACTCGAGCACGTGACGAAAAATTTTGCGTTTTTTTCAAAAGGCAATACATATATGTACATACATATCTATCTTCTCGGACTATAAATAGTATCTTAAGTTACTAATGTGAATAAAAGCACAAATTAAACGTCGTTTTTCGAATAATATTAATGTTGGTTTGAATAAACGAATTATTAATGCACAATTTTTAACTGTATTTCGTAACTACCCACTATATTTTCAAATTATATTTTGAAAATGATATAATGCATTTCAAAATTTATTAATTAAATTTAAAAAATTGTGAATAGAATTTCGAAACTGGCAATTGAATTTAAAAAACTACGAATTGAATTTTAAAATTATCTTAAAAATTCTTTAAAAATTATTTTAAAAATTCAATTGATTTTTTTTTAATTTTTTTCATTTAAATTTCAATAATATAATAACTTATATTATAGTTATAATAATAACTATAGTTTAAGAAAAAAATATTCAGGCTCAACAATATGAAAAAATTGTTTTTAAAGTCGACTATAATTTTATTTTTAATAAATTTTTTTAAAAACAATGTCAATTTCTATGGACATTTTTTTAATTTTTTCAGGCGATTAGCAGTGAATTTCTTCGACATTGGTAGAACTGTTTGAGGCTACATACTCACTAGAATCTCTTTCCTGAATCAAGAAAAAAAAAACAATGAAAAAACACTAAAGTATATTTTTTATAACAGAGATCTTATCGTTTAGTTAAGGGATATGTCCGTGTATTTAATATTTTTTAATAAATATTAGTTTAATTACACATCAAGAGAACATAAGTAAAAACATAAAACCTTCATATTTACAAACATAACACTCTTTGCTTGGAACGTAAACAAACCAAACTTGTACCCAACGAAACGAAGTGGATTAAAAACAGAGCGTTTCAAAGATTTTTTATACAAAAAATATCGTATACATAAAAAAACGAAAAAAAAATTTTTTTTATAAAAAATGTGTTATATATACAAAAAATAGTACAAAAACAGTACAAATCTAAAAAAAACAGTACTTTTGCGTACTGTTTTAGGTGTTGTGAATAAAACAGTACATTTCATAAAAAACAGTACGTGTACTGTTTAAAACAGTACGAATGGCAACCCTAAGTCGTATTAAAATATGCTGAGATTCCCAAAATTGAAAAAGAATGCAACAAATAAAACGAAAAAACTTATAAAATTTTGTTCACGTTTCAGAGCTATGTATTTAGATCTTGCTCTCGTTTTGGTGTAGTAAATGTAAAAATAATGTTCACGTTTCCGAGTCGTTCATATTAAAGGGTATTCACGTTTCCGCGAGCTCACTGTATTTAAGTTTAACATCATAACTGTTGCTTTTGTTTCTCTATTCAAAGGGAATGCAAAAGTTGTCTTTTGAAATCTAGCAAGTTGGAAGAAAAATGCAACAAAATAATTCAATTTGAGTTAACATGATTTTTTAATTGCCATCATAATATTGTGTTTTATTTCAGTATTCATTCAAGTAGCGGGTACCATGAGCATTTTTTGCAAATAAACCATATTTGTTTTCTATAGAATTTCTGAACTGGATCAAAAATGCCCCTCATATATTAATTCGAGCTTAAGGTTTAAATTTATATAGAAATAAACAATATTTTGCTGCTATCTTTGAGTAGCTTCTTCATGGAAAATATTTATAACTGTAGAACAATATTATTTAACAAATATTTAATAATACAACAAACAAAAAATTTTCAATAATGAAAAATTAAAAGCTTTAAAAAATACATATTAAATACATAGAATTTATATTTCCTTAAAAATTCTTTCATTTCCGTTTCTATTTTCATAAAATAAATATCTATAATTCCGCGCAACACTATCTGTATCTGCTTTAAAGTTAATTCGTTGTCTTTTTGAAACATCTACTTATAATCTGTAACATGTCTAACTACTTCATAGTCGTTTGTAATTATTTTCCGTATTTTAAATCATTATGCTCTCCAAATCAGGGCCTGGGTTTGACTATTTCATGCGGTTTTTTGTAGTTGTACTGTTCTTGCAGCTTTGATATGATCTCAGTCCAGCTTGTCTAAATTTTAATTTATTTTTCGTCGTATCTACATAAAATTTACTACATTCTCCACTGTCGTTACTGCCACAAGGTATTTTATAAACAACATTCGATTTCCCTAATATTTGTAACCCATCCTTAGTTTTTCTATACAATTATTTACCGTACGACACATTTGAAGTACCATTCTATATTTTTTATCATCACCTACTTTAGATTTTTCTAAGATTATAATAAATATTTTCAAAAACGTTTTAGTATGATATTTTATGTTTTCGGTTAGAAAATTTTATATCATGTTTAATGAAGGCCACCACTTTCTTTTCGATAAAAAAGAGAAAGGTATTATAAAAACGTTTGAATGTAGAAACGACATTTTATGACAAGGTATATAGTATGTATATGTATTTAAATAGGCTTTTTAACCACACAATGGAAAAAAAGTCAAATGACGTAGCAGATGGCACAAAAACATCGTTTATAATAATATATTTTAGCTTTCGAGCTAAAAATATATGTATGGACCAAGTATGGATTCGAAAAGTAAGGAAAGCAGAACATCTTTACTCAGCGAATCCACTATTCGAGATTATGATAGGAGAAAATCCTCAAAAAAATATTTAAATAGCAAGAGGAGAAAATCCTTATATATGTTTAGCTTTTACGATTTGTTTTCGTGTAGTACAGCTGTATTTTATCAGTCCATTCAAATATTTTCTGTTTCTAAATATTTAACTTTGGACAATATTTCCATTTAAAAGTGGTAATTTGTTTAGCTTTCTATATTATTGAAATTTATATAAAATTTTTGCAGACATTACACAGTGTCAATGACAGTGACAGCGAAATTAATTTTGATTTCGATTGAATTTTCAATATTTGTTCAAGACAATTTAAAAAATATCTGCAAAAATTCATGAAAACGAAATTTGATAGAGATCATTCAATTCATGATATCAGAACAAGGTGGAACACTGTAAATAGTACGATCTTAGTGGCTTAATGTGTTTTTTTATCAAAACAAATATTGAAAACAATTTTGGAAAGTGTAGTGTAAGCTTGATCTATCTCTATCATAGATTTCAGTAGTAAGGACTCAAGTTTGCTCATAGCCGACGGACGTTCTTATTAAAACCTGCTACTAACAAGTTTAAAGTGAAAATTTAAATAAAAAAGCAATGAAATATAGGCAAACTTACGAAATGTTACTAACGATTAGACTTGTCTCAGTGGAAGGTAAACTTTTTTTCTTATCGCTGCAAATTTGGCAACAGAATTAGCTTCTGGCTTGGGCCTTGCAATGTTTGCTGTACTTTGTCACATAACTAGTTAAAATTTATCAAATAAATCAACTAGTTAACAGAAAAACAAAAAGCAATAATATCTGCCGTGTAAGTTGAAATTAATTAATGTTAAATTTTACGAACTTTAGCCAAAATACTATTCACTTTGGATTAAAAACCACTAACAACCAATATGTTCGAAAAATTATCACATTAAATAGAACAAAAAGTGATTTTTTTAAGCTTATAGGGTTTAAGTAATCCCCATAGGATAACATATCATGTACTCCGCTTGCCTTAATTTACTTAAAAAAGCTTTAAATTTTCACTTTTAAATTATATTAATTTTTCTTTAACATTTATTATTATTTTTTTATTAAAACAATGAATTGTCGCGTTCATAAGACTGTGGTCAACTGTTGAGGTCAACAGTTACGTCTTAGAAACGGCTTGATGAATAATTGGATAATGAACAGCTGATTAATGTAAACAATTGAAAAGAAATAAAAGTGATGCAACAGAAATAATTTAAATTTGCTAAATTAATTTGTTTGGTTTACAGTAAAAATATGGACAACACAGAATTTACAATGGAGTTTTTCTTCGCAAAAATTTTCCATTTTTATTTTAAAATCTGCACAACAAATTTAATATTCACAACATAAAAATGCACAGCAATAAAATGATAAACCTGCGCCGATAGTATTTATATTTCAAAGCTCAGCCGGCACTGTTTTCAAAAAATTTTTATACCTTATATTTAACTAATTACAAATATGTATCTCCATGCACGGTTGCCACTTTGGTAATTTTCTACCAAAACTGGTAACTTTTTTTTGCTTTGGTAAGTTGGTAACTTCATTTTGATTTTGGTAACTTTTTGAATTTAATTTTTTTAATTTCTGTTCTGCTGTTCTTACTTGTTAACGTGCAAATCGCCTACGTATAAATTGTGTTCCGCCGCTTACTACCTTAAACAAATTTAAGCCGATGGTAACACTGTTCTAAACAAATAAGAAGTTTACTAAAACTATGGGGAGCGAATCAGAAAAATACTTAAATTCTGACCAATTTTCTGAGTCACAAAAAATATTAATAAAAGGGCACATACGAAATTTTTACATAGAATTTCTCAATCAATTAAAAACCAGGTTTGATTTTAGCCGAAATGATTTAAAAGTGTTGTCAATTATAACACCTAACAAAATTTTAAATGAAACTAAAGATTCTATTTTAAATCTTTTAAATGAATTTTATTATTTGAAAAGTTGTGACAATGACACAATTGTTACTAAATGGAGTCTTCTTACTTTGTTATCAAATGATCTCAATCAAAACGATGATATTACTTCTTTTTGGGAAAATATAAGTTTAATAAAAAATGGGCTTAATGAATATAGATTTAAGGAATTAACTGATTTTATATTTAATTTAATGTGCCTTCCTCATAGCTCAGCAGACGCTGAAAAAAAAATTTTTTGATTTAAGTTTAATTAAAACCAAACTTAGAAATAAATTAGAATATGAAACATTAAACAACATAATGTTGGCAAAAGAATTGGCTGGTTCCAAAGACCAACATTATGTTTGGTCAGCTAAAGATTATATTAAATAATTTTTTTTCTTATTTCGTTAAAATGTGAAGTAGAATACCTGAAGTAATGTTATGTTTATGTTTTTGTTATGTTATTTTGTTTTTAATATATAAATAAGTGATTATAATTATATATAATATAAAAATATGTATGTACTGAATTTTTTTAAGTTTTTATCAATAAAATTCAAAAATGGTAACTTTTGGTAGCTTTTTGGTCAAATTTTGGTAGAAAAAAATTTTTGCCAGTGGCAACCGTGTCTCCATGTGGAGAAAAAATTTAATGTTTCTGCTGAGTGAAATAATTGATATCTATTTTGGCAATATAAAATTTTTTTATTTATTAAAAACTTGTTAAGGAAAATTTTAATTAAATATTTAGTAAATTTAATAAGAGTAAGTTACAAAAATATTTTCCGTTGCTCATTTTCATTTCACTCACTGCACGAAATGAACAAGCAATATATGCTGTGTTCAAGTACTTTTACAGTAAAATGCAGTAAATGAGTGATTACTGAGTAAGCTGAAGATTTTACTCTCAAAAAAAGCTGCAGCACAAAATAAGTAAGATTAAGGATACATTTTAGTTGCTTTTATTACTTTTACTTTTTATTTGAAAAAGTTTGTTCCACAATTTATTTAAAACCCAGGGCACAATCTAATTTATAATATTTTTTTAATTTTTGCTTTTTTTCCAATTTTGTGAACGATAAAAGGTTTATTTTTTTTAAAAATATCCAATATGTTATCAGATAGGATTTTGTACAGTGATCAAATAATTATATAATGAATTCAGTAAGTTGTCGACGTTTTTATTTAATATAATATAATATTAATAACAAAAATAAAAATAACTTGACGGTGTAAGAAAAAATTTTAAATTATAAAATATAACAACATATTTTAATTCATTATTTTAAATTAATTTTTTCTTTGAAACTCGTATGATGTACGTATGTATGTAAACTAGTGGTATTCTGATAGTTGTCTTTTTAAAATTTTGTTAACTTTTCCATTTACTTATCTGTATTGCGGTAGGACCAGACGATAAAGGTTTTGGTTCAATATAACCTATATATTTCTGATATAGAAACACAATGGAATTTCAACCACAATTGATTTAAAAAATACGAATTCGGAAATTCATATTCAGCCTGCTAAGAAAACAGATGAATTTAATTAAAACAAATTTTATTTAAATCTTCTTCTGCGTTTACTAAGTAAGACAGAGATCTAAATATGAAAAATTACGATAAAATCGCAAACAGACAGCATTTTGCTCTCAAATCCAATCCATAATTCGGCTTATTTTCGTAATATTTTACCATTAATCCGCGTCAAATTCCGTAGTGCGTGCTATCGACAATGCGATATTCCGCAAAACGATGATTTTTTAGGTGTTTTTAATGAATGCAAAACCAGTTAATTTTATATGAACATGAAGAAATCATTTTTTTATCTCCTAAGATCTTAACTTATCATTTTGCATATGTTAATTTGGGGAAAATACGAAAATATGCACACAAAAAAATACAAATATGTATGCTTACACTATTTTTGGAAAATTTCCCCAAACATTCCGATCTAAAAATCCAAAGTTCATATGTATGATATGTACGATAGGAACTGATTGTTTGAAAAATAGTTGATGAATTGCGATCTATTCTTAGAATACATTTTAATTAAGCCCAAATTAAATTACTCAATTGGATAATGCAATCTAGAAGATAAATATAAATTTTTGGAAAGTAGGTATTTGCAATACTTTTATTCAAAATACAAAATAGTTTTTAATAAAAGTTTAATTTTCACAATGGAAATAATATTTTGTAAGTTTTTTTACTCCATAATTTTGCTGTTTTTTAATCAATATTGAATCATACAATTTTTCTGATGTTCGCATATTTTTAAGAATTTTTGTCATTTTAGAGATTTTTCAAGATTTTTGGCTGCCGATTGCCAATTATATTATTTTTTTTACATAAATTTTGGGAATAATTTCCAATATTGCAGTTGCAATTATTAGAATATGCGCTATTTTCGCGGGGTTTTCAAATTTTCAGTTTCTTTGCTAATTTCATTTTGGAGCTTGATATCAAATTAAATTCTTACATCAAACTTTGTTTTTATTTTATAGAAAAGGAAATTAATTGAAGTACTTTTGAAGACTAACTCACTGATGTTACAGAATGAATGAAACATTTCATATCAAATTCTAGCCGGGAAGAGATTTTTCTGCTTTGTTATGTGTTACTAAGAATCCAAACAACAAGTATAAAACAGGATATAAGCAACAATCTTACCTTTCTTCTGAAATCACAAATAGTCATAAAAAAGGAAATATTAATACATTTTTAAAACAAAACTAAAATTCAAAATCGTTGATTTTGTATATCTACTCGTACATAGTGTCTTGACGATTCATTACATTTCTTTAATATAAATAATATAAAAATACTGTAATATGTATGCATAATATTATACTAATAAACGAACAAAAATAAGTTCTAAGAAACAAAAAAAAAACAAATCTTTGCTTTTCGACTGCACATGTATACAAACAATGTGTACATGTGCCCATGAACGCATTTCAGTATTGATGTATGTGTGACAAAAAAGGGCCAATTTACAACAACCACAAGAATTTCCATCAAGAATTTGAAGTTTTAGTATCTTATAATAAATAAGATATGTTATGTACTTAAACGCGTAAACTACTATGAAAAATACGACTGCTCTGTGGTGTATAAGAAGCGCTTTTTACTACCAATCAGTAGGTTGTTGGTATGAATCCCAGCGCAACTTTTGAAAAAAAATTTCATAAGTAAAATTATTTCGAATACCATTTTTTCCCATATTTTAGTCGATAATGGACCGACTTCAATTATTTTCAGTCTAAGCCTTCGTAGAACTCCATACAAGAGATCTGCTTCATAAAATTGACCGTATGACAGTTGGGGCCATAAAAACACAACAGAATAAGAAATATAACAAATAAAAGTCTTTTGGCTATATCTCATTAATTATTGGGCCGAGTTTTGTTATTTTCAAACCGAACAATTTTATGAAAAATTCCAAGAGAATGGTATAAAATTTATGTCTCTACTTACACCAAAATATGGCAGACGGACAGACGGACATCACTCATTCTCTATCTATAAGGATCTAGAATATATATACTTTATGGGGTCTTAAATGAATAATGAAGAAATTACATACGGAATGACAAACCTATATATTCCCTTTCCAAATTTTTTGGTGAAGGGTATAAAAAATATATTCAAAATTATATATTATTCACTAGATTTTGTGAAATGACCTTTGTTGTCTATAATATCAGCGTATCATAAAGCACAAAACAATGAATAGCAAAAAATTTAGAAAACATTTTTAACGCCATAAAAAGCAACTCTTAAAAATCAATAACTTTGATTAAAAAAATTAAGGAATTCTTTCCTTTTTTAATAATGTTACATTTCTCTCATTTGCTTGTACTCGATATTTTAGGCGCATAATTTTAATTCCTAACGATTCAGTATTAAAGCTCCGATTAAACTTTCCTAAGTCGTTTTAATTGTGTAGTTTGCTTAAAAAAGTGACTGAAGGACTTTAACCATACTATAACATTGCATACATTTTTCAAGCGTTTTAATTTCTTGTGGGTGAGTATACATTTCCCTAATGCTTATGCCAAATCACCACGAGATCTTGAAAAGTTTCAATCCTCTTATATTGGTATAAATCATTTAAGATCCTTCATATTATGTCTAAAATTGTTTATGTTTTCAAATAATTTTTGACAACCAACCAATATAATAAGAAATATCATTGCAATTTAACTATACCTGTATTATTCAGAACATACTTTTTCAGACCGAACCCGATCTTCGGTAGAATTTTTAAGCCGAGCCCGAATTCGAAACTGATCTTTTTTTCTATTGTATATAAACAATTTTGAAATTTTGAATTTTTTTATTTAATAAAAACAAAACTATTTTGATAATGTTGTACTTTTCTACTTTTATATTTTTCAGAAAAACACAATTTATGCAAAGTTCGGAATGCGACGAAAATGTTTGCGAACATCACTGTTGCCACCAATTAGGAATTACACATGCTTTCTCTTTTTTTTGCAAAATAGCGTGCTTTGATTTGTTTATTTTAAATATGTGACCTTCTTGGTGTAATTCGAAAATTTTTTTGATGTTGAATATATTTTCAATATCCGGGCTTTCAAGGTCGTTTAATAAAAGATTGTTTTTTACATATTATTCCGACGTTTCGTTGGTATTTTCCAACTTCCCTAGAGATTTTTTTGTAGATATATACAGTGTAGCCTCGTTGAACGCAACCCTCGATATGCGCAACCCCTCGCTTAACGCAACACCCAATTTCTTAACATTGGTGACTCTGTAAACGCAACTTTTCAAAAAATAAAGCCTCAATTAACGCAACTTTGCAAAACACTTAAGGCTTTTTTTGTTTTTTTTTTAGTTTGCTTTTTGATAAATAAATTCAAAATTCATAAATAAATTCATGCCGGACAAAACTTCAGTAACACTCAAAGAAACATCTGCCCCGGTTAGAAAAATAAGCAAAGAACGAACAGGAACACATAAAGTTAAGCCTTTTGTAATTGGTAAAGCCCAAAACCCTAGAGCATTTATAGGATTTGTCAAAAGCCAACAAAAACTCTTGGATGACTTTAGAAATTTTCGAGCAATGGTTTCACGGAACTTTTGTCCCAGACGTTAAATTGTTGCTTTCGTTTTTTTTTAAATTCTGTAGTTTAAAAATGTTGTTTTAGGTAAACTCCTTTCTATCCTCAAAACAACTTCCGTTAAAGGCTTTGTTACTTTTGGACAATGCGCCCTGCCATCCCAAAGAGTAAGATTTGAGAAGTAATGATGGAATGACAACTGTTATGTGTTTTCCAACAAACCGCACTGCAATTATTCAGCCTATGGACCAAAACGTGATAAAAATTACAAAACTTCTGTATAAGAAAAAAGAGCAAAAAATTAAATCTTTTAATTTGCGTAATGCTGTTTGTCTTTCGGCAAACGCTTGCGAAATGCTGGAACGTAGTACTGCGCTCAAATCATGGATGGACTGAAGAAGACGAACTGCCACTGAGCATTATAAGGGCTGAGGTAATTAATGAACAATTACCTATTTCCACAAATAGAGATTATCTGCAAGAAATAACTCCCAAAATTGCAAATGAAGAAATGCACTTTTGGATTTCAAAACATTCAAATTAAAGAAGAAATTACTTTAGAACAAAGCGAAACTGAAGACGAGGATGAAAATGTGTTGCTAGGTCCAATATCTTCAAAAATTAGATGTCGGAATGCAATAAAAAGCTTCAACGTTTGTCTACAATGGGCAGAGAAGAATAGCTGTTCTTTGGAGGATGTAATGGTATTGCAAAAGATTCGTGAAATTTTAACAAGCACAAAAACTCAGTCAAAAATTTCAGACTTTTTCCCTTAAACACATGAATCTTTAACTCGTTAACAAGCATCAGTACAAATTAACATACATTTGAATGTGTATTTTATTAATTTTTTATTAGATGTACATATATTTTGTTTCTCTGTTTTTATTCTTTATTTCAATCAAATAAATACGATTATTAAAAGATAACCTCACTTTTTTTTATAAAATTCTTGATTGGTTTAAAATAAGCTTTCAAATAGAAAAATATGACTAGAAATTTGTGACTTGGTTTGCGCAACAACTCAGTAATCGCAACAGCCCAAAATTTCTATTGGTTGCGTTCAACGAGGTTACACTGTTATTTGCTTTAGTCCAATTGTACATCATTCTCCTTAAAAATATCACAGTGTTGTTTTGTATAAAAAGGACAATCACAAATAAATTGAAATATCACAGCCAATCCTTATATGTCATCATCACAGTCGTCATCACAATAGTGCTCAAAAACGATGAAATTTTAAATTACACATGCAGCCAATTACACATGGGCTACACACGAAAATAATAATTATGCATGATATGTGTAATTACACATAAGGACAACACTGGCGACCATCAACCGAACTTATCTTTGTTGATTTCCGACTCCAAACGTTCGGTCGGACTTCAGTAATCATAGTATGCTTTGAAACTTGTAAAAAAAAACAACTCGATATGAGTTTATTTTATTTTTTTAAATATTTTTTATTATCTTTCAGTGGGAGACCACTTGACACCACTTTGGTTTAAACGAATGTTAAACAAATAGTTCCAAGAGACGATTGTATATACTAAGTGAAGTGAAGGAAAAAGTAGCTAATTTAAGTATGTATTATAAAATTTTAATACTGGTGTAGGCTACCCAAAATTTTGCTAAGTCTTTTTATAGGGATTTTTTGTGTTGTATAATTCTGTGTTATTAATTTCTATATTATTGATGTGCTAAATGTATATCTAGAATGTTGTAAAAAGCTTTAAGTTGTTCGTGCTATATTAATTTCTCATCTTTTGTTGCTTTAAATTTTTTATTCTCTAATCAAATGAAACAATTATCATTAAGCAAGGTCGAAAAATATGCGGCTGTTAATTTATTTGTTCTTTAATTCATTTTGTTTGTTTTTTAATCGGTAATGTTAAGTGATTTTCGTTTATTTTTTTTATATTTATATTTAATTTATAAATATGGATGGGTTAGAATTATTAAATATTTCAACCATAACCAACATTTATTTCTGGTTGTATTTTTGTTTCTTTGAAGAATTATTTGCTTATATAAATTTTTTTGTTGTGTTTTGTTTTTTTAAAATATTTTTCCTGTAACTTTTGCTCTTGACTTTGTAGGTTCTTTGTCGTCTTTTTTGTCTAATTTATAAATGATAGTTCACGGTCAATAAAACAGAAAAAACTTAATTTGTTTAATTATAATGTATATATGTACATACATACATTAGGGTGGGGCGATTAATATGGAAGGAAAAAAATCTTAATGGGCGCTTCGCGTTTCTGATTCTTGGAATTGTACTAAGCAAAATAATCCACTAGACCATACGTCTAAGGTGAAAATCGAGCTTCCAGATTTTTTCTCAGACTTTTGTCACGTTTTTTTTTGATATTTTGGCCTATAACAGCCAAATCATTGAGATTCTCGATCCAATAGTATGACAAAAACTGTAGCCAAGACAATAGTTAAGAACTCTCTAGTGCATCGTAAAAGCATTGGAACGCTCCTTCAGGCAGTTTTGGCCTTGTGAAAGTGCAAATTTTTCGTGAAAATATTGATAAATTACCATTTCCAGTTGTTCATAGCGCAAAATCATAAAAATTTTATATTTCTTATTTTTTTTATTTCAGTTGTCAACATCGACGTCACGTCATTACAATACCAAGAAATTGGAGCTTGTCTTCTCGATCTCCAGAACAATTTTGTGCTAATGAAAGGGTACTTCTGTTTATAAGGTCTAGAAAATAACATGAGCCTGTCAATAGCAGACAGTTGTTTTCAACAACCGGTAGACATGCTCCAATTTCTTGGTATTGTGTTGACGTGACGGCGATGTTGACAACTGGAATAAGGGTGATTATTTTGCCTTGTGGTCAACCCACTAATAACTTTAGCGAAGAGCGCTCTAAAATATTACTGAGAATTAAATTGCATCAATAAAATTAATCAAATCTTAAACAAAACAACAATAAGACCTTTATTTTTTGTTTTTAAAATCTAAGAAACTGAACACTTTTCGCACATTCAAACAAAACTGGATACAAATAATAAGTAAGAATTTCGTAAAATTTTATAGTAATTTGATTTAAAATCTGTCTGTGTACTGTTTTAAACACACATCAAAATCGAATATTATAAAAGTTGATTCAATTGAAATATTAATCAAAAATTATGTTTTACAGTTAAATGAGAACAATAATTTTTAATGTGTATTATTCGTACCTAAATTTTTAAGCATGATTTCTACTAAAAGTAATAAGAAAAAACCTAAATTTAGAACGTATTGTTTTCTGTCTTAAATTTTATTATATTTTTATTTTTAATTAAAATTTACAAATGTTTTTTACAAATGAAATTTTTTCAACTTAAATTAAATCAAGTGCATTAAAAGCTTAACTAGTATGGTTAAACAAATTTTAAGATAAAGGCAAACAGATTAGGTCCGGCCGAGCTCGTACATATTATGGCTCTATTTTTCATATGTTTAGTGTTTAACTTATTGTCTTATTCCTCAATTTGTTGAGATATAAAGCTTTAGAGCAATATTTTAATTATGGGTTGAAGTGACGTCGACAAATATTTACAGAATAAATATAATCTTTATTTTCATGTATTTTTAGCATTTAATAAATAAATAACAAATAAAAATTAATAAATAAAATGATATTAAAACCATTTTCGGCGTTACCAACCCACGAAATGATATGGAGCCTGACCAAATTTAAAAAAAGCGTAGAAGTTTCTTACCCTTGTTTGAAAAAATCACGGAATTTTAAGTGCACTAAAAACGTTAAAAACAAATTTACTTAACACCAAAATGGTTTTACTTTCAAAAAGTGTGGGGTTTTACTAAAAGTATTGTTCATATAAAATTCGGCCTTACTGCAAAACTTAATTTTTTCCGTAATTTTGTTTCCTAATCAGAATGGATGAAAACATGCATACATATTTGGAAAATACGATATATTCGGGTTCAATGATTGGAAAAAAATAAAACTTCCAAAATATACTGTCAGCAAATTTATAAAAGGGTGCAGAACATGGCTTCACAATGCAGTAACGGAAGCCCAATTGCTGCGAAAGGCGCCAAATCGATAATTTATGTATACGTGTTGGTGGCTTAAAGTCCAATAATGTAAATTTGGTGCGAAATGTTGGAGCATAAATGTTGATAATAAAATTCAATAATGTGCAAGCGTTGTTCGTTTGTATTCATGGTTAAATTATAGACCAAATTTAACATGTGTGACAGTAACAGCTGAGCTGCTAAAATATCACCCCGTATAGCATTAGTCTAAGCATCGAAAATGAGAATTTTTAAAACATCTTAATATTACATAAGAGAATGCCTGTAGAAACTTTTGCTTCATTTTGCCGAAAGTTCCAACTATTTTTATCCGATTTAGTTCCCTGTCATTAACCAAAGCTCCAATGGAATCGATGATGTCCAAACTGGCGATTAATTCAGGGAAGCAGTTACTATTAACAAATAACCTAGCATTGGCATTAGCGAAATTTTTAAATCTTGTAATATTGACGTTAACATCAATTAGAGATGGACACCGCTCACGTGATTAGCGTGAATCATGCATGATCGTGAGCAGTTTATTGTTTCAATCACGTGAGCGTGCATGAGCGTGAGTATAAAAAACTTAACGTGAGTGAGCGTGCATGAGTAGATTTTTTGCGTGATTTTTTAGATTTTGGAATTTTTTTCATATTTTTAATAGTTACGTTTTTATTTCAATTTTATGACGAAATACAACAAGTGGCAGTATAAGTCCGAGTTTCGACTGGCGAACATTTGGATGAAAAACATATGTAATTCTCTTTCGTTTTTTCATTCGCGTTCACACAGCCGAACAAGACTTAGATATTTTAAGTTTTTGGAAAAAAGCTAAAGATCTTCTAATTTTGCAAAAATTAGCTAAACAAATACTGTGTGTACCACCCAGCTGAGCTACAAGCGAAGGAGATGTGAAACAGACTTCACATAAATTTATTTATCTATTAATGCTAAAGTACAAGATTCTACTAAATCTTAATATTTTACACAGATTGCTTATGAGCTAGAAAATGAATAATTTTAATCAAAATATTTTAAATAAATTATAATTATAATAAATATTACATACATAGTTTTAAATTCCACTTCAAAACTTTAAAATAAAAGAAAATTTTATTTTCTTTAAGAATTTTCAATTGAATTCAATTGTCAAATTTAATTTTAACTACAAAATTTTGTAGAATTGTCTCTAATTTTCTAAACTCAGAAATTAAAACACGTTTATAGTTTTAATTTAAATAGAAAATGGCTCTTTATTTACGTCTGTACTCTTAGACTTCTCAAAATATATTGCCTATATCACGATTTTATTAAAAATGTACAAAGTCAAACTTCAAGTTTACTTCAATGACAAGTCAATGTCAGTTAATATAACAAAGAGGAAAAGTAATAATTAGTACAAACATAAAGGAGTTAGCAATTACAATAATAGGGTTTCATGTATGTTTTATTCATACAATATTCGGGTATGTTTACAGTCGGCCATCCTTTTCAAAAAATCGACCTCGATTTAATTGACTTCTGCGACTTTTCTAGCAAACGTTTACTTCTGCGAAGAACACATGAACCATCGTCGGATAGCTGGGGATCGTCAACATCATCGTGACTATCGCTGATTTCATCATCTGGAGCTAATACTCGTTTAATCTGATCAACAGCTACCACACCATCATAAAATTTTTGTGTACGTTGTAAACCAGGAATATCAGAAACTCTGTAGCGGCCATTCGGCAAAACTTCTGTAATAATATATGGACCTTTATAATGTGGGAGTAACTTCGATGACTCTCCAACACCTGGCATTGTTACTCTTTTAATCATAATATAATCTCCAGGAATATATGTAGGGGCATTGCATCGAGCTTATCATATACACATTTCTGTTTGTTTTGTTGTTCAATAATATTTTTTAATGCACGCTCACGCTCTTCATCAATGTTGTTGCTTTGTTGTTGTCTTCCAACACACCACCACAAACGTTCCTCGGAGAGTAACTAAAAAGTAACCGAAAGGGTGTTGTTTTAATCGCTCGATGATACGTATTGTTCAAACTGTATTGGGTAATACCGACAAAGTTGTCCCAATCTTTGTTTTCTGTATGTTTACTCATTGTAGCTATCATTGGGGTAATACTTCTATTTAGCCTCTCGATTTGACCATTTACTCTAGGAGTGGCAGTTGCGTTTTTAATATGAATGATGTTGTTATTTTTTCAAAAATTAACGAAGGGAGCACCGGTAAAAGTAGTACCTAAATCTGTAATAATTCTAGTGGGGGTACCAAACAACGAAATCATTTCTCCTACAACACGTACTGTTGTATTAGACTTTGTGTTACGAACTGCCTTTAGTATACAGAATTTAGTAAAACCGTCAATAGCCGCTAGTATATACGAATTACCATTGGAGCTTTTAATAAAGGGACCCAAATGGTCTAAATATATCGTGTGGAATGGCAAACCAATTTTATCAATGGGGTGTAACATACCTGGTTTCTTCCCTCCTGGTTGTTTATGATGCAAACATTCAGCACAAGCTCCAACATAATTTTTGACATAATTTTTCATTCTAGGGAACCAATAGTACTCTTTTATTTTTAACACCGTTTTATCCAAGCCAATATGTGCAAGATTGTCGTGATAATTATTTACAATTTTCCATCTGGCTTTACTAGGGACATAAAATTTTTCATCATCACCAATTTTTCTAAAGACGACATTGTTTTTTAACAAATATTGTGATTTTATGTTTTTATCAAAATCATCTAGATCAGCTGTTTTCTTTAACGACTTAACAATATCTTTTACAGAAGGGTCTGTTTGTTGTAGCAAAGTTAACCAATCACTTTCACTAAAAGTGTTATGCAAAGAAACAACATCAGCTACAGTCTCTGCTGGTTGACGATCACCAACTGGATTACGACTCAATGAATCAACATGCTGCATTTTACTACCAGCACGATGGACGATATCAAATTGAAACTCTTGTAGTTGAAGCCACCAACGACCAATGCGGGGAATAATGTCTTTTTTTTAAAATGTGCTTCTCACAGCGTTACAGTCCGTAACAACAACAAAATTAACACCAATTAAATAAACACGCAGCTTTTGTAGTGTCCACACAACAGCAAGCGCCTCAAGCTCTGTTGACTGATACCTACTCTCTTCTGGTGTTGTTTGTTTACTTATGTACGCTATTGGATGAAGCTTTTTATCTGCTTGTTCTTGTAGCAAAATTCCACCAAAACCAATTTGACAAGCGTCAGTGTGTACCTCTGTTCTGGCATCGGGAGAATACATGGACAAGATTGGACGAGAAATAAGCTTTTCTTTAATTAAATTAAATGCCTCTTCTTCTTTTGTTGACCAATTCCACTCAGCGTTTTTACGAGTTAATTTGGTTAAGGGTTGAGCCAATATACCAAAATTGTATACGAATTGACGAAAATAACTTGCAAGACCAATAAATTGCCTTACCTTATGCACATCTGTCGGAGTAGGAAACTTAGCCACACAGTCAATTTTATCTGCACATGGTCGCAGTACACCACATTCTATTTCAAACCCAAGGTAATTTATTTTATTAAAAAGAAATTTGCATTTTGATAAATTTAATTTCAAATTAGCCTTACGCAGTACTTCTAATATTGTTTTTAAATTTTCCAAACCTTCATTTTCTGAATCAGCTGGTATCAGAATATCATCAAAATATGCCAGCGCAATAGTAAAACGCAATGGTCCAAGAACTTGATTTATAAGCTGCTGAAAAACTGCCGGGCCATTACAAACTCCGAATGGCATACGTAAAAACTCAAAGTGACCATCAGGTGTTACAAACGCAGTAAGGTGTCTTGATTCTTTACTTACTGGTATTTGATGATATCCACTTTTCATATCTAAAGCAGTAAAATATTTTTTATTTCTAAGACGATCAATATTGTCATGTATTAATGGCAATGGATATTGCATTTTCTTTGTGATTTTATTTAAAGCTCTATAATCAATGCAAATACGTTTTTCACCATTCTTTTTGTTTACGAGTAAAATAGGGCTCGAATAGTTTGACTCAGAATCACAAATAATCCCTGCACTCTTCATTGACTCAATTTATTTTCTTACATACTCACTCTCAGAATAACTCAAACGATAGGGGCGAAAAGTAATTGGATTATTATTTTCCAGTTCAATTTTAAACTCAACATCTTTTTTTGTTCCTAAATCACTCAAGTTATAAGAGAAACATGAGATATTTTCTAAAACAATTCTCTTAAATTTTTCTCTTCCTTCTTCACTCACTTGTTCGGCAATATGAACATCATTAAAATCAAAGTTTTCTGTGTTTGTAGTTGTAACTACTAAATTAGCACTCTTTTTCTCATTTTTGTTTTCTTCATTATCACTCAGTTTTTGTTGTTTTTCTTCATCATTAGATTTTTGTTCAATGCAAATTTTACCGCTAGTTATTGTTTCATTTTTTTCAAACTTTATGTCTTGTTTTGTTAAATTCATTACAGGGATGGAAAACTCACCTGTTTCATTATTAATGACACAGTTTGGTATTAAAGCACCAAATGTATTTTGGCGATTTTCAATGAATAGATTTGTGGCTTCAGAAATATTGCAATATGTTGAAATAAATCGAAGATAATTTGAAGGGATGACAGTTGCTTCTTTTGCCCATAATTTAACATCAGTTTTTGGTAATACTGGCACCTCCATATTACGTAGACAATCATCTGGCTCTTCCTCAATTTTCTCCTTAAAGAATCTTAGTGTTTTGCCTCGACGTACCATCGTGATGTGTTCTTTTTCTGTGAACGGCTGACCTACCAACAATGGAATATTTAATTCGTTGTCTTTTACCACAAATATTTCTACATCTGCTTCTGCTTGATCTACCTTAAGGTTGACATTTAAAACTCCAATTGGGATTACAGATCCATTACCAAAACCTTGGATGCGAAAAGTTTTATTCGGGTTGCTGTAATTAAGCTTTAGAGTTGTAATTGTCGATTCGTGCAATTAATTGCACTCCCAGGATCGATATACGCTTTGACGAGTAGTCCGTTAACATAAGCTTCTTGAAAATACTTACTGTTGGTGGCGGCAGTAGTAGCTATGGTGGTACTGTTTGTTGTTGTGTTACGGGTATGAGTTGCTGTTTTTGTTGGCACATTTTTGTCTTTGGATGGACATTTATTTTGCACATGGTCCTCTTGGTGACAATTAAGACATTTTATGGGCGCTTTACAAAATTTTTTGATATGTCCGACACCTTCACATCGGTAGCATTTTAACGTAGACACTTCAGTTTTACAGAAGCGCGCAAAATGACCGTGTTTTCCGCATTTGTTGCAGGTTTGCTCATTATTCGATTTACCTTTTTGTTGAAATCGTTGTGAGTGTGTTTTCTCTACGGCGGTATCTCCCTCTGCACATCCAGTGTTGATATACTCGTTAATATTGGATATTATGTCGTTGAAAGTGGTGTGTTGTCTCTGTAAAAGGAATTTTCTTAATTCGATTGATTTTATACCTTTAATTATGGATTTTCTGGCGTCATCAAAATCCAAACCAAGTTGCTGGGTAAGGCGTAATTTATCGAAGAAATATTCGGTGATATGTTCAGCATCTTTCTGATGTCTTTCCGACATTTTCTCCCAGCGATCAACTATTGATTGACGACCAACAAATGTGGCTTTAAATTCATCCTCAAAGTCTGACCGGCTTTTAAATTCGGCTGCGTTATACCAATTAAGCGCGGCACCTTCTAGATTCGCTCTAGCACACTGTAAACGGAAAGAATCTGGCCAATTATTCATGTTGCCAATACCATTGACGGACGCTAGCCAATCTTTTGCTTCTGCTGGTGTTCGTTTCCCATTAAAATTTTTGATGGTGTTATTCAGATCAGGCATAACGTGGTATGTAGTTCTCTTAGAACGTAGAGTGTTTATCAGCATTTGGTTTTGCTGCAACAGTAATGATAAAATTGAAGTTTCTTCACCTGGGGGAACATGTATACCGCTATCGCCTGCAGCTTGAACATTTCCTGGTGTATTGATAATACCTTGTGGTGTTCGCAAAAACGATAAACTTGCTGCACCCTCGTCCTCAATGTGGTTATCTCCTTCTGTACTCATCTCTTTTTTTATGATAGGCGTAGTAATAAGAAAATGTAATTTTTATTAATTATTGATTTTCTTATGAATCCCACTTCTGATTGTAGAATTGTCTCTAATTTTCTAAACTCAGAAATTAAAACACGTTTATAGTTTTAATTTAAATAGAAAATGGCTCTTTATTTACGTCTGTACTCTTAGACTTCTCAAAATATATTGCCTATATCACGATTTTATTAAAAATGTACAAAGTCAAACTTCAAGTTTACTTCAATGTCAGTTAATATAACAAAGAGGAAAAGTAATAATTAGTACAAACATAAAGGAGTTAGCAATTACAATAATAGGGTTTCATGTATGTTTTATTCATACAATATTCGGGTATGTTTACAATTTGAAATCGCATGATACATACATATGTACATACATACATACGTGTAAATCCTGGGTGATGAACGCTACAATCGTACGCGTTTCACATTAATATATAAAAATGGTTTGGTCTTTCAAAAGAGGTAACTTCAACTTATGCATGGTGTTTATTAGGATATAAGTGTACTTTCGAATGGCTTAAGTTATAATTTTTTAACAGGTATTTGTTGGGAAATAATTGATCATAAAATTTTGTTCCGCGCGCTACAAAAAACGGAAGTAACTTTGAAAGTAATTTTTTACGAATTTTGAATAATAAAGTACACAAAATATAGTTCCTAAAAGAAAGATTTATATAAGAGAATTTTATTGTTTTTTGTCAGAAGATATGAACCCTTTGTGACGTACCCTACGTCAGTCACATTACATTTTTTCTGTTATATTTTATACCTAATTTCATTGTTTCGAAAATATTAAACCCAAAACTTTTTTGCTAAAATTGAAGTGAATTCAATGGATAAAATATGGCTTTCGATCGGCCCTTCTTCACTGATATGAATATTAGAAGATTTGAGGTAGGGTAGGACTTGATAATAATATGTGCATTAATGTTGGGTGAAATTCAATTATTTTATTTCTTAAATTATATATTCAGTCTAATACTCCTTAGTAAAAATATATAAAAAATAAATAGATAAGGATCACTTTCAAAAAATTTTGTTTGGTAGACTGTTTCTGGGGCTTATTCATATACCAAAATTGAAAAAGTGTATTTCAAAACTAACAGATATGTTTCAGAAAAGTATATTTCTCAGTTAAACATAATTTTCCTCTTTTATTGCAGAATTTTCTAATTATATATTAGATTTTTCTATTTGCATTCAGAAATTTTAATGTATAAATACTTATAGGTTGTGTTTTTTTCGTGAGCGTGAGTTTTCGTGATTGTGATTAACTTTTTTTCCACTCACGTGAGCGTGAGTGAACGTGAGCCAGAAATATGAGGTCGTGCGTGAACGTGCATGAGAGAATTTTTTTATCATGAGCGTGACTGAAAAGTCACTCACGACTACAACTACATATTAGTACATCGCTTATCGTTTTGCTTTACCTAAGATGTCAAACAAATTCTTTCTTTCGGCGCACAGTGGCTGAAAATCGTTTTTCATTGGCCAAAATTCTGTAACTTTTGAACCGATCAAAATATTGAAGTAATTTTTATTTTATTGGATAGATATTTAGTTCAGCTTGGCTTGGTTTAAATTTCATTAAAATTGATTGAGGACTTTTTAAGGAATTCTAGGTCAAAGTTGAACTTTTGAATTTTTTTTACTTTTAGAGTGAAATACGGGTTTATTATTTTTTTATTTATTAAAAAATTTAATATTTGGAAATTAATAATAATTATAAATATTTTTTGTAAAAATGGAATTTTTTTAATGTTACACTTAAAAAAAATTTTACACTGAAAAAAATAGTAAAATCAACTGGAGATTTTGCTATTACAGAAAAATGAAAAATTTTTTGCTGATAAATTTGCAAATTTGTTTACACTCAAAGAAGAGTTACACTTAAAAAAAACGTTAATAATATTATCTAAAAATATTGCTATTACTACAGAAAAATTTATTATTTTTTGCTGTCAAATTTGATAATTTTAAATACATTTTAAAAATAAAAACTGCAATAAATTTTAATAGCATTTGCAACAATGGTAGGTTCTGTTTATTATTATTTTTACTAATACTATGTTTTTCGTACTTAAATAACAATGAAAGGCAATTATAATTATTATTCATTTGACTCAAATATTGATTGCATATATTCCACATTTTGTTCTGTGCTATCTCTGTTCTTTAGTAGTTTTTTGGCTTCTTCATCTAAATCCCGATGTTCCACTTTCCATTGATTTCGAATACTGGAGATGAACGGATCTGACGTTGCCAATAATTTATTAAATAGATCTTCATTTGTTGAATTTCGTGAAATTTTTCTAGTATTGTGCTCTCTGTAAAATCAGTAATCCTTGTTCCTTTTTTCCTGAGCCTCCTCTAATAGATCTTCCAGTGGCACCAAATTATATTTAATGATATCTTCTCCATGATAAAGGATTTTGTGAACTGTTGCAGACATATTTCTTCATGGGTAGTTGGTTGTATATATTTTTGCGGTTTCCTTAGCATAATCTCCAAATTTTCTAGAGTCAATTTCTTCATTGCACGCAAGTACTTTTAGGATTATTTTAAATCTGAAAATAAAGTTTAAATCCACTCCTGTTATTTCAGATGCTGTTTTTGGATCTGAAAAGAATCTTCTTGCGGTATTGCCATTATTTGTATTGCCTGACCCTTGTTTTGGCTGATCTATAATCAATCCAAATTTGCGATATGCATCTTGAACATGTTTCTTTTTTGAACTTCTTAACTCTTTGTTGGTTTCGTTGTTTCTTATTGATCCTGAAGACCCGAAATCTAAATCATAACTGATTTTTAGTATGTGTTCCATAAGTATCGTTAATATCTTTAAGTTTCCGTCTCTAAGATCTATCGCTGAAGTTGTCCAATGATTTGCGTGGTCTTCCAGCCTTATCTTGCTTTGCTGTTTCTGCAGCGACAGTAAGTTGGCCCTCTAACCAGTTTGCACTTTTTATATAAAAGTTTTGTTTACTGTAGCGAACTTCTTTGTAGCGCTTTTTTAGTGCTTTGACGAAATTATATAATTGCTCTTGCATTTCGGTGCTACACGAATTTAAGTTTGATTTTATTTTAACGTAACTAAGAACATCTTCCTGGTTTTTGATTCTAAAATACTCTTCGGCCAGTTCTTTATAACTGAAGCTCTCCATATTTTTGTGAATATTTTTATTTGCGTCTGTTATGTTTTACCCGTACACCTAGAGGATTAACTTATTACTGAGTAATCCCTTATCGAATCCGTAGTTTTATACATTTTTAGATACATGTTATTCACACATTGATCTTTAATTTCATAGCAGGTAGTGCTTAAATTGCACAAAACTGCACATGTTGTCCAGACCTTAATACCAGGTAAAACTGATTAGTATCTCGCCAATATTTGTTGTTGTTGTTGGGTTGTTTTTTTATTTTTAGTGGTTTAATGTCCCGATTATTGTTATAAAATTGCTTATGACTTTGGTTGACCCTAACATTTGATAACACGTAAATTTAAAAACAGATCATATGTTTACTGTAGAATTTTGTGATAATTTTATCACCAATTTTTGGCTGATCAAAACAAAGCCATTAAACCCTTTCGCAGGTATTATATTTAATTTTTTTAGTTTTACGTAGTCTAAAGTAAAAAACATAAACTTTTAGGCAAAAAAGTGAAAATTATATACACCATTGTATACGAGTACTTTGGAGTAATTTCATTAAAATGAAAAAAGTGTTCCACACACGGCTCGTCACGGGTGCAAAAGTATATATAGCGGTAAAGAGGACACTTTCACCTTTCTCCGGCTGGTATACATTTCTTGTTCCATTTTGTTCCCTAGAAGTTCTATTCCACTAAAGTTTAAATTTGAGAAAAATATAGTAGTTTCATAAATATTCCGTAACGCCCTTAATATTAAACGCTAGAGCTCTGACCACTTACAAAAACTAAAGACTATAAACCTACCAACATTATAAAAAAGACCGCAGGCCATTATCGATGATAGCTTGCGAGTAGTAACCATTTATTTTTTATTGTTTAGGGGGTAAGGTGACTCCTTTCCCTAAATTCTTTTAAGAATAAAAAACCTTTGTTTTTTTTGTATTCTAGTTGAAGCTTCTTGCTTTATTGAGTTGCTATTATGAACTAAAAACTTACTGCCTAACAAAATCTTCATAGGGATATAGCCGAAAAAAGTACATTATATACATATTTCATCTACAAAAAAGCCGCTGTTGAGCACGGTTCAACATACTCCCGCGCGAGAATGCATGTGGCATGAACATCCCTTCCATACGCCGGATATAGATCTTTGGGCTTTTGGGAGCGTTTCCTCAGACTGGATCACTATGTCCTTCATTATTGTGGCCAAAGTTCTACTACCAATCACCCCATCGATAGTGCGGCAAGTCGCGAAATGCGGGTGCGCCTTTGGTTTGATTCATTTAAAATGTTCAATCAGCTGATGGTCCATTATAGGTGGAGGGACATTGATTGCGTCATCCTTTAATGGAAGGCACCAGCGGGCTATTGGCTTGTAATGTGTGGGACCAACGTTAAATCTGGCATAATACGTATTTCCACACTTGTAGTCTGGCTCAAACTCTGGAAAAATGGCCGCTACGCTCCGTAACAAAAAGGAAGAATTAGACGTGTGGTCCAGCTGAAAAGTAACCCACATAGGATTTCCTTTATTTGTTAGGGTAACCTGGACTAGTGGCGTTATGGTAGTTCCCCAGTTAGGCATGTGTGTTGGGGCTTCCATGCCAAGCAACTCGTGTGGAGTTGGGATTTCGGCTGACGTTGTTTCGATTTCTTCTTCGACAATGGCATTGTGTTCGTGTTGGGGCTGGTCGGGCTTTAATTCCTCTGCATTTTCGTCTTCAAAGCTGGAAGTTAGGACATCATGGGGATGCTGCCTGTGTACCATTGAGTGGTGTTTTGCCTTGCAGAGTGCGCAACGGTTTTCGGAATAGCATTCCGACCTTTGGTGCGTGTGCGCCATACAATTCAAGCAATAATTCCACCGCAACAAATAGTTCCGGCGATTTTCAATGTCCATGGCGACAAATTTCTGGCAATGTCGCACCGCATGATTTTTTAGGCACGAATTGCATCGTGGCATAACTACAGCTAGAGAGGATCAAAGAAAAAAAGATAAGTCTATACTGTATTATTAGAAACTTTGTTTTGCGACCTTTTCTCTTTATAACAGGGCGTTTTTATTCAGAATCAAGTGGATTAGTTTAAAGAATCGGGGTGTGTTGGTTTAGAGTTAATGTTGGATGTGGGTAACAGACACACTTTGGCAATCGGGCGCAATATATTCCCGTGCTGGGTTTTAACCTCTACTACTCGTACCCTTTTATCTTTTCCGTAGATGACGTTGATGATGCGTCCCAGACGCCACTCGGTAGGTGGTAGTAGATCATCCACAACGATTACGAAGTCATTTAGCTTTAAATTCTGTTGCTCTGTCTTCCATTTGACTCTTCGCTGAAGCTCAGTGATATATTCGTTTCTCCAACGATGCGCAAATATATGTTGTAGGGCTTTAAGGCGGTTCCAGCGCTTAATGAAACTCAAGCTTTCTAACGGAGGTTGTTCAGGGGCTTCAGGCGGAGCGATGAGTGGGGCACCTCTTAAGAGATGACCTGGAGTCAAGGGAAGCAATTCGGATGGGTTTTCGGTCAATGGAGATATTGGACGCGAATTCAATACAGCTTCAATTCTGACTAACATGGTGCTGAATTCTTCAAAAGTAAAGTTTAGGGTTCCAGCTACTTTTTTAAGGTGTGATTTCATGCTTTTTACGGCAGCCTCCCAGAGACCGCCCATGTGTGGTGCATAGGGTGGGATGAATGACCAGGAGAATCCGTGGGCACTGTATTTGTTTACTAAGACCTTCTCGATCGTTTTTAAAAATTCATTATGAGTTTTAAGTAAGGCAAGACTAGCTCCTAGGAAATTTCTGCCATTATAAGAAAACATTGTTTTGGGAAAACCTCTACGGCCGGTGAATCTGTCGAAGCAAGCCAGGAAGGCGTCTGTAGAAAGATCTGAACAGACTTCCAAATGAACTGCTCTCGTAGAAAAGCATACGAATACAGCTGCATAACTTTTAATCAATTTAGCATTTCGTAAATTTGAAGATTTTACGTTGAAGGGACCAGCAAAGTCGACTCCGGTGTATGTAAAGGGTAACGAAAAATTTACTCTTTCCGGGGGGAGCGCTGCCATTATTTGTGGTTGAATTTTATGCTTGTAGATGGTACACGTTTTACAGGTTCGAATACATTTTCGTACGACATTTTTGAGACGAGGGATGTAAAACCCTTGTCGTATGGCTCGTAGCATGATGTGGTGTTCAGCATGAAGCAAAATGGTATGCGTGTATTCTACGAAAAGATTGGTAAAGCGGGATTTTTCCGGGATAATTACGGGATGTCGTTCGTCGAAACTTAAACCTGAGTTGTTAAGTCTACCACCAACTCGTAGTAGACCATCTTTGTCGAGGAATGGACACAGGGTTAGAAGTCTACTTTTTTTGTGAATTATCTGTTTATTTCGAAGACATTCGTATTCTTGCGGATAGTAGTTTTGTTGGGCGATTACGACTAGACGATTTTTGGTGAATTGAATTTCTGCAGCAGTAATGAAATTCTCTGTTGCGTATTGACGTTTCCTAAGGCGATTGAAGAAACGGAAGCAATAGCTAATAACTCTTAGAGCTCGAGCGAGGGATGAAAATTTTTCTAATACGTCATCGCCGTCATCTTCTTGAAGAGTGAGAGCTGATTGTTTGGCTTTGTTTGGTGCAATCGTTGAATGATACGTTGAAACCTTTTTTGTTTCCAAATCCGTGGGGTCGAAAACTCTAGGTTTTGGCCAAAGTTCGAATGGTTGTGTTAAACAAGTGGGTCCATGCCACCATAAGTTATTTTCGATGAGTTCTTGGGGGGTACAACCACGGGTACCAAGATCTGCAGGGTTGTCCTCTGTTTTGACATGTTTCCAGTAATTACTGCTGGCGATATTATTGATTGTTGTTATACGATTTGCCACGAAAGTTTTCAAGGTTTGTGGGGGTTTTTGTAGCCATCCGAGGACTATAGAGGAGTCCGTCCACAAATATAGTTCATAGGGGAACTTAACGTTTTTTATCAGACTTTCTACTAATTTTGATAGCAGGACCGCCCCGCACAATTCAAGTTTCGGAATGGTGGTCTTTTTTATTGGTGAAACCTTGATTTTTGCAACCAATAAATTACAATTTATTTCTTCAGTAGAAGAAGACGATCGTAGGTATACTACGGCGCAATAAGCTTTTTCGGAAGAGTCGCAGAATCCGTGTATCTGCACCTGATGAGTCGGCGTAAAATGTACCCATCTAGGAATTTTGAGAAGGGAAATTTGTGGTAGTTTTTGTACAAAAGCGTTCCACTTTACTAGTAAATGCGGTGGGATACCCTCATCCCAGTCTGCTTTTAGTTCCCATAGTTCTTGCATAAAGAGTTTTGCTACTACTACGACTGGCCCTAACCAGCCTAGAGGGTCAAATAACTTTGCAATGACCGATAATATCTGCCTTTTTGTACAGCTGGCAGAGATATGATTTGACTCTACCACATAATAAAAATAATCTGACTTCGCATTCCAGCGAATCCCCAAGGTTTTAATGGTGCTAGAACTATCAAATTTTAAGAAATCTTCATCCAGAAGATCCTCCGGGCCAAGTGTTCGAGTAAAAAATCGTTATTGGCTGCTATTTTCTTTAGGGGGAAACAAGCGGACTTTAAAGCTTGAATGAGTTGATTTTGCTTTAATTTAGCTTCTTCAAGATTATGACCCCCAGATAAAATGTCATCTACGTAAATCTCATCCTTCAAAATCGCAGATGCCATCGGATGTGAATGTTTGCAGTCTTCGCTTAACTGCAGAAGCGTTCGGATAGCCAGAAATGGCGCGCAGTTCACGCCGAAGGTCACGGTTTTCATTTGAAAGGTTTTTACGATACCATCTGCTCTATCGCGAAATAGTATTTGCTGATACGGTCGATCATCTTTATGTATTACGATTTGGCGAAACATTTTTTCAATATCGCCGGTGAAAACAAATTTATAAAAGCGCCAACTAAGCACTATTTGCATTAAATCAGTCTGAAGCGTGGGGCCTTGATGCAGAACGTCGTTCAATGAAAAACCACTATTGGTTTTCTTAGAGGCATTGAAGACCACTCTCACTTTTGTCGATTTACTCTCAGGGCTTAAAACCGCGTGATGTGGTAGAAAAAAAGAGGCTGGTTTTTCACTATCAGTATCATGATGAGTTACTAGTTCCATATGGTCTAGCTCAATATATTCTTGAAGAACCTTCATGTATGATTCTTTCAAATCTGGAGTTTTTTCGAGAGTTCTCTCCATTCTAAAATATTGTCCTAGAGCACTTTTACGGGAGGGACCCAAAAAAATATCAGTCGGATAGTCTTCTTTAAAGGGTAACCTGACCACATAACGACCGTCTGACTGCCTTGTAGTAGTAGTTTGGTAAAAATTCTCACAAAGTCTATCCGCTTCGGTTACTGAGAATTCTCGTTCAACTTCCTCAATTTCCCAGAACTTTTTAATTTGCTCGTGAAGAAGAAAATCATCTGACGTGGAAACAGTAGTTGAAAAAGTCTTGACTTCACTCATATTATCTGGGCCAGACAAGTACCACCCGAAATTTGACTCCCTGGCTTCCAGATTTCCGGATATATTTTTGCGGACGCCTTCAAGATTTATAAAGGGTAGAAAATCGCTTCCTATTATCATATCAATAGCGGCGGGTTGATAAAAGTGTGGATCTGCTAAAGGCAAGTTTTCTATGGCGGCATAATTTCGGAGTACAACTGAACGAGAGGGTAAAAGATTTGCAATCTTAGGAGCCACTATGGCTAAGATTTTTATTCTAAAATCGGAAACTTTTGACTTGAGGTTAACGTAACAACTACCTTTGGAACTCCCAACGATTGTTCCCCCGAAGCCTGATATCTGACGAGGATGTGATTCGATTGGGATTGCCAGTCTTTGTTGAATACGTGTGGTAATAAAGCTTCTTTCTGCCCCTGCATCTAGTAGTGCTCGAACAGTAAATAATTCTCCCGCGTTTTCAATATAAATTAGCGCGGTAGGCAACACTGTAGTTCCCTCGCGACGGGCTAAGTACGCTTGAACATTTTCTTGAGTGTCATTTTTAGAATCGAATTTTTGAACTTGCGTATTAAAGGTATGCGTTTCGCCCTGAGTACCTGACGTCGAAGGCTTTTCGTTATCGTGTTTATTGTGCTGTGTGTGACCCTTTGCATTTTCTGCTTTTTCGAGATGAAGCATGGTGTGATGCTTTTTGTTGCATAAAGCGCAAGAACCTGTGCTTAGGCATTTTGATTTAAAATGTGTTGTCGATAGACAATTAACGCAATATTTATTCGCAAAAACAAATTTCAAGCGCTCGCTCGCAGTCATAGACTTAAATGATTTACATGCTCTTAGAGGGTGATTTTGCTTACATATTTTGCAACTATAGTTTTGTACGGTCTGAGAGTGAAATGCCTGAGTTCTTGGAGACTGACTTTCCCTCTGTGGGGTTTTTTTTCTATCAATCATAGTCTCTAAAATTTCTATTCTCTCTGAGAGAAATTCATTTAGTTTTGTCCATGTGGGTAGTTCACGATGGTTTTTCAAAGAATTCTCCCATTCTTTCATTGTTTCATCAGAAAGCTTTGAAACAACGACGTGTATTAAAAAAGGATCACAGTCTGGCAGTTCGACGCTATAATTCTTTAAAACTGATAGGCAATCGTTAATTGCATTTTGTATGTATCTAAGGGACTTGACAGTTTCATTATGGGCCGGAGAGACGGAGTGAATTTTTTTCATTTGATCTTGCACCAAAAGTCTTCGATTTTCAAATCTATTTTTCAACTTTTCCCATGTCAAGTCAAAGTTATCATCTACCAAGTCTAAATCCTTTATGGCTTGGTAGGCCTCCCCCCTCACTTTGCTACGTAAATAGTACAATTTTTGGGCTGGAGCTACTGATGGGTCTCTTCCAATGACCGCCTGAAACATATCTCTAAAGGCTGGCCACTTGGAGTAACCACCATCAAAGGTTTGTATTTCGCACGCTGGCAATTTAAGTGATGATCTGCAGTTAACGGCTTGATTGGTGTCTACCTTAAGTGATTCTGTTTTTTCTAACATTTTTGTTTTTACGACCTGATATAACTCACAGGCCTCCTCATATTTCGGTGATACATCATCTTTAAAATCTTCCTTTTGAGCATCGTCTCCTAGTATAAAATTTTCGTACGACTCAACTGACTTGACCCATCTTCTCTCTAACTCTTGTTGTTTTACCTCAAGAAACGCTGCCGTCCAATTTTCGGGACAGGTTTTATCGAAATTCGTGCAGAACGTAACCAATTGCGTAATGTCCAATTTACATTTTCTTTTGAGCGATGTCATTTTGCCTACCCAAACCGAAAGACCAGCCTAATGACTCAGATCAACTAAAAATTATTTAAGATTGTGATGCCTGAAAGTTGCCTAAAATGTATTTTGTTGTGACGCCCTTATTTGAATCAGATGTTTTTAATATTTGTATAAACTGGTTAAAATGTTAGTTAAACAACACCTTGCTGTAAAAATTACTTAGAATATAGGGATTCCAAAAAGGTTTTAAGCAAAATTTACTTCTTATTTTGTTAAGAAAAGTCGGCTCAAATTAATTCTGTTTAATCACTAATTATTCCTTTTGTCGAAAAAATGCCATGAAAATTCTTGTGGAATATTTTAAAATTCTTATTTTCTTTTAATTTTTAACCATCCACTTGATTTTCTGTTCGATATTCAAATCAAAATTAATTAATGCAAACACTCACCGTTGAATAAACAGGTCACTTATATTTTGTGGTAGGGAACCTCTGATGTACAATAAATGTATACGTCTTCTTGATCGTTGAATAAACTAGCGGTGGTTTGTTTTTTTGTTTTAAATTTTACCTTTTTATTGTTGTTTAAGTTGTTATGTGCTTTTAATTTATATTTATGATTGTTTTGCACGAATATTATTTTGCCACCAATAACCTGTCCCTTCTGTTGTAATTGTTTTTCGTTGTTGTTATTTGTTTTCAACTTTGTGCACTTTTTAATATGTTTTATTATTTATTTGTTACTATTTTTTTTTTATTCTTTCCTTGTAGGTTTTTTCTTAATTGTTTGTTGTTTTCTAGCTTTTATTAACTTTTACCATAAATATAACTTTTTGCACTGCCGCCGCACTTGAAAAATTTATCACTTTATGATCTTTTCTTGTTTTACTTCGTTCGTAAAGTTATTGCAGTAAAAGGAACGGGTTGAATTAGAACATTTGTGAGGTTGTGAAGTTGATAGCAATGACAATATTTTAGTGGTGTAATTAGTGGTATTTTACGATGAAACGATTAGTGGTTTTTGGGATTTGCTTATGGAGAACTTTACCATGTATTTAACTAAATGTGTTGAGGTTATTTATTTCTTTTTACATGGAATGTATTATGATAATGGCCGCCCTTTTTTATTGTATTTTTGCCAAATCAAATTTTTTTTTTAACTTATTAACCTTTTTTTTTGTTTTTAGAGAAAATAAAGTTGTCGCACAAAATAACCAATAAATACAGTACCTTATTTTTTTTTTGTATTTATACCAACTGCGATTAACTTTGCCTTGTAGACCCTTTTTGTACAGTGTGTTGCATCCCGAATTGGATTTACAGATAAGACCTTGTAGTTGTTGACTTCTTCACTGGCACGTAATGCACAATGTAGTACCTTTATTCCTCTGCCGTAAGCACGATGAAATATCTATTTGCTGTCAGACAACCCTCTTGTCTTTTGTAGTTGAAGTTGCCGTCGGTAAAGACAACTGCCAATGAGTAATTCTTAGTGGACTCCAAGTCACTAATTTTTCCTGTTCTAGCCTATTCTAGAACTTTATCGAAGGACCAATGTTTAGGGGGTAAGGTGACTCCTTTCCCTAAATTCTTTTAAGAATAAAAAACCTTTGTTTTTTTTTTGTATTCTAGTTGAAGCTTCTTGCTTTATTGAGTTGCTATTATGAACTAAAAACTTACTGCCTAACAAAATCTTCATAGGGATATAGCCGAAAAAAGTACATATTTCATCTACAAAAAAGCCGCTGTTGAGCACGGTTCAACATTTATAAAAAACAAAAGAAAAACACCTTTTTCTGAAATTAAAAAAAACCGTTGAGTTTGACAGCATGCCACGCTCACAATTATCAATAGTTTAACCTAATTTTTTGGCTACCTTAATCTGGATATATTAGCTGCAAAAGGGCGTAAAAATTTTAAAAATCGGTGACAAAAAAAAGACTTTTGGCCAATGAAAAACGATTTTCAGCCACCGTGCGGCGTCGTTGGCCAGGCAGGTAATTTCTGCAGCTGTAACAAAAAGACGTTTATGGCACCATCGCATCCATGGAGATTTTGAGACATGAATTTCCAGTTCGAGCAATCTCCCTTTTTGGAGATTTGGCCGTCTAAATCGCCAGATCGAACAGCAACAAACTTTTTGTTTTAGGTCGTTTTAAAATCTCACGAACCTTGCCAGTCTGAAAGCTATTATTGGAGAATAAATCGCCATTTGAACCCAGATGTTTTGAGAGCAACAATTAAAAATGCTATTAAACGAGCGCAATTATGCATCAACTGGGGAGGTGGTCATTTGTGTGATATAATTCTTTTCCAATCAATCTAACAAATTTTACACGATTAAATAATTTTTATATTGAAAGAATTTTTGGCTTGAGCTCAAATCTGAACTGAAATAGCAACTTAACCATCTCAAATGAAAGCTGAACGACCTCGATTAACTTTTTAATGATTTTGCTTAAACGCGCTTTAATGTGAACATATTATTAAACTAGAAAATATTTCGTAGAAAAAACAAACTTTATTAAAGTTTTAAAAAAGAAACCTAATGATACCATCGAAATTAATGTGGAAAAGTAAGTTGTCAATAAATTTACATCAGCAAAGCCTAAAGTTTTAAATGCCAATATCGCCAATTTTTAGTGCCATCGAATCCACAGGTTTCAATCAGTGATCCCGCTGAGAACCTATATAATCTTCCAAAAATTAAAATTTTTGGGACCTATCCTCCGCAATATGCCCACTCATCTTCGATTGGAGACAGTTCTGGACTCTACGTATGTCACTTTATACATTTATATTTTCACTTCAAAATAATTCTTTATTAATTTTGCGTGTTGATTGGTAAATTCTCCTGTTTCTGGATGAAACTTTTTTGGTATTCCAGTCTCTTCTACTCTCCCTTCAAGAAGAACTCCACTACTGGTACCATTCACTTATAAGCATCCTCGATTCAATTTAATTATTTATTTACCACAAATTTTCTTCATATGTTATTTAGTTCTTATAAACTATCATATCTTACTAGCTTTTATTTTTATACTCCTCATCTGTCTATGTATATTTTTTTCTTATTTGCTATTATAATTTCCCCAAAAAAGGTATAAAAAGGGAGGGTTTCATCACTCTTATATGCTGAACACTTTGAAATACTTTAAACAAAAAACAAAACTTATAATATCGGAAGTACTGAACAGCGGTTGGTCTGAATCATCCGCTTCAACAAAGCATTGTCTAACCAGGATGTTTCCTGAAAAAATTAACTTCTCTAGAAATCAAATGGTCCCATTATTTTATTTATATATTTGTTTATGGAGAATATCCTTACAGACATACTACAAAAAATTGAATATATAATGATACTAATACAACAATATAAAATTTAACAAAGAGTTGAGATACAATTGCAGTCCGCAAGTTGATATAAATTGATATACATATGTACATCGGATTGTATACTATTATGTTAATAGGAACATTTAAAATAAAATAGTTAAGCGTATACAACTTGCATCCGTTTCGGATTAGTATTTTCCTATCGAATTGTAAAATTAGATGTACTCTAGACGAAAAGAATAAAACAAAGGAATAAAATAAAATTTAGCCATCGCATTAGCGTCTGATTTGGATTGTATCATATTATTATTTTAGTTTCAATTATGAATTTCGTTTGTTTTCTGCTGTCTATTTTTCCTTTATTTTTTTCCAATTGGTTCTTTTTAATTCAAGGCCTTGTTGATCTGCCTAGTTTTTATTCTTCCAAAGTAAAATGTCAAAATTTAAAAATTAGAAATTGTTTCAAAATTCATAAAGCCAGGCACTTCCGCAAGCTCTCCTGTAATAAAAGAACTGGTGAAAAACTATTTAATTATATTATTTTACCAATTAATGTGATAAACAAATATAATAACAATAAAACTATCTGAAGAAAAATGTATTTGGATTTCTTGTTTATTTAAATATTGGATAGTTCAAACCCATTCTATGATCGATCCTAATTTGACCCATCTAATACTAATTTAAAATCTTCTACTAAAGACTAATTTCATACTAAATGTGTGCGCAAGACGCTAAAAAGTGCACAGTATTGCATTTTTTCAAGGGCGGATATTGATTGTAGTAGTGATAGTAATTGAGTGTAAAGCAAACATAGAGGACAAAGAAACAACTATGCACCAAAAAGCGCTGTACAACGGTTGAGTAGACAGTATTGTCAAGTGTACAATGAAAATACTATAAATAATAGGCAATTTTATTTCCATTTCATAGACTACTAATTATGTATGTATATAAATGTAAAAGTTTACTGTAGTTTTGCCGACTTTTAAAAAAAATTTAATTTAAATTTTGCATTCCATATACATACATATGTATATATGTATGTATGCCCTAGCATAGTCGAATAGTCCATTGAAAACTATTTAAAAAAATTATATAAATTTTTCGCGGCATTCAAAAAAGGTCACCCACAAAACGCGGTAAAGTTAGAAAATAATTATTTTTTATTTGGTATAGGATATTTACCTAACCCTTTATGCAAAACAACACGCATTTTAAATTTGAAATTCATGTCCTTTAATAATTAAGAAACTTTTTAACTTTTTTTCCATTTATTAATAAAATATTAAAAAATTTTTTATTAATTTTATTATTAATTTTATCAAATTAGAAAATCGCATCTGTGGGTGAAGTTTTTATTTTCAAACGACCCAAAGAAATTGTTTTCGTAAATAACACAATATTCGTTATCGCGTAGTGCCAGGGCCAAAATTTGGTTATACCTCTAATGTACATGTATTTACATATGTGTGTACATACATACATACATATGTACCTTCAACGTAAATTCAAAAATTATAATTTTTGAGTTAATACACTATTGTTGCGGTATATTAATTTCTTAAAAGGAAAAAAGAAAATATTCCTTACATCTATCCCCATGATAAAAGCTATTATTTTGATTTTTTGTATTTAAAATTCTAAATAAATTATACCCATGTATGTACAAGGTGGCGCAAAAGCAAGGTTCAGAAAATACGCACATCATACATACATGTACTGTTCAAAAGCAACCAACACATATTTTTATTTACACAACATTTATGTGTGTGTCTAAATTTTGTACGGTGGCGAACACGCACATAAATGTGTTTTATTTTAAAATTTGGCTGCGCACACGAACACGAGTCGCACACGTACTGTTCAATCCGAACACACTTGAACTGCACATGGTCGCGTGTTTTTTATTTTAAGTTCGTGTACGGCAAAAAAGGAACATATATGTGCGAACACACGAAGTTCGTGTGCGTGTTCTCAAAAAAGAACATATATGTGCGAACACACGAAGTTCGTGTGCGTGTTCTCAAAAAAGAACATATATGTGCGAACACACGGGATAGAGTGTTACATATTTATTGCTTATGTATGGATGTGTGTTAATGCATATTTTATTATTGTACGAATGGAACTGCTTCAATTGTGATCGAATCTATGCACCTTTCTTAATTAAATTTTTTATCTACATTTAAGTTTTAATGAATTGATATAATTTCGATACAATAAAACTAATAAAGGCGAAAACACTTTTTAAGCATTTGAACTTCATTGGAGGTACATATGTTAAAATTTTTATCTACATATCGATGGCTTAATATAAAAAAACGCATAACTCGATTTTTTGTTACTTTACAGGAGAAGGAAAAAACTTAATAAAATCCGCAAAATTTTAGATACAAACAAATTTTAATGCAATTTTCAATAAAAAGAGGCAACACATTTTATTTCTCATCAAAATTGTTATTTCAGATAAGGTGCACGACATTTGTTAACGAGAATAAATAGAAAATGCTATTTCGAAAAAAATTGAGTTACGCCTTTTTTATATTAAGACATCAATATGTAGCTCTGACGTGATTTTTTTATTGTAAAGTTTAATTAATAATTGATGTGAGCCCCTTTCTTGTTTAAAATTAATTTTTTTATAATTAATGTTTATAAGTAATTAGTCGAACTTTTTTATTAATATTTTATATATTGAAACGATTAATTTTGGCTCAAGTTCAAACCCGAATTTACCCATTTATTTATTCTAATTTTTTTATTTTTTATTTATATTAATTTTATTATTAATTTTATCAAATTAGAAAATCGCATCTGTGGGTGAAGTTTTTATTTTCAAACGACCCAAAGAAATTGTTTTCGTAAATAACACAATATTCGTTATCGCGTAGTGCCAGGGCCAAAATTTGGTTATACCTCTAATGTACATGTATTTACATATGTGTGTACATACATACATACATATGTACCTTCAACGTAAATTCAAAAATTATAATTTTTGAGTTAATACACTATTGTTGCGGTATATTAATTTCTTAAAAGGAAAAAAGAAAATATTCCTTACATCTATCCCCATGATAAAAGCTATTATTTTGATTTTTTGTATTTAAAATTCTAAATAAATTATACCCATGTATGTACAAGGTGGCGCAAAAGCAAGGTTCAGAAAATACGCACATCATACATACATGTACTGTTCAAAAGCAACCAACACATATTTTTATTTACACAACATTTATGTGTGTGTCTAAATTTTGTACGGTGGCGAACACGCACATAAATGTGTTTTATTTTAAAATTTGGCTGCGCACACGAACACGAGTCGCACACGTACTGTTCAATCCGAACACACTTGAACTGCACATGGTCGCGTGTTTTTTATTTTAAGTTCGTGTACGGCAAAAAAGGAACATATATGTGCGAACACACGAAGTTCGTGTGCGTGTTCTCAAAAAAGAACATATATGTGCGAACACACGAAGTTCGTGTGCGTGTTCTCAAAAAAGAACATATATGTGCGAACACACGAAGTTCGTGTGCGTGTCTCAAAAAAGAACATATATGTGCGAACACACGAAGTTCGTGTGCGTGTTCTCAAAAAAGAACATATATGTGCGAACACACGGGATAGAGTGTTACATATTTATTGCTTATGTATGGATGTGTGTTAATGCATATTTTATTATTGTACGAATGGAACTGCTTCAATTGTGATCGAATCTATGCACATTTCTTAATTAAATTTTTTATCTACATTTAAGTTTTAATGAATTGATATAATTTCGATACAATAAAACTAATAAAGGCGAAAACACTTTTTAAGCATTTGAACTTCATTGGAGGTACATATGTTAAAATTTTTATCTACATATCGATGGCTTAATATAAAAAAACGCATAACTCGATTTTTTGTTACTTTACAGGAGAAGGAAAAAACTTAATAAAATCCGCAAAATTTTAGATACAAACAAATTTTAATGCAATTTTCAATAAAAAGAGGCAACACATTTTATTTCTCATCAAAATTGTTATTTCAGATAAGGTGCACGACATTTGTTAACGAGAATAAATAGAAAATGCTATTTCGAAAAAAATTGAGTTACGCCTTTTTTATATTAAGACATCAATATGTAGCTCTGACGTGATTTTTTTATTGTAAAGTTTAATTAATAATTGATGTGAGCCCCTTTCTTGTTTAAAATTAATTTTTTTATAATTAATGTTTATAAGTAATTAGTCGAACTTTTTTATTAATATTTTATATATTGAAACGATTAATTTTGGCTCAAGTTCAAACCCGAATTTACCCATTTATTTATTCTAATTTTTTTATTTTTTATTTAGAAAAATTTTTTTTGGATAAATTCATTATATTTTTTTTATTTTATTAAGAGAGTACTATATCTAGAACAATTTTTATTATTCATCATATTAGCAGAACGGATCAGTACTGATTTCGAGGTCGCTACACCATCTCATCAGCGTTCTTTGTTCAATTTTACCACTTTTGACGGTGGATACTAGTGATCAGGAATATCAACTATTTAACCGTATTATTTAACAAATTAGGATACGAAAAGTACAAACTTATTCATTTTCACATGTCCAATCAATTTCGGTTAGTACGAAATCCCATCTATGATGAATAACTACTCTATATATTTCAGTCTCTCTTGCTTATTCAGCGCCATTGGCTGCTGAGAAATAAGCGGTACTTAATCATGTTGTTAGGTTTCTGTCATTTGTAGTTGAATTTCTTTTTTAGTATTCAACCAACTATGAACAAGTAAACATGTAGATTTTTGACGCGTGCCATCGTTATTTATAATTAATGTTTATAAGTAATTAGTCGAACTTTTTTATTATTATTTTATATATTGAAACGATTAATTTTCGCTCAAGTTCAAACCCGAATTTACCCATTTATTTATTCTAATTTTTTTATTTTTTATTTAGAAAATTTTTTTTTTGGATAAATTCATTATATTTTTTTTATTTTATTAAGAGAGTACTATATATAGAACAATTTTTATTATTCATCATATTAGCAGAACGGATCAGTACTGATTTCGAGGTCGCTACACCATCTCATCAGCGTTCTTTGTTCAATTTTACCACTTTTGACGGTGGATACTAGTGATCAGGAATATCAACTATTTAACCGTATTATTTAACAAATTAGGATACGAAAAGTACAAACTTATTCATTTTCACATGTCAAATCAATTTCGGTTAGTACGAAATCCCATCTATGATGAATAACTACTCTATATATTTCAGTCTCTCTTGCTTATTCAGCGCCATTGGCTGCTGAGAAATAAGCGGTACTTAATCATGTTGTTAGGTTTCTGTCATTTGTAGTTGAATTTCTTTTTTAGTATTCAACCAACTATGAACAAGTAAACATGTAGATTTTTGACGCGTGCCATCGTTATTTATAATTAATGTTTATAAGTAATTAGTCGAACTTTTTTATTAATATTTTATATGATGAATAATAAAAATTGTTCTATATATAGTACTCTCTTAATAAAATAAAAAAAATATAATGAATTTATCCAAAAAAAAAAATTTTTCTAAATAAAAAATAAAAAAATTAGAATAAATAAATGGGTAAATTCGGGTTTGAACTTGAGCCAAAATTAATCGTTTCAATATATAAAATATTAATTTTTTTATTCAAATAGCTATCGATATTTTGCCAACAATTTGTTGGCCTCGCCAGGTATATTATTGTCCTGTACGTCATTGCAACTGTCGGGAACAAGTATTAATTTTGTGATAAAAGGAAAGGACACTTTGGCCTTCATTTATTTCATTCTTTAGCAAACAGTTTATTAGAACGACACTTAGATTTACATATATTTACCGATATGCGTACCTCTAACTATTTGTTATACTATCGAAGAAAAAGAAAGAAGACTTACTGGCAGGCCCACGATGTCAAACGTATTCGTTCTTTCGTACAACTTACATTTAAAACAAAAACTAATTCTAAAATTTTGTTTTTGTTTTAAATGTAATTGTGCAAAAGAACGAATACGTGTGACATCGTGGGCCTGGCAGTTAATAAAAAAATACTTAAGTACCTGTGGCCTGTGCAAGAACTATTTAACCATTTGTTAAAAAAAACCCACTACAATAAATGTGTAAAAAAGTAACGGAAGTTTGTTTGACTTGGGACTTTGTAAAAAAATGTTTAGCCCATTTAAGTCAGGTAGAATCATTTTGTATTGATGTTGTATTATATGACTTATTTTGTAAAGGCTGAGCGGCTGCTTATTAAAAAAAACACAGGACAATATTAATATTAACCTTGAAAGAATTTTTAAGGAACTGTAAGCAATTTAAGACAGAAAATTTTATTGTTGTTTCGTCGTATAATGTCCGAAAAATAGCGATATCCCTATAAGAATTTCGTGGAATTGAGCCAATGAAAACATCGTGAACTAAGTTGTAACGATAAAACCCGCCATAAGAAATTTCGCTTGTACATGATGCACCTTTTCTGAGTAAATTTATTACAGGATTGCCAGCTTTTACAAAATATATACGTTTTTTGCAAGAAATTATTAATTTCACATATGATACAGACTTGGTAACCTTAGCGAAGGAAACTACTTCGTCATCTAACGGGGACTCATGCGCAAGGCGTAATCTCTTTTCTATCATTCGTGGTAGGAAGCTGTGGTCTATGAGTTTAGAGTATTATTTCTTTAAAGTGTGAAAAGCAATGGAAAGCAATAAACGAAAAAAATTTTGTTTTAAAAAATTCGCAACTTTTAATGACGAAACAAAAAAATTTACATGTCTCATTGAAACCTGCAAAAAAGAACTGAGTGCAGGAAGTAATTCAAATCTTAAACGGCATTATAAACTTGTGCATAACATTGTTATTGATGGAGTGGAGACACTTCCGAAGGGTATTGAAAAAAAACTACACTAACTAAATTAAACACAACATTGAACAGAGAAGAATTTTTAAAATGTTGCATTGGGCTAGTGTCCAAAAAAAATATACCGCTACGTATTTTTGACGACAAAGATTTTTTCAAAAAAATTATACAGCCCTACGAAGAAAAATTTGAAATTACTTTAAACTCCAAAAATATTTCAAATATTCTTGGAGACACCAGTCAAGAAATAAAAAGAGTCATAGCGAAGATGGTAGAAAAGAAAATGATTAGTTTAAAAATTGATGTCGTCAGTCGCCAAGACAAGCATATTTTGGGAGTAAACATACAATATATACGTGATTTTAAAATTTGTATAAACACCATAGGTGAATTTCATCTCATAAAGTCTCATCTTGTTAGTTTTGTTTTAACCATATATAAATTTTGCACACAGGTATGATTCAACTAAATAAAAAACACACGGCCCAATATTTAAAAGAGGAAATAATGAAATGCCTTGAAGAATACAATATCGACATAAAACAAATTTATTCTAACACTACCGATAATGGCGCCAACGTAGTCAAAGTTTCAAAGCTACTACAAGAATTGCAGGATGATAATTTAACACAGACAGAAGATGGAGAACATGACAATACAAAAACATATGACACAATTGAGAACCAACTTTCCTCGGTATTTTCATTGGTCCGTTGTGCAGCCCACACGATACAACTAGCGGCATATGATGTCATTAGAACATTGGAAACAGAAATTAAGGATGTGCGAGATATTGCAAAAAAGATTCGTACTATATTAAGGACAGGAAATCAGGATATAAGCCTACCATGTCTAGATAATGCGACTAGATGGAATTCTACATACGACATGATTATTTCCGTATTAGGTCTCAAAGAGTATATTAATGAACTCGATGACTCTACAAATATATCCGTCAATTGGATATTTGTGGAAAATTTTGCAGCTGCATTTAAACCATTGGCTGAATGCACAATAAATATGCAAAAAGAGCAATATATTATTGGAGATTTTTTTCGCGACTGGTTGGAATGTGAGTTAGATTTACAAGATATGATCCAAACAAACTCGAATGCGGATGCTTTACATAAAGCAATGGCAATAAGAAAACGTAAGCTTCTGGAACACGATGCCTTTGTCGCGGCATTGTATTTAGATCCCCGCTTTAATTTTCAGGGAACTCCGCTACTTACCAACGACCAAAAACAAACTGCAATAGTAGGTTTACATTTTCAAGTTGCAAACAAATTTTAAATATAATTACTTTTTTCAGGATCATTTAATGAAAACATATGAAATTATTAATCATATATCGCATGCGACATCTTCGCAAGACGAAAATGACATTATTTTATTTTCCGAAACTTCTAGCTCATTGGATATTACGCCAAGTACGTCAAATGCCGCTCACTCTAAGCTAGCGCAACATATAAAGCTACTCGTAAATACATCTCAGTTAACAACATATCATCAAAAATATAACATAAGAACAGAAATTCTTGCTTTATGTGAAAAACCAATGCAACCTTTAGATATTAACGTTTTGGAATATTGGAAAAAAGTTTCTCAACACAATTTAGAATTAAGTCAGCTTGCCGAAGTAGTACTTGCTGTACCTGCAACACAAGTTTCTGTAGAACGTGCATTTAGTGCACTTGCTACAATCTTGACCAAGTTAAGATCTAAGCTCTCAAAGAAGTCTCTTTCTAATATTTTAATTACAAAATTAAACTTTGACTTGCTCGACTGCTCAGCCCTTAAAATAGAAAGCAGTGAATAAAAACAGTTTAATTTTTAGCACACAGAGGCATTTTTTTGTTTTTATTTATTCCCTACAGCTGCTAATGAATTATTTTAATTTTATTTTTAAATAAATTTGGTTGAAACAATTGTTGTCGTTTTCATTTACATGTACCAGATTTTTTCAATAGCTAATGTTTTAATTTTTAGCCATACTCGAAGTTAAAGTACAGTCACACCAAAGAATACAAATTGTATAGAAGGTGCATCATGTACAAGCGAAATTTCTTATGGCGGGTTTTATCGTTACAACTTAGTTCACGATGTTTTCATTGGCTCAATTCCACGAAATTCTTATAGGGATATCGCTATTTTTCGGACATTATACGACGAAACAACAATAAAATTTTCTGTCTTAAATTGCTTACAGTTCCTTAAAAATTCTTTCAAGGTTAATATTAATATTGTCCTGTGTTTTTTTTTAATAAGCAGCCGCTCAGCCTTTACAAAATAAGTCATATAATACAACATCAATACAAAATGATTCTACCTGACTTAAATGGGCTAAACATTTTTTTACAAAGTCCCAAGTCAAACAAACTTCCGTTACTTTTTTACACATTTATTGTAGTGGGTTTTTTTTAACAAATGGTTAAATAGTTCTTGCACAGGCCACAGGTACTTAAGTATTTTTTTATTAACTGCCAGGCCCACGATGTCACACGTATTCGTTCTTTTGCACAATTACATTTAAAACAAAAACAAAATTTTAGAATTAGTTTTTGTTTTAAATGTAAGTTGTACGAAAGAACGAATACGTTTGACATCGTGGGCCTGCCAGTAAGTCTTCTTTCTTTTTCTTCGATAGTATAACAAATAGTTAGAGGTACGCATATCGGTAAATATATGTAAATCTAAGTGTCGTTCTAATAAACTGTTTGCTAAAGAATGAAATAAATGAAGGCCAAAGTGTCCTTTCCTTTTATCACAAAATTAATACTTGTTCCCGACAGTTGCAATGACGTACAGGACAATAATATACCTGGCGAGGCCAACAAATTGTTGGCAAAATATCGATAGCTATTTGAATAAAAAAATTAATTTTTATATATTGAAACGATTAATTTTGGCTCAAGTTCAAACCCGAATTTACCCATTTATTTATTCTAATTTTTTTATTTTTAATTTTTATTAGAAAATTTTTTGGATAAATTCATTATTATTTTTTATTAAGAGAGTACTATATATAGAACAATTTTTATTATTCATCATACTAGCAGAACGGATCAGTACTGATTTCGAGGTCGCTACACCATCTCATCAGCGTTCTTTGTTCAATTTTACCACTTTTGACGGTGGATACTAGTGATCAGGAATATCAACTATTTAACCGTATTATTTAACAAATTAGGATACGAAAAGTACAAACTTATTCATTTTCACATGTCAAATCAATTTCGGTTAGTACGAAATCCCATCTATGATGAATAACTACTCTATATATTTCAGTCTCTCTTGCTTATTCAGCGCCATTGGCTGCCGAGAAATAAGCGGTACTTAATCATGTTGTTAGGTTTCTGTCATTTGTAGTTGAATTTCTTTTTTAGTATTCAACCAACTATGACCAAGTAAACATGTAGATTTTGACGCGTGCCATCGTTATTTATAATTAATGTTTATAAGTAATTAGTCGAACTTTTATTAATATTTTTATATATTGAAACGATTAATTTTGGCTCAAGTTCAAACCCGAATTTACCCATTTATTTATTCTAATTTTTTTATTTTTAATTTTTATTAGAAAATTTTTTGGATAAATTCATTATTATTTTTTATTAAGAGAGTACTATATATAGAACAATTTTTATTATTCATCATACTAGCAGAACGGATCAGTACTGATTTCGAGGTCGCTACACCATCTCATCAGCGTTCTTTGTTCAATTTTACCACTTTTGACGGTGGATACTAGTGATCAGGAATATCAACTATTTAACCGTATTATTTAACAAATTAGGATACGAAAAGTACAAACTTATTCATTTTCACATGTCAAATCAATTTCGGTTAGTACGAAATCCCATCTATGATGAATAACTACTCTATATATTTCAGTCTCTCTTGCTTATTCAGCGCCATTGGCTGCCGAGAAATAAGCGGTACTTAATCATGTTGTTAGGTTTCTGTCATTTGTAGTTGAATTTCTTTTTTAGTATTCAACCAACTATGACCAAGTAAACATGTAGATTTTGACGCGTGCCATCGTTATTTATAATTAATGTTTATAAGTAATTAGTCGAACTTTTATTAATAACCGAAATTGATTTGACATGTGAAAATGAATAAGTTTGTACTTTTCGTATCCTAATTTGTTAAATAATACGGTTAAATAGTTGATATTCCTGATCACTAGTATCCACCGTCAAAAGTGGTAAAATTGAACAAAGAACGCTGATGAGATGGTGTAGCGACCTCGAAATCAGTACTGATCCGTTCTGCTAGTATGATGAATAATAAAAATTGTTCTATATATAGTACTCTCTTAATAAAAAATAATAATGAATTTATCCAAAAAATTTCTAATAAAAATTAAAAATAAAAAAATTAGAATAAATAAATGGGTAAATTCGGGTTTGAACTTGAGCCAAAATTAATCGTTTCAATATATAAAAATATTAATAAAAGTTCGACTAATTACTTATAAACATTAATTATAAAAAAATTAATTTTAAACAAGAAAGGGGCTCACATCAATTATTAATTAAACTTTACAATAAAAAAATCACGTCAGAGCTACATATTGATGTCTTAATATAAAAAAGGCGTAACTCAATTTTTTTCGAAATAGCATTTTCTATTTATTCTCGTTAACAAATGTCGTGCACCTTATCTGAAATAACAATTTTGATGAGAAATAAAATGTGTTGCCTCTTTTTATTGAAAATTGCATTAAAATTTGTTTGTATCTAACATTTTGCGGATTTTATTAAGTTTTTTCCTTCTCCTGTAAAGTAACAAAAAATCGAGTTATGCGTTTTTTTATATTAAGCCATCGATATGTAGATAAAAATTTTAACATATGTACCTCTAATGAAGTTCAAATGCTTAAAAAGTGTTTTCGCCTTTATTAGTTTTATTGTATCGAAATTATATCAATTCATTAAAACTTAAATGTAGATAAAAAATTTAATTAAGAAAGGTGCATAGATTCGATCACAATTGAAGCAGTTCCATTCGTACAATAATAAAATATGCATTAACACACATCCATACATAAGCAATAAATATGTAACACTCTATCCCGTGTGTTCGCACATATATGTTCTTTTTTGAGAACACGCACACGAACTTCGTGTGTTCGCACATATATGTTCTTTTTTGAGACACGCACACGAACTTCGTGTGTTCGCACATATATGTTCTTTTTTGAGAACACGCACACGAACTTCGTGTGTTCGCACATATATGTTCTTTTTTGAGAACACGCACACGAACTTCGTGTGTTCGCACATATATGTTCCTTTTTTGCCGTACACGAACTTAAAATAAAAAACACGCGACCATGTGCAGTTCAAGTGTGTTCGGATTGAACAGTACCTACGTGTGCGACTCGTGTTCGTGTGCGCAGCCAAATTTTAAAATAAAACACATTTATGTGCGTGTTCGCCACCGTACAAAATTTAGACACACACATAAATGTTGTGTAAATAAAAATATGTGTTTGTTGGTTTGAGATGTGCTTTTTACATTTATGTACGAGATTTTTATTCAGTGTGTGTATTTTTCTGAACTCTGCGCAAAAGTAATCCAGCTATCAGAAAATGCTATAAATTTTGCGATTGGCCCCTAATGTCAGTTCTGTTTTGACATTTGTGCAGTAAACACATGCGAAATACACGTTAATAAACAATGTTACGCTACACTGCTCCAGAACGCGGAATATTGGCGACTATTTATTTTACCAATAATCGGTCGGTGACTTTGGCACAACGTGAATTTCGTCGCAGATTTCCTGGCCGTCCAACGCCTACTGGTGAAACACTGCGACGTTTAGCCGCTCGCCTCGAAGAGACTGACACAACACGAGATGCTGCCAGTCGTCGCAGACCCCGGAGTAGCCGTTCTGCAGAGAATATTTCTGCTGTAGCCGAGGATGTCATGGAAGCGCCGTCGACATCGACCAGACGACGTGCCACGCAAATGGGTATCAGTCGACGGTCTTTACAGCGAATTTTGGTACAAGATTTGAAGATGTTTCCGTACAAAGTCCAGACGGTGCATCAGCTGTTAGCTGCTGACCGCCAATCGCGTCTAACATACGCTCAAGCCATCCTTAATCACCACCAACAGGAAGATGATTTTTCATCAAAAATAATCATGAGTGATGAGGCCCATTTCCATCTTAGCGGGTACGTAAGTAAGCAAAATTTACGCTTCTGGGGCACTGAAAATCCGCGTGTAACCCACGAAGAGCCATTACACCCGCTCAAAGTCACTGTATGGTGTGCTGTTTTCGCTGGAGGAGTCATCGGACCTTTTTTCTTCGAAGACGTCGCGGGCCAAACGGTTACTGTGAATGGTGAGCGCTACAGAGCAATGATCAACGAGTTCTTTTTGCCGCAACTTGATGAATTGGGATTGGAAAACATGTGGTTCCAAAATAGGCTTGCCAGATCTAATTTGTCAAAAAGCTTGACATTGACCAAAAAAAACTTGATTTTGAAAAAAAAAACTTGACAAGTAAAAACACTCATACTAAATATATAAAAGAGATTTTTAGTTTTTAAAGAAGAACTTCTGGATAATTATTATTGGGAAAATAGGAATTAAATTTTAACTTTTACTCGTAAAAACAATTTTGCTGAGAGTTTTTAGCTAGTCTATAATAAATAAATAATAATTTCCATAAATAACTTGACAATTCTTCAAACACATAAGTTTTATTAAAAAAACAATGAAAAGCCGCCTGTATTATTCCACCATGGGTATATCAAGTCGGCTAAGCTGGCTAAGTTCACGACTTGCTTCTCTGGTTCAATGTTGTCAATTTACTAGTGTTGAGTAATGGGGTAAATATCAGTGTTGGCACTTTTATAATAATTGTACAGAAAGTTATAGTTATAGTTATTTTTTAAACTATAATTGCACAAAAAAAAATATGTATCATATTAGTCCTTAGTTCTATTGATAGTAAAAATATGGGCTTTAGATTTGTTTTTTAGAAATATACACATACTTTTTTTAAGTATTATTACATAGCTAGAATAAATTTGAGAAAAAAAGTTAACTTACAAAAAAGCTTGACAAATCACTTTTTCACTTGACACTTGACGCGCATTAAAAAACTTGACAATCAGGCCAAATCAGGCCCTTCTGGCAACCCTATTCCAAAATGACGATGCAACGGCACACACTGTACGTGCCACAACCGATATGCTGAAGGATGCATTTCCCGGGCGCCTAATCTCCCGTTTTGGCGATTTGCACTGGCCAGCAAGATCGCCTGATTTGACCGCTGCAGACTTCTTTTTGTGGGGCTTTTTGAAGTCGCGGGTTTATGTCAACAAGCCTCAGACTCTTGCAGCTCTTAAAGACAATATCCGTCAAGAATGTGAGGACCTATCGCCGGAAGTTTTGGCCAAAGTGATGGAAAATGCCAAAAAAAGGGCTCAAATGACAATCAACTGTGGCGGCGGCCATTTACATGACATCATATTCTCGACTTGATGTAAAAAAATTAAAAGACCAAATAAAAATAATCCAAAAGAAGAATCAAAGTTTTTCATTTTTTTTAATTACAGCCAAAAAACATCGGATGGTTATTTTTGCGCCACCTTGTACATACTTACATTTTAGAATAGCATCACGCGTAGAATAAAAGAAAAAGAACACACAAAGCAGCTACAGTTTTCTTTCACACATACTACATTTATCTATACACATTAGGGTTGCCAGAAGAGCCTGATTTGGCCTGATTGTCAAGTTTTTTAATATGCGTCAAGTGTCAAGTGAAAAAGTGATTTGTCAAGCTTTTTTGTAAGTTATTTTTTTTCTCTTAATTTATTCTAGCTATTTAATAATACTTAAAAAAAGTATGTGTATATTTCTAAAAAACAAATCTAAAGCCCATATTTTTACTATCAATAGAACTAAGGACTAATATGATACATATTTTTTTCTGCAATTATAGTTTAAAAAATAACTATAACTTTCTGTACAATTATTATAAAAGTGCCAACACTGATATTTACCCTATTACTCAACACTAGTAAATTGCCAACATTGAACCAGAGAAGCAAGTCGTGGACTTTTCGTCGGCGGCGGCGGCGATTCGGCTTGAGCCGGGGTTTTACCGGCGCGCCATCCTTCTATCAGCTTAGCCGACTTGATATACCCATGGTGGAATAATACAGGCGGTTTTTCATTGTTTTTTTAAATAAAACTTATGTGTTTGAAGAATTGTCAAGTTATTTATGAAAATTATTATTTATTTATTATAGACTAGCTAAAACCTCTCAGCAAAATTGTTTTTACGAGTAAAAGTTGAAATTCAATTCGTATTTTCCCAATAATAATTATCCAGAAGTTCTTCTTTAAAAACTAAAAATCTCTTTTATATATTTAGTATGAGTGTTTTTATTTGTCAAGTTTTTTTTTTTCAAAATCAAGTTTTTTTTTGGTCAATGTCAAGCTTTTTGACAAATTAGATCTGGCAAGCCTAATACACATACATATTGACACACCACAAACACTAATTCATTTCAGTTGACACTATTGCAAACTGAAATGAAGTAGTCTCTCTCTCAACTCAATTCTTTATTTACCATATTCATTACATATAAATCAGTCTTATAAACTATCGTTTCTTACTTTCTATTCCTTACATATTATAACATATTTTTCAAGGACTTACTTACATACTAATGTTTGTAGCACAGCTACTTCATCTGTTAATTTTAATCTAGTTTCTATATATTTCCCCAAAAAAGGTAGTTAAAAGGGAGGCTTTCGTTTCTCTTACAAGCTAAAACAGTTAAAAACAAACTTATAATCTAAAAATAAATTATTTACAAAAGATAGAGAGGAAAGTTATAAATACAAAGAAGGAAATGAAGTAGTGAAATTTGCTTTTACACTACAATAAATAATGCCGTTGCTCGGCTGATAAATATGTGCTGTTGTATACTTTTGATAAAATGGAACAGCAACTTTAGTGTTCTCATAAAATCAAGCCTAACAAAAAAGAGAACACTTCAATACTGTACATTACGAAGCTTAGGCAAGCAAAATGTCTTGTGCTCACGTTTATTTCATACAGGTATATCTTAATGCGCTCCGAATCCCCATAATAATTGGACCCATTCTACCTTTGCTTACAATGTCGGTAGTGTTGGATCTATCTGACATCCTAGGCCAACGCTGTGTAAATGTAAGTAGGAATTAGATACAGACTTTGGACGGGTCGCACTTCCATTGTCATTGGTCTCAGAGCGAAGATGTATGTGATAGAAATTCCACTGGGTATACGTATATTAACATGCTATTTGTTTAGAAAAATGAGAATTAAATATTTTATAGCATTAATATTTGAAGAATAGTCAATAAATCTATAAAATTGGTTAAATTTATTGCACATCCTTCTAAGCGGGTCAGCATCAGGATAGTTAGCTCTGAAAAATGTGACAGATAGCGGTATAACGTAACGTGATGGTCGCTGGGGTATATTAAAATAAATTTCATTTATTAAAAATACACATCATAAGTCTTCTCTAATAACATTCGTAATAAATGACACGTTCAGCATAGTTCAGCATAGTTCTACGGCTCTTTAGAACGGACAGTTTGATAACAGCAAGTCTAGCTGAGTATGGTGGTAACTCAAAACAACAGAAACTGCTTTTGAACTGGCTCAATCGCATTTGAATGAATTTGATAAAAAGGATCCCATTTTAAAGAGCCATATTCCAAAAATGGGCGTACAAGCGAAGTATAAAACGTTTGAGTTATGTGTGGATCGTTAAACTCTTTTGCCCAGCGTTTTAAATAGCCAAGTGTAGCTCTAGCTTTATTAATTGCACTTGTTATGTGCGGAACAAAATTCAATTTCGGATCAAATAAAACGCCCAAATCAAAAAAATTAGTCACAGTATCTACTTGGTAACTACCTAAGAAATAGTTTATAGCATTATTTCTAGAAATCGCTTAGTTTGCACCAAACCCAATCATCTCTGCACGATGGCCAACCATCTGGCATGAAGAATTCCTAAATCAAGCTGAAAAAGCGATCTTGTGAAAAATGTTTTGTAAGTTGTCGGCAACGACGCAAACGATTACTTACGAGAAGTCTTCGACAGTTGTTCCCCGTAGCGAACGTTCTGATTTTTTCACAATTGCCAAGATTTATCGATCATATTTTTTTTTTCGAATTTTAGATTGGAGAAACTCTTAAAATCTATTTTGCAACATTCATAATTCAAAAAAACTCGTTCTTCAGAAAACGAGTTCAAAGTTTTTAATTTAGACGCACCCAAACGGAAAAATAAAAATATATTTTCCCTTCCAGAGTTGACTTAACAAGATTTTTGTATGTGTACAAACACAAGATGATGAATGATACGACGAATAATCACATGTTTTGAGATATGACTACGTTGCAATAAAGGAGCGATTTGTGTTACACTTTTCGTATGTAAAAGATAGTTATATGCGCGCCTTTAATGCCCCTGTATTTCTGCCTGAAATACAGTAGACCATTTGCCAATGGGCAAAGATATTTTTGCGCTGGGCCCAAAAGCTCCAGCACCAACTCCATCTTCCATTTTGGATCCATCCGTATGCCAACATAAACTTCTGCAATCTACAGCGAGACCGTTTACGTCCACACTGCCCTTGGTAGAATTGTGACACTGAATCTCCTATCGAATCTCAGTTCACAGTTTATCATGTCAGTAGGCATTCGTAGCACCCCAAAGCTGGGCATTGTGCTCAGGACCGACAAGTTCCCGTTGCTAACACAGCAAGCAGATCTCTCGAGACCCATCTTATAAGCGGCCATTGGCGCAGAAGATCGTATAAAAATTTGTATGAGTAGTTCAATCAAAGCCTTGCCTGAAACTGGGGTCGAACCCACGTTTTTAGACATTATTTGCTTTGTAGTCAACACGCTAACTTGTTCAGCCAACAGCATCCCCAATTTCGTTATTGTAATTGCTACTGTTCCCATTTACATGAGTGCCTTGCGTGATTTATAGTCTTCTAACTTTTTTGCGCATATCATCAAGAAGGTCGGTCCACCACGGCACAGTTCGTGCCGTTTTACGGTTTCTTAGACTACAGCTATCATGATATGAGAAAATAATGACCGAGGAAATATTGTAGGTTAGCAGAGTCTATTATTTCCTTAAACGCAGTCTAGTTAATATGTTTGCTATTCGTTAATTTTTGGGTAACCGACGAGGCTCCTGGAAAATCAAATCTTATGTATCGTTGATCGACAGGGAGATATGGTCAGAGACCCTCCAAGTGGATAAGTAGTTAGAAATGAATGAGCTAGATAAGGTGAGGTCTAATACCTCTTCCCTCATGACATTAACAAAAGATGGCTCTCACCAGTTCCGTAACCCCAGTGGGTGGTATAGGTAAACCCCTTAAGCCCCCTGTTCCGTTGGGATCACTATAATGGCCAACACCAAGTCCCTTTGGATGAATTCTGGAAATATGTTATATATTTATTTACTAGCATTGCCGTTCTAAGAACAAAATTTCCTTTATGAAATAATAACCTTCCTGGTTCTTGTTGAAGGCCTAAAATTTTACCTTCGATAGTACATGGTTCTTGCACCAGGATTGCGGCAGCCTTACTAGTGGATGAACCTACATCCGCAAGAACACCAATTTCCTTACCACTTTTCCGGGGCTGGTGACTTTAATCTTTGTAATTTTTAGCACCTTCCTTTAGTGTGTCCTTAATTGACAGTTTCAGGTGGATGAAGTGGTTGGCAATCTGGCCAATTGATTCGACGAGTTTGACCCAGGATCCATTGTTAGATAAAGGAATTGACTATCGTTCTTCCTCATCGTTACCTTCCAAAGGTTCGTAGTCAGGTTAAGCGATGATTGCCACTGATATCCTGGCTCTGCGGGAAATAACTTAGTACGTAGTGAGACCTGGGAAAATCAGACTCTTCATCAGGTCTAACCGCTAGGCTACATTTCTTGACAATTGTGCTGGTATTGACCATGAGCCAATCAGCAGTTTTCCTGTTTGTACAGTTGACCATAAGCCAGCCTGTTCTTGGATCACAGCCATCGAACTCAGGGCGAACATCTCCTCCCAGTTCGATTGGTGTGTCAATTATAGCCTCTCGGGTATCAGAGGATTTGCTTTAGTATCATTAGTTACGAAACCAACCCAGCGATGTGGTTGTAAGCAGGTTATGGAAGAATTTGTGATTGCTGTGGTGTGCTAGTGTGAACTTGGCTACTCGAATGGTAGAGTCTTTTGCTCTCCGAGACCTGTATATCGAAATAGCTAACGTTTATTGCTCTGTCTAACTAGATATTTCCCCCTGTATATCTTCAGCTTCGGACACTTGTAGTCCTTGAGGTCTTGCACTATCGACATGAAGCTTATCAGGATGCCCAACAGCATTTCCATATCCGCTTTGAAATGTGCTTAAGCAGGGCTTCTGATATTACCTCCGGATAGCCCAACAGCTTTTCCTTTGGTTGATACTAATGTATCGGTAATTTTTTTTAAATATATTTTTTCCTAAAATATTGTTTTCTATTATGGGGAATGAACAGAACACTTCAAGAGTGGGCATTAGATAAAACTTTTAAAAATCTTCTTTAATATATTTTCAACACTTCAAAAATAAGAAACATTTTTACATAGTATGCCAACGATGAAGACAATCCACGAATGTTTTCAGAGGCTATTAAACTGCACAAGGCCGCACATAATTTTTTTATAAAACATTTTTTTAATTGATTCTATTTTTATTTCAATTTTGATTGACACGACCTTATCTGTCGTATAAATTAAGGAAAACATTTATTTATTTGTTTTAAAGTGCAGGTATGTATGTTTAATTTTGATTTACTTCCTCCGTTGATTAGTGTACCTAAGGTTGCCACATAGCCTGGAATGAGCTTGATTGTCAAGATTTTTTCGGTCCTGTCAAGTGTCAAGATAAAATATAATTTGTCCAGTTAATTTTTGAAATTAAAAAAATTCAATATTAAAAAATTTATCATCATTTGTTAAACACCAAACCCAAAAACTAATTCTTATTTTTTGCCCAGCATCAATAATTAATTGCGATCGATAACCAAAAAAGTATCAACACTTGTAATTTCCAACCTAACTCATCATTGACTTATTGCTTGTTTTCGCCCAACACTAAAAAAATTACAACATTAAACAGCTGATTGAAATTAAGTGTACATTTTTTTTTATGTAATAGTAAATTTAAATTGTTTAATGTTACATTCGTTTAAGAATTTAAAATAATATTGTTACAATATATTGAGCATTGTGTCGTCCATTTACAATGGATTTAAAAAAAATATGATTATACCGCATTTTGCAAATTATGCCAAATTGATATTTCTATAAAATATGAAGGAAGTCGAGCATTACACAAACATACCGAAGCAAAACGGCATATGAAATTAGCATTGTCTCAAAAATTGTCACACAGCATGATAAAGTGCGCTGTTCCGGCGGACTCAGAGGAGGATTCACACATATCCAGGGCTGAACTAATGTGCGTTTTTCACAGCTTAGACTGTCAATTTAAATTATGTAAGTTCTTCTATATTTTGCGACAGTAAAATTGCTAATAAAATAAGTTGGGGCCGTACCAAAGCAGCAGCTATAGCACGAAACGCACTGGCACCATACGCACAAGAAAAAGTAGCTGATGCATTAAAAGAAAGTTTTTACTTTTCGGTAAGCAGCGACGCATCAAATATTGGAAACGTGAAAACGTATCCATATGTCGTTCAATATTTCGATGCTGAAACAGAAATACATCAGAAAATTTTAGATTTTTATGAAGACCCAAAAGAGGCTGCTAAAGACATTTTTGGCAATATCGTAAGAATAACAACTGAAAATAACCTTTACATTCAGCAAATTGCAGCCATGATCCAATAATACAGGTCTGTTTAATAATCCAGCTAATTTTTTGTAACGTTGTGTTTTTTAATGGCCGACTCCTAGCATTATGTCAAAAGTTGCGTTTATATGTGCTAGAGATGGAATCGTGAGTGACTTTTCACTCACGCTCATGCAATCTCACGATAAAAAAATTTTACTCATTCACGACCATTCATACACGATCACGTGAGTGCAAAAAAAGTTCGTCATAATAACGAAAAGACAAGCTCACGAAATACTCACGAAAAAAATTTTAGATTATAAAAAAGTTATTATTATTACTGGTCCGTTGTGCTTGTCTGATAAAAAAATTGTTTCAATAATACTTTCTTGCTAAATATATTTTAATCAAAAAATAAATTTTAATTAGAGAAGAAATGTGTAAAGTCAAATTTTTACTTGATCCAAACAATTCCTTTTAACATAAACCAAAAACAGTTCAACTAATTACGCGTAAACATTAATATTTAAAACTATGACAATCGTAAAAATCCATGTTTACGTTGTCACAGTGGGTTAAATTAAGAAATTCAACTACAAAAGACAAAAACCAAGTAAACATACATAAATGAAAAACTGAAATGAAATATGGAATATTCAATCATCAGATATGGGAATTCTATACTAACCGAAGTTGATTTAACTTGTAGAAATGAATAGAAGCAATTTTCGTATTCTATCTTGTTAAATAATGTGATTATATAGTTGATATTCCTAGTCATTAGTATCCACCGTCAAAAGTGGAAAATTCGAACAAATAACGCTGATGAGGTGGTGTAGCGACCAGCATTACTTTCCTAATAAAAAGAATTTTCAAAAGTAATGATCACGGGTGACTCACGCAAATCACGTGGGTGGTGACCATATCTAATATGTTCTAACTCATATGTTCTGAAATCAGTGATGAAAAATTAAATTTTTCTACGGTACAAAAAATATTTTAAATAGTACTTTTTTGACCTCCACAGTACTAAATTGAAGTTCTTTGTAATTTTTTCTTTATTAACTACAAACATATAATGAATTGTATTTGTTCTTGCGCTTATGTTATATTATCGAAACAATCAAAATGGTTTTATTTGATACTAAACGTTAATCTCAATCTCTTTTCACATCAAGATAATGGTTTGCGATTAAAGTTTCAAATCATTTTGAGAGTAAATGGATTTGTGATACCGGCCTAATACCGTGTTACTCCTCCGGTTCATTTAGTACTTTCAAACTAATTTGACTTTTAGGCGTTCATCACTTGCATATAACATAGTGAAAGAATATTTAACACAGTACAACGTCTTAAGCTTGTCTTTAAATATGCCTTTACAGGTCTCGCGTATATATCCAGGTGATAAACAATTTGATCTTAAATTAAGAAAGATTTGCAATAAAACTCAGTACCATGTAAAAGCTACCAAATGAAAAAATTTCCAACCAAAATGGAAAAAGGGCCACCGGAAAATTGAAACTTAGAATTTATTTTTAGTTTGAGAAACACTATAATTTAGGAAAATGCATCTTTTTAAAAATTCCAAGTTTTGAAGAAGATCAATGTAGTTTAACATTAAGGTCAGAATTAAACATTTACTCTCAACTGAATGTCAATATGATTTTAAACTTTAATCTCAAACCCTGATCTTGGTGTGAAAAGGGGTTAAGAATAACGTTTGGTATCAGATAAAACCATTGTGCTTGTTTCGATAATATAATATAAACGCTAGAACAAAAGCAAATTATTATATGTATTTAGTTAATAAAGAAAAAATTACAACCATTTTAATTTAGTACTGTGGAGGTCAAAAAAATACTATTTAAAATATTTTTTGTACCGAAGAAAAATTTAATTTTCCATCACTAACATACAAAATACAATTTCTTTATGTCGTTTGCAGTTTTTGACTCAATACTTTCCGTTTTTTTTTTATACCCTTCACCAAAAAATTTGGAAAGGGGATATATAGGTTTGTCATTCCGTATGTAATTTCTTCATTATTCATTTAAGACCCCATAAAGTATATATATTCGGGATCCTTATAGATAGAGAAGTCGAATGAGCGATGTCCGTCTGTAGTTAGAATTAAGGCCAAAACACAACATAGAGAACTAAATTTTATACCCTTCTCTTGGAATTTTTCATAAATTTGTTCGGTTTGAAAATAACAAAACTCGGTCCAATAATTAATGAGATAAACCCAAAAGACTTTTTTTTTGTTATATTTCCTATTCTGTTGTTTTTTATGGCCCCAACTGTCCTACGGTCAATTTTATGAAGCAGATCTCTTGTATGGAGTTCTACGAAGGTTTAGACTGAATTTTTGAATAATTGAAGTGGGTCCATTAACGACTAAAATATGAGCAAAAAAAATACTTTCGAAATAATTTTACTTTTAAAATTTTTTTGAAAAAGTTGCGGGGAATTCAATCCAACAACTCTTGGTTGGTAGTCACGACCGCTTCTTGTACACCACAGAGCAGTTGTATTTTTCATAGTAGTTTACGCGTTTGAGTACATAATATATCTTATTTACTATAAAATACTAAAATTTCAAATTCTTGAGGGAAATTGGTGTGGTTGTTGTAAATCTTCCCTTTTTGTCACTCAGATATCACATCCATACATACTGAAATGCGTTCATGGGAACATGTACACATTGTGTGTATACATGTGTATATTTAAACAATCGAAAAGCAATGATTTGTTGTTTTGTTTGTTTCTTTAAACTTATTTTTGTACGTTTATTAGTATAATATTATGCATGCATGTTACAGTATTATTTATCGCTTACATTTTCTTTTCGTATATAAATAACCATAATTATTTTTTATATTCTAAATTTTTATTATTCTAAAATACGCGTTCACCACAAAAACGCGTTAAAATGACACTTCAGTATTCCATTAAACGCGCAAGTAACCATCGATATTTTTTTGTTATCAAGTCATTGTGATTGACGTCTTTCGATATTTTCTAAAAAACGCGTTGAATGAACAATTCATACATTTTCTTTCGACACCATTTTTGACGCGTTTACTGAAAATTGTTTGTATAAAAAATGTAAGTATACACAAAATTTAAACATTAATAAAACATTAATATAAATAAATCTTTAAATATTTTGCAGGACGAAAAAGCAAACAACACCAGAACAATTTAAGGCAATGGTGGAATTTATGCTCCAACATCCTGATATTGGAAGAGGAGTTACGGAGCTGCGAGCTGAGGAGCAAAATTGTCTTTGGGATAATATATCCCAAAAATTAAATTCTATGGGCCCTCTAATAATAGATGTACCTTCTTGGAAAAAAGTAAGTTTGCATACATATGAATGTATATTATTAGAAACCCCAGTATAAACATTTTTTTAGGTTTGGAGAGACTACAGTGTAAATACTAAAAAGAAACTGGTAGTAAACAAACAAAATTTAGAAGGCACGGGAGGAGGACCCAATAAACTTATTCCGCTGAGTGACATGGAAGAAGCAGTTTCAACATTGTTGAATTTTAAGATGTCTGTTGGAGGGATCCCAAATGTTCTTTCGTGTGGCGTAGGAAGTGCTACTTCTCCAAAAGATAATACAATATTAAATTCATCTGAGGAAATTGTCGTTGAATATCAACCGAAGCCTAAATATTTTCGGAAAGAAATGAAGGAAAATAGCGCTACATGTTTACTTCAGCAGCAAGTAGAAATGCAAAAGAAATTTTATGACGACTACAGGTCTTTAAAAAGAGAAGAGCTAGGCTATTTGCAGTCAATAGCTGACCAGTTAAAAACCATAGCAATCTCAAAACCATAGAAAGTCCAAACAAATGATTTAATTAAGCTTTACGTATATATGTACATACTTACCCAAGGTGACTATATGCATGTATGAATACCATACGTACCTTTAATGAGACTGAATTTAAGATTTTTTTTATTCAGTGTTTTTTAGTTTATTGATTTTTAATATAATTTTTTTTAATATCTTATGCTGAGAGTGAATTATTCAATGGTTTTTAGTTTATTTATTGCTTTTTATTAATTTTTGCTTCACTCTAATATTTTAGAAAAAAAGTGAAATAAATAAGATGTGAGTAACTGTATACATATATTAAATGTTTTTATAAAAATTAATGAATTTTTACTTCAATAATTTTTTATAAGCTCTCTAAAATGGCATTTCTCATAAGAACCGCTTCATTTGGAGCTGTTTCCAAATCTAAAGCTTCATAGCGAATTCCACAGTCTTCATATTCCTCCAAATCGTCCAAATGTTCATTAGGCCGACAGAAATGTATTCTAATGTTGTGGAGAGCACAACACACATTTACAATTCTTGCGGTTTTTTCAGGAGTGTAGTGAAGACCATTCATAAGGCATCTGAAAGTATTTTTCAGGATTCCTATTGTTCTTTCAATGATGTTTCTGCTCTTTGCATGTGCCAAATTAAAAGCTGATTCACGGCTTCCAACGGAGGGAGATCTATATGGCGTAAGCAACCATGGCTCCAGTGGATACCCAGCGTCCCCTAACAATAAGTCCCTTTTACCAAGATGGTATTCCTCTTCGACGTACTTTCTGTCATTGGAGAGCTTCTAAATATGTGCATCATGACAGCTGCCAGGATACGATGCATTGACACAACGAATACGATTTAAATAATCACAAGCCTTTAAAAAAATCACGTGAAGTAAAGATTTAAAACAGATTATTTTATGTAAATTTCAGATTGAAAGACTTACAAGCATAACATTTATACTGTGATACCCTTTTCTGTTATAAAACAAGTGGCGGTCAATTGAAGGGGTCACAATCTTTACGTGGGTTCCATCTACGGCCATATTAACACGCGGAATGGATGATTTTTGAAAGAAATACAAATTGGCACCTTCTTTTGTTTGGTCATCCATTTCGATTGTGATCCACTTACGGCATATATCTTGTTCCAACAATATTAACATCTCGGAAAGTATTTTGGAAAATGTTGATTGAGATACGTTGAGTTGCCAATCCTTTCCCACACCATGTTGGTAATTACCTTCCGCGAAAAACCTGAGGCAAGCTGCCAATTTATCCACTGGTTTCAAAGTTCCGAGACGATGTGTGCCCATTTTTTCTTCTATTTCGTTCAGAATATATTTATTCTAAAGTTTTTCGCAAATCTATGTATATGGAAGCAAGAATTGTTATGTAAAAGTACAAGTATGCCGATATTTATTGTATGTTATTACTTACATTGTATCATCCATCTCAAATACATATATCCATTCTATTGTACCTGAGTGTTTTTAAAACTCTCCGAAGATTATTTTCATTAGATTCATTATTTTCATTAATAAAATAAGTAATTGAGTCCATTTTGTTTGTTTACTTTTATAAATTTTTTTGCAAGTGATTACAAAAAAACGATTATTTGATCGATATATCCTCGCGCGTATTTTAGAATCTATCGCCGTCGAGCCGTCGAAATTGAATATTCGACGGCAATGAAGTGAAGCGCGTATTTTAGAATAACCCTGATTATGTATATTAAAGAAATGTAATGGATCGTCAAGACACTATGTACGAGTAAATATACAAAATCAATGAAATTGAATTTTAGTTTTGTTTTGAAAATGTATTAATATTTCATTTTTTATGACTATTTGTGATTTCAGAAGAAATGCAAAATTGATGCTTATATCCTGTTTTATACTTATGTAATTTTAATTATTTTCTATATTCAGGTGCAGAGTGTACCTGCAGTATATCAGAACCGGGTATTAATTGTATTTGTACAATGTGACAAAAAATCTTTTGACAATTAAAATGTTGTTTGGATACTTAGTAACACATAACAAAGCAGAAAAATCTCTTTCCGGCTAGAATGTGATAAGAAATGTTTCTTTCATTCTGTAACATCAGTGAGTTAATCTTTAAAAGCACTTCAATTAATTGCCATTTTTCTATAAAATAAAAACAAAGTTTGATGTAATTAGCAAAGAAACTAAAAAATTTAAAACCTCGCGAAAATAGAGCATAAAATTTGCAACTGCAATATTGGAAATTATTTCCAAAATTTATTTAAAAAAAAACTTAAGAAATATCATTTCCATTGTGAAAATTACACTTTTATTAAAAACTATTTTGTATTTGGAATAAAAATTTAAAATGCATTTGTATTTTGAATAAAAGTATTGCAAATTCCTACTTTCCACAAATTTATATTTAGCTTCTAGATTGCATTATCCAATTGAATAATTTAATGTGGGCTTAATTAAAATGTATTCTAAGAATAGTTCGCAATTCATCAAATATTTTTTAAACAATCAGTTCCTATCGTACATATCATACATATGAACTTTGGATTTTTAGATCGGAATGTTTGGGGAAAATTTCCAAAAATAGTATATGCATACATATTTGTATTTAATTTTCTTTGTGCATATTTTCGTATTTTCCCCAATTCAACTTATATAAAATGATAAGTTAAGATCTTAGGAGATAAAAAATTGATTTCTTCATATTCATATAAAATAAACTGGTCTTACATTCATTAAAAACACCTAAAAAATCATAGTTTTGCGGAATATCGTGGAAGCTGTGTTTATGAAATCAGCCTATACTATGAAATAGAGATTAGAACCAATAATGCGTGATCGTGATTAATTTTTTGTTTCCATCACGTGGGGGTGCGTCCGTGAGACGGTGAGTGGCAATTTTTTTTTGCTTTAATGTAATTTTTTCCATTTAAATTATTTTTCGTATTTCGTGGGCGCGAATTTTCGTGATTGTGACTTCTTTCGTCACTCTATACTATGGTGAAGGGTATATAAGATTCGGAACAGCCGAATATATCTCTCTTACTTGTTTTATTGTCGAATTGTTGTATTATTAAACAGACCTGTATTATTTGATCATGATTGCACCATACAGTGCTGATAACGCGGCAGTTAATTACGGTGTTCATAATTCCGTGTTTAAAAAACTTAAAGATGTAAACCAGAAAATTGTAAAGGCAAATTGCAATTGCCATGTAATAAATAACTACATCAAAAGTGCTTTAAATGCTGTATATGCCGACGTAGAAAACATTGTGATTAAAACCTTCAATGAATTTAGCTCATCAGCTTTGTCAAATGAAAAGTTAAAGGAATGTTTTGAGTTTGCATGTATCGAATACAAGCATCTACTTCGGAATGTTCCCACTCGATGGCTTTGCCTTTTGCGCGCAATTGATCGATTAGTACATTCTTGGCCTGCGGTTACAAGGTACTTTTTGCAAAAGGGGAAAAACAACTGCAGAAAAGAAATCTGGAAATTTTATCATATGGAATGTCAGATACTGAACTAAATAATGCGGATGAAGAATGTATTTCTAAAGGATTATTAGAGGCGTATTTGTATTTTATTCATAATGTAATGCATCAATTCCATTCAGCTATATTAGCGCTTGAAAATGATTCTTGTACAATAATGGAACTTCACAGAATAATGAGTAAACTTTTAAATTAGAAGCAAATCAATTTTTAACAAATACTATTTCATACTCAGAGCAACGATATGATTTCGGAGATGAATCAATTTACAAACACATATCAGTTTTAAATCTGAAACAATCTCTTTTGTCATGGGATACATTATCAGAGCTTCCAAAAATTTTACAGATATCAAATTCTCTTGATAATGACATGTTATATACAGATTATTGCTGAGAAGTGTTTGATCAATTGCCAAAAGATATTTCGATTGACAAAATATGGTCTTACTTTTTAAAAAAATGTGATAAAAATAACTTGATAAATATATTTAAATTGATCTCATTTATTTTTTCTATTCCAATTAGTAATGCTTTTTGTGAAAGAACATTTAGTACATTAAACAATTTATATTCTAAAGAAAGGAATACAATGGGATTTGACCTTATAAAGGCTGAACTTTTAATAAGACAAAACTTTGATGAAAATTGTAAAAATTTTCAAAATTTTTTACTAACGCCTAAAGGAACAGAACTAGTTAAGTCTGTTACTAAAAGTACAAAGTACATATATGTATGTGGAAAAATTAACATAGTTTAAATGTAAGTAAATAAATTGTAGGATGTTTATATTATTTGACGTAGACTGAATTGTAACACATTTTTGTTTTTTTTTAAGTTTTTGTATAATTTGTTATGTTATTATTGTTTTTTTTTTAAATAAAATTTAGCGGTTTTTCTGCTCATTTATACATACGTATGCGTTATTTTAATTGTAATTACATACATATATGTTTTTGAAATCAAGCTCAGTTTAGGTGAGTGTTAAGCTGGTTGGCTTTTGGGATGTGGCAAGCCTAAGTGTACCAGTCAATTTGTCTGGGGATTGTTGGTTTGATTCCTGTCTATACACTGTCGGTTCCAAAAAAGTATATATAAAAACATCAATCAATAATAGTGTTTCTCTTAAGTTGAAAATAATTTAATTAATGATTCAACTGAAAGAAAATAAACATTTGGAATTATATCCTTTTTCGCTCTACATAATCATGCAATTTTTATTTGATTTAATTAATTTTATTTATTTATTATTTACTTAAACGTTAAACGTATAAAAATAATTTTCTTCTTTAAGTTTTTCATTAAAACTATTTTAATTTGTTATATGTACATAATTTCTTTATTTATTTGCAAACTCATGATTTCAGTACGATGCTTATGTTAGTGGTAACCGTAATAAATACCTGCAATAAATAGTGCATCTTAACTTTAAACTCTTAATGAATCGTACTTATTTTTGAATGAATCGATTTTTTTTATTTAGTTTAATTTTTTTACAAAACGTGTAACTTAAGGGGATGGGAAAGAGTTAAGCGAATGAAAAATACAAAAATTACAAGCGACAACAAATTTAATTCGATATTTCATTCCAAACGCTAAACTCCTTGCGATTTCACCAAGATAACATGAAACGTCCACCAATAAAATTATACAAAATACAAAAGACTGTGTGTGAATAAAACAAAAAATAATGGCGATGTAATATTCTATTAGATTATGGAAATCTACATAAAGTTTCTATATAACTTCGTCACAACTGCCGGAACGCAACAGCCTCAAGTTCGGTATATATTAACAGAGTATCAATTACATTTTTTAATACATGGCCCCTTTATTACTTTATAGTGATATCTCAAAAAAAAAATAGTTCTTCAGAAAACGAGTTTCTAATTTATTTAAAGCTCAATTTACATACAGTGTTGGAAAATATAATAGAAACGATGCGTAGTTTTCTTTCTTTGCAGAATATTTCTCTTAAAAAAATTTATTTTGGGAGTTTTTATTTTTTTTATAGCAGCACTTATTTATATATAAAAAATAGAAAAACTCAGCTCAGCTGCATTTATATAACAGAACATATGACGTATAACATAAACTTTTTTCTTTAAAACAATAAATACAATGTTTAAATTAAATTGAAATTAATATTTGGTTGTTCCACCCTTCTTTTTAAGGAGTTCGGTACAACGCCGGCCCATTGAGTCTACCAATCTGGCACAAGTTAATATACATATATTGTGCTATTCGGCCTAGACTTTCTCCCACAAATCTGATTTATTTTTTGGCTTATAGCCAGCTATTTTCTGTACATACCACATACTAAACGTGAGCATAACACATTTTGCTTGCTTTGTAATGTACAGTATTGAAGTGTTCTCTTTTTTGTTGGGCTTGATTTTATGAGAACACTAAAGTTGCTGTTCCATTTTATCAAAAGTATACAACAGCACATATTTATCAGCCGAGCAACGGTATTATTAATTGTAGTGTAAAAGCAAATTTCACTACTTCATTTCCTACTTTGTATTTATAACTTTCCTCTCTATCTTTTGTAAATAATTTATTTTTAGATTATAAGTTTGTTTTTAACTGTTTTAGCTTGAAACGAAAAGCCTCCCTTTTCACTACCTTTTTTTGGGGAAATATATAGAAACTAGATTAAAATCAACAGATGAAGTAGCTGTGCTACAAACATTAGTATGTAAGTGATATGGAAGTCCATGAAAAATATGTAAGGAATAGAAAGTAAGAAACGATAGTTTATAAGACTGATTTATATGTAATGAATATGGTAAATAAAGAATTGAGTTGAGAGAGAGACTACTTCATTTCAGTTTGCAATAGTGTCAACTGAAATGAATTAGTGTTTGTGGTGTGTCAATATGTATGTGTATAGATAAATGTAGTATGTGTGAAAGAAAACTGTAGCTGCTTTGTGTGTTCTTTTTCTTTTATTCTAGGCGTGATGCTATTCTAAAATATAAGTATATACATACATGGGTATAATTTATTTAGAATTTTTAAATTTTAAATACAAAAAATCAAAATAATAGCTTTTATCATGGATATATGTATGTACATGTAAGGAATATTTTCATTTTTCCTTTTAAGAAATTAATATACCGCAACAATAGTGTATTAACTCAAAAATGCTTGTGAAATGAAGTATGGTGCACAATGAAGTTTACAGTATTTTCATTGTACACTTGACAATACTGTCTACTCAACCGTTGTACAGTGCTTTTTGGTGCATAGTAGTTTCTTTGTCCTCTATGTTTGCTTTACACTCAATTACTATCACTACTACAATCAATATCCGTCCTTGAAAAAAATGCAATACTGTACACTTTTTAGCGTCTTGCGCACACATTTAGTATGAAATTAGTCTAGGAGAAGATTTTAAATTAGTATTAGATGGGTCAAATTAGGATCGATCATAGGATGGGTTTGAACTATAAAATATTTAAATAAACAAGAAATCCAAATACATTTTTCTTCAGATAGTTTTATTGTTATTATACATATTTGTTTATCACATTAATTGGTAAAATAATATAATTAAATAGTTTTTCACCAGTTCTTTTATTACAGGAGAGCTTGCGGAAGTGCCTGGCTTTATGAATTTTGAAACAATTTCTAATTTTTAAATTTTGACATTTTACTTTGGAAGAATAAAAACTAGGCAGATCAACAAGGCCTTGAATTAAAAAGAACCAATTGGAAAAAAATAAAGGAAAAAAAGACAGCAGAAAACAAACGAAATTCATAATGGAAACTAAAATAATAATATGATACAAAATCAAATCAGACGCTAATGCGATGGCTAAATTTTATTTTATTCCTTTGTTTTATTCTTTTCGTCTAGAGTACATCTAATTTTACAATTCGATAGGAAAATACTACTCCGAAACGGATGCAAGTTGTATACGCTTAACTATTTTATTTTAAATGTTCCTATTAACATAATAGTATACAATCCGATGTACATATGTATATCAATTTATATCAACTTGCGGACTGCAATTGTATCTCAACTCTTTGTTAAATTTTATATTGTTGTATTAGTATCATTATATATTCAATTTTTTGTAGTATGTCTGTAAGGATATTCTCCATAAACAAATATATAAATAAAATAATGGGACCATTTGATTTCTTGAGAAGTTAATTTTTTCAGGGAACATCCTGGTTAGACAATGCTTTGTTGAAGCGGATGATTCAGACCATCCGCTCGTCAGTACTTCTGATATTATAAGTTTTTTTTGTGTTCAAAGTGTTCAGCATATAAGAGTGATGAAACCCTCTCTTTTTTATACCTTTTTTGGGGAAATTATAATAGAAAATATTATAAGAAAAAAATATACATAGACAGATGAAGTAGTAGTAGTTTATAAGAACTAAATAACATATGAAGAAAATTTGTGGTAAATAAAGAATTGTATACAATCATTTCTTTTCGATTGCTTAAATATACACATGTATAAGTTAACAACAATTATATTTAAAACGCGCAATAAATAATTGGTGTCAAATCATAAAATATGCTTACCTGTTGTCTAGACCATTTATTGCAATTTCATTTACTTTGTATTTAAAACAACAAGAAAAATGCTGACTTATCAAAAAGTAACTTTATTTTTAAGGTATTATTATTACAATTATTCTTGAGTAGATTCATTATTATTCTAAACGTGATTTAATAAAGAACGCTTTTTAACCCAAGCGGTAAAAAGCAAATATTTTTTAAAAAACAAAAAAAACAAAGTTTTTGTTTAATTGGCGCCCAACGTGGGGCCACGCGTTCTCTAAAGTAAATTGACTAAGCCTTTAAAACGGAAGAACGAAAGTGTAAAAATTCGTCCTATAAGTTAGGTCATAACTTTGCGCGTGGTCACCACAAAACCCAAGGACTACGGGAAAAGTGTAAACCGTCCTGCAAGACAGCACGTCGCATCACCGTTAGTCTACAAAAAAAAGCAGAAAAGAGGTCCCTTAGTAGCTGTACTTCGCACAGAGGACAGAGGAAAAGGAGCTGAGGAATTCAGCAGCCGCTGCTTAACAACCTTCTAATAAAAGGATGCAACTAATTTTATTGTTGTAAGTAGAGTTTAAGTGAAAGAAACTATTATAATAAGAGTGTTAGTAAAAAAATAGTAATTCAAATTTTATTAAAGAATATATCCTTCAAAAAAATAAATAATTGTGAACATAAGAAAGAAGTGCTTCTAACAAACCAAAATTAATTAAATCTTTACACATTTAAAGAGAATATTATAATAAGGAAAAAATCCTTCTATACAATTTGCATATGAAAAAATAAAAAAGAAATACTAGAGCTTAAGTGATAAAAAAAATCTGCGATTCCTAAGGGACCCTCCAGATTAATAAAGTTACTTCTCACTAATTAAATAATATCTCTTACAAAAAAAATCTGCGATTCCTAAGGGACCCTCCAGATTGATAAAAATAATTATTTTTACTAATTAAATAAACCTTCTACTTTCGAACGCTGTGATTCCTACGGTATTATTCAGCTTTAGTAACATAAAGAAATATAACAAAGATTAAGCTAGATAACTCAAATTCGGACAATGGCAAACCCAAATAATTTGGTAAGACCTCCCATGCTAAACGCACAACAAAACCAGGCAGCACTCAACATGAGAGACCTTGAAGTTGAAATTAGAAGAATAGTTTCAGAAACAATGCAAGAGCAGGCTAGGGGAATAGTACAAAATATTATAAATCCTGCGGTTCAAAATGAACAGGACCAAATATGTGAACTAGATATGGTACCAGACGTCGTCAGGTGCTTACGGGAATTTTCGGGGCAGCCAGGAGAATTTAGCTCCTGGAGGAAGACGGTAGAAAGTATTTCGGAATTTTGAGTGTAGTTGCGAAATAAAATAATAGGACATGCCGATGCAATCCTAGAATCATACAACACCCCATTAAATTGGGAAAGTATTTCTCGCTGTCTCACCCTTCATTATGCAGACAAGAGAGACGTCAGTACTTTAGAGTACCAACTGACCTCTTTGATTCAGGGTACAGAGTCAGTTCAAGAATTTTATCAGAAGGTGTATAACCACCTATCTCTGATATTGAACAAAATCAGTTGTATGGATATTGGGCAAGAGTCGTTGCATCTCTTGACCCAAACATACAGAGACAAGGCATTAGATACCTTCATACGAGGCTTGAAAGGAGATCTTCCAAGGCTTTTAGCGATGAAGGAACCAACCGATTTGCCTAAAACCTTACACCTATGTCTTAAGTTGGAAAACCAAAATTATAGAACAAACTATGCACAGAACATTAAATCGAAGCAGAATTTTAGACCTGTTCCTCCACGTAACAATCATGTTGTTACTCCAAATAGATTTTTTTTTTTAACTTGGACCAGCACTCAGGGATGACCCCTACATATGCAATGCATTGTGCCGGAACTAGGAAAATTGGTTATGGGAAGGAGGATAAAGGGAGTAGTGTTTGTGGACGTTCGATTTGAACTTTCCCACACTGAAAGTAACAGGAAAGACCTCTGCAGGAAGTTTATTCCACATGCGAACTGTTCGACTAAAGAACGAATTTTCTCTGTAATGCGTAGTGCGATCCACTGGCATATCAACCACAAATGGATGCGCTCTTAACGAAGAACGTGTTGTTCGTACAAATGAGCGGGTTTCGGGAACAAGTTCCCTGATTTCATTAGAGCACATTCCATTGTAGTAACGATAAAACAGTGAAATACATCCCACATTGCGTCGATGCTCCAGTGAGTCAATAGAGTTGGCTACCCTACTGTCACCGATTAAATTCGTCCACCCTTCCATATTTCGAGTGTAGGATGGACAACGGACAAATTCTAAAATTTTTAATCGATACTGGTTCGAATAAAAATTACATACGACCAGATCTAGTAAAAAACCCTATTCCAAACAGAGAGAACTTCTACGCAAATTCGATTGCAGGAAAGGTAGAAATCCATTTTCACACTAATACCTTTCTATTTGGTCGAACAGATGTACCAATAAAATTTTTTCTATTGCCAAATTTGAAGACATTCCATGGCATCATCGGAAACGACACGCTAAAAGACCATGACGCTATTATTTACACTAAGCATAACTATATGAAAATAGGAAAGGAAAATTCTGTTAAAAGAATTTCCAACAGATAGCATTAATATGACCTCAATTCGAACTAGCCACATGACGCAACGACAAAAAGACATGCTAAAAAGAGCCGTTTCAACATACGCTAACCTTTTTCGGCCCCTGACGAAAAACTGACGTATACCACAAAAATTACAGCGGAAATACGAACGAAAACAGAAGACCCAGTATATTCTAACTAAGACTTACCCTTATCCTATGAGTTTGAAAAAAGAAATTGAATCTCAAGTAAAAACCTTATTAGAAGACGGTATTATCAGGCCATCAAAATCTCCCTACAATTCGCCGGTGTGGATTGTCCCCAAAAAGATCGACGCAAGTGGGGAAAAAAAGTTTCGAATGGTGGTAGATTACCGCAAGCTAAACGCAGTCACCATAGCGGACAAATACCCCCTACCGGAGATTAATGAGGTGCTTGCTCAATTGGGAAAAAGCAAGTTTTTTACAGTACTCGATTTGAGAAGCGGGTTTCATCAGATACCCTTGAAGGTCAAAGGCATAGAGAAAACAGCATTCTCCATTAATAATGGTAAATACGAGTTCACTCGTTTACCATTTGGACTAAAGAATGCACCAGCAATATTTCAACGCGCGCTGGATGAAATTCTACGTTTTCATATTGGAGTTAGGTGTTATGTCTATATAGATGACATAATCATTTTTAGCCCAAATGAGGATCAACATATAAACGACATTTCTGAAATATTTCGAACTTTACACGAAGCTAACATGAAAGTTCAGCTTGATAAGTGTGAATTCTTTAGAGATGAAGTTGAATTTTTAGGGTTTCTAATTTCTCGTAAAGGTGTACAGACAAACCCCAAGAAAGTTGAGGCCATCATGAATTTTCCATACCCCAATACGTTAAAAGATCTTCGATCCTTAATTGGATTATCCGGCTATTATCGCCGCTTTGTCAAGGATTATGCTAAAATAGCAAAACCCTTGACAAATCTCTTAAGAGGGGAAGAGGGACGGGTATCCCGGAGCCCATCAAGTAAGAAAAAAATTTATTTAGACGAAACTGCAAAAGAAGCATTTGAAAAATTAAAGGAAATATTATCATCAAGGGATGTAATCCTAACATACCCCGATTTCAACAAAAGTTTTGAGCTGACAACAGATGCTTCGAATTACGCGATAGGTGCCGTACTCAGTCAGGAAAATAGACCAATTACATTCATCTCTCGCTCTCTTAGTAAAACTGAAGAGAATTACGCAGCTAATGAGAGGGAGATGTTAGCCATTATATGGTCCCTGAATTCACTCAGGAACTACCTATGTATATGGCCGCGCTAAAGTAATTATATATACAGATCACCAACCGCTTACATATGCTTTAAGCAGCAAAAATAACAACGCCAAAATGAAGCGTTGGAAGGCAATACTGGAGGAGTACAATTATGAACTCCACTATAAGCCTGGCAAAAGTAACGTGGTAGCAGACGCTCTTTCAAGACCTCCATGTAAAAAAGCTGTCGATATTAATGCCTTAACGACTACTGTACACAGTGATGATAGTTCAGGTGAAAACTTAATTCCAGTAGTAGAATGCCCTATTAACGTTTATAAAAACCAAATTTTCATACTTATAGGAGAAACAAGCGAATATCAATTTAAACTTCCCTTCCCAACTTTTCATAGACACATTATTACAGCTCCAAATTATTCACAAGAAGACCTTGTAGCAATCCTGAAGAGGTATCTCAACCCAGATATAGTAAATGGGTTGCTTACAACTGAAAGAATAATGGGCAAGATACAATCAATATATCCAATTCATTTTTTAAATTATAAGATAAGGTACACACAGACAAAAGTAGAAGATTTGACAGACATTGTAAGACGGGAAGAAGAGTCACTAAAAATCCATTAAAGAGCTCATAGAAATGCAAGGGAGAATAAAATGCAACTCCTAGAAAAATTTTATTTTCCAAAAATGAGCGAAAAACTTAAAAAAATAATAGATCAATGTAGGGTTTGTAAAGAGGGAAAATATGGTCGCCATCCCAGTAAATCTAACATATCAGCTACCCCAATTCCCCAATATGCTGGAGAAATACTACACATAGATATTTGGTCCACCGAAAAACATTTCGTACTAACTGCAATAGATAAACTCACAAAATACGTTCAAGCGATCCAAATAAATTCCAGATCAATTGGAGACATCCGTGAACCTTTAAGAAAAATATTATTTAATTTCGGAGTTCCTAGAATTGTTGTTATTGACAATGAAAAAGCTTTAAACTCGGATTCAATTCGATTTATGCTTGAAGATCAATTGGATATACAAATTTTTAAAACTCCACCTTACAAAAGTACAGTAAATGGCCAGATAGAGCGCTTCCATTCTACCTTATCAGAAATAATGCGTTGCCTCAAGACAGACAAAACACATAGGAATTTTAATGAGCTATTGGACAGATCAGTTTATGAATACAACTACACTATTCATTCTACCACAGGTAGGAAACCAATTGAGCTTTTCTTCGGAAGAAGAGTAAGCACTAGTCCGGAACAGTACGAAAATGCAAGGAAAGAAAATATAGAAAAATTAGTAAAAAAAACAGCAGGAAGATTTAAAATTCCACAACAAAAAAAGGAAACCATTTAAGAACTATACACCAGGACAAAAAATTTATGTCAGAATTAATAAAAGATTAGGTTCAAAACTATCAGCTCGATACAAAGAAGAAATAGTTAGGGAAAATAGAAAAAGTACCGTACTAACAGAATCTAACAAAGTAGTACATAAAGACCATATAAAAAATTAATAATTCAAACCACCATTTCTTGTTATATGGCAATTTTATATCTTCTACAGATTGTTGCTGCCAATGCTAAATGCAGAGGTGCAAATACTTAATTATACGAACTCATACGTGATAACAATAGGTAATGGATACGGAAAAATCCAAGACGGCACATTCAAATTTATTCATCCAATCAATCTTGAATCCTATTATGACTTTTTAAAACAGACGAAAACCTACGTAGACGACCGTATACCTAAAACAAATCCCTTATACAATACAATGTACTACGAATTGAATCAGACAATCAAGTTATTGTACACATTGAAAAATATCCCACCTGGAAGACGAACTAGATCAATTGACACCCTGGGAAAGATTTGGAAACTAATTGCCGGATCACCAGACCATGACGATGCAGAACTTATTTATAGGACCTTAGAAGAGTTATCTAGCAATAATAATCAACAAGTTATTATTAATACAAATTTTGCAAATCAATTAAATAATATTACTAACTTAATAAATGACTTTTCAAATACAATAAAAAAAGATGATACAGTCATAAATGAAAATATATAAAGAGATATACTAAGAAATAAAATAAGACTAGCAAAGGAGGCAATCCTAAATGTAAAATACGCTATACAATGGGCAAAACTCAATGTAATTAATACATTCTTATTAGACAAAAAAGAGATGACAATGGCTATAAATAAATTAAAAGAAGAAAACATGCCATTTAACAATATTGAAGAAGCCTTAGAATTAGCACATATCGATATACTAAGTAATGATGCAAATCTTCTATATGTAATTAAAATCCCTATAACAAATTCAATCTTATATAATAATATAATTGTAAAACCTGTTATAAGAAATGATTCCATAATAAATCTGGATTTTGAACAAATGTTTATAAGTAAAAATGAAATTTATGCAATTAACAATAATTGTAAAAGCTATAATAAGATTAAAATTTGTAAAAAAATCAATTAATGGATTTAAGTAAATATAATTGTATTAAAAATATTATAATTGGTCAGAAATCGGTTTGCACAACTAGTAATGCGCATCACGTCCCACGCATAGAAGAAATCTCTGAGGGGATCATTCTCCTAAACAATTTAAATGAAACAATTGAAACAGAGGCTATTAAATATGATCTAAGTGGTACATTCCTCATTAAATTTGACAACGCCACCATAACAATCGGCGACAAATATTACCATAATCTAGAAACGTCCCAAATTATATTAACACCAGCAGCGTTGCAAGAAAGTCCAATCGAGAAAAAAAGACTAAACATATTATCGTTGGAATCACTCCATGAATTACATTTTGTCAATACAAAGGCAATCCACAGTATCAGAAAGGAGGCATGGATAACAAACACTACAATAGCTATTGCCTTCCTGGTTACAATCGGTCTAGCATTTTTAGCTATTAAAAAGGCAAAGAAAGAGCCCCCCACAACATTAGTTCTGAATCCTACAATAACCCCACCAACAGAAGAAGAGGGAAAGATAACGCCCGTAATAAGAGTGCATCACTTACCCTATTTTTAAGACGCTCGTGGACGACCATATTTAAGGGTGGAGGAGTTAACAACAATTATATTTAAAACGCGGAATAAATAATTGGTGTCAAATCATAAAATATGCTTACCTGTTGTCTAGACCATTTATTGCAATTTCATTTACTTTGTATTTAAAACAACAAGAAAAATGCTGACTTATCAAAAAGTAACTTTATTTTTAAGGTATTATTATTACAATTATTCTTGAGTAGATTCATTATTATTCTAAACGTGATTTAATAAAGAACGCTTTTTAACCCAAGCGGTAAAAAGCAAATATTTTTTAAAAAACAAAGTTTTTGTTTAATTACAACAACCACACCAATTTCCATCAAGAATTTGAAATGTTAGTATTTTATAATAAATAAGATATATTATGGTCTTAAACGCGTAAACTACTAAGAAAGAAGTCGATTCAGATCTCTCTTAGTGTAAAGACCATAATCGCAAACAAAAATTGTATTGTGTCCACAATAACGGGTTACCATAAAAAAACAAAAACAATTGCGAACAAATATTGATTCTTTTATGTACATAATTTTTATAAACACGATTGAAAACAGAATTAAATACAAATAAAGTGTTAATAAAATAATATTGAGGTTTCAATATAAAATGACTGAACCTCCTGATCGAGGTGCAAACCCAACAATAACAATTGATAAGACAAAAAAACTCAGCATTTCGTCAAACGGTGAAAAATTTCTTGTCATGGAAAGGATTGAAAGTTCTGGAAACCTGTTTAAAGTATCACCCTTTTTAATTAAAAAAGTGGTAGATAATGTGGCTGGAGGAGAAGTGCAACAGTGCAAAAAGTTATTAAACGGATCTATTTTGATCCAAACCAAAACGTGTGTTCAAGCTAATAAGCTTGTGCAACTTACATCTCTATCACCCGAAATCAAAATAAATGTAAAAGAACACCCGGGGTTAAACTATGCCAAAGAAGTAATTTACTCCAATGATTTACGTGGAATAGAAGAATCCGAAATTCTAATGGAACTCAAGGAACAAAACTTTACATATGTTAAAAAGATCCTGAAAAAAGTTGACGATAAATTACTGGAAACCGGTCTCATAGTAATTACATTTGCTTCCACTACTCTACCATCCGATATAGGAATTGGTTATGAAAAAGTCAGGGTACGACCCTATATACCCTTACCATTAAAATGTAAAAACTGCCAACAGTATGGACATATAGCCAAAGTATGTAAAAATCAAAGGATTTGCGGCAAATGCTCCAACAGTTTTCACGTCAATGAAGAACTCAAAGAAAAATGTTTATTAGAAGCATCATGCATAAATTGCAAAAACAATAATATCGATGACACTAAACATGCAACATTCGAAAGTGCTGTCCCATTTTCTTAAAGGAGAAAGAAATTCAAGCCATCTCAACTTTAGAAAAAGTAGGCAAAAAGAAGGCTGCTATAATATATAGAAATAGACACTCTCAGCAAAATACATCTTTCTCGGCTATAGTTAAAAACAACATAGAGTCCAAACCTTCTTCTTCTACAAACTTGCCACCTCCATTAAATATTATAAAACCGCGTCTTATAAAAAATTATTCCGACATCATAAGCGACATTGACTTCTCCCTATCAGAAATGGAAACCGATCAACAAAGCAACTCATCACAAGCACTCGGAGCAAATCAGCCAATCATTTTACCTAAAAACGCTTCAAAAAAACTAAAAGACAAAACTAAACAAGCAAATCGAAAATCTAAACGAACAAGTAAAAAATAATTATAATACATATGGATATCACCCAGGGTCTAGACGTGGCGAATGTATGTCGTGCTTGTGGTCGGGCTTCATGTGGGAAGAAATCAGTGTTATTTATACTGGTTGTTCCCTTTGTAGTGGGGCTCGGCAGTCGGCGTGATGTGGATTCATTGCGTCTAGACATTCTTCTATTTCTTCTTTCATCATTTAATATTTCTCAATCGTACAACAGCTTTACTCTTATCATGTATCACACTTTTTTGCATATAACATTATTAGTTATAAAAATTCAAGCTCCAACGCTATTTTCTTATTGTAACATTCATATTAAAAGTTTTACTCTTAAACACATATCGTTCCACTTTCTCTTAATAGTTTCTTCGAATATTACAAGATAGGGTGTTTTTTTAAGCTAGATAGAACTTTAAATTGTAAAAAGTAACACAAAAAATTAAATTTTTATGAAACATTTTTTTTATTTGTTTCAGTATACTCTGACAAATTATCATGAATAGACTCACGCTTGAACAACGCTACGAAATTATCCAAATTTACTTTGAAAATCAGTTGGCAACTGACCCGTTGTTTTATCGCAAAATTGTGTTCAGCGATGAGGCGCATTTTTGGCTTAACGGGTTTGTTAATAAGCAAAATTGCCGCATATGGAGTGAGACCAATCCACAAGAGACCCTACAGACTCCATTACATGCAGAAAAATGCACCGTTTGGTGCGGTTTTCACGCTGGTGGCATCATCGGACCTTATTTCTTCAAAAATGAGGCCGGAGCTCGCGTTACGGTCAATGGAGATCGTTACCGCACCATGATCAATGATTTTTTGTTTGAAAATATGGATGACATTGATCCGGAGGAGATGTGGTTTCAACAGGATGGCGCTACGTGCCATACGGCGAACGCAACCATCGACTTATTGAAATCAAAATTTCGCGATAACTTGATTTCGAGAAATGGACCTGTCAATTGGCCTCCAAGGTCGTGCGATTTGACACCTCTCGATTATTTCCTGTGGGGCTACGTGAAGTCACTGGTTTATGCTGATAAACCAGCAACAATTGACGCCTTGGAGGCCAGCATTGTTCGTGTTATTCGTGACATACGGCCAGCAGTGCTCGAAAAAGTGGCCCAAAATTGGACGTCCAGAATGCGCTTCGTCAAGAACAGCCGCGGTGCCCATATGCCCGAAATCATTTTCAAATGTTAATGTCACGTATTGATCTTTCGAATAAAAAAAAAATTTTGATTACAATTTAATTTTTTGTGTTATTTTTTACAATTTCAAGTTCTATCGGGCTTAAAAAAAACACCCTTTATAACGGCACGCTCATTATTACACAAAGAGCAATTTACGAATGGACTCAAAGTACTATTTAGTACTCTTAAAATATTGGTTTTAATTTGTATAATTTTAATAACATTACTTCATAATGTAAATCCAATAAGACTTATTAATATAAGCTCTTGGTTATTTTCCCATACTTATTTTCATATACCCCTCTTAAAACAAAAACTAAAAAAATTATAACAATTAAAATAATACATATAAACGTATCACAAATTGTACTTTTATTATGGCTATTCTACTCTGTCCACAAAATCATAATCTTTAATATCTTACTTTATTATATCGGTGATTTTCTACTTTTATACACTTAGACAATAGCACTAAAAATTTTACAATGGAACATGAATGGCTATGCTAATAATTTCCCTGAATTACAAATACTAATAAAAACTCACTCCCCAAAACTCATATGCATTCAAGAGACCCATATCCACTCACTCCTCAATAACCCAATTCCTATAAACTACAACTTATATGCTTCCAATACATCTGCAACAAGATATGGTGGTGTAGCCATTTTAGCACATAAATCCTTGCAACAGAAACTCATTTCTATATCTAATGAATTTGACATAGTTTGTGTAGAAATCACATCGAAAATAAAATTTAATATATTTAACGCATATATTTCGCCAACGACCAACTTCAGTGAGAGAAGCCTCGAGAACATCTTCAGGTCCAATTTACCAACTGTAATAGTTGGCGATTTTAACAGTCCTCATAGAAATTGGGGTTCCATTACTAACAGTACTAAGGGCAACACTTTATCCAAATATATCAATAAATCCGATTTAATATCATTAAATGATAAATCTCCTACTCATCTAAACACTCACGGCACATTTTCCTACATTGACCTTACATTATGTTCACCTGATTTAGCTTCTCAAGCTGTGTGGCAGACAGAGGAGAATTTATTCGGAAGTGACCATTATCCTGTAGTTATAACATTATTCCCCCCAAATTTATTAAATAATCATTTCAATAAAGCAAAATTTAATTCAAAATTTGCTAATTGGACAAAATTTCAAAAGCTCTGCAAAATTAATGAAGCAACAAAACCTACTACTGGCAATATAAATAAAGAAACCGCAAATATTTGTAAAATTGTGTTGCAATCTGCAAACAATTCTATTCCTCAATCGAAAATTATATCGAAGAAGGTTCCATGGTGGAACAGCGAACTTGAAGAACTTAAATCGGAGAAAAATAGACTTTGGCTTTTATTTAAGAGAAACATGATACAAGCCAACTTACTTATGTATAAAAAGGCAAACGCAATATACAAAAGAAAAATTAAACTCTCCAAAAGGGCATCAATTTTTAATCTGACTTCCGCAATCTCCCCAAACACCCCCACTGATAAAATTTGGTCAAATATCCGAAACTTTACTGGTTACAAAACAACTCACGGTATACACTGCGTTTCCTCAGTATCGAATCAGAACACAATGGTTACTGATTCAACCGAAATTGGCAAATTCTGGTCGAACAACTCCGCAGATTTCATTTTCTCAAATAATTTCAGAACAAAAAAACAAAATGCCATAGCAAATCTTTCAGTAATAGTCCCATGTGCAGAAGCAAAGAAAATTGAGTCTAAAATTACATATATCGAACTTACATCAACAATGAAAAAGCTAAATTGTAAGACTCCAGGAATAGATAGAATATCATATCCCATGTTGAAAATGTTACCGTCAAGCCTTAAAATACGAATTTTGGTTTTATATAACAACATTTTTACACACTTCATCCCACAACAATTTAAAAATAGTGTTGTGATCCCTATTCTGAAGCCTGGAAAAAATAAGACAATGATTAGTTCATATAGACCTATCTCTTTAAATTCGTGTTTATCTAAAGTATTAGATAAAATAGTTGCTAACAGGTTATGGTGGTTTGTTACAACCAACAAACTACTTAATAACCGGCAATACGGTTTCAGAAAAGGGAGCTCTACAATTGATGCTCTACTGTATGTAGATTATCGAATTGCAAATTGTCTCTCGTTACGTAAGCATGCCACCATTGTGTCGCTTGACTTCGAACGAGCATTTGATAAAATTGGCATACATTCGGTACTGGACCAGTTGATGGAATGGAAGCTAGGCCCTAATATAATAAAGTATGTCGCCAATTTTATGTCGAAAAGAAAAATAATAGTTCGCATTAAAAAACAGTATTCCAGGACATTTCCATTATATAATGGAATTCCGCAGGGTTCTCCCCTATCTGTAATTATCTTCCTAATAGCATATAATAAATTATGCTCCATTATCTCCCTTCATAAAGAAATTGACTTTTGCGCATATGCCGATGATTTCAATCTAATTATTAAATCATCTCGCAACAAGAGGCTTTTAGTAAACCTTGACAACCTTATAAACGATATAAACAATTGGTGCGACTCCTCAGGCGCTAGTCTATCTACCTCAAAATGCAAATATATACACGTTTGTCGGCTAAGAAATTGTAGGTGTGAAATTCAGTCATCCCTGATTAACCTATCTAGAGTTGATACACTTCGTTTGCTAGGCATATTTATAAATAATCGCTACAACTGGACAAATCATATAGAATACCTTCAAAGCTCTCTATCTCAACGCTTAAATATTCTAAAATGCTTATCAAATCCAAAATCGAACTGTAACCAAGTTAATCTAATTTCTATAACAAAAGCATTAGTTCTTCCCAAGGTGAACTATGGTTTGCAATTTTACGGCCATGCTCCCAAATCGCAAAAGAACAAAATTAACTCAATTATAAACTCTTGTATAAGAACATCTCTTGGTGCACTACGCTCTACACCAATTTCAAACTTACGGTTTGAATCAATCATTATATCTCTGAGTACCCAGAGGGATATTCTTTCTACTAAACGCTGTCGGATATCAATATACGAAGATGGAAATCCATTAAATCAAATATTTAAAAAGTTAAAACGCTGCAAGAAAATACCCAAAGTTCCCTCTTCAATATATAGAGTAATTCAAAACTGCCACAATCTAAAGATACCAGTCAATACTTCCCCAAAAATATCGAAACTACTGCCATCCTGGTATTTAGACGATTCTTCCGTAAATATTTCACTGCAAAAATTTATAAAAGGTAATACACATTCCTCACAATACAAGCAAATGTTCGCACGATTGAAGGAAGAACTTATAGACCACACATTCATTTTCACCGATGGTTCTAAGACTGTGTAATGTACAAACGATATAATTTCGTATATTCTTTGGTCATGCTCAAAACGAATGAACAAAACGGAGGTATATAGCCATTCTGTTGATAGAACAAAACGAAACATGGTGAAAAAATAGCTACTGATTTTTATTGACGATGATTGCTCTATTTAGAAAATTCAAGAACGAACGGGAGCCATTGATATCCACTAGCGATCAGTCGGTTGGGGGATTCGTGTTCATTTGAATTCTCTCTTGCCAATATAATTTGTCTACATAAATATTATTTTAGACTCCCTACTTTCAGTATAGAAATATGGACCGGAAGTTGATCTTTTCTTCGTATTTGTATATATGATGTTATTTACCCCTGATTAGATCAACACAACTGCACAAGTTAAAATCATCAACCATATAACAAGCTTAACACTCTATCCTGAATGGAATTGGATAGACACGCGCCTCTGTACCCTCCCTACCTTTGACTGTAGTGGCGCTACAACTTTACCCTACAGTCCCAGATGTAATCTACCGTTCTATCCTCACCTCACATCGTAAGAAAATTAATATACGTTTAGCTTTCCATTATATAAAGTATTTTCTTTTTATTCAGAACATTTTTATCCGGAGCAATGTTCAGTAATTGTAATTCATTCATTTAAACTATAACAAACGCGATCTGAAATAATTGGTACTACTGTTAAAGGGAAATTCATTGGTATCAAAAAATATAAAAATTTTAACTATTTCGGAAATATAATTAAATTATACTTAAACTGACAGGTTAATATTTAATAGTTGCATAAAGAAATAGGTGGTACAATTAAATAACTAAATATTTCAATAAGGGTCTTAACTTTTCGATTAACTTAGGCAACGGTGTAATAAAATATATTAATAAGCAATAACAAGACAGAGAGATGTTCCAAAATCTCAAAGCAAAGCAAACAGCAACATGTAGATAAACATGTTCACTTATATTTAAAAAATTAATATAATCATCTACAAAAGAGTAAATAAAAGTTCACTCCCTTACTTTTTATTGCTTATCGATGGATTAGCTCTTTTATAATAATTGAATTTCTCACTCATCGATATGTACAATATGTATTCAGCAGCTTTTGCTGAGGCCTCTTCAATCGCTGGTTTTAACGGAGTCGCTGAATTTAATTATATAAATTTGGATGTGTCATATAATTATGGAGATTTCCATGCAAAATATATTATTATGTCTTAAGGCTAAATTAAAGATTTGATAAAAATTATAAATAAGAGAATATTGAGACTAAAAGTAAGTTTTATAATGCTTTAACCCACATTGATCTATGCTATTACCGTGGAATATACATAGGTACATAAATATGTAGTTTTTAATTTGTTTGTTGATTAGTATATGGACAATTTAAATTTTAAGTATTAGAGCGGTTAAGCACGCTAATACAATAATGTTATTTTTGTTGTTTTTTCACGGATATATATTTTCGTAGTTGGTTTTTTTTTTTGTTTTTTCTTATTTGATTAATTTATTCACGGTTTTATTTTCTTTTGAAATTTTAATTTTTTATGGGGTATTACGGGCATTATGCTACTTACATTTAGGACATTTAATTATAAATACATTGTAGTTACGGTAATGGCAAACTCTTAAACAAGTTTTCAATGGGGCATTAGTTTTTAACCTCTAGATGATGGTAATGGACATGATAGGGTTGGTCCCGATGGACGATGTTAAGCTGATTGGTTTTTATTTTCTTTGACCACTTAGATAGTTTTTATATTGCTACACACTTGGCTTGGTAGTATATTAATTAAATATGATGTTTGCTTCTTGTTTGAGTTATTTTGGTTTTTCTTTCAATGCCGTGTCATATGCTCGAGCTGTTGATCCGTTTGTCGACACTATAATACTGGTTCCTGGCTTTAGTTTATTACTCTTCTTGTTGGATTCTCTTGCTTGTGTTTTTTTTCTGTTTTTTTTTTTTTTATAAGTCAAGTGTAATGATTTACTGAATGCTGGATGAAGCAAACAGAAAGGAAAAAAACCCCGTGGTGGCCCCGTTAGTGAGCCCACCACACAGATAATTGGCAAGTATGAAAGGAATGAACTGAGGTAGATAATACTTCTTGCGGAGAATAGTTACGGTGGCTGCCCTGAACATTTGGACAACGTCTAACAACACAGACAAACTTAGGAGATAAAAACTTACTTCAGACTGGCTGATGCGAAGTATTTTTTTTATTTTCTTCTGCAATAGTGCTTCTAGCTTTTATTGAGCGATAAGGCAAATGAGATTGTAACCTGTACTTAGGAAATATTTGCAAGTTTTATTCACGAGAAGGTTATATGTAATTTTCCCAACAAGTGCTAAAGCGTGTGTTTGGATCCACTGCTCGAATAGAAAAGACTTTTGGCGGAAGAAAATGGCTCTAACATGCTCTCGTGTTTTTTGATTTTTTTTTTGTTCAATATTATTTAATTACAGAGTTGCATACAAATTTCTTCAAGCAATTGGCTTGTAACATTTGCCGAATATATGCTGACATCATTGGCCGTAGATGAACAAAGCCAAAAAAATTACATTGCGACAAGGAAACACAGCCCGATGTTACATGACATTCAATAAAAAAAATGTAAACATAGCGATGGATGACTAAATATTCAGATAGCTTAGAACGTAGCTCTTCTTCCGATATTTTTTTGTAATCCACAATAATGAATATCATGAAATTTCTCATCCTACCACTTCGTACCTTTCCAAGACATGAACCATACCCAATTCTTGCCACCATCTATTAACATAAAACTTTGCCACTGTTACATTTGGCTAACACTTAGAACACTGTTAAAATTGTAAAGCTTTATGTAAGGAAGAGTTTAAAAACAAATTTACTTCGTTTACATGGTACCGAACCCAGGTGATCTTTAATGCATTAATTGCCATTCCTGTTAAACAATGCCTAGGTTTGCTGGTATTAAATATAGATAAAGCCAAATAACTAATAAATCAAATATATATAAAAATGTAAAATATAAATATGATAAAAAAGATAAAATAGTAGAGTGATAAAAAAATAACCTCATATTGAAGGAATGAGATTCTGAATTAAAATAATTTCTACTACAGACTTTATTACCCACCAATGAATACTAAATGTGATTGTGAGCTAATTGTGCATTACAACTGAAAATGCGGTTTCATATAGTATTACTACCGACAACAAAGTTCTGAAAATATCCAACCTGCATGACTACAGCTCTATTTTTTCAGCCGAAATCATTGCGATACATGAGGCTCTGTCGTATGTTATAGAGAATGAAAGAGGGAAATTTGCAATTTGTACGGACTCCCTTTCATCGTTAAATGCAATTCTCAATATTTCTAACAGTGAATATTATACGTCTATTATTAGGAACTTTTTGATTGAAAAGTTTCCAAATATTAAATAAGTCTGGGTCCCTGGCCACAGTAGAATTCAAGGAAATGAATTTGCAGATTGTTCTGCAAGAAACGCGATAAAACAACCCTTATATTATACAAATAACCTAAATCGTAGAGATATAGAAAGAGAAATTGTTAACCATTTCGTTTCAAAAGATAGAGATTATACTTATAACACCTCTTCCACGTGGTATAAAATGACTAACAGGGATAAAAGAACAATCTTCGATTATATATCAGACTATGAAAAAGAAATTAACAGGCTATATTGCATCAAATTTGTACGACTTCGGCTAGGTCATACTAGAGTGACACATGGAATTTTATTCAATACAAACTTTACCTCCTTTTTTAACTGCCAAATCAACCTTCCAACAACTCCTGAGCATTTGCTGTGCGAATGTCCACAACTAAATATCCTTAGAAACTCTATATTCCCGAATTCTGATCCCATGCATACCTTATCCCATCCCACGATGGAAAATATTACCTTATTAACTAAGTTCCTTAAAAAATCAAGTTTATATAACGAAATATAATATATAAAATAAGACTACAAACATAAATATAAAGAAATACAAACCATATAAAAATTTATCCACATATAATTATTATTAGTATTATATATTATAATATAATATAATGTTATACATTACATATTGTTTTAAGTATTCCTCGAGCTGAAGGCCTATGATGCTATTGCTCTTATCCTTACCCTTTTTATCTTATAATTTGTAATTATAAGCTAAAATAAATGAATACTAAGAAAAGTACAACTGCTCTGTGGTGTACAAGAAGCGGTTGTGACTACCAACCAGTAGGTTGTTGGATTGAATCCCCACGCAACTTTTTAAAAAAAATTTTAAAAGTAAAAGTATTTCGAACGCCATTTTTTTTGCTCATATTTTAGTCGTTAATAGACCGACTTCAATTATTTTCAGTCTAAACCTTCGTAGAACTCCAGACAAGAGATCTGCTTCTTAAAATTGACCGTAGGACAGTTGGGGTCATAAAAAACAACAGAATAGGAAATATAACAAAAAAAGTCTTTTGGCTATATCTCATTAATTATTGGACCGAGTTTTGTTATTTTCAAACCGCACAAATTTATGAAAAATTCCAAGAGAAGGGTATAAAATTTATTTCTCTATGTTGTGTTTTGGCCTTAATTCTAACTACACCAAAATGTAGCAGACGGATGGACGGACAGCGCTCATTCGACTTCTCTTTTTATAAGGATCCAGAATATATATACTTTATGGGGTCTTAAATGAAAAATGAAGAAATTACATACGGAATGACAAACCTATATATCCCCTTTCCAAATTTTTTGGTGAAGGGTATAATTATAGCTAATTCGGAAACAGCCCAACCGCTTGGGGTACGATACAGATACACACATTAAACCAGTGTTGCCAGATATATTTTTTTCAAAAATCATTAAGTCGAACAAAAAAAACCTTTTTGGCATTAAAAATCTTTTTTTAAGGTGATTTTATTGAAATCAAATTCAGTTCAAATGTAATAACGTACATATTTACATTAAATTCATAAATTTTTTATGGTTACATTATAAATTTCTGTATTAAACTTGCTATTCATATCATTTGTTTGTTCAAAATTTGTACAATTACGATCAGATTTTTTCAAAAAGTCTTTGGTCCTTAAAGTACTACACAATGCTGGTATATCTAATTTATTTCTTAGTTTGATCTTATTGATTTCAGACAAAATAGCTGTTGCTACTCGTACTGACAAAACTGTGTAAACAAATTTTTCAAACAAGGAAAAGCTTCAGAGCCATCGTAACGATTTGCATTCAAAATGATTTTTCCAAAATTTTGCAATATATTTTTCATCCACTAAAATATATTCTTTAAAGTTGAAAAGGAGCAATTCTCGCACTTCGTCATCAATTTGTTGAATATTATTCGAATCGATAACATTTAGAAAGAATTTCGTAAATTGAAAAATACTTTTATTATTGCTTTTCATAATATTAGTAGGTGCCAGGAACTCAACACATTTTAAAAAATCGACGTCAAAATCAAACTTTTTTTAATAAACTGTTACATTATTATGTAACAATGAATTTATTTATGGTTTATGATAATAACATCGTTTTTGTTTAAAATATAAAAAAACAAATATCGTATTAAAAGAACACAAAAAACTGAATGTAGTGATTTTTGCAAATATTTTGTTTTTATAAAAAGTTTAATAAATCAATTTTTGACAGATTTTTAAAATCAAAGAAGCATTTTTTCCTTACGAAATATACTTTTATATTATGTGTATAAAAAGCAGGAATCTCTTACAAAATACTGCAAAAAAACATGTCCGAATATGAAAGATAGCGAAAAAAATTAACGGAAAATGCCTTTGCGGTTAAATTACTAACATGTTTTTGAAAGTAACTTGAACATCATATACATAATTTTTAAGGTCTAAATTCATTCTAAAAATTTAAATCAGTTAATATTCAACTAAGTTACAAGCCTATAAGTACATAGCGGTACGAAAAACCGGGTTTTTACCAGTAACTCCAGATTTTGGGGGTGTCCCGAAAATTTCAAATACAGATTCTTGATCTACTCGACAGCGGCTATAAGAAAAATAATATCACTTCCCAGGTATTTTTTTGTCACACTGTGTAATTCAACATAAAACTTTAGGCAATTATTTCGAAATTACATTTCATCTTCATCTTATTCATCTTTTACAATGTATTCATATATTTTTAAATACAGACGCCGAATTTAATTAAAAAGTAAACGAAATTGTATATAAAAATGAAATATCGTTGCAATTAAATGGAAGGAAAAAACTGTGTTAACTTCTTTTCACACTTTTAATAAATGAAAAAAGAAAATATGTAGTATAGTTAACATAAACCTCAAGTAATAGACTAAGGGCCAATAATTGACTTCGCATTTAAATGCCATTTAGCTAATTGCCACTTAAATTTAAGTTGCATTTAAATACAGTTTGAGTTTTTCAGTGTGAAATTATTGTTTGTATTTAATTACGATAAAAATATGGCAGCCTCACGAAATTCTCTAAATTTTCTTAGAGAAACAGCTGTTGAACAAAATTATAGAAAAATTTCTAATGTGGATTCTTTTTCAGGCTGAAAATAACAACAATGATAGGTTGCTGCAATGTTTTAAAAGTTTAAAACAATTTTAAAACCCATAAAAAAGAATAATATTAATAAAAGAAGTCCAAATTTCACTCCAAAAAAGTTGATTTTTTAATGGCCGCAAATTTTTTGTTTACTTTGTTGCGTGAAACACCAACACGAAAGCAAAAACATATGTTTGTGTATGTATGTGTGCAATACTTAAATGGACTTTAAATGCAGAAGAATGGTCATTTAAGTTTCATTTAAATGTCACGTAATTTTGTACTGAAAAAATTAAATTGGCACTTAAGTGGCATTTGAAGATAAATGACACTTAAATGAGTAGTCAATTAGTCAATTAAAAGTTCAAAATATCATATATTAAAAAATCTTATTTTAGCTAAAATATCTTTTAATCTCTTTGACACCTTGAAAAACTTCAAAAATAAGATAAATCTTCACATATGGTAACACTGCGGTAAACGTACAAGTTAGGCTACAAGGAGCTCAGGCGATATGTCAAAAATTTATCGCTAAATTGTCAAATAAATTAACTTAAAAAAAGGTTTAAGGGTGTTATAATTTACGCCACTCGTCGGGTGCTAACAAAATATTTTCATCTATAGTAAAAAAAGTTATTAATATAGTAAAATTAATATAAATATTAATATATTTAACGAAGTACTTTTGAGTTATTAAAAGAAAAAATTTTTTTTATGAACGGACTAACCGATTATCATCAAGTTTGCAACGATCGACCTTGATTTTAAATGTTAAGAGCTGATCAGATTTCGGACTTGAGTGGTTAAGTAGTTTAAAATTCATGTGCAAAAATATTTTTTCCAAATTAAGTCGGATCATTGTCTCACGACATCTAAGTTATCTCAGTGTCTTTAGAATGCGCCAAATTTAGTTTCGATCTGTTAAACCATTCTTAAGTTATGAGATGTTTATAAATATACACAAACACATATATACATCCATACGGACATCATTGCGAAAGCAATCAGAATCGACAAGCAGGACCGGAAAAGCGTGATTTTCGAAAATTGGGGTAAAAACAGCACCATCCTATTGTGCGAAGTTAAAAAAGGATTTCGATTACGTTTGCTTCCATCCAGCCGTTTGGAGCCTAAATTTAGCGTTTTTTCTTGTCTTTTAGCCTTGAAAATTTCGTTTTAGCCTTTTTAATTTAGCTTCAAAAAGGCTGAATTCTTATATTCTACTGAACCCAGAAGAGCATCTGGAAACATTAACAAACGTTAGTAAGTACACTGAAGACAAAATTACATGGATTGAAATCCAATGGCGAAAGCTTTTAAGTTAGAAATGGGTAAATGTTGAGTGCTGCGTTGTCAGAAGCTTGGAGAAGAAAATCATCATACGCCGAAAAGAAATAATATTTTATGGAAAAAGATCAGCATTTTTTTAATATAAAATTTAATTTAAGACAAAAAATGTATAATTAAAATATATTTACATATGTATTTAAATTATTATTGATTAAAGTATTTATAGCTTACACATGTACTTATGTTTATATCCGACAAAATCAAGGAAACTAAAAAAAATTATTTTTGGTCACACAATCACCAACTAACAAACAGAAAACTTAGAAAAACATACAACTGGGGGCAAATTACGGCATCCGATATCGAACGAAATTTCTTTACAAATTTGTAACGACGTTTCTTAGCTGGGCATTCGATATCGAATGAAATTTCTATACAAATTTGTAACGACGTTTCTCAGCTGGGGTATCACTCCTCGTGTCCAGCGTTCGTCACAAAAATTTATTTTGTTTTGAGACTCGGAGAGAAAGGAAACACCTGATTTAAATGAATTTATTAATGTATAAAAGCAACAATTTTTATTCGTATTTACAAAAGGAAAAGATTCTTACTAAACTTCCTGTCTGACGTCGTTACTCCGCTCATTGACTGCACCCAATATAGCATACAGTAGTGAGGATTCTGCGGGTTATAAACCCTTCAGTAACCTCCCTAGTGCAGTACTATAGGCCTTCTGACCGTCCGGCGTATGAGTGTACTGCGAATTATAAACCCTTCAGTAACCTACCAGTTTCTGCACTAAATATTACCACGGTGGAGGATGAGTCGTCGCTTGCCCAGTTTCTTAAATAATCCAAAAAACTAGAGCGTATTTTAAACACTTCTCCAGTTAATTGTCTTACCTACTTAGCAGCCAGGCGAAGACTAAATTTTTCTTTGCTGTGTTGCCTTTTATAGCTGTGGCTTGACATTCTGTCATATACACACACACATCAAGCGGCCATTTGTAGTTGGCGAACATACACTACTAACAGCTGGGTGTATTCGCACAGCTGTATTTTCTATTTGCGTTAGTAACGAACTTAACAGATAGGCGGCGTCGCTCTCAGAATTATGTTATATTTAAATTAATATTTAAATAAAAATCAAATCAGTTCTTAAAATGACTAAACTATTGCTAATCTCCTTAAACCAATGCGATATTTTATCTAAATTCATGTAATATCTTAAATAAATTATACTTTATTACATTCGTATAATAAAATAAAAAAAAAATAAATTCATAAATCAAAAAATAATATACTTCACGTAAATTCACTGTTGTGAGGTAAAAACGACCCCGGGACTTTTACAAATTTTGTGTTTGATTTCATACGATCTTGAATGCTGTATTTTGCCCCCTGATTTTATTAGAACAATGCTTTGCGAGTATGTATATTTAGATAAATAAATATTTACTTATTTAAGAAAACCAAGCAAATATCAATAAAGATTAAAAAGTACAAGTGGTATGAGTTTTATGAAGAACTTTCACTACAATGTCTATCTTTAAGTAATATCAGGAATAGTTTTTTATTGCTAAGTATCCTTTTGCATATAAGATACCTTCGAGAGTGCTGCTGTCTAATCTATTTCTATATTTAGTTTTGTTTAGATTGACTGTTGATAATATTCGTTCAACATTTGCTTAAGAAATGGGAAGACATATTAAGTTTTCAATAAATTTTGAAAGGACTGGATATCTGGAATGTTGTCAGCACGAGTCATTTTTAACTGCCTGATCGTCGATATCGAAAGAAAACTTTTAAAATTTTGTTTTTGTCTTAAATATAATTATAAGAAAGAAAGTTTTCTTTCGATATCGGCGAACAGGCAGTAAATCTTTTGACCAAAATTCTACACATCTAAGATTATCCAAGTAGTAAAATAGTCATTGAATTTTATAGAACGGAGTTCTCTAAATTAATATAAGTTTTGAATATCCTTTTCACTAATTAAATTTGGAAAATTGTGTATTAAGCCTGCCAAGAAATTAACTTTTCTTTTTACAGTTTTCAAAAAGTCAAGACATGAGAGCTCTTTTAAAAAAATATGGTTAAAATGAAATCGTTTTATTATTTGTTCTCATATCTCAGTAAAATGTGTTTCTTACAGCGTAACAAGTGTAAAGTAATTAAAATCAACCTACAACAAAGCTGACACAAAACTTAACTTCATTTTGTAATACAATTTGTAGTACACATTTGAAATAAAAAATCATAGTTTCTATAAATTAGAAATCATAATTTGAGAAAAAAATCATCAAATCATATTTTGGTTAAAAAATCTTCAAATATATGATAAAATCATCATTCTGGCAACGCTGGCTCATTCAACAGCTAAGTTCTGGGTGAAGGTGTGACAATTTAACAATGCGGTACAAACAAAATCATTTTTTTTTTTTATTTGGCTGATCTAGTATTATCTATATATAGGAAGGTCCATAAGAGGTAAAAAATTTATTTTTCAGCGAATTCATCGGGTGTTTATTTAATTGTAAAGAGGAGGGTATCCCATTAATAATGGACAGCAGTATCAACCAAATGGCCGCCACACCTGCATATGCTTGCAGGACCATATTCATGAAATTTAGCATCACCAATTTGCCAATTTTCGTTGCTGAATGTCCTCTATAATTTCACGAATCCATCTTTTAGGTCTTGAAACGACTGTGGGCCATTTTCATAGAACATATTGTTTACGTAGCCCCAAAAATAAAAAAGGGTTGAAATCCTAAGATCTCGGTAGGAAATTTGATCGCCTCTTCGAGAACTCACACGGCTAGGAAACTTTTCACGTAAAAGAGCGATGGTATCATCCCTAGTCTGGCGCTTAGCGCCAGCTTGTTTAAAATAGACGTCATATATCATCCATCAATATCTTAATTCAAAATACGATTTAGTGTCGTTTTGGAAATGCCCAATGTACAAACCTGGGTTTTCCCCAACTCTATGGGCTGCAACAGTAATTTTCTCAGTTGAGCGACGTACACAAGTTAAATTTTTCACATCATTATCCCAACTGCTCAAAGTTCTCCACCAGTTTTAAGATTGCTCACCGAGAAAGTGCTTCACGACGACGCAAAAATGCTTTAGTTTTGCGAACTGTAACCCCGAAAATGAAATATCTTCTTGGACCGTCCCTTTCAGTAACGTTGAGGTTGAAAAGCATTTTAGTAACATGGAAATAATAAAAACTATAGAAAGAAATTGCAATGCAATTAAAATGCATAATTATTTATTAACTATTCAATTATCATTAAAAAGGTTGCGGAAATGTTGCCATGATTTAGTAATTTTCGGTGATTTCATAAGATTGTTAGACTCTCGTGACATTTATGCAAACGATAGTTTTTTATTTTTGGTTTAATACAGATGTACATATATACTACTTGAATATATTTAAATAATGATTCAGTAATTATTATAGCGTGACAAATATTCTATTGTATTTTTAATCCAATACTGAATTGAAATCAAGAGAAATATCTGATATTTATTTTATATATCGACTTATATGAATTTAAAAATATGTAGACTATTTTTTTGTGTACTTGAGGTGCATTTTGTGAATAACTTTTATCATGTTATAATTTGGCGATTGGGCGATTTCGCTTTTTCTGGCCATTTTAAAAAGCCGATTTAGCCTTTTTCCTCCAGCTCCTGGCAACACTGCTTCCAACAAATACTTATGCAAATATCTGCTTGTTAGCAGGAATTTGTCGCCATTTAAATTCATTTTAAGAAATAGCATCACACGATCTCAGCATTTCCATTAATGAAGTTGATAGCTTACTTAGTCCACCTTCACTTAGTTGGTTAACTCATGAATAATTCGAGTCCTTTAGAGGATTAGCCGCAATTCTAGGGTTTTAATATGTTGCAAATATATCTAACCAGATTCTCCAAACTATCATACTTCAGGTTTTCTAGCTCGTTTTCATTACTTTCTGTAAAGCAATATATCTTATTGGATGCTAGCTGCACGCGATTTGTTAAATCCTGTTCCTAACAAATTTAATTTGTGGGAACTAACGTATTTCAAATTCCAAATTGCTTTCAAAGTCCTCTTGTTTAAAATGTTAACCAGAAATTTTCTCTTTATTCACATTTACGTGTTTCACTCGCTTGCAAAACATTACCCGCTGCTTCCTTTGTGCTGCATCTTTTGGGAAATTCTAAAATGATACAGCTATAGTCCAAATGATGTTTTTTGATGTTGCTTTGTTTACATTTACCCGCCGTACACTCCAAGTCTACACTTGTTCTGCGCTCTTAAATTTGTATATTTTATGTTTTTCTTTGTCCACCAACTTTTAAACAACCTATTTTAAAAATTTTTTTATAATTTTAATTATATTAAATATGTGTCTTTAATATAAAATATTACGCTAAATTCATAGTTTATTTATTCATTTATATTATACTAGCTTAACCTCGTATGATTTGCTACCCCATCATTACCCTGCTGGAAATGTCAATATACTGATTATCTATTGACGATGTCACCATTACTACTGACTAATTGTATCACAAGTAATGCTATAGACATTTAACATAGGACTGTCCTACGAAATCTACCAGTAGACTGCGTCAGTACTGACTAGGTAGTTTTTGTGGGGTCATATGAAGAAAATGTCAATAGTAAGATTGTACTGATTTACTATTGCCGATATCACCACACTGTGGGAAATGTCCGTAGTAAAACTGTACTGATTCACTATAGACGCTGTCAACACCTGCAGAAAATGTCAATATTAAAATTATACTGACGATTTCACCAATATAATTCTATTTTAATTTAGTTGAAACAGGTACATACAAGTATTTATTTAAAATAATATTTAAAAGTAAAATAAGGTATAACATATTTTACAATCTTCTTTGCCATATACTTTTCTTATTGTTAACTAACATTAAAGAAATTTCGTTTCGTTTTAAATTAATGATTTGTTTTTAACCGTCAAACATTTTCTCTACCTACAAAAACAAAAGACTAAAACAAATAAATTTTTGACAGTGTCACCAAAAGGACACCATAATTCTTGACATAAATATTGACATGGATACACTCAACCCCATGCTTCCTTCAGGGCACAAAATGAAATAATAATTGTTTATGTAGTTAAAAAAAAATTAAATTTATATTAATCGAGATTTCCTCGATATCTTTTTTCAAAGATTTAAAAAACTTTTGTTTGTTGAGGGTTTTTTAGCTAGTCTATATATAGACTAAAATAGACTATATATAATATAGATATAGACTATATATATATAAAAATTACAATAGTATAAGCATAGTAGGCTTCATATCGAATATAATAATTTGTTTGTTGGGATTTTTGAATAAGTTTCAAAGCCTACTATGCTTATACTATTGTAATTTTTATAACTCTCATTGAGCTTTTAAAAGTTTTTGTATAAGTAACAAGGTTTGAAACATTTAAAAATTAGGTTTAAGGTCTACTGATGATTTGGCTTTAGCACCAATGAAATGCATGTATATAGACTAGCTAAAAAACCCTCAACAAACAAAAGTTTTTTAAATCGTTAAAAAAAACTTTTTATTATACGTAAATAAATTATTATAACGGTGTAGGATATACAATATTTGTAGTTTGTCCATGCGGAGCATAAACAAACAAACCGTTGGGTTTTCCAAGACTGAAGCATGCAACGTAAAGCTGTCCGTGGGAGAAACATGGACTTGACAAATTTAAGCCATAAACGTGATTGTCATTGCTAACGCTAGCCGAACAGGAAACTGAAATCTTTTGATGTAAAATGGCAAATCTGTTGGTATCATGGGAATGTGTGGCAACAGCACATTTGTTTCTTCATATTTGCCCGTTAGAATGGTCCCTTTGTCGGAATCCCTTGAGGTTGAATGCATTGTGTTGCATTGAAGTTTCTGTCTGTACTTTTAAGGTTAAGGCTCGAGATCGTTAAACTTTCAGGCATATTTAATGTTCTTCAGATGTTTAATTTTCTCTTTTAAAAATTGGTTCTCTAATCCATTTTTGGACGTGCACATTTCAACCAATATTGGTACACAAATGATGAAGTTATTTCATAATCAATTATTGACTTACCAACTTACCATAAAATTTTCACAAAAAGAATTGGTAAAACTTTTCCAAAAGCAAAAAGAATTTTGGAAATTGGTCTAGAAATAGCGAAGTTATGCTCGTTTATATTATAGAATCTGTCAAAAACTATGTGAAAGGAGTAATTTAATTGAAAAAAGTTGGCGTTAAAGTAGGCGTATAATTCATTCCAGATTTCTAGCTAAATGTTGTGAAAATTACAGAGACGTCGGTCCAGCTGGTGCTCTTCTATAAGGTACAATCAAACAAACACACATTCCGTTTTATATATGTATCTAGATTACTTTGTCTGGGGATAACCTTTTCTTCATCCTGTATGCCATTATTTTTCTGAAAATTGCATGTTATTATAAGAATAAAACTTACCGAATTTAGAAAGCCTCACTCTGATAGTTGTACAGAAATGAGAAAAATTATAGTTACCTCCCTCTCCCCCTCCGATACCTTTGAGATTTTTCTGGAAGTCATACTTTCTTCAGTAAATTTGGTGAGCCTCACTGTTGTAGTTATACAGATATGGGGATATTAAAAATTGCTTTGCATGGGGATGTCCTATCCCCCTAAATTGTTGTAAAAAGAATAGCTTATTTGAATTTCATTGTTATCGGAACCTACAAACAAAGATACAAAGACAGATTCATTTTTATATACATAAATAGATTATTTGGAGAACTCTCTGAGTAAATTAAATACAGGGTTCCCAACTTTCATAAAAAACTAATACATTTTTTAAAGAAATTCACATATGATAGAGACCTGGTAACGTTTGCAATAGAGCTACTACTTCATCTAACGGGAAATCATTCGCAAGGCGTAATCTTTATTTCTGTCATTCTTGGTGGATATTCTGACAAGAATATAAGCCTAATATGTAATTTATCTATGCACTGTATACGTTCAATACACAGACAGTTTATAAGATTTCGTTATGAATACGGCTACTACTATGCTTCGGCACTATTTCTTGTTAGCAGTTTAGTCGCATTTATGTGTGACTTTTCCTAGGTACACTATAATATCAAAGAAAATAACGAAAAAGTGAATAATGTGTATAATTTCCTGTCGAACATTTTGCAGCATTGTTATGAAATTAATTATTTCTGTCTGGCGGGTGAGCTGATTTACAAGAACTGACGGCCGTAAACTTGCAATTCTATCTAGCAAAAAAAAAAAATTAAAAAATAAGCACACCAATCATTAAGAAAATCATCGATGAATTGAAAACTATATAGTTCTATTTCGGGTGAAACATCTATGAACTTAACACGAAGTTTTCATATAGGTACATTTCATTTAATAAATTTTTTACCGACTTAAAAAAAGGAGAAAGATTCAGTTTGTTTGTACTTTTTTAAAAATTTCGCAACTTATGAGCCGATTTGGGATGCTTTTGCTTAATTTGGAAGGATTTACTTCTACATTGAATATGTTGTGTTGTCTGTAGTTTCTAACATAAAGTATGGAGAGGTGTCACTAAAGTACCCTACACAAAAATGGTTTTGTTGTGTTTAAAAGTTGGCATAATAATTTTATAAAGACGAATCGAATACTATTCACTCTCAAGCATTATACCTAATTCACCTTCAGTATCTGTTTTGCGTCTGAGAATATTTTTCATTGTACTTTTCTTTTTATTATTGGTGTTATAATGTTATTGAATATTTCATCAATTAAGACTGCAGTACTCTTGTAACTTGTTGCTCGTGGAGTTACGTTCACAATATTGCATCGTATAAAATAAATTTCTACTGCGCATCTACTACGTCATAGAATACAAATGAGTGTTTGTTGTAAAAAGTGTAAGAGATTTTGGGCACGAAACAGGAAATAACTAAATAACTTCTAAACGGGTGCATCGATAAAAAAAACTTTAAATGGACAGAAAAGAGATGCAGTAGAGTTAAACTTTTGAGTCTGGACTGAAGCTATTTGAAGAAGACCTTCCTCGGGCTACCAAAGTTTTACATTTCGGCCTTCTTTCCATACTACGGACTAGGTGGACTACGTGGTCCATTATAGCTGAAACGGACTAGTTACAACATGGTCCGATGTAATGCAGTCATGGAGTATGTCATTTTCAAACAAGAACTTACTCGTGCCTAACAAACTTCTTGTGAGTGGTCCATTTTTAATGACATGGAGTAGTTTTTGGGTTAGTCCGATGTAATGCAAGCCTGAATCATATGGTCCAGCCGTAGGACATCGTAATGTTAAATAGACCATGTTTTCTTCATACATTTTGGTTACTTTTGGACTAGTCCTAGTCCTTTATGGAGTATATTTTACATGCGTGTTTGGTCTAGTCACGTTATCTGCAGGGACATATTCTATGTCTACATCACAACCCAGCACAATCACACAAAACAAAATAACGGACCTGTGCAATGCGCAATCTTGTTTTCTTGATTCATATATGTGGAAATGGCTTCGAAGACAAAACTCCCCCAGAGTCAGCAATATTATATTCTGAGTTCAAAGGAATCGCAACATCATCTTCTTTATGTTCCTAAATCTCAGTTGGTAAGTTTGGGAGCTGGCAGGGGCGGGTGTGTGTTGGCATCCGCTTGCTAAAAGAGAAGCTTATCCCCAAACGGCTTAAATAAAAATCTTGGTGATTACACCTCGATGAATGTGGTGCAGGGTACAGGAGAGAGAAATTTTGCAGGCCTAAGATTTTTTGGTCTCTATCCTTGTTAAAAAAGGATTAAACATGATTACGTTATTCTGCGAATAGGTATGTTGATGTTTCCTGACATAACCTTTGATCGCATGCCTTAGAGCGTATTGCGGACTACCCTAGCTCTGGCTCTGCAAGGCAAGGATCGTCCTTAGGGAAGGAATTTCGAGGACACACCGTTTACATAACATCTGAAACCACGAGATCTTGTAGCCCCGTAGATGATTCTCCATAAGGGTTTAAAAGTTGATGCTCGTCACATCTTCTTTCAGTGCACTGTCTGTCGGTGGTAAGATACTAGGTGTTGATGCCGAAACAACAGAGCTAGTAGGGTAGTAGAGTGGAAGGCTTAGTTGAGTCGTGGTTACCTCATGAGTAACCTTCTGACTGGCTAGGAAGCGCTACAAAAATTTGACACTGGCAAGAGGTTAAATAGCTCGAACACCTTAGCAAGGTGTTGTGCATAATGTTAAGATTCTATACGAGAATTGCCATCTGTGCAGACTTTGTTGGTCACGTAGATGCTTATCAAAGCCCACATAGGGGCTGTGGTGAGCGCTTTTACTCACACGGTGATGAGAGCACGTGAAGATGAAATCTATGTACCAACATTAAACTTAGACACATCTGTTCCTCAATCTCGTCTTCCATTCGGTTCCTATCACAATCTGCTTTTGAGTCACAGTGATGAGGAGATCACTGTCACTTCTGGCATTCAAATGGTCTTCTACATGTCGCTGGTATAATTTTTATGTGCGGTTTTATATTTTTGGCCCTAGGAAACAAAGGAAATCTTGGGTCCCCCAAACGAAAAACTTACCTTATAACAAATAAATTAATATAATAATGTCATGTACTTAAAATAAAACTCGACTGCCTAAAGGGAAAAAGAACGAAAGAAATTATTTTCGAAGTTATTAAAGAAAAACTAATCTTGGGAAACCTAAAGTCCTGCACTCCGCAGGCGAAGGGTTAATTTTTTATTCTATTGTATTAGTTTTTAAGAGACTTACATATTTTTAAAATCAAAGTATAAAGCGAGTTCTTTCAGGCGACTTCGACTTAGTTAAAGGTGTTTATATAATAGTTTTATTTCTGAATTAGAGAAGTCTGTCTGCACGCAAATCAGTATGCTGCTCTTGACAACAAAATTGTGCGTACTCATAGTCCAACAAAAACTTATCGAACACGTTTGCAAATTAAAAATATATAATATTTTTTTGAGGTCTTTTATATGTACATATGTATGTATTTAATTTGACTTCTGTTTTTTTAAATTTATTTTAATATAATTTTTTCAACATTTTGTTGCTGGTCGATAAAATTACGCGTTAAATAAATGCATACAATTTTATATACACAAACATACGCTCACAAATATAAATTTTCAAATACTCTGAAACATTTCGAGAATTTTTTAAGGGGATTAAAACATTTTGCTTTAAATCGTTCGATTTTCGTTTATATTTCAGAAAAAGTGATAAGTAGGATTTATAATAATGTTGTTGTTTGTTTTAACTTAAACCTAGTAAGATATTAAACTTCAATATACAAAGTTTAAACAAAAAGTTTCTGCTTACCGAGTGTCCCATCACTTGGACATGCAGAATAACAAATCACGTTGATCGAAAATAGATAAATCGCTTAAAGAATTCATTTGATGATAATGCATTTTATATGAATTTTTACGATATTATTTTTGTGGTTCAATTGGATTTGAAACCTTATAAATTGTATTTCTAATATATAATATATATATATTTATAATATATAATTGTATTTCTATATGTTAACTTTTTTATATTTATCAGAGTTCTTTTGCAACAATAGACTAAAATTTTATAAGAAAAATATTCTAGAAATAGAATACTTTTGTTTTATTTCTTGAACTATGTATGGCTCATGAACACAATGTCATGCTGTATCATTGAATAAAATCCCGCCAGGTTGTACTAATTAACGTCTTTCTTACCCACTAGATGCTTCCTAAACTTTGAATCAAGAATTCTTTGGCATTGATATTAAAGTATACGACAACAACAAACCTCTGTTGGCATATACATATGTTACAACCCCGATAGCATGATGTTATTATTATGGATTGAGTGTACAACTGACATCAGTTTAACGGCCAGTATCTCAAATGTTGTATTCAATGCTGCCACAATACTGGATTAACATACATATATAAAATAATGTTTCCAAGACATTGCAAATACAAATTAAAATCATTTATTAAAGAATAAAAATAAATTATATACAAATACATGCACGCATACATAAATGTTTATCTATTAGAGTTCTTTATTTACCTTGAAGGAAGCATTGGGTTAAGTGTATCCATGTCAATATTTATGTCAAGAATTATGGTGTCCTTTTGGTGACACTGTCAAAAATTTATTTTTTTCAGTCTTTTGTTTTTGATAGGTAGAGAAAATGTTTGACGGTTAAAAACAAATCATTAATTTAAAACGAAACGAAATTCCTTTAATGTTAGTTAATAATAAGAAAAGTATATGGCAAAGAAGATTGTAAAATATGTTATAACTTATTTTACTTTTAAATATTATTTTAAATAAATACTTGTTTGTACCTGTTTCAACTAAATTAAAATAGAATTATATTGGTGAAATCGTCAGTATAATTTTAATATTGACATTTTCTGCAGGTGTTGACAGCATCTATAGTGAATCTGTGCAGTTTTACTACAGACATTTCCCACAGTGTGGTGATATCGGCAATAGTAAGTCAGTACAATCTTACTATTGACATTTTCTTCATATGGCCCCACAATAACTAACTAGTCAGTACTGACGCAGTCTACTGGTAGATTTCGTAGGACAATCCTGTTTTAAATGTCAATAGCAGATAGCACTACTTGTGGTACAATTAGTCAGTAGTAATGGTGACATCGTAAATAGATAATCAGTATAATTTCACTATAGATATTTCCTGCAGGGTATTTTTATGTATAGATGTACATTAAAATGTTTAATCTAGCTATGTGATTAATCTACTCAAGTCACACTAAATCGGGAATTTCCTGATAACAATTTGTCGATTAATCGACCAAACAGTATTGGAATGAACATATGAAAATTTCCTCTAATTTTTTCATATAAAGACGATGTTTTAATTTAAAATTATTTTGTGTTAAATTTTTTAAAGAAACATTAATTTGGTGCTTCTTGGTTATTAAAGAATAAGAGATTTGGTAAGGCGCTGAAAATAGACGAAACGGTTTTGGACGCATATTTTGTTCGGTTTCTGTACGGCTTTAAAAAACTTTTCGGTCGGTCTCTACTATTAAAGCTTTGTTAGGATTCAAACTTTAAATTCTAAAATAAAATATTTCGATACGAACTTTGTGCCAAAACTAGAAAAATTACAAAGTTAGACACAACTTTCTTCACTTCTGATTGTTTGAAAGAAAAATTCTGGTTGGTTATGTCTAAATGGGAAATATTTCAATTAATTATAGTTGCTGTACAATAACATTTGTAACTCTTATCGTACGCTAAATCGACTTTAACTCTTATCAGCTTTTTGATAAACCTTTCAAAGATGAAATGACATTACTTTTCCTACTCACTTCACAGGAAGCAATCCTAGATATTATATTTGTTGGCGATTTTACGTAAATGTTATTTTATGATGAAACATATACTACATATTGCGTTTTTCAACAAACATGATTTGGAATTTACATCTAAAAAAATCTATCCTATTATTTACGCGCTCTTAGTAATCTTAGCTAGAATATTTTGAACGATAATTTCTTAAAAGTACAACATGATATATGTCGCAGATCAACTATTCCATATATTGAATATAATACCTTGAAGCACTAAAATGAGAATTAGTCAAAAATAGCTGGCTATGTTTCGTTATACAAGAATCAATACTTCGTTGAAATTTAACTTAATCTCGGTGAAAGAATTTCGAAATATTAGAATTAAAGACTAAATTTCTTTCTACAAGAAAGTAAAAATATGATTTGGTATTTACATCTCAACATTATCGAGAAGCGCGGGAAGTTTGGCCTTTTCATTTCTGGTTTGCTAAAGGAGAGCATTGTTTGTGGAGCATTGACAACTAGAATGAGGATGAAACTCTAATTGAGAGTGACAGCTCCGTGGCAGCTGTCTTCTTGAAGGCGAAGTGACATCTCTGATGCTTGGAATCCACAGAATCAAGTCAATATGTGTTCGGATTTACAACAAATATCCCCCTTAAATCTTGGCGCTATCATCCTTACGCTAAGATATCATGACATAAAAAATCTTTGAAAACAAGGTGGCAGATACTTATGTCACTGAACCGCACTTGCAACTTCAATCTTACGAACGCAAGTCGTCGAAATATTATGAAATATTGATACTGGTGCATGCTAGCGGACATCACAGCGCCCTCCTTCGTTGGTATTGTAGCAAAATCGTCGGCGAAGTAAAATAATTAATAAAATAGTTCCACCACTTTAAAACACATTTAATGCGCCTACTTGTCATCAGAGGCGCTGCAACACTGATCTAAAAACTAACACAGCGCAATATCAGAGTTGTAAAAATTAAGCTTTCTCTCTTTCACTATCTGTCCTCTCTCACTATCCCTTTCCCAAGGAAGGTAACACACCTACGGATTGGTAGGCATACTAATTGCCTGAGTGTTACTTTCTTTTAAAAAAAGGACTTTTTGACTTAAGAGTGTGGATCGTTTCTAGATTACTTGCGGGGTATCGGTCCTTAACGACACCAAACTAGAAAAAGTCTGAAGGGGCCGAAAACGTAGCTCCATGGCGGCCAGTGAACATCGCCAAGATGGTAAGTTTGCAAAATTTGCCAACGTTGTTCAAGCATAAAGCGGCTCTTTTGTGTCTGCGGAGGTATAATACTGATTGAACGTAAAAATTTCTGACAGAAAAAAACCGATGAGTGTCAAAATAACACATGATTTAAAAATATACTTTTATTTTGACCACCAGATACTTGCTTAAGGCTTTCCGAGTGCAGAATATTAGTTTTAGGAAGCAAATTCTCTTAGAAATATTTTGCAATTCATATATTATACTTAAATACTGAGGACCATGCAACAGGACTGAAATGTGTTATTACATAATATGTTTCTGCTTCATATAGTTCAAACCTTTTATGGGACAATATTATGAAAAAGTTGAGCTTTCGAATTCATTTCCGGAGTGAACTTTATAGATTTCTACTATGAACAAGAAAAATATAAATTTTAAGCGATCACGGGATGTGATTTACGTATATATCCATATAGAAGTAATCTATGAATTCTGATTTCTCAAATAGAATAAAGATTACGAGAATCTTGCATTTAGAAACAACCGAAAGATAATGCCAAAAATGCAACAATTTCTAATCAGCAATAGCATAAGAGAAAAACCTATAGACACATAAATGACACATGATACAAAATTATTATAGTCAATTATTTTTTTTAACAAAGTCTGGCTCAAAACTGATAGTGGAACCTTTAAAGAAATCTATGCGACTGCACATAGATACAAAGCATACAGAGGTGACAGAGCGGGAGAACTATATATGCGCTATTTGCGACTCACTCTATACGAATAATTCACAAAGAAAATCCTCGATATCGTTATGAATGATCGCCGAGTCAAGTTACGAGCGATTGTTGAAATGGTAAAAATATCATATGAACGTGTGTTCAACATTTTGCATGAACATTTGCGTTTGCTCTCAATTGACCATAAATGTAAACGTGTGACGTGTGCAGTCTAAATTGCAAAGCTCTATGAATTGGGATACGAATTGGTACCTCATCCGCCATATTCTCCGGACTAAGCCCCTAGTGCCTACTTCCTATTTCCAAACCTAAAGAAATTGCTCGGTGGAAAGAGATTTAGCTCTAACGATGAAATTATTGACCAAACAAATGCCTATTTTAAGGACCTCGAAAAATCCTATTTTTTTGAAGGGATACAAAAACTGGAGAAACGTTGGACTAAGTGTATTGAGCTAAAAGGAGACTATGTGGAGAAATAAATGGTTTTTGAAAAAAAGTTTTTTTCCTACTTAGGTAGCTTCAATATCAATCCGCCATATGTATGTAAACTAGTGGTATTCTGATAGTTGTGTTTTTAAAATTTTGTTAACTTTTTTATTTACTTATCTGTATTGCGGCTGGACCAGACGAAAAAGGTTTTGGTTCAATATAACCTGTATATTTCTAATATAGAATCACATTCGAATTTCAAACACTAACTATTTGAAAAATATTTGATGAATTGCGAAGGATTCTTATAATACATTTTAAGCCCACATTAAATTATTAACTGGAATAAAACAATCTAGATTTTTTCAAGACTTTTGGCTGCCGATTACCAATTATATGATTCTTTTTAAATAAATTTTGGGAATAATTTCCAATATTGCAGTTGCAATTTTCATAATATACGCTATTTTCGCGGGGTTTTAAATTTTTTAGTTTCTTTGCTAATTACATTTTGGAGCTTGATATAAAATTAAATTCTTATATCAAACTTTGGTTTTATTTTATAGAAAAGGCAATTAAGTGTAGATTAACTCACTGTTGTTATAGAATGAAAGAAACATTTCTTGTGAATATAAAATCCAAAATTAGAAAAAAGAAAGTAAATATGTACACTGAAAGTTTTAATTAAAAAATATTTCGAACGGGTATCAAATTCTAGCCGGGAAGATATTTTTCTGCTTTGTTATGAGTTACTAAGTATCCAACATTTTAATAGCCTATAGATTTTTTATCACATTGTACAAATACAATAATAATACCGGGTTCTGATATATTGCAAGTACGCTCTGTACCTCAATATATGAAGAAAATAATTAAAATTATTATTCTGTAATTATTAAATTTATATTATTCGAGATTGCCTCTATATTTTTTTCAAAAATTTAAAAAACTTTTGTTTGTTGAGGGTTTTTAACTTCAGCACCAATGAAATGCATGTATATATACTAGCTAAAAACCCGCAACAAACAAAAGTTTTTGAAATTATTATTCTGTGTACACAAGTATAAAACAGGATATAAGCATCAATTTTGCCTTTCTTCTGAAATCACAAATAGTCATAAGAAATGAATTATAAATACATTATTAAAACAAAACTAAAATTCAATTTCATTGATTTAGTATATTTAACCGTACATAGTGTCGTGACGATCCATTACATTTCTTTAATATAAATAATATAAAAATACTGTAATATGCATGCATAATATTATACTAATAAACGTACAAAAATAAGTTTAAAGAATTAAACAAAAAAAAACAAATCTTTACTTTTCGACTGCACAAGTACACGCAATGTGTACATGTGCCCATGAACGCATTTCAGTATTGATGTATGTCTGACAAAAAAGGGCCAATTTACAACAACCACTCCAATTTCCATCAAGAATTTTAGGTTTTAGTATTTTATAATAATTAAGATATATTATGTACTTAAACGCGTAAACTACTATGAAAAATACAACTGCTCTGTGGTGTATAAGAAGCGCTTGTGACTACCAACCAGTATATTGTTGGTATGAATCCCAACGCAACTTTTTCAAAAAATTTTTAAAACATTTAAAGTAAAATTATTTCGAATACCATTTTTTTGCCCATATTTTAGTCGTTAATGGACCGACTTCAATTATTTTCAGTCTAAACCTTCGTAGAACTCCATACAAGAGATCTGCTTCATAAAATTGACCGTAGGGCAGTTGGGACAATAAAAAAACAACAGAATAGGAAAATAACAAAAAAACTCTTTTGGCTATATCTCATTAATTATTGGACCGAGTTTGTTATTTTCAAACCGAACAATTTTATGAAAAATTCCAAGAGAATGGTATAAAATTTATGTCTCTACTTACACCAAAATATGGCAGACGGTCGGACGGACATCACTCATTCGACTTCTCTATCTATAAGGATCCAGAATATATATACTTTATGGGGTCTTAAATGAATAATGAAGAAATTACATACGGAATGACAAACCTATATATCCCCTTTCCAAATTTTTTGGTGAAGGGTATAAAAATAAAAAGCATATAGAACAGCGAAGTCGCTGTTTTACGTAACCAAAAAACAAAATATTAGATAAACGAACATTTATCTTCGGCCTTTTTGCATTCTTTTTTAAGTTTGATCATGTGTGATCGTTCATAATACACAATCTCCTAAAGTGAAGCTTATGTGAAAGCAATGAGCAATCACCGAATTGTTTTTCATTTTTTTTTATTGTACATTGAGCAGAGCTTAAATTAAGGGAGCACCGAAATTTTGGTTATACCAACTCGTACTTGAAAAAGTGTCTGTAACTGTAAGAAATATATTATTAAATTTGTATCTGATGAAGTTTTTGGAGTCCAACGGCTTACTTAGCAACCTACAATATGGTTTCGGTAGAGGACGTTCTACTGGGGATCTGCTGGCATTCCTGTCGGAAAGATGGTTTCATTCCGTTCACCATTTCGGCAAAAGTGAAATATAAATATAATTATTTCATTAAACAAGATTAATTTCTTTCTCATACCCTTCTTCTTATATTCCTAAATGTCCTTCTTTTTAACGGAACGTTTTATCTCGCAGTATATTGTGTATTCATTTCAGTTAAAAGTCATTTTTTGATTACATAAAAATAAAGTTACAATTTAAGATGAACACTTACTTAGTAGTCGTCAAATAAAAGAAAAAAATATATACGAGTATAACAAGAATTGAAAGTGAGTATTACAATTCCAATACTTTGTAGGGGCGCTTGTAGTCGAAATTATAACACTGCCGTGTTTTTGTAGGTTGGCAACTCTAAATATATTTTACTGAACCTAACAACTCTGGCTTCCAACATATGGGAGAAAAACCATTGCACAGTGGCAGGTACGGGCATCTCTAAAAGAATAGATAATTTGCTGTAAAACAACCCTAGCAGTTGTCAGCAAAGAGATGTTGTACGACGAAAGGTATTATCAGCGGAGATATCTCGTGAAGTAAATGTCAAACACCATACAAAATGAGTCTGTACATGCGGCTTGACAGTTTGAGGGTAGTGACAAAATCATGAGCCTTCCATTAACCCTACTAAATTTGACATTTAATCGGGTTGGTCAGCCGACCCAGTGCTCCCACCTGTGAAATACGCTTTGGGCAAAACAAGTACTTGTTGAAGCAACTCTGTCTTGTAAAAGGCGGGCTATTTGCATTCCAGTCAAATGAATGTCAAAAGTCAAGTTAAGGTCGAATGTCAAGTGAATGTTGTGCCAATTGCAAGTGTATTTATACGCTGAATTAGCTGTATACTTCCAGCATTGCATCAGACAATTTTACGTATAAAAGCAGAATTTTCTTGTACAGCACGCCATTTTTCTGTTAAACGTTTTATTCTATCGGGCAGTCGTTGAAGTGTCAACTTGTGTGAAGCTGAAACATACCATAAGGAAGGTGAAAAAGTGCTGCGCAATTAATTAAAAATTAATGTTGGATCAGATGCGTTAAGCAAATTATTGTTAAATCGTTGCAGGGTAAGTTACGTGGATGATAACGAATTGCGCCTGTTGCTACAATAGTCTTTTATTATGTTTTCTCTTAGGTGGCTCCCGTACTCGATCACTTGGGCTTGTTGCCTACCCACAGGGTGAGAGTTTCAGGTGGAAAATCTTCCACCGATCTCATTGAAATAAGAGTTAGGCAAAAAAGAAGAAATTCTTGTAATCCGGAGGGCAGAATAAGCCAAGTGAAACATCAGCACAAATCAACCAAATAGAAGCCATCGTTGTCGCCCTAAACCGAAAAAACACAGTATCTGCCCGGCAGCAAAGTTTTATTTTCCTTGGTGTGTGATGCAAATTAAAGTGTCCAACCCGAAAAATAAATAATTGAAGAAACGTGGAAGAAAACAACGTATTGCAGAAAATTTATTAAATTGTCCCATACAAGCTAAAAATTATTATGAATTGTGCCTAATTTGTGCTAATGTCTTATTTATCCTAATATCACAGTTTTGCTCTGAATCACAGTTTTTACCACAGAACGGTTTGTGCCAAATTCGAATCGAAAAGTAAAATTTTTCTAAAAAGTTAAAAACAAGAAATGTTTGCCTAAAGACACAATGGTCTAAAAATCATGTAACAGTTTTCCTAAAATTTGAAGAGTGTACCAGAATTTTTATTTAGTTATAGTTTTGTATACGAAAACGTTTTTTCAATCTAAAGTGTGTGCGGGGTAGGAAAATAAATATGAATTAATTGATGGGGTTAATAAAACCAACTCCACTAAGTGACAACGAAAGCGTAAAAGAGTAAATGGTCGTTTAATATTTTAAGTATTGAAAAGATGACATACGTCACTCTTACGAACCGAAAGTAGAATTTAACCGGAATTTCCTAGACAACAACAACATACTAGACCTCATCACCTATTTCATCATGAAAGATCTTTCATCGTGGGATCCTGATGATGGTAAGTTATTTGAAATATTGGTATCATTTGTCATTTATAATTGCCAAACCCCCGTCGATTGCTACTTATGAAAGTGATCTACGAGGGTAGTAGTTGTATTCATTTTGTATAATTGAGTGCAGTGATCAAATTAATTAAATTACATATAAAATAGAAACCAGTGCCATTAAATTTTAAATTACCAACTAACCCAATTATTTAGATTGCTTTCATATGTGTACACAAAGAAAAAAATAAGTAATGAATTTTTAACTAAAATTTTGTGAAAGTTTACCCATGCGGCCAAAGATCAAATTTTAAGAAGGTTAATTTACCAATTTTCAACAATGAATTAAAAGCTTAATGGAACATACAATTTTAGACATTTCAAAGCTGATGCATTTTTGCAAGCGATGACCAACTTGATTTTTTTGTGTACACATAACGTTGTCCTTGGTATCCGAACGGGATGCATACCCCTAAATAATATTTGACTTGTCTGGTTTAAATTTGTTTTCCTTTCGCGCTCACATTTTGGGAAAGCCAAAATAAATAGATTATTTCACGTTCAAGAAAATTTTAGTAAATATTGTTAGATTTGTAATTATGATTTATTTCCATTAAATAAGTAACCATAGTTTGTACATGATAACGGGAGATTTTTTTTTAATATAATTAAAATGAATTCGTAAAGATTTTTAGTAAATATAGCTAGATTTTTAATTATTATTTATTTCAATTAAATAGGTAACCATTGGTCGTAAATGATTTTTTTTATATAATAAAATTAAAATGAATTTGTAAATAATTTTGTTTTGATTTCTGGGCGAAGGCTAGGGTAAGGTTAATTTCAGTGGGATCATGTTCAACTACACTGCCTGTATCTGCATGATCATGGTTGGGAGGGGAAGTATGTCTACCATCAGCACATACCAAAACCAGTCAAATTCCATTCCAGTTAGCCAACGGTATATTTCGCTTCCTTTTTTTTTGGTTCTCGAACGTACCCCATTCTAGAAGCACGTAACGATTAAAATAAAAATCTGTGCAAGACTCCCATTACAGTTCGTTTTAAGCAGCCCGTGAGACCCATCCCAGTAGCCGACGAGCACCAGCCGGTAACAATACGTGCATGGGCTGACGAAAACTGAACACATGTCATCTTTTTTTTCCAACCTCGTAAGTTGTATGCTACAACTTCGATGTCAAATTTCAAATCCTACCTATTCTTTTACAGATGATAGCAGTATTTGCTATTTCACTCAGTGTTTATTAGTTAATAATCTTATATTAACAAAATTATGTATTAATACGCAAATATAAACAATCCGTTACAAAACTGCATTAAGCAAAAAGAATATTCAACATATCATAATCAATAACATACAATACAATGAGAGTAAAATCGTTGAGAGTAGATAAAGTAAGATCATATAAACTTAATTACGACATGCATGCATATCTCTATTGCAGTATTATATTGATCATAATTAATAAGTATATCAGAGCGAGTGAGAAAATATGGTTTTGCTTTGAGATAAGTGTTTTAATATAAGTAAACTCCAGTAGGAAATTTAGAAAGGGATTTTAAACCTTATTTATCAGATTCGTTATTCAGAACTTCTTCGGAGCTTCTCAAAATCTTCATCTGTAGGTAGAAATGCTATTTTCGATACTGGACTCTTAAAGATTTTATCACGTGATTGATGTGTTACTACTCGAACGATATTGTCGGAACCAGGATGTACTTCTTTAACTCGAGCTAGTGGCCACATTCCAGGTGGGCAACGTTCATCAATGATTAGGACCAGATCTCCTACTTTAGCATTTTTTGTTGGTTTAAACCATTTAGGTCGTGACTGTAAACGACATAACCATTCATTTCGCCAACGTTGCCAAAAATGTTGCTTTAATTTTTCAATAGCTTTCCATCTTGTTTGCCGATCAATATTACAGTCCATAAGATCTTCATCAGGCAAACAGGTTGTAGCTTCTCCAGTGAGAAAATGTGATGGGGTCAACGCATTTGCGTCTGCTGGATCATTATTTAATGAACACAATGGCCATGTCCTTAAGCAGCTCTCGATTTGCAATAAAAGAGTGCTCAATTCTTCATATGTTACCACTTTGCTGTCCAATAAAAGTTTAAGATGATACTTTGTTGACTTAACGCCGAAATTTGGTGTTAAAGGTAGTATGAAATGCCACTGTGTTCCCTCTGTGGCTAAGTTTCTCAACAACTGGTTTAGTAATGAAGACTTGCTACGTTTATAAAAAATTTGTAGTTCCTTACATGCGCCAATGAAGTTTGTACCGCAATCAGAGTACAAGTCTGTACACATACCGCGACGGGAGATAAATCTTTTGAACGCTGCCATAAACGAATCAGTAGAAAGGCTTGTAACTGCTTCTAAATGCAAAACTTTAGTTGCCAAGCAAATAAACAAGCATATGTAGCCCTTAGTTGTAACTGAATTTCTGGAAGTTGATTGCTTGATAGTTATAGGGCCAGCATAATCGGCGCCACTATGTTTAAAAGGACGTGAGGGTGTTAAACGAACACTGGGAAGATTACCCATCATTTGCTGAGATGCCTTAGCGTTGTATTTAAAACACTTGTTACAACAACGTATGACTTGTTTCGATATATTTCGACCATAGAGAATCTAAAATTTTCTAGCCACGTATGATTGCATTTGCAGAAGAGCACAATGTAAAGTTTTTATGTGAGCATCTGTAAATGTAAGAGTCGACAATAGGTTTTGTTTTTAAAGTAAAATAGGCTGCTTTGAGGAATAGTTCAAATGAGAATTTTGTAATCGGCCACCAACTCTTAATATATTGTCAGAGTCTATAAATGGGCAAAATCGTGCTAGACGGTTATTAACTGATAATCTTCAGTATTTTTGTAATTCCTGATTTCCTCTGAAAAATCTGCAATTTGGGATAATGTAACGAGTTTTTCAAAGGAATGTCTCAATTCAGTTGCTGTTACAAAACCAGGCATATTACATATACTTGTTGCTTGATCTTGTTTGCATTGTTTTTGAGTCATAATATTGTGTCGATATCTTAGTAGGAGAGCTGTTATTCTAATAAGTTTTCCTAAAGAAGAATAAAGTTGAAATATATAATAGTATTTTGTGTCGCTATTTTTGTAATGTATGAATTGGATATTTCTTCTGTGGTATCATAGTTCATTTTCTTTGAGCCATTGTGGACCTTTCCACCATTGGTCGTAGTTAATAAGTTCACTGCTGGAAATCCCTCTAGTTGGATCTCAGCCACTCTATTCCCAACATAAACTGTCCATTTTGAAGACTGCCCTAGTATCCAGCACAGAACGGTTGTATTGTCAGTCCAATACGTAATATTATCAATCTTATGTTCAAATATTAATTGTATTTTTTACTAATTTAGCTAAAAGTGTTGCACCGCATAATTCGAGCCTTGGTACTGATAGTCTTTTAAGTGAAATTACCTTTGTTTCTGCTTGTAGGAGATTAATAAATGAATTGCCGTTATCGTCCATGATCTTCGCATAAGCAACTGCAGCAAAGGCTGCCGTAGATGCATCACTAAATCCATGTAATTCAATGCTCTTAGTTTTACACAATCGGATCCATCTAGGTATTTTTATTACTACCAAATCTTTCAAGGCTTCAATGTATTTTAACCACTCTGTCACCAAATATTCAGGAAGTGAATCATTCCAGTCGACTCCTAACAACAATAGCCTTTGAAACATTATTTTTGCCTCTATAGTTGTTGGAGACAGACATCCTAATGGATCGTATAATTTTGAAGCATCAGAGAGTATACTCCTCTTGGTTACACCATTATTTTGTTCAAAATATATTTAAAAAAAGGAATCCGTGTTAACATTCCATTTCAAACCAAGAGCTTTAACGCTGTCGTTTTTATCTATCTTATAAAAATCTTTATTTTCTCTGAGCTCAAAACGTATGTTATTTATTAGCTCTTTACTATTTGAGGTCCATTTTTGGAGCGTAAATCCACCTTCACTAAACTTATTACACAGTTGTTGTTGTAAATTAATTGCTTCGTGGTAATTATCAGCACCAGAGATTACATCATCAACGTACGTATCTGAGATGAGAACTTCACTTGTATCTTAATTTTTCGTCTTCTGCTAATTGACGGAGTACACGCATGGTGAGAAAAGGGGCAGGAGTGGTCCCGTAAGTGACTGTTGTCAATTTGTAGATGTTTATGTCATTGTTGGTATTGTTTCGCCAAAGTATTTGTTGGTATTTCTGATGATCGCTTATGACATTAATTTGGCGGAACATTTTCTCTAAATCTGATCTACCTTAAATCGTATAATTATAGTACGCAAATCTTTTTGAAGGGGTGGCCCTGCAGTGAGTTCTATGTTCAAGGAGGACAGTGTGCGGTTTTTACTACTTCCATCAAAAACAACTCAATTTTGTTGTGGAACTATTCCAAACACCATGATGTGGTAACATTTTCTTTCTAAATCTTTCGGGTAAACACCTGCCTTTTTCATGTGGTTTGATTTTTCGTACTCGGTCATGAAGTTGTAATATGCCGCACCAAATTCAGAATTCCGTTAACATTTCCATTCTATATGTTTGAACCTTGATAGTGCGCTATAGTCGGTCATACTAAATGTTGGGATTGAATCGCTTCTAATAATCTTTTTAAACGGCAAAGCAACGGTATGGCGACCGCTGCTATCACGGGTGGTTGTTTCCTTAAAGTATTTTTCACAAAGTTCTTCCTCCTTTGTCCACGTTCTTTTTTCTACAAATTCTTCCTGCAGCCAGAAGGCTTTTAATTGCGCATCTAGTGAACAAATATTAACATTAATTATATTACTGCAATCAAATTTTGTCGTTGGTTCAGAAACGATCCATCCAAAATGGGTGTTTTGTAAAAATATACTGTTTCAAATTTCTTTTGTTCAGGTAAAATAATGTTACCAAAGACAACACCACCTAGCAATAAATCTATTTCTCCAGGATGTAAAAATTCTGGGTCAGCTAGTTGAAACTTATCAATACTTGGTAGTTTATTTTTGTTATTTGGTATTGGTTGTTATAGTGTTATAGACGGTATAACAAGGGCTATATATTTCAAAATTTGATAAGCATTATCTGTGATTAGAGTTTGTCTAATATTGCTCTAAGAGAAAATATAGTATTGGAGACTTCAACCATTACTCGCATTGTGGCTAATAAAACTTGGGGCTTAGCAAGTGCATTACAATTTCCTGCAATATTATCAAAACTGTGTACTGTGTTTGCAATATTCGACGATGATTGTCCAATAGGCACGTCAGATGAGAATTCACTATGAACTGTGGTATGATCTTTTTGTTGACATCTTTGACAACGAGACACTGAACGACAATCTCATTAGAAATGACCAATATTTAAGCAATTATAATATATGTTTTTTGTTTTAATAAATTCGCATTTTTTCATTTTACGGCATAGAAATGAATTTGAAGCATTTATATAAAAAATGACGCTTGTTACAGCATGGACAATTTTCATCACTATTTGATGTAGTTACATGTGCATTTCGATGCAAATTATTTTGTATTCGTCTGAGGCCTCGTGCGCTTGACTGGACGAATGGGTTCAGCAAGTGACTCCAGCGTTCTAAAGGATGTTTCTAGGAAACTAAAAACCTCATTTAATTTTAGAACTTCAACAGAGGCTTTAAGAGATTGTTCCCACACCTTTCTCGTTTGAATATCAAGTCGTTGAACTGTTATGTGTATTATAATGGCATCGTAAGTCTCTTTTGTAACATCTAAAGGGTTTAGTAAAGCCAAGCAATTTCGGGTGGTATCCAAAATAGTTTGAATACTTTCGGCACTACCATTTGAATTAGGTATTAAGAACAGTTTGGATAATAGAGTGTTTTTCTACAGTTGTGATAACGCCGATTAAGAGCTTCCCATGCTAATTCATAACTCTCTTCCGAAGCTGGATATTCATTAACGATATCTAAAGGGGTGCCAGAGCATAACCCTTTAAGAAAATAATATTTTTTAATTTTTGATAACGAAATGTTATTGTGTACTACTGACATAAACATGTCTCTATAAGAGACCCACGTTAAATAGTCGCCTGAGAAGTTGGGTATATCAATTTTAGGCAGTCGTGCCCCAGCAGGAATGTTCGTATTATGCCTAGATGATGTTGCATGAAAGGTACTCGAATGGGAAATTGGGAATTCTCGGATATCATTAATAAGTTGGTAATGAGTATTAATAAACTGATGGAACATAGCTTCTATACTTTCTAAAATGCTTAGAGCGTAGCCTCGTGTTTTTATCTCCCTAGGCTTACCATCAAATCTTTCAAATGTACATTTCAAAATTTTTAAGAAACTCACGTTGATCCTCAACTACATACCAAATTTCTTTCATCGTAAGATTAAGGTTATTCGTTCGGTTCCAAATTTACTTTATTTCGACCCAAGAAGAAAAAACCAAAAAAATAGATGTACATCTGGCTTCTTCTCACTATTTTAGCTTAATTAAAGACTTCACCAGAGCTCCCCAAAATGATCCTTCAAATAATCGGATTCAGATGTTGTCGGCTTTAGTAATGGGATAATTCCAGTGCTGGATTTACGCCTAGGCCCGTGGGGCCCGGGCCTACGACGGCACAATTTAAAGGGCGCTAAAATTTTAAAGAAAAATTAAAAATAACGTAAGGGCAATTCAAATTTGAAAATTATTTTTGCCAAGTTTTGCTATAACGAATACGAAATTTCTATTAAATTATATGTGTTAAGTAATTCAGTTGTTGAATTTACTTTTTAATTAGTAAGTCGACTAGATGCTTATCGATTCTGACCACAGATTTAATAAAAAATCAAATAATATTCGCAAAAAGCCTATGTACCTAAGTTTTTATTTTGATGACACATACATACATATACACAGAAATTTAACAAATCCCCTACATGTCTCGGAAAAATTCCCCTTTTTTCCCTACACGCACAAAAAAGTTCCCTACATTTTTCCCTATTTTAAAAACTCATTAATTTTAACTGAAACGAAAATTTTATTTGAATTTCTAAAATTTTGTACATTATATCGCCAGGTTTGAAATTAAATTTAAAAATAAGGATGCGTGTTCTCACAAGGTTAATCAAATCTCAATTCTGAATGCTTAATAAAATTTTGGCCACGTTAAAAAGTAGGACCCCGGAAAGATACAATGAACCAAGGGGTTTTTGTGCCGAAAAACGCAGTTGAATAAATAAAATAACTTAATATACAATTTTAAAAAGTCCTAATTTATATATTGAACATAAAAAAAATCAAATTTGTTTTTCTTTTTTTCATACAAAATCTATTTCCAGGAAAATCAGACATTTCTTTGCCTTTCATTGTCTCTAGTTATTATTTACCGAAAGATGTATTCTGTCTGTATGAAATAGCTCGCGAATTACACTTTTAGTGGGTTCTTATTTAAAAAAAATAAGAATGCCCAAATTTGTTATGTTAAAAATAAAGTTATTCCTTTATTAATCTTTAAAGTTGAATGGAAAAACTAAGACTAATTTTACAATATTCGTTATCTTTCCTCAATACTTAAATTTAAAATTACTTGTTGTATTGGCATAAATTTGATTGGCTAAAAAGCATTAAAATTTTGTTATAAAAAATGTATATTTTGCATTATTTCATTTAAAATATTCTGATTGGTTAAAACCTTAAAAATTATGCACCTGAATAAATTGCCAATGTGAAAAATTTCTAATGTGAATTCTTTTTAACGCTGAAATAACAACATTAATAGGTTGCTGTAATGTTTTAAAAGTGTAAAACAATTAAGAAAGAAGATATAATAGAATAATATTAATAAAAGAAGTCCATATCGCACCCCAAAAGATGTTGATTTTACAATGGTCGCAAATTTTTTGTTTACTTTGTTGCGCGAAACAACAACAAGGTAGCAAAACCATATGTTTGTGTATGGATATGTGCAGAACTTAAATAGCACTTAAATCAGCAAATCAAATTTATCAGGAGTGTTAGTGGTCGCATATCTTGTGCTAGTCACAAGTAGCTATGAAAAGAACTAACCCAAAAGAATTACCACATTCAACAGCCTTGCTCGCTGATGAGTTCTGCCACTCCCATTATCTTTTCTCTACCCATATTAAAACAGTTGAATTTTCCAAAACAAAAAAAATTATATTTATATTTCTGCATTTAGAATTTTTTAAAGAAAAAAATTCATTTATATGTACTTATTATTAAATTAATTAAATATTATATTTCAAATTAAGTTTTTGTTTTTCATGCGCCTGTTTGTTTGAAATACCGCTTTCTTGTTATTCATTCTTCTTGAATTTTATTAAAAACCTGCAATAATCATTATACTCCTTTTCGTTACATGTTTTTACTTTCACTATTTCTAAATCCTCTTGTATTATTTTGATTAGAAATTTTATTTAAATTTTCCAAAAATTTTTCAGTTTCTGACTTTACTAAGCTATTAAAATTTCTTTTCCTCATTTTTTTAAATTAAGTATGTATTTCATTTACATATGTACTTTCTTTTAAAAATTACTTTTTTATACCCTTCACCAAAAAATTTGGAAAGGGAATATACAGGTTTGTCATTCCGTATGTAATTTCTTCATTATTCATTTAAGACCCCATAAAGTATATATATATGGATATATATGGATCCTTATAGATAGAGAAGTCGAATGAGTGATGTCCGTCCGACCGTCTGCCATATTTTGGTGTAAGTAGAGACATAAATTTTATACCATTCTCTTGGAATTTTTCATAAAATTGTTCGGTTTGAAAATAACAAACTCGGTCCAATAATTAATGAGATATAGCCAAAAGAGTTTTTTTGTTATTTTCTTATTCTGTTGTTTTTTTATTGTCCCAACTGTGATACGGTCAATTTTATAAAGCAGATCTCTTGTATGGAGTTCTACGAAGGTTTAGACTGAAAATAATTGAAGTCGGTCCATTAACGAGCAAAAAAATGGCATTCGAAATAATTTTACTTTTAAAAACTTTTTGAAAAAGGTGCGTGGGGATTCAATCACACAACCTACTGGTTGGTAGTCACAACCGCTTCTTGTACACCACAGAGCAGTTGTATTTTTCATAGTTTTTTAAGCGTTTAAGAACATAATATATCTTATTTATTATAAAATACTAAAATTTCAAATTCTTGATGGAAATTGGTGTGGTTGTTGTAAATCTTCCCTTTTTGTCACACATACATACATACCGAAATAAGTTCATGGGCACCCTGCAGATAACGCGACTAGTCCATACACGCATGTAAAGTATACTCCATAAAGGACCACGACTAGTCCAAAAGTAACCCAAATGTATGAAGAAAACATGGTCTATTTAACATTACGATGTCCTAGGGCTGGACCATATGGTCCAGGTTTGCACTACATCGGACTAACCCAAAAACTACTCCATGTCATTAAAAATGGACCATGCACAAATAGTTTCTTCGGCACGAGTAATATCGTGAAAGCACGAACATTTGTCGTATAGCAATAAGCTCTTGTTTGAAAATGACATACTCCATGACTGCATTACATCGGACCATATTGTAACTAGTCTATTTCAGCTATAATGGACCACGTAGTCCAATATTATGTGCACATGTACACATTGTGTGTATACATATTTAAACAATCGAAAAGCAATGATTTGTTGTTTTGTTTTTGTTTGTTTCTTTAAACTTATTTTTGTACGTTTATTAGTATAATATTATGCATGCATATTACAGTATTTTTATATTATTTATATTAAAGAAATGTAATGGATCGTCAAGACAATATCAATAGGGGTGATATACTGTGAGGATATACCAATTTAAGTTTATTAAGGTATAATTAAATTTTAAATAATTTATAACTAATTTAATTTATTTAATAATAAATTATATATATAAATTTTTAATTTATATTAATTATGATTAATGTATTAATATCAATAGGGGTGATATACTGTGAGGATATACCAATTTGTACGAGTAAATATACAAAATCAATGAAATTGAATTTTAGTTTTGTTTTAAAAACGTATTAATTTTACATTTTTTATGACTATTTGTGATTTCAGAAGAAAGGCAAAATTGATGCTTATATCCTGTTTTATTCTTGTGTAATTTTAATTATTTTCTATATTCAGGTGCAGAGCATACCTACAGTATATCAGAACCCGGTATTATTATTGTATTTGTACAATGTGACAAAAAATCTTTTGACAATTAAAATGTTGTTTGTATACTTAGTAACACATAACAAAGCAGAAAAATCTCTTCCCGGCTAGAATTTGATAAGAACTGTTTCTTTCATTCTGTAACATCAGTGAGTTAATCTTCAAAAGCACTTCAATTAATTGCCTTTTCTATAAAATAAAAACAAAGTTTGATGTAAGAATTTAATTTGATATCAAGCTTCAAAATGTAATTAGCAAAGAAACTAAGAAATTGAAAAACTTGCGAAAATAGCGCATATTCTAAAAATTATAACTGCAATATTGGAAATTATTTCCAAAATTTATTTTAAAAAAACTTAAAAAATATAATTTCCATTGTGAAAATTACACTTTTATTAAAAACTATTTTGTATTTGGAATAAAAATTTAAAATGCATTTGTATTTTGAATAAAAGTATTGCAAATACCTACTTTCCACAAATTTATATTTAGCTTCTAGATTGCATTGTCCAATTGAATAATTTAATGTAGGCTTAATCAAAATGTATTCTAAGAATAGTTCGTAATTCATCAAATATTTTTCAAGCAGTCAGTTCCTATCGTACATATCATACATATGAACTTTGGATTTTTAGATCGGAATGTTTGGGAAAAATTTCCAAAAATAGTATATGCATACATATTTGTATATCATTTTTATTTGTGCATATTTTCGTATTTTCCCCAATTCAACATATACAAAATGATAAGTTAAGATCTTAGGAGATAAAAAATTGATTTCTTTATATTCATATAAAATAAACTTGTCTTACATTCATTAAAAACACCTAAAAAATCATAGTTTTGCGGAATATCGCATGTCGATAGCTCGCACTACGGAATTGACGCGGATTAATGGTAAAATATTACGAAAATAAGCCGAATTATGGGTTGGATTTGAGAGCAAAATGCTGTCTGTTTGCGATTTTATCGTAATTTTTCATATTTAGATCTCTGTCTTACTTAGTAAACGCAGAAGAAGATTTAAATAAAATTTGTTTTAATTAAATTCATCTGTTTTCTTAGCAGGCTGAATATGAATTTCCGAATTCGTATTTTTTAAATCAATTGTGGTTGAAATTCCATTGTGTTTCTATATCAGAAATATACAGGTTATATTGAACCAAAACCTTTATCGTCTGGTCCAACCACAATAGAGATAAGTAAATGGAAAAGTTAACAAAATTTTAAAAAGACAACTATCAGAATACCACTAGTTTACATCATACGAGTTTCAAAGAAAAAATTAAATTAAAATAATGAATTAAAATATGTTGTTATATTTTATAATATAATATTTTTTCTTACACCGTCAAGTTATTTTTATTTTTGTTATTCTTATTATATTATATTAAATAAAAACGTCGACAACTTACTGAATTCATTATATAATTATTTTATCACTGTACTTAATCCTATCTTATAACATATTGGATATTTTTGAAAAATAAACCTTTTATGGTTGATAAAATTGGAAAAAACGCAAAAATTAAAAAAAAATATTATGTTCCTGGTTTTTTAAATAAATTGTGGAACAAACTTTTTCAAATAAAAAGTAATAAAAACAACTAAAATGTAAAATTCTAAAAAAATAGCATTTTGTTGTGTTCATCACTCCATACTATGGTGAAGGGTATATAAGATTCGGCACAGCCGAATATATCTCTCTTACTTGTTTAGATTTCACTTTTAATGTTAATTCCTATAAATCTGAAAAGCTACTGAAGTTTTTTTTTAAATAAACAAAAGCACAACGATAATCCCTACGGGAAATGTTGTACCAATTGTCCTGAACGTACCTGTCCTATAATTTGTGAAAATGGGAATGGTTCAAAAATTTCCTGAGTCGTGACTGGTTAAAATTCCCTCACTCAAAAAAATTTTACGAATTTTTTCTATATTTTTTTATTATTAATGATGATAGGTTACATCATTTAAGTATATTATAATCTGATTAAAATAACAATGCATTTGTTGATTTGGAGCAAACAAATTTTTAGATACTTATCTTAATCTAAACCGAAGTTATACCCACTGAAAAGCTAACTCCAGCTATATTGGGTACATTCTGCTCTAAGATGGTTCTATTGCCGGTTTTTAAGAAACCATAACAGGTACTAAGGATACTATCACAGAGCATGTACCTAAAGGTTAGGTCTAGATCATGTCACCGAGTATCTTAATTATGTCAATTAACGCCCTCCAATGACAAAGCCATGCAAAAGTTACTTGTACCTCTCATACAAAGTTCCAGAACTCGAACCGGTTGCCAGTCCCTGGGTACCAGTCACATGACGTATCCTGTGACAGGTTCTTTTCCCTCTAGGGATGTTATGATCTTAAAATTTTTGTTGTTTGAATAACGGGATCTTTGAAAAAATATAATTACTCTCAGTGACAAACATTAAGGGTCGTAGAAAAATATGTGTGGTATATGATGATGGTAATTATATTAAAGTATATTTTGCCACAATTAATGGTATGTGGCCAACCATTTTCAACAAGGAGTAAACAGACCAATTAGTGATAGCGAACTAGCTATCGAATAGTGGGTAGCGATTGTTACAACTACTTGTGAATATGCACAGATGTAGTATGATGCACAGATGTAGATGTGAATATGCACAGTAGCTGAGTGGCATACCATTTCGTTGCCGCTTTTAGTGCATAGAGAGAAAGCACCCCCAACTAACCTAGCCACTTGTGACAATGGTTCTGCTTATACCACTGCGATATAGCCAAAACAATTTTTCCACTGCTTTCAAAATCGCTAGATTTGGGGGCAAAGTAGCAAATCCCCATCAATGCTCAAATGGTTTTAAATAATATTTTTTTGAGAATCCCTGCTACCAACTGTTTAGCAAAATGATATTTTTCCACCCTGAAAAGGGTAAAAAACTATCTACGGGCAAGTATGGGCCGAGATAGACTTAATGCTCTTGCATTATTGTCATATGCAGAAATAAACTATGAAGAGTTAACCCTACAGGAAATGTTGTACCAATTGTTCTGAACATACCCGTCCTATGGCTGGTGATAATGGGACATTTCACAAAACTAGAACAAAAGTGCTTACAAAATTCCCTCACTCAAAAAGATTGTACGTATTGTTTTAAATTTTCTTTAATTATTTATGGTGATATATTACATTAATTAAGGATATTATAATATAAATAAAATATTAATGAATTTGTTGATTTGGACCATTCAAATTTTTAGAAAATTATATTAATCTAAACCGAAGTTATTCCCACTGAAAAATTAATAACAGCCATATGGGGTACATTCTGCTCCAGGTTAGTTCTATTATCGATTTTTAAGAAATGACAACAGGCACTAGGGATACTACCACAGGACAAGTACGTAAAGATTAGGTCCAGAACCTGTCACCGAGTATCTTAATTATGTCAATTGACTACCTCCAATGACAACTCTATGCAAAAGTTACCGGTACTTATCATATAAAGTTCCGGAACTCGAACCGGTTGCTAGTCCCTAGGAACCAGTCACGTGACGTGTCCTGTGACAGGTTCTTTTCCCTCTAGGGAATTGATGCTTTTGCCCGCAAATAGGCCCTGATTAAAAACTTTTTTTTTTTAAATATTATTCATATTAAAAACTTTTATTTTTCACAAAAGTTTTGTTTTTCTATTTCAACTGCATACATATGTATATATTTTTATTTATTTTATTTAAAACCTCAAATTTTGAAAGGAAATTATAAAATTCGAAATACATTTTTTAACCCACCCCACCCCATTAATGTGTAAAATTTTTTCAATTTGTTGCTTGAAAATTATAAAAAAAAATTTATGCATACATAAAATAATTTAAATAATTATGAAAATTAATACTGATATGAATCTGCTTTGAATTGGCCAGAAGATTTGAATAATTATAAGAAAATTAAAAAAAACATATACATATTTTATTTCCGAAAACGTGTTCAAATTAAAAATACGGTCCATTATCTATAATGTTGTTAAGAATAAGGTAAACTAACTCAGATTTTATTAAAAATCCCCAGGATAACGTTATTCTTCCAGCAGTGGGTATGCCATTTATTGTGTTTAATGAAACAACATTAGACCTTTAATATTCAACTTCAATATTAATTATTATTTATTTAATTCATCAAATTACTTCTATTACTAATAATACAATAAAATACTTGTTTACTACTCCACCGCCAAAACTCTTATGCCTTTTTACTTTTTGAAGACGTCTTTTGTATCTTTGACATTTGCATAACAGTGATACCAACACCTCACCCATCACACTTGAACCTCCGGGGTTGTCTCCGGTCTCTGGCCGGTCTTCGAATTGTCGTTGGTGTATTCTCTTCGCACCCTTGATCGTTATGTGTTTGCTGAGGTATTGAAAATTGCTGGGGCACTTCTTGCCTTGCCTCGTCACATAAAATATCCAAAGGCAGTTCTGTATCTGTTCCTTCGACAGGCAATTGCTTTGGGCGCAATCGCATTTGGTTTGCGTGTAATATTATAGTCCTATTGGAATCGTGTAGTAGAACGTTGTACATTACCTTGCATATTCTGTCTTTCACTGAGCCAGTTGACCATTCAAATTTATTTTTGCGATACACCTTTACATCAACGGTATCTCCGACTAAGATTTGACGATATTTAGCCTTGTGATATTCGTTGAATTGGCTATTTTGATTTTTCTGACGTTTATCGAATTCGTTGTTTTGCTGAACGTTAGTTGGCTTCAGCAAGTCTAGCGGTGTTCTTATTTTCCATCCAACATTAGGTCTGCTGGACACTTTTCACGGATTCGGTGTAGTACGGTAAGTAGACAAGAACACTTGAAGGGCGTCCTGTAGGCCTGGTAATTCCCGCAGTATGTCATCTTGAACTCGACCAATATCGTTTACGGCTTGAATTGAGGCAATTACAAATTCTTCATCTGGCCTGATGTGCTCGTTAATTAACCGCGAAAGTATGTCAGCATAGTATGTTTGTTGATATGTATTCAATGTTGAAATCATACAGTCTAAGGGTGAGTGCCCATCTCTGCAATCGATTTGCTGTATACACCGGGATACCTTTCTTCGACCCGAAAATCGATAACAGCGGTTTATGATCGGTTTGCAGGGTAAATCTGCGGCCAAAAATATACTTGTGGAACTTGGTAACGGCGAATACTAAGTCGAGCGCTTCTTTTTCTATCTGGCTGTAGCCTTGCTCGGCCTTTGTCAACGATCTTGAAGCGTGACTGATAGCTTTACTAGACTTGTCGTACCTGCGCTATATGAATGCCCCAATGCCTGCATTGGATGCGTCAGCGGCCACAACGATGTCTACATGTGGGTCGAAATGCGTTAGGAGAAGATCTCTTAAGGATCTCTTTAAATTTGTTGAAAGATCGCTGACACTCAGCCGTCCACTTCCATACAGCATTTTTGCGGAGAAGTGCATCTAACGGCCGGCGCAGCTCATGCATTTTTCTGACATACTTGCCGTAATAATTTACGGCGCCCAGATATGACTGTAGGGTTGCCAGATCGGATGGTGGCGGCATGTTTGTTATGGCCTCGACTTTGGCAGGGTCGGGCCGAAGGCCATCCTTATCAATGACTTGGCCAAGATATCGGACAGACCGCATGCCAAATTTACTTTTTTAAATTTTGAGTGTAAAAGTTTCTTGCTTGTTTTCAAGTAAAACAAATTTATTTTCAAATTTAAATTATTCTTTCTTTATTTATTATTCTTATATTTTATCTGACGACGGCCAAAGCTAAACCATCACTGCCTTTTATACTTTTCAGTCATTGGTTTTTACTTAAGAATAATTAATAGCAATGATCATGATTGTGCAAGTCTTTATATAGTATAATAAAGAGAACTGGGCATGCAGAATCATGATTTCTGCTTAGCAACACAAACACATACAATTAACATCAAAAAAGGTTTACGCATGCAGAATCGTGACCACTTTTCTTATATACATACATATTATATGTATGTAAGTAAGTAGACACGATTGTGCATGTTTGATCATTCGTTGTATATTAAGAAAAATATGACGTAGCAACAAAGTTACAATTTTGATGTAAGCAAATCGCGACCGGGAGTTCATGATCAAAGTATTATGTAGGCCGCTATATTTTATTATATTTTAATATAATGAAACAAGTTACATTAGAGGTATTCATGTATTAGTTATAAGTAAGTAAGTACACATGACTTGTAAACCCGAAATCCTTGATTCTCTCGAGAACCTGTGTTAGATGTGCATCATGATTTGCTTCGCTAGTGCCTGAGACGATTATATCATCCATGTACGCAGCAACACCATCTATATCGTTGACCATGGTTGTCTTAATTTGTTGGAATGCTCCCGGAGCGGATTTTATGCCTGGAGGTAGGCGATTGAATGTAAAAAGTCCGCGATGCGTATTGATAGTGAGCATCTTACGCGAATCTTCTTCGATTTCGATTTGTAAGAAAGCATCCGAAAGGTCGATATGGCTGAAAACCTTACCATTACCGATTTTTGCAAAAATTGCTTCTGGTAGTGGCAGCGGAAATTGATTTGGCTGGAGCGCTTCATTTAGCCCTGTTGTGTAATCTGCATAGATTCTAACGTTACCCTCCTGTTTCTTGATAACGACGATGGGTGCCGCCCAGTCAGAATATTCTACGGGGGATATAATTCCTAAATTTTGAAGTCTCTGCAATTCTTCATCTTCACGAGTGGCAACACTGAATAAGCGACTGGACGTTTTGGTCTGAAAACGGGTTTCACGCCCTGCTTGAGATGGAGCTTAAGTTTCGCCTTAGTACACAGGCCCAGACAGCCTTTAAACAATTCTTGAAATCGCGATTCGACAGAGGGTGTTGATGCCTCATCTTTTGTGATGTGGTTGCAAACTTCGCGTAGGGGAACGTCCCATAGATTAAATTTTTCTATAAAATCTATTCCAAGAAGATTTATGTCATTAGCCACATAGCATACGCCGGTCTTTATAACATTCTTCAAACTAATGTCGCAATTAAATTGTCCATTTATGTTGAGACGACGTCTGTCTGCATTATGTGCCGTGGATGTTGGCTTTGATAGTTCCGGCTTACCAATATGTTCCCACATCGACTTCGATATGATTGTAATGTCTGACCCACAGTCGATCTGTAGAGTAACATCGACACCGTTTATGCGCAATGTAACGAAGTTGCGCTTTGCTTCCACGCCGCCTACACTATTAACGGAAATTTCCTTGACAAAAGCTTTATCACGATTAGGTTTAGGAAAAGTACTTATCTTGCTTGACTGTTAGTTTGGGAAACAGCCACAATAACCTTCCTTGTGCCCAATCCGTGTGCATTGCTTACACCTGTGACCTCTGTACTGGCAGTCTTTCAGCTTTCCCAGCACGGTGTGCGTGGGAGGTTAGACGATCTGTCAGCAAATTTGCCGCTTCCCGCTTGTCCTTGATGTAATTTTGTTGGACTCTTTTTAGCTCGTTTTGTTTGTTTCACATAATTGACGAAAGCTTTTGACGTGCTGGCCTTCTCAATTAAATTGGCGTCCGACTTTAAACTAATAAGCATTTGACATTCAGATATAAGCTTCTCAATCCCCTTGAGTGTGCCATCATTTAATTTTGACAGAAGACGTTTGCGGATTTCTTTATCACGCGATGACCTCAACCCAAGTATAAAAATGAAGTTCTTGAACTCGTCTGCTGATATTTTTGGCAGTTCGAAACTTTCACAAAGTTTGTTAACTTTGCTGCCGTATGTTGTGAAATCTTCTGCTTCATTTTTCTCTAGCTGAAGGTATTCATACCGACGATGAAACAATGATTTCTTCGGTCCAAATAAATAAGTTTTTGCACAGTTTCATCGAAGGTAAAATCGTTTGTCATCTTTGGCAAAATCAAGTTCGAGTACTTCTCGTAATTTGATGTATGGATTTTACGCAAAAGTATTCTCACTTTTGTGGAGTCATCAAGGTTTTTACCAGCTTCTTTAAAAAACTGTTCATACATGCTGTACCATGATTCAAAGAATACTCCTGATTCTGCGTCGTAGCAAAATTCAGCAATTTGAGTTGAGAGATCGAATGCAGTGTTTGAGGCTATGTTTTTCGCCTCGTTTTTCTGCACAAGTTGCTGAAGTATTGCGACATGGTTTTGGAGAAGCTTGTTTAGCGTTTCTAGACATTTGTCGGTCATGCTGTATATTTATTATTTTTTACTTTAATTTTTGCGATTTTGAAAAGAGACGGTGGAAGTAGTTAAAAGTACACGTGGGGAAAATTCACAACTATGTATGTTGGTTGTTTTTATAATTTTTTGTAACTCGCCACAATTATGTTGTATTTTAATTTAAGAAAACGCCCAATAGGAAATTTGGAAAGGGATTTTTAACCTTATTTATCAGATTATTTAACACCAGTTGTAACTCTAAAGGGTGAACATAGCTTCTATAAACTAAACTTCTGCTTTTAAAATTTATTTGGAGAAGATGGAAAATGGCTAAACTCCTTGGAACTTCCCGCTAAACTCAACAACAAATCGCTCGAAAATTTCTAAATTTTCTATCACTGCACTATTTTGAGGCCAAGAATATAGTTTTTATAACAATTTTTAAAATAATTAAAATAAAAAAATACTTTTAATTCCTACCGTGTTTTATGTATATAAAAATGCCAAAATTTAAATTTTTAAGGATTTGTCTATTTATTTACAAAGGACAACATCAGCAAAGTTTCAAGTTATAACAAGAAAGTTTTTACTAGGGATGGGAATCGCTCACGTGATTAGCGTGAATCATGCGTGATCGTGCATGATCGTGAGCAGTATCTTTCTTCAATCACGTGAGCGTGCATGAGCGTGAGTATAAAAAACTTAACGTGAGTGAGCGTGCATGAGTAGATTTTTTGCGTGATTGTTTCGTGATTTTATCGATTTTCGAATTTTTTTCATATATTTAATAGGTACGTGGTTTTCAATTTTGTCATAAAGACATAAAACAAGTGGCAATTTCACGTTGTGCCGGTACGTATTAATGTACTGATGTGAATGAACGAGTCGAAGTAGCACTATAAGTCCGAGTTTCGACTGGCGAACATTTGGAAGAAAAACATCGGCAATTCTTTTTCGTTTTTTCATTCCCGTTCACACAGAAGAACAAGACCTAAAAATTTTAAGTTTTTGGAAAAAAGCTAAAAATCTTCCAATTCTGCAAAAATTTGCTAAAGAAATACTGTGTGTACCATCCAGCTCAGCTACAAGCGAAGGATTTTTTTGCAACGCCAGGAAGAATACTTGAAGAAATGTGAAACAGACTTCACGGGAAAAATGTTGACAAAATTTTATTTCTGCATAAATTTATTTATTTATTAAATATTTTAAATATGTACATACATAAATTTAAATTTCACTTCAAAACTTTAAAATAAAAGAAAATTTATATTTTCTTTAAGAATTTTCAATTGTATTCAATTGTCAAATTTAATTTTATTGACAAAGTTTAAAATCGCAAGATACATATGTACATACATACATATGTGTAAATCCTGCGTGAGAACCCTACATTCGTACGCGTTTTCACATTAATATATAAAATTTGTTTGGTCTTTCAAAAGAAGTACCTTCAACTTATGCATGGTGTTTAGCAGGTATTTGTTGCGAAATAATTGATCACGAAGTTTTGTAACACACGCTACAAAAAAACGGAAGTAACTTTGAAAGTTAAAGTATGTTTTCATAATTTTTTGCGAATTTATAAAGTATACAAAATATAGTTCTTAAAAGAAAGATGAATATAAGAGAATTCTAAAATAACTTATTTGAAGCCAAACAATTTTGTCATATTTTGTCAGAAGACAGAACCCTTTGTGACGCACCCTACGTGACTCACGTTACATTTTTCTATTAAATTTCTATCCTGAAATTTCATACGTAATTTCAATGTTTCCAAAATAGTAAACATAAAATTTTTTTGTATGAAAATATGGCTGTCGATCGGGCCATCTTCACTAACACTAAAGTAATGATATGAATACCTAAAAATTGGTTATTTCTGGTATGAAATTAGTAGATTTGAGGTGGGATAGGATTTGATAATAATTTGTGCTTTAATGATCGTCGAAAAACATTTATTTTATTTATAAAATTATATATCTAGGCTAATATTTCATTAAAAAAATAAGTTGGATCACTTAAAAAAAATTTGTTTGGTGGACTGTTTTTTGGGGCTTACAAATTGTTTGAGAAAAGTATATATCTCAGTTAAACAAGATTTTCCTCTTTTATTGTAGAATTTTCTAATTGTATATTAGATTTTTCTATTTGCATTCAGAAATTTTAATGTATAAAATACTTATAGGTTGTGATTTTTTCGTGAGCGTGAGTTTTCGTGATTGTGATTAACTTTTTTTTTCCACTCATGAAATCGCGCGTGAGCGTGCATGAGTGAAATTTTTTTATCGTGAGCGTGCATGTACGTGAGTGAAAAGTCACTCACGATCCCAACTCTAGTTCTTACAATTAATGACTTACAATATGAATAAGCGTTACATTAACATTGTTTTAATTTTTTTAATGTTTCATATTCAACATGCGCTTTCTAGTTTTATTTAAACACATAAATATAAAATTAGTATCACAGTTTTTTTATCCAATTGCTATTTTATAGCTCGCGTTGAAATTATGTGTCTTCTTTAATACTCATGTTTTGGTTATTGTCTTTCTTGTTGTCGACATGAATTTTTTGCTATTGACATTTTCGTATTATTCTCTAAAGCCTAGCAAATGGCAGCATAGTGATAATAGTAGGACAACTGCAATTTTTTTATGTTGGTTTGAATTAATGTCGAAGAATAGTTACGGAATAAGAAGACTAATCTATCACTGATCATGGGTATATCCATGGCTGGATTCAATGTGATCTCAAATCTATTTTTTTACAAATTTTTACCGTAAATAGAATACGAGAGCTATCTATTGTTGCGGTAAATTAAATTAAATTATACATCACAAAATTAAAGTTAAATTGACCAGTTGTTGGACTTTGGTTTTACCTTGTGGACTATTTTTCTTTAAGCTCTTTGGTTTTTTATAGCACTGCTGTAGCGGCTGTAGTGTCGATTAGCGCATTAATTTTTCTTAAACTGTAGAACCATTTTATTAATTATATTACTTTGCCGACGATTTTGCTACAATACTGACGAAGGTGGGTGAAGAGATGTACAGTATCATACACAGTACATAAAGAACAAATAAACATTATCTGTTCACAATTACAACAATAAAACAGGCATTTTTTTATGTATGAAATCGCAAAAATGTCAAAAACAGTTGAAGAAAATTATATTTTATATGTTACTGATATTAATATGTTAGAATTATATTTTTCTTCGGTACAAGAAATATTTTAAATATGTAGTAGTTTATTGACCCCTGCAGTAATAAATTGAAATTTTTATTAATTTTTCTTTATTAACTAAAAACATATAATGAATTGTATTTGTTCTTGCGTTTATGTTAACAAACCGTTTTATCTGATAACAAACGTTATTCTTAATCCTTTTTCACACCAAGGTAAAGGTTTTGAGATTTTAGTGTGAAATTAAATTGACGTTCAGTTGAGAGTAAAATGCCGACCTTAATGTTAAACTACATTGATCTTCTTCAAGGCTGCGAATAATGAAAAAAGTGTATTTTGCTAAATTGTAGTGTTTCTCAAACTAAAAATTAATTTCAAGTAAAAACTTTGATGTTTGTGCTCTAATAAGTTTACAATATTTCAGAACGTTGTTCATGCGTAAAGCGACTAATTTTGGTCCTCTTTTTTGTGATACTGACCGCAAATCAATATTTCGGACAGAAAAAACCAATAAGTGTTAAAATAACATATCAATCAAAAAGATGCCTGTACTTAGAGTATTGCTATTAATTAGTCCAACGATTTATTAGTTAGAAGTATGAAAACTATTACTCAATAATTAAATTTCAATTAGATACATACGTATTAAGAATTAACACATTTCTCTTCACTTATACACTCTAGAGCGAACTGGAACTACTAGGGAAAAGAGACTGTGGAGTACTCTTGGTAACATCACATCGAACTAACTTTTTCATTTACGGGTTATCGTATATCAAGGTAACGCTAAGTACCAATTCGGTCTATGTGGGGTCTTTATGACCGGCCATCTTAACTTAACCTAAACAATCTTTTATGGAGAATCCTATTTTTCAGAAGTTGCGTTCAAATGATTTTCAAGTGATATACCACCCAAAGAAATATAGTTGGGAGTTATTATATTTTCATGTCTGTTATGGGGGTTATTTACTTTTTGTGAGGCTTTTTAAAATGGGGAAATATTGGAATAGGCCGTTAATTAATTTTTGCTTGGGACTTATTTAATTTCATTGAGACTCGTTTAATTTCTTTGGGAGTTATTTTCTTTGTCCTACAATTGCGGTTCATATAATTCTTTTGTTCTTATTTCATTTCTGTTGATTTAAAAAACTTTTGTTTGTTGAGGGTTTTTAGCTAGTCTATATACATACATGCATTTCATTGGTGCTAAAGCCAAATCATCAGTAGACCTTAAACCTAATTTTTAAATGTTTTAAACCTCTTTACTTATACAAAAACTTTTAAAAACTTAATGAGAGTTATAAAAATTACAATAGTATAAGCATAGTATGCTGTTGAGATTTTTTTTAACTTTTGTTAGGACTTATTTCATTGGGAGATATTTAATTGCTTTTGAGATTATTATATTAAGAATCATTCAATTTATAAATTACATATTTCATTTTGAACATTGGTTATTATTTAATTTTTTCCCGTTGGCCCTTTTTTCAGTTTGGTTGGAAATTATTTCACTTGCGAGTTATTTCATGGTACCGATTGTGGCAATCGTTCTTAATTTGAGATCGAAATTGTTTATTACCTGGATATGCACGCGAGACCTGTAAAAGCATATTTAAAGACAAGCTTAAGATGTTGAAATCTTTTAAAATACTTACACTATGTATGTATGCTGGAAAGCGATTGTTGGACACGTAGAAGTCAAATTAGTTTGAAATTACTAAATGAGCCGGAGGAGTGAAACGGCTCAAAAAATTACTATTAAAACATTTTTTTGTGATGAAGAAAAATTTAATTTTCCATCACCGATTTCAACACAAAACTTTTGACAGCTTAACAATCTACCATTAAAAAACACAACGCTCCAAAAAATCAGCTGGATTATTAAATGGACCTGTTTTATTGGATCATGCGAATTACTTTAAAATTTTTATATTAATAAAATTAATTTTTTGACTTTTTTTGAGTGACCCTTTCGGATAAATTGAACAGGTCTTGCACGACTTAGTTCTCTCTATCTAGAGTACACTGCGTTTATTTTTTTTTGCTTTTGTGTAAAGAAGCCAAAAACAGCGACGTTTTTTGGCGACTGATTATATTTATATTTAGAAAGAATTTTTCAATTGAAGTGTTTTGTATTTTAATTTTTTATTTTTTTTAATAATAAATTATCAATTAATAGTTATATAGTATATTACTTTTTAAGAAATAAAGACATTATGGCGTTATACCAGATTAGTTTTTTTTCTAATTATAATTTTAAGGATTTTTCTACCATGGGTTTAACGAATAACGACTTCGTTGGGAAAATATTTTTTGTAAGGTTGGCCTTAGAGATTTTAAGCCACAGTTATATCGAATAGTGGATTCAATTAGTAGCTTCGTTGAGTTAAAATTTTTGCCTACAAGCCTAACGGGAGCACTTATTGGCTTCCTTTCTTATGTTTGTCACATAAAGGCGCCGCAAATACCACAATTCGATGTATATTAAGCCACTATTGAGCTTTATGTATGTGTGGGCAATTTGTATGCATTAAAAAAAATATCAAGCGGTTGTAAAAATCATAATCTACGGCGAATTCTAAGAAGGCTTACCCAAGAAACCAAGGCTATAAAATCAAAATTGAGCTTCCGATTTTTATATATGTTATAAGATTATAAGAAAACGCAAGTCTTATTAAATAGTATGCAAAAATTTTTTAGAAATTTTGTTTTCTTTAAAAAATGAAATTGTTATATTTAAATAGAACATTAGATTATATTAAAAAAATTGTATAAGCAAAAATTAAAATAATGTTCTAAAATTATTTAAAAGACGCATAATAAAAAAGCAAATTTTCTGCATATGCCAGATCCGAATTTTAGTACTCTTGGTTTGCCAAGTGATTTACGGGAACTAAATTTGCCCAGTTTCGGCGATATGTTAAAATATTAATTTTTTCTGAGTGATGAGTCTAAAAATGAAAATAATAGGTTTTCATACACATCATATACTCCACAAATTAAATAGTGCCATAATGACGAAGAAACCCATAATGAGTAAACTAAAAACCTTGCTTAATAAATATTTCAAACAAACAAAAAAAGTCTACATCTGAAAAATACACCGAAGCAATGAATAGCTTATTCTATATTGGAAAATGCATGTGTAATTTACAAAGTAATCCTTGCTCATGTGGTTTGACACCTGATCAGTTATTTTATCTTTATACAGCTGGCGCAAAAGTAATCCTCCTATCAGAAAATGCTATAAATTTTGCGATTGGCCCCTAATGTCAGTTCTGTTTTGACATTTGTGTAGTAAACACATGCGAAATACACGTTAATAAACAACGTTACGCTACACTGCTCCAGAACGCGGAATATTGGTGACTATTTATTTGAAGATGATTTTTCATCAAAAATAATCATGAGTGATGAGGCCCATTTCCATCTTAGCGGGTACGTAAATAAGCAAAATTTACGCTTCTGGGGCACTGAAAATCCGCGTGTAACCCACGAAGAGCCATTACACCCGCTCAAAGTCACTGTATGGTGTGCTGTTTTCGCTGGAGGAGTCATCGGACCTTTTTTCTTCGAAGACGTCGCCGGCCAAACGGTTACTGTAAATGGTGAGCGCTACAGAGCAATGATTAACGAGTTCTTTTTGCCGCAACTTGATGAATTGGGATTGGAAAACATGTGGTTCCAACATGACGATGCAACGGCACACACTGTACGTGCCACAACCGATATGCTGAAGAATGCATTTCCCGGGCGCCTAATCTCCCGTTTTGGCGATTTGCACTGGCCAGCAAGATCGCCTGATTTGACCGCTGCAGACTTCTTTTTGTGGGGCTTTTTGAAGTCGCGGGTCTATGTCAACAAGCCTCAGACTCTTGCAGCTCTTAAAGACAATATCCGTCAAGAATGTGAGGACCTATCGCCGGAAGTTTTGGCCAAAGTGATGGAAAATGCCATAAAAAGGGCTCAAATGACAACCAACTGTGGCGGCGGCCATTTACATGACATCATATTCTCGACTTGATGTAAAAAAATTAAAAGACCAAATAAAAATAATCCACAAGAAGAATCAAAGTTTTTCATTTTTTTTAAATTACAGCCAAAAAACATCGGAAGGTTATTTTTGCGCCATCTGTATAAGCATATTAAAAAAAATACAAAATACGTTAAAAATTTTGATTTTGGACGCATGGTTTCTTGGGCAAACCTTCTTAGAATTCGTCGCAGATTACGATTTTGACAAGCGCTTTGTCGTGAAAAATATTGACCTACTGTAATTTTTTTACTTTTTGTATACCATACAAAAAAATAAATATTCAAAGTAGTCTTTTTACCATTTTTGAAATACATTTTTTTGGTTCTGTTTTCTTATAATTTTTGAGCGAAATTGCGTATTTAATTGTTTTTAACGATTTTAATTTTTTTATTAAGGGAATTTTTAATTGCAGACTTTTGTTTAGCTCTAGCTGGACTTAAATTATTTCCTTAGAGATAGGATACTTCTTGTTAGTTCATGTTATATTCAAAGTACAGTTAACAAATTCACTAAAAAAAGTATTTTAAGGTCTGGTGCAACTATTGCTCAAGATGCTGCTTTTCTAACATACAATCTGTTTTATTGACCAAGAAAACAGATAACATTTAACTCAATTGCGAAAACAATACAATATACACAAATAAATAATTTCTTACAGATCATTGTATGCACATACATATGCATGTACCTACCTAACCGTCTTAAAAAAGGACACACATTTTCTTTTATTTTTTCAAAGAGAAAATTTTGTTAAAGAACAATTTTTTATTTGCAAGGAAAAACAAAATGTATAGATTAAAAGTACATTTCTTTAATCCTTATGTGCGCAGATTTACTTTCCTAAAATATACTTACCTGTATGCTACTGCAGTTGCCTTCTTCGTTTTCTGTTTTCTTTAAATGGATAAACATCTGTCTCAAAACCATCCATTTTTCATTATCTTTATAACAATATGGATTTGCTTAGAAACTCATTTACAAACACATCCAAACACACATTCACTTTAGAGTTGGGCATATAGCATGACTTGTCTGGCTTTACAAAAATCTTTCAGAGGTCTGGATTTACTAAAAAAAATTTAATTGACGACCTCCGGTGAAAGCTTTTAAACATCACATGAGGACTACTGCAGGATATATGGGCAAATCCTGCGTGACGAATGCTACATTCGTACGTTTTTCACAAATTTTTTGAACTTATGCATGGTGTTTAGTGGGATATAAGTGTACTTTCGCATGGCATGAAAAATAATTTTTTAGCATGTACTTGTTGTGAAATAATTGATCACAAAGTTTTTTAACACACGCTACAAAAAACGGAAGTAACGTTGAAAGTTAACGTGTGTTTTCGTAATTTTTTGTGAATTTTGCATAATAAAGTACACAAAATATAGTTCCTAAAACAAAAATGAATGAATATAAGAGAATTCTAAAAAACCTTATTTGTAGCCAACAAATGTTGTGGTTTTTTATCGAAAAGGGTGAACCCTTTGTGACGCACGCTACGTGGCTCACTTTACATTTTTTATATTCTGAAATTTCATACCTAATTTCAATGTTTCCAAAATAGTAAACACAAATTTTTTTTACTAAAATTGAAGTGAATTCAATGTGGCTTTCGATCGGGCACAATAAGTAATGATATGAATACCTAAAAATAGTTAATTTCTGGTATGATATTAGAAGATCTGATTATCGAAATACATTTATTTTATTTATAAAATTATATGTCTAGTCTAATATTCCTATTAAATTAATATAAAAAAAATTTTGGTTTGTGAACTGTTTCTGCGATTTGCCCATATTTGAAGAACATACAAACGAATCGGCGAAGCACTTACATATTGAAAAAATTATTACCAGCAAATTTTCAAACAAACGTTTGTTTATTTTACTGTACCAGTTAAGTTTTTGTTTGATTTTATTTGGAATACAATCACTGTTGACAACTTCCTATTTTAAATTAATAATCGAAAAATATTTTATAGCAAACAACACTACAACTTTTTTTTATAAACTAAACAAAAACATTGTTTGTTTGTTAAAAAAGATTTGTCTGAAATTTCTTTTTATATTTAGTTTAAACTAATTTTGTTTGTCAATAGTACATCAAGAGCCTATATTAAAATATTAAAAAATTAAAAAAGCAATTTTGGAGAGGAGGAAAAAACTAGTTAATTTCAAAAACATTATACAAACCCACAATGTATTTTCAATTGCACGTTTTAAATAATATTGATAGTCGATACATGTATGTATAGACAAATTATGTTTTTCGCGCTTCCTAGTGTTTAGGCATATGCACTATATTTGATCGAAAAAAAACAACTATTTTTTAAAATGACCACATTATGTATTTGTTGTTGTCGGAGTGTTTAAGTGATGAAGGCATAGGTCACTGAATAGTACTGGCAGCAATTGATACTGGTGTATGCTAGCATACTCCTCCTTCGTTGGTATTGTAGCAAAATCGCCGGCGCACAGTGGCTGAAAATCGTATTTCATTGGCCAAAAGTCTAATTTTTTGTCACCGATTTTTAAAATTTTTACGCCTTTTTGTAGCTAATATATCCAGATTAAGGTAGCCTAAAAATTAGGTTAAACTATTGATAATTGTGGACGTGGCATGCTGTGGGTAGAACACTTTTTTCATTTTAATGAAATTACTCTAAAAAAATTTAAATTAGGATAATTTAAACAGCCCTATAAGTACTCGTATACAATGGTGTATTAAATTTTCACTTTTTTGTCTAAAAGTTTATGTTTTTTTACTTTAGACTACGTAAAACTAAAAAAATTTAATATAATACCTGCGAAAGGGTTTAATGGCTTTGTTTTGATCAGCAAAAAATAAGTCGTAAAATTATCACAATACGTTCTACAGTAAACATATGATCTCTTTCTAAATTTACCTGTTATCAAATGTTAGGGTCAACCAAAGTCATAAACAATTTTATAACAATAATCGCGACATTAAACCACTAAAGATAAAAAACAACCCAACAACAACAACAAGTATTGGCGATATACTAATCAGTTTTACCTGATATTAAGGTCTGGACAACATGTGCAGTTTTGTTCAATTCAAGCACTACCTGCTATGAAATTAAAGATCAATGTGTGAATAACATGTATCTAAAAATTTATAAAACCACGGATTCGATAAGGGATTACTCAGTAATAAGTTAATCCTCTAGGTGTACGGGTAAAACATAACAGACGCAAATAAAAATATTCACAAAAATATGGAGAGCTTCAGTTATAAAGAACTGGCCGAAGAGTATTTTAGAATCAAAAACCAGAAGATGTTCTTATTTACGTTAAAATTAAACTTAAATTCGTGTAGCACCGAAATGCAAGAGCAATTATCTAATTTCGTCAAAGCACTAAAAAAACGCTACAAAGAAGTTAGCTTCAGTAAACAAAACTTTTATATAAAAAGTGCAAACTGGTTTGAAGGCCAACTTACTGTCGCTGCAGAAACAGCAAAGCAAGATAAGGCTGGAAGACCAAAACAGCAATATATGAAGCTCAGACGGTGTGCGTTTGAAAAAGGTTCAAATATGTATCCAGCATATCATTACATAACCGCTGCTAAATTGGACTGTTAGCCATCAAAGGACACTATTACAATCACACCAAATTCGGCAGAGGTACAACTACAATCTCTACTTGATCACACAGCCAAACGCTTGCTACAATCAATAACAGGAAATAAGTTAAAGAAATATGGAAACACAAAGTTAATTCTTTTTTGTAAATGGGAACAAAAACAATACAAACAAGTTGTGTGTGAAAATATTTCGGACCCAGATATGTTCATGGTATCATTTGTACCATTGCGATTGAAAAAGATTTTGGAAGATTCAGAGCCTGCGACTAGTATAACGCAAACAATGGATATTTGGAAAAATGAGACACCATCTTCTACGAAATACTGCAGGCCAATCAAATTTGAATTCAAAAAAGAAACTCATGATGCAATTAACAAAGAAGTTAGTGATATTAAGGCCCAAATTACAACACCACAGTCATTACAATTACAGTTAGATGGGCAGCAAATTGAAGTAAGCTACCAATTAGTGCTGACAATGATAGATGGAAAAGTAAGCCAGGCTTTGACTAACACGAAGGCTGCATCCAGCTGCATTATATGCCAAGCAACATCAACCCAATTAAACCAAGTCTCAACAAAATCATTATATAATACCGATGCAATGAATTTGCATTATCACCACTACATGCAAGAATACGGCTTATGGAAGACATACTAAAAATCAGTTATGATTTGGATTTCGGGTCTTCAGGATCAATAAGAAACAACGAAACCAACAAAGAGTTAAGAAGTTAAAAAAAGAAACATGTTCAAGATGAATATCGCAAATTTGGATTGATTGTAGATCAGCCAAAACAAGGGTCAGGCAATAGAAATGATGGCAATAGCGCAAGAAGATTCTTTTCAGATCCAGAAACAGCATCTGAAATAACAGGAGTGGATTTAAACCTTATTTTCAGATTTAAAATAATACTAGAAGTACTTGCGTGCAATGAAGAAATTGACTCTAGATAATTTGGAGATTATGCTAAGGAAACTGCAAAAATATATACAACCAACTACCCATGGAGAAATATGTCTGCAACAGTTCACAAAATCCTTTATCATGGAGAAGATGTCATTAAATATCATTTGGTGCCACTTGGAGATCTATCAGAGGAGGCTCAGGAAAAAAGGAACAAGGATTACAGATTTTTAGAGAGCACAGTACTAGAGAAATTTCACGAAATTCAACAATTGAATATCTATTTAATATATTATTGGCAACGTCAGATCCGTTCATCTCCAGTATTTGAAATCAATGGAAAGTGGAACATCGGGATTTAGATGAAGAAGCTTTTAGACTAAAGAACAGAAATAGCACAGAACAAAATATGGAATATTTGCAATCAATATTTGAGTCAAATGCATAATAATTATAATTGCCTTTCATTGTTATTTAAGTACGAAAAACATAGTATTAGTAAAAAATTATAATAAACAGAACCTACCATTGATACAAATGCTATTAAAATTTATTGCAGTTTTTTAAAATGATCAAATTTGACAGCAAAAAATAATAAATTTTTCTGTAGTAATAGCAATATTTTTAGATAATATTATTAACGGTTTTTTAAGTGTAACTATTCTTTGAGTGTAAACAAATTTGCAAATTTGACAGCAAAAAATTTTTAATTTTTCTGTAATAATTGTAAAATCTCCAGTTGATTTTACTATTTATTTTAGTGTAAAAATTTTTTAAGCGTAACATTAAAAAAATTCCAATATTACAACAAATATTTATAATTATTATTAATTTCCAAATATTAAATTTTTTAATAAATAAAAACATAATAAACCCATATTTCACTATAAAAGTTAGAAAAATTCAAAAGTTCAACTTTGACCTAGAATTCCTTAAAAAGTCCTAAATAAATTTTGATGTAATTAAAACTGAGTCAGGCTGAACTGAATAACTATCCATTATAATAAAAATTACTTCAATATTTTAATCGGTTTAAAAGTTACAGAATTTTGGCCAATGAAAAAAGATTTTCAGCCACTGTGCGGCGAAGTAAAATAATTAATAAAATGGCTACAACAGCTTAAAACACATTTAATGCGCCTACTTGACATCAGAGGCGCTGCAACACTGATCTAAAAAGTAACACAGCGCGCAATATTAGAGTTGTAAAAATTAAGCTTTCTCTCTTTCACCATCTGCCCTCTCTCACTATCCCTTTCCCAAAGAAGGTAACACACCTACGGGTTGGTTGGCATACTAATTGCCTGAGTGTTACTTCTCTTTAAAAAAATAAAAGTAAAAGTTCCACTTTTTTTACAAACTATATCATTTCAGAAGTTTTGACTGTTCCATAGAATGTATGACTACGGATCACATTAAACTTTGTTAGCTAGTATTTTTCGTGTCTGTGATTTATTTGCTGTGTTTCGTTTTTAAAAACTTTGCATAGAACACGCGATTCAATTTAGAACATTTTAGCAAAGTAATTGCTATGTATTTCGATTCGAAAAGAAAATCATTGAAATTGTACTTATATATAACACGTTGTGCTTCAAGAGTGTTCCAATCGAAATATGTACAAAGTAATTTCGTTGATTTTGATGCTACACATTTTTGTATATTCATTTAGAATGATGTTTTCCTGAAAATAAAAATTGGTGTAAAGTGCATACTTAGAACAGCTATTTATATTAATCCAAAGTACTTATCAGTAGTATTAATATATATATATATATATATATATATATATATATATATATATACAATATATATATATATATACAGTGTGCGACAAAAAATATGCACGAAAAATCTAACCTGTATATAAATTCTCTTTATTTATTTAGTACAATGGGGGTATTTTACAAATGGTGGTCCTTTTACTAACACAAGACACAAAGGAAAAATAAAACATTCAAAACAGAATATTTTTTTACTTAGGCAATACTCCGATTAATAAAAAAGGATCCTTTTACATTAACAAGGTCAATTTCAAACCAATTGCAAGTGAATGTAAAAGGTGTTTTAAATTCATATTGATGTGCAAAAAAAACTTTTATTTCTGTAAAATATAGATTAGCTAGAATTGAATTTGCAAAGGAGCACTTAAACTGGAATACAGATCAATGAAATACGTTCTCTTCTCTGATGAGTCGAAGTTTAACCTAAATCAGATGGATTTAGGCTGGAACGTAGGCCTAAAGGAGAAAGCCTTAATCCTCGCCATACTAAAAGAATGGGGATGCTTTTCTGGCCATGGAATTAGATCAATTCACAAAATAAATGGTATAATAGATCGTTTCATGTATGAGGATATCCTACAAAACGTAATGCTGCCATATTCAGACGAAGAAATGCCAACATGACAACGATCCAAAACACAAATCTAAATATGTGACAGAGCGGCTTGCGAACAACAGGATCAACGTTATGAAGTGGCCGGCACAGTCGCCTGATCTCAATCCGATAGAGAATCTATGGGACATTTTAGATCGTAAAATAAATCGCGATAATTGCATAAATTTGGATGAGCTTTTCCGGCAAGTGGAAATTGCATTGAATGGAATTTCTGGTGAAATTTTATCGAAGCTAATCGAGTTCACGCCACGTAGATGTGAAGAAGTTTTAAAACACAAAGGCTACGCTGATAAATACATATTAGTGAAATTATAACATTTTATGTACAAGCTGAAAATGTGCTTATATTTTGTCGCTTATAAAAAACTATGTTATTAATTAAATATGATTTTTTTTATTTTTGATAAAAATTCTTTTTGTTTTCTCTTAACAAATGTAATCGTTATATAATACTTATTATCCATATGAAGTTAATTTTTATGTTTTACTTTTAATTTTTATATTATTTTATAGTATTTAAATCAAAACTTGTGTAAAAACCCGGTTGATCGGTTTGTCTTGAATTTTAAAAAATTTTTATGAAAAATTTTATACAGAGGTTGGGAGTTACGAAAGCAAATTTTTCATATGATATGTAGTCAGTGATACCAACTCAGTTGTTTTACTACTAAATTTAGTGGTTTTTATTTATGTTTAGTAGAAAAAATTAATGGTTAGTAGTTCTTGTCAGTAGTGCGGTTGATAATTATTTGTATACAAACATATATTATTTAGATATGCTAATCAAAACGTAGTCATTTAGGACCAATTTATACGAGAAATTCATGATGTTATTTTGTTGGGGTAGGGAAGAAAACCCTGCATAAAAAATAACTAGTTTTGACTTGAATTTTTCGTTGTAAGTCTCAAATGATATTTTAATGGTTTTTAGTGGTGTTTGATGGTTGATCTGGTGGGATGAAATTCAAAGCGTTGGTAACACTGTATGTGTGTGTACAAGTTTTTATAATGAATTTTGACATGAACGTTTAAAATTAACATTATTTTTTTGTGTGGTTAGAAGTGGTAACAACTAGAAAAAATCAAAAAAGGACTCAAATGACCTAACGGAAAATTTTTTATATTTAAAGAAACCCAGAGAAAAAATTTAAAAATTAGATATTATGATATCTTTTATAGATTGTCCTCGATTTCTCCAACGTCTTTGCTAAGTGAATGTATTGCCTCATTAAAACTAATCAACAAACCGTTTAAAACCTAAACATTTGAACCAAATTAATTTTTCAAAAGATTATTTTAGAAGATCCCCTTAAACTATGAAACGTAATTATAAAATGATCTCACTTACTTTTTCTTATTAATAAATTATGTGGTTGTTTTTATACTAATAAAATCTCAAAGTAAAATAAATAATTTGTGTGTTTTTATCTATTGAAATTAATTATTTTCTGCAAAATTGTTGCTAATTAGTTAAGCGATTAATTCACAATTTACCAATAAAACCCGAATAAACCAAGGCAGTGTTAAAAAATCGAGCGATCTAACGATTACAACAGAAACACGGCTAATTGAATATCATTGAGAATACTTTAACACTATTTCCAAAAGTATTTAGTAAAAATTGAAATTTTGAGACCGCCAAATCCGAATCCTTTCCAGAGATAGAAGAAATAGTTTACTTTTTACTGCTGCATGAAAAGTCACCCAAAACAAAAAATGAGCAATCGCCATAAAAAGTTTCGTTATAAATTTAAGAAATATTTCATATAAAAACAAGTTCGAATTTTTTGGAGATGTGCGTCTCAAAAAACTCTGTTTTTTAAATGTTAGTTATTAGACTCTTTCTTACAGACTTGGAAATATCGAAAGTGGTATATGATATATCCCAAAGTTTGATCTACGTTTATGCTTAAAAGCTTAACTTTCTATTGCACTACCAGAATGAAGCTAAAGTTCATAGAACCAAACCATTGCCAGCAGAATCTTTTAAAACTTGCAATTCAACATTGGTTTCTGGAAAAAAGGAAGGTGTGTTTTTTGTTGGACTACGTTCTATTCTAGGTACAAATAAATACTTCTGCTTCGTGCGTGAAGAGCAACAAGAAAGATTAAAGTTAAGATTTACTCAAAAGCGATCTTTTAAAGTAAATTTATTTACATATAACTAACTGTTTCAGTTTATATACAATTTCTACATAAAGTTTATTGTAATAATTATTAATGTTGTGATCCGAACTTTTAATAGTGAATTTTTAGAATATTTTTGTGTAGTAAAATTGGTATTCACAAATCTTATAAGCTAAATAAGCTAGAATGTTATGAGATTGTACTTAAGCATACTTAACAATTATATCTAATAATTGAATAAGAAAACTATTAATAATAATGTCTTGAGGAAAATTTGTCACAAAAACCTCTTACAAACATTAAAAATGTTATAATAAAATTTGGTAACACAATCACTAGTAAGCTTCCTTTTAGAAAATAATCTTAGTGACTTTTTAGTAAATTTCTTTTTGTTTCAAAATTACACAATCTGCATTTTAAATTAAATGACAGCGTCAAATCATTGACAAACTGGTGTATCGTTTTGCATTTATATTTATAGTATAGCACGTCGGTGGTGAATCTAGGGAGAAAATTATGAATTATTTATTTTTAAATTGTTGCTTTGAATGACCTGAAGAATTTTTGTATGGGTCTCAGCAGTTTTGTGAAGTTAGACTGGACAGCCGTAAATCATTATCGATCGAATATACATATTATAAAATAATAACTCATTTTTAAGGTTGGGCTTAGACCTTCTATTAAGTATGGGGTAAAGAGTACGTCCGCAGTTTATAGATTTATCAACAGGCTTGCCAGTTTAGAACTTTTAGTGCATTATTTTTTCTGAGTTAGCACTAAGAGTTTAAAAAAATGCTAAAAGCTTGTTTAGCATATTTTTATAAATAATTAGCATTTTTAGCACTTTTTTAGATCGCAGAGTTATTTTAAAAAATCATATACATATACTATAATATCAAGTTAAGAATAAATTCTCTCACTGTATAAAAACGTACAAATATATATGGGCAACGCGATACTGTCGTACGGGACAGTCCTACGCATTTAAAGTGGAAAAGAGATGAAAATTAAATAGATTTTTGTTTTGATTGTTCGCCTAATTTATGGCCCCTGATTGGCTCTATCGATGGTGCTAAATCCAATTATAACTAATTTTTAGTTTTAAAGATAATTGCAAAAAACTAAGACTGTCGTACGAGACAAAAAAAGGAAGTAGGTTTTGTAGCAAATTGAAATTCTTATTCTAGCGAAACCTGAAACAATAAATTAATATGACTAATTTTAGAATGAGGTGAGTCAACGTTTCTTAAAATGAGCTAGATTTTACTAAAATATTATTAATAGTTTTTTCCTTATTTAACTTTATAGTCGTACGGGACATTTTTTTTTTTTTTTTAATTTTTTCTTATGCTTTTTTGGGAAATTATGAATAAAAAATTCAATAAAATAGAAGTATTCAATGTGTTTATTTTAACATAACGACGAACTTAAAGAAAATACAAAGTGAGATAAAAAAGGAAATATATTACACAAAATGTGCAAAATTAAATACAAATAGCATTGGGTACATTGATTATAGTTTTTTTTCGGAATATGCAGTCTTAGCTGCTTTCACTTCCTGATTTTTGCAACAGAAGTAGTGCAATTGAAATATGTGTAGTATAACTTTTCGTCCATATTATTTTATGTTTAGCTGTGCACATTGATAAAAAGAAAATGCATCGGGTAAAATAAGGTTTTGTGATTTAATCATTTGCCAGACTTTCTGTTTGATAACTGCTCCAACATTCAATTTTTATTTTTAAGTAATTTAGTCTTAAAAAAATAAATTTATTTTTATGTTGCAGCAAACTGATTTAAGAAAGCTTTCAAAATTGTTAGAAAATGAAGGAATAATTTTTTTGTGTACCGTTTGCAATTCTCGCTGTTTTTATTCATCTTGATTTACATAATTGAATTATAGAAAGCTCTTCCAAAAATAATTAGTTATTAACGAAAATATTCTTTTAATACTTTTAAATTTCACACTAGCGATGTCGTACGAGACAAATTTCGCATAGCCGCATAGTTCGCAATTCTTTGTATTTTCAAAATATTTTTTTTATTTTAATTGCAACAAAAATGTCTGTTTGTAATCATTACTTGATTAACTTTCTTCAAGCAATTTTGATGTATTGATATAAAGTGGTGTTTTCAATGTCGTACGGCACATTGAAATAACGGATAATGCAAAGCAAAATTTTATAGTTATTTTTAATCGTATTAAATCTTATGCATTATTTTCTAACTCTTGACATCCTTACGGAGATGTAAGAGACAAAAACTCAATCTATGTATGTAAGTAATAACAAATATAATTTTCTTATCGTTAAGCGATCAGTTTATTTTATCATTCTTCTTTCTTAGAGTAAAACTTAAAAACTAAACTTAAACTTAACTTACAAAATATTATAAAGCAGCCCCATACCCAAGTACTGCTGAGTTTGCGTCTGCTGTTCTATTTCTTTATAATTGTTTACTTTAGCAATGTGTGCAATATTGCTGATTGTACAACATAATAATTTAAATACCCTGTTGGGAATTTAGAGTTGTGTTAACTCCTCCCTCACTTAAATGAAGGGCGTCCCCGGCCTTCTTCAGATCTTCAATAGCAGTTTGAATGATGCGTCTCTGACGAGTTTTCTTTATCTTCTGATGAGCCTTGAAACAGACAAAACCAATAGTTAGGATAACGAAAATAAAAGTAGTTGACCACAAAGGTCCATCAATTAATCTTTGTTTTATGTTTTCTATATAACGCAAGTTTTCTGCATTTAATCTTTGAAGATATGGTAAACTTAATATCTCCTGATGGTCCGTAATGTTGAGAAGAGCAGACGTTGGGGATCCCGGTAACTTTCCTACAACATTTCTTTGGTTTCTATATAGGGACCCATTTATTTTTACTTCATCAGTAAATGTGAGTAGAAATGTACCAGTGACAGTTTTCTCCACACCATCACTTGTTGCTACATTGACCGTTTGGTCATTGATAATGATAATTCCTTCATCGATAACTGTGAGGGCTTCTAGATGCGAAGGACGAGTGATGCAATATGCACGACCACCAGAGTGAAGTTGTTGAGCGCATGTTGGATAGTCCAATCTTTTACAAAATGATGTTGTCAGGGTAGCATGGCAATTTCCGATAGCCAGAATTTGATTTCCACAGTCTGCCACATTGTTTGTTTCATCAAAATGAAGAATTGTGTTATTGTGTTGAACAGGGTACAGGGTTACTTTTATACAAACTAAATCTGGTTTTGGATACTTAATTAAAAAATGTAAAAACTTATCATCCAATAGGACTTTTATATAAGCAACTTCCATTAAATCTGTTACAGTTATATTTGCAGAGTGCTCATTTATCATATTATTTAAATCGTTAGAATCAAGAATTTGAGGGTTAACAATACCGACCTTTGTGAGGGTAATCGAAAGCATAAGGCTTTCTAGTTCTGAGATTAAAATTCTATTCCTCGCAAGTAGAGTCTCATACAAATGCTCTGTGTCTATTACCTTAGCTTTTACTTTGTTATCAATAATATTAACAATATCTGTTAAGTTGTTTATCTGTTGTTGCACCCTTGTATTTATAAGAACCTGCCTATTTTCCGCGTCAATGAGCTCTCGTTGTTTAAACTCTAGATTTTCGAAGTCGTCATGATCAGGTGTCTCGGCGACTATCTTAAGGGCTGTACCAAGAACATTTATACTCCTTGCGTTCCTGTGGTGAACATTTATTGTAGCAAGCAATGTGTTTATGTGGCCTATGTCCGCGTCTAGTATCTTTTTCATATGCGACTGCGGAAAGTGGGTCCTTAATAACTTTGTTCTCTCAACCATCTCCGCATACATTGAGAGATTTGTAGTATGCCGTAAGTATTCAAAGCTCCGCCAAATCATCGCGGTACCGTCAGAAACAGGTATATAATCCGATCCAGAATAGTCAGTTAGTATTGCAGTTGCTGACACAACAAAAAACAGCATCACAAGGTCATACAAAACCAAAATCAATAAAACTAAGTTATCTTAAATTGCCCTTGTGGACCACCCTCCCTTTAATAAGAACCGTTGTCCCCAGGTCGGCTTCAACAGTTCCTTCAACATATAAGGGTGTAATCTCTTTGCCTAATCTCCTATTTGTCTTCACGAGGACCTTTTCGCCTACTTCGAACACCCTATTTTGCCTCTTTTCATTTAGTCGCTGTAATTGAATTTCCTGCGCTCTTTGTACCCTATTCCTCATATCGCTCTCAAGTTCTGGCGGAGTTGATTGAACAACGTCAATAGTTCGTTTATTTGTAACGGTGTGAATTGTTTTGTTATACTCAATAGAAGCCAGAAGTATCAATTGTAGTGTGTCATTAATAGATTTTTCAAGTTTGAGACACCGAGCAATTTCTAAAAGGGTACTATGTATTCTTTCTACCTGACCATTTGATGTACTGTGAAGTGGTGGTGCATTTGCTATCTGCACATCAAAGTTGTTCGCCAGGAGCGACATAATTGTTTGTGAATTCAAAGAGGGTTCGTTGTCACAAAATATTGTTCTTGTACGAGGATAAAAGTTCATTAGTTGGAGAATTGCTGGTTCAATATCTACAATAGTTCTTGATGCTATAGGTTGGACGATTGCAAACTTAGACAGTTTGTCAACACATGTTAGAAAATACCTTTTGTCCGTGGAAATTATATCCACATGTAGAATTTCCCCAACACACGAAGGAACAGGCGTTTCACCTATTAATTGTTTTTGTGGATGACGATTGTATTTTGCTTTTTTGCAAATTTTACAATTTGTGACGACCTCATTTGCTAAATTAGTCATTTTTGGAAAAAAGTAATCCTTTAAAATCTGGTTTACATTTTCTTGCGCAGCTCTATGCGCCCTATTATGCTCCATTGTTACAATTTCTCTTTGTTCGTCTTTGTTAGTTACATCGGTAACCATATTCTTTGCATAACGAAACGTTGTTGATGGAAATGCTTTAATCAACCTATGCTGTAGCAATGCCAAAATGGGCAGTTCACAATGAATTGCGTTTACTACGTCTTCTTTTATTACATTAAATACTCTTTCTATTAAAGTTCTTCTATCCGAATAACTTATAAGATATCTGGTTTTTTTCCAAAAAAGATGAATGTACGTGTTGGTAACTCTATTCCTTCTTCAATCACTACCTGATTTCGGAAACAATTGAGAGGCTTGTCTGTAGATTCAATAGTGTAAGACAAAGAAATTTCGCTATGTATCGTAGCAATGTCAGAATTTGAATCATCTCCGACTGCGTAGTCGTCTTGCAAAGCAACATTCTGCAAGGCATGAACATTTTGCCGTGATAACGCATCAGCCACATAGTTTTCTTTGCCAGGTTTATAAAAAATTTTCGCATTGTGCTCATCTATAAAGGCTTTACACCTTTTTATTTTGGCATTTGAATTTCGGTCAGAAACCGCAAACGTTAGAGGCTGATGGTCTGTGAAAATGTTCAAATCTTTCACGCCGTAGAGATAATTTCTAAGGCTCTTTAGAGCCCAAACAATTGCAAGTAATTCGCGCTCGTTAGTTGCAAAATTTGATTCTTTTTCCTTGAGAGTTCTCGAAATCATCGTAATAGGTTTTCCATCCTGGGACAAAACTGCCCCCAAGCCGTGAGCTGAGGCATCAGTTGTAAGATCGAAAGGTCTTTTATAGTCAGGATACAGTAGCATTACATCCTCGGATGTTAAGACCTCTTTAAGTTTGTTAAATGCTTGAAGTTGTGACTCATTAAATTTTACTCCAATCTTTTTGGATTGACTGGCACCAACTTTGCCATTGTCTCCTTTGAGGATGTCTGTCAAAGGTCTTGCTATTGAAGCAAAGTCCTTAATGAAGCATATATAATAACTTGCAAGTCCAAGAAATGATCTTAGACCGAAAAGTGTAGTAGGCTGTTCATAGTTCCGTATTGCTTTTATCTTATCGGGGCTGGTTGAAATTCCCCCTCGAGATACCACAAACCCCAAGAACTCCACGTTTTCTTTAAAGAAATTAGACTTTTCGCGAGAAACTCGCATATTGGCTTCATACAACCTATCCAAGACCCAAGCGATGTGTTCGACATGGTCCTTCATATTCTGAGAAAAAATAATAACGTCGTCAATGTAAACATAACACGACTTCCCTATTCTCTCTCTTAGCACATCATCAATGGCTCTTCGAAAAATGCTTGGCGCATTCTTCAGACCAAAGGGTAGTCTGCAAAATTCATATTTTCCATTTCCGACTGAAAAGGCAGTTTTTTCCCTATCCCTTTCAGCAAGCAAAATCTGGTGGAATCCTGATTTTAGGTCCAATGTGGAGAAGTATTTTGCTTTCCCCAGGTTTGACAAAATAACATTCACGTTTGGAATGGGATATTTGTCAGAAATCGTTTTAGAGTTTAATTTCCTAAAATCTATTACAAGCCTTTTTTTATATTTCCAAGTCGTCAGTACCTTTTTTGTCAACCACCCATACAGGGTTATTGTAGGGTGATCTAGATGGTCGGATTATGCCATCTTTTAAAAGGTTTCGAACTTCTGTATTCACAAAATCCACCACACCCATTGGATATGGATATAGTTTTGAATATATAGGATCTTCATTTTCTGTACGAATCGTTGCGACAACATTTGTATTGAAGGGTAATGCCTCGTTTGGCTCAGCAAAAACACCCATTCTTCTATTAATCATTCTTCGAAACTCCTCAGATATAGCCTGAGGTACATTAAACATTTCGATGCTTACGAAATTAACATTTTTACATTTAAGAAACTGAATCCGTTCTGACCCAGCAATTGTTTCCAGCTTTGTGTTTTTAAAATCTAATTTTGAATTAGTTTCAGTTAGCAAATCGAGTCCAACTATTCCATCAAACGTTTCGATATTAGGTAGAATAAAAAAACATGCATTAGTATCGAATAGATTTAAAACACATTTTTGTGTAATTTTATTGAAGCCATGTAGTGACTTCACCAAAAAGTGTTGATCAACGTTTTTTATGTGCCTCAATTCTTTCAATGGTTTTATATAATTTTTTGACGTACCTGTGTCTATTAATAATTTGATAACTCTCTCCGCTATTGTTTTTTCGATGAACGGAAGCAGGGAGTTATTCCTAAAAAAATTATTTGATCAACCTCTAAAAATTCATCATCAATGTCTTCGACTTCTGTATTTGCTTCAGTTCGATAATTTAATTCCCCCTGGTCATATGAATTTCTATTCTGTGACAAGTGATTAATCCTGTGCTGTTTTGGCCCTGTAAATCTTGCTGTGCCACTGTTTGGCCTCTTTACTACAGGATTTATTTTGTGGCTGGTTTCGCCACTGATTACTGAATTGTTTGGGTTGTCTGAACCGCGATGATGAATCAATATCCATCGGTTCTACTTGTTGTTCCTGTTGATTTTTATTGACGGTGCGCCAGCTAAAATATGGGTTCTTATTTTTTAACTGTTGGCCTTGTTTGGGTTTATCCTCAATGCTCCTAGCATAAGTGCTTGCAAAAGCATAGCGCTCATGATTTGACTCCACTTCTTGGGCCAATGCTAAAGCTGATGGGAGGTCCTTTGGTTTTGCCGAGAAAAGGATATCACTTAAAGTTTTTTTAGTACCCGAAACAAACACTCGTAAAGCATCCGTTCTGTATTTTTCATTAAGAGAAGCAGCCAGAGCATTATCGTATGTCATTATAGTTTTGTTAGTGAGAAGTGTGAGTTTTTTTTCAACCTCTTCATAGAATTGTAAAAGTGTTTTATTTCCCTGTCGCAGGGTGGAAAGTTCCTGTTCTATCAGGTATATTGGTCGCTTGTCAGCGTACGTAAAATCAAGTCTATTTATAATAGCCTTAAAGTTTAAGGGAGTATCAAATGAGGCCAGGACATTGTCCGCGGGACCTCTTATTTTATTTCTTATTATGCCAAGGGCTTGATAATGAGTTGAACTGCCTTCATACTTCTCGTATACTTTATATGCGGTGTGCGCCGCCTTCCTCCATGAAACGTACGTTTCAAGTTTGCCTTCAAAATTCCGGCAACGATTTTGCAATATCTAAAGTCTCCTTACATACCATATTTTCCCTAATTTGCGCCTCTGTATATGTTTCCACTTCGGGTGCCCTAACATTTAAACTATCAACAGATTTTTTTAATTCTTCTAGCTTTTTCTCAAATTGTCGTTCTTGTACGACGAGAGCACTGCAAACAGCACTTTCAACTAGTGCCTTTAATTGGTCAGGTGTCACTGACATTTTTGATTTTTCTGAAACTACTAATTTTTGAAATTCTTCTAACAAAGAGTTTATTTCACTATTCATAATTTTATTTATCACACAAAGGTCGTTATTAACAATTTTTAAGAAAACATTTTTATACCACAAATTGAGCACTCTACTTACATGATAATAAATTTCCTTTATTAAATTTTCTTAATTTAGCCTTATTCAATTAAGTCTGCTGTTGTCGATTCGTTGAAAATCTTCTTGCAAATAATATGGCAGCTTTTAAACGGCTTTGTGTCATCAAATATTGATATCCTTGTCGACGGCGGTCTGCAGCCACAGGGAGAACAGAATTATTGCTTTTATTGCAATATATGTAGATTAATTAATTGTATAGAGTCCGAAAGACCCGTTGGGCGCCAGTAATAACAAATATAGTTTTCTTATCGTTAAGCGATCAGTTTATTTTATCATTCTTCTTTCTTAGAGTAAAACTTAAAAACTAAACTTAAACTTAACTTACAAAATATTATAAAGCAGCCCCATACCCAAGTACTGCTGAGTTTGCGTCTGGTGTTCTATTTCTTTATAATTGTTTACTTTAGCAATGTGTGCAATATTGCTGATTGTACAACATAATAATTTAAATACCCTGTTGGGAATTTAGAGTTGTGTTAACTTGTATAACGACTAGCGCTACGAATATTTTTCAAAACAAAACTTGCTCTTCAAATTAAAAAAATATGGAAAAAAAGTTTCACTTGCTTGATTTTGAACATGAATATCTCGAAATGAGTAATGAATAAATGCAAAACTTTTGCATATGTCCATATGCTACCTTTTCTAGAACTTTGTCGTAGGTTTTTTACATCTTTGCAATATGCGAAAAATAAAACAAAGAATTGTTATTTTCGGTTATACGAATAAGAAGGGTGTGAAATTAGACAACGCATGCTGCTATACTTTAGACCAGGGAGCGACCCCAAAATAACTGCTGTTATTTTTTAAATATTTAGTTAAATATTTATTTATATCCAGAAGAAATAGCTGGAAATATTTTGGTCCTGAAATAACAATTAGAAAAAGCAAAAAATCTTTCAGTCCTCTTATAATAGTTATGAAAGATTTTTATTTATGTTAGTCTTCTCTTACCAATTTTTTATTTTTTTCGGTCTTTGCATAGCCATTATTTAATGATTATGAGAAGGCTGAAAAAATAAAGGTCTATTATAAGTGTTATGAATACACAAATAAATTAAAATCTTTTATAATAGTTATAAGAAGACCAAAAAAATATTTCTCATTTTTAACTGTTATTAAGAGATTTTTATTTTAAAAAGAATTGAATAATAATTCTTAGAAGATTTTTATAAATAAATATTGGGCATAAATAATATGTTCCTGCCTTGGACATATCAGGAGGATATTGTAAAAAATCGCTTCATCTGAAATATAAAAAAATTAGTTAGTCTGTGAGGAAGATGCAAATAATATGGCTGATATTTTGAATACTCTTAACTTGAATTAAAATATTTTAAAGCTTTTTGAAATTTTTACATTAAAAGTTTTTATATTAAATAAAATAAATTTTGTATGTAAATATATATACATACATAACTAAAATATCAAATTAAATTACAGAAATTTAATATCAATACTTTATACAAATGATAAAAAATTTTTAAAAATGTACAGGTGCCTGAAATGTAAAATTGTTTAACTATTAATATTTATTCATAATTGTTGAACTGCTTAAGGTTTATATTGAAATGAAAATTTTTGGCTTAAGTTCAAATCTAAGTTTACCCATATCTTCTTAATTTAAGAAATTATATTTAGATAAATTCATTATATTTTTATTAAGAGAGTACTATTTTATTTGAACCAATTTATTCATCAGACTAGCAGAACGGATCAGTACTGATTTCGAGGTCGCTACACCATCTCATCAGCGTTCTTTGTTCGATTTTACCACTTTTGACGGTGGATACTAGTAACTAGGAATATCAACTCTTTAACCGTATTATTTAACGAATTAGAATACAAAAAGTGCAACTTATTCATTTCTTACAAGTTAAATCAATTTCGGTTAGTACGAAATTCCATCTCTGATTTTTAATTATTCGAAATATTTCATACTCTCTTTCTTTTTCCAAAGCCGTTGGCTTTGAGATCAAGCAGTCTTTCCGTGGATTTGAATGCATTAAGGATTGAGGGGTAAAGATATTTTTTTAGAATATTTATAAGTTTGCTTTCAGTGAATTCTGGTTCAAAAATATGGTGACGGTGGTAATGCGGAAAAATAATTTCGAAATTATACTGCGGTGTAGGATGTGTGTGGAGAATGATTTGATTTTTAAAGCAGTTTATTGGTGTTTCGACGCTTAATATGAGGTTCTGTCCGGAACTATCATCGCTATGTGTTGCTATTGAAAGAGAATTTACCTGTTCTGCATTAGGAATCCTTGATAAGGCATCTGCCACTACGTTTGCTTTCCCTGGTTTGTAGAAAAGTTCGTAGTTATATTCCTCTAAAATAGCCTTCCAGCGTTTCATTTTACTGTTGTTGTTCTCATTACTGAGTGCGTTAGTAAGTGGCTGGTGATCAGTAAATATTTTTACTTTTGCAGAACCGTATAGATAATTTCGAAGCGAGTTTAAGGCCCAAATTATTCGTGATATAAACGCAATTGGCTTGTTGTTTTGCGACAGAACTGCACCCAGGGCGAAGTCAGAAGCATCTGTTGTGAGTTCTAATTCTTTATTGTAATCGGGATAAGCTACTACGATATCTTGAGAAACCAGAGTATTTTTCAGTTTTCCGAAAGCCTCGACGGCGTCATCATTTAGTATTATGTTGTTTTGAGATGATTTATTTTTCGAAAGACGACCTTTTTCCCCTCTTAGAATTTGCGTTAGCGGTTTTGCTACCTTAGCATAATCTTTCACAAATATACGGTAATAGCCGGATAATCCCAGAAAGGATCCTAGTTCTTTTATCGTTTTTGGTAATGGAAAATTGAGAATAGCTTGAATTTTTCCTTTATTAGTTTTTATACCATCTGCTGAGATTACAAATCCTAGGAATTCTACTTTACTTCTTAGAAAGTTACATTTATCTAGTTGTACTTTTAGGTTTGCTGCTTGAAGTGTTGCAAATATAGCTCGAATGTGCTCTAAATGTTCTCTTTCCGTTTTACTGAATATAACAATATCATCGATGTATACATAGCATATCTTCCCAATATAGCCATGCGAAACATCGTCTAAAGCTCGTTGAAATATAGCCGGAGCATTTTTTAGACCGAAGGGGAGGCGTACTAATTCGTATTTGCCGTTCGCGACAGAAAATGCTGTTTTCTCGAAGTCGGATTCTTTTAAGGGAATTTGGTGGAATCCACTTTTTAAATCTAGGACCGTAAACTATTTGCTGTTTCCTAATTGCGAAAGGACATCGTTTATTTCGGGTATTGGGTATCTGTCGGGGATTGTTAGTGAATTTAGTTTCCTATAGTCTATTACGAGTCTATATTGTTTATTGCCAAGTGAGTCTGGTTTTTTTCCAACAACCCAAACTGGTGAGTTGTACGGTGAACGTGAAGGTTGAATGATGCCATCATCAAGCAAATTTTTTATTTGTTTTTCGACTTCGGATTTTAACGCCATTGGATACGGGTATTGCATTGAATAGACTGATGTATCAGTGAAAGTACGAATTTCACCAACTATTCTGGTTGTACATGTTAATTTTTGATTAGGTTCAATGAATAATGCAGGATATTCGCTAACTATTTCTCTCATTTTCTCTTTTTGTTCTGAAGACATATGATCATCTCGAATAGCTATTGTATTTATACCCTGAGAAAAATATTGCTTAAGCCTTATTTTTGTATTGTTTCCTATTTGCATAAAACTGTTACGCGTGTAGTTTATTGCGTTGAGTTCTTTTAGCGAATCGTTTCCAAGAATGCCGTCGAACGATTTTAATGTTGGGAGAATATAAAATTTTATTTCCTTTTCTATATTGAATAATCTTACAAACGTATGTTCCTTAATTTTAATGTTACCTGCTATTGATTTTGCAAAAAATATTTCTTTATTTGGTATGGGTTTCTTTGCAATGTCTGGCTGAATATAATTTTTCCTGGAGCCTGTATCAATTAGAAATTTTTGTGTTTTACCGCTCTTGGCTCTACATTCGAAATAAGGGAGCGAAGAGCTCGTCATTCTAAAAAATGGATATCACTGAGCTCGTTAATATCATCTTCATTATTTGGCATTCCACTGACTTGATCAGTGTCAAACGAATTATTAACTACATTATTATAAGTTTCTAAATCATTGTCAATGTGAAAGTTTCTTTGTACTTTAGGTCGATAATTGGAGTTTCTGATTGTTGGTGGTGATCTTTTGTTAATGTTTTTTTGTTGTGGTCTGTTCATATAATTAACTCGTTTTGAATGCAAACTACTATCTATATCCATAGGTTCTGGTAAATGTTGTGGTTTAGGAGGGATGTGTCTTGAAGGATCAAATTGGTGGTAATTATTTGTGTTAGTTTGGGGTTGTGTTGGGTAGTTGTTCATTAGTAGACGATTTTCGGTGTTCGGGAATATAAATGGTTTTTGTTGTGCATGAGGAATGTGAGCTAATTGTGGATAAAAATTATTTTGGTTGAAGCGAGGTGTTTGGTTAATGTGTTGTGTTTGATAGTTACGTGTGTAGTTGCGAGGTGGAAGTGGAGGAGCAGGTTTCCTACAATTGAAACTTTGAGTATAATTGGCTTGGTAACTTTGCTTTTCAAGTTTAAGACAAAGATCGAGAGCTTGGGGTAGATCTGCTGGTTCTCTCATGCCAAGAAGTTTCGGTAGATCGCCATTTAAGCCTCTGATAAATGTATCTAAAGCTTTATTGCGATATGATTCTGTTAACAAGTTTAGAGCTTCGTTGGACGCTTCTACGCTTCCAAGTTTGTTGAGTATTATAGATAAGTGTTTGTAAACCACTTGATAAAAACTTTGAATAGACAATTTCCCTTGAACTAATGAAATCATTTGGTATTCGAGGGTAGCTAAATCCCTCTTATCAGAATAATGCAGAGAAAGACACTTAATAATGGACTTCCAATCCAGAGGAGTGTTATAAGATTCGAGGCCAACATCAGCATTTCCGACGATCTTGTTTCTTATTACGCTGAGGATACCATAGTATCTTGGTGTACCTTTAGATGGTTCATAAACTTGTAAGATTCGTTCTACGCTCTTACGCCATGAATTAAACTCGGATTGGTTAATGTTGAATTCAATTTTATGTCTAAAATATATATAACTTCATCTTACAGTATAGTTATCCGCATTTTGATCCTTACGCCTTCGGTTATTGATAGCTGGCTTGGCACGTAATGCCGTCCTTTTTGCTTCAACCGCTACTTGGGGGCCACTGACTATCACTTTTATTTTGTTGATTTTATAATTATTTCACTAATTGTTGCCACTGACTATCACTTCTTCCACAGTTTTTTTTCTGGTTTTCTGTTTATTACTTGTGCTGTAAGTATTTTTTTAATTTTAATGATTTTTGTTCACTATTATTTTATAATTATATTATATTTATAATTTTATTTAGTTTTTTCAAGGGATTGAGGAGGATATTTTTTTAATCCTTTTTAAGTTTTGAGTTTTACTATGTAAAACTGGTTTTTTTTCTACTATGTAGAATTAGTTTTGTTTAATTTTTTCACGGATTTAGCGAGGACGCTTGTTTCTCCTTTTTTTAGTTTTAAGTTTCACTATATAAAACTGGTTTTTTTCTTCTACTATGTAGAATTATTTTTTTTTTATTTTTTCACGGATTTGGCGAGGACACGTTTTACTCCTTTCTGCTGCACTACTTAAGGGCTTTTGCAGAAAGGACACTCACACGTACCGGTTAACTTTTTACTTTTGCTCGGGCGCCAGTTAAGAACTTCCTTAATAGGAGTTCTAAAAAAATTTATTTTTTGTTTTTTTTTTCTTTTGGTCAAGTGACCGCACTTTATTAACTTCAAATTACGACTGTGTTAATACAATAATCTTCTTACAATTTATATCTTATTAATTTTATTAAGTAAAAAAAAATAAATGCAAAAAGTGCTTAACTATTGATTTCAATTCTATTTAATTTAGTTTCGAAATTTTGCTTATAATAATATGTCTCAATTTTCTTTTGCAATAACAAGCCATTAACCTTAGCTAATGCACTTTTAATTAGGTGAACAATATTTCTTTTATTTTCATTTTCTTATTTCGTGTGCTTTGCACTTTTTATTACGATAGTGTTAAATTGCATTTTTGATTTCTTAATTAGGTTGACAATATTTTTTTTGCTTTTAGTTTCTTATTTCGTGTACTTAGCTTTTTTTATTAACAACAGTGTTAACTTACATACATAAGTGTACATATGATTTTTAAACAATGACAGAATTTTTTTATTACAATAAGTTAACCACGAGAAAGTATTAAACGTTAATGCTCTTGATATATCTAAACAATTTTAATTTTTATTATATTATATATTTTTTAATGTAGTATTTATTTCTTGAATCACAATTAAATTATTTAAATTTTAGTTGGTCAATTTTTAAGTTTTTTATCTGTTTATTTTAATTTGCCTTTTTTAATAAGTTTATCACAAAATGTTTATACCTATCTTTCAATATAAGTAGTAGACACACAAAAAATGACAACGCAACACCAACATCATTTAAATTATTTATTCAAAAGTAAAGCAGTACACCGGTAATAGGGAACTATTTTCTAAAAAATATTCTTGCTGTTGTTGCAAACAGTGTTTTGCTACCGTCAACCAGGTTTAACAATGTCGATTTCCTATTAAGATTTGTTCAAAAGAAGATCAAATGTTAGAACGGCTCCGAACCATATCTAATGCTAGACATCGTGGCATGTTTTCGTAACGTTTAAATTGATGCAGGTATTAAAATTATTTGCGTTGAAATTAAAAAAATTTAACTTTTCAGTTCGCTCTCTCTAATCTGCTTGGTTTAATAGCAAATTTTTTTTTTTTTGATTATCCTACACATTTTCAAATACGAAATATATTTTTGATGCAAGGCCCAAAAAAATGTCTGCAAATTCTTTGAAGTTAAAGAAAGAGGTGATCATTTAAGAAAATATTGCGAAAGAAACGATTTTTAGGAGCAAATTAAACATTATGGTAATAAATGTGGACTGCTTACATAAATATGTATGTAGTATGTATAACGATAAAATACATAAATTAACCTAAGCACTAAATGTATTATAGAAATTTAAAAAAGATTTTTAATGCAATTTTAAAATATAACCCCATTGTGTTTAACGATTTAGTGCTAATGATTTTATTTAGATTTTCCTGGTTTCTTGAAATAACAAAATTTATGTCTAATAGGTATATTTCGATTTTTTAGTTTTAGCAAAGTGACATACGTACATAAATTTCGCCCGTAAACATTTATCATTTATCAAAATACATACGTACATATGTATGTATGTTTGTATATATTTTTCACAAAGTTTGTTCAGAATTTTAAGGTAACTTTTTGGCATTATTTCATATTGAAAATATGTACTTACAAAAAATAGATTGTTTTTCGAAATCTAGGAGGTCACTAACCTGAGAGACAAACAAAAAATTTTAAAATAATTATTTTTAGTGTAAAACTTATTGAAAATATATAATAAATACTGAAGCATAAGAAATTAAAAAAAAATTAAATTGTTTAAATTTAAGAATTTGTCGCAAAAGTAATTATAAGAAACCATAAGTCAAGGGACAAACTGATTTAAAGCTTCTGTACCCATTAATTCGTAACCGAAACGGGACAGACTCTTACAACTTCAATTGGAGCTGAATAAAGTCAGCGTATGTAGTAATTGTAAAGTAAGAAAGAAAAAACAATTGATTGGTTATTGAGCTTTTGTTAAAGTTTTTATATTTTTTAAACTTTTAATTTCTTTTAATGAAGGTTATATATAATCAGCCTTATTCACAAATGTTTTATTAGAGACTAATAAGCAAAAATCCTTAAAGTAATATTCACAAACGTTTAATGTGTTAATGTTAAAAGTAAAAAACAATTGTGAAAGTTTGAATGTTTGAAAATTGCAAAAAATATAAATGTAATTTCGACAATCGGTAGGTTTGAGCAAAGTATAATTGTAACATAAGTAAATTTTTTATAAAGTAATTGCTGTCTGTGTTTTTGTTTTTTATTGTGGATACTCTTTCTTTTACAAACTCCTTCAGCAAAGTCTAGTTAACATAAAAAAGTTATATAAAATGTACGGACGTGTATATGTACATACATACATATATATGTGTGCCGATTAAACATACCTATGTATGTACATATTTATACAAACGCAAACGCATAACTTTACCTGATCATTGAAATATTAATACTTGCCTTGTCTTCTTCCACCCAGTTGTCGCTGCGTTTTCTTTTAATGATTTTTTCTATTTTTTGCACTTTGCAACCACCAAAAATTTTCCAAATTTTTTATTCAAATAAATTAGTGGTGAATAAAAAACTGCAACGTACTCGGTATTTGAATATTTTTGTAATATTTTATCAAAACATATTCTTGGCAGTACTCTCTCTTAAGCGGACACCTAAGGGACTGGCAAATTTGTCCGCATATGAGAGGTGTCCGCTTACGAGAGTAGTACAAAAAGAGTAAATAAAAATTTATAATACATAAATACATACTTGTCTTTAAGCAGTTTTATTTCAAAATAATAACATACATATAAATATTTCACAAACTAAACAGAGTTTTCATTAAAATTTTTTTGAGAAGTGGAAAAAATTGTTATGTGAAGTACGTATTCAAATGGATTTAAAAAAGTCAGAAATTTTAGCTTGGTGAGTTTTTCCTTTAATTGCAATATCTTGGAGATGTATTTGAAGATCATTAAGGAATTCAACACCTTTGAAGTCACTCTGATATAAAGAAAAATATTTTAGTTTTCTTATAGATAAATAAGCTTCTTGGTAAGAAGTTAACTTGTCGTCAATTTCACTTTATTGGTTCATCTTCAGACGAGCATTTCTTGGGAAAAAATTTTGTAACATTTCAGTACTAATATTTTCCACATCTTCATCATTAATGAAGACTTCATTATCTAAAGCAGCCTGAGTTTTGCTGATCCTAAATTTCTTTGCTAAATCGCGAACACTAAGTTTTTCATTTTTATGAATTTCAATGACATTTACTTTGTTTTTAATAGTATGTATACAACAGGAGTTTATAAATATACGTATTTATTACGTGCAAGACAGACAACAACCAGTTTGTTTTTAGGGATTCCCCTTTATACATATACCCATTATTGTATAAGAAAAAGCTGTACGGATAATGAAAAATAAAATAAAAGGAAAAACAGTGTCACTGTCCAGTTATGGGGAACTAAAATGTCCAAAGGGTGGAAAAAAGATTGTCCGCGTTCCGTTATGGGAGGTTTGTCCGCTCAAGAGAGAAAAATTTTTTAAATCCCTAAGGATTTTTTTGGGAGGTGTCCATTAGGAGAGATTACACTGTATATATTTTAGGATATTATAAGCAATATGCTATTAATCTAAATTGATTAAACAACCTTTATATGGAATTAATTTCACTTTTTTTCAACCCTTAACGAATACTTGCTAATCGAGTATTTTATTGTATGCAACATTAATTTTACACACAATCACAAAACTGAAAAAAACGCTTAATAGCTAATTTTGCCTTATTAAACGTTTGTGAATAAGGGTTCTTATTACTGGCTAATAAGACTAAAACTGATTATCAACTAATATGAGCATAATGTCTTCAATAAAAATTTTTTGTGAATAAGGCTGAATACCTCTATTTGTTCTAAAAAGTATATGTTTAAAGGTTCTCTGAGGATCTGCATTAGCAACAGTGCGCATTTCACTGGAATTAAGTAATTACGAATTTAAGCGATTTCTTCAAGTGAACTACAGATTGTTAAAAATTATTGAGGTTTTCGAATTAGCGGGGTTCGAATTATAACGGTTCTATGTGTGAACAAAACAATTGTTGATAGACAACTTTGATTCATATTGAGTAAAGAAGTGTGCTAAGAGCTAAAAAATTTTCCCTGCAAACTGGCGAAGTAGAATACAAGTTTTTTGAGTTATGACGAGGTTTGTTTAAGTGAGTGATAAATACATAAATATTTAGTAACACACATTTTTTATGGCACTGTGCCTCACACAACAAATGATAAACAAATTTCCAGAAAAGTTGTACTTGTCACCTTCTATGACGACCAATACTACACGATTTCCACCAGACTATTTTTGTACTTCTACCTCGTAATCGACAGCAGAGATTTATTTGTTTTGAAAATTAAAAATGCAAATCTTTTACATGCATATCATCAGTTTGAAAATGAAAGATTTAGGTAACACAGTTTATTACTTTCAAGGGATAAACTTCCTTCAAAGGAAATAACATAACTTAGTTTGAAAATGGATATTATGATTAGTTTTACATACTATATTATTTTAAATAGATGCTACAATACACAGGAAACACATGACATCTGACAACATTTTAAAACTATTTCTAAATTACCTGAGTTCTTGCATATATATGTAAGTAAAATACATGTGAGGAACAACATCAGCTGAAATTTTTTGAGCAACTTGTTATATTTTTAATCGCATTTGCTTCGGTAGTCTGTCAAATTGTACAGTGGGAATAAATCTATAACTTTTAAATTACTCATTGGATTTCTCTTCTAAACTTAAAATATAAATGGAGAAAATAGAATATTATCTTTCATACAATCAATCACATAATAAGCACAGTCGGATCTGCACAACGCCTTCGTATTTTGTTTACAACTTTTTTAATATTACTTAGTAAATCTTTCTTCTTAAATGCAGTAAGACTCCTGATCATCTTAATCGGTTTTCTGAAAAAAATTTCTGAAAACATATACCCAACATCCAGAAGTATTCCAAAATCATTAATTTAAAAAAATTTTATATTATTTAGCCTTTAAAACATTTATTGCGGATTCCTGAAATTCTATTGTAGATAAGGTGCATAAGATGGTATAATTTTTTCAATTACGCTTAGCAGATACAAAATACATTTCATAAGGACATGGGTCGCTCGCTGTATTTCTCGAGAACACGAAATAACTGTTTCGATCTAATGTATTTTACTAAAAAAAGTACACTGGATGGGAAAATTTCTCCTGTTTGTACTTAATAATTATGGGGAAAATGTTGCCAAGTAAGCAGGTGGACGTCAGTTAATCGACGTATGCTTTGTGTCTTACATCGTCGTGAAGCCGGCTAATTGAACACCTTGGCGATGGGCAGCCCGCGGTAGACGCTAGAGCTTTTTGCACACCTTGATCTTTCGGTCTCTACCCTGACATAAAAAGAGAGTTAGTTTCGGCTTTCGTTAGTGGGCATTAACTTTAATCACATAAAAACAAGCATACTGGCTACAAACCCTACTCTAACCTACCCTACTCTAACTCTGGTTTCAGAGCCACGGGCTAGGCAATATGTGTACTCTAAGGAAGTAAACTTCGGTCTACGTTAGCCAGGGTAAAGGTCTAGTAGCTCCTGTAATATCAACCTGTTGAAGGATTTAGAAGTGGCCTTCCTTTGGAAGTGGGTTATCCCTAGGGAACTTGAACTTCGAGGCTTTACCTGACATTTAGGCTCTGTTGGCGGACGTCGTGTTTACCCAAACATGGAGATAGGATTGTGCGACCGGATGTTGGCGAGGTCTCCTTGGGGAGTGCACGCGGTGGTTGTTGGTTGAAAGCTGGGATTGTCGGTGGCAGGTGCTAGTGGCTGCTCAGGAGTTCGGGCAACCGCGGAAGATACTTCATCTTTTAGAATCGTCATACGGCAAGAGCTCGAACACAATAGGAAATTGTTTGTACATGGAGGTTCATCTCTGTACAGGAGTTGCAATCTATGTGGACATGGCAAGACAAACTGGTACCACTTAAGTATACTGTTAAGTGCGGTGTCTTAATGGATAGTTGGGCAATTTTTTTTAAATAAAATTGGGTTTTCAATCGCTGTCACTGGTGGAGCATATCGAATTATGTTGGCCAGCTATGAAAAACTATCTAACCTTGGGGGTTCAAAATGATAGAGTCACACCACATACTGAAAGTGCCTCAATGGCTTGAAATTATATACATATGTACACTAGAGTGACCGCAAAACATCGATGTCCGAATTTTATTCGTCTGGACACCACAAAACGATTTCCCTTTCCAGATATTGAGATAGCCGAAATTATATATCTATTAAACGACGTTAACCCGTGCTGCTCGTTGCTTAAAGTTTGGAAAAATCCAAATTTTTGGTAAAAAAAGTTGACATATGGAGCCATAACCCCAGAACGGTAAATAATAGAGACACGTTTAATATCTCAAAAGAAAGCTAATTTCTTCAAAATTTATATTATATACATAATTGTTGTTATTTTAAGTAAAACCGAGTTACAACAGCCTTTAGCCCCAAAAACGTGACCTGGTACCACTAGGAGCATACTTCGTATATTTTAATATTAAGTGATAAATTTTCCTTTTATGTTATTGAGTTTAAACTAGAAATATGTATAATAAAAAAACAGGTAATAGTGATAAGTCTAATGACATTTTTATTGTAAAATATAAAAATCATTTACATACAAAACAGACACAGAAAAGATACAGACGTAGTAGCTACATGAGTTGATAATTTTACATAGTTATCTAATCTATTACAGAGCTTTTGTTAAAGTAGTTTTTAAAACGTCAGGATATAATGCTCGGCATTTGCTTACAACTTGCAGGACATATTGCTTTTGGTCTTCATCTTTTGTCAGAAGGTCGTTAAAGTCGGTTATTTATTTAACACGATGCTCAGCCATATCATTAACTAATTTTAATGTTTTGACAATATTCAATACTTCTTGGAAGTTATTATTTTGAGGCCAGGTGTTTGGATGTTGTCTTAGGAAATCTGTTTTTATATTAAATCGGTCAAAGAATGTAAGCGTTTCTGTGGCAAATAAATTTACCAATCCTTCAGCAACTACCTCTTTTAATTTTTCTCTCCAAACTTTTAGATTTACCACCCAGCGTGCTCTGATGGTTCATGTGTGCTACTGAGCAATTTATTCTTTTCGTCGTCTGTAATGGTTGGATCAAAAAACGATAATCCCACCAACTTTGCGTAGAAATACCATAAATGATTCGAAAATTTGGCTAGGGCTGAAATGTCGTTGTCACATTCTTTATAGTCTAACAGACTATGCAAAATACCTAAATCTTGTTTTGGTGCAAGGTTAGTTTTTGGAGCATTGACTAGGAAAACAGAAATGGCACGCACAGAACTTTCTTCTTTAGATATCTTAAACTGGCGACGAAAAATTAACATTTTTAAGCAGTAAATAGCCTTTGCCATCCACCTAGCTTGATGAATGGCTCCTGAAGTTCTAAAACCCAAAACTTTGCCGTCTCGTAGAGCTGCAAAGCTATCGATGGTACTATCGATAGTTTGGTTTTAAGTTGACTATCGATGGTTTTTATCCGATAGCGATAGTATCCAGAAAAATCAGGTTATTTAAAAAGTAAAAGCAAAGCTAGTAAAAAGGCTCTGATGGCGGCCTTGAAATAAAAATTGCAACATTCAAATTTCCTGTAAGCCTTTGTAATATTAAAAACAATGACTAAAATAAATGTGAAAATAAATAAATAAGTAATTATTAAATTTATATTAATCAAGATTGCCTCGATGAGGGTTTTTTACTATGCTTATACTATTGTACTTTTTATAATTCTCATTGAGTTTTTAAAAGTTTTTGTATAAATAAAGAGGATTGAAACATTTAAAAATTAGGTTTAAGGTCTACTGATGATTTGGCTTTAGCACCAATGAAATGCATGTATATAGACTAGCTAAAAACCCTCAACAAACAAAAGTTTTTTAAATCTTTGAATAAATAAATAAGTTTTGATTTTTTTCACCATCAGCTATGGCCGTTTCAATACCAAAACCAAATAATATAAAAAACCGACGACTACTCAAAGGTCTCCGCTTTCTGCTTACATATCACTTGTAACGCTAAATTGTTTGTAAGTAGAATAATTAGTTCATAATTAAAAAAAGTTATATTAATAATTTGTATTTCCTTAGTTAAAAAAATTTTAAGGTAAAAAATAATAACCTCTGGAAAATTAACGGTAGAAAAATTATATGATAACTGAAAATTACCAACTAAAGTATTACCAAAAATACAAAATTATGAATTTGAAAATAAATCAAGATATAAATGTTTATAAGCCGCTCTCTAAAAAATATATTAATATTCATATTATATATTCATTACTTACATGATCTATTCTAGGATATTCAAAAATTTCGTTTTAAAGATTTTGCATTTTAATGTTAGGAGTCCATAATATTTCTTGGTGCTATTATTTTGAAAACAGCTGTCTTTAATTAAATGCGATGTCTTATGCCAACTTATATAGCGTCTATACTAGCCATTTTTTGTTATGATAAAAGTCAAAGTTGGTATAAAAAATTAAACTGCTTTTGTCAGCTCATTTTTGTATATGAAGATTGACATTTGGTATGACAAAAAATTTTCTCGTCTACACGCTATGTTGAGACCGGTTATCTACAATAGTTTAGACAATTAATAACGTATCTTTTTCCTTTTTTGGACAACCACGGGCTCTTTTTCAGGAATGTTTACTTTACCTGATTTTTATATTTCACAATAAAAATGTCATTAGACTTATCACTATTACTTGTTTTATTATATTTCAACTTTAAACTCAATAATATACCAAAAGAAGTAAAATTTATCACTTAAGATCAAAATATACGAAGTATGCTCCTAGTGGTACCAGGTCATGTTTTTGGGGCTAAAGGCTGTTGTAACTCGGTTTGACTTAAAATAACAACAATTATGTATATAATTATGTAAGTTAAGAAAACAAAAATTAGCTTTACAATCACTAAAATAATTAAATGTTCATTTACTTACCTTTTCCGCGAATTATCAAATTACTTTTACTTACCTTTAAAATTATAATATTGCTGACAAATGTCTGCAATCGAAATTCAGTTTAATAAATATACAAAATTGTTAAAAAAAATAAACTCTTTATTTACTAAGAAAAATATGTAGTAACAATAAGAAAAGTTATAGTAAACAAAAATATAAACACATTAAAATTGTAAAGTTAAAGAAATGATAAAATAAATTCAGTTGCAGTCAAGTACTCAAGCAAGAAAGTAATGCCTTTTACTTTAATTGGCGCCCAACGTAAAATTTTGAAGTTTAAAAACCAAAACCTAGTAGTTTAAAAATTAAAACCGTGATAAGTGTTAAGCAAAGATCCTTAGTATGCCGTGAAAAGGACAACTCTTACTTAACCACACAAATAAGTTAATTAATAAATGAGAAGTTAAAAATTAAACAGTTAAAAATAAAAGAGAACAATTTGAAAATTTAAGTTAATTAAGTGAACATTTTAGAACAAAACTTAAGTGAACATTATAGAACCAAAATGAAATAAGAACATAAATAAAAAAATATAATAAAATATAAATTTAAAAACTAACTTAAGTGAACATTTTAAAATCAAAAATAAAATTAAAAAATATAATAAAATTTAAAAACTAACTTAAATAAAATGAACATTTCAAAACCAAAATATTTATAGGAAATGTAATAAAATATCAAAATCAAACACAATTCAACTTTAATCAGCAAAAATTAAACCATTGGAAATATCGGCTAAGTATCAACATTAACAACCAAATCATCAAGCACCAGCAAAATCAACAAACCCAGCACAGATGAACTGTAATCAACAAAAAATCATCAATAACCAGCAAAAAAATCAACAAAAACCATCAATAAAATCAACTAACAACCGTCCACAAATCCAACGAGAGAAGATGATGCTGAAAATATTATTTAAAATTATTAGTTTTAATAATTTAGTGTCATAGTTAATTAAAAGAAAACATAATATAGTTCTAATAAGATTTAAAAAACAAAGATTTAAGCAAACAAAGTTAAAAAATTAAGTTTAAAAACAAAGTTAAATAAAAGTAATAGTTTTATAATTTGTAATTCTTCAAGTTTTCCTTTCAATTATGGAAAATCAAAACAATCTAATCAGACCACCAGTTTTAAATAACCCTCCACCACCCCAGGCTCAAAATGCCTTAGTACAAGATCAGGAAGCCAATATTGCAAATATAGTACGTAGAATACTGTTAGAAGAACAAGCTTCTCATAATGAACCAGAACCTAAAGTAGATCAGGGAATAGACCGCAACAATGACCTAACGGACTTAGATAAAATACCTGACGTAAAAAGATCTCTTAGGGAATTTCCAGGGAACAGGACAGAATTTAGCTGTTGGAAAAAAAGTACGGAGAGAATACTAAAAATTTATGAAATTCTTAAAGGTTCGGCAAAATACTTTGGCATACTCAATGTTATCAGAAATAAAATTGTGGGCGATGCTGACATCGCTCTAGAAAGTTATAACACTCCACTGAACTGGAAAAGCATAATTAAACGCTTGACAGTCCATTACGCAGACCAACGAGACCTCGGTACCCTCGAATACCAATTAATCTCTATGATTCAGGGTAATAATACGGTACAGAAATTTTAAAAAATGATTTACGGCCATCTATCACTAATTTTAAACAAGATAGCCTGTTTAGATGAGAGTGAAGATGCCATTTATTTGTTGACTAAAAACTATAGGAATAAGGCTCTTGACACGTTTGTCAGAGGCCTAAGAGGTGATTTACCAAGATTACTGGGAATTAGGGAACACAAAGACCTACACGAAGCCTTACACTTGTGCTTAAAGTTGGAAAACCAACAATTCAGAATACAACAGGCCAATGGCACTAACAGAATCGCGCCTCCCACTCCTCATAGGAAATTTAACAATACTAACCCATACCAAATATTCTATCCACAACTCGCACATATTCCTCAGCCTTCTATGGCAAGATTTAGTATGCATCCACGTAACAATCAAGGACATCAATTCCATAACACATACGGACAAAACTTCCGTAACCCATATCAACAAAATTTCCAAAACCCGTACGGACAAAATTACAATAGAAATTATAATTACCAACAACAACAAAATCCCCAACCATCCCATTTACCACCACCAAGCCCTAATCAACCAAAACATCCAGTCCCTATGGACATTGATTCTACTATGTATTCTACCATATAATAGATTTTCAGGTCTTAGACCTTTGCCCAAATCAGCACCAATTTAACCAACCGCGCAAATTACAGAGAATTAACCATATTGAACAAGATCAGCATGATCCCGTACCTGACACTGACAATGAGACAGAGAGGATGAAGGAATACAAGACTTGACGGACTACTTCGATGAATATTTCAATGTTTCTGAGGACGCACAGTGGCTGAAACTCGTTTTTCATTAGCGAAAAGTCTAATTTTTTTTGTTAACAATTTTTAAAATTTTTATGCCTTTTTGTAGCTAATATATCCAGATTAAGGTAGCCTAAGAATTAGGTTAAACTATTGATAATTGTGGACGTGGCATGCTGTCAAACTCAACTGTTTTTTTAATTTCAGAAAAAGGTGTTTTTCTTTTGTTTTTTATCAAAAATAAATGGTTACTACTCGCAAGCTATCATCGATAATGGCCTGCGGTCTTTTTTATAATGTTGGTAGGATTATAGTCTTTAGTTGTTGTAAGTGGTCACAGCTCTAGCGTTTAATATTGGGGGCGTTACGAAATATTTATTAAACTACTATATTTTTCTCAAATTTAAACTTTAGTGGAATAGAACTTCTAGGGAACAAAGGGGAACAAGAAACGTATATCACCCGGAGAAAGTGTCCTCTTTAACGGTATATATACCTTTGCACCCGTGACGACCCGTGGGTAGAACACTTTTTCCATTTTAATGACGTCCGGACGGTGAATATACCGAATTTGCGGATAATAATTTTTTAGATTAAGTGTAAAGACAGCAATGGTAAAATATTTAGGTTTTTAATCGACACAGGGTCAAATAAAAATTATATCCAACCTGGATTAGTTAAAAACCCAATACCTAATGAAAACGTTTTCCAAGCGAACTCCGTAGGTGGGAAGGTTACAATCACCCATCATACATTAATCAACCTATTTGGAATACAATCAGAAAACCTAAAATACTTTCTATTGCCATCACTGAAATCATTCCATGGCATTCTAGGTAATGACAGTTTAAAAAAGTTAAACGCAATTATTTACACTTCTCAAAACTATATGATAATTAATAATTCTATAAAGGTACACATTAAACAACAACAATCGGAATCTGTAAATAACCTAAACATTAGGACAAATCACTTAAAGAACGAACAAACCTTAAAATTAATGAGACTATGTAAAACATACTCTTCACTTTTTTCGGAACCAGACGAAAAATTAACATTTACTACGACCGTAAAAGCAGAAATAACGACATCGACTGACGACCCAATTTATACCAAAAGTTATCCATATCCTTTATCTATGAAAGACGAAGTCGAGAAACAAATTAATGAATTGCTCGATCACGGAATAATAAGACCATCCAGGTCGCCATACAATTCTCCTGTATTGGTAGTACCGAAAAAAATGGATGCTTCCAAGGAAAAAATATAGAATGGTCATAGATTATAGGAAATTAAATAGTGTAACTATACCGGACAGATATCCGATACCACAAATAAACGAGGTCTTAGCACAGCTTGGTAAGAATAAGTGGTTCTCAGTATTAGACCTGAAAAGCGTGTTCCACCAAATACCGCTCAGGGAAAAGGATATTGAGAAAACCGCATTTTCTGTAATTAACGGAAAATACGAATTTCTTTGAAAAATGCTCCCGCAACATTTCAGCGTACAGTAGATGATATGCTAAGAGAACATATTGGAAAAATATGTTTCGTCTATATAGACGATAGTCTATGGTCAAGATGAAAATTCTCAACTAGAAAACATAAAGACCATTTTTGATACATTACAACGGGCAAACATGAAAACACAATTGGATAAATGTGAATTCCTGAAGAAAGATGTAGAATATCTGGGTTTTATCATATCGGCAGAAGGGATAACAAATCCGGGAAAAGTCAAAGCTATTCAGGAAATGCCACTTTCGAAAACTATAAAAGAGCTCCGAACATTTTTAGGACTCTCAGAGTTTTACAGGCGCTTCATCAAAGATTACGTGAAGCTTGCAAAACCCCTAACCGTCCTTTTAAGGGGCGAAGATGGACGAATGTCCAAAAGGGATTCAGCTAAAATTCCTGTGACTTTTGATGATAGAGCCTTAGAAGCTATCAGAAAAGTAAAGAACTCACTTTCTTCAGAGGAAGTAATGCTTTCATTTCCAAACTTTGAAAAGGAATTTCATTGAACAACTGACGCGTCAAATTATGCTCTAGAGCATTATGCCACAAATGAGAAAGAGATGCTTGCGATAGTGTGGGCTCTTAAATCGCTAAGAAACTATTTGTATGGTCCAGTAACTATAAAGATCTTTACTGACCATCAACCGTTAACTTACGCCCTTGGAAATAAGAACACGAATAGTAAATTGAATAGATGGAAAGCCATCTTAGAAGAATATAACTATGAAATTAAATATAAACCCGGCAGTAGTAATATCGTGGCCGATGCGTTGTCAAGCCCTCCACAAGTTATTAAAGTAAATTCACTGACTGCTACACAGCATAGTCATGAAAGCTCGGCGCAAAATTTAATTCAGTTTACAGATTCCCCACTAAATGCGTTTTAGAACCAAATTATAATCTCGAAAGGCGAGGTGCCCTCATACAACTTTGAGATTATATTTCCCAAATACCATAGACATACAATAGTAGACACGGAGTTTGATAGTGACAAACTCGTAAAAATCCTGAAATCATACTTGAACCCTTCAGTAACTAATGCTATTATGACCGGAAACCATATCCTAGGAACAATACAAGACTTATGGTCAACCTACTTTTCTAAATTTCGCACAAAGTACACCAGGACTATGGTTAAAGATTTTACATCGGACATTGAACAAGAGACTGAAATTATTAACGATCATAGACGAGCACACAGAAACCCAAAGGAAAACAAACTTCAATTACTTACTAAATTTTATTTCCCCCAAATGCATGCAAAGATAAAGAAAATAGTGAAACAGTGTAAAATATGTTGTGAAAACAAATACGACCGTCATCCAAATAACATAGTTTTAGGGAAAACACCTATTCCTTAATATCCAGGACAATACGTACACATAGACATTTACCATACAAACAATAGAGTTATTCTGACCACAATAGATAAATTTTCCAAGTACGCCCAGGCAAGAATAGTCAAGTCAAGAGCAACAGAAGATATAAAGCTTCCTTTGCAGGAGTTGCTAACTTCTTTTGGTACCCCCGAGAATGTTGTTATTGACAATGAGAAATCTCTTAATTCAGCTTCTGTAACTTTTATGTTAGAAAATCAACTAGGAATTATTATCTATAAAACACCACCTTACCAGTTCTGTAAATGGTCAAGTGGAACGTTTCCATTCAACCCTAACGGAAATTATGAGGTGTATGAATGCTGAAAAGGTTTATAATTCTTTTGAGGACCTTTTGAACAACTCTCTGAATAAATACAACAACTCTATCCATTCTACAATAAATAGAAAACCAATAGAAATATTTTTCGGTAGAAACAAAGACCCAACATCCTTAAAACAAGACAGACTAAAAATTATACAGAGCTTGACTGGAAAACAAGAGAAAGACTTAGACCATCACAACAAGAAGAAAACTAAAAGAAAGACTTACAAGGACAATGACGTAATTTTTGTTAAAAACAACAAAAGATTAGGAAACAAACTGACTCCTAGATACAAAATGAAATAGTAAAAGAAGACAGAGGAGGAACAATTTTGACAACAACAAACCGAGCATAAGGCAGATATAAGAAAAGGTAAACAAGCAACTGCACTAGCGCAGCACTGTATTGAAAATGGACATCAAGCTAATTTTAACGAAGTAAAAATATTGAATAAAGAGAAAAAAGTAAACAAACGATATACATTGGAGAGTTTAAGAATACAACAAAAAGCTGAGAGTGCAATTAATACCAAAGACGACATGGACAACATCAATGCCAACTACAACATAGTTTTAGTATAGTGACGACAATAAAGATACTGTGATATTTTATTTATTTTCACAATTTTAAATTATTAAGTTTGTGTTTTGTGTTTGTCCAGTTTACACAAAAAACACTGATTTTTAAAATTATGTAAAAAGAAAAGATTAGATGTAAGTACAATTAATAAGAAAATGTATAATTATTATTATTAGTGTGTAATACAAAACATTTATTTTGTTTTTATATTAATATGGTTGCCAGATTGTAATAAACAAACATCCCTGAAGAAGTTAGAAAAACCCCAACGAAACGTAGGATGAACAATTAAATAAGTAGTTTTTATTTATTTATATTTTTCAAATGACCTTCAAAGCCTGAATTTTTGGAATAAAAACCAAATAAAACCAAAATCAACAAACCGTATAGTTCACAAAAATTTAATAAAAAAATGATATTTTGTTTTCCAGACTAATGATAAAAATAATTAAAACGGAAGTACAGATTTTAGATTACACGAACGCGCAAAAAGCGACAGTAGAGACTAGAACGACAAAACTGGTTGCCGGAGACTTTAAACTAATCCATGTAATAGATCTTGGACTATATGAAAGGACAATTGATAAACTCGAAAACATTATAAGACAAGGCATAGGAAAGAAAAATAACAGTTATGAATTTTTACTGCATCAAATACAGGTTTTATATGATTTAATTGCCAATTTGAGACCCAGACCCGAATTGAGATCAATAAACGCTTTGGGTACATTATGGAAGTGGGTGGCAGGTTCGCCAGACCATGAGGACTTCAAAATAGTAACAGACAGTATGAACAGACTCTTAGAAAACAACGACAAACTAATCATAATAAATAGAGCAATAGACAAAAGAATACAAGAGATAACCAATATAACCAACAGCATAATAAATAACATAGGATCGAACGATGCAAATCTTGGTTACTCAATTCAGTAGGCAAAAGCAGGAATTATAAATTCTTTTATTTTATCTGAATACGAATTGAATATGACTAGAACACACTTCAATGAACTAAATATGCCCTATGTCAATCTAATTGAGGCTTTGGAGTTTGGAGAGGTTAAGATTGGGACGAATAAAACTACAATCCTTTACATGATTGATTGCCTATAACAGAAAGAGAAACATGTAAAAGCCTATTTATAAAATCTGTAAAAAATAATTTAAATGTAACAATTAAATTAAATAATGAAAAGTTCATACTATGTAAAAATTCTATTTTTGAAATTAAAAAACCTTGTAAAATATTTAATGATGTATCCATTTGTAAAAACCATAACATAGAAGAAATTACAAAATCAAATTGTTTACCCAAATTATTACATGGCATGCCCTCCAAATGCCCTACGACAAACTATCAACATATACCATCAGTAATCGAAATATCACCTGGAGTAATACATTTAAACGGCTATAATGGGTCAATATTGGTACAAAATAAGGAAGTCTTATTGCATGGAACCTATATCGTAAAATATCACAACACCACGATTACCATAGATGAAAGGTCATACTTCAATAAGGAAATAACCATGATGAAACCTTTACCGGCTGTAGTAAAAGCACCTAATACCATAGAAAGATATGAAAAATTGCTATCACTGGAAATGCTGAAAGAACTACATATTAACAACGTTGCTACAAATCATAAAACTGGCATTGGATTGTTCGGACTTTTAACGATGGTATTAGTATTTGGTATAATGTTGAAGTTAATGAGAAGAAAATCTACTTTGAATATTAAGACCGACGTAAAGCTGGAACCTCGGTTGAGGCATCAAGTACTTTCACGCATTACCCATCCAACGCGGACGTTGGAATTTAAGAGGGGAAGAGTTAAGAAAACAAAAATTAGCTTTACAATCACTAAAATAATTAAATGTTCATTTACTTACCTTTTCCGCGAATTATCAAATTACTTTTACTTACCTTTAAAATTATAATATTGCTGACAAATGTCTGCAATCGAAATTCAGTTTAATAAATATACAAAATTGTTAAAAAAAATAAACTCTTTATTTACTAAGAAAAATATGTAGTAACAATAAGAAAAGTTATAGTAAGCAAAAATATAAACACATTAAAATTGTAAAGTTAAAGAAATAATAAAATAAATTCATTTGCAGTCAAGTACTCAAACAAGAAAGTAATGTCTTTTACTTTAATTTGTATATAGTATGAAGAGCACCATTATCTTTCTTTTGAGATATAAAGCGTATTTCTATTATTTACCGTTCTGGAGTTATGGCTCCACATGAGCGAAGAACGGCACGAGTTAACGTCGTTTAACCGTGCTCAAATTTCGGCTTTCTCAATATCTGGAAAGGGAAATTGTTTTGTGGTGAACAAGATTCCGACATTGTTTCCCTCTATGAGATCCGGTCACCCTAACGTACACAAAATTCGAATTTGATAACAAACATTTTTTTAATCAAATCAAATCAATAACAGCTATACAACTTATAACTCAGCACACCAAAATATGACAAGTGTGAACAACCCCGTCATAATTTAGTGTGCTATATCATAATTGTGCCAGCTGATACAAAAAAACATTTAAAAATACAATTTCATATCAAAATGCCGAAATCAAGTGAAAAAAGTAAAATAATAGCTGGTTTGTGCGAAAATTACATGTTAAACGTGATAATGGCTACCTCAAGTAAATATGAACAAAAAAATTCATGTATGTATGTATTCAAATTTAAATGCACCCTTTTCTAGGTGATGAAGAGGAGGAAGAACAAACTAATGACCAGTTTTTATTAGACGTTGCTACCTTGCTCAGAAGCATATTGTTTTTTATTGTTGTTTGATAAGAGCACCTTATATTATTACACCATGGAAAATATGTAACAAATTTGACAGGACAGTTAATGTATAAATTCACGTGAATTCGCCACTGCAACCACCTTATAATTAATTCACCTCCTGGTAATGAATTTGCCTTGTTTTCATTTTGTGTTATTTGTAGCGGCGGCTTGTTAATATTATCGCCGGCTCGAATAAGGAGTTACAGCTGCTCGACTAAGATTTCTACTGTTATTTTATGACAAACCAAAAACATACCTTAAAAAGTCTTATTATTTTATGACTTTTTTGCTTGAAGCACAACAACAACTTTTTTAAACCATTGTAAAATAATAAGACATTATGACAATATGACTGATATGACCACAGTGTGAACACCCCAAATTTTTCGATTTTTAAATTGTTCGTGCACAAGTTAATTTTTTTTTCGAACAAATCAATAAATTTTAAATATTATTAGAATATTCGAAAGAGTAAAGAATACGAAACTTTAATCGAATAAATCTAAAAAATTTAAATAAATAACGAGATTTTAGTTAATTTTATTTATTATAACAAAAAGAATCCATTACAAACGCAAAATAAAAAAATATCTTATTGATTTCTTTTAAAGTGATCTTCTAAAAACAATATATAATTTATTTTTTTGAGCTTGTAGATGATTCTTTCTTTTAATTTTTATAAAAGAACACCCAGAAAAATTACTTTCACAGACAGTTGGCGTTGTTGATTCGGTTAAAAAACTTTTTTCTGTTTCCATCTTAAACGATGCACATTGGGGCCTTTTGAGGTTTTTCGTTGCAAAAATCATAAGTTTTAAAGTAATAAAGAAATTTAAAAATTTTAAAAAACATTTGAAAAAAGACTCCTTAGGCTTCAATATACATGATTTGCACGGTCATAGGATAGCCGCGGCTCTGTGCAAAGTGTCGGCAAAAAAACATCATAACTTTAAAAGTAATAAAGATATTTTAAAAATCTATAAAGCATTTCAAAGGCAACCGCTTCCGCTTAAAAATAAGTAACCTGCATGACCATAGGCCCACAAAGGCGCTATGCACAGTGGCTTTTTCGTTGCAAAAATCATAATTGTTGAAGTTACCAAGATATTTCTAATGGTTAAAAATCGCTTGAATTTTAAATCCTTCAGATTCATAATAAGTGATGCCGCATCATGATAGGCACTGGGCATGGTGACACATTTTGACCTTTTTTGTCGCAAAATCATATTTTTGGAAATAATGATATTTTTAAAATTTAAGAATCATTTAAAACACAACTTTTTGTGCTTCAAATGGTTTTCTCATAAGGAAGTCTATAAAAAATACCACTCTAATATAAGAGTTTAGACTAATATTATATTTTTTATTTACACTACAGATACACATTTGTGAAATATTTTTAATATTAATGCTATATAATATATAATGATATTAAATTATTTAGTATATTTTCTTCAAACTAGTATAATTTTTTTGTTCGTTAGTTTTCTATAAAATAGTCATTAATATTGGGAGCGGTATCTAATAGGCTTAACATATCGGAGCTATAATTATGTTCTTCCAAGTCATTTCGAGATCTTACATGTATCCGTGATGAGGTCCTCATTCCGTCTAAACCGTGAAATTTTGCAAGTATTCGTTTATCTAAAGTGTTTGTAGTCTAGTCTAGTTTTTGCATTCCTGGGCTTCTTCTGATAACTCTCCAATTGGTAAGCATTGATATTCAATTAAATTTTTGCCATGAGCAAAAATCTTATGGACCGTAGGAGTAAGTTTCTTCTCAGGGTACATTTGAGCCAAAAGTTGGGCAGTTTTTGATGCATAATCATGAAACTTTGAGCCATTTACCATTTCTCTAGAGTTTATAACAGTTAGGATAACTGCCAACCTTTTTATAATTTGATTGTCGACTCCAGTAATTTGGGCTGCTACCTCATCATTTTCATTTTTTGGGCAGTTTATTGTCAGTCCAAACTTCATAAAAAATTCATTTTGTATAATTTTTTTTCGAGCAGATAGTTTATCTTTTTGGTGCGTTCTTATCAAAACTTTCTACTTCTCGCGGGATTGTATACGCTAGTTTTAAAATAAACTCCATGCATCTAATTCTGGCATTTAACGGAGAAATTCCACAATCATAGTTTTGCTCATCCGTTAAATCATCAAAATTTTGAAAGTCTTTCTGCTACTTTTTGCAAATCGCACACTTGACAGAGTATCTGTTATTACATTTAAGACTTTGCCATCAATCATTGTAAGACAAAATTCATAATCAATGAAAACAGTTTTTCCATTCTTCATTTCAAGAACAGAATGCTTTAGTTCAGAAATTTGCTTTTTTATATCGTTTACTGTAGATTTGATTATTTCTGGAGACTCCTTTGCATATTTAAAAAATATGGGACGGAAAAAATTAACTGATGAATTATTTATCAATGTAAGCCTATCTGGAAGTAATACGGCTTCCTTTTCAGGGAAACTTTGAAAAAGGCGTTTGGCTGTATGATCCATTAAGTCTTGCAGGTTAACCTCTACCGATACTACAGTAACCTTTACATTAGATGGCACTGCTTCTTTTTTTGGCAGATGTAACCTTTTTGTATCCAGGAAGAATATTCACATTATGGTTCTTTAAAGAGCTTTGTAAAATAGAATATTTTTCCTGTGACAATCCCAAGTCCATAAATAACGCTAAGGCCTCTTCTATGTTATACTTTATGGGTAAAGCATTTGGAGGAGTTGGAATACTGTCTTTAATCCTCTGCAGTCCATCTGGGCTTGTAAGCGCCACAGCTTTTGTGATGTTAGACCTTGATTTATCTCTTGAAGTTTAAGTTTTCTTGTGTACTCCGAACACTCTTTTATAGTTTTTGCAGGTCGTCCTCTTCTGCTGTGAGAAGATGTTTTCAAAAGTTGTTACTCCATTTAGCCATCCTGAGTTCTTTTCCATAAAGGGTTTTGTTAATTTTCAAGTAAACGAAGTAAATTTTAATATTAATACCCTTTTCGTGGTATCCTGGTAAATCGTGTTATTTTTCCACAATAGTCAATTTAAATACATTTTCATTATGTGAGTTTCTAAATAACTCGAACAATTCCGAATTCTGAAATGACATTATCACACTTTAAAGTAAAATTGTATAAGTTCTGGTACTGATCAGTACTTTTACAAAGTAAAAACTTAACTGGCTGCATTACACAATTGCTGTTTAATTTATACCCAGAAATAAAAAAATTTTCAAGCTACCTGATTTGTGAAACAGAAATCCAGGCCTCAATTAACTGGGTTATACAACTGCAGTTTCTATTTTACTCAGTATAAAAAAAGTTATAAAACTAACTGCATATAAAAGAGAATTCAAGAAAAATTCATGAGATTGTAACAGCTTTCTTCATATTTCAAGAAAACCTGTCATTTTTTGTGGATAAAATTAGTTAAATTATTTAAAGTATTATGTAGCAAACTTGCTCAGAAAATATGGTCGAGACCATTTGTGGCCATTTTTAGATATGGTGTATTTTATTTGTAAAAATTACCTAAATATAGGGTGTCTGAAAAACGGCAACTGCCGAAAAAAGTAGGGCGTCAGATTAATATTTTGTTACTTTTTTTTAATAAAAAATAAACATACTTTTAAAACAATAACAAAAAAGTGATGATCAAACGGCAATTTTTCTGACACTTCAATTCTAAAGTTTTTTTTAATATCATTTTTTTTTTTGGCTTTCTAAAAAAATATCGACTTTAGGGAGCTTTACCAGCTATAATTTTAATGTAATTAAAAAAACGTTTTTGAATTTGGATCAGTAAGAAGTTCTTTATACAATATTTTCATTAATTTTACAAAATTTTGTCATTAAATTTTGTATTTTTGCCATGGGTTTTTGGAAAAGGCGCCACAGTGCGATGTTAAAAATAAAGATGCCTTTACTGGTGATCCAAATACAAGTATTTTTTAAATTATTTGTTATTTTGACGCTGGTAGATTTTTTCTGTCCGAAATATTGACTAAAAATCAGAATCATATCTCCGCGAGCAAAAATGAGTAGCTACTGCGGGGCCTGCCACAGAAGTCACATAATAGAAAACGTGTTCCATAAATAATGGAAATATTTGCTATTTCTAATAAAGTCATGATATGCTAAAATAAACTAAGTCTAGTTTATTTTATTTAATTAAAAAAACACTTGTACTTGGACCACACGGAACAAGCGGGCTTACAAAATTATTTTTCCCCTGTACTTTCAATCGAATCGTTCTTAAACGAATTCACATTTATTATATTTATATGTTTTTTCTAAGCCGAGTTCACGTAACCTTACTGAAGAAACGTAAAAAACAATTTCATTAATTTTTATAAAAATACATTAACTTTAATAGATCTAAGCATAAAATTTCAATTTGAAAAACACTAAAATTTTGTTCATATTTCAGCACCAAGATGAGAAAATATTTGTTGGATGAACAAAAACACACATTCGGTCAAAGTTTCAAAGCAATCTCTTTTAAACAAACGTAAATAATTTGTTCTCAGTTTCTTTTGTAAATACTTGAATTTATTTGAAAAATCTAATTTAACAGTAAATATTTGTGTAATATAATACATTTTCACAAAACTATTACAAATCGTTTTAGATGGCGGTGAAAACAAATCAGAGTTACCATTTTTATGCGAATATGTATATATATTGTATTAATCAATAAAATGCGGTATTTAAAAAAATGGTTAAATAAAATAATATTTCATATAAAACCAAAGAGTTTTAATTGTTTTCAACGTTTCTTTGTCTATGCATTAATAACATTATAATTCTGCGAAATAAGTTAATAAAATCGAAATATATTGATTTGCACAACACTAAATAGTCATTTACTCGGTTTCAACAATCGCACTTACTTGAAATCGACTAGGTTTACGGAATAGAGGTATAATTTGGTGTAATATGTTTACTTAACACATTCTATTGTTGACAACTTTCAAAACCAATTTTGAAAGCTTCAATTTGAAAATTACAAAAAATAGCTAAAAAATATTATTCGAATGTTAAATTAAAAATTTAGTTCGTTAGAACATAAACTAAGAGTAGTTATTTGAATGGAAACTCTAGTATATATTTATATATAAATATTGAAATGCCTTTCTCTACCACAACCTGTTTACTGCACTAACTTGAGGATTATCGCATAAACTTCATTTAGTTGAAAAACACTCTACGGTGAGATTCTTTTTAATTGTATTTCTTCAGAATTTCTTTGCAATTTAGAAGTATCTTTTTATACCCTTCACCAAAAAATTTGGAAAGGGGATATATCTGGATCCTTATAGATAGAAAAGTCGAATGAGCGATGTCCGTCTGTCCATCTCCTACATTTTGGTATAGTTAGAATTAAGGCCAAAACACAACATAGAGAAATAAATTTTATACCATTCTCTTGGAATTTTTCATAAATTTGTTCGGTTTGAAAATAACAAAACTCGGTCCAATAATTAATGAGATATAGCCAAAAGACTTTTTTGTTATATTTCCTATTCTGTTGTTGTTTTATGGCCCCGACTGTCCTACGGTAAATTTTATGAAGCAGATCTCTTGTATGGAGTTCTACAAAGGTTTAGACTGAAAATAATTGAAGTCGGTCTATTAACAGCTAAAATATGGGCAAAAATATGGTATTCGAAATAATTTTACTTTTAAAAATATTTTTAAAAAGCTGCGTTGGGATTCATACCTACAACCTACTGGTTGGTAGTCACATGCGTTTCTTATACACCACAGAGCAGTTGTATTTTTCATAGTAGTTTACGCGTTTAAGTACATAATATATCTTATTCATTATAAAATACTAAAACTTCAAATTCGTGTTGGAAATTGTTATGGTTGTTGTAAATTGGCCCTTTTTGTCACACATTCTTTACATACATACTGAAATGCCTTCATGGGCACATGTACACATTGTGTGTATACATGTGTATATTTAAACAGTCGTAAAGTAAAGATTTGTTGTTTTGTTTTTGATTGTTTCTTTAATTTTATTTTTGTACGTTTATTAGTATAATATTATGCATGCATATTACAGTATTTTTTATCGCTTACATTTTCTTTTCGTATATAAATAACCATAATTATTTTTTATATTATTTATATTAAAGAAATGTAATGGATCGTCAAGACACTATGTACGAGTAAATATACAAAATCAATGAAATTGAATTTTAGTTTTGTTTTGAAAATGCAAATTTTATGCATATATCCTGTTTTATACTTGTGTAATTTTAATTATTGTCTATATTCAGGTTCAGTATTCAGAAATGTTTCTTTCATTCTGTAACATCAGTGAGTTAATCTTCAAAAGCACTTCAATTAATTGCCATTTCTATAAAATAAAAACAAAGTTTGATGTAAGAATTTAATTTGATATCAAGCTGCAAAATGTAATTAGCAAAGAAACTAAAAAATTAAAAAACCACGCGAAAATAGCGCATATTCTAAAGTTGCAACTACAATATTGAAAATTATTCCCAAAATTTATTTAAAAAAAAAAATCATATAATTGGCGATCGGCAGCCAAAAGTCTTGAAAAAATCTCTAAGATGCCAAAAATTCTTAAGAATATGCGAAAAATTGTATGATTCAATACTGATTAAAAAACAGCAAAATTATTGAGTAAAAAAAACTTACAAAATATTTCCATTGTGAAAATTAAACTTTTATTAAAAACTATTTTGTATTTGGAATAAAAATTAAAAATACATTTGTATTTTGAATAAAAGTATTGGAAATACCTACTTTCCACAAATTTATATTTAGCTTCTAGATTGCATTATCCAATTGAATAATTTAATATGGGCTTAATTAAAATGTATTCTAAGAATAGTTCGCAATTCATCAAATATTTTTCAAACAATCAGATCAATCATATACATATGTACATATGTACATATGAACTTTGGATTTTTAGATCGGAATTTCAAAAACATTTGTAACGCGTAGCGCTAATAGTTCGCGAGCTGTACCGCGTCTAAAAATAGTATACGCACACATATTTGTATTTAATTTTTTTTGTGCATATTTTCGTATTTTCCCTAATTCGACATATACGAGATCTTAGGAGATAAAAAATTCACTTCTTCATATTCGTATAAAATGAACTGGTCTTACATTCATTAAAAACACCTAAGAAATCAAAGTTTTCCGGAATGTCACATTGTCGATAGCACGCACTACGGAATTGGACGCGGATTAATGGTAAAATATTACGAAAATAAGTCGAATTATGGGTTGGATTTGAGAGCGAAAAGCTTTCTGTTTGCGATTTGATCGTAATTTTTCAGATTTATTTCTTTGTCTTACTTAGTAAACGCAGAAGAAGATTTAAATAAAAAATGTTTTTAATTAAATCTATCTGTTTTCTTAGCAGGCTGAATATAAATGGCAGAATTCGTATATTTTAAATCAATTGTGGTTGAAATTCCATTGTGTTTCTGGATTAGAAATATACAGGTTATATTGAACCAAAACCTTTATCGTCTGGTCCAACCGCAGTACAGATAAGTAAATGGAAAAGTTAACAAAATTTTAAAAAGACAACTATCAGAATACCACTAGTTTACATAATTACGAACATCATACGAGTTTCAAAGAAAAACTTAAATTGAATAATTTAAAATTTTTTCTTACACCGTCAAGTTATTTTTATTTTTGGTGTTATTATTATATTATATCAAATAAGAACGTCGACAACTTACTGAATTCATTATACATACAGTAAGGAAGGAACCAAGAATGTCTTGGCAAGCAAGATTCTAATTCTGAAGGGTGTAAAGTATTGTGTAGACCAGAGCGCTCGTAACTTAAAATACGACTGACCAACCAATGAGTTTACATGATCTGTCCATGTCAAGTGGTTATTAAAAATTATACCTAGGGTTTTCGCTCTATTAACGATTTCAATTTTCTCACCATTTAAAACGATATCCTCAGAAATAAAAGGAGTTATACTTTTTTTTGCATATTACCATACATTTAGATTTCTTAGGGTTCAAACAAAGCCCATTTGCACTAGCGCAGATATAAATTCGATTTAATTTAATAATTTAACTGTGAGATGCCTGTAGCAATGTTTTTGGCTGCGATACTTAACGTAAGTTGTACGTCATCTGCATAAAGATGGACATTACACTTTGAAAGTATTTCTGGCAAGTCATTTGCATTAATTGCAAATAAAAGCGGACCTAAGATGGAGCCTTGGGGTACTCCCCTTTTAAGTGTCAGTTTATCAGACCATATATTGTTTACAAGAACCGATTGTGTTCGATTCGAGAGGTATGATGTAATAAGGTTAATTGAAGTAGCCGAAAATCTGAAAAAGTGTTTTAATTTGTTAATTAATGTGGCATGGTCCACAGTGTTAAATGCCTTGGAGTGGTCAAGAAGTACCAAGAAATTTATGTTCCCATTCTCCAATCCCTGCCGTATGTGTTCACTTACTTCAACAAGAGCCGTAACACAGCTATGACTCTGGCGGAAACCAGATTGTTTACTAGAAAGCATGTTGTTAATATTTATGTACGAAATCATTTGCTTATACAAAATTTTTTCCAGTATTTTCAAAAGAAAACACAAGATGCCTATTGGTCTATATTCACCATTTTCTTTGGGTAATGGAATAATTTTTGCATGTTTCCAATTTGAAGGATACGTAGAAGACATAATAATATTATTTAAAAGGTAAGTGACGTATGGGAGAATTAGAGGCATAATTATTCTAATAAATTTGGGATGCAAATTATCAGTTCCCACTGCGTTTGATTTTATTAGTGAACACGTAGACATAACATCAAATTGTGATATACATGAAAAACGAAAATTATTACCGTTCACATCATTGTCTGCATTTATCGCGGGTGTGGAAAAATTATAAAAAAACGGGATCGTTTGGATCACAGGAGCATTAGTGAACGTTTTATTAAGCATGTTTGCATCTATATTTAAATCTATGTTGTTTAAATGCTTGCCAATGCCTATTTCACGAACAGTTTTCCAAGTTTGTCGAGTATCAATTGCATTACTGAATGAGGTGGAATAATATTCCGTTTTAGCAAGTCTTATATGTTTATTAACGTTTTTTGTAGCAGTTGTGTATTGCAGTTTTAGATCAAGTGTTATATACCTTTTCCACCTGGCATATGCAAGGTCCCTCCGTTGTATAGCTTGTTTTATAGTGTTTGAAAACCATGGATTATGCTTATGTGCAATATTTTTATGTTTGATTGGTACTGTTAAATCAAAAAGATATTGAATATTGTGTTCTAAGAAATGAGACTGCTCATCAATAGTTGGCATAAAATAGATATTACTCCAGGAAATGTGTGATGAATATTCACATAAATTACTAAAAACTAAGCTGTTAAAGTCACGGTAACTGAAACTCTGCTCAACATTATGAACGTTCATAAAATTGGGAAAAAACGCAAAAATTAAAAAAAATATATTATAAATAAGTTATTTAAATAAATTGTGGATTCAAATAAAAAGTAAAAGTAATAAAAACAACTAAAATGTATCGAAAACCAAAAAACAAAAAATAGCATTGTGTTGTGTTCAGGATTCGAAACCATGCCACCGTGTAAGAGGTACGGTTTCAAATCCTGACCAACCATTTATTAATTTTTTTTTTAATTTTTGATACATTTTAGTTATTTTTATTACTTTTACTTTTTATTTGAAAAAGTTCGTTTTTTAAAGAATTTTTAATAGCTTTAAATTATTTTCAATATGAAGATAATATTGGAACATTTTAATCATTAGACTAGCAGATTTATGTAATAGTTGGCGATTTTTTTTATCAATTTTGGGAGAATTTCTTCATTATTAAATCTTTTCTTACGTTTCGTATCATTTCTTTGTTTAGTCGAAGACCACTGGCTTTTTAATAAAGACGTTGTTGAAACACTTCTTGGATGTGTGAAAAATTATATAAGTGCTAATAAGGGGATTTTAATATTTTTATAATGCACCCCAGGCAAGAAAGTGTTACAAATTTGTTACGAAATTCATAATTTATGGCTGACTTCATAAACGCAGTTTGCAAAGCAACACTAGAATGCCTTGTAAACTCATGCTTCCAGTGTTGCTTTGCAAGCTGTGTTTATGAAATCAGCCTATACTATATAGAAATAGAGATTAGAACCAATAATGCGTGATCGTGATTAATTTCTTGTTTCCATTACGTGAGGGTGCGTCCGTGAGACGGTGAATGGTTTTTTTTTGCTTTAATGTAATTTTTTCCATTTAAATTATTATTTTTTAATTTTTTCGAATTTCGTGGGGGTGCATTTTCGTGATTGTGACTTCTTTCGTCACATATCGTGATATCGTTCCAATTATTACTACTCAATGTCCATCATCATATATGTCGTCAAGGTTTATATTTGTTATGCCATTAACTTAAAAATATTTACCCCTAAAGTGAATAAGTAAAGTTTTTGTTCCCATGAAATTTTCATTCCCCTTGCAGTGAAAATTGGTATCGTAACGTTCAATAATAAAGACAAAAAAATTTTGGTTTTAAATATTTTTTAAGTGCAAATAAAATTGGTTTTATATATTCTACGTCATTCATTGCATGCCTCAGCAGCCAGTTAAAAATTATTTAGTATACCACCAAAAAGGTGTTTATTGAACTTATTGTAAAATCGAATATTTATAAGCTTAAATATTTAATTGAAAGCAAAATATTGAAATTAAGTGAACAAAACCAAAAGAATAGCTAAAACCCCCGTGAGGACAATATTATTCATGTTTAAAGGATATTTATTTTTGCACAAACAATTTTCGCAGGAATTATTCACGACTAGAACATCACGAAAAAGGAAAATATTTCGAAAAAAAATATTCGCGATAGGGGTGATTAATTAAAAAAAAAATTTGTGCAAATTGTACTTGCAAGTTTTAAATGACAAAAAAAATCTATCAACATTCAATCGTTTAGGAATACGGACTAGTTAGTACTAAAATATTTATAACGTAATTAAGTTTCGATAGTTCTGCCTAATGTATTAAATTGAATTTCGTGAAAGTGTATTGGAATAATGTGTATTGGATATCGAACGAAATTCCATAAAAAATTTTTGGAAATTGTTTGGAAATTTTCGTATCGAATGCCGTAACTTGCCCCCTGATTATGGAATTCTCGGAATAATGATTTGATCACTTTTGAAGACTAAAGTTTCGAACAATGGAAAATGAATATCATACAAGCAAGGTTGGAAGCCAATTCCGATACAGTTTAAAATTGAATACCGGTATCCATACCCATGCCGTAACTTTTTTCGATTGTAATAATATCGGTATTCAAATTCCGCATCCCACAATACCGGAATCAGCGTTTCAGTGTAAATAATTTTATAAGTCAAGAATTCAAGTGATATTATTTTTTTTGGTGTATCGTAGCCCCTAAACGGTTGAACTGATTTAGTTATTATTTGTTTATTATTTGTTTAAATAGTAATGTAATCGGGTTTCTTTGCTAAGATTCAAGAAATTTCAAAATCGGCAGTTTTTTCTAGTATACGATACCATTTTATCCAGTTTTGGTGGAGGCTAAATTTGATATGCTATTTAAAGAACATGCTGCAGTATCGCCTCTGTAGGAGACTTTCAACATTTTTAAGTTTATTATTTTTAATATTTTTATTTAATTTGATTTTAAAAGTTTTGATGTGTCGTAAAGAAATGAAAACAACTTAATGGAATTCGCAGAGAACGGCATATTAACATTTTTTTATTTCTAAATTCTTAAAAATTCATGCAACACGTTACATTTATTGGCTACCTCTTTTGGATTAACAAATACTTGCATTCAAAAACTTGTTTATTGTTTTTGTTTGTCAGTACTACATATTTTACTATTTATTAGAAATAGTTTTTCGAACCCAAAGAGTCCCAAAGGAAACCAATTATTTTCGCTACTATGTCTTGTGAAAAAGTATCAAACTAAGTTAAACTGCAGAAGGTTCACGTTATTTTAAATGAAAAACATTTTAATTTCAAAGCAAAATTCACGATTTTACCACAAATACATTACTCGATCAATTTTAATTTTATGCATAAACTTGACAATTGAAAATATCATTTTCACTTCTTAAGTTATCACGCATTTTATTTCAGCGTAATTTACATCATCTTTTGCTATATTTTTCGAAAGGAAAAATTACAGTCATTACCTTTTTTCCTGATTTTAAAGCTTACAAGAGCAAACAGCGCACAATTTTAACGAACTGTGTTATCTAAGGTGTTAATCCCAAAGAAAAATAAAAGTTTTTTTTACATAAACGTCTATTACACAAAAACGAAAAACATACACCACGTGTATCATTCACCATAATAAGAAAACACAAAGACTATTTAGCATAATTAAAATATGATGAAGAAACAATAATTTATTTTGATACATATTCAAAAACAAATTATCATAACCGTCCCAGCAACACCCCATCGATGCACAGTGGTTCCAATTAAAAAAAAAGGGAAATAAATCTGTATCTTTGAAAGTTGCAAAAAGATTACAAAACGATGTATGTAAAAATCATAGAGGTGGACCTAACCTTTAAGAATATTGAAATTCAGAGGACCCTATTAACACGGTGGGCTACATGGTGTCAAAGTCGATTAACTTGGGCATGGAAAACTTTCTTGGCGTCATAGCTCTTACAAATATTATTTGATTTCAATATATTTATGATTGTTGTAAAGCTTGTAGATAGAGAAAATACATTTTATTTCACAAACAATTTTTTAATTTTTTTCAGAGATATTTGGCTTTTAATTTTGGTTTCTGGACTCGACTTTGCTCGAAATTTCGTGAATAAATCCGGTATAGCATAGTCAAAATAAAAAAAAACAAGTAATTGGTGCTCATCTCTATTTCGTAGTATGCTGACTTCACAGCTTGCTAAGCAACACTGCAAGCACGCGTTTACAAGGCAAAACAATACTTCACGATAAGACGTTTATGAACGCATTGCTGTGTGTTACGTTTTTGAGTTTCGGAAAGACGAAACAGAAATTGAAAACCATGCCCGAATTTTGCTACTGCAACACATGGAAAAGAATTGCACTACAATTACGAACTCACGGAATTCTCAAATATGTACACAGAAAAAAAAACAAAATGAGTTAAACGAAATGTTTAGAAAAAGCCAAAATGAATGCCTAGAGTCATATTTGCAACGGCCCTTTAGACATGCGTTCGTCTTTTAATACCAAACGCATATGTTGCTTTTTAATACGCAGCGTTCAAAATATAAATATATATTTGGTTTTTACTGAACGTAAAAAGTATGCTTATCCAACCGCGAACTAAATAAATATAAAAATATTGGCAATTTCTGAATTTTTTTAAAGCAACTAATATTTTTGTAATTTTTTAAATTCTCATTGGTTTTTAAAAGTTTTTGTGTAAGAGGCTTGCAACTTTTCAAGAATATGGTTTAAGGTATACTAATGATTTGTCATTACTACCAATGAAATACATGTATATAGAGTATCGAAAAAAACCCTCAACAAACAATTCTTTTTGAAATTGTGTATATAAGTCTTACAAAATATAAAAAATTTTAATAAATGAATTAAAAATATTCTAATGGTTCTTTTATTTAATTCACAGAATGCGTCTGATAAATAACTGAACTCGTGTTTAGTAATAAGCATATTGAACGCTAGTAGGTTATTTCTAAACACACGTTTAGTTTACTAAAAATTTCAATGTTTATTATTGTTTGTTGAACACACATTTAGTAATACTATAACTGAACGTCCATAGTATATTTTTGAACACGCGTTTACATTTAGATGAGCTGAACTTTAGAAAATAAAAAACTGAATGCGCGTTTGTCACGAGTGTGAACAATTTATTCAGTTTGCTACTGCAAGCGTTTACGGCGCAGAAAACTTAAGAAATGTTCAGAAAAACTACAAATTTGTTTGGTTTTATACTATATAATTTTTTCTGTGTATAATGCTGTCACTTATAAACGCTTTGCTTTGCAACCTGCATTTATGAAGTCAGCCATAAATTTTGAATTCCGTAACAAATTTGTAACCATTTCTTGCCTAGAGTGGATTATAAAAATATGAACATCCCCTCATTAGCACTTAAATCAGTTTTTACACATCCAAGAAGAGATTCATTGTCTTTAACAAAAAGTTAATGGGGTCCGACTAAACGAAGCATATTTTGAAGCATGATTTGAACGGTAAAAAAAAATTTATAATGAAATTCTCCCAAAAATGATAAGAATATCGCCACCTATTACATAAATCTCCTAGTATAATAATTAAAATGTTCCAATATTACATTCATACTGAAAATAATTAAAAGCTGTGAAAAACTCTTAAAAAAACAAACTTTTTAAAATAAAAATTCAAAAATTCATAAAAAATTCTTTAACAAAAATTTGCCAATTGTAGTTCATTATTTGAACCCAAACCACCTTAAGACGTTGGTAGACACAGGTTCAAATCGTGAACTTCCAAACATGTTTATTTTTTAAGGAATTTTGTATATATTTTAATTACATAAACTTTTTATTGTAAAAACTTCCACAATATATTTAAAAACCACGGCACAATCTCATTTATAATATATTTAAAAAATGCCCACTATGATATCAGATAGGATTTTGTACAGTGATAAAATAATTGTTTAATGAATTCAGTAAGTTGAGATTTTATTGTGATATAATATAAAATACTAATAACAATACCAAAAATTAAAATAACCATTGACGGTGACGAAAAAATTTAAAATTATAAAATACAACACATTTTAATAAAAGTATTTGAAGTTCAAGATTCAAAGTCCTGAATCTGATGAAGGTGTCTTCTCTTCCAGATTTTGATATTCTTAACAGTTTCAGGGATTTGAAATAAATTTTGCGTCTTTTTCCTTGTTTACGATGGTAAAGATATTTTGTATGTTTTAGGGCAATGGATAATTTTGCCGTCTTTTAATCAATGTCGAATCTTGCAATTTCTCTGATGTTCGCATATTTTTTTTTAAGAATCTTTGCTATTTTAATTATACGAATTTTAGTATTTTAAATTTTTAATCGCACTATTTTCCCAAAATTAATATTTAACAATGAAGTTAACACTAAACTCAAAACTTTAACTTTGGTTAGTGAAAATTCATTAACACAAAGCTCTGTTAAGATTTATCTATTAAGTAAAATTAACTGAAATACTTTCTGAGTTTAAATATTTAACTTGAAAAAAATATGACATTTAAAAATTAATTATTTTTTGTTTATTTTAAAAATATTTTTTCATAAATTCTTAAAAAAAATTATGATTTAAGCTTTACCATCTGAAAAATATACATCTTTGTACAGAAATCGTGCTCAGATGTCCTTGGATGATGGTGTTATTTTCTTTTTTTGCATTTCCTAAAAATAAATTTCTGGTGTGATTCACAATAATTTATAACTGTAAGTTAACTAATCGCCCTAAGGGCCATTAACACAAAGTTCAGTTATCTTTATTTTATTTTAAAGTTTACTAACTTTCAGTTTGTCTAAACTTAAATGAAAACGGACTAAAAAGTAAAAAGTAAAATGAAGCAATTTTTATTTATAATAGGAAAAAAGGAAAAATTTTATGAGGAATTTCTGTTTATAATTGGGGTGTTTATGTATTTACGATAACTTCCGTAAAGTAATTATAGCTTTAAACAGTATTTAAATTAATAAAAATGAATACACGATAATTTAAGTATTTAATAAATTTATGTTTTTTTATAATCACTTATATATAATCTAAAAGGGCGGCATATTAAAGATTACCTAGGGCCTAAATCCGTCATCGTTTTAACCACTGCGATTCTAACTATTATTTAAAAATTTTACTTTATTCTTTATGGATGAATAAAACAATAAAGATATAAAAACACAAGTGATTTAAATGATCTCACACATAACCATATACGGACACCACTACCAAAAGAAAGAAGACCCGCTTCTCCCAGTTTTGCCCAAAATCATGCTTTATTTTTATGGGCCCCAAAGATTTGGGGCTTCGGTGTCATTTTTACAAAATACTGATCAGTTTCTCAGGCTGATATCTTGCAAATCGTTCGGAATTTTGATTTACTCTCTGAGGCAAAAATGTAGATCTTATCATATAAAGGGTCCACCATCTAACGTTTTTTTTCAACTAGTGCTTATTTCGTGACTTAGCTCATGTCTGATTTGACAGATAATTAGTTTTATCCTTCCGCTGAACGAATATGGTTGTGTATACGCTTGAACAACGCTGGGAAATATTGCCTGCGATCGACTTACAGAAGATGCCGATATTGCCAAAAAAAATCATCTATTCAGATGAAGCTCATTTTGATCATGGCGGGTATGTACACAAGCAAAATTGTCGCATTTGGGGCACAGAAAACCCGCACGCATACATTGACGCACCCAAAACGAGTCACTGTTTGTTGCGGATTTTTGGTCCAGAGGCATAATTGGGCAATTTTTCTTCGAAAATGAGCAAGGAGTGGCCGTTACAGTCAATGGCGATCGTTATCGGGCCATGTTGAACAAATTTTTGTTCACAAAAATTGAAGAGGAGGATATTGGCAACATTTGGTTTCAAAAGGACGGCGCTACGTGCCACACAGCCGAAGCTACACTCGATGTTTTGCGTCCTCTTTTTGAAGATCACATTATCAGCCGCAGAGCTAATGTCGTTTGGCCACCTTGGAGCTGCGATTTGACACCGTTGGACTATTATTTGTGGGGTGCCGTCAAAGATAAGTGTTACGCCGACAAGCCAGAGACAATTGACGCTTTAAAGGACAATATTCGTGAAGCCATTGAAATACAGCTGCACACAATCGATAATATGCTTAAAAATTGGACCGATCGTGTAGGCTACTGCATGGCCAGCCGAGGCAGCTATTTGAATGAAATGATTTTTCATTATTAACCGGAAGGATTGTACTTTCAAATAAAAAAAGAAATTTGAGAAAATATTCAGTAGTTTTTTTTATAGCATTTTCAAAAAAAAAGTTATCTGGCGGACCCTTTATTTATCTATTATCTATTAACGCTAAAGTACAAAATCCTTCTTACTCTTAATATTTTACACAGATTGCTTATGACCTAGAAAATGATAGATTATAATCAAAATATTTTAAATGTGTTCATACATAATTTTAAATTTCACTTCAAAACTTTAATATAAAAGAAAATTTATATTTTCTTTAAGAATTTTCAATTGTATTCAATTGTCAAATTTAATTTTAACTACAACGTTTGAAATCGCATGATTCATATGTGTAAATCCGGCGTGAGAACCCTACACTCGTACGCGTTTTCACATTAATATATAAAAATTTTTTGGTCTTTCAAAAGAAGTGCCTTCAACTTATGCATGGTGTTTAGCAGGTATTTGTTGCGAAATAATTGATCACGAAGTTTTGTAACACACGCTACAAAAAAACGGAAGTAACTTTGAAAGTTAACGTGTGTTTTCGTAATTTTTTTGCGAATTTTGCATAATAAAGCACACAAAATATAGTCCCTAAAAGAGATATGAATATTAGAGAATTCTAAAATTACTTATTTGTAATCAAAATATTTTGTCGTTTTTATCAAAAGACGTGAACCCTTTGTGACGTACGTTACAGTTTTTCTATTTTGAAATTTCATATCTAATTTCAATGTTTCCAAAATAGTAAACACAAATTTTTTTTATAAAATTGAAGTGAATTCAATGTATAAAAATATGGCTTTCCATCGGACCATCTTCACTAACACTAAAGTAATGATATGAATACCTAAAAATGGTTAATTTCTGGTATGAAATTAGAAGATCTGAGGTGGGATAGTATTTGATAATAATTTGTGCATTAATGATCGTCGAAAAACATTTATTTTATTTATAAAATTATATATCTAGTCTAATATTCCATAAAAAAAAGTTCGATCACTTTCAAAAAATTTTGTTTGGTGGACTGTTTCTGGGACTTCCCCATATATTAAAATTATAAAATTGTATTTCGAAACTAATAAATTGTTTGAGAAAATTATATTTCTCAGTTAAACATAATTTTCCTCTTTTATTGCAGAATTTTTAAATTGTATATTAGATTTTTCTATTTGCATTCAGAAGTTTTAATGTATTCTTATAGGTTGTTTTTTTCGTGAGTGTTTCGTAAGCGTGATTGTGACTAACTTTTTTTTCCACTCACGTAAGCGTGAGTGAACGTGAGCCAAAAATATGAGATCGTGCGTGAGCGTGCATGAGTGAAATCTTTTATCGTGAGTGAAAAATCACTCACATCTCTAGTCCCAATATGGCCACAATGAAATCCGTTTCCATTTGTTTTATTATTTGTGGTCCATCCCTTTCCTGTTGGAGCACATAATCGCTATCAAATGGATCTTCATAAGTAACACCACTCGCTCTAGTCATTCCTGTAAATTCGGTCATACGATCTGCAGTTGGCGGCCTTGGTGATACAAAATTTTCAGGTGCAAGCATTGGTAGTGTCGCTGTTATAGTTGCTTTTTCAATTTTGTTCTTCTCAGCATGTCGATTTAGACGAAATGTGTAATTTACGCATGCATAGCAACTGGTTGCATCAGTTACCGGCATAAAATACTTCATACTATCTTTGCCTCCACTCAACCATGCCATGACATTGTATAACATTGGCGACACACTGTATTAGGTGTGTAATTTTCACCGGTCAAGTCTGCTTCGTCTAAAAATAACGTATATGCTCTTTTGAATTCACTCGTTAAAAGATTCTTTTCCTATTGAAATCTTGTACAACTTTTTTTCTGATTTGATGACCGCAAACGTAGCAAAATAAATAATTTTTTTCACACTGCAAATTAAAATTGTCAGCTGCCAATATTGTGCGCGAATTATGCTATAGCACTTTCTCTAGAATTTTTAGAGCTGAGCTCTCGCTGACGTCGCGCTGTGTAATGCCACGATGTGAGTGTCGTGTCGCTTTTATATTGTGCGCTGCGTCCCTTGTCAGCATGTGCTGAGCTTATTGCTTTACCTGTGTTGCTTTAGTCGGTGATTGATCGCGTGAGTTGTTTATTGAGATCTTAGGTACATTTTTGTAAGATGTATCTCAATGTTGAAGTAAAGAAAAAACAAATGAAATTAAAAAATTTTCGGGAAATTTTTCACTTGCGGCTACCTAAACGGTATTAAGAATCATTCCTAGGAAGTTTATATATTCTAGAAAGTTATTTATTGAAATCTTAGGAACATTTTTGTAATAGATAGCATAGTACGAGTAGTTATCTCAATGTTGGAGTAAAGAAAAAACAAATGAAATTAACAAATATAAACAAATTTTTCACGTTTGCGGCTACCTGAGCGTTACCTAAAACGTATTAAGAATCATTCCTAGGAAGTTCATATGTTCTAAAAAGTTGTTTACTGAGGTCTTAGGTACATTTTTGTACATGATTATTCTCTTGAATTTTTAACGGTTTGCTACCTATGGATCTGAACAGTGGAAAAAAGGTAAAAAAATTTAATATTTTAAAATTTTTTCGATTTTCATCTTGAAGATGAAGATTTTTTGACTTTATATATTTAAAATTTTTGTTTTTCATGGTAAGATCTACAACTTTGTCCCAGAGAATAAATCAATATTCCGAAAGATTTGCAAGATATGAGCCTGAGAAAATGATCAGTATTTTGCGAAAATGACACCAAGGCTCCAAATCTTTGGGGGCCCATAAAAAAAGAAAGTGCATGACTTTGGGCAAAACTGGGAGACACGGTCTTCTTTTTTATCTTTTATCACGTAGTGGTGTCCGTATATGATTGTTTTTCCATGACTTAAAAAATTACACACAGTGTAATTTAACTCTAAAACTACTGCTAAATATTTGAATACTTTCCCAGCAAAAATTTGGTAATGACTTTGTGAAATTTACTTGTGAGCAAAACAGTTGCATCATACACAACTAGGGTTGTCAATTATTTGTGCTTTTTATTTGTTCGAATTAAATTTTATAATATTTTTTTGTTAATAATAATAAATCTTTTAGTCCTCTCATAATTGATATGAAAGATTTTTATTTGTGTTGGTCTTATCTTACCAATTTTTTTTTCGGTCTTTGCATAGCCATTATTTAATGGTTATGAGAAGGCTGAAAAAATAAAAGTCTTTTATAAATTCATGAAAGACCAAAATAAATTAAAATCTATTATCAGTAAATTTTCGTAAAAAAATCGGTTCATCTGAAACATACAAAAATGAGTTAGTGTGTGAGGAAGATGCAAATAGTATGGTTGATATTTTGAATACTCTTAACTTGAATTAAAATATTTTAAAGCTTTTTGACTACGAAAATTGGATCTTATATGTATACCATTAAAGGTTTTTATATTAAAGAAAATAAATTTTGTATGTAAATATATTTACATATCTAAAATATCAAATAAAATAAAAGAAATTTATTATCAATACTTTATAGAAATGATAAAAATTTGTTAAAAATGTACAGATGTTTGAAATGTAAATTTTTTTAACTATATTATTAAAAATCAATGTAACAAAAACTATCTTTTTTTACCGTGGAACATTTTAGCACTTTGATTTTGGCTAGCACATTTAATCTGTCTTTCTCTGGCAAACCTGCTTTAATATGATCTCGACATGGCGCTATCCGTGAAATTTTCAGACATTCTTCGTATTAAATCAGACAGCATTTTGACAATAACGCGTTAGGTTGTGGTTTTTCTAGTTTATCGATGTAGCTTTTAGCTATCGCCAGAGAAAATAATCTAATAGCGTTAAATCGCAAGAAAGAGTTGCCAGCAGTATACTTTGATTGTTACTGTTTTCCAGCGCAATTTCAATGTATATGAGAACATATGTTCAGTGACCTTAATTATCCCTTGTTTTAGTAAGTTTGTTATCTGCAAAGATGGAAACATTTTAATTGTACAACAGTAACAGCAACAGTTTCCCCATGTATTTATTCAATAAATGAAATTAAGTGAGTTTTCGAATCTTCTTAGAAAATAATTGTATGAGCAAATCGAAATTTGTATTAAAATTGTTTCTGTTTTCCTGAAATCTTTTTAAGAGGAGATGCCACGACGAGATTATGTGGACCTTATATAAATTTATCAGTTTCACTTTTCGTAGCTTAGACTAGATCGATTTTTCCTAACAGCAGTATCGACGTGGTATCACTCTTTGTAAGGCTCTTATTGTGTTTGGATTTTGAATATATCTCTGCAGATACTCTACAGACTTAGATCTGTAGAGTGTGTGAATTACTACCGTCTTGTCATGTCGAAAATTTTATATTTACCATCGTTGATTCATGATGCACGCAACAAAACATTTTTCAAGGACGAGGGAAGGATCTAAATATTTAGAAAATCCGTGGAGAATATTTACTGCAGAGATATAATCGTACACCAAAAACAACCAGTGCCGTAAAAAACTATATTATGTGCTAGTGAAAAAGCAGCACAACGTAACATGTGCTTCGGAAAAAATTTATATAGTCTAAGCTACCAAAAGAGGAATTAATAAATTTATACACGGCCAATATAATTCCGTCTTGGCATATTCCCCTACAAAAAGCGAGAAAAAACCAATAATATTAATACAAATTTTGATTTGCAAATATAATATTTTCCAAGAAGATTTTAAAATTACTTTATTTCCGTTATTAAATAAATACATAGAGAAAACTTATGCTGTTATTTTTACAGTTCTACATTTATTAAATACCCAAAAATAAAAGCATAATTAAATTGTTTACCGGTGTTCCAAAAACGTGTGCATTCGTATGTATATAATTTTGATATGTGAATAAAATTGATTATTACCATGTCAGAGGCGTATACATATAAAATGTATTTGACCCAAGGTGAACTTTGACTGTAATCAGTTGTGGGGAGCTCAGTAAAACTAATTTTTGACCAGCTAAACAGCTTTCCGATACCTCATGCTCGTAAGTGTTTGCGAACAAGTTTTGCTTTAATTTATATATCAATTAATCCTTCTTAAAAGTGCACATTAGTGTTATTTTTATTTTAGATTTATAAAAGTTTGTTCGATAGTGCCATGCCTTCTTCTGAAACGAAATTGATGATCTGAAAATAGTCTTAACATTGTGAATAACCGATATATGTATATTACAGTACTTAATTTTTTTAATGTTGATGATAGTACATGCCATTAATGATTATTTACATACGAGTATCAATTAAAAAATCTATCATTAAAAAAGTTCAAAATTTTTTTCTTCTATACTCATTAGCTTCAAAGCCATACCTAGTGCTTTCTTGGCAGAAAATCTTTATTCTGAAAAACAGAAAATCGTTATTCTCAAAAGTGTTACCAAAAGTTTAAAAATAATAAAATATTTATATTTTACCTAGAAGTAATGTTCAGCGAACATTATTTTTTTCGAAATAGAATTATGTCCATGGATTTTTCCTTGGATTTTATGATGATTTGAAATGCACATTTTTTCACTTCTGGTGGGTCGCATTTCATTTTAAGTTAATTCATTGCTGTTGGGGCCTATTTGTTTTGCGAATACATTAGCCGAGTGCAGTGGCGCGCCGTACAAAAATTATCTAATAATGTCTCTCTACGATATTCAGCAAAAATAATTGTTTTTGTGAAATATAACTTTAATACGGGCACTCTTGGACAAGAGAGAGTCATTGGATCGGGCTGGAAAAAATCTATCATATGTTGCATTTGCTATATGTTGCATTCGGAGAAATTACGAGAATATGCAAACAAAACATACAAAAATATTGCAACTTTAAACAAGGCATCGTTCACGAACTGTCATCGCTACAGCCCACAAATATTTTGGGAATCCTAAAACATGCCGATCTATAATTCACAGGGAGTTACAAATTTTTACCGTTCAGTAATTCAAAAGTTCATATGGATGTGTGTGATGGATATTGAGTAGCTTCAAAACGAACGTTTTAAAAATATAAGATGAATTTCGAACGATTTTGAGAATAAATTTCAAGCCCTTCTTTATTATTTACTTGAAAAAAAGCAGTCCAGAAGTTAAATACAATAAATACAAAAGAATTATAAAGAAACATTTGTCTAAAGCTATTTACCCTTATTCCAGTTGGCGACATCGACGTCAGGTCAACACAATACCAAAAAATTGGAGCCTGTCCACTCGCTCTCGAGAACAATTTTGTGCTAATGAAAGTGTACTTCTTTCTGTTCTATAAGGTCTAGAAAACAACATGAGCTTATCAATAGTAGTCAGTTGTTTTCGACAACGGGTAGACAAGCCCAAAATTTTTTGGTATTGTGTTGACGTGACGTCGATGTCGCCAACTAAAATAAGAGTGATTGAAAAATTCAGAGTTGTGATACGCAAATTATTGCCGTTTCCTCGGCAGGTATGGGTGGCTTGATCAATTGTTTATTATTTGATCGATTTGTAATAAATTTCGGTAGATTTTTGTATTTTTTGTGCGCTTGAAAAATGCTATAAAAAGGGCAAATATCCTCTTTAAATGTGAAAAATATGCTCTAAAAATAAATACATTTTCGTGAAAATAAAACATTTTATTTGAAATGATACCAAAATGCAATAAAAAATAAACAATTTGCCGAATTCATTAATTTAACTTGTTAATTATAGGAACATATTGGGTGTTTCGTTAATTTTTTCAAATTTAGTAACATATGGATATTAAATAAAATTTTAAATAACATTTATGTACGTGTATTTATTAATTTAAAAGAGGAATTCATGAAAAATGAGAACATACGACTTTGACATACTGTCGGCAGTCGGTTTTTTAAAATTAAAAAACCATATACTTTAAGCGTTTTATTTTTACTGCTTAATAATTAAATTCAATGATTAACTTCTTTCTATACTCAAGTGTATCTATTATGTAACGAGATAAATCTTTCCAAGAGGCGTCTATATTGTTTAATATATATAAATGATTTCAATTTCTGTTAATGAGAATTTTCTGAAACAATTAAATCGAAAGTGGTCGAGAATATGGCATTTTGCTAAGAAATGATGGATAGTTTCCGGTTCTTTAAGATTGCATAGTGAGCAAATTGTTGATCTTTGTGTTTGGAATCTTTTTGCATTTAATTCTATAAGATCGCATCGGGCTTTAAATTTCCAACTGATAATATTTATGTTAGAAATATTTTCAAAGTATATCTCTGAGTTTCTATAATTTAATTGTTTATAAAATCGGTTTGTAACAGAGGCTGTTTGAAGGTACATATCTTTCGTTTTATTTTTTAAAGAAGTAATTATTCCTACTCTTAAAGATTCCCAGTCTTCCTTTGTTGAACAAATTGCAATTTTAATGGCGTTGCTGTCTGAACATAATCTGTTTATATAGTTATACCAAGAAAGCTGTTTTCTTATTAGAATGTTGGTTAATTGATTTGGAAGGCGATATCTTTTGTATCTAAATAGTGTAGATCCAAGGTGTATGTGTGACTGCTTTCTATACCCGTTCCTAACATTAATACATACGTTGGTGTAAACGCTGGTAGCTTTAAAATCTTTTTTAGGAAAAATCGTTGGAGTTTGTCAACTTCATCAAGAAGTGTGAATTTCCTAACTTGAGCAACATATGACTGAATAGCTCTGCATACAGATTGGAAAAGAATCCCCAGAAAATTATTCCATGTAGCATTAATGGTGTTTTCGCTGATGTTTTTCTTTTATCTTGTTGCTTGCTAAAGACATTTTTGGTGTTAACGCTACACCCAGCTAAGTATATTCTGGTGTGACTTTTATTGGTTCTCCATTAAAATAAATTTTTTCAAGCTTTGATAGCTTTCCCCATTTGCGAAATATCATAATTTCTGACTTGTTTAAATTAACATCTAAGTTCCAGGTTGTTCAGTAAACTTCAAGTTTTCTAATCATTTGCTGCATAGTTGTAATATCGTGTGCTAGGATAACTGTCATTAATGACTTAACTTAAAAATATTCAAATGGTGTAAAATATATAATAAAAATATCGGCCCGAAATTAATTAATATTAGATTAATAATATGGAATTAGTATACATTAATTTTTTAAAAAATACTTTGAAAATCTAATAAAGACGTTTACAATTTTACAAAAACTGTATCTAAATTAAAAATTACCACTAAATCTTTACATTGGAAATATAACTCCAAGCTTACCGAACTTTACTCCATACATCCGCCTTATTATAATTCTTTAGAACTTACAGAGGTATTCTATAGGAAGTCAATCCATTACGAGTACTTGATTTCCTTGAAAGCATAATTATTGTAGGCGTTTATGTAGAATCATTGCCCTGTATAAACTCCCACATCAACAACATTTCTCTCTCAGCAAATGAAAGCATTTTATTCTCAAGTACATCTAAACAGTCTATAATACTTTTCCTGTATTTAGACAATTGGAAAAAATGCCAGACGTAGAAGAACATCTTCTATCAACGACCATACCAACGAAATATACAAAAGAGAGTCGACAACATCTTTTACAAAAACCAATTTCTCTATATCAGATGAGAAATCTTTGAAATTTTTAGTAGTTTTAACCAAACATAACAATCTACGTAACGAAAAAATTTCTTCAAACCACTGCATTTTCTAAAATGATACAGTTTTTAACATAAAAATTCATTAATTGTACCATTTATTGCTTAAACAAATATTACTTACATAAGTTATTGAGGGTGGATTTTTGTTTGATATGTTGTGAGAATTTAAAAAGCAAACCATACAATTTCTCATTTACGCAAATGCAGCCGTACACAAACAAATAAATGTAAATACGGTAGAAGAAGTGTATATGCACATTCAATTAGAACTTTTCTATACATTAAAAGTACGCACAATGTTTTGTGCGATACATTCATTAGTTACAACATGGTCCTAATGTCGTGCTTTTAAGATAGTACTCGTGCCGAATAAACTTCTTGTGGGCGGTCCATTTTTAATGACACAGAGTAGTGTTTGGGTTAGTCCGATGTAATGCAAACCTGGACCATATGGTCTAGCCCAAGGACATCGTATTGATAAATAGACCATATTTTCTACATACATTTGGGTTACTTTTGGACTAGTCCTTTATAGATTATACTTTACATGCGTGATTGGACTAGTCGCGTTATCTGCAGGGTACCAGCCATTTGTCAAAAATCTTTCGGGAGTTGCAATTTTTGTAAATGTTAACTGATTTCAATGATTAAGAGGCAAAGATAAAATATTGTAATACTTAAAGTTTTGAAGTGATTTGACGAACAAAAAACATTTTTTTTGATCCATACTTCTTTAGTTATTGGCCCATAATTTCTTTAATATTTTTCTTCGATAGTTTTTAGAAAGCTTAATCCATACATAACATTCTGGTTAACTGGTTTTTGCTGTTTGCTTGCTGTCAAGTTCGTGTACGTGTGCTTGCTGGCTTAATGTTACCACGTTTGATGACCCACTAAGCATTCATTTTTACTTTACTTTTGTGCTGTTCGTTTAGCTAAAAAAATATAACAATGTCGCTAAATATTGAAATGTTAACACTTCTCTTTTTATCAGTAATTTCTTTGTTTTTCTTTTAATTCTAACACTTTTTTGTAATTTTCTTTTAATTCCGATTTTTTTGGCAACTGTTCACAATTAAAATATAATTCTACTGAAAATTTGTGCTTGATCAGTTAACACTATACCCCTTTGAGACCCATCCTAACCGATTGTGCGATGTGTATTAAAAAAATTCTTAGAAAAACAGAACTCATTTAAATGCTACATTTCCAAAAGTAGTGCTTGGGTTAGCTATTTCTCTGCAATTAAATACGTTGAAACTGTAAAAAATATTTACATGAAAGTTAGAAAAGGTAACTTTGCCCATCTCAGTAGGATCAAAAGCATGCCAGGTGGTAAGTAAAATATTTTCAGTTTTGAATCTTAAGAGCATTGAGAAAAGTTAAATATGGAAAAAGAAAATCTCTTACTGGTGATTCCAAGTATTTTAAATAGTCGCTTGCATTTAAATTGAAAGTTTTATTTAACAAAAAAAAGATAACACAATTGTGTTATGCGGCTCTAAGTTGGTGTTTGAATTCAAGCTCACAATTATGCGATATTGTTTATTTTTAGGAAAAAGTTGTTTTTTTTCAAGGGAAAAAAAAAGACTTTCAATATGTTGTAGATATCCTTGATATTGATTTTTCTTCGGATGATGACATCGAAGGCACCTGTTGGGAACCAAAGGATTGCAACGGAGAGTCTACTTCTGAAGAAAGCTTTTAAGAAAGTTCGAATCACTTTAACAGCTTAATTTTCTGAAGCTCAATCCACTGAAAATCTAAATAATGCATCAGATAAAATATGTAGACAAAACGAGTCTGAATCTCATGGCGTATCAGTTATATTTTCCGAAACGCAATACACTGAAAATCAAAATAATAAAAGAGATGAATTGTGGCGAAAAAGGATTTTGAATCTCACTCCATTCCCATAATGCAAGGATGTCAGAATTTTGTAAAAATGTGTACTCCTTTTGAATACTTTTCTAAATATTTTCTCGAAAACCATTACAAAGAAGTGGTTACGTATACGAAAATGTATTTTCATGCTTCCACTGGCAATGAAATTAATTTAACAGAGGCTGAAATTAATAATTTCTATGGTTGCTCTATCACGATGTCTTGTCTAGGATATCCACAGATTAGAATGTATGGGCCAAAAACCTTCGTAATGAGCTTATTGGGGCATCAGCTGCCTTAAGAATTACAAAATGCTTGCCAGAGGGTAGTCAAATATACTTCGACAGGCTCTTTAATACAGTGCCTCTATAAGAAAAACTAGAAGAAAAAGGATATAAAGCCACAGGCACTATAATGACAAATCGTTTATGAAAAGCGTCAATCTTCCTGCTAACAAAAACATGTCCCGAGGTGAAATGGTTCAGTGTGTCAAAAATGATACTGTTGCCGTAGTAAAATGGAGCGACACAAAATATGTTGCGGTTGCGTCAACTATATGCAGAAAAGATCCAGTAGGTGAAAAGGAGCGTTGGATAAAACATGTAAAACGACGATTGCCGGTTCAAATTGTAGCGTTTATACAGTTGTATAATAAGAAAATGGGAGTATTTGACATAGGCGATCAAAAGATGGAGTATTACCGAATAAAAATGAAAACTAATAAGTGGCCAGTAAAGGAATTTTTCCATTTTCTCGATATAGCTATTTATAACAACTGGAAAGAATATAGGCAAGACGCAGCAATACTACGAACTCCAAAAAACAAGCTGAAGAAGTTTCTCACTTTCAAAATGAAAATTGGATAGGTTTTGGTGAAGTACAAAAATGTGCCAATTAACTATATATATTGGCACATTTTCAGTCGCCTGAAGGATATTATGAAAGTAAATATCGCCCACATAACACCCCAGATGATATAAAGTATGATTGATTTGACCACAGCGGCACAGCTAAACGATGCCGCAATATCGGTTGCGAAAGCCGCTAAAGAGGAAGATGCCAAAAATTCAAAGTTCATTTGTGTTTAACAAAGGACAAATCCTGTTTAAAGGATTTTCATACATTATATTATATCTCATTTTTTAAAATTTATTTTACTGTTGTGAATGACATTGTTTGATTTTATGTTAAGAAATGTTTTTTTCTGTTATTAAAAAAACAAAATTAAAATAAAATTTAAGCTTTTAAATCTGTTTTTCTTATTTTAAACTCTGTCGCCTAAACTACACGATTGTGTTAGGTCCTTTTTCTAAAAAAAGTATACCAAAAAAATTTTAAAAATCAACAAAATCAACAAAACTTTAACTTTTGTGGAAATGGGATCAAAGGGATACATGTACAAACAACTGACAGCAAGCATGCCAAAAGTCGAAATTTTTCGATTTTGTATCAAGCGTCGTTGGTGTCGCACATACTGCCAAATTTTCACTTATACTATTACCATGCTTAGCAAGCATTTTGAACGTGTCTGAAGGCAAAGAAATTCAAATAGGCTATTTTTTAAATTTGGGGGATAGGGTAACCCTATACAAAGCAATTATTAATTTCTCCATATCTGTATAGATAAAATAGTGAGATTCTCCAAATTTACTGTGAGCTGCTTTTTGAAAAAAGTAAAATTTCCAGAAAAATCTCGAAGGTACCGGAGGGGGAAAACTGGTATCCCCATAGGAGGTAACTAATAATTTCTTCATATCTGTACAAGCTTTCTAAATTCCACGTGTGTTATTCTTCGAATAACGTGCGATTCCCCGCATTCATGGTGGCATAGAATGGGGATACCCCCGTAGAATATAATTATTAATTTTCTTATATCTGTACTGCTGTAATAAGAAGAATTTCTAAATTCGATGTGTGTTATTCCTAGAGTAACGTGTAATTTCCAGCAAAATATTAGCGGTACCGGAGGGGGAAACAAGTACTCCCAAAGGAGGTAACTATTAAATTTCTCATATCTGTACAAATATAAAAGTGAAGCTTGCTAAATTCGTGCGTGCGATTCGCAGCAAAATATTAGTGGTATAGGGTGTGGGAAACGGCTACCCACCGTAATGTAATTATAAATTTTCTTATATCTGTACAACTATAAGAGTGAGGATTTCGAAATTCGAAGAGTTTTATTATTAGAAAAACGTGCGATTTAGAAAATTACTGGCGGTATTGGATGAGGAAACAGTTACCGCCCATACAAAGTAATTATTAGTATTCCTATATCAGCACAAATACAATAGTCAAGCTCGCAAAATTGTATGTGGGCTATTTTAGAACAAATTGCAATATCTAACAAAATATTGAGGGTATCACTGGGTGAAGACGGGTCCCTCCTTACAAGGTAATTGTGAATTTTCTCATATCTATACAACTATAAGAGTGAGCTCTCTAAATTTTATGTGTGTCGCTCTTACACCAATGTGAGATTTTCAACAAAATATTGGCAGTATAGAAGGAGAAAACGGGTACCCCCATGCAAAGTTATTAATATTATTCCCATATCAGATCAACTCCAATAGTTAAGCTCTCAAAATTTTATGAAGATTACTTTTAGAACAAATTAACATATCTAGCAAAGTTTTAAGGGTATCAGTGGGGGAGACGGGTAGCCCCCATAGATGGTAATTATTAACTTTCCGATATCTATCCAGCATTGTAGCCACACTCTGGAATGGTGGAAGAACTGAGCATTCTGCACTTAAATTACAATTAAAATGGCAAATAAATGAAGACTACACATGCAATATTAAAAAAAATCTATGGGCAAAGTGCGGCAAATATGTACGATTATAATATGGGATGAATGTATTATGGCTCTATTTAGAGGCTCTATTTATTATTATTTATTTATTATTTCTATAGATATTTACACCCTTACTGACTAAATATGACTAACAAATATAGTACTATATATAAAAATGATTAGTTCAACAATTTAGATATAAAGTAATTTTTCTCTTCAGTACGTCATTATTCTCAGGTAAGTCCATAACATGGTAGCATTTATTGAAGTTAACACATGCGCGACGAAAAGAATCATTATCAACATATACAAAACGGTAGTATTTTAACGCCAAGAGTTCAAAATTGCGGGTAGGTCTTACAGGAACATTGAAGTTTAGTTGACTAAGTAGGAACTCTGAATGAACATCACCACGAATCAGACCCAGAACAAATAAAGCACTCGCATCAATCGTCGACTTTTTAGATCTAGAAGGATTTAGAAATTCCTTCGACCAGCGTTTCACGAATCTAAGGACTCCATAGGCTTTATTTAACATTATAGAAATATGATCACAAAAGTTGAGCCTATGATCCAATAGTATGCCAAGATCCAATATGGTTTGAACTTTATTTAAAATAGCAGTCTCGATCGGATTGTGTATGAAAAATTATATGTGCTTGCATTTCACGATATTTAACTCCAATAAATTAAATCTGCACCATTATGAAAATTCCGAAAGTAGGCACTTAATAAAGTATGTCCATTAATATTGTGAAGAGTTAAAAATTTTAACATAATCGGCGTACATCAGTACTTAGGAATGCAAAACAACAGTAGAAAGATCAGTAGGAAAATTGTGGTTAACTTAATCGAACCCCTTACTAAAATCGGTGTATATCAAATCAGTTTGCATTTTATTTGAAAAACCTTCATTGACAATAGTGGTGAGTTCCAAAGTATTAGTAGTAGTTAAGCGAGACTTGTGAAAACCATATTGACATGGTGATAGAAGTGAAGAAATTTGATGATATATGTAATCAGTAAGAATTTTTTCAAGGAGTGTTGGAATTGCATTAATTTTAGCGATACATCTGTAATTGGATACATCAGTTTACCTTACAGGATTTTAGAAGCAACTCTAATTTATTTGAAGGTGCACTTAATCTATTAATTGGTGACTTTCGACAAACACTTCCCGTTATTCCAAGCTCAACATCGGCTGATGAACATGCCTTAAATCGTCATTTCTTTGGCGATATGTTCACGTATTGAAATTAAGTACCAATATACGAGCTCCATTGCAAAATGATGCCAGCCGATCCAACAACAAATGTAATAACAATTCCACAGATATTTTGCCGAATCACACTATCTGTTGTCGGCTGAATTAACTGTGTATACACAAATATCGAAAAAAAATTTCAGAAACACACTGCGGTTATCTGAACGTTTTTTACTAGCGGCTAAGAATATTTACCTAAATTTGATGAATAGTGAAATTTTGAATAAAATTGGCAGTAATGGCAGAACTTATAAATCCATCAATACTGTAACGAATGTTGAGAATGTAATTAATTATCCCGTCGAAGTCTTGGATTCGCTTAATTTGCCAAACTTTAAAAACATGTGCTTCTATTAAAAGTTCGCGTGCCTATTATCGTATTACGTAATATTGACCCACCTCGACTTTGTAATTGGGCTCGACTTGCTGTTAAAAATTTATTGAACAATCTGACCGAAGCAACAATAACAGCAGGAAAATATAGAGGAAGAGATTTATTGTTTCCACGCATTCCAATGAAAACGACAGACATGTCATTTGAATTCAAACTTTCGCAATTTCAAGTTTGCTAATGCTGCCTTTACACACTAGTGGGCTTATTCACAAATGATTAATAAAGTTATTGTAGGCTTAATGCACACATTAACTTTATTAAGCGTTTGTGAATAAGGCCATATGTGTTTTACAGTGCGTTTGTCAGCTTGAAAATGCATCTGTAATTGTGCATGTTTTCAAAATTGTACATTTACGGATGGTTTATAATTTTTGATTTTATAATTGAGTTTTTGGTATCATCTGGCATAACCTATAATAGATTACAACAGTATGAACAACTGTATTTACATAAGTAACAACATTTTTGTTTTTTGAAGAATATTTATAATTTTTTTTTTAAATATACATATATTTTAATACATTTTTAATAATTTGCCGAATCACAAAGCTACTTTCTTGGCGCCATATACAATTGACTTAGAAAACAGCTGATGTCAGATGGTTTGTCAGTTGAAAATAGAACACGCTCTTATTGAAAATTTTTGCTCTGTAAAAGTGGCCTGACATTTACTGAAGCAAATTTTTTTTGCTTTTACACACAATGTATGCATTTTGCAGTGGGAAATTTGACAAGTACACTTGTCATCGCAGCGTTTGCGATGACATCAAATAAATTTCAGGGACAATCTAATTAGTTATGTGGCTTAAACTTAGAATACCCATGTTTCGCACATGGGCAGCTTTACGTATCATGCTCACGTGTAGGGAAAACCAGAGATTTATGTATATATTTATGCTCCAAGTGGTAAAACGAAAAATATTGTATACTAGAAAGCATTAGAATAATTTTTTTCCGACTTCAAATAGAAGGAGATTATGAATTCGTGTATATTTTTTTACTTTTTTTCAACCAATTTTCAAAATTCTTTTTTTTTTGAAAGGTTACGCTTTCAGTTTGGTTCCATAATAATTTTTTTTCGAAAATCGGACAGGCGATTTGCACGACCGAAATATTGATTATTGTATAATTTCTCTAATTGCTCGAAGGGGTTTGCCTGCCTTTAGCTTTGTATATTTATTGGTTGGGTCTTTTTACTGAAATAGGGTCTTTTGCCGAGCTATGATTTGGTTAAATAATATTTGAAATCTCCAGATTAAACAATAGCCATTGTCTCCCCTTTTACACGCGGAAAGTTTACTTTGCAAAGTCTTGGAGTACGACATAGACAGAGATGAAGTATTTCGCTCTATCTCTCTCTCATTCTACCAGCAGAATTAGGACTTTTCAAAAGTAAACTTTCCGTGTCTAAAATAATAAAATTCCAGAAGTATGATATAAAAATCAATGATTTATACTTATAAATGCTACTTTTATGTATATGGGTGTAACGAAGCACACGCTATGGCTAGTATTATTACAAAAACTAAGCCGATATACGAATTATATTCATGTCTAACCTACAAGTAATATATTACACACATAAACATATTGCAATAAAATATATAGATTAAACTAGAATACATGAGAATCATAAAATTCAAAACATTTTCTTTTATAAAAACGTAAATTCACCTGATCGCGATCTATATAAAAATAATTTTGTGGTGTATCTAGATAAATATAGTATTAATGAAAAATAATATGTATTAATAATACCTTTTCTGTCCAAGTAAATATTCTTTACTGAAGTCGAGGTCACAGATTTTACCCAAGATGAAAACAATCGGCTCAAAAAGTATTTTCCGAGTCATATTTTCTGGAAAGAATCGTTCCTTCTTTCAGTAGAACTAAAATACTTACTAGTCCATATGATATCTAATAGTTCATTTTTGACAATATGGTAAAAATTACATTTAACTCATTTTATTTTTAATCTTGTCCACTTTCAAAACTAGTGGCACATATGTATGTATGTTTAATGAAATATATCAGAATGGTTTCTGCAAATTACTGTATCTGAAGAAAAAAAATGCAATTTATCTTTTCTTAACTTCGAGTTTTGAAACGGTTTGTTTACTTTTACCAGCATTTCGTAAATATTGGAAAAATCCCACCGAAACAGGAACCCTTTTCCCACCAAGAGGAGAAAAGAGGATACTCTTTCAGCATCCTGAGCAGCTGCCTTCTATAGCAACTGTCTACCGCATTTACTATTGCGGCAGCATCGGATTTTGATCGGTTTTACTAAACCAACAATAAATTTGCAAATATAAATGAACATATAAAAAAGCGCCAAAATGCGATACATTCCTTCTTGTATTATGATTGCTAAAGAAACATGTTTCAGATGTAAGCAGGTTAAGATATGAAATTTTTGTTGATTTCTTCATGAAATTTCGTAAAAGTGTTTAAATACTCAAATTGAAATAATGAAAGACTAGCATCACTCAAGAGATGGATTTCGTTGCGTACAGCCAAACAACATGCGACTTTTATTATTGGGTAAAATTAAAACGAAAAAAAAATATTTTTTATTTATTTCACTTTTATCGACCTTTATTATTGTAAGGTGGAACTAAGACTAACTTATCTTTATTATTTATTCAATAATTTAAATTATTGCATTGTCAGCATAATTGTGGATTTGTATTGTCAGCGGAAGTCTGGACAATATTATTAAACGAAAGTTTGCAATTTAATTTGGGTTATTTCTCAATAGTTATATTTCCCAATAATTGTTTCCCAATAACTGTGTTAAAAGTTTTATGCTGTCAATGCATTAATTTTTACAAGTTTATTGACATTGTTTTATTTATTTAATTGTATTTAAAAAATTATCAAACTTATCAGGGGCATTATATGTAACTTGCGCGTACATACATACTTACATATGTATGTATGTACATACGTAATTTTTACGAAATTTAGTTTTTTAGTGATTCCAATACATTTCACACAAATACACCTCCTAACAAAAATTTAAGGCAATTTTATCAAAATTAGCGTTTATTCAAGTAATTTCTAAAAAGCCCTAACTTATTTCTAAAAAAATATATATTTTTAAAGCCCTATCTCGCCAAATTATGTGACGTTGCAACGAGTTTTCTTAAACTATGCAATAAAGAAAAAGCAAATTTTTTTTGTTTATTGTGATACAATGTTATAACGTTACTTTGAGCTTATTATTGCATTATTATTGCGTCTTCCTCACAAGTTTCCCCAAGACGTCTAGGGCCGCCGTGTCAGTCGAAGTACTGCGAAAAAAGTACGTTTTTATTTAACGAGTTTATAAGAAAAGAGATTTTTACTGCGTTTTGGCAGATGACGTGGGAACAAAAGCACATATATGTATGTTGTTAACCTCGTCAGCTTGGCAGAGCACAGCAGGAAACGTTACTGCTTCGGTTTTGACAACATGCATTATAAAGCACTTAAGAGATTTTTTGGATAGATCTCCAGATATTCACCACATTATTATTTATTCAGACGGTTGCTTTTATCAAAATCGCAACGTTACGTTATCTAATGCTATTCTCTACTTTTGTGAAGAACGAAATATAACTATTGAACAAAAGTACTTAGTTGTTGGGCATACACAGATGGAGTGCGATGCAACCCATTCTCTTATCGAAAGAAAAACAAAAAACAAACAAATAAATTTGCCGTCGCAGTTTGTGCAAATTATTAAAGAAGCCAGGAAATATCCAACACGTCTAGAAGCACACCATTTGGTGTTTTCTTAGATTTTGAAAAATTTCCGAAGCGATATTTGTCAATTCGACTAGGTAATAAGAGAAATTATTATGGATTTTTTTATTTGAATTTTAATTACAAATTATACTAGGAAAAAAGGCAGGTGATGATACTGTAAATATGTTGCGTGCTCTTGCATACGATCCTTCAGGGGTCATATATTTTAAAATAAATATTTCGGACGAATATGAGCTTCTTCCACATAGAACAAAAGCTTGCATAGAACTCATCATTCCAGCACGGCTATAGAAATGGGAGCATTTGCAAGATCTAAAGAAGTTAATTCCTATAGACTGCCAAAACTTTTATGATACGTTGCCATACAAATTATAAACAATATTTTTATTTGCGAACTTAATATTTTTAAGTAATGACAATATTTTCTGGTAATTTTAATCATGAATTTTATTTAATATAATTTGTTTTGATCGCTACAGAAAAAAGCCCTAAGTTACATTTATGCTCTGAAATGAGAATAGAGAAGCCCTATCTCAATTTAGTTTTTTTATATATTTACAAATAATACAAGTTTTGAAAACCAAATTCGTCCTTCATTTTAATAATAACCTGCATTGAAAAAAACGTTAATTTTTGTCAACTACAGTTTTAAATGTGTTTTTACCTTCTCCTGTAAAGTTTCAAATATGCGAGTTAGGGCCTTTCTATATGAGACCAACGATATGTACATCTGTACAAACACAATCTGAAATGTTTTAACAAACTAGAACGACTTACATGTTTTATAATTTTAAAATAAATGGCACTACAATGAAAGGTAGAATGATTATGTAGAAGTCTTCATCTGGCAAAAAATTAAAGAGAGTGTGAGACGCTAAGTAATAAATTAATAAAAATTCAATTGTTGTAGTGTTTTGGGACAAATTGTGAAACTCGAATATGTTCATCGAATTTACCTTTCAACAGTTAGTTGCAATATCATCAAATATTGCACATAGTGGGAAAATTTTCTTACTAAAGAATCTCTTTTAAAGGCTGATCCATTAAGCAGCAATCTTTCAAAAGCGAGTTTTGATATTTATAGCCTTAAGAAACATTAAATGCAATACTGGAATTCGATGGCGCACAGTGGCTGAAAATCGTTTTTCATTGGCCAAAAGTCTAATTTTTTTGTTACCGATTTTTAAAATTTTTACGCCTTTTTGTAGCTAATATATCCAGATTAAGGTAGCCAAAAAATTAGGTTAAACTATTGATAATTGTGGACGTGGCATGCTGTCAAACTCAACTTTTTTAAGTTTCAGAAAAAGGTGTTTTTCTTTTGTTTTTTATAAAAAATAAATGGTTACTACTCGCAAGCTATCATCGGTAATGGCCTGCGGTCTTTTTTATAATGTTGGTAGGATTATAGTCTTTAGTTGTTGTAAGTGGTCACAGCTCTAGCGTTTAATATTAGGGGCGTTACGGAATATTTATGAAACTACTATATTTTTCTAAAATTTAAACTTTAGTGGAATAGAACTTCTAGGGAACAAAGGGGAACAAGAAACGTATATCATCCGGAGAAAGTGTCCTCTTTAACGCTATATATACTTTTGCACCCGTGACGAGCCGTGGGTAGAACACCTTTTTCATTTTAATGAAATAACTCTAAAAAAAATTCAAATAACGATAATTTAAACAGCCCTATAAGTACTCGTATACAATGGTGTAATAAATTTTCACTTTTTTGCCTAAAAGTTTATGTTTTTTTACTTTAGACTACGTAAAACTAAAAAAATTAAATATAATACCTGCGAAAGGGTTTAATGGCTTTGTTTTGATCAGCAAAAAATAAGTCATAAAATTATCACAATAGTTGCTACAGTAAACATATGATCTCTTTCTAAATTTACCTGTTATCAAATGATAGGGTCAACCAAAGTCATAAACAATTTTATAACAATAATCGCGACATTAAACCACTAAAGATAAAAAACAACCCAACAACAACAACAAGTATTGTCGATATACTAATCAGTTTTACCTGATATTAAGGTCTGGACGACATGTGCAGTTTTGTTCAATTCAAGCACTACCTGCTATGAAATTAAAGATAAATGTGTGAATAACATGTAACTGAAAATGTGTAAAACTGCGGATTCCATAAGAGATTACTCAGTAATAAGTTAATCCTTTAAGTGTACGGAAAAAACATAACAGACGCAAATAAAAATATTCAGAAAAATATGGAGAGCTTCAGTTATAAAGAACTGGCCGAAGAGTATATTAGAATTAAAAAACAGGAAGATGTTCTTAGTTACGTTAAAATAAAATTAAACTTAAATTCGTGTAGCACCGAAATGCAAGACCAATTATCTAATTTCGTCAAAGCACTAAAAAACGGTACAAAAAAGTTAGCTTCAGTAAACAAAACTTTTATATAAAAAGTTCAAACTGGTTTGAAGGCCAACTTACTGTCGCTGCAGAAACAGCAAAGCAAGATAAGGCTGGAAGACCACGCAAATCATTGGACAACTGCAGCGATAGATCTAAGGGGCGGAAACTTAAAGATATTAACGATGTAATTGTTTGTACAAATATAAAAGAATCTTTCCTACATCAATTACGATCACAGAACCAATTAACAAAAATGGATATCATTGAAAAAGTTGTTAAAGCTAGTCCAGTGAGAACAAAACGGATTATTAAAAGTATACCAACGCCGAGTGATACAATACAGTACAACCAACCCAATTAAACCAAGTCCCGACAAAATCATTAGATAATACCGATGCATATGAGATGAATTTCATTATCACCACTACATGCAAGAATACGACTTATGGAACACATACTAAAAATCAGTTATGATTTGGATTTCGGGTCTTCAGGATCAATAAGAAACAACGAAACCAACAAAGAGTTAAGAAGTTCAGAAAAGAAACATGTTCAAGAAAAATATCGCAAATTTGGATTGATTATAGATCAGCCAAAACAAGGGTCAGGCAGTACAAATGATGGCAATAGCGCAAGAAGATTCTTTTCAGATCCAGAAACAGCATCTGGAATAACAGGAGTGAATTTAAACCGTATTTTCAGATTTAAAATAATTCTAGAAGTACTTGCGTGCAATGAAGAAATTGACTCTAGAAAATTTGGAGATTATGCTAAGGAAACTGCAAAAATATATACAACCAACTAGCCATGGAGAAATATGTCTGCAACAGTTCACAAAATCCTTTATCATGGAGAAGATGTCATTAAATATCATTTGGTGCCGCTTGGAGATCTATCAGAGGAGGCTCAGGAAAAAAGGAACAAGGATTACAGATTTTTAGAGAGCACAAAACTAGAAAAATTTCACGAAATTCAACAATTGAAGATCTATTTAATATATTATTGGCAACGTCATATCCGTTCATCTCCAGTATTCGAAATCAATGGAAAGTGGAACATCGGGATTTAGATGAAGAAGCTTTTAGACTAAAGAACACAAAAATAGCACATAACAAAATATGGAATATTTGCAATCAATATTTGAGTCAAATGAATAATAATTATAATTGCCTTTCACTGCTATTTAAGTACGAAAAACATAGTATTAGTAAAAAATTATAATAAACAGAACCTACCATTGTTACAAATGCTATTAAAATTTATTGCAGTTTTTATTTTTAAAATGTTTTTAAAATTATCAAATTTGAGAGCAAAAAATAATAAATTTTTCTGTAGTAATAGCAATATTTTTAGATAATATTATTAACGTTTTTTTTTAAAAGTGTAACTATTCTTTGAGTGTAAACAAATTTGCAAATTTGACAGCAAAAAATTTGTAATTTTTCTGTAATAATAGCAAAATCTACCGTCGATTTTACTATTTTTTTAGTGTAAAATTTTTTTCAGTGTAACATTAAAAAATTCCATTATTACAAAAAATATTTATAATTATTATTAATTTCCAAATATTAAATTTTTTAATAAATAAAAAAATAATAAATCCATATTTCACTCTAAAATTTAAAAAAATTCAAAAGTTTAACTTTGACCTAGAATTTCTTAAAAAAGTCCTTAATCAATTTTAATGTAATTTAAACTGAGTCAAGCTGAACTAAATATCTATCCAATAAAATAAAAATTACTTCAATATTTTGATCGGTTCAAAAGTTACAGAATTTTGGCCAATGAAAAACGATTTTCAGCCACTGTGTGGCGGTGCACGGGTCTACAAAGTTTTGAGTGTGAGAGATTTGAGCGTGGCTCACGACCATGCTAGCAAGCAAAGATAATATTTCCCTCTTCCACGTTCAAGTTCGGAAACCAAGTAATATTAACTAATTATGTAGATGCAGTGCTGTGAAAAGATGTCCTGCTGAATTTCAGCTTAATTGTAGTTGTAAGAGGTTTGTAGTGCTGCCAAACACGAGTTTTTTTTTACCGAGTGCTGCCAAATAATAACTGGTGCTTTAAAAACTGCAAGTTACACACCACGCTTTATACACGTTTTTGCTTATCAAATTTAAAGTTTTATGTTCTTTAAATTGTTTTAATTCGTTTTTCATCAACTGCTTACAAAAATAGCTTTCTAATAATTAAATGTTCAATCTCAAAAGATTTTTAGACTCTGAACTTGGCACCACTAACTAATATGTTGTATACGAAGCGTAAAAGTAGAATGTTGTAAAATAAAATTTGTTTACACTGTAAAAGTTTATTTTTGTGAAAGCGTATAATTATAATTTCGTACATTGTAATTCATATACATACGAACATACTACATACTTTTTTGAAGATATTTTTTATCAACTTTTAATTTTAAAATTTTGTTCTTGAAAATGCCGAATTTGGTTTGAAAAATACTGAATGTGTTGTCCTTTGGACAACTCTGAATTTGTTTTAAAATATCTGAATTAGATTTGAAAAGGGTGAACTGAAGTTAAAAATAATATGTCTTATAAGTATACGCAATAAATATTTTATTCTATTTAATTTTATGTCCACAAAAAAGTTTTATTGTTGTAGTTTAATAAATTTTAAATGAATTTGATTTAAAAAAATCACCTTAAAACAAGATTTTTAATGAAAAAAAAGATTTTTTTGTTCGACTCGAAGATTTTTGAATAAAAATATGGCAACACTGATAACGTGTGATCTATTTTTGGTTTAAATAATTTTAATTTTAGCTGTGTTTATTTACTAAAAATTTTTAAAAATTTGTAACAATTGTTACTAGAAAGCGTTCATTAACCCAAAAAATTTGCAACGAGAGAGCGTCGAAAGAGCGTAAAAAATTGAGAGACAGAAAAATTCTTGCAAGTTTTTACAAGTAAAATTTTTACTTGCAATAATTTTTCAAACAGCTGTTTTGTGCTTATGTTTGAAAAGTAATATACAATTTGCCTTGGCATTATTACACTCAACGTTTACATACTTTAGCAAACGTTGAATTTCAAAACTTACCACTAATTTCAACTTAAGATGCCTCTATTCAGAATTTATACATATCAATGAACTCGCTTCATCATAATTTTACTTTTCTTGTTTTTTAGTTTAAGTTTTATCCTAACCCTCAAAATTTTTCATCAAGGTTTTTGAAAATTTTTCCTTAATTATCAAATCTAGTTAAAATACATTAATATACACATACAAATTATAAAAACATTGTATACATATTTAAGTAGAAAAGAATCTAATCCTAACCTCTTTACGAAATTATCTAACACAAATTTTTTTTAATTAATAATATTGTGTAAATAAATTGAAATTGAATTGAATGTTTGAAAAATAATATTTCTAAATTAAGCTGAAAATAAAAATATTTTGGAAAATTTAAGAAATTGTAAGTAAATGTAAACTTTTAAAACGATAGAAAGTATTAAAAAGATAACAAATTTATTTTTGTGTAACTTAGGAACAACAGAAGCAAAATAAAATGTCTAATGGAAGTGAATTAAGGAACACAGTACCTGGTACATCAGTGGCAAAGTATGTTCCGGCAAACAGAGAGAGCAGCTGTTATTTTTAGTGCTGTAAATATTATGAGTACCTAGCTATTCGATAATTTACACTACGCAGGCAATAATTCAATTAGTTCAGATACATATTTGCAAATAAATTTAAATTAACACACAATTTATTAAATTACTTTTTTACTTCTTTTGGAGTTTAATGCTGGCAGCAACATGATATTTTATAGCTAATCACCCTTATCGTGTTTAGCGTATTTCGACTACGCCTAGTACTAGATTAAATAAAATTGCAAAACTTTTCATTATTCTATTACAAGCCGTACTCGAAAAACACCAGTCACGACAATGCTGAATATAAATGACAATAATCACATTATTTTTTTAATAATATTTATTAATGTATAATTTGCCCAAAAATATAGGGGTAGTTACTGATAGTTACATATATAACTATACATTAAAACACTACTTTAACTTGAAAATTTTTGCCAGTAAAGTGTTCATTTACTTTTTCAGATTTTAGAAAATTTCTTGTTACTCTCCCGTTGCTAATTTTTACTAGTAAAGTAAATGAACACACCTTTTGTGTCACGTTTACTAGATAAATGCATTTTTAAGGTCACATGTTTTACAAAGTAATAAGTAACTGTTTAAAAATATATATTACACACATATATTAAAAAATCATTCCTTTTATAGGTATGTATTTTAATTTTAAAAGAAAAAAATATTTCCCTCATTAAGCTCTAATTAATGACTACTTGAAAGTCGCGTATTCCAATATTAAAAAGAAATAATTGATTGGTTTACACAATTGTTTTCGACATTTGCCTCCATGTTCATTCAATTTATCTCATTTATTTTTGTATCAAAATTTAAAAAAAAATAATAAGTGGTTGTTCAGGATTTGAAACCGTAACCTACATACCCGGTGGTGGCACGGTTTCGAATCCTGAACACAACAAAATGCTATTTTTTTGGTTTTCGATACATTTTAGTTGTTTTTATTACTTTTACTTTTTATTTGAAATAGTTTGTTCCACAATTAATTCAAAAAACGAGGCACAATCTCATTTATAATATTTTTTTTTTAAATTTTTGCGTTTTTTCCAATTTTATGAACGATAAAAGGTTTATTTTTCAAAAATAATCAATATGTTATCAGATAGGATTTTGTACAGTGATCAAATAATTATATAATGAATTCAGTAATTTGTCGACGTTTTTATTTGATATAATATAATATTAATGCCAAAAATAAAAATAACTTGACGGTGTAAGAAAAAATTTTAAGTTATAAAATATAACAACATATTTTAATTCATTATTTTAATTTAATTTTTTCTTTGAAACTCGTATGATGTTCGTAATTATGTAAACTGGTGGTATTCTGATAGTTGTCTTTTTAAAATTTTGTTAACTTTTCCATTTACTTATCTGTATTGCGGTTGGACCAGACGATAAAGGTTTTGGTTCAATATAACCTGTATATTTCTGATATAGAAATATAATGGAATTTCAACCACGATTGATTTAAAAAATACGAACTCAGTAATTCATATTCAGCCTGGTAAGAAAAAAGATGGATTTAATTAAAAACATTTTTTATTTACATTTTCTTCTGCGTTTACTGTGTAAGACAGAGAACTAAATATGAAAAATTACGATAAACAGAAAGATTTTTGCTCTCAAATCCATCCCATAATTCGACATATTTTCGTAATATTTTACCATTAATCCGCGTCCAATTCAATTTGTGGAAAATAAGTATTTGCAATACTTTTATTCAAAATCCAAATGCATTTTAATTTTTCTATTCCAAATACAAAATAGTTTTTAATAAAAGTTTAATTTCACAATGGAAATAATATTTTGTAAGTTTTTTTACTCCATAATTTTGCTGTTTTTTAATCAATATTGAATCATAAAATTTTCCTGATGTTCGCATATTTTTAAGAATTTTTGGCATCTTAGAGATTTTTTCAAGATTTTTGGCTGCAGATTGCCAATTATATGATTTTTTTAAAATAAATTTTGGGAATAATTTCCAATATTGCAGTTGCAATTTTTAGAATATGCGCTATTTTCGCGGGGTTTTCAATTTCTTAGAGTCTTTCCTAATTACATTTTGGAGCTTGATATCAAATTAAATTCTTACATCAAACTTTTGTTTTTATTTTATAGAAAAGGCAATTAATTGAAGTGCTTTTGAAGATTAGCTCACTGATGTTACAGAATGAAAGAAACATTTCTTATCAAATTCTAGCCGGGAAGAGATTTTTCTGCTTTGTTATGAGTTACTAAGTACCCAAAAAACATTTTAATTGCCAAAAGATTTTTTATCACATTGTACAAATACAATAATAATACCGGGTTCTGATATACTGCAGGTACGCTCTGCACCTGAATATAGAAAATAATTAAAATTACACAAGTATAAAACAGGATATAAGCATCAATTTTGCCTTTCTTCTGAAATCACAAATAGTCATAAAAAATGAAATATTAATACATTTTTAAAACAAAACTAAAATTCAATTTCATTGATTTTGTATATTTACTCGTACATAGTGTCTTGACGATCCATTACATTTCTTTAACATAAATAATATAAAAAATAATTATGGTTATTTATATACGAAAAGAAAATGTAAGCGATAAAAAATACTGTAATATGCATGCATATAAACGTAATAAAATAAGTTTAAAGAAACAAACAAAAACAAAACAGCAAATCATTGCTGTTCGATTGTTTAAATATACACATGTATACACACAATGTGAACATGTGCCCATGAACGCATTTCAGTATGTACATATGTAATGAATGTGTGACAAAAAGGAACAATTTACAACAAGAATTTGAAGTTTTAGTATTTTATAATAAATAAGATATATTATGTTCTTAAACGCGTAAACTACCTTGAAAAATACAACTGCTCTGTGGTGTACAAGAAGCGCTCGTGACTACCAACCAGTAGGTTGTTGGATTGAATCCCAACGCACCTTTTTCAAAAAATTTTGAAAAGTAAAATTATTTCGAATACCCTTTTTTTGCTCATATTTTAGTCGTTAATGGACCGACTTCAATTATTTTTAGTCTAAACCTTCGTAGAACTCCAAACAAGAGATCTGCTTCATAAAATTGACCGTAGGATAGTCGGCGCCATAAAAAACAAAAAATAGGAAATATAACAAAAAAAGTCTTTTGGCTATATCTAATTACCAATAATAATATCTGAAGTCCAATAATTACCAAGTTTTGTTATTTTCAAACCGAACAAATTTATGAAAAATTCCAAGAGAATGGTATAAAATTTATTTCTCTATGTTGTGTTTTGGCCGTAATTCTAACTACACCAAAATGTAGCAGACGGACATCGCTCATTCGACTTCTCTATCTATAAGGATCCAGAATATATATACTTTATGGGGTCTTAAATGAATAATGAAGAAATTACATACGGAATGACAAACCTATATATCCCCTTTCCAAATTTTTTGGTGAAGGGTATAAAAACATTAAATTATTCATAAGGTAAATCATCATAAAATTGATGATGGTCTTTACGCAAAGTCGCTTTTAACGATTGCAAGTCTTCGAATTTTCTACGAGTTATTGGTGTTCTTCTTTGGTACAGCCAGTGTTGGATTTACGCCTAGGCCCCTGAGGTCCGGGCCTAGGGCGGTATAATTTAAAATGCGCCTAAATTTAAAAAAACAAATAATGTAAGGGCAATTCAAATTCGAAAATTAATTTGGCCAAGTTTTGCTTTAAACGAATACGAAATTTCTATTAAATTATAAAGTAATTCAATTGTTGGATTTACTTTTTAATTAGTAAGTCGACTTAGATGGTTATCGATTCTGACCACAGATTTAATAAAAAATAAAATAATATTCTCAAAAAGCCTGTGTACCTAACTTTTTATTTTGATGATCCATATACACAGTGATGCCATCATAAATTTAACAAAATCCCTACATGTTCCGAAAAATTCTTCCTTTATCCCTACACACACAAAAAAGTTCCCTACGCTAAAAATTCATAGATTTTAGCAAAAAATATTTGTATTTTTAAAATTTTGTACATTTATATCGCCAGGTACAAAATTTAAAAAAATGGGACCCGGAAAGATAAAATAAACCAAGGGGTTGTTTGTGTCGAAGAACGCATTTGAATACTTAAAAAAGCTTAAATATAAAAAGTCTTAACTTATATATTAAACATAACAAAAATCAAATTTCTTTTTGGTATTTTCATACAAAATCTATTCCCAAGACAATCAGACATTTCTTTGCCATTCGTTGTCTCTAGTTATTATTTACCCAAAGATGTTTCTTTCGGTAAGAAATATCTCGCGTAATATTGTAATTTTATTTTTATGTGTATAATATTTACACATTTGTGTGGTGTTTCACGCAATTACACCGTAATAAAAACGAAAAAAAGCTCCCTTCGCTTGAAATTTTCCAGTAAATTCACTACAAAAAATGAAAATTACCTACTCTTGGCATCACTGTATATACATAAAACTAAAATATTTTTTCCACTGCTTTCGAAATCGCTAGATTTGACTGGAAAATAGCAAAACCCCATCACTACTCAAAAGGTGGTCGAAATTCGACCGCCAGTTTAAACGTATTTCTATTTTTGTTGCATTTACTTAAACAGAAGAAACTACCTAATTACTTATTCCCTTCCCCACGGAAAACACATTAAAACAAATAAATTTGGATACAAACACGCACAGTTAATTCCTATAGACTGCCAAAACTTTTATGATACGTTGCCATACAAATTATAAACAATATTTTTATTTGCGAACTTAATATTTTTAAGTAATGACAATATTTTCTGGTAATTTTAATCATGAATTTTATTTAATATAATTTGTTTTGATCGCTACAGAAAAAAGCCCTAAGTTACATTTATGCTCTGAAATGAGAATAGAGAAGCCCTATCTCAATTTAGTTTTTTATATATTTACAAATAATACAAGTTTTGAAAACCAAATTCGTCCTTCATTTTAATAATAACCTGCATTGAAAAAAACGTTAATTTTTGTCAACTACAGTTTTAAATGTGTTTTTACCTTCTCCTGTAAAGTTTCAAATATGCGAGTTAGGGCCTTTCTATATGAGACCAACGATATGTACATCTGTACAAACACAATCTGAAATGTTTTAACAAACTAGAACGACTTACATGTTTTATAATTTTAAAATAAATGGCACTACAATGAAAGGTAGAATGATTATGTAGAAGTCTTCATCTGGCAAAAAATTAAAGAGAGTGTGAGACGCTAAGTAATAAATTAATAAAAATTCAATTGTTGTCGTGTTTTGGGACAAATTGTGAAACTCGAATATGTTCATCGAATTTACCTTTCAACAGTTAGTTGCAATATCATCAAATATTGCACATAGTGGGAAAATTTTCTTACTAAAGAATCTCTTTTAAAGGCTGATCCATTAAGCAGCAATCTTTCAAAAGCGAGTTTTGATATTTATAGCCTTAAGAAACATTAAATGCAATACTGGAATTCGATGGCGCACAGTGGCTGAAAATCGTTTTTCATTGGCCAAAAGTCTAATTTTTTTGTTACCGATTTTTAAAATTTTTACGCCTTTTTGTAGCTAATATATCCAGATTAAGGTAGCCAAAAAATTAGGTTAAACTATTGATAATTGTGGACGTGGCATGCTGTCAAACTCAACTTTTTTTAGTTTCAGAAAAAGGTGTTTTTCTTTTGTTTTTTATAAAAAATAAATGGTTACTACTCGCAAGCTATCATCGGTAATGGCCTGCGGTCTTTTTTATAATGTTGGTAGGATTATAGTCTTTAGTTGTTGTAAGTGGTCACAGCTCTAGCGTTTAATATTAGGGGCGTTACGGAATATTTATGAAACTACTATATTTTTCTAAAATTTAAACTTTAGTGGAATAGAACTTCTAGGGAACAAAGGGGAACAAGAAACGTATATCATCCGGAGAAAGTGTCCTCTTTAACGCTATATATACTTTTGCACCCGTGACGAGCCGTGGGTAGAACACCTTTTTCATTTTAATGAAATAACTCTAAAAAAAATTCAAATAACGATAATTTAAACAGCCCTATAAGTACTCGTATACAATGGTGTAATAAATTTTCACTTTTTTGCCTAAAAGTTTATGTTTTTTTACTTTAGACTACGTAAAACTAAAAAAATTAAATATAATACCTGCGAAAGGGTTTAATAGCTTTGTTTTGATCAGCAAAAAATAAGTCATAAAATTATCACAATAGTTGCTACAGTAAACATATGATCTCTTTCTAAATTTACCTGTTATCAAATGATAGGGTCAACCAAAGTCATAAACAATTTTATAACAATAATCGCGACATTAAACCACTAAAGATAAAAAACAACCCAACAACAACAACAAGTATTGTCGATATACTAATCAGTTTTACCTGATATTAAGGTCTGGACGACATGTGCAGTTTTGTTCAATTCAAGCACTACCTGCTATGAAATTAAAGATAAATGTGTGAATAACATGTAACTGAAAATGTGTAAAACTGCGGATTCCATAAGAGATTACTCAGTAATAAGTTAATCCTTTAAGTGTACGGAAAAAACATAACAGACGCAAATAAAAATATTCACAAAAATATGGAGAGCTTCAGTTATAAAGAACTGGCCGAAGAGTATTTTAGAATCAAAAACCAGAAGATGTTCTTATTTACGTTAAAATTAAACTTAAATTCGTGTAGCACCGAAATGCAAGAGCAATTATCTAATTTCGTCAAAGCACTAAAAAAACGCTACAAAGAAGTTAGCTTCAGTAAACAAAACTTTTATATAAAAAGTTCAAACTGGTTTGAAGGCCAACTTACTGTCGCTGCAGAAACAGCAAAGCAAGATAAGGCTGGAAGACCACGCAAATCATTGGACAACTGCAGCGATAGATCTAAGGGGCGGAAACTTAAAGATATTAACGATGTAATTGTTTGTACAAATATAAAAGAATCTTTCCTACATCAATTACGATCACAGAACCAATTAACAAAAATGGATATCATTGAAAAAGTTGTTAAAGCTAGTCCAGTGAGAACAAAACGGATTATTAAAAGTATACCAACGCCGAGTGATACAATACAGTACAACCAACCCAATTAAACCAAGTCCCGACAAAATCATTAGATAATACCGATGCATATGAGATGAATTTCATTATCACCACTACATGCAAGAATACGACTTATGGAACACATACTAAAAATCAGTTATGATTTGGATTTCGGGTCTTCAGGATCAATAAGAAACAACGAAACCAACAAAGAGTTAAGAAGTTCAGAAAAGAAACATGTTCAAGAAAAATATCGCAAATTTGGATTGATTATAGATCAGCCAAAACAAGGGTCAGGCAGTACAAATGATGGCAATAGCGCAAGAAGATTCTTTTCAGATCCAGAAACAGCATCTGGAATAACAGGAGTGAATTTAAACCGTATTTTCAGATTTAAAATAATTCTAGAAGTACTTGCGTGCAATGAAGAAATTGACTCTAGAAAATTTGGAGATTATGCTAAGGAAACTGCAAAAATATATACAACCAACTAGCCATGGAGAAATATGTCTGCAACAGTTCACAAAATCCTTTATCATGGAGAAGATGTCATTAAATATCATTTGGTGCCGCTTGGAGATCTATCAGAGGAGGCTCAGGAAAAAAGGAACAAGGATTACAGATTTTTAGAGAGCACAAAACTAGAAAAATTTCACGAAATTCAACAATTGAAGATATATTTAATATATTATTGGCAACGTCATATCCGTTCATCTCCAGTATTCGAAATCAATGGAAAGTGGAACATCGGGATTTAGATGAAGAAGCTTTTAGACTAAAGAACACAAAAATAGCACATAACAAAATATGGAATATTTGCAATCAATATTTGAGTCAAATGAATAATAATTATAATTGCCTTTCACTGCTATTTAAGTACGAAAAACATAGTATTAGTAAAAAATTATAATAAACAGAACCTACCATTGTTACAAATGCTATTAAAATTTATTGCAGTTTTTATTTTTAAAATGTTTTTAAAATTATCAAATTTGAGAGCAAAAAATAATAAATTTTTCTGTAGTAATAGCAATATTTTTAGATAATATTATTAACGTTTTTTTTTTAAAGTGTAACTATTCTTTGAGTGTAAACAAATTTGCAAATTTGACAGCAAAAAATTTGTAATTTTTCTGTAATAATAGCAAAATCTACCGTAGATTTTACTATTTTTTTAGTGTAAAATTTTTTTCAGTGTAACATTAAAAAATTCCATTATTACAAAAAATATTTATAATTATTATTAATTTCCAAATATTAAATTTTTTAATAAATAAAAAAATAATAAATCCATATTTCACTCTAAAATTTAAAAAAATTCAAAAGTTTAACTTTGACCTAGAATTTCTTAAAAAAGTCCTTAATCAATTTTAATGTAATTTAAACTGAGTCAAGCTGAACTAAATATCTATCCAATAAAATAAAAATTACTTCAATATTTTGATCGGTTCAAAAGTTACAGAATTTTGGCCAATGAAAAACGATTTTCAGCCACTGTGTGGCGGTGCACGGGTCTACAAAGTTTTGAGTGTGAGAGATTTGAGCGTGGCTCACGACCATGCTAGCAAGCAAAGATAATATTTCCCTCTTCCACGTTCAAGTTCGAAAACCAAGTAATATTAACTAATTATGTAGATGCAGTGCTGTGAAAAGATGTCCTGCTGAATTTCAGCTTAATTGTAGTTGTAAGAGGTTTGTAGTGCTGCCAAACACGAGTTTTTTTTTACCGGGTGCTGCCAAATAATAACTGGTGCTTTAAAAACTGCAAGTTACACACCACGCTTTATACACGTTTTTGCTTATCAAATTTAAAGTTTTATGTTCTTTAAATTGTTTTAATTCGTTTTTCATCAACTGCTTACAAAAATAGCTTTCTAATAATTAAATGTTCAATCTCAAAAGATTTTTAGACTCTGAACTTGGCACCACTAACTAATATGTTGTATACGAAGCGTAAAAGTAGAATGTTGTAAAATAAAATTTGTTTACACTGTAAAAGTTTATTTTTGTGAAAGCGTATAATTATAATTTCGTACATTGTAATTCATATACATACGAACATACTACATACTTTTTTGAAGATATTTTTTATCAACTTTTAATTTTAAAATTTTGTTCTTGAAAATGCCGAATTTGGTTTGAAAAATACTGAATGTGTTGTCCTTTGGACAACTCTGAATGTGTTTTAAAATATCTGAATTAGATTTGAAAAGGGTGAACTGAAGTTAAAAATAATATGTCTTATAAGTATACGCAATAAATATTTTATTCTATTTAATTTTATGTCCACAAAAAAGTTTTATTGTTGTAGTTTAATAAATTTTAAATGAATTTGATTTAAAAAAATCACCTTAAAACAAGATTTTTAATGAAAAAAAAGATTTTTTTGTTCGACTCGAAGATTTTTGAATAAAAATATGGCAACACTGATAACGTGTGATCTATTTTTGGTTTAAATAATTTTAATTTTAGCTGTGTTTATTTACTAAAAATTTTTAAAAATTTGTAACAATTGTTACTAGAAAGCGTTCATTAACCCAAAAAATTTGCAACGAGAGAGCGTCGAAAGAGCGTAAAAAATTGAGAGACAGAAAAATTCTTGCAAGTTTTTACAAGTAAAATTTTTACTTGCAATAATTTTTCAAACAGCTGTTTTGTGCTTATGTTTGAAAAGTAATATACAATTTGCCTTGGCATTATTACACTCAACGTTTACATACTTTAGCAAACGTTGAATTTCAAAACTTACCACTAATTTCAACTTAAGATGCCTCTATTCAGAATTTATACATATCAATGAACTCGCTTCATCATAATTTTACTTTTCTTGTTTTTTAGTTTAAGTTTTATCCTAACCCTCAAAATTTTTCATCAAGGGTTTTGAAAATTTTTCCTTAATTATCAAATCTAGTTAAAATACATTAATATACACATACAAATTATAAAAACATTGTATACATATTTAAGTAGAAAAGAATCTAATCCTAACCTCTTTACGAAATTATCTAACACAAATTTTTTGTAATTAATAATATTGTGTAAATAAATTGAAATTGAATTGAATGTTTGAAAAATAATATTTCTAAATTAAGCTGAAAATAAAAATATTTTGGAAAATTTAAGAAATTGTAAGTAAATGTAAACTTTTAAAACGATAGAAAGTATTAAAAAGATAACAAATTTATTTTTGTGTAACTTAGGAACAACAGAAGCAAAATAAAATGTCTAATGGAAGTGAATTAAGGAACACAGTACCTGGTACATCAGTGGCAAAGTATGTTCCGGCAAACAGAGAGAGCAGCTGTTATTTTTAGTGCTGTAAATATTATGAGTACCTAGCTATTCGATAATTTACACTACGCAGGCAATAATTCAATTAGTTCAGATACATATTTGCAAATAAATTTAAATTAACACACAATTTATTAAATTACTTTTTTACTTCTTTTGGAGTTTAATGCTGGCAGCAACATGATATTTTATAGCTAATCACCCTTATCGTGTTTAGCGTATTTCGACTACGCCTAGTACTAGATTAAATAAAATTGCAAAACTTTTCATTATTCTATTACAAGCCGTACTCGAAAAACACCAGTCACGACAATGCTGAATATAAATGACAATAATCACATTATTTTTTTAATAATATTTATTAATGTATAATTTGCCCAAAAATATAGGGGTAGTTACTGATAGTTACATATATAACTATACATTAAAACACTACTTTAACTTGAAAATTTTTGCCAGTAAAGTGTTCATTTACTTTTTCAGATTTTAGAAAATTTCTTGTTACTCTCCCGTTGCTAATTTTTACTAGTAAAGTAAATGAACACACCTTTTGTGTCACGTTTACTAGATAAATGCATTTTTAAGGTCACATGTTTTACAAAGTAATAAGTAACTGTTTAAAAATATATATTACACACATATATTAAAAAATCATTCCTTTTATAGGTATGTATTTTAATTTTAAAAGAAAAAAATATTTCCCTCATTAAGCTCTAATTAATGACTACTTGAAAGTCGCGTATTCCAATATTAAAAAGAAATAATTGATTGGTTTACACAATTGTTTTCGACATTTGCCTCCATGTTCATTCAATTTATCTCATTTATTTTTGTATCAAAATTTAAAAAAAAATAATAAGTGGTTGTTCAGGATTTGAAACCGTAACCTACATACCCGGTGGTGGCACGGTTTCGAATCCTGAACACAACAAAATGCTATTTTTTTGGTTTTCGATACATTTTAGTTGTTTTTATTACTTTTACTTTTTATTTGAAATAGTTTGTTCCACAATTAATTCAAAAAACGAGGCACAATCTCATTTATAATATTTTTTTTTTTAATTTTTGCGTTTTTTCCAATTTTATGAACGATAAAAGGTTTATTTTTCAAAAATAATCAATATGTTATCAGATAGGATTTTGTACAGTGATCAAATAATTATATAATGAATTCAGTAATTTGTCGACGTTTTTATTTGATATAATATAATATTAATGCCAAAAATAAAAATAACTTGACGGTGTAAGAAAAAATTTTAAGTTATAAAATATAACAACATATTTTAATTCATTATTTTAATTTAATTTTTTCTTTGAAACTCGTATGATGTATGTAAACTGGTGGTATTCTGATAGTTGTCTTTTTAAAATTTTGTTAACTTTTCCATTTACTTATCTGTATTGCGGTTGGACCAGACGATAAAGGTTTTGGTTCAATATAACCTGTATATTTCTGATATAGAAATATAATGGAATTTCAACCACGATTGATTTAAAAAATACGAACTCAGTAATTCATATTCAGCCTGGTAAGAAAAAAGATGGATTTAATTAAAAACATTTTTTATTTACATTTTCTTCTGCGTTTACTGTGTAAGACAGAGAACTAAATATGAAAAATTACGATAAACAGAAAGATTTTTGCTCTCAAATCCATCCCATAATTCGACATATTTTCGTAATATTTTACCATTAATCCGCGTCCAATTCAATTTGTGGAAAATAAGTATTTGCAATACTTTTATTCAAAATCCAAATGCATTTTAATTTTTCTATTCCAAATACAAAATAGTTTTTAATAAAAGTTTAATTTCACAATGGAAATAATATTTTGTAAGTTTTTTTACTCCATAATTTTGCTGTTTTTTAATCAATATTGAATCATAAAATTTTCCTGATGTTCGCATATTTTTAAGAATTTTTGGCATCTTAGAGATTTTTTCAAGATTTTTGGCTGCAGATTGCCAATTATATGATTTTTTTAAAATAAATTTTGGGAATAATTTCCAATATTGCAGTTGCAATTTTTAGAATATGCGCTATTTTCGCGGGGTTTTCAATTTCTTAGAGTCTTTCCTAATTACATTTTGGAGCTTGATATCAAATTAAATTCTTACATCAAACTTTTGTTTTTATTTTATAGAAAAGGCAATTAATTGAAGTGCTTTTGAAGATTAGCTCACTGATGTTACAGAATGAAAGAAACATTTCTTATCAAATTCTAGCCGGGAAGAGATTTTTCTGCTTTGTTATGAGTTACTAAGTACCCAAAAAACATTTTAATTGCCAAAAGATTTTTTATCACATTGTACAAATACAATAATAATACCGGGTTCTGATATACTGCAGGTACGCTCTGCACCTGAATATAGAAAATAATTAAAATTACACAAGTATAAAACAGGATATAAGCATCAATTTTGCCTTTCTTCTGAAATCACAAATAGTCATAAAAAATGAAATATTAATACATTTTTAAAACAAAACTAAAATTCAATTTCATTGATTTTGTATATTTACTCGTACATAGTGTCTTGACGATCCATTACATTTCTTTAACATAAATAATATAAAAAATAATTATGGTTATTTATATACGAAAAGAAAATGTAAGCGATAAAAAATACTGTAATATGCATGCATATAAACGTAATAAAATAAGTTTAAAGAAACAAACAAAAACAAAACAGCAAATCATTGCTGTTCGATTGTTTAAATATACACATGTATACACACAATGTGAACATGTGCCCATGAACGCATTTCAGTATGTACATATGTAATGAATGTGTGACAAAAAGGAACAATTTACAACAAGAATTTGAAGTTTTAGTATTTTATAATAAATAAGATATATTATGTTCTTAAACGCGTAAACTACCTTGAAAAATACAACTGCTCTGTGGTGTACAAGAAGCGCTCGTGACTACCAACCAGTAGGTTGTTGGATTGAATCCCAACGCACCTTTTTCAAAAAATTTTGAAAAGTAAAATTATTTCGAATACCCTTTTTTTGCTCATATTTTAGTCGTTAATGGACCGACTTCAATTATTTTTAGTCTAAACCTTCGTAGAACTCCAAACAAGAGATCTGCTTCATAAAATTGACCGTAGGATAGTCGGCGCCATAAAAAACAAAAAATAGGAAATATAACAAAAAAAGTCTTTTGGCTATATCTAATTACCAATAATAATATCTGAAGTCCAATAATTACCAAGTTTTGTTATTTTCAAACCGAACAAATTTATGAAAAATTCCAAGAGAATGGTATAAAATTTATTTCTCTATGTTGTGTTTTGGCCGTAATTCTAACTACACCAAAATGTAGCAGACGGACATCGCTCATTCGACTTCTCTATCTATAAGGATCCAGAATATATATACTTTATGGGGTCTTAAATGAATAATGAAGAAATTACATACGGAATGACAAACCTATATATCCCCTTTCCAAATTTTTTGGTGAAGGGTATAAAAACATTAAATTATTCATAAGGTAAATCATCATAAAATTGATGATGGTCTTTACGCAAAGTCGCTTTTAACGATTGCAAGTCTTCGAATTTTCTACGAGTTATTGGTGTTCTTCTTTGGTACAGCCAGTGTTGGATTTACGCCTAGGCCCCTGAGGTCCGGGCCTAGGGCGGTATAATTTAAAATGCGCCTAAATTTAAAAAAAACAAATAATGTAAGGGCAATTCAAATTCGAAAATTAATTTGGCCAAGTTTTGCTTTAAACGAATACGAAATTTCTATTAAATTATAAAGTAATTCAATTGTTGGATTTACTTTTTAATTAGTAAGTCGACTTAGATGGTTATCGATTCTGACCACAGATTTAATAAAAAATAAAATAATATTCTCAAAAAGCCTGTGTACCTAACTTTTTATTTTGATGATCCATATACACAGTGATGCCATCATAAATTTAACAAAATCCCTACATGTTCCGAAAAATTCTTCCTTTATCCCTACACACACAAAAAAGTTCCCTACGCTAAAAATTCATAGATTTTAGCAAAAAATATTTGTATTTTTAAAATTTTGTACATTTATATCGCCAGGTACAAAATTTAAAAAAATGGGACCCGGAAAGATAAAATAAACCAAGGGGTTGTTTGTGTCGAAGAACGCATTTGAATACTTAAAAAAGCTTAAATATAAAAAGTCTTAACTTATATATTAAACATAACAAAAATCAAATTTCTTTTTGGTATTTTCATACAAAATCTATTCCCAAGACAATCAGACATTTCTTTGCCATTCGTTGTCTCTAGTTATTATTTACCCAAAGATGTTTCTTTCGGTAAGAAATATCTCGCGTAATATTGTAATTTTATTTTTATGTGTATAATATTTACACATTTGTGTGGTGTTTCACGCAATTACACCGTAATAAAAACGAAAAAAAGCTCCCTTCGCTTGAAATTTTCCAGTAAATTCACTACAAAAAATGAAAATTACCTACTCTTGGCATCACTGTATATACATAAAACTAAAATATTTTTTCCACTGCTTTCGAAATCGCTAGATTTGACTGGAAAATAGCAAAACCCCATCACTACTCAAAAGGTGGTCGAAATTCGACCGCCAGTTTAAACGTATTTCTATTTTTGTTGCATTTACTTAAACAGAAGAAACTACCTAATTACTTATTCCCTTCCCCACGGAAAACACATTAAAACAAATAAATTTGGATACAAACACGCACACTTATAAAAAATCTTATTACTTATATACATACATATGTATGTATGTATGTAGGTACTCTTAAACACTTCATCGCTTTGCTTGAACCAATACTTACATAAGTGAATGCGTGTACGTTTGTATTTTTAGCATTTGTAGTGGTATCAACTTTATGAGCCTTTTATTCCTCTGTTACTGAACCGATTTATATAATATATAATCGGGTCACTAAAGCTCAATAATGTTTACCACTTGGCAAAAGAATGAACTAAATCGGTTGGCAAACAAAGGAGAAACAGGGATCTAAAAATTTGTCTTTGCCTATATATATATATAGATATTCAAATATATGTATAGACTTCAGGGTAAACCACTCTCTTAAATCACTTTCTTAACTACTAAATACAAATTTAAATCGTTTTTAATGTTTCTATTCCCTATTCCATCAGAAAGACCATATATGTATGTACGAATATGCTAGCCTAATAATATAAACATTCCATCACATTCCCACATTCCAGTATGTTCAATAATTTAAAGCACAGAAAAATAATGAAAACTATGTACAAAAACAAAACGCACACAAAATGAACTAAAAATAAAATACTTACTTTGTACTGTAGGTGAATTTAACTTTAATCAAAGTTATTAATAATTAAAAAAATATATTATTTTTAAGCATCTAAAGAAAAATAATACAGTATCCTAATATATTTAACTTTAATAAAACTTACTCGTTATTTAAATATCCAAATTTTATTAGTTTCAGCAATAATCGTTTAAGTACATACAAAGATGGAAATAAGAATAGAATGAACAAATAAAATAAGTTTTTCCTTCTGAGTGCCAAGCCAAATTTAATTTAGTTAATTTTGAGATTTTTGTTGTAATTTATTAGCAAATTAAGAGAGAAAGAGAGATCATGGCTTTATGATTGGCTAATATTCTTAACTGTTTTTAACTATCTTAGACACAAAAATGTAGAAGAAAAAAATACATTCTGCATTGCTCCTATTGACAATCTATCAAACAAAAAAAAAAATCAAGCGAATACGTTGAGTTTAAGTCATTAAAATGGTTCTTAACTTTTTTCACTTGCCTATTTATATAAACTAGAGTACGCCCGGTGGTCGAAATTCGACCGCCAGTTCTATTTTTGTTGCATTCATTTAAACAGAAGAAACTACCTAATTACTTATTCCCTTCCCAACGGGAAAAAAATAAAACAAATAAATTTGCATACAAACACGCACATTTATAAAAAAACCTTATTACATATATACATATGTATGTATGTAGGTACTCTTAAACACTCTCATCGCTTTGCTTGAACCAATACTTACATAAGTGAATGCATGTACGTTTGTATTTTTAGCATTTGTAGTGGTATCAACTTTATGAACCTTTTATTCTTTTATTACTGAACCGATTTCGCAATTTTCAACTTCGGAAATATATGTGAAATTGGGTTTTCGGAACTTTCCTCCTTAAAAAATAACCCTTTTATTTAATTATGTGAACTTTTAACTATTTAAAAAAAATAATTGTGTAAATATTTAGATTTAAAAAAAAAAAATTATTTTTGAAAAATATTCATTTTTTTATTTATTTTTCTTTAAATAATGTGCGGAATTTTTAGTACTTTTGCGAACAAATCTCGATTTACACCAAATTCTGTTAAGTTGACAGTCTCTTAGTTAAAGCAATGTTAACTTAACAGCAACAGGTACAAACCGAGCTAACTGACGGAGCTAACTTCACACACATATAAAAATTAATACACGGTAATTTAAGTATTTAAAAAATCTGTTTTTTTATAATCACTTATATATGTATAATCTAAAAGGGCGGCATATTAAAGAGTGCCTAAGGAGAAAGCAAGCCTAAATCTGCCACTGGGTACAGCTCTTCCAAATCACACCAATTTAGAGCAACTATGTTCTTATCATTTCGTTGGCGTAATATATCCCATGAATTCGTGAAGCCTAACTAGAACCATATTTCTCCACTTGGTTTATATTATAATGCACGAATATCTGATACTTTAGCATCACCTTTACCACGTCCAGGACGAATGCTTTTATAGTATTCTATTTTATTAAATTTTTTAAAGAAGTCATGAGTCAAGTAAGTGAAGTCGTATGGATAAGGTTTTTTCTAGCTGCTCTGCTTATGTTAATGTATTCAGCTGGAACGTCAACTGTTCTGTTTTTCAAAGCGCGCTATAAAAGATAGATAGCTAAGGCTTGGAAGAATTTTTTTTCAATAAAGTGAACCCAAATACTAGCGAACTCCCCTGCATTAACTCCGCCTTCAGTTTCGTTCCATAAAAAGCAGTACCCTTTTTTCGTTTATAAGGTTGTAAAACACTAAATTGTGTACCTGCAATTTAGTTTTATAGTACAAGCTTCTAACTTGTGATCTTGGAGCCAATAGCATTGCTTGAATGTCAACTGTAAATACAATTGATTCTTCAGATCTATCTTTATGTTTCTCCTGTCTTGCTTCTTCTTTTTATTTTGATGAAGATTGTAGTCTTTAACGTAACGTGCACATATCTCTTTGATCTTTTTTTGGTGCAAACAGGGCCAGATTTCTTTTTTCAAATATCGTATTGAGTTGGGCACCAATCTTTCCAATAAAAGTCAAACAGCATTTTTTTCGAACGCTATTCTGGCAAAATATATATATATTTTGCGTTACAGCTCTGCAGTATTGAGACTCCATAACTGGTAAAGAATCAAAAAATAAATGGATGGCTTTTTTGTCCTTAGAACAGTTTGGTTGAACTCTGTTTTTGGTATTATTGTGAGCACCTAAAGGCTTCTTAAGCCAAGTAAGCACAGAACGTCTACCTAAGTTCAATGTGTTTAAGAACAATGTTCTGCATACACGTAAATTTTGGTGGTCTACTCAAGAGGTATGTTAAAGTTTGGGCTCTTCTGGGTACGCTTGGATTGGTGCGATTTCTAGCCTGCTCAGAGGCTTAGTCGTGAGCACTAAAGTATTGATATATATTTTTTTTCGGTTCCAGTTCATCTGCCAAAAGTTTTTATATAAAGGTTCCACCATCTAACGTTTTTTTTTTCAACTAGTGCTTATATCGTGAATGGTAACACTTAGCTCATGTCTGATTTGACAGATAATTAGTTAATTATTTTTATCCTTCCGCTGAACGAATATCGTTGTGTATACGCTTGAACAACGCTGGGAAATATTGCGACATTACTTTGAAAATCATGGTAATGTTGCAGAATGTGTGCGAAAATTGCGTACGGATTTTGGAAGAAGGGAAGCACCGTCAGCTCCGTATGTTCGTTATCTCGTGAAAAAGTGAAAGAAACTGGCATCCTCATCGATAAACCAAAGCGTGAAAAGCCAAAAACAGTGCGTACCTCCGATAATATTGCTGCTGTGGCAGAAAGTGTGCGTGAAGCGCCATCAACATCAATTCACCGTCGTTCTCAACAATTGAACATTGAGACGAATTATGCATAAAGACCTTGGTATGACGCCATACAAAGTCCAATTGGTTCAGGAATTGAAGCCAACTGACCATCCAATGCGTTCTCGCTTCGCTAAGTGGGCCTGCGATCTACTTACAGAAGATGCCGATTTTGCCAAAAAAAATCATCTTTTCAGATGAAGCTCATTTTGATCTTGGCGCATTTGGGGCACAGAAAACCCACACGAATACATTGAAAAGCCGACGCACCCAAAACGAGTCACTGTTTGGTGCGGATTTTGGTCCAGAGGCATAATTGGGCCATTTTTCTTCGAAAATGAGCAAGGAGTGGCCGTTACAGTCAATGGCGATCGTTATCGGGCCATGTTGAACGAATTTTTGTTCACAAAAATTGAAGACGAGGAAATTGGCAACATTTGGTTTCAACAGGACGGCGCTACGTGCCACACAGCCGAAACTACACTCGATGTTTTGCGGCCTGTTTTTGAAGATCGCATTATCAGCCGCAGAGCTGATGTCGTTTGGCCACCTCGGAGCTGCGATTTGACACCGTTGGACTATTATTTATGGGGTGCCGTCAAAGATAAGTGTTACGCCGACAAGCCAGAGACAATTGACGCTTTAAAGGACAATATTCGTGAAGCTATTAGTGAAATATAGCTGCACACAATCGATAATGTGCTTAAAAATTGGACCGATCGTGTAACCTACTGCATGGCCAGCCGAGGCAGCCATTTGAATGAAATTATTTTTAACCGGAGGGATTGCACTTTCAAATAAAAAAAGAAATTTAAGAAAATATTCAGTAGTTTTTTTTATAGCATTTTCAAAAAAAAAGTTATCTGGCGAACCCTTTACTTGCAGTCTTTTTAGCCTGTCCTCTAAAATATAAAAAATTGACTTAGCACTTTTACACAAGAAGCTAACGACAGCTGACTTAGCACTTTTACACATCATTGACAAACAGCGTCAAAAAAGAGATAATTAAAAAAAAAATTTAAATGTTGTATTTTTAAATTTTCTATCGAACTGCATCAAAATCTCGTTTTTGTAAAAAATTGACTTAGCACTTTTACACGTGAAGCTAACGATATAACCTCTGATCTAATATTTATTTAAAAAATGTCACTTGAAATTAATCAAATATAACTAAATTTCTGTTTATGACCTCATTCTAATATTGCAGCTTCTCCCATTTATCAATATTGTTTATTTATGTCTCTCACTACATGCTGTGTTATATTCATAAAGATTATCTTACGTTGAGTTTAAGTCAGTTAAAATGGTTCTTAACTTTTTTCACTTGCCTATTTATATATAGATTTATTTTCCTTCTTCTCAAAAATACGCAGTCAAATCACAATGATAGCACGAAGTTTGGAGCTTTTAATTGATCGTACAAACTAAGTACATACAAAATAATTTTCACATATATCTATGTATTTAATAGACCAGACCATTTTTGTAAAGCAGCTTATGCAACTTATTATGTAGCCGATTTACCATTTTAAAGATATTTGCTTTCAGATGTGTACAATCTATATTTTATTCGGATCGGTTCGTTTTTTGCAGATATAAGCATTTAAACTTGCTGCTAAAACATTTGGCACGAAAGCTTCGGTCCTTACGAACGACTTTAAAACGAACGCAAGTCTTGAATTGACCACTTTGTCTGAAGACCTCAACTCTTCGGTTCTATCCGATATCCAGAGCAGGGAGAACAACTGCGGGGTATACCTCAGAGACCACGACTGCTTACATTTTTGTGGATTCTCTTGCAACAAGTGACTTAAAGGACATTGTCTCGGTATAGTTTGGGTTCCACGGCGTTAGGTTGTAATCCGTGGGAAGAAAGAATATTCGAAAACATGGAAAATATAGGTTGATTTGTAACGATTAGCTATTGTTATTGTTGTGTAATTTTTAAAAGCTGAAGTCAGTGTACAGCTACTTCTTGTACTTTTTGTATCTTAAAACAGCACCTAATAAATAAATAAGGCCAAGAACCGAAATGAACAGAATATTCAGCTAAAAACCTGCAATTTAATTAACTCTGCATTTACATCCAAGTAATTACAAACAACATAAAAATGTAGTAGTAAAGATTCATATTACTTTTTTCACATAAATTGTCTTATTTATTACCCCAATCATGAATAAAAATTCTGAATTCCATTCTTTTATCTGTTATCAAAATTACTGCAGTTTCAAATGAATAATTAAAATTAAAAACACCCAGCTGACAACCTATCTGAACAATTAAAACAGCACATTTTTTAAGCGATAAACAAAAATATAAAAAAAACACATTTCGAAAAAAATATCTAGATTCTTGCAAAATTAAAAATTTCTCCAGTTTTTTAAGCTCATATTTTAGTGGCAAAGGACCTGCATTTAGGAATTTACGCTACTTTTGGCAACACTGATATGATAAGTCAAATGATGTTATAATTTACAATAAGTGTGTTCGAGTACCCAAAAGATTTTACAAAGTTTTACTGAATTTTACGAAATTGCGTTCGTTTACTCAAGTTAAAGTAAATGAGAACACAAATTGAGATCATAAAGTGACAGTTCTTGGCTGAGAATTTACTAATTTTTACTGCAGAAATTTCTTGTAGTAAAATTCAGTAAAACATAAAAAAAACATATGATTCAAAGGTAAACAAACAAAAGTAAGAAAATAAAAAGTATACAATTTGTGAAAAATTACTTAAAATAAGGAAAGCCTGAAATAAACTAATATAAAATAATAAGCAAACAATTATTTTTAAACTATTCATTCGTTACACATGATGTATATGCCTTTTAAAACATTTTCGTTGGAGCTGTGAAAATGCTGAGTATATGGTTACTTAGTACTGCACTTGCTTTTAAGGTAGTCAATAGTAAAAACAAATAATAACCTACATTTGAATATATTTAATCAGATACAATTTAGGAAAATCAGATAAAATGAAAATAAAGACATGGAAACGATTATAGAAAATAATTTGTTTATATTTTCTTAAAATATTCGTGTTATAATTAAAATATTGCATCGAGTACCAACAAGAAAAAGAGTTGAGTAGTCGAAAGTGTAAATATATTTCAACACTACATGTATTTGCAATCAGCTGTTTCCTTAATCTTATGAATTTTGACAATTTTTCCATTCGAGTACTTTTGTGTACTACACCTTTTTTTGAGAGTAAAATCTTCAGCTTACTCATTTACTGTAAAAGTATTCGAACACACCTAAGACAAGCTGGTGAAGAAATTCTTATAAAAGTAAAAAAATTTATTATTTAAAATTTTAAGATGATTTGTAGTGCTCGTCATAAAAGGCGACTTGTGAAAAAAGAGAAAGAAAAGTACAAATGTAGAAATTGAATGCGGAATTGTCTTAGTGACTTGTTCCAATATGAATCTGCTGATGCAGATAATTCTGCGCACCAGGATTTAGAGGGTGGATGTGACAACAACTAAATTAAGACAGTGACAGTTAAAAAACAGAACATCAAGGAAGAACATGAGAGAACTCTTGCTTATATAAAGAACTTATTGTGTAAATGCGCCTGTATCTCCACTGACACAGGCACCAGATATAAAGTGCCTGTGCACCCCGGTCGATACACGCACTTTGGTATTAAACGGAATTTAATGAAGGCGGCACATTTGTTAGAAAATTGTGATAAAATACTTTGTGATATTAATATCGACGGCTTGCCAATTTTTAAAAGTTCTAACATGCAACTTTAGCCAATATTAATTAAAGTAGTTAATATTAAAAATATAAAAGTTTTTCCCGCTGGTATTTATATAGGCCGACAAAAGCCACATGATGTAAACCAGTTTTTCGAAAAATTCGTTGAAGAAGTTTCAGTTTTGCAGCAAAATCGATTAAAAATTGGTGCTAAAGAAATAGTGTTTAAAGTACGTGCTGTAATATGTGATACACCAGAAAAGTCATTGGTTTGTGGCAGTGCCTACCACTCTCGGCGAATGGATGTTCGAAGTGCACCCAAGTTGCTAAAAAAAATAGGCAATGTTTTAATATATAGCACAGAAGTTGCTGAAATTATAGACGATGAGGCCTTTGCTAAGAGAATATATATAAAACAATGTCAAATAAGATTTATCAATACTTAAACACTTTTGGAGAAAATCAATATAAACATGATCAGCCAAGTGCCTCTAGATCTCATGCATGCCATTGATTTGGGTGTAGCCAGAAAAATGTTGAAGACTTTTTCAAAATAAAGTGGTTCAAAGAATTCTGAATAAAGATAGCCGAGCTATTGATTTCCCTTAAGAAACATATGACGAAGGACTTCGAAGATTGCCTCGAAGTTTAGATGAACTTGCTAAGTTGAAGGCCACAGAGTTTCGTCAATTTTTATTGTATTCTGGTGTTTTAGTTTTAAAAAATAATGATAGTGACGATTTTTATTACACATTTCTGCTACTGCACTGTGCTTTAAGGCTATTGTCGTGTCCAAAAAATTTTCAAAATAACATAGAAGCCGCAGAAGATTTGTTGAAACTCTTTGTTGAAAATTTCAGTGCAATTTTTGGTCCTCAAAGTGTTACCTATGATGTTCACAGTTTGCTTCACATGGGTGCATGCGCTAGACAACACGGCTTGCTGTATAAATTTTCCGCATACGATTTTGAAAATCACTTGCAAATGCTTAGAAAAGATGTTTGAAAACCTACTGGTATTCTGGAGCAATTACACAAAAGAAATTTTCATCGAAATTTTATAGATGTACCAAAAACTTTAGGATTAAAAGAAAAACATGGTGGCTAAGCCTCCAAATAATATGTGTCTTGTACAGCCTTTTACGCCTTTCACAATTACAAACTTCAAAAGAGAATAATGAAACTTTTGTGATAGGACGACGTTTCAAAAATATTATTCCATTTTTCGAAGAACCATTGAACGCATTATCGGCATTAGGCATATGTACAGCTGATAACATATTGGACGAAATTGAGGAAGTCGTTAATATAAATACTATTCACTTCAAAATTCTGTCATTGCCTTTTGAAAATAAAGTTATTTTAACACTTTAGCAGGTGTTAGCTTTAACCACATATTTTGATGTTTGCACTTATTTTTAACACTGGTAAATAGTGTTAAATTTTACTGTATTCAAATTGATATTATGTGGCAACTCTATGTAACGAAACGTCCAAGTAGAAGAAAAGAATAATAAAGTAAACAAAAACTCGATATTCCAGTGATCCTAGAACACCATCAAGTTGGAAAACAATTTCTTCAGCCAATTCTGAACTTAAGCGGTAGAGTTTTTTAAATTCTGTTGCTCCCAACTAAAAAGGATTATCTACAATACGAAGATCACGCCGGTTGACTGAAGGAGCACTATCAGCTGCCTCATTCTCCAATAAATTATACGCTAAATACTCCAAAGCCAATATATTTCACAATTTTTTATGTATGTAGGCAAAACAATAAATAAACACTTTTCTAAACGAATTAAACCACAGAAAAAATGCTGGTGTTAATAAACAACAATTTGTTTAGTTAGAAATAACAGCTGACAGAAACAGATGTCTCTAAACGCAAACATATAGCGTTTAAAGTGTTAGTGAATAGCAAAACGATTATTTTTGTGGTTAACATTTTTAAGCGAAACTATTGTGGTTTAAAAAGCATAGTGAATCGCAGTACTGATCATAATTATAAAAATATAAAACGAAAAACATATGAATATTCGTACTGTGGGGAGCAGCAATGAGTACATGTTTCTCCATTTGCTTCATTACAATTTAAAGAAACGTGTACCATTTCTGCTCCCCACTGTATATATTATCTGTCTTATTTATACAAAATACGTTATGTTTATTAAACTAACATAATAAATCAACTAACTAAAGACAATTAAATAAATACAAAGAAATAAAAATGGAGAAAGCACAGGGAAATCTGAAGAGACTAAATGCTTGCAGTGAGCTTTTAAATTGTAAGTAAAAAATAATAATACAGGCTGTTTTTACATACATATACATACATATATGTATATTACTTTGTTTTTTTAGATCGTTCAAAAAAAAACCCTATGCTCTGTCTGCTTCCAATTTGAATGTACATACATATATTGTTAAAAATATACTTCAGAATTTTCAATACTAATAATTATTTATTTTACAGAAATTATCGATAAACAAAAGCAATTGATAGCCGGGATGATGGGCGATCAAAAAATTTTCCAAGAACAATTTTCAAAATTACAAGGTAGTTTTTAATGTAATGTGGTAGTAAACCAAGAATAATAAAATGTTTATTTTAATTTTTTTCAGCAACAATAGAACATCAAAACGAAGTAATAGTTAATATGTTGGCCGACCACAAAATTGAGCTACAAACACTTAACAAGACTCGTCAAAGCAATAATATCTTGACAAACGAGTTCCCCCTCAAAACTGAAGACGATCTTAAGAAAATTGAAGCTGTAATAGGCGAAGTTAATGAAGAAAAATATGTAAGTAACTATTATTGCAAAGTGTTGAATTACCAAGATAATATATTGTCCAATTATAAAATTTTTTTCAGATATCTGCTTTAAAATATTTAATTGATGGGAATCCGATTAAAAATTTGGAACGAATTTTTTCTCGAGACCTGTACATGATGTACAATACGGATGGAATCTGCGGTAAAAAGAGTTTAAGAAGTTTTAAAAACATCTACAAAATTGTTTTAGGTAAGCTTTTTTATTTCTTTTTATTAAATTTAATTTAACAATTAAATTTGCCTTAGCTGCAATAAGTAACTCACAGTCTTAATCTAAGTGCGATCACTAGAAGACGTTTTTAATGCGAGCTCCCGTAAAATTTTTAATTCTTACAAAAACAAATTATTAAGAACAAAAATTATAAACAAAAAAAAAAACAATATAAAACAAGTCATAAATATTTTACAATTTTTACAAACAGAAAAATAAAAAACAAAGTATATAAATTTATTAGTGACAATAACAACTACGCACATTGTATGTGCGTTGACCAGTTGAACATTCTTGTTGACAACAACAAGAATATACTGTATGCCTAAACATGCCGAAGTTAAAAACCAAAAACAAAAAGCTGAAAAAGTAAATGAAACTAGCAATGTTAATAATAAAAATATTAATAATAATGCGAATCTAAGTGATAGTAGTTCTGATGAAGAGTTTAGCTGGCATTATGTGCCCGCAAAAAATCTTAAGAGAGCTAATTCTCTATCACCACAAATGAACAAACCAAAACGATATCAGCCAGAATCAGGTCCCTCTACATCTAACCTATTTGCAACTCTTGCTTCTAATAATAATCACATCACCTCAAGATACTCAACAACCAAAACCTCCACCAATTCTTATTCCAAATGTCGGTGACATTGCTAAAATGGTTAATAAATTAAGCAAAGTAGTTGTATACAATGAATTTTATTATAAGTCGTACAGTGACGGACAGGTTCGTTTAAACGTTAATACTTACCAACTGAAACAAGAACAGGACTTCACTGCAGTTATAAAAGGTCTTCACCATACAACACCAATTGATGACATAAAAGCTAATTTGATATTGTCAGGACACCAAGTAAGAAGTGTAAGAAACATAAAAAGCCGTATAACAAAGAACCCTCTGCCAATGTTTTTCGTTGACTTAGACCCCAACTCTAACAATAATGAAATTTATAATATAAAGGCATTTAGTAATGCTACTGTTGTTATAGAAGCTCCAAAAAAATTTAATGATATTGTTCAGTGTTTTATATGTCAACAATTCGGACATACTAAGTCATATTGTAGAAAACCATATTCATGTGTTAAATGTGGACTAGAACATCCCACCAATGAATGTACTAAGTCGCCAAGTACTCCACCGCAATGTGTTCATTGTTTAGGAAATCATACTGCGAACTATAAAGGCTATGTAGTTTATCAAAACCTGGTCACTAAACGCAGAAATATAAGTGCAAGATATTTGATAAATGAAAATTACAATTTTAGCCATAATATCCCTGCGGCTACTAAGAACAGTGGTCAGTTAACATATGCCCAAGCCGTCAGAGGTACAAATGATGGAGGAAATAATGTCCTTAAAAAAATCGAGAAAAACAAATTGAATTAACCAATACTTTGATGAATATGATGTCAATGTTAATGACAAAGCTATGCAAATAGATCTCATAATTGCTGAATGGAATGCTGGCATTTTGAATCATGTAAATGAAATAGAAATATTCTTAAAAAACAATTTTATTGACATTTTATTAATTTCGGAAACACACCTTACCAGTAAATCCCTTTTTCGCGTAAGAGGATTTAATAGCAGCCAATCAACCACTATTAAATATGAAATATTGGAACTAATAACTGAAGTATATTTGCAAACTGCCGCAGTTAAAATAAATTGCAATAATTGTGGAGTGTCTATTTATTCTGTTTACTCCCCGCCAAGATACAGTATTAAATGTGATCAATATGAAAACTTTTTTAAAAGCATTGGCAATAGATTCCTAGTTGGTGGAGACTACAACGCCAGACACACATGGTGGGGGTCACGTTTAAGTAACCCAAAAGGTAATGAACTTTTCAAATGCATAGTAAAAAACAATTACAGTTCGTTATCGACAGGAGCACCTACTTAATGGCCAACTGATACTAACAAAATACCTGATCTTTTAGATTTCTTTATTTATAAAGGAATTCCTCCCAACTCGCTCGATATTGTATCTAGTGATGATTTAAGTTCTGACCACAGTCCAATTATTGTAATCTTTTCAACTGTTTGTAAAACGCGAATCAAAAACACTAAAATTATTTCTCCAAACACCGACCTAAATTGCTTTGAACAATATATTAAAGCAGAACTTGATTTAAATTTATCGTTGAAAACTGGATTTGAAATTGACACAGCAATTGACAATTTTTCAAAACTAATTCATGCAGCTTCGTTTGTATCCACTCCACCAGCTAACAGTCACATCTCTAATTTTCAGCTATCTTTTGAAATAAGGCAGCTTATTGCTGTGAAAAGAAGGCTATGTAAAATTTGGAAAAGAACGAGATTACCTTCAGATAGAACAAGTTTTAATCGTGCGGCTTTTATTTTGAAAAAAAGATTAAAGGATTTGAAAAATGAGTCTATTGATAAATATTTAAATAAATTAAGTCCGAATCATACAAATGAGTATAATCTTTGGAAAGCCATAAAATATCTGAAACGTGCTCAAAACCGAAATGCTCCAATAAAGAACTCAAACGGCGTTTGGTGTAGGTCCGACGTTAGTAAAGCGGCTGCTTTTAAGTCGCAACTTGAAAATACATTTACACCATTTTCATTCTGTACAGCAGAAGAAGATGCGGAAGTCAATAGTTTTTTAGACGTTGCATGTCAAATGAGTAAACCAATCAAGCCATTCAGATATCGGGAAACCGAAAACGAAATTAGTAAACTTAATTCAAAAAAATCTCCAGGGTATGACAATATAGACGACAAAACTCTTAAAAATTTACCGAAAAATGCTATGATTTTTCCAATTCAATGGAAACACGCTAAATTTTTAATGATACCAAAACCTAGCAAGCCTGAAAATTCCATTGAATCTTACAGACCTGTCAGTTTGCTACCAACTTTATCAAAATTATTCGAAAGACTTTTTCAAAAAAGGCTAATGCCAATATTGAAATCTCTACAAATTATACCCGATCATCAATTTGGATTTCGTAACAAACATGGGACTCCCGAGCCATAGAGTTCTGAAAACAATAAGAGACCCTTTTGAAAACAAACACTACTGCTCATCAGTATTTCTTGATGTAAAACAAGCATTTGATAGAGTATGGCATAATTGCCTTTTGTATAAATTAAAACATTTTACCTCCTGCTCAAGTCCTATCTTAGTGATCGTAGTTTTTATGTCAACATCAACGACGAAGATTCAGAAAACGGATTCATTAAGGCTGGTGTACCACAAGGAAGCGTATTGGGGCCAACTCTGTACACATTATTTACATCCGATATGCCGACAAACAACGATGTATTAGTTGCAACATACGCTGATGATACCGCTATACTAGCAGCCAATGAATCCGCAACCATAGCATTAAATATTATTCAAACGCAGCTTGACTTAGTTGGTAATTGGCTAAAAAAGTGGAATATTAAAGTGAATGCAGAAAAATCCGACTAAGGCCATTCTTTTTATTATTGACACAATCTTAAAAATATAATTTAAGAAACGATTAAATCAATTTAATCACATTATATATCATACTACACATTATTTTGGTATCGTGAAATAAGCAATTTTATGGCAACTTTTCTATATATTCACCCTTATTCTATTTGGCGTTGGCAATATCGTCGTCAATTCAAAGGCAACATCACTTTAACACAGCATCAACACTAATAGCATGTTCAAACGGATAGCAATTATGGAGGTTCGCTCTCTCATTCACGGTTCGTGGTTGAATCTTGATTGAATCGACATGTTCCGCCATACAAATTTTTGAGAGCGAACCTAGACGGTTCAACCATGAAGAAATTGCTATCATTGCTAGTTTTGATAACAAATTATCGCTAATTTATCTGAACTAGGTATCAAAACAAAAAAGTACACACATGTACATGTATGTATGTGTAAACAAAAAACAAACCAAAAAAATAGATAAGTTTATGAATTAAAAATATTCGCAATCCAGATTCAGAGAGCGAAGCAAGTGGTTCATGTTGCCGTGTGAACATAGTATAATATGGTATTCTCTAACAGTTAGAGGATGACAATGTCTGTTTATCGATAATGTTAAAAAAATAAAGTTCACATATCTAACGCTTGAGTCAGCTGATCCATTTTATTTATTATTTTTGGTAAAAAGTGGTATACGAAACTTAAAAAATTTGAAAAAAAAAAAAATGTTTTTATTCCTGAAAATAGTGCAAAAACATAGCAAAAATGTTTTTCGCTTCTGATTCGTAATCTAGTGACGATGAAATTAAAAGGAATTTAATAGTGGATAGAAGACTACTTAGACAAAAGTCTTATATTTTTAATTTGCACGATGAGAAGTTATAAATTACTGGTCGTTATTTTCAATTAATGGATTTTGTGACCCTTTTTAAGATTTGAAAGTTATTTTCGACTCAATAAACAATCATTCACGTGTGTTCTTGAAACAATAGAACCTTATTTGAAAAAAGGGACTAGGTCAACTTTTATTCCAAACACTATAAATTTGGCTGCCGCGTTACGTTTTTTGGCTCAGGGATCATATCAGCTTAGTGTTGGAAATGATGAGAGAGAAGTTTGTCCGAAATGGATAAAATTCGATATGACCGATGCTGAAAAAACATGAAGATAAGCTGCATTTTTTCCAGAAGACAGAATTTCCAGGTGTTATTGGCTGTGTTGACGGAGCCAACATTAAAATTTTAGCCCCTAATAAAGAAGACCAGCATCTATGTATATTACAACCGCTCTCTCTCTCACCCAACGGTGAGAGTCGTGAGAGTCAGACGAGTTTTTATTGAGCTCTGCTAAAACCTTTAAATTCTGTTATAAACTATTTGAAAACAATAATAAATTAGTAATAATTAAAACTTTGTCGTGTGTTTAAACCTCTTTTTAATTTTTTTCTGTTAAAAGACACCGTGATTTTAGCTTAAAAACAATTTATTTAAATCTGCATATTTCATACATTTATATTAACATACATACATTCATACAAACATATTCAAATTATTATATAAAAAATTAATAACAATTAAATCTTTAAAGATTTAAATCTTATTTTGTTTTCTCTTGTGGAAGATATACTGCAAATGTTATAAAGTTTCTCTCAACTATAATAACAATCATTGTTTATTTATAATTTAAATTTTTAAACTTAAACAACAATATCATTTGTGCAAAATACAAAAAGTTAACAAAATATCCTACAAAAACACAACTAAAGAAAACAAAAACCGCAAATTTAAAACAATAGCTACCACAGTACTCAAGAGTCATAAAACAATAACAACAATAATCTACAATAAATCCATATCCCAGCAAACAAAAAATTTATAACTGCCCCTATTTCTATTTTTAACGTTAAAAAAATAATTATTGATATGGCCTGCTTAGCTAAAAACTGTACCATAACAGGCGGAGATGACAGAATGGTAGTGTGTTGGCTTTGCCATGAATGCTGTCACTTTAAATGCAGCGGACTTTCTGGGTTAGTTGCAGAGGCTATACCTAAGAATAAAGGTCTGCACTGTGTTGTGATGGCTGCAGAAATATTGGTGTTAATTTTTATCGTTTCTTTAAAAATACCAGAACAAAATATCTTGAACTGCAAAATGAAGCAACTAAGTTAACTGGACGCATATCAGCTTATGGAAAGTTATTTGATGATTTTAAATCGTTGGACAATTTAAAATCTCCTCCTCAACATTCTTCTAAACGCCGTAAGTCGCCAAGAAATCTTAATAAAGAAAAATGCGACGAGTTACCCGCAGTGGAAATAAAAATTCCACCGTCTGCCAAAAGCAGTGAGCAACATGGCACTAAATCACCGGTAAATTCGCTTTTATTGACTCCTGTTCTGAATATCCCAGTTGCTATTGCTGACAATACACCGTCTACCTCAAATGTGGATAATGCCCTGGCTTCAGTTGCTAATAATGAACCTTCGATGAATGTAGATGGTAATATAGTTACCTCTAATCCGATAGGTTTTACTCAAAATAAGGAAGCGAGTGCGGGAATCCTTTATGCACGATCTTTAATAAACAGCCAAGTAGTACATAATTCGCTAAGAGCTATTCCACCTAAAAAGGTTGTCTTTGTATCGCGTTTAGCTTTTGATACGACTGTTGCAGATGTTGAATTCTTCATAAAATCTAAAATAGGATCAAATGCTGAAATATCAACGTTTAAATTTAATTATTCTCAACCACGAGAGATAGCGTCTTTTAAAATTATTATTCCTGATCAATATTTTAATATAATTCATGACCCTGCCTTCTGGCCTGTAAATACATTTGTGCGAGAGTTTACTCATAGGGAAAATCGTAGCACAGCTGCTCGTCTTCCAACACGTAACACAAACATATCAAAAAACTAAGTGCTGCTACTGTGGATACAATTTCTTTGGTTTATCAAAATGTTCGGGGCTTAAATACTAAACTATCCTCTCTTTTTGTTGATAGCTTCAATTTTAATCATGAAATAATAATTTTTACCGAAACTTGGTTTACCAATATCGTATTAAACTCTGAGATAATGTGTGATAATTTCCAAATTTTCAGACGTGATCACGAAAATAATAGGAAATCAGGAGGCGTCCTCATCCCTATTTCATTCACCTTCCAATATTGAATTTATTGGTATAGCAATAACACTGAAACATAAAAACATATACATTACTTGCTCTTATATTCCTCCGTCATCGCCTCATTCAGTATACATCGAACATGCTAATGCAATAAAATATGTTTGTCGTCATGCTAAACTAAATGATTTGTTATCTCAGTTGGTGACTTTAACATGCCTTCAATTGCATGGAGTTATTCGCCCGATGATGGATTCTTTACACCAATTACGTCAACAAATAATTTAATATGCATAGAGTTTCTCAACTCTCTTGTGGATTTATCGCTTTATCAGTTGAACGGTATATTTAATGACTATGGGAAATTATTGGACTTAATATTTGTAAATGAACATGTGGATATCGTTGTTAAGTGCTCTGAGCCAATTACCACTCCGGAAGATCGACATCACCCTACTATAGAAGTAAACTTACCAATTTCTTTTTCATCTCACTCGCAACTTACAGAGTTAAACGATAAGGTACTGTGCTTTAAAAAGACAAACTACCATTCATTTAAAAACCTTTTGGATGATATAAACTGGGATGAATTATTTTTGCCCTCAAGTATTACTTTGGATGAAATAATAAAACATTTTTATACAAAAATTTATTCTCTTAAGGAATTGTGTATTCCTAAGCAGTCTCTTCGCAAACCTAGTGGCCCTCCCTGGAGGGTGCTATTGGCTGAAGTAGTTAGCGCGTTGACTGCAAAGCAAATAATGTCTAAGAACGTGGGTTCGAGCCCAGCTTCAGACAAATCATAACATCCAGCATTTTTTCAGATGTGCATTAGAGTATGCCATTGTATTTGTTGTTGTCGGAGTGTTTAAGTGATGAAGGCATATAGCACTGGTCACTGAACATTTCTGGCAGCAATTGATACTGGTATATGCTAGCGGACATCACAGCGCCCTCCTTCGCCGGTATTGTAGCAAAATCGCCGGCGAAGTAAAATAATGAATAAAATCGCTACAACAGCTTAAAAGCACATTTAATGCGCCTACTTGACATCAAAGGCGCTGCAAAACTGATCTAAAAAACTAACACAGCGCGCAATATCAGAGTTGCAAAAATTAAGCTTTCTCTCTTCCACCATCTGTCCTCTCTCACTATTCCTTTCCCAAAGAAGGTAGCACACCTACGGGTTGGTAGGCATACTAATTGCCTGAGTGATACTTCTCTTTATAAAAAAAAACACCTGTCTTCAGTCAAAAATAAGAAAAATAAGCTTTATAAAAATTACGAAAAAACTGGCCGACTTATCGTGCTGAGTATAATGCGTTAAATAAATATTGTTACACTAACTACTTGCGTAAAATGAGAAAATCTACCGTATTTCCTACAGTAATGAAGTTTAAGGACTGTGAATCCTGCGATGACCTTAACATAAGTAACATGTTTGCAGACTTCTACGACCTATTCTGATGCCGATTTTAATGGTTCTTGTATTTCTTCATGTTCTCAAACAGCTAATCAAATGATTTCAATCCCATTCCCTGATATTTCCACATTTTTATATAACTTAAAAAAACTTAAATTTTCGTATAGAAGTGGTCCTGACAACAATTCTAGCTTTATATTGATAAACTGTGCTGAATTTTTCGCCGTATCATTGGCACGCATTTTTAACATGTCAATTAAATATGGATATTTCCCTAGTATCTGGAAAAAGTCTTTTATTATTCCGTTTTACAAATCTGGTACTAAGTCTGACATTGCGAATTATCGAGGAATTGCTAAACTAAGTATTATTCCCAAACTTTTTGAAAAGATGATAACTGAATGCATTTCTCATCATGTATCATCTCTATTTTGTTACGAAACCATGTTAAGGTCCTGCTGTCGCCGGCCCTACTAGCTCATGCGGCTTGCTCAATGGCGTAGTTCTCAACCCTTCAGCTGACCTAGGCCGTTACAAATAAAAAAAATGTAAACGACAAATACAAAAAAAACTACTTACAACAGTGTCGAACCTTTTTAATATGGAGCTAGATTTTCTCCTCCAATCGCCCATTCCCTACCGTGGCTGTAATTTCTTAATCCTCTTATTGATTATTTTTCCATCCCGCTTCACCTTGCCCGACTCAACAATCCCACATTAAATAATTTTCACACCTATTCATTTTTACTAACTATAAACATACTTTATTTAAACATATTATTACAAAATACATAAATATAACTTAAACGTAAATCATCAAGAAAAAATTTTAAATATTTAGATAATAACGAAACAAACTTAAAATTTTACTTTACTATCCTCCAAAAAGGCTCAATAATTTTGATTTTTTTTGTATTTTTTTAAGATTTTCTTTACTTTTTCTTTTGTTTTTGTTTCTATAGAGTGCAAACCAAACTTTTTTCCCAATATTGTGACCGGATTTTCGCGGATTTTGTTCACTTTTTACTTTTTCTTACCTAAAGGAGCTCCCTGAGGCTGAAACTCGGAATTATCTTTTTTATTCCGCTGCTAAAATTTTCAAGTTCGTACCGAACAATATACTCCTAGTTGGTGCCCTATAAATATACGATTGTTCTTCTTTGTTTTTTTATGCTTTCTTTTCCTTTTGAAGGACTTATTTGGACATCAAACATTCACGAAGTCACACATAATTTTTCACATTAACACAAACGAAATACTCTTAAACACTAACTTATTCTACTGATTTATTTATTTTTGTTTAGTATTTGTCTTTTTTAAATCTTGTTTATATAAAGTTTGTGATCTTTTGTGCTATACATTTTTAGTTTCATTTTTTTTCCTCTCTATAGCCAGGACTTTTTTCCTTGGCTTATGGCTTCTGACGGATATATATAAATAAATACCTGGTCCCGGTGTTTGTTATTTTTTTACCACAAGAAAAGTCTATGTCTATGTAGCGGTAGCCTTTCCACTGCCCATTGATTTTTTTTTCGGTTCTCTTGGGCCACTACACTATCACCAGCTGTATTCCCGAACACAAAATAAAACACCGTTTAATGCTAAATTTCTACTTGTATTTCATAAAAAATTTCAGACTTACGTAGGCAACTTTTTTCTTCTGGTATTCTTTTATTTATCGAATATAAGCTTAGCCTCGCGCACCAAAATTTAACTCCTTGAAAACTGTACCTTATTTCTTTTTTTGTCTTCTTATATATTATTATTTTTTTATTTCGTCAGGCTCTGCTTGCCTTTGTTATTTGCAATCTGACTTGAAACTAATTTCAAAAATTTAAATCAGGTTTTTCCTAGCTTAACCAACAAAAATATTATACGGGATTTATTTACTGGAATATCCTGGAATTCCCTCTAAATCCTTCATCTTTTTCTTATCTCGGTCCAGTAAATGGCCGAGATTTATAAAAATATATATTTATTTATATATGTATTTAATACCTTCTTCTCAATTTTTTTCATTTTTTATTTATCATTATACTTTTGTTCCCGTCCTCCGATTTATTTATCCTATATATGAACGTCCTTTTTATGTCCTTACTATCCTATCTTTTAACAGGTTATCAGCATTTTTAGTAGTCTCCTAACTCCATTCTTAAATTTTCAAAAAAAAACCGGTTAGATTTACCTAGTACTAAATTTTACTCTAAATTCTTGTGTAGCCAACAACAAAGACTATTACTACTAAACACAGCTAACACACAACTGAAAGCACGTAAAACCTATTTTCATTGACAGCTGCAAAGAAACATACATACATTCATTTTGCACGCGCATCAACACATGGTAAGTACAATTGTTACATTAATATGTAAAGCTAGATAGAACTTTAAATTGTAAAAAGTAACACAAAAAATTAAATTTTGATGAAACATTTTTTTTTATTTGTTTCAGTATACTCTGACAAATCATCATGAATAGACTCACGCTTGAACAACGCTACGAAATTATCCAAATTTACTTTGAAAATCAGTTGGCAACTGACCCGTTGTTTTATCGCAAAATTGTGTTCAGCGATGAGGCGCATTTTTGGCTTAACGGGTTTGTTAATAAGCAAAATTGCCGCATATGGAGTGAGACCAATCCACAAGAGACCCTACAGACTCCATTACATTCAGAAAAATGCACCGTTTGGTGCGGTTTTCACGCTGGTGGCATCATCGGACCTTATTTCTTCAAAAATGAGGCCGGAGCTCGCGTTACGGTCAATGGAGATCGTTAGCGCACCATGATCAATGATTTTTTGTTTGAAAATATGGATGACATTGATCCGGAGGAGATGTGGTTTCAACAGGATGGCGCTACGTGCCATACGGCGAACGCAACCATCGACTTATTGAAATCAAAATTTGGCGATAAGTTGATTTCGAGAAATGGACCTGTCAATTGGCCTCCAAGGTCGTGCGATTTGACACCTCTCGATTATTTCCTGTGGGGCTACGTGAAGTCACTGGTTTATGCTGATAAACCAGCAACAATTGACGCCTTGGAGGCCAGCATTGTTCGTGTTATTCGTGACATACGGCCAGCAGTTCTCGAAAAAGTGGCCCAAAATTGGACGTACAGAATGCGCTTCGTCAAGAACAGCCGCGGTGCCCATATGCCCGAAATCATTTTCAAATGTTAATGTCACGTATTGATCTTTCGAATAAAAAAAAATTTCGATTACAATTTAATTTTTTGTGTTATTTTTTACAATTTCAAGTTCTATCGGGCTTAAAAAAACACCCTTATTTTCTTTCTTTGTATCTTTACAGATATTTTCTTCATATTTAACACGGTTTAACTTTGGTAATAAATAAATATCGTTCCAATTGCTTTTTATGACAGTTTTATTATTTATATATGCATTTATTTTCTTTTCTGCGCACACCTACATACTAAACAAACAACAACTTACAAACCTCTTACCCACATAACGCAAAACACAACGCGAAGTTATTTTCAGAATGGGACTTGGGCAGGAATTGGTCACTCCACTGCTTATGATCAGCCCCTCCCTCTTTAACTCATTTATTTATTTGCACATGACATTGGGTTTGGAATTTGTGCTTCCATATTGCAAATTATGCCGTCAATATTGCGCAAAACCGCCTAAGTTGCTATTTTTATTTTCCGCAATAAGCCCCGCAACAATTGTCATCTGCTCAACATGGCTTTTAAAAAGGCTGTTCTACTACAACAAATCTTTTACAACTAACAACCATTATAAATCGAGGATTTGTGCAACGGAAACAAACTGACATCGTGTACACCGATTTTAGCAAGGCGTTTGATAAGGTAAACCATAAACTGCTATTAAGAAACTTAACACAATGGGGTTTTCATATAACTCTCTCAAATGGATTGAGTCATATTTATTAAATCGAAATCAATGTGTCCGTTTTAAAAACATCACATCTAAATCGATAGACGTCTTATCTGGAGTGCCACAAGGAAGTCATTTTACATTTATGTTTAAATATTTTATACTTATCCACATAGATTTGTGACCACAAAATGCGGATTCGATTTTTGGATGCCCGATACCCAGGTTCAAGTCATGATTCATTAATTTGGAACGTGGGTCATGCGAAGCGAATTTTACAAACACGTTGTTTTAGTGCAAAGTATAAAACGAAAAGATATAAATGAAACACAGTAATTTTTAGTATAAAAATTCAAATAAAATTTCCTTTATTTAATAAAAAGTTTACATTTAAATATATATGGCAATGGCGATCAATTTCGTTCAAGATTCACGGAACAAGTAAGTATAACGAGTAAAATGGAAGATGACGAAGGCAAAGTTTAATCGAACCGTTAGCGGTTTACTCGTTAGAATCTAAATAAATACTACTAAAATACAAAGTTGCAAGCAACAGGAGTAAAATTTAGATCCTAACAGAGGAGTTATACAAATTGAATACAAGTTAAATGACTTTCTAAAAATAATAACAAAATTATAGAAATTTAAGTTTCAGATTAAACATTGCCGGCCACCTTGCAATAACATAGTTATTTGCAATACAATGGCGGTATTCAGTGTTTGGTGCAAATGCTCTTGCGAAAAAGCAAATGCAAAATATCATAGCTTTTTTGTAAAATCCAACAACAAAATACACAGAGTTGCCGTTAAATTTCATAAAAAAGCTACGATATTTTGCATTTGCACTTTCGCAAGAGCATTTGCACCAAACACTGAATACCGCCAATGTATCTTAGTGAACAGATAACAAATTCATATTTCAAAAATTTATGTAGGTATATACTTTTATTTTTATTTTTCAATTTCAAAATGTATATGGTTTTTACGACAGATCCATAAACTGAATCCTTGCGGGATGGTTTTCAACAGATCCATAAACTGAGGTAGTGATGGTTTTCAGCAGATCCATAAACTGAGTTTATAAAAATATTTAAAACGGTGATTGGCCAGATATGACCCACCCAAATATTGTATGTTGCGCCAGTAGACAACCCGGACTCGAAAACGTTTTGCCAGTCATAATTTGGGAAATTAGTTCCGGCCCAATAACTAATGCCACTTGACCTGAATGGTAGAAAGTCGGATCAGCTAATTTAAAATCAGGAAACTGTTCCCGAACAACTGCCGACACATCCTCTAATGGGGTTTTGACGCCACGCATTCTCGAGACCTTGGCCGTGAGAGCAATTCGCTTTAGCGGATCATAAAGTGACTCAACATGTAACCGACAGTATGAGTCCGCGACCGGAATCTTCAAACTTTGTACCAACTGTTGGCTAATATAGCTATGGCTGCAACAAAGATCGATGACTCCCCTCAGTTGTACTTTTTTATCAGCAAAGCGAAGATTCACCTGCAAGGTCGGTGAAAACGTGACGACGTGGCGTAACGGCAACATAGTCGCACCAGACTTATATGTTGGCGGGACCGACGGCTTAGATGGCTTTTTCAAGTTGCCTGAACTATTCTTCTCGTCGCTCTTCGGGGAAAGCAACAAAGTATTGTGAGCACCCTGACACTTGCCACACTTCCGAGCACTTCAACAATCTTTCGTCACATGAGCGTCCGACAAGCAACGCGAGCAATACCCGAACATTAAGATATGCCGCAATTTCTTTTCATGGGGAAAATGGTGGAAACGGACACAACCACGTAAAGGATGTGGCTTTTTGCAAAGCTTACAACATTTGCCACCAGTTTTCGGCTGCGCGTTTTCTGGCAAATTTACGCTCGAGTCGGAGTTGTCGACGGGCTGCGGTGTGTTATTGGGCGTAGAGTGTACAGCGCAAGAAGGCGCATCAATCACAGCATCCACACTTTGCTCAGGCTCAGATGAAGTTGAAGCCGGTGGAACCTCCATTGGCAAAACAAGGGTTGATGCTTCCGAAGCTGGACCCGATACCTCCATCGCTTCCTCGTAGTCTTCCAACAACGCGTCTTCAAAAAATGTGGGTAAGGCGTCCATATTACTGGGAAACAATGAAGGTTAATAAATGAAATACATAGTTTTAATTGGTCAGAATGACCAATTTAGTGATTGGTCGTCTTACAACCCCATTTTGAGTGCGAACATCCGCGACGCGAACGTGATCATCAGTTCCTGGATACGTTTTTACGACCCGAAATAACTTCCAGGCAGTGGGGGAAAGTTGCTCATGACGAATAGCAATTAAGTCATTTACAACTACATCTCGCTCAGGAAACTTCCATTTATAACGTTTATGCAAATTCTGTAAATATTCTTCTTTCCATCGGCGACAGAAATTATGCGTAAGTGCTTTAACTTTACGATATCGATTTATCAAACTTATTGCTGACTCAAAAATAGACGGTTCAGGTGGGGCCAGTATTGGACCACCTATCAAAAAATGACCAGGGGTAAGAGTCACAGGCTCATCAGGATTATCAGACATTGGACATAGAGGGCAAGAATTCAAGCACGCTTCAATTCTCGCAAGAACGGTCGAAAGCTCCTCGAATGTGTACTTTACAGAGTGAGCTTCCTTACGAAAGTGATGCTTAAAACTTTTGACAGCAGCCTCCCATAGTCCGCCCATATGAGGCGCACCAGCAGGAATAAACCGCCACGAAAGACCCTGAACTCCAAAAGTTGAACACATTCGAGCCTGACTTTATTTCAAAAAAGTGCGAAAATCTCTCTCAATCTCTCAAGAAGCTCCTACGAAATTTGTTCCATTGTCAGAAAATACCGTTAGTGGACAACCTCGTCTAGCAATAAAACGATGAAAAGCAGTCAAAAAAGCATCTGAGGACAGGTCTGTCGTCGCTTCTAAGTGGACTGCCTTAGTTGAAAAACATACAAATATACAGACATAAGCTTTTGTAATTCGGCAAGACCTACCAGTAAAACTTCTCAAGTCGAACGGTCCAGCGAAATCCACACCGGTAGTGGTAAAAGGTCGGTCCAAAGTAGTTCGCTCTGCAGGTAACGCCGCCATTATTTGATTGCATGTGCGTTTCTTATCTAATATGCAACGTTTGCAGCGATTTACTATAGTGCGAACTAGGACCTTGAGCCGAGGGACCCAATAGTCAATGCGAATAATCCGCAGCATCAATTGATTTCCTCCATGAATTGAAATCAAATGTACGAAATCTGCTAACAGTAGCGTGAAGCGACATGAATATGGCAAAATAATCGGATGTCTTTCAGTATACGATAAAGAGGGAGATTTTACCAAACGACCATTTAACCTCATTATTCCATTATTATCTAAAAAGGGATTAAGGGACTGTAACGAACTTTTGGTTGAAATAGGTTTCTTTAACAAAAGAGATTGATATTCTTCAGGGTAATGGACCTTTTGAGCCAAAATCGCTAACCGTGATTTTACCTCCGTTATTTCGCTGCTTGAAATTGTTGTAGAGTCAAACGTATGTTTGCCTTTATGTGTAGAATGTGTCCTATAGTAAAATCTAAACACGTACGATATCACTCTGAGAGCACGATCAAGCTTAGAAAATCTATCGAGAATATCTTCGAAATTCGAAAAGAAAACTGCATGTGTTTTGACAACTTTGGCTTCAACATCTGTGTCTAGAGGGGAAAGATCCTTTATGCTCCAATTAGATTCAGGCTCACGAAGCCAAGTGGGTCCATGCCACCAGAGATCACTGTTCGCCAGATCCGAAGGTGAAAGTCCCCTACTACCTAAATCTGCTGGATTATCTTCCGACCTAACATGATACCAGTTGTGATTTCCTACATTCTCCTGAATTCTACAAACTCTATTGGCCACAAACGTTGTCCAGCTACTAGGTGTTTTCCTCAACCAACAAAGGACAATAGTAGAGTCTGTCCAACAACAACAACACCTGTTTAATCGTTATATCAATTTCACTACCTACTGTTTTTAAAAGCTCAGAGGCCAAAACTGCTCCACAAAGTTCCAAACGAGGCAACGGAATAGATTTAATAGGATCAACTTTTGTTTTACCAGACAGCAAGTGAGCATAAATTTGGCCAAATGCTTCAATACGTATATAAATCGCCCCCGCGTATGCGTTTTCCGAAGCGTCGGAAAAAACATGAACTTCAGCTGAAGTATTTGGAGCATAGTATACCCATCTTGGAATCTGGATATTATTTACCTCCGTATAGAAGGCAACGAACCTCTTCCACTCTTTTTCGGTCGCAGGGAGCAAGAAATCATCCCAAGCAATGTTGTAGAGCCAAATTTTTTGCATAATGATTTTTGCTATAATAATTACAGGGCCTAACCAACCTACAGGATCAAATAATTTTGCGATCGTAGACAAAACCTCTCTTTTCGTGTAATTTGACTTCTCAGAAATGGGCTCTACTTTAAAATAAAATGAATCTAATTGAGCATTCCATTGAATACCCAGAGTTTTTGAGCTACTGGATTCTACAAAAGTCAAAAGTTTAGAATCTACTAGGTAATCTGGCGGTAAATCATTAACAATTTTGATTTCGTTGGATGTCCACTTCCTTAACTCAAATTTGGCTGAAGACAAAACAGTTCGTAATTGATCCCTTGCCTTCCAAGCAGAAGAAATATCGTGAGCCCCTGTTAATACGTCGTCAACGTACATAGACTTGCGCAAAATATTAGCAGCAAGAGGGTACTCAGCCTCTGAATCCTCTGCCAGCTGCAACAACGTTCTTATCGCCAAATAAGGAGCGCAATTAACACCGAAGGTTACAGTCTGTAACTCATACGTCACCACCTCCTCTGTAGGAGAGGATCGGAATAGAATACGTTGAAATGGCGTATGAGCGGGATCAAGACGGATTTGTCTATACATTTGAGTAATGTCGCAGTTAAATACATATCGAAATAGTCTCCAACGTAAAATCAGAAGAACTAAATCTGATTGCAAAGTGGGTCCCACATAAAGACAATCATTTAGACTAGTTCCATTAGAAGTCCTATTTGACGCATTAAAAACGACACGCAATTTAGTAGTTTTTCTATCAGGCTTAATCACTGGATGATGAGGAAGATAGCATGAAAGCGAAGGTTTAGCAAAGTCATTTGATACAGGCTTCATATGATCTAAAGTCAAATATTCTTTAACTACAGTATCATATAAGTCCTTGACATTAGGTTTCCGCAGAAGTGAAGACTCATTTCTCAAGAATTGTGCCATTACATTCTGTCTTGAAGAGCCCAAACTGATCGAATGAGTAAATTCCGGCTTAAAAGGTAGCGTCACTACATAACGGCCGTCGGAGTCGCGTCGCGTTGTTCTATAATTTTCCTCACAAAATTTATCAGTTTGCGAAAATATTTTCCTTTTAGGTGTTTCTTCTAGCTCCCAAAAGCGAAGAAGATTCCTATTTAAGTTATCTTCTGCCGAAATCTCTATAGTGGTCGAATATACTTGAACGCGTGAGTCCTGAAGAGATCCCGTGACGATCCATCCGAATACGGTCCGCTGAGCCACTAAAGTTCCGAAAACATCACGATTAATTTCATTCAAAATTATTTGAGGATACAAATCCGCCCCTAAAAGCAGATCAACTGGTCTTGATTGATAAAAACGAGGGTCAGCTAAATGTAGATTCGAAAAACTATTACGACAACTTGGGCCTGCTACAAACGAAGGCAAATAGCCAGATATATTCGGTAATATCAGGGCCATGGTTTCCAATAGGATGGATTGATCTAAGGGAGAACCAATAGTCAAAGCACAAACTTTTCTAGTAGTTGCAGAAATTGTTTGATTAATTCCAGAAACTTTGACATTCGTCGAATGTGCAAACAGTTTCAAACGATTTTGTAAATGTTCAGAGATAAAAGACGACTCTGAAGCTGGGTCAATTAGGGATCGAGCAGGGTATGTCATACCCTGGTGAATAATATTCACCATAGCAGTTCCCAGAAGAACCTTCCGGTCTGAGAGACATGAAAAACTTGTCGAGTAGGATTACTATTTGAATATCTGCCACTCGACGTAGACGGTAGGGATGAATCTACAATTGTATTCTGGGCCATATTACCAGACGCAGTAGAAGAGTTATAATAAAGTATGATGCCTTTTATTACAGGTACTGCAATTAAAAGCACTTTTGCAATTCTTTACTTCATGTTCACGCGATAAGCAGTTTACACAACAGTGAAATTTTTTCACTGTTGAAAATCTTTCCGAAATTGAAAAATTTTTAAACCGCTGACATCTTCTCAAAAAATGTCCCGAACTACGACATAAAACGCAAGAAGCCGAAGTAGAATTTACAACATGAGCCTTAACCTTTTGCCCCGAAGACTTTACCGATTGTTGTGAATCTTTGAGATCATGAACGCATTCTAAGGTTTGAATCCTTTCCGTCAGAAAGGCGTCAAAATCCTTCCACGTAGACAAAACAGATTTGTTACGAACACCTTGTTCCCATAAACTAACTGTAGACGTAGGTAAACGCTGAATAGAAATAAAAATTAAAATTGGATCCCAATTTTCTGTTGGAACCTTGTATATAGAAAGCGAAGTCAGACAATTATTAATACCACGCTGCAAAGTTTTTAACCCGGCACTAGATTCTTTATCAATAGAAGGAAGGTTAAATAATAACTTTAACTGGTTATTAACCAACATACGAGGATTCTCATATGCTTCCTTAAGATTTCGCCAAGCTACGTCAAATCCTTCATTACTCAACGGGCATTTCGACACGATTTCATTCGCTTCGCCGGCGGTTTTACGAATTAAATAACAAAGACGTTCTACATTACTGAGGCGCGAACTGTTTATATATATAGCCGTAAATAAATCTCTAAACGCTGGCCATTGTATATAATCTCCTTCAAATGTTTTTACATCACAAGGAGGTAGCGTTAAATTATGCTCGGAGTTACCTGAGTGCGAGTTCCCCACTGAAGAGTCATTATGTTTTGGCGTTTTCGCTTCTAAATGCTGGGCCTTTTCATTTATCAAAGCCAAACAATTAAGATATGCCATATATGTTTTTTGATATTTCGAAGCTGCAACATTTATATCTTCAGTGTCTACCTTTGTTTTGCCATCAACATGGTCCAACCACATTTCATACACTGCTAACTTTCTCCCACAAATTCTTTAACTCTTCGCGTTGAATTTCTAAAGTGAAAACAGTATGGAAGTCTTCATGACAATCATTAAAATTTGCTTCGAATTTAATGAGCGCATCCGATACCCGTGTAAATTTATTTAATGGGACTGACGACATTATTGAAATTAATTATTAATTAGAAATTCAACTGAATTAAAATATCTATTTGAAAAAGTTAGCACACCGTATTATAGTCAAAGTGACCGACAGTAGGGTGACAAGTCGATGAAAAGCAAATAACAAAGAACAAAAACAAAAGTTTTTCACTGTTAAATTTATAGAAAAAAAACTCTCACCTTTTTTTACACTCAGTTGTTATTGTAATTATCAATATTATTAATTTTATTTTATTAACGATTCACTCAGTAATGTTTTAATTATCAAATACTTTTAAGAAGATTTAATTCTTTATTTACCGATTCCGTCCGTCCACGTAAACAAATAATTAAAACCAAAAGAAATATTTTATTATGTATGTATGTATGTATACATAAGGGTTGTAACACGATCAATCACACTTATCCTTATGTATGTATGTATTGTGTGTTTATAAAGTATTCTTTTCTTTTATTACTTTACACTTTTACTTTTAATCACTTTAAAATCACTAAAGGCAAATTAAAATTGATTTTACGCACCTTTTATTTAGTTTTAATTTTCCAAACAACTTAAAAAGATGTCGATGATGTAAATGATGGAAAATCAAGATGGTGAAAATCCTTTAATTGTAGAGTGGAAAAAAGACAAGAAGTATGTAATTAATACTTTTATATTAAACTCCATAATCCGGCTCGAAGGACCAAATGTTTTAGTGCAAAGTATAAAACGAAAAGATATAAATGAAACACAGTAATTTTTAGTATAAAAATTCAAATAAAATTTCCTTTATTTAATAAAAAGTTTACCTTTAAAATATATATGGCAATGGCGATCAATTTCGTTCAAGATTCACAGAACAAGTAAGTATAACGAGTAAAATGGAAGATGACGAAGGCAAAGTTTAATCGAACCGTTAGCGGTTTACTCGTTAGAATCTAAATAAATACTACTAAAATACAAAGTTGCAAGCAACAGGAGTAAAATTTAGATCCTAACAGAGGAGTTATACAAATTGAATACAAGTTAAATGACTTTCTAAAAATAATAACAAAATTATAGAAATTTAAGTTTCAGATTAAACACACGTTATGACGCAAATGATCGAAATTCGTGGCTGTTGGGTAAAATTTTAATAAAAAATTATATGATATACATATTTATAGATATTAACTAAACTTTTTTTATTTAGGTGATGCAGGATATCCCTTAGAGCCATATTTGATGACGCCATATCGCTCGGTTTGTGCAGGAAGTGACCAGGCTGTTTTTAATTTAAAACATGTTAAAACGCGAAACATAATAGAAGGAACAAAAGGTGTGTTAAAAAACAGATTTCGCTGTCTTCTTGGCGCACGCCAACTTCATTACAAACCGGCGAAAGCAATTAAAATTGCAAATGTTTGTGCAGCACTTCACAATATTTGTATTGAATACGGCATAAATGTTATAAATGACGAAACAGAAAATTTCCCAAATGACATTGAGGAACAAGAAATCTCTCATGACCCTGAAAGTGCACAAAGTAGTGAAGCGCATCGAAGAAATAAAACGCAGTTTTTTATAGTTTCAAGCTAGTTTTTCGAATTCACTTATAGTTCAAGAAAAACGATTAATAGTAGTTATACATATGTATGTATGTACATACATATAACAAAGAAAGTATAAAAAAGTAAATTAAATCTATTTATGCACTAACAAAACAAAAATGAATTCAGTCTTTTCAAAGTAATAAATTAAAAAAATAAGTAATAAAAATAAACAAAAAATTATATAATGGAACTACTTCACATTAAGTAATTCGAGCTCCTTTTCTTTAATTTAAAGCACAATCCGCTTAATTTTTATTTCGGCTAAAAACATTTCTTCCTCTCTTTTGCTCTTCTCTACTTCCAATTTTAATCTTTTCGACTCAATGTCCTTCACGTCCCTCAGACTGCGTTTCATTGACGTTATAGCATTTGATATGTCCGTCAATATCTTAGCCTGCTCTCTGCTATGCTGTTCAAGCAATTCCTGACGTTTTCCGAAAGTTCAATTTTTTTCATCGTTGAATTTTTTTTTGAACTTTTTGATGTTGATGGTGCGGTTGATACTGAAGGCTCGATGACTGTTGGTAGTGCAGCATCGGCGCAACTGCTGGTGGGTACTCCTTCCTGGAAAGAGTAAAATATCCATGGAACACAAGTAACTCCAGCTTTTGAGGAGATATGACTTATAATTTCAAGGAAATCAACACTGTTTTCTATATGTGGAAAGTCACATAAAGTGTTTGGGACTCCTTGAACCATACCTGCAGGATTTATTTGTTTTTGGAACTGCGGCAGATTTGCTAAAGTTTCCTCCAACGGGCTCAGTGGTAGTTGTTTGAAGACACCGCCTCCATTTGCTCTACAGTCCGCTTTGTTCGTTACCATTTGCCTTTTAACTTTAAATTTTAAGGCCCTCCAAATATATATAAAATAATTTTATCTGAAAGCATAGTTTTGTAACGCACTATTAACCTTACCTTTTGCCATCCACCAGAAGTCCTAATTGGTGGACCAAAGGAATTAAGTGCAGTCGCAATATTTTCCAATTGCCCCTTAAAATCATTTGGAACTGTACCCCTACGGAATCCTCTGCAAGTGATGGATTTTTTTCCAGTTCTTCCACAATTAATTAAAATTTTTGCTTTTATATTTAAATTAAATAAATAAATAACTTTTTTCTTCTCATTTTTTGCTAATTTTTCTTTATAATTTATTTTAAAGTTTTTGTTTGAACGACACAACACAATACAAAAAACACCAACGACAAAATTAAACCCAATTAGAGGCAACATCAACGTTAAACTTTTTCTTGCAGAGTACAATATTGCCAACAAGAATACGGATTTGTAATAAAAGACAAAAAACGGCGTCGTGTTGTGTTGCTGTCGTCAAGTAGAATAAGGGTGATTAAAAATTTTTGCAATGTCTTGAAAAAATATTAGAAATTATCTGGACTTGAAATAATTTTATATTGATCAGTTTTACATTGGGCGCATTCATAAGACGTTGAGCTCCACAGCTGTGAATCTGTTGCTAACAGAGCCAAACAGTTAAGCGCGATCTACGCGTCATGCGTGCTAGGCGTCTCTCAAAAAATTAAATCATAGTATTTTCATAAAGCAAGTTACAAAACAAAAGTTTGCAACGCTTGTGACGCGAAAAAAGTTAAAAGAAAAAACAATCTACTTTTACGCGTCGTATACAATATATCAGCCAAGTTCCGAGTGTAAAATTGTGTTTGAGATTGAACATTTAATTATTTGAAAGCTATTTTCATAGGCAGTTGATGAAAAACAAATTAAAGAACATAAAACTTAAAAAAAGATAACAAAAAGTCTTGAAATATAATAAGCAACAACGTGTATAAAGCATGGTGTGTAACTTGCAGTTTTTAAAGCGTCAAATGCTTAAAACGCAAGCGCGTAGAACGCGTGGTGTGGACTTTAAACTTTATGTACTATGTACGTCTTAGAAACGGCTTTATAAGAAATTGAAAAGAAATAAAAGTGCTAAAAAGAAATATATGTACAGTATAAATGCTATCTCCAATGCTATGGTCAGCATCCCAGGAATTTTTAATTTAAAATCTGCACTACAAATTTATTATTCACTATAAAACACCACAATAAAATGATAAACTTGAGCCGATAGTATTTATATTTCAACGCTAAGCCGCCACCGTGTTCAAAAATCTTTAAACCTTATACTGAACTAAATATATAATTTAAATATGTAAATAGACACTATAATAAACGTACACATATTTAATGAAATTAGTATTTTAATTTTATTTCTTTATTTTCGTTACTTTATCGAACTTGTAATGCAAAATTTATCATATTATGCTGGCTACAGACATTGCAACGTGTTTATGAAACACGCGTATCATTCATGTTTCATATTTTGATACAGACACTGCACCCAATAATGCAACCATGAACGCAACATCATTTCTGTATTCGCATTGAACATCGCTCAAAAAAGAAACATAGCAACAGCAACAATTATTATTATTGATGGATTGTTTTATAAAGAGGAGGAAAATGAGGTAAAACCAAAAAAAGGATATGGTAAAAAATTGGTATTAAAAAAAGAAGTTTTCAAATGAAAGAGTTAAAAGAAAATAAGCCCAAAGATTACAGCAAATATGTGCGAATAGACATGATAAAACACAAAATTACAAAGCTCATTTATTTTTTCCGTGGTTGACAAAAACTAACAAAAATAACCACTACACTATGCAACCAGAAGATACATATATATATATTTTATTATTAAAATGTTTTACTCACGAATCTTACAAGCTAAATAAGGTACAATGTTTTGAGATTTTACTTAAGGGTACTACAACAATTAAATCTAACAATTGAATAAGGAAACTATTAATAATACCGTCTTGAGGAAAATTTGTCACAAAAACCTCTTACAAACTCTGAAAATGTTATAATGAAATTTGATAAAACAACCGCTAGTAAGATTCTTTTTAACAAAAGAATTTCAGCGAATGTTTAGTAAATTTCTTATTGTTTCAAAATTAGACAATCTGCATTTTGCATTAAGTGACAGCGAAAGTGTTTATCTTTTTGTATTTAAATCTATTGTGCAGTAAGTCCCTTGGGGAATCTAGGGGGAAGATTATGAATTATTTTTAAATTTTTGTTTTGAATAACCTGAAGGCTTTTTGTATGTGTCTTAGCAGTTTTGTGAAACCAGGCTGGACAGCCGCAAGTCATTATCAATCGAATGCAAATGTTATACTACAATAATTTAATTTTATGATTGAGCTTAGACCTTCTATTAAGCATGGGGTAAAGAGCACGTCCGCTCTTTATACCTTTATCACAAATGTAATTTACATGTTGTTTGAATTTAAGTTTTTTATCTAAAGTGATACCTAAATATTTAATATCATCTATGATGGGGATCACGTTTCCCCGACAGTACAGAATTTTAGTAGGAATATGTTTTGTTGACTTGTTATATGGAAATATTATGGCCTGTATTTTATTATAACCTTCACCAAAAAATTTGGAAAGGTATCATCATAAAGGGTTTGTCATTCCGTATGTAATTTCTTCATTTAAGACCCCATAAAGTATACATATTCTGGATGCTTATAGATAGAAAAGTCGAATCAGCGAAGTCCGTCTGCTGTATTTTAGTGTAAGTAGAATTCAGGCCTCACACAGCATAGAGACATGTATTTTAGACCATTCTCTTGGAATTTTTCACAAGATTGTTCGGTTTGAAAATAACAAAACTCGGTCCAACAATTAACGAGATATAGCCAAAAGACTTTTTTGTTATATGTCCTATTCTGCTATTTTTTTTGTCCTACGGTCAATTTTGTGAAGCAGATCTCTTGTATGGAGTTCTACGAAGGTTTAGACTGAAAATAATTGAAGTCGGTCTATTAACTAACGGCTAAAATATGGCCAAAAAAATGGTATTCGAAATAATTTTACTTTTAAAAATATTTTTAAAAAGCTGCGTTTGGATTTATACCTACAACCTACTGGTTTGGTAGTCAAATGCGCTTCTTATGCACCACAGAGCAGTTGTATTTTTCATAGTAGTTTACGCGTTTAAGTACATAATATATTTTATTTATTATAAAATACTAAAACTTCAAACTCTTCATTTTGCCCTTTTTGTCGCACATGCATTACACACATACTGAAATGCGATCACATGTGCATAAATAAACAGTCAAAAAGCAAATATTTGTTGTTTTTTTTTTGTTTCTTTAAACTAATTTTTGTATGTTTATTAGTATGTAAGTTAACGCAACAATATGGGAAAACACTGAGATGTTATTTATACTGTAAGTTATCTTTAAGTTATATTTTTAAGTGAAATTAAAATTGTGAAAAAAGCAAAGGAAAAAGTTTTAAAGAATTAACGAATCAATTGCATATTTTGTGTTAGATAAATATAGAAAATACCGTAACAAAGAAAGGAAATTTAAATTTAAAAATATACATAAAAAAATCATAGGAAAATTTTTAAGGAAAGTGGATAACGAAGATTTAAAGTAAAATCAAATATTTAATATAAAATAATAATAACGAACGAAGATTTAAAGTAAAATCAAATATTTAATATAAAATAATAATAAAGAAAATTTATGAATAGAAAAGTTTTTAAGGAAAATGAATAACAAAGATTTAAAGTAAAATCCAATTTTAAAGGAAATTTAAGAATCAAATAATAAAAGGAAATTTATTTTAAGAAAAGTGAATAACGAAAATTTAAATTTAAGATAAAGAGCTAAGGAAATTAGAGAATTAGGAAGTTTTAAGGAGTTAGCTTTGTCGCTTATAAAATAGGAATAATAAAAATTTATTAAATCAAATACGATATTTAGTGCCTATTTCTAATTATTGGAAAACTTAAAGATTCATTTATGAAAGTCATCGTAAATTATCGAAATTTTATTTAAAAATTATAAAGAAAAAAATAGTAATTGAATGAAATCTTCCATTATCTTAAAAAGGAAGAAAATTTCTTAAATACTTCATGTAAACAAATTGTAGTTGAATAAAATTCTGCATTTTATATACAAAAGAAAAATTTTGATAATATAAAATATAAAAAGACATCTTTTTTATTAGTTTTAAAAAGTGTAATTTTTCAACTAAAATAAAAATCTTACAATCCCAATGGATTTACTAGATATCATAATTAAATAATATTAGAGGCTGCGATTCCTAAGCGACTCTCCAGTTTTAAAATTATAAACAATAATAAATCAAAATAACGATTAGCTGTCTCGTATTTTAGATAGAAAAAAATCAGGAAAAAACGTACAATGTCAAACCCAAATAATCTAGTCAGACCACCTGTTTTGAATGCTTCACAAAATAAGGGTATTAGTATGGCAGACTTGCAGGCAGAGATTAGGAGAATGATAACTGAAACCCTACAAGAACAGGCTATAAATCCAGCAAATCAAATCGATCAAGTGGTTAACCCCCAGTATAGGAATAATTTAAATGATTTAGATAAAGTACCCGACGTCGTTAGATGCCTTCGGGACTTTTCCGGACAACCGGGAGAGTGTAGTTTTTGGCGGAAGTCTGTGGAAAGAATATTAGGTATTTATAAGCATCTTGGAGGTACCCCGAAATATTTCGGTAGATTAAGTATAATAAGAAACAAGGTAATTGGTAACGCAGATGCCGTACTTGAATCTTATAATACTCCCCTTAATTGGGAGAGCATTTCACGCTGCCTTACGAAGCACTATGCGGACAATAGGGATGTCAGCACTCTAAAATATCAGATGACTTCTCTTATTCGGGGTGCAGAGACTACTCAAGAGTTTTATCAAAGCGTATATAACAATCAAACAATGTATGCACCAACAAGAGCTTTCGTACCAAAGCCGCAGCCAAAGCCAGAGCCTGTGGAAGTGGACCAAAGTATGAGAACCAGAAATATTAACTACATGAATAGACCTGCAAACAATGGACTTTTTGGCAAACGGCCACCACCGACCATAAACAAAGTAGAAACTTTCACTTAAACCTAGGAACAAACGAAAATTCAGAAAAGCCATTTGAATTTGATAGATACATAGGGAATACTGACCAAGGGAACGAAAATGATGAACAGACTTCACAAGACTACATAGATAACCAGGACGAATATGCAAGGGACGATAATCGAGAATATGACCATTTCAACGAGATTCATTTTTTAGATTAAATTTACACCCTGCCATATTTCGAATGTGGGATGGACGACGGAGGGATATTAAAATTTCTAAATAAAAATTATATAAGGCCCAATTTTGTAAAAAAAAACCCATTCCTAATAATGAGATTTTCTTCGCAAATTCAATCGGCGGAAAGGTAGAAATTCGTACCATACCAATGCGAATCTTTTTGGAAAGACGGACGTACCCGTATCAAGGACCTCGATGCTACTATTCATACGAAATTTAACTACATGACCATATGAAATGAAAAGAAGATACTTCTTAAAGAACTCCCAGTAGACAGTATAAATACAACTACAATACGGACTACGGAAATAGTCTCAGAATATTCAAACCTCTTTTCGGCACCGGACGAAAAATTAACTTACACTACAAAAATTACAGGAGAAATACGGACGAAAACTGAAGATCCGATATATTCTAAAACTTACCCTATGAGCTTAAAAAATGAAATTGAAACGCAAGTAAAAATTTTGGTGGAATATGGTATTATCAGGCCATCGAAATCCCCCTACAATTCACCCGTGTAGATTGTCTGCAAAAAACTAGACGCAAGTGGAGAGAAAAAGTTTCGAATGGTCATAGACTATCGAAAGCTTAATGCAATAACCATAGCAGATAAGTATCCCTTACCTGAAATAAATGAAGTGCTTGCTCAGCTAGGGAAAAGTAGTTACTTTACGGTGTTGGACTTGAAAAGTGGGTTTCACCAAATACCTTTAAAACCTACGGATATTGCGAAAACAGCATTCTCGATTAATAATGGTAAATACGAGTTTACTCGCTTGCCATTTGGATTGAAGAACGCACCAGCCATATTTCAACAAGCGCTGGATGATATTTTACGTCCGCACATTGGAGAAAGATGTTATGTCTACATAGATGACATAATAATCTTTAGTCCCAATGAGGACCAACATCTGAAAGATATTGCTGAAATTTTAAGAACTTTACACGAAGCTAACATGAAAGTTACGCTTGATAAGTGTGAATTTTTTAAGAGGGAAGTAGAGTTTCTAGGTTTTCTCGTTTCTCACCAAGGTGTGCAGACTAATCCGAAGAAAATCGAAACCATGTTAAATTTTCCTTACCCCAATACTTTAAAAGATCTTCGGTCCTTCCTTGGACTTTCCGATTATTATCGTAGATTTGTTAAGGACTACGCTAAAATAGCGAAGCCCTTGACAAACCTCTTAAGGGGGGAAGGGGGACGTGTGTCCCGAAATCAATCAAGTAAAAGGAAAATAGAACTAATAAAGCAAGCAATGGAAGCATTTGATAAATTAAAAGAGATACTATCATCAAGATGTGTCATCTTGACGTACCCAGACTTCAATAAAAATTTCGAGCTAACAACAGACGCCTCAATTACGCCATTGGCGCCGCTCTCAGTGAGGAAAACAGACCGATTACTTTCATATCTCGATCTCTCAGTAAAACTGAAGAGAATTATGCAGCCAATGAGAGAGAAATGTTGACCATAATTTGGGCACTAGACTCACTAAGGAACTATCTGTATGGTCACGCCAGAGTCTTAATATTTTCAGATCACCAACCACTTTCGTACGTTTTAAGCAATGAAAATAATAATTCAAAAATGAAGCGTTGGAAGGCTATATTGGAGGAATATATTTATGAACTCCACTATAAGCCTGGCAAAAGTAACGTTGTGGCAGATGCTCTTTCGAGACCCCCATGTAATAAAAATTTTGATTTCAATGCTTTAACGGCTACGGTACTCAGTGATGATAGCTCCGTATTCAAGAAATCAGATTTTTATCGTTACAGGCGAAGTCAGTGAATATCAGTTTAAGTTACCTTTTCCAACATACCACAGACACATTACCACAGCTGCAAGCTTTTCGGAAGATGATCTCTTGAAAATTCTTAAAAGATACCTTAATCCAACTGTGGTGTATGTGCTGTTCACTTGCGAAAGCATAATGGGTAAAATACAATCAATATACCCACTTCACTTCTCTAAATATAAATATACACAAACTCAAGTGGAAGATTTACATAAAAGAGCACACAGAAATGCTAGAGAAAATAAACTCCAACTTTTGTAAAAGTATTACTTTCCAAAAATGAGTGACACACTGAATAAAATAATAACACAATGCAAGGTCTGTAGAGAAGGAAAATACGATAGGCATCCAAATAAATCAGAGATAGCAGCTACTCCAATCCTACAATATGCGGGAGAGATACTACACGTAGACATTTGGTCCACTGAAAAACATTTAACACTAACGGCAATAGATAGACTCGCAAAGTATGCTCAGGCAACAGTAATAAATTCAATAGTAGATATTAGGGAACCATTCGACAAATAGTTTGGAGTTCCTAGAATGATTGTTGTAGACAACGAAAAAACTTTAAATTCGGATTCAATTCTATTTATGCTGGAAGATCAATTAAGCATACAATTTTTTAAGACTCCACCAAACAAAAGCTCAGTCAACGGTCAGGTGGAGCGCTTCCATTCAACTTTAGCACAAGTAATGCGTTGCTTGAAAACGGATAAGACACATATAAGCTTTGAGGAATTATTAGATAGAGCAGTTTATGAATACAACTGCACAATCCACTCCACAACAGGAAGAAAACCGATAGAGCTATTATTTGGAAGAAGGGTCAGCACTAGCCCCGAACAGTATGAAAACGCAAGAAAAGAAAATATAGAAGCAATAGTAAAAAAGAAGCAGAAAGATCTGAAAGTCCATAAAAAAGAAGAGAACCGTTCAAAGACTACGCAATAGGTCAGAAAATTTACGTCAGTAAATAGTTTTAGAGAACAGGAAAGGTACTGTAGTAACAGAATCCAACAGAATAGTATATAAAGACTTTATAAACAATTAAAAATCCAAACCCCTTGAAAATAAATAAAATCATAATTTTAAATTTATTAATTTAATTTAATGTGTTTTACCAACCGTTCTTGCCCTTGCTAAAAGCAGAGGTACAAATACATAACTATACAAACTCATATGTCGTGACAATAACTAACGGATACGGAAAAATTCAGAACGGAACATTTAAATTCATTCTCCCAATTAATCTTGGATCCTTCGATGACTTCATAGAAATCACTAAAAGATACGTTGACAACTATATTCCTACAGAAAATCCTTTAATCCAAATATGTACTACGAACTAAATCAAACCATAGATCTGTTGAATACCCTCAAAATCGTGATTCCACAAAGACAAAGCAGATCCATAGACACTTTAGGAAAAATTTTGAAATTTATTGCAGGATCGCCCGACCATGATGACGCAGAACTTATTTATAAGACATTAGACGAAATAGCAGATAATAATGGCAAGCAAATAATAATTAAAACAGATTTCACTAACAAACTAAACAATATCACAAACTTAGTAAATGAATTTTCAAATGCAATAAGAAAAGATGATTCAATAATTAATGAAAACAGAAAAATTATAAGAAATAAAGTAAGATTAGCAATAGAAAGAATAATAAATATAAAATATGCCATACAATGGGCAAAAAATAATGTAATCAATTAATTTTTGTTAGACAAGAAAGAAATGTCTATTACCATAAATAAATTAAAAGAAGAAAATATGCCATTTGGCAATATAGAAGAAGCGTTAGAACTAGCTAATGTTAATATATTAAATAATAATACAAAAATTCTTTTAACAAATCCTACTTTATACAAGATTATTATTGTAAAACCAATTATAAAAAATAATTTTATTATAAACTTGAATTTTGAACAAATGTATTTAAATGAAAACGAAATTTATGCAATAGATAATAATTGCAGGAAATTTAATAAAATTAAAATTTGTAAAAGATGTCAATTGATAGACTTAAGAAAAGATAAATGTATTAAAAACATTATATCTGGGCAAAAATCAAAACGACTAGCAATACTCACCATATTCCACGGATCGAAGAAATCTCAGAAGGACTAGTTCTCATTAACAATGCAAACGAAACAATTACAACAGAGACTATGAAATATGAATTAAGCGGAACCTTCCTAATAAAGTTTGACAACACCACAATAAAGGTTAGAGACAAAATATACCAGAATCTAGAAGCACCTCATATGACACCAAACCCAGCCATTATGCAAGAAACGCCAATAGAAGAAAAGAGACTTAACCTTTTATCCCTCGAATCTCTCCAAGAACTACATTTAGACAACATAAAAGCAATCCATAGAATCAGAAAGGAAACATGGGTAACAAACATTACAATAGCTATTGCAAAGAAAAATCTTTCAACAACATTAGTCCTGAATCCCACGGTACCACCAGTAACAGAAAAACAAGGGAAGGTAACAACAGCAATAAGATTGCATGACTTACCCTACTTTTAAGAAGCTCGTGGACGATCGCGTTTAAGGAGGGAGGAGTTAACGATAATTTCGTTTAACACGCGCAACAATTGTGTTGGCGTCAATTGCAAAAATATGCTTACGTGTCGTCTAGACGATTTCTTGCAATTTTGTTAGTATTGCACTTTAAACAAAAAGAATTAATTGCTGAATTGTAATTAAGTTTATTTTTGAAAGGTTTAAATAATAGAATTAATGTTAAGAAAGTTAGTTAGTAATTGTAAGTGAATAAATAAAGAACACTTTAAACCAATTGCGGTTTAAAACAAAATATTTTTTAAAAACACAAAAACCAAGATTTGTGTTTAATTTATATAATAGTATGCATGCATATTACAGTATTTATCGCTTATATTTTCTTTTCGTATATAAATAACCAGAATTATTTTTTATATTATTTATATAAAAGAAATGTAATGGGTCGTCACGACACTATGTAAATATACAAAATTAATGAAATTGAATTTTAGTTTAGTTTTAAAAATGTATTAACATTTAATTTTTTATGACTAGTTGAGATTTTAGAAGAAAGGAAAAATTGATGCTTATATCCTGTTTTATACTTGTGTGCACAGAATAATAATTTTAATTATTTTCTACATACATATATTCAGGTGCAGAGCGTACTTGCAATATTTCAGAACCCGGTATTATTATTGTAATTGTACAATGTGATAAAAAATATCTTGACAATTAAAATGTTGTTTGGATACTTAGTAACACATAACAAAGCAGAAAAATCTCTTCCCGGCTAGAATTGGATACCTGTTCCCAAATATTTTGTAATTGAAACTTTCAGTATACATATTTACTTTGCTTTTTCTAATTTTTAAATTTCATATCCAAAAATTGGTATTTAACTGTTGCTTTCAATAAAAATTCCAATAAGAAATGTTTCCTTCATTCTATAACAACAGTGAGTTAATCTTCGAATGCACTTCAATTAATTGCTTTTTCTATAAAATAAAAACAAAGTTTGATTTAAGAATTTAATTTGATGTCAAGCTCCAAATTGTAGTTAGAAAAGCAACTAAAAAATTGAAAATTGCAACTGTAATATTGGAAAAAATGTATTTAAAAAAAAATCATATAATTGGCAATCGGCAGCCAAAAGTCTTGAAAAAATCTCTAAAATGCCAAAAATTCTTAAAAATATGCGAACATCAGTAAAATTGTATGATTTAATATTGATTAAAAAACAGCATCATTATAGAGTAAAAAAACTTAAAAAATATCATTTACATTGTGAAAATTAAACTTTTATTAAAAACTATTTTGTATTTTGAATAAAAGTATTGCAAATACCTACTTTCCAAAAATTTATATTTAGCTTCTAGATTGCATTATCCAATTGAATAATTTAATGTGGGCTTAATTAAAATGTATTCTAAGAATAGTTCGCAATTCATCAAATAAATATTTTTCAAACAATCAGTTCCTAGCATATACGTAAATATGCACTTTGGATTTTTAGATCGGAATATTTTGGGAAAATTTCCAAAAATAGTATATGCATACATATTTGTATTTCATTTTTTTGCATATTTTTTTCGTATATTCACCAATTCAACATATACAAAATGATAAGTTAAGATCTTACGAGATAAAAAATTGATTTCTTCATATTCATATAAAATAAACTGGTCTTACATTCATTAAAAACACCTAAAAATCATAGCTTTGAGGAATATCGCATGTCGATAGCACGCACTACGGAATTGGACGCGGATTAATAGTAAAATATTACGAAAATAAGCCGAATTATGGGTTAGATTTGAGAGCAAAATGCTTTCTGTTTGCGATTTGATCGTAATTTTTCATATTTAGTTCTCTATCTTACTTAGTAAACGCAGAAGAAGATTTAAATAAAAAATGTATTCAATTAAATTCAACTGTTTTCTTAGCAGGCTGAATATGAATTACCGAATTCGTATTTTTTAAATCAATTGGGGTTGAAATTCCATTGTGTTTCTATATCAGAAATATACAGGTTATATTGAACCAAAACCTTTATCGTCTGGTCCAACCACAATACAGATAAGTAAATGGAAAAGTTAACAAAATTTTAAAAATACAACTGTCAGAATACCACTAGTTTACATCATACGAGTTTCAAAGAAAAAATTAAATTAAAATAATGAATTAAAATATGTTGTTATATTTTATAATTTAATATTTTTTCTTACACCGTCAAGTTCTTTTTATTTTTGTTATCGATATTATATTATATCAAATAAAAACTTCGACAACTTTCTAAATTAATTATTTTATCACTGTACAAAATCCTATCTGATAACATATTGGATATTTTTGAAAAATAAACCTTTTATCGTTAATAAAATTGGAAAAAACGCAAAAATTAAAAAAATATTATAAATGAATTTGTGCCTGGTTTTTTAAATAAATTGTGGAACAAACTTTTTCAAATAAAAAGTAAAAGTAATAAAAACAACTAAAATGTATCGAAAATTCTAAATATTCTATAAAATTCTATTTTATATGAATATGAAGAAATCAATTTTTTATCTCCTAAGATCTTAACTTATCATTTTGTATATGTTGAATTGGGGAAAATACGAAAATATGCACAAAAAAATGAAATACAAATATGTATGCATATACCATTTTTGGAAATTTTCCCCAAATATTCCGATCTAAAAATCCAAAGTTCATATGTATGTATATGATAGGAACTGATTGTTTGAAAAATATTTGATGAGTTGCGAATTATTCTTAGAATACATTTTAATTAAGCCCAATTTTAAATTATTCAATTGGACAATGCAATCTAGAAGCTAAATATAAATTTGTGGAAAGTAGGTATTTGCAATACTTTTATTCAAAATACAAATGCATTTTAAATTTTTATTCCAAATACAAAATAGTTTTTAATAAAAGTTTAATTTTCACAATGGAGATGATATTTTGTAAGTTTTTTACTCTATAATGGTGCTGTTTTTTAATCAATATTGAATCATAAAGTTTTCTGATATTCGCATATTTTTAAGAATTTTTGGCATTTTAGAGATTTTTTCAAGATTTTTGGCTGCCGATTGCCAATTATATGATTTTTTTAAATAAATTTTGGGAATAATTTCCAATATTGCAGTTGCAATTTTTAGAATATGCGCTTTTTTCGCGGGTTTTTCAATTTTTTAGTTTCTTTGCTAATTACATTTTGGAGCTTGATATCAAATTAAATTCTTACATCAAACTTTGTTTTTATTTTATAGAAAAATGGCAATTAATTGAAGTGCTTTTGAAGATTAACTCACTGATGTTACAGAATGAAAGAAACATTTCTTATCACATTCTAGCCGGGAAGAGATTTTTCTGCTTTGTTATGTGTTATTAAGTATCCAAACAACATTTTAATTGTCAAGAGATTTTTTATCACAAATACAATAATAATACCGGGTTCTGATATACTGCAGGTAGGCTCTGCACCTGAATATAGAAAATAACTGAAATTACACAAGTATAAAACAGGATAGAAGCATCAATTTTACCTTTCTTCTGAAATCACAAATAGTCATAAAAAATGAAATATTAATACATTTTCAAAACAAAACTAAAATTCAATTTCATTGATTTTGTATATTTACTCGTACATAGTGTCTTGACGATCCATTACATTTCTTTAATATAAAAAATAATTAGCTATGGTTATTTATATACGAAAAGAAAATGTAAGCGATAAAAATACTGTAATATGCATGCATAATATTATACTAATAAACGTACAAAAATAAGTTTAAAGAAACACACAAAAACAAAACAACAAATCATTGTTTTTCGATTGTTTAAATATACACATGTATAATAAGTAATAACAAATATAATTTTCTTATCGTTAAGCGATCAGTTTATTTTATCATTCTTCTTTCTTAGAGTAAAACTTAAAAACTAAAACTTAAACTTAACTTACAAAATATTATAAAGCAGCCCCATACCCAAGTACTGCTGAGTTTGCGTCTGGTGTTCTATTTCTTTATAATTGTTTACTTTAGCAATGTGTGCAATATTGCTGATTGTACAACATAATAATTTAAATACCCCGTTGGGAATTTAGAGTTGTGTTAACTCCTCCCTCACTTAAATGAAGGGCGTCCCCGGCCTTCTTCAGATCTTCAATAGCAGTTTGAATGATGCGTCTCTGACGAGTTTTCTTTATCTTCTGATGATCCTTGAAACAGACAAAACCAATAGTTAGGATAACGAAAATAAAAGTAGTTGACCACAAAGGTCCATCAATTAATCTTTGTTTTATGTTTTCTATATAACGCAAGTTTTCTGCATTTAATCTTTGAAGATATGGTAAACTTAATATCTCCTGATGGTCCGTAATGTTGAGAAGAGCAGACGTTGGGGATCCCGGTAACTTTCCTACAACATTTCTTTGGTTTCTATATAGGGACCCATTTATTTTTACTTCATCAGTAAATGTGAGTAGAAATGTACCAGTGACAGTTTTCTCCACACCATCACTTGTTGCTACATTGACCGTTTGGTCATTGATAATGATAATTCCTTCATCGATAACTGTGAGGGCTTCTAGATGCGAAGGACGAGTGATGCAATATGCACGACCACCAGAGTGAAGTTGTTGAGCGCATGTTGGATAGTCCAATCTTTTACAAAATGATGTTGTCAGGGTAGCATGGCAATTTCCGATAGCCAGAATTTGATTTCCACAGTCTGCCACATTGTTTGTTTCATCAAAATGAAGAATTGTGTTATTGTGTTGAACAGGGTACAGGGTTACTTTTATACAAACTAAATCTGGTTTTGGATACTTAATTAAAAAATGTAAAAACTTATCATCCAATAGGACTTTTATATAAGCAACTTCCATTAAATCTGTTACAGTTATATTTGCAGAGTGCTCATTTATCATATTATTTAAATCGTTAGAATCAAGAATTTGAGGGTTAACAATACCGACCTTTGTGAGGGTAATCGAAAGCATAAGGCTTTCTAGTTCTGAGATTAAAATTCTATTCCTCGCAAGTAGAGTCTCATACAAATGCTCTGTGTCTATTACCTTAGCTTTTACTTTGTTATCAATAATATTAACAATATCTGTTAAGTTGTTTATCTGTTGTTGCACCCTTGTATTTATAAGAACCTGCCTATTTTCCGCGTCAATGAGCTCTCGTTGTTTAAACTCTAGATTTTCGAAGTCGTCATGATCAGGTGTCTCGGCGACTATCTTAAGGGCTGTACCAAGAACATTTATACTCCTTGCGTTCCTGTGGTGAACATTTATTGTAGCAAGCAATGTGTTTATGTGGCCTATGTCCGCGTCTAGTATCTTTTTCATATGCGACTGCGGAAAGTGGGTCCTTAATAACTTTGTTCTCTCAACCATCTCCGCATACATTGAGAGATTTGTAGTATGCCGTAAGTATTCAAAGCTCCGCCAAATCATCGCGGTACGTCAGAAACAGGTATATAATCCGATCCAGAATAGTCAGTTAGTATTGCAGTTGCTGACACAACAAAAAACAGCATCACAAGGTCATACAAAACCAAAATCAATAAAACTAAGTTATCTTAAATTGCCCTTGTGGACCACCCTCCCTTTAATAAGAACCGTTGTCCCCAGGTCGGCTTCAACAGTTCCTTCAACATATAAGGGTGTAATCTCTTTGCCTAATCTCCTATTTGTCTTCACGAGGACCTTTTCGCCTACTTCGAACACCCTATTTTGCCTCTTTTCATTTAGTCGCTGTAATTGAATTTCCTGCGCTCTTTGTACCCTATTCCTCATATCGCTCTCAAGTTCTGGCGGAGTTGATTGAACAACGTCAATAGTTCGTTTATTTGTAACGGTGTGAATTGTTTTGTTATACTCAATAGAAGCCAGAAGTATCAATTGTAGTGTGTCATTAATAGATTTTTCAAGTTTGAGACACCGAGCAATTTCTAAAAGGGTACTATGTATTCTTTCTACCTGACCATTTGATGTACTGTGAAGTGGTGGTGCATTTGCTATCTGCACATCAAAGTTGTTCGCCAGGAGCGACCTAATTGTTTGTGAATTCAAAGAGGGTTCGTTGTCACAAAATATTGTTCTTGTACGAGGATAAAAGTTCATTAGTTGGAGAATTGCTGGTTCAATATCTACAATAGTTTTTGATGCTATAGGTTGGACGATTGCAAACTTAGACAGTTTGTCAACACATGTTAGAAAATACCTTTTGTCCGTGGAAATTATATCCACATGTAGAATTTCCCCAACACACGAAGGAACAGGCGTTTCACCTATTAATTGTTTTTGTGGATGACGATTGTATTTTGCTTTTTTGCAAATTTTACAATTTGTGACGACCTCATTTGCTAAATTGGTCATTTTTGGAAAAAAGTAATCCTTTAAAATCTGTTTTACATTTTCTTGCGTAGCTCTATGCGCCCTATTATGCTCCATTGTTACAATTTCTCTTTGTTCGGCTTTGTTAGTTACATCGGTAACCATATTCTTTGCATAACGAAACGTTGTTGATGGAAATGCTTCAATCAACCTATGCTGTAGGAATGCCAAAATGGGCAGTTCACAATGATTTGCGTTTACTACGTCTTCTTTTATTACATTAAATACTCTTTCTATTAAAGTTCTTCTATCCGAATAACTTATAAGATATCTGGTTTTTTTTTTCCAAAAAGGATGAATGTACGTGTTGGTAACTCTATTCCTTCTTCAATCACTACCTGATTTCGGAAACAATTGAGAGGCTTGTCTGTAGATTCAATAGTATAAGACAAAGAAATTTCGCTATATATCGTAGCAATGTCAGAATTTGAATCATCTCCGACTGCGTAGTCGTCTTGCAAAGCAACATTCTGCAAGGCAGGAACATTTTGCCGTGATAACGCATCAGCCACATAGTTTTCTTTGCCAGGTTTATAAAAAATTTTCGCATTGTGCTCATCTATAAAGGCTTTACACCTTTTTATTTTGGCATTTGAATTTCGGTCAGAAACCGCAAACGTTAGAGGCTGATGGTCTGTGAAAATGTTCAAATCTTTCACGCCGTAGAGATAATTTCTAAGGCTCTTTAGAGCCCAAACAATTGCAAGTAATTCGCGCTCGTTAGTTGCAAAATTTGATTCTTTTTCCTTGAGAGTTCTCGAAATCATCGTAATAGGTTTTCCATCCTGGGACAAAACTGCCCCCAAGCCGTGAGCTGAGGCATCAGTTGTAAGATCGAAAGGTCTTTTATAGTCAGGATACAGTAGCATTACATCCTCGGTTGTTAAGACCTCTTTAAGTTTGTTAAATGCTTGAAGTTGTGACTCATTAAATTTTACTCCAATCTTTTTGGATTGACTGGCACCAACTTTGCCATTGTCTCCTTTGAGGATGTCTGTCAAAGGTCTTGCTATTGAAGCAAAGTCCTTAATGAAGCATCTATAATAACTTGCAAGTCCAAGAAATGATCTTAGACCGAAAAGTGTAGTAGGCTGTTCATAGTTCCGTATTGCTTTTATCTTATCGGGGCTGGTTGAAATTCCCCCTCGAGATACCACAAACCCCAAGAACTCCACGTTTTCTTTAAAGAAATTAGACTTTTCGCGAGAAACTCGCATATTGGCTTCATACAACCTATCCAAGGCCCAAGCGATGTGTTCGACATGGTCCTTCATATTCTGAGAAAAAATAATAACGTCGTCAATGTAAACATAACACGACTTCCCTATTCTCTCTCTTAGCACATCATCAATGGCTCTTTGAAAAATGCTTGGCGCATTCTTCAGACCAAAGGGTAGTCTGCAAAATTCATATTTTCCATTTCCGACTGAAAAGGCAGTTTTTTCCCTATCCCTTTCAGCAAGCAAAATCTGGTGGAATCCTGATTTTAGGTCCAATGTGGAGAAGTATTTTGCTTTCCCCAGGTTTGACAAAATAACATTCACGTTTGGAATGGGATATTTGTCAGAAATCGTTTTAGAGTTTAATTTCCTAAAATCTATTACAAGCCTTTTTTTATATTTCCAAGTCGTCAGTACCTTTTTTGTCAACCACCCATACAGGGTTATTGTAGGGTGATCTAGATGGTCGGATTATGCCATCTTTTAAAAGGTTTCGAACTTCTGTATTCACAAAATCCACCACACCCATTGGATATGGATATAGTTTTGAATATATAGGATCTTCATTTTCTGTACGAATCGTTGCGACAACATTTGTATTGAAGGGTAATGCCTCGTTTGGCTCAGCAAAAACACCCATTCTTCTATTAATCATTCTTCGAAACTCCTCAGATATAGCCTGAGGTACATTAAACATTTCGATGCTTACGAAATTAACATTTTTACATTTAAGAAACTGAATCCGTTCTGACCCAGCAATTGTTTCCAGCTTTGTGTTTTTAAAATCTAATTTTGAATTAGTTTCAGTTAGCAAATCGAGTCCAACTATTCCATCAAACGTTTCGAGATTAGGTAGAATAAAAAACATGCATTAGCATCGAATAGATTTAAAACACATTTTTGTGTAATTTTATTGAAGCCGTGTAGTGACTTCACCAAAAAGTTTTGATCAACGTTTTTTATGTGCCTCAATTCTTTCAATGGTTTTATATAATTTTTTGACGTACCTGTGTCTATTAATAATTTGATAACTCTCCCCGCTATTGTTCTTTCGATGAACGGAAGCAGGGAGTTATTCCTAAAAAATTTATTTGATCAATCTCTAAAAATTCATTATCAATGTCTTCGACTTCTGTATTTGCTTCAGTTCGATAATTTAATTCCCCCTGGTCATATGAATTTCTATTCTGTGACAAGTGATTAATCCTGTGCTGTTTTGGCCCTGTAAATCTTGCTGTGCCACTGTTTGGCCTCTTTACTACAGGATTTATTTTGTGGCTGGTTTCGCCACTGATTACTGAATTGTTTGGGTTGTCTGAACCGCGATGATGAATCAATATCCATCGGTTCTACTTGTTGTTCCTGTTGATTTTATTGACGGTGCGCCAGCTAAAATATGGGTTCTTATTTTTTAACTGTTGGCCTTGTTTGGCTTTATCCTCAATGCTCCTAGCATAAGTGCTTGCAAAAGCATAGCGCTCATGATTTGACTCCACTTCTTGGGCCAATGCTAAAGCTGATGGGAGGTCCTTTGGTTTTGCCGAGAAAAGGATATCACTTAAAGTTTTTTTAGTACCCGAAACAAACACTCGTAAAGCATCCATTCTGTATTTTTCATTAAGAGAAGCAGCCAGAGCATTATCGTATGTCATTATTGTTTTGTTAGTGAGAAGTGTGAGTTTTTTTTCAACCTCTTCATAGAATTGTAAAAGTGTTTTATTTCCCTGTCGCAGGGAGGAAAGTTCCTGTTCTATCAGGTATATTGGTCGCTTGTCAGCGTACGTAAAATCAAGTCTATTTATAATAGCCTTAAAGTTTAAGGGAGTATCAAATGAGGCCAGGACATTGTCCGCGGGACCTCTTATTTTATTTCTTATTATGCCAAGGGCTTGATAATGAGTTGAACTGCCTTCATACTTCTCGTATACTTTATATGCGGTGTGCGCCGCCTTCCTCCATGAAACGTACGTTTCAAGTTTGCCTTCTAATTCCGGCAACGATTTTGCAATATCTAAAGTCTCCTTACATACAATATTTTCCCTAATTTGCGCCTCTGTATATGTTTCCACTTCGGGTGCCCTAACATTTAAACTATCAACAGATTTTTTTAATTCTTCTAGCTGTTTCTCAAATTGTCGTTCTTGTACGACGAGAGCACTGCAAACAGCACTTTCAACTAGTGCCTTTAATTGGTCAGGTGTCACTGACATTTTTGATTTTTCTGAAACTACTAATTTTTGAAATTCTTCTAACAAAGAGTTTATTTCACTATTCATAAATTTATTTATCACACAATGGTCGTTATTAACAATTTTTAAGAAAACATTTTTATACCACAAATTGAGCACTCTACTTACATGATAATAAATTTCCTTTATTAAATTTTCTTAATTTAGCCTTATTCAATTAAGTCTGCTGTTGTGGATTCGTTGAAAATCTTCTTGCAAATAATATGGCAGCTTTTAAACGGCTTTGTGTCATCAAATATTGATATCCTTGTCGACGGCGGTCTGCAGCCACAGGAAGAACAGAATTATTGCTTTTATTGCAATATATGTAGATTAATTAATTGTATAGAGTCCGAAAGACCCGTTGGGCGCCAGTAATAACAAATATAATTTTCTTATCGTTAAGCGATCAGTTTATTTTATCATTCTTCTTTCTTAGAGTAAAACTTAAAAACTAAACTTAAACTTAACTTACAAAATATTATAAAGCAGCCCCATACCCAAGTACTGCTGAGTTTGCGTCTGGTGTTCTATTTCTTTATAATTGTTTACTTTAGCAATGTGTGCAATATTGCTGATTGTACAACATAATAATTTAAATACCCCGTTGGGAATTTAGAGTTGTGTTAACTTATACACACAATGTGTACATGTGCCCATGAACGCATTTCAGTATGTATGTGTGTGATATATGTGTGACAAAAAGGGAAGATTTACAACAACCACACCAATTTCCATCAAGAATTTGAAATTTTAGTATTTTATAATAAATAAGATATATTATGTTCTTAAACGCGTAAACTACCCTGAAAAATACAACAGTTCTGTGGTGTACAAGAAGCGGTCGTGACTAACGACCGGTAGGTTGTTGGATTGAATCCCCAATAGGGTTGACAGAAGGGCCTGATTTGGCCTGATTGTCAAGTTTTTTAATGCGCGTCAAGTGTCAAGTAAAAAAGTGATTTGTCAAGCTTTTTTGTAAGTTAATTTTTTTTTTCAAATTTATTCTAGCTATGTAATAATACTTAAAAAAAAGTATGTGTATATTTCTAAAAAACAATTCTAAAGCCCATATTTTTACTATAAATAGAACTAAGGACTAATATGATACATATATTTTTTTTGTGCAATTATAGTTTAAAAAATAACTATAACTTTCTGTACAATTATTATAAAAGTGCCAACACTGATATTTACCCCATTACTCAACACTAGTAAATTGACAACATTGAACCAGAGAAGCAAGTCGTGGACTTTTCGTCGGCGGCGGCACAACTACGAAAATTCGTCGGCGGCGGCGGCGATTCGGCTTGAGCCGGGGTTTTACCGGCGCGCCATCCTTCTATCAGCTTAGCCGACTTGATATACCCATGGTGGAATAATACAGGCGGTTTTTCATTGTTTTTTTTTTTAATAAAACTTATGTGTTTGAAGAATTGTCAAGTTATTTATGAAAATTATTATTTATTTATTATAGACTAGCTAAAAACTCTCAGCAAAATTGTTTTTACGAGTAAAAGTTAAAATTCAATTCGTATTTTCCCAAAAATAATTATCCAGAAGTTCTTCTTTAAAAACTAAAAATCTCTTTTATATACATGTATGTATATAAGAAGCGCATGTGACTACCAACCAGTGGGTTGTTGGTATGAATCCCAACGCAACTTTTTTAAAAGTAAAATTATTTCGAATGCCATTTTTTTATACCCATCGAATGAGCGATGTCCGTCTGTCCGTCTCCTACATTTTGGTATAGTAGTTAGAATTAAGGCCAAAACACAACATAGAGAAATAAATTTTATACCATTCTCTTGGAATTTTTCATAAATTTGTTCGGTTTGAAAATAACAAAACTCGGTCCAATAATTAATGAGATATAGCCAAAAGACTTTTTTTGTTATATTTCCTATTCTGTTGTTTTTATGGCCCCAACTGTCCTACGGACAATTTTATGAAGCAGATCTCTTGTCTGGAGTTCTACGAAGGTTTAGACTGAAAATAATTGAAGTCGGTCCATTAACGACTAAAATATGAGCAAAAAAATGGCATTCGAAATAATTTTACTTTTAAAAATATTTTTAAAAAGCTGCTTTGGGATTCATACCAACAACCCACTGGTTGGTATTCACATGCGCTTCTTATACACCGCAGAGAAGTTGTATTTTTCATAGTAGTTTACGCGTTTAAGTACATAATATATCTTATTCATTATAAAATACTAAAACTTCAAATTCTTGATTCTTCTCTTTTTGTCACACATGCATTCCACACATCCTGAAATGCGATCACGTGCCCTTGTACACATTAGGTGTATAGTACATGTGCATAAATAAACAGTCGAAAAGCAAAGATTTGTTGTTTTTTTTTGTTTGTTTCTTTAAACTTATTTTTGTATGTTTATTAGTATGTATAATATTTTGCATGCATATTACAGTATTTTTTATCGCTTATATTTTCTTTTCGTATATAAATAACCAGAATTTTTTTTATATTATTTATATAAAAGAAATGTAATGGGTCGTCACGACACTATGTAAATATTCAAAATCAATGAAATTGAATTTTAGTTTTGTTTTAAAAATGTATTAACATTTTATTTTTTATGACTATTTGTGATTTCAGAAAAAAGGCAAAATTGATGCTTATGTCCTGTTTTATACTTGTGTATACACAATATAAATTTTAATTATTTTCTACATACATAACTATGTATATTCAGGTGCAGAACGTACTTGCAATATTTCAGAATAAAATGTTGTTTGGATACTTAGTAACACATAACAAACCAGAAACATCTCTTCCCGGCTAGAATTGGATACCTGTTCCCAAATATTTTTTAATTGAAACTTTAAGTATACATATTTACTTTGCCTTTTTCTAATTTTTGGATTTTATATTCACAACTTGGTACTTTACTGTTGCTTTCAATATAAACTCCCATAAGAAATGTTTCTTTCATTCTGTAACATCAGTGAGTTAATCTTCAAAAGCACTTCAATTAATTGCCATTTTTCTATAAAATAAAAACAAAGTTTGATGTAAGAATTTAATTTGATGTCAAGCTCCAAAATGTAATTAGAAAAGAAACTAAAAAATTGAAAACCCCTCGAAAATAGCGCATATTTTGGAAATATTGGAAATTATTCCCAAAATATATTTAAAAAAAATCATATAATATGCGAACATCAGAAAAATTGTATGATTCAATGTTGATTAAAAAACAGAAAAATTATAGAGTAAAAAAAATTACTAAATACCATTTCCATTGTGAAAATTATACTTGTATTAAAAACTACTTTGTATTTGGAATAGAAAAATTAAAATAGATTTGTATTTTGAATAAAAGTATTGCAAATACCTACTTTCCACAAATTTATATTTAGCTTCTAGATTGCATTATCCAATTGAATAAAAATAGTATTTGTCTAAAAATAGTATTTGCATACATATTTGTATTTAATTTTTTTAGGAGATAAAAAATTCACTTCTTCATATTCATATAAAATGAACTGGTCTTACATTCATTAAAAACACCTAAGAAATCATAGTTTTGCGAAATTGGACGCAGATAAATGGCAAAATATTACGTAAATAAGCCGGATATGGGTTAGATTTGAGAGCAAAAAGCTTTGTGTTGGCGATTTGATCGTAATTTTTTAAAAATAAACATTTTATCGTTCATAAAATTGGCAAAAAACGCAAAAATTAAAAAATATATTAAAAATGAGATTGCGCCGTATTTTTTTTTAATAATTTGTCTAACAAACTTTTTCAAATAAAAAGTAAAAACAATAAAAATAACTAAAATGTATCAAAATTAAAAAAAACATATTTATTATGGTTCAGGACTCAAAACCGTGTCACCGGGTAGAGTACGGTTTCAAATCCTGAACAACAATATGCTATTTTTTTAATAAGTGATAGATTTTAGTTAGTTTTATTACTTTTTATTTGAAAAAGTTCGTCCTTTTTTTTAATAATTTTTGATAGCTTCAAATTATTTTTAATATGAAGATGATATTTGGTACATTTTTTTTAAGAGAAGTATCACTCAGGCAATTAGTATGCCTACCAACCCGTAGGTGTGCTACCTTCTTTGGGAAAGGAATAGTGAGAGAGGACAGATGGTGGAAGAGAGAAAGCTTAATTTTTACAGCTCTGATATTGCGCGCTGTGTTAGTTTTTAGATCAGTGTTGCAGTGCCTCTGATGTAGAGTAGCCGCATTAAATGTGTTTTAAGCTGTTGTAGCCATTTTTATTAATTATTTTACTTCGCCGGCGATTTTGCTACAATACCGGCGAAGGAGGGCGCTGTGATGTCCGCTAGCATCAATTGCTGCCAGTATTGTTCAGTGACCAGTGCTATGCCTTCATCACTTAAACACTCCGACAACAACAAATTCAATGGCATACTAATGCACATCTGAAAAATGCTGGATGTTATGAATTATCTGAAGCTGGGCTCGAACCCACTTTCTTAGACATTATTTGCTTTGCAGCTAACGCGCTAACTACTTCAGCCAACAGCACCCTCTATCATTAATCTTTAGACTAGCAGATTTATGAAATAGTCGGCAATATTTTTTATCAATTTTGGGAGAATTTCTTCATTATTAAAATTTTTCTTACGTTTCAAATCATTTCTTCGTTTAGTTGAAAACCATTGAAGACCATTGGCTTTTTGATAAACACGTTAAAACACTTCCTGGATGTGTGAAAAAATATATAAGTGCTAATAACGGGATTTTAATATTTTTATAATGCACCCCAGGCAAGAAAGTGTTAAAAATTTGTTACGAAATTCATAATTTATGGCCGACTTCATAAACGCAGTTCCAAAGCAACACTAGAATGCCTTGTAAACTCATGTCTTCAGGGTTGCTTTGCAAGCTGTGTTTATGAAATAGAGTTTAGAACCAATAATGCGTGGTCGTGATTAATTTTTTGTTTCCATCACATGAGGGTGGGTCCGTGAGACGGAGAGTGGCAATTTTTTTCGTGTTTTATGAGCGTGAATTTTCGTGTTTGTGACTTCTTTCGTCACTCCAGACTATGGTGAAGGGTATATAAGATTCGGCACAGCCGAATATATCTCTCTTACTTGTTATCATTTACTTTTATTTTCCACTTATTAAAATATTTTTGGCTTGTGGTAAGGCTCTTTTGCATTCTCTTCATTATTGCATTTGAAAGTTTTCATTAGCATAAAATGCTGCTTCCTGATTTCTGTGCAACTCAACGTCAGACGTATATACATAGGTTAGGTTAGGTTGCACAGGCTGCCGATTTCAAGCAACCGGCCCACTTGGGTCCAGAAGAATAGGTCCCTTTGTGATGCCCGTTATGGACAGCGAGAGAAAATAAAAAATATTGGCTATCCTATATTTTGGTCAGTATTGAACCAACCGGTTTTCTGAATAAACTTGTTTATTCCCTTCAGATTGCATTCCGTAAGGTCTGCGAGTTCGGGTAAAGTTGAGTTACCTAGATACATGGCTCTGTAATGAGACAGAGCTGGACATTGACAGAGGAGGTGCTTTACGGTTTCTTCCTCCTCCTCATTATGACAACTTCTACAGAAGTCGTTGAAAGGGAGATTTAATCTGTTTGCGTGGGCACCTATAAAGCAGTGCCCTGTTAGGACAGCCACAAGTATACGTGGCTGATGTCGAGGGATCCCCAGTATGATGGCTGATTTTGCTCGATCATATTGGGGCCAGGTTAATCTGGAGACAGCACATGTGGGTTCATTGAACCATCTAGCTTGTGCTAACCCTATAAGTTTCTGCTGAATGAGGATTTTGCAGCTTTTTAGTGGGGCTCCCACTAGCAGGTCGGTGTTCCATTTTGGAAACGAGATCCCTCCCTGGCTAGCTTGTCCGCAATTATATTGCCAGGCACATTCGCATGCCCTGGTACCCAGATTAGCTCGAGGTTGGAATGTGACGCCATCTCGTTTAGGGATGTCCGGCATTCCTTTACCAGTTCAGATGTTGGGTAAACACCCGATAGAGCGTTCAATGCAGCCTTACTATCGGTACATATACGAATATTCTGCCTATATACCCTATTGCACCTTAACCAGTTAGCTGCCCTTTTTATGGCCGATATTTCGGCTTGAGTAATGCTACAAAGATCTGTAAGTTTGAAACGTATCCTCTGCTGAAATTGAGGAATGTATATGCCCCCTCCCACCCCTGCACCTGATTTGGATCCGTCAGTGTAAACCTCAAGCACTTCTCCTCGGTAATTAGGATCAATGAATGGAGGGAGAGTATCTGAGATTGACAATGAGAATCTTTTCTCAGGCATAAGGTAGGGAGAACGGTAGTCTATAAGTTCGGGAAGGTTTTCGAACTGTCCTATAATGTTCGCATGTCCATCACCTAGTGATTTCCATGTTCCGGCGGCACTGAGCCTAATTGCCGAGTTCATAGCCAGTTGTTTGACCATTAGATCGGCAGGAAGCCAGTGTAACATTAAGAACAAGGCTATTGATGGGGTTGTGCGAGGTGCGCCTGTAATCATCAAGGCCGATGTTCTTAGAATTCTGTCAATGATTTTAGAATAGGTGGATTTGTCTAGGGCCGGCCACCAGACGATTGCATCATACATTAATATGGGCTTGACGACCATTTCAAAGAGCCAGTTGGCCGTTTTGGGGTTAATACCCCATCTGTTGCCTATGGCCTTTTTGCAGTTATAGAGGGCAATAGCGGCTTTCGCTGCTCTTGCTTGTACGTTTAGGTTCCACGATAACTTAGAGTCTAGGACGATACCTAGCATTATCGGTTAACCTTAGCGTGACTCCGTTAAGAGTTGGTAAGGTGAAGTACGGTATATTGTATTTTCTCGTGAAGAGTACGAGCTCCGTCTTTATTGGGTTAACGTTGAGTCTATTACTGATACACCATCTGGTAATGTGATCCAGGGCTGACTGTAGACGATGCGAGATTGTGTCTGGGTACTTACCCGACACTACTACTGCAACGTCATCTGCGTAGGCTACTGTTTTAAATCTGTTTGAGTCTAGCTCCACCAGTACCGTGTTTATGGCAAGGTTCCACAGGATTGGAGATAAAACCCCTCCATGCGGCGTTCCTCGCTTTGCAACTTTATAAATTGTTGAAGATCCCATCGTAGATGTGATGACCCTATTAGTCAATAATTCTTTGACGAGATTGGTTATTGACTGATTTACGTTCAGCCTTACCAGAGCCATGATGATGGTTTCTGGGTTGATATTTTTGAAGGGACCTTCTATATCTAGAAAGGCCGTATAAGCGAATTCGCTGTGCTTTATGGAGTTTTAAATGTATCCAACAAGCGAGTGTAGTCCCGTTTCAACCGATTTGCCCTTCGTATAGGCATGTTGAGAGGTAGATAGTAGGTTCGAGTTGATTACCGATCTAAGATGCAGATCAATCAATCGTTCTAGTGTTTTTAGTAGAAAGGATGATAGACTGATTGGTCTAAAATCCTTTGCGTTTGTGTGCGTAGTTTTTCCACATTTAGGTATGAAAACCGCGGTGCATTTGGTCCATGCTTTCGAAATATATGACCATGCAAGGCATGCCGAGAATATCCGAAAAAGCCATGGGACTATTAGGTCTGCATTCCGCTGGAGGTCAGCAGGTATAATGTTATCAGGACCCGCTGATTTATACGGATGAAAGCTGTTTATGGCCCATGTAATGTTTTCCCTGTTTATGGGAAATGGGGCTAACGTATGATTGTGTGTGGTTGTCGTGACTTCTCCTGTAAACAGAGCGCAACCGGGAAAGTGCGTGTCCATCAGAACCATAAGGGTCTCATGTCCACTAGTAGTCCAACTCCCATCAGATTTTTTGATGAAGCTGGGAGCTGAAGGAATCGTGGTTAAGATTTTACGCAGTCTGCTGGTCTCTGAAGTGCCTTCAATATTACTGCACATTATATTGTGCCAGATGGTATCAAAAGCCTTTTCTATATCGAGAAAAACAACGCCAGTACTCTTGCGATGCCTTTTGTTATAATTCGATATAATTCACTACTCGCTTTATTTGGTGTACCGTGTAGTGCTTCTTACGGAATCCAAACTGTTGGTGATTAACAATATTCACCCTTATTCCAGTTGTCAACATGAATACAAAACAATATTGTTTTGCCTTGGCTGCTTCAAATTGTTATTCCAGTTTTCGTTATCAAAAGTTATCGTCAACATAGAATTTGTATTCTACAAGAAAATTTGACGGCGATATTGTTTTGAAACGACTTTGAATATGTCGTCGCCATTTTTCATAACGACTTGACTTTATTTCAAATATACCTAAATTGAAAAATGGAAAAAAATCTGAAAAATTTAAAATAACAACTGCAACTCAGTTTGAAGAATCCCTCTCTTGCAGTGGGATTTCGCAGAGGCACTCTTCCAAGTAATTTTAGAGAACAATGAGAAGAAATCGCAACAGTTTTAAATTCTCTTGGCATGTCATTTCGAATTTAATCCAATCGGGACAAATTGTCATTTCCAAGGAATTCAGTGTTTCCGTCAAGATCTTAGAAAACATTGTTTGCGATAGATCCAAAGATAAAATCGTTTCCAACACCTACTTGGTATGAGCCTTGTGCCAAAAATCTCAATGTAGCTGCCAACTTGGTTGTTTTCGAAATGTACGTTGACCTTATCCCGCTTTTCAAATTAGGTGTTACTATTTCTTAGACTTAAAAGCACTCTTGTTTACTCTAAAGTAAATTTCGAACCTTTCAAAAAAATATATTATAAAATCATTAAATTAATACAACTAAATTATTGCTCACTTGCTGTCCGGTAGGTTATATATGTCGAATTTCTGTCTTAGAAACTTTCGTTCCAATATAAGATTTTATTTTCTTGTATTTTCATCAACACTCGGGTCTGAATATATCACAAGTAAAAAACATTTAAACTTTTAATAAAATATTTTTTGTTCAAAATTAACAAAAAAACCACAGAGCTGTTTCAAATATTTAGAGATGTGTGTTTGATATGTTGACATAAACGATAAATCGTCAACGTCGTCGTCATCCTGTTATAGAATGCAAAAGCGTTATTGATTTGATGACGACGTTGAAACAAAATGATATTGGCAATAAAATGACGGCGACGTTGACGACGACATTTGGAATAAGCGTGATTATTTTGATCTGCAAAATCAACTAATCTTTTATGAATAATTTTTTCAAAGACCTTGTCAAGTAAACTTAAGATGCTTATCGGCCTATAGCTGGTCGGTAGTTGGGGATCTTTTCCCTTTTTATGAATCGGTATTACTTTCGATTTTTTAAAAGTACGGGGAAAGAAGCTATTTATTAAACAACAATTAAATATTTTACTTAGAATATCATAAAAGTTATCTGGCATATGTTTTAGGATAATACTATTTATGCCATCTAAGCCAGGGGCTTTATTATTTTTTAATAGCATAACAAATGCTATATACAGAAGTATCTGTACGTTCAACATTATTACTACCAATAAGCGAATTATTATCGAGACAACTAATAAAATCTGATACATATGTATCCAAAGGCGATGGGTTATTGAAAGTAATAGTATGTAAGCCACCAAATGCGGCGGCAATTGCATTAGCTTTTTCTGTGCCGGCTTTTAACACTTCAAATAAGATCTGTGTGTAAAGCTCATTACCGGCTGTGTTATTAGTTACTCAGTTCGAATGTGTGTGATGTGCATTAAAATCACCAAAAATGAAAAAGTCACAAGAGAAGTTTATGAGTAAGTCTAAGTACGCCTTAAAATCCGGAGTATAAATTGGATTATATGCAGCAATAAAAACTACAGGACGTCTATTTATAGTAACCTGTATAGAAATATTTTTAATGCTTTTTGTGTTAATTCTAGGTAATAACTTACTATGTTAGCTTTTACCGCAATGAGTACTCCACCGCCATGATAAATTTTGTAGCTTCCTAATTGAAGTTTGTGATGTGGTTTTAAAAACGTCTCATTGAGCAAAAGTACATCAACTTTTTTGTCGTGAAGAACTAGTTCGAGCTGTGCAGCTGCTGACTCGGTTGTTACGCCTTCAGCGTTCCAGTGTATAACATGAACATTTTGCACAACAAATGTTTAATATGGCATGTTTAAGCATCATGCCTAAGACTCTCAATTTGTCAAACTTTGTTTGACATTTTTCCAGTGCAACTACAGTATTAAAAAATATTTCCAATAGTTTATCATTGAATAACTCGTTGTTGTTGACCCGTGTTTTGCTTTTAGCCACTTCAGAAACCATATTTTTCCCTTGAAACCGGGAGTCTTGAGCAATACCGTGATGTGCTTGGCTCGATAGTTGCGGGAAATCACTCTCGTTACTGTTATATCTAGTATTTCTAGTTTACTAGTCATTCTAGTTTTTGCGGTTAATCTTTGTCGAATCTCTAAATAATCTTTACGACACGGGCATTTAGAATCATCTGCCCTGTGGCTTACATTTCTGTAATTTTTATTTGTACAGTTATGACATTTGTACACTATACTGTCATTATGTGAGCTTTTGTTTAGTGAACAATCAGCGTAATCGTGGTTACCCGCACAAGCAGTACTTACCTTGACTATGTTGCAGTTTTGGCTCCCTGACCGTACATTGAACACTTGGTACATTGTGTAGGACCTTTATTGCTCTTAAAAGGTTTTTTCCAGTAAACAGCAATGTTACAGAAAAATCTGATTTTTAAAATTTTACGCTTTGAAACGTGTTGCCTGTCCAATTCGATCAGATACATTGCGTTTGATCTTTTGGTAATAATTTCTGTTACACTTACAGGAGTAATGTTGTGTGTATTTTTAAATTCTTCAATTATAACTGAAGTCGTCTGCCGGGGAAGACCTAATATCACCATCTTAAAAATCTTGCTATCTCTTACCGTGTGTGTAGAAGTTCATGTTATTACTTCTTAGCAATTTTAGCGACTCCTCATATAGCGCCATGGAGTTTGAAATTATTTTCGTTCCAATCGGCATTCTTTTGAACAAAAATTTCTCCCGGATTAATCCTAGCACTTTCGAAAAACTCACGTTAGAATCCACAATTATCGGTAGAATTTTCTCCTTGCCCCAATTGCCCCAAAACTTCCTCCTTTTTTGACCACTCATAGTCAAGAAATATTATTTGTTTTGTTTAACGAAAAAAATATATTTGTTATACGCGAGCAAAAATACACGTTAACAAATCAAGGCAGTGTTGCCGGATGACAATTTTTATATATATATTATTGAATAAGTATTAAATTGTTATAAATAATGAGTAAAACTGGAAATGCAACACTGTTCACAATTGTGTTTATTGAGCAAAACTATCTACAGTGAGTGGCAATTGTGAAGAAAATATAACAAAAAAAACATTAAAAAATCGCAAGTCAAGTTAGAGGCAAGTTTATTAATATTAAATTTATAATAAAAAATAAATAAACTGTTAGTATAAAAAATAGCCAATTTATTTTTAAATAAATAGGTGTAAAAATAAAGAAAAAAGAAAATAAACTGAAGTGATGAAACGACCACATTTACGCAAATATAGCCGATGAGCTCAGCCAGCACAGTTACTTTTGCAGCCCATGGGCCCTTCAAGTAAACATCTCAGAAGCCACTCTGTACTACACAGATGAACTGAGTGTAAATAAAGCGCTTTTGTAGTGTTCTTGCTTTTTTGTCTCTTTGTGTCGATTTTATTCAACATCCCTAACAAACCACAGATGATGTCAAAGCTGATACCGGTCATCCGAGAATGCTTTTGAAGATACTGGTCATCATTGCAATGGCAGAATGTAGATTGGCGGTTCTGTAAAATGGATATGTAATAATTGATTTAAATAAAATTGTTCATATATCTAATACCAATTCCCATAAAGACCTTTGATTTGCGTTTTCTTATAATATTGCAAGAAGCAAAAGGTGGTGTTTCTTTAAAATTATATATGTAATAGTAATTTCTTTCTAAAAGATGAATATACATAAATATGTATGTATTTCCATTTTTGTAAACTTCGAAACCATTTTCGCATTCAAAATCAAAATAAAAACAAAATTATTTTCAAGCTGCCAAATGCTTATTGAGTTAGCTAAATTCTGTATGTCTGAACCAAAAATCATCAGCGGTAATTTTTATCACTTCTGATCTGGATACTAGATTTTCTTTTCATACCCCCAGTTCTTCTATAAACTTCTTGTCGAGAAACAATTGCTGCAAGGCAAGGCGAATTCATAACAGGTTGACTTGATAGCGCAGCTGATAACTTTTTTTTAGTTTTATTCAAAACTATTGTTGGCTGTCAAAATTTATTTATTTATTTTCAAGTGGAAAATTTTTATAATTAAAAAAGTTTAATTGTGAAATAAAATTCTTTAATAATGGCTTTTTTATATCAAGCTGTTTTATTTCAATTAGAAACTTCTTTCTTATATCAGTATAAATTAAGGGTCAATAAATAAAGGTTCCATAAAAAATACTCATTTTATGAAGCTTAAACTAAAAAGATTGAATTCATATGTTTGTATGTACATACATATAAAAAATGTGTAGTGATAAGATTTATTAACAATAGGTTTCAATCATAGGATATTTCTTAAATTAAATTACAGTGCATAATAAAACTAATTTCCCATTCAGCACCCAGAGCACAGGCCATCAAAGCAATAACACTTTGTTCCTCAGTGGAATTTTAATGTGTACTTACGCCCATGGAAATTTTTTGGGTGGGTGGTGAGGCAATCACCGCACAGTGGGGCCAATTCGAAAACAAATGTATGTAAGAATCATAGAGGAGGACATATGCTTTAAGGATTTTCTAATTTGAAGCCCCCTGTTAAAACATACGGTGGGCTACAGGGTGTCAAAGTTGACTACATCAGACATGTAAAATATTATTTGATTTTAACAAATATATACTTTTTGTAACTTTTGGTAATAATTTCTTTTACACTTACAGGAGAATTTTGTTTTTAATATAAAATTCTTCCATAATAACAGTTGTCGTCTGTCGGGGTAAACCAAACAGCACCATCTTAAAAATCTTACTGTCTCTTAGTGCCCTTTCACATATGCGGCATTTCTTGCCGGGCATTTTCTTAATTCTCTTTTGTTCTTTCCTGAAGCTTTTACATATTGGAAATTAATCGACAGACAGAATTTTTTTCATATTCGTTTTTCATCCATTTTCGCAGTTTGTTTACTTATTATTACATATTTATTTTATTCTTTGGCTTATTTAAATTACCAAAAACATATAAAACAATTTTTGTAAAAAAGAAATTTGATTAAAAAAAGGAAAAGTTTATTGCACAAAATCGGCATTAGAAACTTCTCCCGAAGAAGACATCTTGGCCTTGAGTAAAAATTGCGAAAATAACAAAAGAGAAACCAAAAAATGTCCGGTACAAAGTGTCGTGTACTACACACTGCATCTTCGTCCCTTCTTTTACAAACTTCGTCTGTCCGTCTTTCAATTGCCGATATATGAAAGGGGACTTACCACGTGTGTGTAGAGATGCAACTTCGAATGCAACACAAAATAAAACTATAAACACGAATACAGACTATGTCACCTACAATGAAACAAGCTTGGTTGCATAAACACGTTGCAATGTGCGTATACGATATTTTTTGTATAAAAATTGTTTAAAATGCTTTGTTTTTATTCCACTTCGATTCGTTGTATACAAGTTTGGTTTATTTACGTTCCAAGCAAAGAATGTTATTTGTTGTTTTTACTTTGTTTTCTTGATGTGTCATTATATTATTATTCATTAAAAAATATTAAATATACGGGTAGATCTCTATTATAAATAATAATTTTTTAAGTTTTTTCATTGTATTTTTTTCTTGATTAGGTAAAAAGGGAAAGAGATTCTAGTGAGTATCTAGACTCAAACAGTTCTACCGATGCCCAAGAAATTAACTGTCAATCGCATAAAAAATATTTCATAGAAATTGACATTGTCTTTAAAAAATTGATTAAAAATAAAATTATTGTTTAAAAACTCAATGAGAGTTATAAAAATTACTAGTTAAGATTTTATTTTCCGTTTTGCCTTATTAAATACTTTTATTGTCACCCAAAGGGCGTCTAATTGTATAAAGGTTGTAAAGAAAATAAAATAGATTCATATCGAATATAATAATTTGTTTGTTGGGATTTTTGAATAAGTTTCAAAGCCTACTATGCTTATACTATTGTAATTTTTATAACTCTCATTGAGTTTTTAAAAGTTTTTGTATAAGTAAAGAGGTTTGAAATATTTAAAAATTAGGTTTAAGGTCTACTGAGGATTTGGCTTTAGCACCAATGAAATGCATGTATATAGACTAGCTAAAAACCCTCAACAAACAAAAGTTTTTTAAATCTTTGAATATTGTAATTTTAAGAAAAAAAAATTCAATTTAATTTTTAAAATACATACGATACATATTAAAGATAATTTTAAAATTTAATTCGTAGTTTTTTAAGTTCAATTAATTACCAATTTCGAAAATCTATTCATAATTTTTTAAATTTAATTAATAAATTTTGAAATGTAATAGATCATTTTCAAAATATAATTTAAAAATATAGAGGGCGGTTATAAAATACAGTTGAAAATGGTGCAGCATTGGTAATTTGTTTATTCAAACCAACATTAATTTCATTCGAAAAACGACGTTTAATTTGTGCTTTTGATTACGTTATTAACTTAAGATACTATTTATAGTCCGAGAAGATCTATATATGTAGAGTAACTTCGGGTAATGTGGACTACCATTTTATTTTTTTGATATTGTCGCTATAATACCGGTGGAAAGTAAAATAATTTTTTTCCATAACTTAGTAGATGTGTTGTCTAAATATAACTTCAAATCTTTTATATATTTGTCCACAAAATTTTAAATGCAAAAGATATAAAAAAGCCCAATATGGCATAATAAAAAACTTTGCGGGTATTGTGGACCAGTATGTGCGTGTAATGTGGAATACTGGTCCACATTACCCGCAAGCAAATTATTAATCAAAAGTTACGGATTAACTGTGGTAAATTTTTACCAATTTCAATTTCGGGTAACAGTAAATTATTATTAGATAGTGCATGATTTACGAACAAAAGTGGGATTGTTTTTAGGAAGACATTTGCGTGAGCCCAACTTAAATCGCATTGCACTTCCTTTTGTAAAGTATTTTGCTCTATCAACGGAAGTGCCGGTTCTATTAAAGTTAATTTATGTTCATGCCGTCGAATAACACCATATAATACAAGCACATTCCTGAAGAATAGAAAATTTATTTCGGGCGTTGTTTGATTTTGCCTGTTGAAAAGCAAGATACCTAATAATTCTTCTAGTAAGGCCACATTACCGCGCCCCATATCTTAGTCATACTTTACTAAATCATTTTCAATCTCTTTATTCAAGACAGGCTTCCGCCCCAAAGGCTCAGTCAGAAATTTCTGAAGTTTTGGCTTTACCCTTGCAAATTCTAATAAGAGTTGTTTTCGGAACACAAAAAGTTATTGATGCCAATAAGGATCCCATTGTTTTCGCTTGGACGCCTTCTACAGATTTTTTTTATGTTTTCTTGGATCTATTTACGAATTTCTCCTTTCTTAGGCATTGTTTACAAAAAAGACTGACATGAAGCTTTTTCAGTTATCTGTCTGATATTGTGGACTACTGGTCCACAATATACGACCTTTAGTGGTCCACATTAGACGACATTCAGTTATTTTATTGAAGATATCATTTTCATTTTCAAAACTAACTGAAAATACAAAAACACCAATTGAAATTACGACTGAATGTATATTTTTGTTGTAGAAAGTAACGGGCCAGCTAAATCCCTTATATATGTGAAATGCACACTGTTCGACTCTTGCGCTGAATGTTAACGACACGCATCAACAATCAGCACTTAACTAAAATGTCAATCTTGCAGTTATGAATACAAAATTAAATTTAATGTTTATTATTATCAATTGGTAACACATACATATGTACATCAAGGCGGTATTGTCATATTTCACACATTTTCTAAAATAAGCGACTAGTCCACATTACCCGAAGTTACTCTATGAATGTATAAGTATGTATTGCCTTTTGAAAGAAATGCTAAATTTTTCGTTACGTTCTCAGAGTTTTTAATATGTTTTCCGTTTTTATTACCTATTTTAAAAAATATGTCATTTGTTAAATTAAAAGATATATCACCGTTCTGCTGTTCTTAAAATGTTTTTATGTTTCTTATCGACTTATTTGAAATAAGAATTTGACGTAATGAAGTAAAAGTTATGTTATCAATGAAGAAAAAATGTACTGCTTTGTTTTAAGAAGTACTGTTTTTTCCTCAATCTACTTTTTTTTGTTTTTCAAATGTGGCAACCCTATCGCCACGTAACAAAACGGCGTTGCATTGTCCCATTTTTAGGACGTATTTTGAAAAGTGCTTATTTTAATAACTGCATCGTATATTTTTAAAACTTTTGATATGCGTGGATTCATAAATGCATTAAATCTTTGCATCCAGTCTGTAAACAGTAAATATAAGTGAATTAAAGATTGCAGTAGCTGCAGATACATATGTGTGAAAATACTATCAATTGTTTTCATAAATAGATCTGTTCTGAACCGTGTAACATGAACTTAAGTTTATAAAACTTATTAAATTAAACATAATTGAAATATAATTGATTTTTCTACTTGACACCTTGCGCCAAATCTGGCAGCTTGCAAACACAATTTTTGATAAACCTACATACATACATATGTATGTATGTTCCACACACAGTGTTATGCGTAGGCCAAAATAACAACGCAAATTTTTTTAATATTAGTGCCTGTTCACACTCTTCAACTTTTGCTGCTCAACTCGTAATTCAGCTGTAAGAAAGACGGAGAAGGAAATGCAAATATCTCTTTTTTTCTTACAGCTGAATTACGGGGCTTACTTAGGATGTGTGCTAATCGGTAGCAAAGTACAATGGTGAAGACATATTTTATTATTATGTTTTACATCTAACATAAATTTTTGACGTCTGTGGAAACAAACTGACGGAAAAGTTGCTGCAGCGGCTACCAACAAATTTTTAAAAGAACTTTTTTATGCAGATGAAATAAAATTCTCTGCCATAGCGAAAAATTGTATAGTGTGATGTACAATTACAATCGAAAATTATAATAAACAATACATTTTTCATTTAAGAGCCGTAAAATTTCAATGTATTTGAAGACGGCTCGAAATTTCAAAAACGACGGCTGTGGCTTACTTTGTTTTGTGATAACATGCTTCTAATTTGCTGCTTGTCAAAAACTTACAAGTTCTATCAAAAATTCTACTATCCCCTGGGGGTAGTGAAATTTTATTCACCTCAGCAGTTTCAAAAATTTCCATACCAAAGCACTTTGCTACCGATTGGCACACTCTTAATGATAAATATGTAGTTTTATCCATAGGGTAACCAGAAATGAAACTATTAGGTTATGTTTTGGCCTAATCAGTTTTTTCCCCATCAACTTTTCATGAAAGAATAAGAGAAAACAAACATAATATAATTAAAGCATTTTGCAAGTAACTAAATGACAAAGGAGAAAAGTATAATAAATTATAAAACTTTTTACAATTTAATATATAAAATAATTAATATAAAACAGACGAATTGTAATTTATTCTCTTATTGAAATGTGTGCAGCGCGAACTGTGTTATGCAAGTGCTAGTAGTTGTTTAGTGTATTCTATATATATGTATATAGGCAAAGGCAAATTTTTAGATCCCTTTCTCTCCTTTGTTTGCCAACCGATTTTTTCAGTCTTTTTACCAAATAGTAAAAATTGTTGAGTTTAAGTGACCTGAGTATATATTATTTAAATCGGTTCAGTATTAAAGGAATAAAAGGCACATAAAGTTGACACCACTACAAATGCTAAAAATACTCGCGTACACGTATTCCCTTATGTAAGTATTGATTCAAGTAAAAACATAATCAAAGTAATGAGAGTGCTTAAGAGTACCTACATTCATATGTAATATGTTCTCTTTATGTTAGTATGCAATTTTATTTCGTCTATTGTTTTTTCCATGTGGAAGGGAATAAGTTATGTAATTTTTTGTCTTCAAATGAATGCAACGTTTAAGCTGCTGGTTGAATTTCGACTACTAGGCGTACTCTAGTTAATATTAAAAGCCTATATAAAATATTTTAATCGTGTGTTTATGTGTTTTTGCATGTGTGCGTTAGTTCAACGAAAGTACTTATTTGTTAGTGTTTAGCGCATTATCCCTTTTTCAACTTCACAACTTTTAAAACTTATTTTATTTTCAAGCTTTTAGATTTTATATGATGAATAAAAAATTTGTCGTGCAGTATTCTGCGAGTCAAGGCCTTTTGATACCCATACTTATATAACAGGTTGTGGAAATAAAATATAGTATGTAATCCGCCATTACGTTGGCGGCCCCATTGGCTTTGCAATTTCTTTCAATGTGTACTCTATTCTACTAGTCAAACCCTTTCATTTAATACCTATAGTGAGGGAGTTGCGAAGAGTTATGTAACCCGCCATTTTGCGTAAATATGCATCTTTTTAGAAGATTATTGTTATTAATTTTTTAAATATTACTTATCGTTGGCAATGTCCAGATTTTGCTCAAATAATAAACTAAAAATTCTTTTTGGTTCCCGCTTGCCACTCGATGCTATCTCCATTTTTGTACCTTTATAATAAAATTGTAAAAATATATGAGAAATGAAAAGTTTTTGTCACTTCTTTGCACTGTTATAGGACGTTTAGACGGTGATTTTTACAACGTCTGTTTTTCATGACTGTTTTTCTTTTGGGAGCGAGCGGGGAGAGAAGCAACAGGGGTAGACAAAAAATCACGTTTTGTGTTTTCGGGTCTGCTTTTCTTATTTCTCTTTATGCTACATTCGTTTTTTCATGTTTGTTTTCGTACTTTGAAGTGGCTCAACTTCTGTGCATCGGAAAAATTAAAAGTTCAAAGAAAAAACAAAATATATAAAATAGAAAAAAATTATAAGCTAATAAAAGAAATAAATTTACACATAACAGTGGAAGTAAAATAAACATATATACAAATAAATCAATATTTATTTATTAGTGTTCTTAATACGAAAAAAATCTAAAGAAGATTAACCCATTAAACAAAAAAAAAACTATTATGATACAAAAGGAAAAATAAAATCAACCCTGGTTACAAAAAACAGACGTTCATCATTTGAACGCAAAGGATTTTTGGAAGTAACTGCTAAAGAAAATTAACAAAAACAGACGTTGCTAAAGTCTTCATGTAAATCAGGCATTACACAGAACAACAATCATGTTACTGTGAAATTGCGAAAACAATTCGTTTCATTCCACTTGTTCTTTTCATATGAAAACATTTGAATATACATACATGGCAGAATAATACAGGTAGTGTCGAAGCGTTAACGGTAATTTTTTTGGGTTCGAGTCTGTCAAAATTTATTTATGTATTACTAACACACCCACACTGCTAAAAAAAGCACACTTTATCACTTGTTTCAAAGGCAAATAAGAAAAAGGAAGAGAAACAAAATTCTTTATAGAACAGAAAATGCAACCATTTTGCCATTTTTCTTTTGTACTTTTTGACAGCTTCAAACCTAAAAGCAGTGTTGTTGTAGCTTCGACACCACCTTTATCATTCCACCATGTATAAGTTATGTTTATTTTAATTGGTTTTCATTAAAAAAAAGAATATTTTATTCCTTTTTTCCTTTTTTCTTTTATTAAATTTTATTACTTATTTGTTTGACATCAACTTAAGAACTAACTTAAAATAATTACAAAACATTAAATGAAACTGTTTTCGATGGCGTGATCACCTGGATCTTGCTGAGCTTGTGGCATGTGCCGGAAGTTGCTTAAATTTCGCTTTAATTTTGTGCAACTTACTTTCCCATGGTTTGTTTTTATGAAAACTGCTGAATAGGATTTTTTTACAATTTATGTATGTATGTCTGCTTGTAATATTGCATTAGCTTTTGCAATATTAACTCCTCCCTTCTCAAAAGCTAACGTATTCGTTGGCATGATCTTTTCTTCAGGAATTATGTTCTCTTTTGCAGGTGTTTTCTTCTTGAGCTTCCATGATGCGTATGAGAGCATAGCAGTAAGTATTGCAAATGCAATTAAGGTAATTGAATTAAGGGTTAGGCTAATTTTATTATTCGTGTCAATTTTGGAAATTTTTTTCCTGTTTATAAATTCAAGATCTTTAATCATTTCCAAAGAAAGGATCTCTTCCAGATCAGTTTTTTCCGATTGTTGTTGAAATACTGCTGGCAGTGGTTCAGAATATATTTCTTCACGTATAAAAAATATTTTATCCTCAATCCTTATTGTGGAGTTATGATGTTTTATAATAAAAGTTCCAGCTAGTGGGAATTGCTGCCCATCGATTTCTATTGTACCATTGAAATTATTGAGAAGAAGTATACCTGGGTAAATTTCCTCGGCTTCCGATATGTGATCAGCGTTTGTGCGTGTACAGTTTGCTAATTGTCTTCTTACGAGTTTACTTATACAATTATTTTGGCTTAATTCTACTAAATTATTTTTATTACAGATTGCTTTTTTATTGTATTCTTTACATTTTGTTTTAATTCCAAATATCTTTTTGTTACAATTCAAAATTTTATCATAATCAATTTTGTTAATTTTATTATTCGATTTTACAGATTTGAGGGATAAGATTTCACATTCTTCTTTTTCGGTTGTAGGCAAACTCAATATATAAATTATCATAGTGCCATTTGCGGCTATGCTTACATCTGTGAACTCTAATTCTTCTTCAACATTAATATAGGGTATGCCTTCATGTTTAACAATTTTTTCTATGGTTTCTATTTCTATACTTGATAATATAAAGGAATTAACAACACTGGATTTAGCCCAATGTAAAGCATATTCAATATTTAAAAGTTCTTCTTTAATAAGTTGAATTTGGTATTTTACCTTTAAACTTACTTCTAACTTATTATCTAAACTGACAACTTTCATAATTTGATTAGTTCTTTCGGTTTGTTCATTTATCTTATTTATCAATTCCTTATTTATTATTATCTGATTATCGTTATTTTCATTTAAGGTTTCCAAATTTTTAGTTATAATTTCTAAATCACGGTGGTCGGGGCTTCCTGCGACCCATTTCCACGCTGAGCCTATAAAGTCAAGTGATCGCTTTTCTTTGGTTCTAGGAGAGATTTTTGCAATTAAAGTCCGAATTTGGAGAATTTCATGTTTTAGGAAAGGATATAACGGATGAGTTATATTAATGGTATTTCTAATTGTGTTTTCTATTTTAGTAGTCAGTTCCGCGTATTCTTCTAGGTTTATTACGTGAATTATTTTAAAAGTTCCGACCTGTACCCTTGCGGTATCGTCCTTTAAAGTAATAAGTTGCGAATTCGTGTAATCAAATATTTGAAACTCCGCGTACACGGCGTGCAAAATAAGTCTGCAAAATTAACATTTATTTTTAATAATTAAATGGTTAATTATTCGATTTCTTTTTATTTATTTTCAATATTTCCTACCTTAATATGAATATCGTACGCTTATAGCATATTGCTCGATATTTTCTTATATATTTCTTAATAGTTTCATACTTTTTCCTATATGTTTCGTTTAAAGATTTTTCCTATATTTATTTTTATTTTTCTTAGTGTCTATACGTATTTATATTATTGTTCCTTTTATTATCTTTTTATTTTTATTTAATTCCCTCTTTTTCCATTTTCTTAAATTTAATTTCTAATGTGAGACTTATGCACTATTCGTCCTGATTCTGTCAATATTGTATCTCCCTGGTCATATTTTACAGTCTCTTCTTTATATCTAGGTGTAAGCTTATTACCTATTCTCTTATTATTTCTTACAAATATTTTGTCATTTGGGTTGTATGCACGATATGGGGTTCTTTTCTTATTGTGAAATTCTAGGTCTTGGTTTTGTTTTTCTAAAAGTCTATTAATGGTGTCCTGTCGGTCTTTCTCAATTTGTTCCGGGTCTGTACTTACAGTTCGGCCAAAAAATGCTTCAACTGGTTTCTTCTTGATCGTAGAGTGTATAGAAAAATTATATTTGTAAAGTGATCTAAACAATAATTCCTCGAAATTTCTATGTGTTCTTTCAGTTTTAATGCATCGCATTATTTCAGAGAGTGTTGAGTGAAATCGTTCGATTTGTCCGTTTATAGAGCTTGTGTAGGGCGGTGTCTTGAATATCTCTATCCCATATTGATTTTCAAGCATAAATATTATTGGGGCTGAGCTAAGGGATTTTTCATTGTCTATCACGATTTTCTTAGGGATGCCAAATGAAATGAGCAGTTCTTGAAGAGGTAGTTTTATATCTTCGGTCGCTCTTGATTTTACCATTTTTACTTGCGCGTATTTCGAAAGCTTATCTATTGCGGTTAGAATAATTTTATTGTTAGTGTGATAAATGTCAATATGGACGATGTGTCCAGGATATTCGGGAATAGGAGAAGGTTTTAAAATTGGAGAAGAAGGGTGCCTTTCATATTTGTTCTCTTTACAAACTTTACACTGCTTAACGATTGTTTTGATCTTTGCACTCATATGAGGAAAGTAAAATTTTTCTAGTAGTTGTATTTTGTTTTCGACTGGGTTCCTATGAGCTCTATTATGTTCCTTTATGATTTCTGTTTCCTGAGTAAGGTCTTCAACCCGTTTTACAGTATATCGTGTCCTATATCGACTGAAATGCCCTGGATATACGTTTTGAATTTTACCTAAAATATGCTCTTCTGTGAAAATGCCGTTTGTCACTGACGGATTTAAATATCGCTTAAGAATATTTACTAGATTCTCCTCGTTAAATTCTCGTTCTATTATGATATGCCTGTGATAAGTAGGGAAAATAATTTTAAACTGATAAGAGGGTACATCATCTGTTGAAAGAAACAATTGATTTTTAAATACATTGATTGGGGAGTCCGTATAAGGGATAAGATTATGTGAAGAGCTTTCATCGCTGTGTAACGTTGGTGTTAGAGAATTGATTTGGCTATCTGGTGGAATTCTGGATAGTGTGTCTGCAACTATATTTGCTTTACCTGGTTTATATTTGAGTACATAATTATACTCTTCCAAAATTGCTTTCCATCTCTTCAGCTTGCTATTGTTATTTTTGTTGCTCAAGGCGTATGTTAGAGGTTGATGATCCGTGAAAATCTTAACGGCAACAGGGCCGTAGAGATAACTACGCAAGGTTTTCAAAGCCCAAACGATGGCCAGCATCTCTTTCTCGTTTGTAGCATAGTTTTCTTCTGCTATTTCTAATTGTGTTTTCTATTTTAGTAGTCAGTTCCGCGTATTCTTCTAGGTTTATTACGTGAATTATTTTAAAAGTTCCGTCCTGTACCCTTGCGGTATCGTCCTTTAAAGTAATAAGTTGCGAATTCGTGTAATCAAATATTTGAAACTCCGCGTACACGGCGTGCAAAATAAGTCTGCAAAATTAACATTTATTTTTAATAATTAAATGGTTAATTATTCGATTTCTTTTTATTTATTTTCAATATTTCCTACCTTAATATGAATATCGTACGCTTATAGCATATTGCTCGATATTTTCTTATATATTTCTTAATAGTTTCATACTTTTTCCTATATGTTTCGTTTAAAGATTTTTCCTATATTTATTTTTATTTTTCTTAGTGTCTATACGTATTTATATTATTGTTCCTTTTATTATCTTTTTATTTTTATTTAATTCCCTCTTTTTCCATTTTCTTAAATTTAATTTCTAATGTGAGACTTATGCACTATTCGTCCTGATTCTGTCAATATTGTATCTCCCTGGTCATATTTTACAGTCTCTTCTTTATATCTAGGTGTAAGCTTATTACCTATTCTCTTATTATTTCTTACAAATATTTTGTCATTTGGGTTGTATGCACGATATGGGGTTCTTTTCTTATTGTGAAATTCTAGGTCTTGGTTTTGTTTTTCTAAAAGTCTATTAATGGTGTCCTGTCGGTCTTTCTCAATTTGTTCCGGGTCTGTACTTACAGTTCGGCCAAAAAATGCTTCAACTGGTTTCTTCTTGATCGTAGAGTGTATAGAAAAATTATATTTGTAAAGTGATCTAAACAATAATTCCTCGAAATTTCTATGTGTTCTTTCAGTTTTAATGCATCGCATTATTTCAGAGAGTGTTGAGTGAAATCGTTCGATTTGTCCGTTTATAGAGCTTGTGTAGGGCGGTGTCTTGAATATCTCTATCCCATATTGATTTTCAAGCATAAATATTATTGGGGCTGAGCTAAGGGATTTTTCATTGTCTATCACGATTTTCTTAGGGATGCCAAATGAAATGAGCAGTTCTTGAAGAGGTAGTTTTATATCTTCGGTCGCTCTTGATTTTACCATTTTTACTTGCGCGTATTTCGAAAGCTTATCTATTGCGGTTAGAATAATTTTATTGTTAGTGTGATAAATGTCAATATGGACGATGTGTCCAGGATATTCGGGAATAGGAGAAGGTTTTAAAATTGGAGAAGAAGGGTGCCTTTCATATTTGTTCTCTTTACAAACTTTACACTGCTTAACGATTGTTTTGATCTTTGCACTCATATGAGGAAAGTAAAATTTTTCTAGTAGTTGTATTTTGTTTTCGACTGGGTTCCTATGAGCTCTATTATGTTCCTTTATGATTTCTGTTTCCTGAGTAAGGTCTTCAACCCGTTTTACAGTATATCGTGTCCTATATCGACTGAAATGCCCTGGATATACGTTTTGAATTTTACCTAAAATATGCTCTTCTGTGAAAATGCCGTTTGTCACTGACGGATTTAAATATCGCTTAAGAATATTTACTAGATTCTCCTCGTTAAATTCTCGTTCTATTATGATATGCCTGTGATAAGTAGGGAAAATAATTTTAAACTGATAAGAGGGTACATCATCTGTTGAAAGAAACAATTGATTTTTAAATACATTGATTGGGGAGTCCGTATAAGGGATAAGATTATGTGAAGAGCTTTCATCGCTGTGTAACGTTGGTGTTAGAGAATTGATTTGGCTATCTGGTGGAATTCTGGATAGTGTGTCTGCAACTATATTTGCTTTACCTGGTTTATATTTGAGTACATAATTATACTCTTCCAAAATTGCTTTCCATCTCTTCAGCTTGCTATTGTTATTTTTGTTGCTCAAGGCGTATGTTAGAGGTTGATGATCCGTGAAAATCTTAACGGCAACAGGGCCGTAGAGATAACTACGCAAGGTTTTCAAAGCCCAAACGATGGCCAGCATCTCTTTCTCGTTTGTAGCATAGTTTTCTTCTGCTTTCGAGAGAGTACGAGATATAAATATGATTGGTTTATCATTCTGCTCCAGAACTGCGCCTATAGCGTAATTAGAGGCATCAGTGGTAAGACTAAATTCTTTGCTGAAGTCAGGATACTGTAGCATTACCTCATTAGAGGCGAGAGTAGATTTTATCTTATTAAAGGCTTCTATCGCTTCATTATTCAAAACTATTTCCTTTTTAGCTGATAAACGTTTGGACATTCGTCCTTCCTCCCCTCTCAAAATGAGAGTTAGGGGTTTTGCTAACTTAGCGTAGTCCCTAATGAAGCGTCTATAGAATCCAGACATTCCTAAGAACGATCTGAGATCTTTAAGAGTTCTTGGTATAGGAATCTTCTCTATCGCTTCAATTTTCGAAGGGTTTGCCTTTATACCATTTGGTGTTACAATAAATCCTAAGAATTCAACTTCATCTGCAAAAAATTTGCATTTGTCTAATTGAATTTTCATATTCGCCTGCTCTAAAGTGTTAAAAATTATTTCCAAATGCTTATTGTGCTCTTGCTCGGTTTGGCTGAAAATTATTATGTCGTCGATGTATACGAAACAAATTTTACCTATATGCATTCTCAAGATATCATCCAATGCTCGCTGAAAAATCGAGGGGGCGTTTTTAAGACCAAACGGAAGACGAGTAAATTCGTACTTACCGTTGTTGACAGAGAATGCTGTCTTTTCGATATCTTTTTCCTTTAGAAGGATTTGGTGAAATCCACTTTTAAGATCTATAACAGAAAAAAATTTGTTTCGTCCCAATTGCGAAAGTACTTCGTTGATTTCGGGGATTGGGTAACGATCGGCGATGGTAACTGCGTTTAATTTCCTATAATCTATAACCAATCTATATTGCCTATTTCCCTGAGAATCTGGTTTTTTATTCACGATCCAAACAGGTGAATTATACGGAGAACGCGAAGGCCGAATTATACCGTCTTTAAGGAGTTTATTTATTTGTTCCTCTACTTCATTTTTTAGCGACATAGGATATGGGTAATATTTTGTATAAATAGGAGAATCTGTTGTTGTTCGAATCTCACCCATAACTTTTGTAGTGTATGTCAGTCTTTTGTCTGGTTCAGCAAATAAGGTTGAAAATCGTCCTAATAATGACTGAATTACCGTTCTTTGGTCTGGGGTAAGATGTTCAGTTTTAACTTCTACATTGTTCACTGACGTTGCCAATTGCTGTTTGATAGGTACCTTTATTCTATTTTCTATAAGCATCAGATCATTCGAAGTATATATGACTGCCTCAAGTTGTTTGAGACTATCATTGCCAATAATAGCATCAAACGATTTTAGCGTTGGTAATATAAAAAATTTTAGCTTCTTGTCATGGAGATTAAAAAGGTTGAGTTCTACATATTGAGATATTTTAACTTTTCCACCTACCGAGTCTGCGAAAAATATATTCTCATTTTGTTTCGGATTTCTAGCTAGTGACGGTTGAATATAATTTTTATTTGATCCGGTGTCAATGAGAAATTTTAGTATCTTTCCATCGCTATCCTTGCATTCGAAGTAAGGAAGTGATGAATTGTTTAATCTAAAAAATGAACGTCTGCGAATCGATTTTGACTCTCAGTATTGTTTTTTTGCTCTTGTTCATAGTTGTTATAATATTCCTCCCAAGGCTGTTCATTGTCATCGCGAGCCATATTTTCGTAATAATTTTGCATGCTATGGGCAGTGTTGTCATCCTGCGTAATGTGGTTAATTCTTTGGAATTTATTAGGCACATTACGTGAAAATTGGTTTGATGGTGGGGGTGCACGTTTTCCAGCGTACGAATTAAAGTTTGGTCTGTTAACGTAGTTTACGTTACGGGTCTGCTGAGAGCCGTCGACTTCCATTGGAACCGGTTTGGGTAACGGCTTAGGGGCATAAGGCCTTTGTGGTTGTGAGTTTTGCCACTGTGGAAATTGGCTCAAATTTTGTGTGAATGCGTTTTGGGGTGTAGGAGTATTGTATTGATTAATTGGGGGCCTATTAAAGGAAGACTGTCTGAAAGGCAAAAATGCAGCCTGAGGGTAGAATGGTGGTTTCCTATGCATCTGTTGTGGTGGATGCATTTGCGGTTGTGAAAATTTCTGATTCTTGTTCTGATTATATGAGTACTGTTTCCTGTAACCTTGATTCTCTAATTTAAGGCACAGATGAAGGGCTTGCGGTAGATCCGCAGGTTCCTTCATACCTAACAGTTTCGGAAAATCGCCATTTAACCCCTTTATGAATGTGTCAAGAGCCTTATTCCTATATGTCTGTGTTAGAAGGTTTAATGCCTCCTGGCCCATTTCGAGGCTGGACAATTTATTCAATATTAATGAAAGATGGTTGTACACCTCTTGATAAAATTCAGGAATGGTTTTTCGTCCTTGCACTAGCGATGCGAGTTGGCACTCTAGGGTCGTTACATCTCGTCGGTCAGCGTAGTGAAGATTAAGGCAGTAAACAATCGCCTTCCAGTCCAAAGGGACGTTGTAAGATTCCAAGACTATATCCGCGTTGCCTATAATTTTGTTCCTAATACTACTCAGGATCCCAAAATATTTCGGCGTTCCTTTCGTGTGTTCGTATATTCTTAGGACACGCTCTACACTTTTCCTCCAGGAACCGAATTCTGACGGGTTCCCTGAAAAATCTCTGAGGCTACGGACGATGTCCGGTATTTTGTCAAGGTCTCCAATTTGATCCCTATGTTCTGGTGTAATTGTCTCGTCCGTTGCGGTCACGAGTATGCTGTCTGGATTATTACTAATTAAACTTTCCTGAACAACCCTTTTAACTATATTACTAATTAACCTTTCTAGGTCTGGTGTTGCCACCGGTTGTGATGTTCCAGTGGAACTGTTCTGGGCATTTGAGCTGCCACTTGCTTCTAAAATACTGGGCCTAATTAAGTTATTTGGGTTTGACATATTTAAAAAAATTTAAACTAATTCTTTCTTTTCTAATAAAATAAGTAAACCTCTCTTTAGTATTTAATCTGAAATTTCCTTTTAAATTTCACGCAAGAAAAAATTTATTTATAGTATTTCGTATATCCTTTTCTAAAAAAACTTTAAAATTCACTTAAAAATGCTTTATCAGATTTACTTTTATAATTTATATTCAACTTAATCCTTTTTGGGTTTCTTCTTAATTTTTTCAATATATGTACTTTCAAAAGCAATATTTAGCCTTCTTTAATAACTTCAAATTTACGTTCGAAATTAATATTTAATTTTTAATTTCATGAAATCAATTTTTAATTTTACTTTTTCTTTTCTAATTTACATATGAAATTTTTTAATTTGTTTTTAAGATTTACACACTTTTTCTTATTTTTTTCTTTTGGTACTTTCCAATTTGTAATTTTTGTTTATTTTTCACTCACAAATTTCTTAAAATTAATTTTGAGATTAATGATTAAATTTGAAATATCTTAAAGTTATCGCTTACGTATAAATTACAGTATTAAACATCTCAGGGCGCTGGAGGGTTATCCTTTTTGCTTGACTGCTACTACGGGTCTCACGTTGCGCACTCTGCGTGGATGTGCGTTTTGTCCTCTTGGGGCTTTAACGCAAATTTATGTCACCTCTTGTCACTTCCGAATGGCACTTCCTTAGGGCACTTTGGGATTTTATTTTTTAAATGATAAACACCTGTACTTCTTGAGGACTTTTTGGTATTTTTCACTTTTTTTCACTTTGCACTTTTAAATCCTTTTCGGGACGTGACGCGATAGCGACTTATTGTTGGGCGCCAGTTATGTTTATTTTAATTGGTTTTCATTAAAAAAAAAAGAATATTTTATTCCTTTTTTCCTTTTTTCTTTTATTAAATTTTATTACTTATTTGTTTGACATCAACTTAAGAACTAACTTAAAATAATTACAAAACATTAAATGAAACTGTTTTCGATGGCGTGATCACCTGGATCTTGCTGAGCTTGTGGCATGTGCCGGAAGTTGCTTAAATTTCGCTTTAATTTTGTGCAACTTACTTTCCCATGGTTTGTTGTGTGTTTTTATGAAAACTGCTGAATAGGATTTTTTTACAATTTATGTATGTCTGCTTGTAATATTGCATTAGCTTTTGCAATATTAACTTATACATATTTATCATTTTTTCACTAAACGAGAATCAGAAACTATGAAAAAATGAAAAAAAAAATTCATTTCACAGTTTCACACAAGGCGAATTCATAACAAGTAATTGCATCACAGCAACAAACAACCACAGGCATTTTGTTTGTGTAAAATAAATCCGGTATTGTCAACAGCTGGCATAACTTAAAGAAAATAAAATATTTTTGTCTTTTGTATTATATTTCAATTTGTATTATAAATTAGCTTTTTGAATAAATTTTTGATTTTAAGAAAGACAATCTCTACAACTTAAAACTAGCACTAGCATCAGGCTTATCGCATAGGTACACGTTTTGTTACACGCTGGGACCTTGAAAGAAATAAAATTATATAATTATGTAGATTCAAGGTTATAGCAAGTTAGTATAAAACGCATTACAAAAAGTATTTATTACTCAGTTTGAGTTTCTTGCTCCTTGTGAGTTTCTTGAACCATTGGCTCTGTGTTACTAGTCAATTCTTCCCAAGAAATCTAAGATGCATTACCATTGCAGACTGGCTGCGTCAAAAGCAAAGAGTCAGTTACATTACATGACCCGTTGTTGTTTTTGTCTAACAAAACGGTCCCATAAATTTAATTAAAACGAATTTATAAGTTTATTTTTAATGCACTTATGCTTATTTCTAAGAAATCTACTTACGCAGTAACAAAAGGCAAAAGCACACTTTGGCTTCAACAAGTTGCTATATTGGTTTGCAGAAAGTGATCGGAACATATACATAAGTGCATTATGTGCGCAAATCTCACTCCACTTAATCCTCATTTTTATTCAATTTCACTTTATTTTTTTCAAACACACTTGAAAACTTTCTTAATTAAAATTTTTGATTATTTCAAAATATAAAGAAATTTCGACAGAACGGAATGGGAAAACACGCCGAAAAACAAAATCACCTGTGCTCTTGCAATTACCTGTTATGAATTCGCCTTGGTTTCGCAGAACCAAAACCGACCCCCTGCTGGACGTGATTGTGGTTCAACCAAGAAAGTGCCAACCTTTGCCGAAAAAATAAAACTTAAAAGTTTCACTTTCTAAGCTACTTCAATATTTGTTATTAATTAGTAGAAAATTAGCATGTGTTTACAAAGATTTAAACCAGATTTCATAAAGAAAATAATTTGTATATAAAATCAATTTTAAACATAATGTTTCATAAACATTTTTATTAAGGTACATTTCAAAGCGAAATTAATTTCCTATAAATGCTCTAGCAAATAAATAAATTACTATTACTTTTTATTTTTATATTGGAAATTTTTTATTTTTCAATCATTTTTTGTACTGAGAAATCATTGCGATATGTAAATTGGTATTCTAAATATTGATACTCTTGGTTTAAATGAAATCATAATAATTACGATTGATATATCGTAAACCGATTTGTAAAAAAAGTTGTACCACGCCCCCGCAGATAACGCGCCTAGTCCAAACACGCATGTAAAGTGTACTCCATAAAGGAGTAGTAGTCCAAAAGGATCCCAAATGTATGTAGAACACATTGTCTCTTTAACATTACGATGCCCTAGGACTGGACCATATGGTACTGGTTTGCATTACATAGGATTAAGCCAAAAGCTACTCCATGTCATTAAAAATGGACCACGCACGAGTAGTTTGTTCCACAGACTACTAAACAGATATAGCAACTTTGACATTTGAAAAATGGCCATATCATGAGGGGTTAACCTGATATTGTGAAGAGTAAAAATATATATGGCATTCTCAAAAACAATGAGTGAGTGGCAACAAATATACATTACCTTAATTGTATAAAAAATGTAAACAAAGAAAATTAATAAAAAGTTTGTTTGCAATAAATTTTCCTTTATTTATCTGAAAAATATAAAAATGTTTATTTTAAATAAAATTGCTGCTCTCAATCTCATCAACAAATGGTAAGTATAAGCTGAAAAGAAAATAAAATACATTATAGTTGGTTTTTGAAGTGTAATTTGTTTGTTAACTTACAGACAAACTGGAAGGTGGTTGAAGATAAATCCATGTGCAACAACTTGTAGCAGCAGCAAAATTTCTGGGAAATAAACGAAAATAGTAAGTAAAATGTAATTAAATATGTGAAAACAGTTATAAAAAGTTAAATTAATATCATTTTATAAGCATTAAATCTTGAAGAACTCACCTGCTTTTAAGATTGCCTCGATGGCAAAAATTGCCCTGGTAAACAGAAGTGGACGGAAGTGTTGAAGACTCCCACAACAGTTTGGCGGCGGTGAAAACATCATAATGGATGGTAAGTAATTTTCATGCATGTAAAGATAAAGATAAAACACAATATTAATGTTTGATTTCTTTAAATACATTTTTATGCATACCATCTAAGCCAAAAGTGGACGGACATGCTGGTCGATTCCAGGACTATTTGGTGGTCGAAAAAGTAACCATCTAAGCGGTGAGTATCCTTAGCTACCTGAAAATATAAAAATTGAACATTATAATTAATATTTCTGCTTTTTATGATAACGTTTTAGCCTACCATTTTGGTCAACAAACAAAAGTGTTCGCATCCAGTGAAGACTCACAGCGATTTGGTGACAGAAATTGTATGCTGTAATTATATTTAATGAAATTAATATTGAAATGTAGAAAATTTTTTAATAAATTTGTTTTTTTAAACTCTTATTAAAACACAAAAAGCTTTTTAAAAATTATAAATAATAAATGCAAAATTCCATTGAATTTAGATACGATTTTTCAATTTTAACACTTTCAACTTATTTTTACAAAATAACTAACACATTTCACACAAAAAAGGAAAAAACACTAAGTTTAAATCAGTCAAACCAATTGAAAGTCACGGACATCAAGACACAGCTAGAAAATATTACTTCCAAACAGCTGGAACCATTTTCAAAAGCGGTTGTCTTACAAACAAAAACGAAAAACACAACTAAACACACTCACTAATAATTATTTTACCACTATTGGTTAACTTGATTGTACCAATTGGAATTAAAACAGGAAACAGTTACTTGTGATGCAGACAATTTTTGATTTTGGACAGAATATATTCCATTCAAAACCAAAAACTTTTCAAAAGTTTCCTGTTTTAATTTTGCACTTCTTAATTAACATTTCTTATATAAACTTACCTTGTCAGATTTCTGGGAAAACGATGTAGCTTCTCTCCTTTTGGACTCCTGAAAAGAAATGAAAATTTAATATTTATTTAAAAAACCACAAAAAAATACTTACATGTTGATTCTTGATAACCTGTTTGTTCGCAGCTTTTATTGCTGAACACAAACAGCAAACCTTCTCGCTAGCACCCACTTCAAGTTATTCACTTCTTGTGTATAATTGGCGCAAAAAAATTGGAAAATTCTGTCAAAAAGTCCGCCTAAATCAGAATTTCCAATTTTTTTTCCGCCAATTTTGTGAAAATTTAACACAAAAATGTAAACAAAGTTAACCCGTTCAAATAAAAGAGATAGACATATCCAAAACAAACATTTGCTGTCCTTTAATGAAGATGGGGTTAACGTAGTGCTACCACTGGGATGCCATTTTGACAGATTTTAGTGCAAATACAAACCACCAGGTGGCCGTGTCCAATCTAGTTAGTTATCTATGGTTTGTTCGGCACGAGTGCCATGGAGAAAGCACGAGCAATTGTCGTACAGCAATAAGCTCTTGTTTGAAAATGACATAATCCATGACTGGATTACATATAGGGTTGCCAGAAGGGCCTGATTTGGCCTGATTGTCAAGTTTTTTAATGCGCGTCAAGTGTCAAGTGAAAAAGTGATTTGTCAAGCTTTTTTGTAAGTTAACTTTTTTTCTCAAATTTATTCTAGCTATGTAATAATACTTAAAAAAAGTATGTGTATATTTCTAAAAAACAAATCTAAAGCCCATATTTTTACTATCAATAGAACTAAGGACTAATATGATACATATTTTTTTTTGTGCAATTATAGTTTAAAAAATAACTATAACTTTCTGTACAATTATTATAAAAGTGCCAACACTGATATTTACCCCATTACTCAACACTAGTAAATTGACAACATTGAACCAGAGAAGCAAGTCGTGAACTTAGCCAGCTTAGCCGACTTGATATACCCATGGTGGAATAATACAGGCGGCTTTTCATTGTTTTTTTAATAAAACTTATGTGTTTGAAGAATTGTCAAGTTATTTATGGAAATTATTATTTATTTATTATAGCTAAAAACTTTCAGCAAAATTGTTTTTACGAGTAAAAGTTAAAATTTAATTCCTATTTTCCCAATAATAATTATCCAGAAGTTCTTCTTTAAAAACTAAAAATCTCTTTTATATATTTAGTATGAGTGTTTTTACTTGTCAAGTTTTTTTTTTAAAATCAAGTTTTTTTTTGGTCAATGTCAAGCTTTTTGACAAATTAGATCTGGCAAGCCTAATTACATAGGACCATGTTGTAACTAGTCCGTTTCAGTTATAATGGACCACATAGTCCAATATTATCTGGAGGGACTAGGCAGGCCAATATGTTTTCGGTGTGGTAGTTATGTTTATTACTTTGCAATAAAATGACATGGCGAGAATAATATTCATTTACTTTTTTATAGTAACTTTTTATGGATGGTATAAATCACAGTAATATCCTATAACACCTTTAGTGAAATTTTATTAACATTTATTGAAACGGTATGTGCTGGAGTCTCCAAGCCAGGCCCTGGATGTGTTATCGCATGAAAATGTGTTATTTAAAATCGGCTTAATGTTTTCCTACCACTTACCATTGAAAAAATCAACTTAAAACAAAGATTGTGGATATAAAGAATTTTCAAGTTCGATTTTGTTTGTTTGCCAACTACTTAATTATTTTATTTCAGAGGTGCCACTTTAGCATTTTTTTGCTTTTTTAAGTTACGTTTTTCAAAAAGTACAATTCAATGCAGCAAGAAAATGACAAAAATCACTTTTTTCACAAAAATAGCTAAAAACCGCAAAAAGTTGAAATATTTTGAAACAGGTGTAAAGCTTCCTAAATGTGATATGAATTCACATTCCTTACATTTTTATGTACATATTTTTAGGTTTTTTCAAAACTTTGCAACTTTTTGCGGACTTCGGATATTTTTGCAATATGGATGACATTTTATATTTTTTATTGTTTCATGAACTCTTAAATGATATTAAACATTTTTGTAGTTTTTTGCGATTATTTTACATTCTTTGCATTTGTAGCTCGTTTTAGGACACTTTACGACATATCTAAATTTTGCACCATTTCGCAAAATTTCGCGTTTTTTTGCAATGTGTAGTAAACATTTTTTCCCCCAATGATTAGAAGTTGTTGTGGATTTTCGTCGTTTTTGCAGTTTTTTGCGAGTTTTTCATATTCCTTGCATTTACAGCTCGTTTCAGAAGAATTGACGGCTTTTTCTAAATATTTAAAAAATTCGCGCATTTTCGCGACTATCGCTATATAATTGACTCATATGGATCCAATATACAGGAATCTCAATGGCTTTATTTTTATTCAAAACTTATTTTTTAAACAAAAAGTTAATACCAGAAAAAGAACTGTAATTTTTGCATTTTATTTTGTTTGACAAAAAAAATATTTCTTGGTAATAATTTGCATTACATATTTTGTTACACTCGTATTGTCAACTTTTTTGTTTGTTTCGTAGCTAACTAAAATAGAAATTAGTTTAATTTGGCTACACGACAAAGTGGCATAGACAACAAACAACCTGCAGTCGTGTAGCCTTGAATATAATCATTCTCATATAAACACACGTATTCTATTTTTGACAGGTTGTAGTCGGTAGCCTGCTGTAGTGAATGTGTTTATAGCTTTACTCTTGTGAAGCGTTGAGTAATTGTTTTATTTTTTTAAAACAGGTTCTTAAAAAAGTTTATTACGCTTCAAATTAATTATTTAATCATCTATAAAACAGTTTATCAAAGTTGTTTTTTGCGTGTTTCTGGTGCTAGTGAACTCTTGATTGTATATTCTTACTTTTTGTAGACCCAAGTTATTCTTCTCTAATTTGACGTTTACTCTGCTAAAAAATCTTACATTTAAAAAACAAAGAATTAATTATTGACTGTCTATTAAGAAATATTGCCAATTAGAGAGATATTATTAAAAACAAACAAGAAAATAATTAAAAAATAGGTTTTGTAACACAGTACAAGAACCGATTGTAATCTGATAGGCGGTGTGATATTAGTTGTTAATAGCTTTTAGTCATGTTACTTTTAGCAACCTGCATATTTTTTGGTGTCGATTTACTCGGTTTATCTGTCCCCGCGACAATGGCTTCAATTTATTAATTCAGGTAGTAATGATACATATAACATACGAACAAGATATGAAATGGGGAGGTCTCATGTTCGGCTAACTACAATTACGAGTACACGAAAAATCCAGAGGATCGTGAATTCCGCGAATATATAACGAACACAAGATACATTTGACGGATGGCATGGGCTATGCAGACATTGAGGGTGTCGGCCTCTCGCGGCTTCAGAAAACTCCTGCTTTGTGCCACTAAAATCAGCCTGCTGGAGCCGAATAATAGCCTACATATCGTGACCTAAAGGGCAAAACGGCTTAACCAACAAATCAGAGTTCCCCAAAAAAATATATTTAATTTTAAAGTATTCTTTTCTTTTACTGTAAAATTATTTTAATCGTATTTAGGACTTTTTGAGTTTTAGGCAACGATATGTATATTCGAATGTATTTAAAACATTTTCAAAATCAATAAAATTGCGACAAAAAGTAAAATCGTAAAAATTACAAAATTTTGCATGAAGTTGTTAAAACTGGGCGAGTTCTAACGGTAATTAAAAATCGCTAAAAACCATAAAGAAGAAATGCATAAAATCAATTTTAATTTCTTAAAATTGGAACAATGAGAGAAAATTTACAATAAAACAAAAATCTGAGATCGGAAGAAAAGTTAAAAATTGTGTAAGCATCGGTAAAATTTAAAAAACATTAATGCCTGGAGAAAATCCCTTTTATCACAAAAAGTCAGTTACGAAAATTTTCAAGCATTTTTTGCTACAAGCAATTACCTATTTTCATTTTAATTTTGCATTATAAAACCCAATATTATTTTAGTTTTATAATTTTCTTTGTGCTGACTTTATTTGCTTTGCAATAACTTTTTTTGACATACATATTTACCTGACTTGAGTCAGCCATTACATCGCCCACTATGTTTTTTTCGCCCAAACTGGCTATTAGTTTCATTTCTTGACTTATATTTGACATTCTGATAAGAAATCTTTACCTCTTTACCTTGTTTTATCACCTGATTTAAATATGAAATAACACGCTAAATTTTAAGGAGTTGTTCAAAGCAGTCCTCAATTTTAATTTACCCCTTAAAAAAATTATTATGTAATACCTTGTGTCATTTAAAAATCGTAATGATCTTATTATATGTATAGATTTAAACTTTATTATGAAAAAGATTTTTAAATCCTTCACCACAAAAATGTAAAAAGAGGACAAGTAGATTTGTCATTCCATTTGTAATTTCTATAAATAAATAAAATTAATCCTTACAGACGGAAAAGAAAGGTCAACAACGCCGTCTAGCAGCCCGATGATGAGATTTATTAAATAAAGGCCACACATTATAACGGGCCTATATGATGTAAGTATCAATCTGCTGGAATTTGTCCCAAAATGTATGCCGGAGTTGTACTTCAAAAGATTTTGCAATAGTTCTGAAATGTTGCTTCGTGGCGGTTTTAGCCTTTATTTTATATTCAGCCTCAAAAAGATACATTGTTTTAAAAATTCAATTTTTTAATATTTATACGTAATTTGTTGAACTGATTAGGTTTATGTATGTTGAAATGAATTTTTGGCTTGACTTCAAATCTGAGTTTACCTATTTCTTCTTTTTTTTAGTTTTTAAGAAATTAAGTTGCAGTTTTTGTATTCTAAGTCGTCAAATAATACGGTTAAATATTTGATATTTCTAGTCACTAATAATAAGAACGCTGTTGAGATGGTGTAGCGACCTCGAAATCAGTACTAATCCGTTATGGAAAACAATTTAAGTAATTACGTACAGACATTAATTGAAAAATTATATAAAAAATTACAATAAAGTAAAAAAATCACGAAACAATCTCACCAAAAATCTATTCATGCACGCTCACGCATTTTAGGGAGAAAATTGCCTACACCTTTACAGCAAAAACTTCTGAGCCCGATGGAGGTGAGGAAAAAATATATATAAAAAAAATGTAGTGATTTCATCACGAATTTAGTTTTATTTATATAGTAAAACACAAAAGTAATCAAATTAAGAAAATTAGAGAAAAATACATAGTCACTTATAATGTAAAAACCCCTAACTAACAAAAAAATTTAATGATTTATAATTATATTAATGATTTATATTTTAATAATTTCGTGTTTTCCTTATGAATGTTTTTTTGTTAGTCAGAGCATTTTGCTTTGTCAGCAACAATACATGTTTTAAATACTACTGAAATTGTACGAAAATATATCACTTGCGTTATTAATATTATTATTCTAAAAGAGAAGTTAACTTCGTCGCTTATATCACTATGCTTTTTTGGCTAAACGAAGGATCTGATGTCACAATCATTCTGTGCAGGAAAATTACACTTTTTAATTATATCTTTTCCATGAATGAGAATTTTGTGGAGTATAGGTGCACATTGTACCACTCGTACAGTGCAACAGACGCTTTTGCCGTCTCCAGAAAAATATCACCAAATTTGTTGGGATCTACTACCTCGGTAATTGTTATAGCTTCGAGAATTGTTAAAAACTTCTTGATTATGTCTTCATTTACGCCCGTGTTTTCAGAAATCAAAGCAGGATAAGCAAACAATCTTCGTGACGTATTTCCTGAATATCTCGTGTCATTGGCTTGCAGAACACTATTAATCTGTATTCCAATTTTATCTTTAAGTTCAAGCTTTATAAAGCATTTTCGGGCTTCTCTTATCGGACGAGTATTGGAGTCGACTATCCCACGTTTAAATTCAATCAGGTCATTGAGAATGTTCGTTTTGAAATGAAAACTAAATCGCATAAGAGTTGCAAAATAAAGACGTGCATTTGTGTAACAACAAGTATTGCGAAAACAGTTCTAACATGTTACATACAACATACTATAAATATAGTATATGAGAAAATGAGTGCTACTGTTATTTTAATACTTCGCTCTCACTAACTCACTCTACTGAACAAATTTTACTTGTTTTCTTGCGTCCAAGACAACATTCCACTGCTTGCATTTGAGAAAATACTATTTGTACAACAAATGTACATAAGTGAAAAACTTATGTTACAATAAGTAAAGTTATAAAGGTAATGTGGGAAAGTGCATAAATTTTAGAGCCATTTGTCGAACCGATAAATGTCTTTGTATAATAAAACACCTATTTATTATTTTTATTAATTAAATGTTTTTATTATTAATAATAATAAACTTTAACTAAATGCAATTCGTAATGACCATTATTACAACTTGCCTTTAGTTAATCTAATAAATACAACCTATAACATATGTACATATGTATGAAATAACTTATTTTTTATTTTTTGTTATTAATACAGTAATTTTGCTTTAGCTGCACAATCAACTTTGCACAACTTTTTGTGCAGATAAGTTAAAAATGCTGTTATCTTGAATGTATTTTTGTATGTACATACATACATACAAACAAAATACATATGTATATGAATTTTAATGACTTGCAATTTGTGTGACTTGTAGGTTTGCGATATTTTTTAATTATAAATGGCACAAGTTGGATGGGTACATACATACATACATATGTATGTATGTATATAAAAAAGTGGCCACCATATTTTTTTAATGTGTTCAGCTAACTTAGATTTTTTATATAAAAATTTTTTAAAACCGCCAAATATATGGTAAATATGCAGGAACACAAAATGCACTTAAACAAGGTTTAGGAAGAATAATTACAGAAAATATGTATTTTTGGGCAGTTAAGTAAAAATAATTTTAAAATGCCAAAAATTTTGGGCAGTTATCTTAAATGTGCAGGTACAAAGAGTCACGTAAAAAGGAATTTATGTGGGATTTCGAATATTGAATGAAATTACTAATTTTGTGCATTTAAGTCGAAAGTGCTCTTCAACAAAAGCAGATAAATCAAAACTTTATTGAAAACCTCTTGCATTTACATGTGTATGTATGTATGTGTGCTTATTTAAAAGAATGCGCACAAAAACATACACACACACTTCCCAAATGAAAGCATGTATGAACTGTGTATTAATCAAATGCATACAAAGAGTAACTTATTGTATGGCGTCCATAACTATTGTATTTTCTTTGCTGAAAATGTATAACACAAATGTGTTAAGCTATGTACAGACGATTGGCAGATCTTACAATATTGTAAGATATGGCAATATGCTGACAACGTACTGACAATGAAAAATTTTTACCAAATGGTAAATTGTCAGTTCAGACGATTGTAAGAAAACCTTACAATTTCATTGCCAGACAATTGTCAGCCAATAAATTTATCTGCCAACAAAAATTGTCAGTTTTCACGGTTGTCAGATTGTTGTGTGGAAAAATTGCCAGATGTGTTGTTAAACTTTGTCATTTATTATTTATGGACAGCGTTGCCACTAAAAAAATTATCTGACAATGGTGCCATTGTCAGATGTATTAAATTAAACACATCTGCCAATAAAACGAGAGCTTACAATGTCTGACAATTATCTGACAATGGCAAAGTAGAGTGTTCTCACGATTGTGAGATGTCTGACAATATTATTGTCTTACAATGAACTGACAATGCTTTTTCTGGCAACGTTGTAAGACAAAAATTGTAAAGCTATGTACAGACGATTGGCAGATCTTACAATATTGCCAGAAAAATGTTCAGAAAATGTCTGACAACCATCTGAACTTACAATTTTTGTCTTACAACGTTGCCAGAAAAAGCATTGTCAGTTCATTGTAAGACAATAATATTGTCAGACATCTCACAATCGTGAGAACATTCTACTTTGCCATTGTCAGATAATTGTTAAAACGTTAGCTCAATTAACAAAATAATGTTTGTCTTGAAATTCTTAGGTTTATATTAAGTAAGTTCGGTAAAACTTACAAGTACTGAGTTTGTAACGGCTAAAAAGAAACTAGCAGTCAGATCGTAGTAATTCTTTTTGATTTGATTATACCTACCATTTAATCTAAAATTTAAAATACCACTGTATATTGCATGAAGAGTATGTTGACAGTTTGACTTTTTTCCGTGAAATCCCCAATGTGAAAATTAATTAACAAAACGCAACACAAAAAGTTGGATAGAAAAACAACTGGTCCACTTTGGTCTGTGGGAGATAGCAGCTGATATTACCAACAGTGGCGTAGCTACCAAGGGGATAGGCGGGGCAATGCCCCGGGGCCCTCAAGCTCAGGGGGCCCTCGAATCCTTACCAGAAAATCTCAATCGAACTCAACTTTTGAAAATTTCTCCCATTTTCAAAATAAATATGACAGGTGGCAACTCGAGTTTAATCATGGCAACTCAGTTGTGAGAAATTCCAAAGTAATAAAAAGGGAATTCTCCTAAATTATTTGTGTGGGTTGACAGTGTTATTAATGTTTTCATCAATTTGTCGGATATCAATATCTGCATAAGTAAGTAAGCGTATGTCAATAAATTTTTTGTACTGGTCCATACAAAAGTTCAATTTTATTTGATTATAGTACGTATGTATACATATTTACGTAAAGAAATCTATAGATTTCGGCTACTCACTATTTAACGCACAATACCGTGAAAAATACAAGTCACATGCGGTAGGTAGGGGGCCGTCCATTAATTACGTGATGTTTTTTTTGTCATTTTTTAAACCGTCAAATGTGGTAGCACTGGCGGCGATAAAATGTTTGCCGGGGATTCCCCAACGACGTCTTGTATCGTATCATTACATTCTCTTTCCTTTTACTTGTAACGTTGCCAGTGAACAGTGAGTACGTACTTGAGTACAATCTTACATAAATATTGCATAAATAAATTAGAAAACTAATGTTATGGACAAAAAAAAAAGAAACCCAGTGGATCATTTAAACGCAAACAACGCCAAGAAAGAGAAGAAAGTAAACAAAAATTGTCCAAAATTGACAAGTTTTTTAGTCAGCCTTCTGCAAGTACTTCTGGACAAAATATTTCTATTGATAGTGACTCAAATAATGTGGTAACTGCAGTGTTGGTTGAGAATCCTACTGAATAAGATTCAACAATTATTGCGGTTGAAGATACTTCTGCCGCCGATCATGTGAACGTGGATGATGTTTGTACGGCACCTATGAACATAAGAACGGATGATTTGGAGAAACCACACACCTGTACATTTTTCGAAAATGTGTTCGATAAATCGCTTTATGACTTGGGAAACTTCACGAACAAAATACTAAATGATAATGAAAGACGTTAAATTCTTGATATGGGACCTTTACAGCCATTAGGACCTTTTCCAACTGATATTAACCAGAACAATAGGTGTTTTTCAAAATCATACTACTTTTCAAGTTCAAAATATGGTCCAGTTAATCGTTTTTGGTTGTGCTATTCCAAAATACTAGATGCTGCCTATTATCAACCCTGCTGGTTATTTGCTTCACAGAGGAATAATGTCTGGTGTACGGGAATTCGTGATTGGAAACATTTATCAGAAAGAATTAAACAACACAGTTATTCGAGTGACCATACGGAAGCATGTGCTGTGTATGAATTTTGGAAAAAAATGATACTATCGACAAGGAACTTGAAAATGAAATTCGCAAAGAAACATCCTTTTGGAAAATGGTTCTTCAAAGGCTATTTGATATCATACTTACCCTAGCAAAGAGTTCTTTGGCTTTGAGAGGACATCGAGAAGACTTAAGTCAGGAAGGATACCATGGAAATTTGTTGTCCCTTGTAGAGCTTGTCGCCCGATATGATCACATTTTACGGCAAGTTTTGGATATGCCCAAAGGTAATAATTATAAATTTATTTTGTTTTAATATTATTCATAATTATTAACTGTTTAATATCAGGGCTTTTTAAAATTGTGTTTTTTATGTTTTTAGGATCTACAAGATATCTGAGTGCAACAATTCACAATGAAATGATTGAGTGCTTGGGGACCAAACTCGAAATCCATCTACTAGAACAAATTAGGGCGTCACCGTTTTTTGCCATCATAATAGATACGACACAGGACACATCCAAGGTAGATCAGCTAAGCATTGTTGTGAGGTATGCAGTAATAACCAGATCGGAAAATAGACAACCAACTGATATAGAAATAAAAGAAGTGTTTCTAGGCTTTTATGCAGCCATCAAACATGGCGCAGCAGATTTAGTCAATCAAGTAACTACATTATTTAAAGACAAAAATATTGATTTAAAAAAATGTGTAGGGCAAGGTTATGATGGAGCCAATGTGATGAGTGGTGTGTATAATGGTGTACAAAAACGTATTAAGGATATCCAGCCTAACGCGGAGTATGTACATTGTGCCACTCATGATTTAAATTTGGTGATAAATGATGCTATTAGCAGTTGTGTGGAAATACAGAATTTTTTCGCAACGTTGCAAGATTTGTATAACTTTTTCGGAAACAGTATCAAGCGTTGGGATCTACTATCAAAATTCACAGGCGAATCAGACACCACTCTAAAAAAACTAAATCCCACTAGATGGTCCAGTAGAGTCAATACGATATCTGCAATAAAACTTCGTTTTTTTTATATTATCAAAGCATTATCAGAAATGGTTCTAAAGAGTCCTAATAAAGATGAGCGTAATGAAGCAGAGAGTATTAAAACAAAAATGCTAAATTTCGAGTTTGTGTTGCTTTGTGAATTCATGCATATTGTATTGAATGACATCAATTATGCATCCAAAATTTTACAAAAATCCGACATAAATTTGGACGAGGCAAGTAAAGCTTTAGCAGAGACCAAAGCAAAGTTGCAAATTTATAGAAATGATTTCGAATTATTCAAGTGCAAAGCCTGTGAAACTGCAAGAAAATATGTTATAGATACCAATTTTCAAGAAAAAAGGCAAAGGAAAGTAAAAAAACATTTTGATGAATTAACTGCTGATCACCGATTTTCAAACCGAGAAGAAATATTTAAAATTGTGATTTTCAATAAGGTACTTGATACATTAATAGATCAATTAAATACACGTTTTACTGGCATGAGTGCAGTTTGTCAAACATTCGAATTTCTAACACCAACATTTTTATTACATGTTGATGAAGCAACTTTATTACAAAAGTGTGACAATTTCCAAAGAAAATATTCCGATATAATAGGCCCTAGCTTTTCACTTCAATTTGTTAATATTTACCACCTACTTGTACCTCAATTAACTCAAGCATGAACTGTTCACCAATTATGTAAGAAAATAATGAGCAAATATGGAGTGCTAGAATGCGATCTAACGGAAGTATTTACAGCAATGTTGTTATTCTTTACAATTCCTGTCACTTCTGCAGTAGCTGAAAGGTCATTCAGCAAATTAAAAATAATAAAAAATTATTTAAGAAATAGTATGGGCCAAGCTCGACTCCGACATTTATCGCTAATAGCAATTGAAAACAAAGCCGCATCAAGTCTGGATTTAACCGAAGTAATTGATACTTTTGCGAAAACTAAAGCTAGGAAAAGATTGTAATAATTATAATCGTTATTTACTGTTGGTAGGTCTCACCTTTATAATATATATTATTAATTTTAATTAATTGACCTTTATAATAATTAGAAGTAGCCATTATATGATTTTGTTTTTGTTTAGTTTATACTTTAGTCTATTTTTGTTAATTAATTAAGAAAACATAATGTCTAAGTTTTATAATTTTTGTAAATAGCTTGCATCGGCGATAGGTTAAATAACTGTAAGCTGGTGCAACGTATCTGCGAATAAATAAATAAATAAATATATAGTAAACCCTTGAAACTTTTCTATTTCGTTTTATTGCCCAATACCTACACCAAGTATTAAAATAATTGTAATTTATGTTGTTAGTGTTTAATAGTTTTATTACCTGCCCATGCACGAAAAAGAGCTGATGATAAAGTTGCTTAGCATTTTTAAAGTATTTGTATATTTAATGATTTTACTTCAAAAAACCTTACCAGTTTCGATAGCAGTGGGCCCCATTTTTTTATTTGCCCCAGGGCCCTAGGTTACTTAGCTACGCCACTGATTACCAATTTTAAAATTTTGGAGTAATAGCAAAAAAATCCCATTGAAGATTTCAGGCGGGAACACAACTAAATCTCTAGTTGAAATTTAAATATGTATGTATACCTATAGAACAATAACAATGACACTGGGAATACATGAATTTTATTTATAACAAATCCACAACAATCTAAAGAAATTGTAATTAATTTAAAATTTAGTTAATACCTTTTAATTCAATTTTCATTTTGATTTATTTCAATACAATTTTGCTTCTTTTGTTTTAATTAACGTTCCACTTAATTTTCCACAATGCGAAAACCAGATGTTAACGAGCTCTCTGTTTTGAAACTGTTCTTAAAGAGTACAGTTGGAATAAAAAAACAACTAGTAGGTATAAATTTTAAAATCTTGTTTTTATAAGAAATAGTAATGCCACATTTGGTGACAAACTTTTTATTTTTGGCCAACGGGATCGGGCACAGTGCATTTGTCCCATAACAACAGAAACAATCTGGAATTACATCCCTCCAAATAAAGAAGAATATGTAAATCCAAAATCGTTCTATAAGTGGTGGAGTTATGACGGAAAACAAATAAAAAATGCAAACGAATTAATAATCTACACTTCTTTGGAACTCTGTTGATAAATAACGAATGTTTAAATATTTGAGCTTTGTGTTATGTACATAGTAGGTATAAAAATATACAATAATAATTAAAATGAAATACTGCTTAAATATCATTTGAACAAAACTGTACGTACATTCTCGCACTTGATAATGACATTCAATGCGTGATTGCAATGCAGTTTGAAAATAATCAAAATCTTTGAACTAATCGAATTATTTTTTTAGCTAATTTTTAATTCTTTTTGATTATATTAGATTAATAGTGAAGATTTAGGATTTTTCCTAATTTAAAAAAAAATTAAAAGACTTTTGGCTGTGTTTTCACAACTGAGCTTTATCATTCTCTTTCTTTTCTTATATTCTAAAATTACAATTTGCTTATTAACTAAAAATGTTCATTTCATCGGTTTTTGCCTACCAATCATAAGTGTGTTTTGTTTCCGATATTGGTGTTGGGAACAAAACAAACTTATGTTGCAATTCAAAGGAAAAATTTAATAATTTGTTAAAAATAAAGTAGGTTGAATTGCATTTTCGTTATGAGAACGGAAATGCAGTTGATTTGGAAATAATTCCCAAGAATCATGTCTGGAATTAAATGTATTAAAATAAAATTAAATTGCGTTTTTGCCAAATAAAATAAAGTAGGTTGAATTAATGTACATATGTATGAATGCATGTATGTATGTATATATGCATATACATCCATATGTATGTTTTTTATATTCTGTTAACCCGTGTTATGGGGATAATGGTTGGTGTTGTAACACCCCCAACGTTAGATTGAAGCTCCGACGAAATTTTAAGTATTCGTTTTGGTCTTAAAATATGTATTGCAATTAAGATAATGATACTTAGTATAACTACAGTATCGATGCTATAACTAAGTTTTTGTTTGTTTATCATGATATATTATTTGATCTAAATTTTCTTCATATTTAGTTTGTTTAATCTACAGATCTTTTAAATTTAATTCTACAATTGTTTTATTTTCTTTAACTTTAGTTATAAGATGAGGCTGAATTTTTTTTTCGGTAAATGATATTTTATCATTATAGAAGGTTTTATTTCTTATGTTTATCTCACAATTCTCAAAAATAATTAGGTAGGTTGAACTTACATTTAAATTGTTTTGTTTATAATTGCAATTGTTTAAATAGCTTTCAAAGAAATTCTTTACTAAAATGAGTCCTGGTGTGATTTCTTTTACTTCTGATAAAGTGTTTTCCTTCATGATACAACTTGCTACGTTTTTTTTTTCACAATATTTGCATATCTTTGCGTAAATTAGTTACATTTGGATAAAATATATTTTTGTTTTCATCTATTATAATTATATTAATTTCAAAATTTACAGATTTATTTTCCTTGTTAGGTATCGGTTCGAAGATTATTTGGGAAAAGGATGAATTTAAGAATTGGGGAATAGACAGGATAATAATTATTTGTTCTTCATGGAAGGATACGGAAACTTTAGTCTTGATGTACGTCTCAAAGTTATCTACAAATTCGATTTCTTTTTCGCCTAGCAAGTCAGTGGGTATAATACCTAATTTGCTGGTAAATATAACTCTAGCAATGTCGTCCATATGATTTTTCAGTAAGTTTATGTCACTGTCAATCTGGTATATATGGCTTAGAAACATAACTTCATTTTCTAAGGAAAGTATTTTGTTCTCTATGTCCCGTCGGAATTGGTTAATATATTTACTGACAATAAATTGTTGCTTATTTATATGACTGGTGATGTTTTGAATCTGTTGAGAAAGTGTATTACTTATCCGTGACAATGTATTTGTCTGTTCTGAGTTGTGTTTTATATTGTATGTGATGTTCAGTGGAGCTGATCTGATTTATTCTTCGTCATCACTGTCCATGTTACCTGTGATAAACTTTATGCCTTTACCTAATCCGTTTATTAGTCCTCTTCTTATTCTTGTCTTAAAGTTTGGTGAAAGATTGTCTAACTTAGTCTTGAGTATTTTGAAGTTATTTTTCATTGTATCGAGCAAGGGTAATAAGTCCGATAAACGGCTATCTTACAAATTTATGTTATTGTGTATGGCTTCCGTTGTGTGGTAGTAGTCAGTTAAATTTATAAGATGAAATATTCTTTTATAGTGGTCTATAATTCTTATATCTTTTTCTTTAATTGGGATATAACCTTCGTTTTCCTCAAGGTCTTGTATGTCCATCTTTTGCGATTGTGTCAGGTGTAGTACCAAAATTAAGCTCAATATAGTTTCATCTGAAAAGGAATGTATATACTCTTATTTTATGCTGTTTGTCTGTTATTTGTTAAATTTTGAAATTCCTTTTTTCTTTTAATATGAGATTTGTAACATTTATGATTTCGGTTTGTAACAACGTGATCGTCATCTATCCTGGATACTACTACTTTCCTAAATTTTGAGTGGTTTTTCCCACCTCTTTCATCTTTTAAGTATACCGGTCCTGTTTGTATTTCTACATTTTAACTTTGTTTATTTAATTTCTCTAAAGTTCTTTCTGATTAAAGGGTATTCCGAGTTGCTTATATTACCATTTCTAAAATCGATTGGTTGAGTGTACGGAATTGTTATAATATAAAATGATTTTGTACATGGGGTGGCAAGTCAGTGCAATCAGAAAAATCAGGTTCAGGAAATATACGTTGACACCATACATCATCATCTTCCATCCAGTTACTCGTATCTTTAGATAATGATTTGGCAAACTGCGATTTTCTACATTTTGATGCTCTCCGAGGCCGAATCTAACGGCTGTAAGCGAGGAGTCTTGGGAGGCGTCTTTGCCCTATTTTCCAATGATTTTCTTTTGAGAGAATGTTCAGGGGATTGAACACTACATGGTGTGGTAGCAATATACAGTCAATATCTAAATTAGTGGACGAATTATTCATAACATCTTGCAATGCTTGTTCGATCATCAGATCTTTATCGTCAACTATAATTTGGTGTTCATTACCATCACATGTTCAGGGCTTGCGAATTGTAATTTCACAAGGTTATACAAGTAGAGCTTTCGGCAAATTTTGGGGAAGTCCACTGCCATCTTCATCTCCAGAGTCTTCAACAGATGGCAAATAATTTGCCTAGGTGGCTCAATGACCACTTGTTCAATTACGTCTCCCTGGCTTTCGTCTGACAGAAGCTCCTCAAGGTACTGTGTGGCTTCTTCTAATGTTAAAAGCCCGTATCTGTAAAAAAATTGCTCCTAAAAAATATCTTATGCCAACTGTGTTGATATTTATCAATGTTTGTAACGTAAAATAATTTGGTCTAAAAAGTACTGAGTGCTGCCCAGTGTTACACATACGTAACACCAACTTTGGTTTCTTTCTACCGTACACTATAAAACTCGAATATTTTTTTTAAACTTAGATAATTAAAACTTGATGTGTTTTTTATTTGTTTTTCTATATAAAATTTTTTTGAGACAATTAATATATAAATAATTAATTTTCTTACCTTCTTCGTGTCGTCATATTCAAGTTTTTTGCGACTTTCAAATTGAGCACTTCACAAAACAACCGTACACTAACACAACAAGAGCAGAACGATCTATTTAATGATTTATAGCTGCAGGCTGGACTTAAATATACACAATAGACATAAATATGAAACTGTAAATAATTTAGTAAATTCACAGTTTAGTTTAAGATTAAGGAATATAGACGTTACACATATGTAACAGTGGGCGGTAATGGGTTAATATGGGATTTGTAATATTTATGATTTCGGTTTGTAACAACGTTATCGTCATCTATCCTGGATACTACTACTTTCCTAAATTTTGAGTGGTTTTTCCCACCTCTTTCATCTTTTAAGTATACCTGTCCTGTTTGTATTTCTACATTTACCCTTTGTTTATTTAATTTCTCTAAAGTTCTTTCTTTTTGTTTAATGATTTTCTCTCTGATCAAAGGGTATTCCGAGTTGCTTATATTACCATTTCTAAAATCGATTGGTTTTCTACCGGTAGTTGAGTGTACCGAATTGTTATAATATATCATGATTTTGTACATTTTCTCTTCGACACTTTCCGTATCTCTATTTGAGTCGTATTTTAAAATCCTAACGTGTTCATTTATAGTATTATGTAATCGTTCAATGTCAGAATTTGAAGTGTGGTTGTTATTGGATGTATAGTGAATTTCAATGTTCTGTTCTCTTAAAAATTCTAATCTTTATCTTTAAATCCAAGTTCATTGTCAATTATCAATTTCTTTACATTTCCCATTATGGACAGGAATTGAGTTAGTGCAATTTTAAATTCGATCCATGATCTGCCTTTAATATTGATAGCTTGAGCATATTTAGAAAACTTATCGATGAATGTTAAAAATAGAGTTTTTTCAAGGCTGTAAAATACATCGACATGAACTACTTCACCTGGGCTTTCAGGTGTTTCGGTTAATTTGAATTTTTGTTTTACCGGATTTCTATCATATTTTTCTAAATTGCAAATATTGCAATTGTTAATGAACTGGTTAATTCGCAATTTTAAATTTGGATGGTAAATCTTGGTTTTTAAAGCAGTAAAATTTTCGTTAATGCCTCTGTGGTTATATCTCGCATGTTCTGTTTCTATCCTTTGTGCTATTTCAATTTCATCTAGGATATCTAAAAGGAATGTTTTGCATCTAAGAATTTTAAAATTTCTATTTTCCGTGAAGTACCTATTTGCAGCTTCTTTTAGGTTCTCGTATATCCTTTCGTCATCCACGAAGACGGCATTTGTTTTATCAGGACAGAAATGGTTTTTTAATATTATTTTGAGAGTTTCTTCATCAAAGTTTTTTGCGTATATGGGTTTTCTATTAGTTTTAAAAAGGTTTTAATTTTGAGTGATCCTGATGTAATTACTTTGAATACTGTTTGTCTTTTATAAAAGTTGAGAGGATTACTCGTTTCTGTACATACGGTCTGTTCTGCTTCTACTATGTTTTCATTCAAAAGTATGTTTGCTCTTAATAACGCGTCCGCGTTCCCGTTAAGAACTCCCTTTTTGTATATTATTTCGTAGTCAAATTCCTGGAGTCTTAACCTCCATCTAATTAATTTAGAATTCGGCTCCAGGTTAGGGGCCTGTGATCGGTTTCTATGAAAAATCGTCTACCGAACAGATATGACCTAAAATATTTCGTGAACCAGACGATTGCAAGCAGCTCCTTTTCAATGGTACTGTAATTTTGTTCTGCGCCATTTAAAGTTCGGCTTGCAAAACGAATCAGGTGCCCCTTTTGGGACAGGATTGCACCTAGAGCGTAATTACTCGCATCAGTTTGGAGTATGAACTTTTCATTTAAATCTGGATATGCTAATACGGGGGCGTTTGTTAAAAGTCTTTTAAGAGCTTCGAAACTTTCGACATACTCTGAATTTTTTGTGTTTACTTTTGCGTCTTTTTTCAAGCACCTCGTCATAGGTCGAGCAATTTTTGAGTAGTCTCTTATAAATTTACGGTAATAACCCGCTAGCCCTAAAAATTGTTTTATTTCCTTTTGCGTTGTTGGCAGTGGGTATTTCTGCACACAACTTATTTTGTCAGGGTTAGGCTCTATGCCTTTATCTGACACAACATGTCCGAGGAAATTTCTTTCTTTCTTTAAAAATTCGCATTTGTCAATTTGGATTTTAAGATTTACTTCTTTAAGGCGTTGTAGAACTTTTGTTAAAGATTCCACATGCTCTTGGAGGGAAGTGCTGAATATAATGATATCATCAAGATATACTAGGCATATCTTGTTTATCAAGTCGGATAGCACATTATTCATCAGCCGTTGAAAAGTAGCTGGGGCCGTCTTCAGTCCGAATGGCATACGTAAAAATTCGTAATGGCCATTTTTTACACTGAAGGCCGTCTTAGCCACGTTTTTCATGGATTTCGATTTGGCGGAAACCCTTTGCCAAATCCAAAGTCGTGAAATATTGGCAGCGTCCGAGCTTTTCCAAAATTTCATCCATGTTAGGAATAGGATACTTGTCGACTATAGTTACTTCGTTGAGCTTCCTATAGTCTACGACAAGCCTCCACTTCTGTTTGCCGCTGGAGACATCTTTCTTTACTTCCTCTTTTTCATTAAAATATTCGCTGTTTTCTTTAGAATAGTTTATGGGAATTTTATTTTTTCCGATTATTAAAATGTTGTCTTTTAAATTAATTATTGTATTGAGTTTTCTTAATATATTGTTGCCTATTAGCCCACTATATTGTTCATGGAAGTTATATATTAGGAATTTCATTTTGTTATTTAAAGTTTCGCCGAATTCCTTAAAAGTAGGAATTGCGATGGTCTGGGAGAGTGTCTTAATATATATCGGTTCGCAGGGTACTTTCCACTTTGGGTGGCATATTCCTGTGTTAATTACAGAAGGAGTTGCTCCACTATCAATGATAAACTTCAAATAACCCTGTTTTGATTTAATTATTATATGGGGTAATTGCCCGTGGAGGCAGCTGGTTGAAAATTTTGAGCAGCGTTTACTTCCACTGGCTCCACTTCCTGGTGTTGTTGGTTACTCTGCCACCTCCGATCTTGTTGGAAGGGTCTGTATAGCCCTTTTTGTGGTTGCCATATTGATTTTGTCTATGGAAATTTTGGTGGTCACTTATTTGATTTCTTCTGAGGATATCATTTCTATTAAAGTTTCCATTCTGAGACCTTTGTGGTCGGTTACCACGAGATTGTGGATTATTTTCGTACTTTTGGTTTCCCTAGCTATCTTATTTTTTCTAGGGTAAATTTGTCCATCTTTTCCTATTTTATCATACCCATTCTCATAGAGAATATTAATCGCACTTTCGAGAGATTGAGGATTCCTACATGCAAGAACCGTTTTCATTGGTTCGGGGATCTTACTCTTAAAAATGTTCAGAGCCGACCTCTGATTATTGATAGCAACTTGATTGGCGGCTTCGCCTTCTCCTAGTATGAGGGCGGATTTATTATTTAGTCGCCTCAACCTATACTTAATGTTATTATAAAAATCTATTGTGTTAGTTTCAAAAATCTCTGAACGTAAGTCGTCGAAAAGCTCTTCGCAGCTTTTTCTTTCTCCGAAATTATTGTTAAGTAACTCCTTAATTTGGTTCCACGACTGCGCTTGTGTGTTAATTTCTAGAATTTCTCTTTCCCTACCCGTAATTCGACTTTTTATTATATCTGAGAACACTAATTGGGACAAACCATCATAAGCCAAAAGAACTGGGTGGATTCTGTCAATAAGTTTCGTGAAAGTTGGAAGTTCGTTTATGTTTCCGGAAAATTGTGGGATGCTATTTAGGTATTTAATTGGATCTAATTGGATATGAGGTGGATTTTCCATTTTGAAAAGGAGTTTTATTTATTCACAATATTCTTATTCTAATTTAGATCTGATACAAATTTTTTATAAAGTTTACTCTTCTTTTTTTATGCTTATACATATATCTATTATAAAGTAGCTTACTTTGTGGTTTTAGATCGCTGCGTTGTAGATATCTTTCTTCTTTTATGGCTTACTTAGAACAGGAAAATTTTGTTTCCCTTGATATATTTTGTTTTAGCACAAATAGTTTAATTCTGCAGTTTAAAATTTTTTTATTATTTATTTTTCTTTTTCGCAGAGTACATTTTGGTTCGAACTTGAATTTGTTCCGTCTTGATTTTATTTTAGCACACAAAGTTTTAACTTTTACTTGGTTCGAATGTATTATTGTCTTCTTGCAACAAGTTTTTAGTTTGTACTTTTATTATTAGAAAAAAAATCACTTAAGTTTCAGTAAATGCACTTTTAATAGTTTTTGGTTTTTGATACTGTTTGCACGTTTATATCTTGTCTTTATAATTTTAAGTATTTACTTTTTTTTTAATTTTATAATTATATTTTCTTAATAGGTTTTTTAGTATAAAAAAATTTAATTTTTACACAAATATTCTTAAAATTTTAGGGTTAATTTATGTATTTTTACATATAAATTATAAGGATATTGAAATATCCAATTCCATCCTCGTCGCCAGTAAAGATTTAGGATTTTTCCTAATTTAAAAAAAATTAAAAGACTTTTGTCTTTTGGCTGTGTTTTTACAACTGTTCTTTATTATTCTCTTTCTTTTCTTATATTCTAAAATTAAAATTTGCTTATTAACGAAAAATTTTCATTTCATCGGTTTTTGCCTACCAATCATAAGTGTGTTTTGTTTCCGTTATTGGTGTTGGGAACAAAACAAACTTATGTTGCAATTCTAAGGAAAAATGAAATAATTTGTTAAAAATAAAGTAGGTTGAAATGATTTGGAAATAATTCCCAAGAATCATGTCTGGAATTAAATGTATTAAAATAAAATTAAATTGCATTTTTGCCAAATAAAATAAAGTAAGTTGAATTAATGTACATATGTATGAATGCATGTATGTATATATGCATATACATACATATGTTTTTTATATTATGTTAACCCGTGTGATGGGGATAATGGTTGGTGTTGTAACAATTAATCTCAAGAAATCCTGAGTATTTTTAGATTATTTGTAATCGTAATCAATTAGTACTAAAAAATTCTTACCACTTAATTGTGAATCATTACGATTATTTTAAAATACAATCTAATTATTTACTAATAGCATTTGCAATTTAACAGCTATGCTTTAATTAAATTCATAATATACTTATCACTTCATTCAAAAGCATATTTAAATATGAAAACCCATTTTCTCGAATTAATGAGATATAGCCAAAAGACTTTTTTTTGTTATATTTCCTATTTTGTTGTTTTTTTATGGCCCCAACTGTCCTACGGTCAATTTCATGAAGCAGATATCTTGTATGGAGTTCTACGAAGGTTTAGACTGAAAATAATTGAAGTCGGTCCATTAACGACTAAAATATGAGAAAAAACAAGTAAGAGAGATATATTCGGCTGTGCCGAATCTTTTATACACTTCACCATAGTATGGAGTGACGAAAGAAGTCACAATCACGAAAATTCGCGCCCACGAAATACGAAAAAAAATTTTTAAAAAATAATTTAAATGGAAAAAATTACATTAAAGCAAAAAAATTGGCACACACCGTCTCACGGACGCACCCCCACGTGATGGAAACAAAAAATTAATCACGATCACGCATTATTGGTTCTAATCTCTATTTCATAGTATAGGCTGATTTCATAAACACAGCTTCCAAAGCAACACTGGAAGCATGAGTTTACAAGGCATTCTCGTGTTGCTTTGCAAACTGCGTTAATGAAGTCAGCCATAAATTATGAATTTCATAACAATTACAATTTCTTGCCTAGAATGCATTATAAAAATATTAGCATCCCCTTATTAGCACTTATATATTTTTTCACACATCCAAGAAGTGTTTCAACGTCTTTATCAATAAGCCAGTGGTGTTCGACTAAACGAAGAAATGATTTGAAACGTAAGAACAGGTTTAATATTGAAGAAATTCTCTCAAAATAGATAAATAAAATATCGACACCTATTACATAAATCTGCTAGTCTAATGATTAAAATGTTCCAATATTATCTTCACATTGAAAATAATTTAAAGCTATCAAAAATTCTTAAAAAAAGAACGAACTTTTTCAAATAAAAAGTAAAAGTAATAAAAATAACTAAAATGTATCAAAAATTAAAAAAAAAATAATAAATGGTTGGTCAGGATTTGAAACCGTACCTTCGTACTCGGTGGCACGGTTTCGAATCCTGAACACAACAAAATGCTATTTTTTTTAGAATTTTCGATACATTTTAGTTGTTTTTATTACTTTTACTTTTTATTTGAAAAAGTTTGTTCCACAATTTATTTAAAAAATCAGGCAAAATCTTATTTATAATTTTTTTTTAATTTTTACGTTTTTTCCAATTTTATGAACGATAAAAGGTTTATTTTTCAAAAATATCCAATATGTTATCAGATAGGATTTTGTACAGTGATAAAATAATTAATTTAGAAAGTTGTTACGATTTTTTTATGCGGGAGGAATATTTTTCCGAGTACTGACATTATAGTTTCGATAAAAGTCTGTTTATCGACATTTAAAATATGAATCGAAACAATTGGGATTACTTCTTAAATTATCTCATGCTAGATTTTTTATTATTGTCGTTTGCATTAATTCTCACGCTCAATTTGTGAGCATGTACAAAAACCTGTTTGTAATTGCACAGGTCATAAATTCACGCATAACTTTATTACCATATATGTTATTGTATGTCTTTAGTTGCAGATTTAACTCACGATCACTGTCCCTCCTTATCACACTAGTGATAAACTCTAATTATTCTACCCTCTATTCTGTTACTCTCATTGTTATAATATACCAGAAAGCCGTGAATTTGTTAATTGTGCACTTGATCATACGATCTATCGAGCTGCAAAAGACACTTGAAAAGTTTAACTCATTAAAACAAGACCTAAGTAGCTTAAGCATAACAAAAAAACGTGTTAATTTATACCAAATAAATCATAAGTTTCTGGAAAAATATTTTTTTCCCTGGGCTAGGACCAAAAGTGGAAAAACAATAAAATTTATTAGTGCGGATGATTCTTGCGCCAGGAAGAAAAGCAGATAGATAGCTTTTACACTTTGCAACGAATTATTTTGGAGCGTTATACAGAATTCCGTCCCAGAATTAAGCACCCACGTGGACTCGTTCACAGTGACTATAATCAACACTATCAGCATAACCAACAACTTCCCTTAAACACGTAAATTCTAGGATAATGCATGAACTAAAATCTACTGTAAGTTTCCATTTGGTTAAGCTTAAGAATATGGATCATCATACATGTAGCCAAAAGCGTTTTGAAAACGAGCCATATTAATTTTTATTAAAATGTACAATCCTTCAAGTAGCTCGTGTCGGCCTTTTAAATTTCCCTATAAATATATTAAAACTAACCTAAAGCCACTAGTGCAGACCATTTCTTAATATTATACTTATTTAGAGTTAACATACCAAATCATATCATATTCCAACACTAATACGTAAAAGAATCATTAATACAAATTTTTGTAAAAAAAGTCAGAATTTCAACATTAAAACCACTAAAATAATACCTCAGTAATAAATATCAGCTCATTTGAACATAAAATTTAATTGCATTAATTTTTATTATTACACAAATACTGTTAAAAAAATTCCCTATTTTTATATACAAGATTACGATGTAATATATACTTATATTACTACAAAAATATACTACCATTATTTTTCGAGTGTAAGTTAAAAAAATCTTAATTGTAAGCCTTAATTAAGTATTATAATTGCAAAAATATCTTTGATCTTTTAAAAGCAACAACAACAACCATCATTATTACCGTCGTCATGTATTGATTGCTGGGCCCTTCAGTCTCTAAACATCATGAATGGAAATACTTGGAGTAAATTCAGTTGTGAGTAAAGTTTAATTTATCTTTATTTTTTATAATTATCCAACATTGTATTAAATCATTCATAAACTTATAAAACACACAAACAAAAACACATTGGTTTTGTCCGATAGTCGGTCCGTTCCCATATTGTTCCCTTTTCTTATTTCATTCAGTATTCAGAGATCTTACTATGTATGATTGTTTATAATTAATTACGATCAATTGTTTTGAATTTTTTTTGCTTTATTTTTACGTTTAATAAAATCACTATTAAATGAATTTGTAAGTAATAAGAAAAATATGAATTTGTAATTTAAATCAAGAGTGGAAGGATCGCCAACGCCATGTGTATCTAAGTAAGTAAATCATGCCATAATTAGGGACAGAGAATATATTATAGGGTACGCACTCTGTCTAGGAGTCTGACAGTCAGTCTGTTAGTAGGGTGGGCAAAAATGTACCACAATTGGCTTAACAACTTGCCAAGATGTATCTTGTTTGTCAATGTAATATATTTTTTTTTATACTCTGCGGTATTTTGAGGCAAACGGGTGTATAATTATTATATGATTATGCGTTACACAAACTGGGTTAAGAACCGATTATACCGAATATTCTGAGCTAGCCGAACATCTATTTTGCCTCTTAACTTTTGTTTTAAGTAAATTTGTAAATAATTACTAACTGCAAGCTTTCAGCAATTTTTGTTATTCTTTCTATGTACACGACGCATAACATATATGGCGCCCAACGGAAAGGCAGCTTCATGACTAAGCATGAAGAAGACTACCTTTTGAATTTTATACGCTTTGGTAAAACAAGCCTTGAGTTTAATAAAGTGACTTCAGTGAAAAGGAAAACTTCTTAGTTTACTTTTTATAGACATTCGCTTGACTTTCTGCATTTCGTTTTGTACAAGTCTTAGAATCTGTATAAACATTTTAAGTTTTAGATCTAATTGCGGTACAGAAAAGTGTAGCATTATCAGTTCTAACCGATACTACAATTTGTATGTAAGTCTTAATTTCCTTATAATTTTTTTTTGTTTTGGTCATAACTGCTACATATCGATTGTACGTATTTTTAACACCCACTCATTGAACTTAAAGGAAATTATGTTTTGAAAAGTCCTTTTGCTGAGAGATAAAGCTCAGGTTTAGTTGCGTCAAAACAAAATACGCTATATTGTTGATTTTTCTTCAAGTAAATTTTTGGTAATTTTTATATAGATGTCCTAAGTTTTGCGGTCGTGAAATCAACAAAATTGATTATGGGAATATGCAAGGGAGATTCTGTTTGGTCGCAAACTAAATAGAGTTAAATAGGCATTACTTTCTATTTAATGGCATGATTTAAAAAGGAAAAAAGGATACCTTGCACAGGTCTATCCTTCCCTGAAATTGCACATAAACGTACATTATAAAAACCTACTTTTCAAAATCCAACCAGGCCTAAAAAGGAAAAGAAAATAAGCTAAATAAATAAATAGACTCAGATATCGAGTAGTGCAATTATTTATGACATTGTCTAAGTTTTAATGAATGTATTTCGATTATATTTTTTTATATTTAAAGTACATACGTATATTTTTTTTTGAGATTTTGTTTAAGGTTTTAAAATAATACACCTTAACACGTTGAATGTTTGTAACACGCTGATACTTTATTAAAATATTTCTGCTTAAGTGCTAACAATGAAAATCGTATAACTATTACAATACTCAGGCGTACGTTTCTTCCCTTAAACACGTGAAAGTGATAATAAGGGTTTCTTTCAATGCCATGTGTACGATAAGATGTAGGTAGCCTAAGTAAATATAAACCAATAAAATGTGTCTAGCTTAAAACAATAAAATGTGTCTGGCTTAAATGAATAAAACAATTAAACCAATCTTAAAATTATATTAAATGTGCCTAGCATAAGACAATAAAATGTGTCTGGCTTAAAACAATTAATCCAATAAAAATGTATCTATGTTTAAACTTTGTTTAAACATTCTGGCGGCCGCTAAAAGACACAGGAGGAGAAAAATCCAACTTAACTACTCTGTTTTGATTATTACAACATTTTAACTTAATGTAGAATATACCGACTCCAACCAAAATTACCATAATTAGGATTAAAGATGCGTGTCCAGAAACTTCTTGAAAATTATAATCTTTTAAATTAACATGTTTAGTTCTTATCGATTCGACATCCTTCTGTAGTTGTTGTATATACATAGAGCTGTTTACTATTACTTCGTCAAAAGGCCTCACTAATTTGGTTTTTATATTTTCAACATCTAATTCCCATGATGAAGCCTTTATAGCAGTCCTCCTTCCGGTTGAAAAATGTTTTGAAGAGGATAACACAATTCCTTCACATGTTGCTGTATATCCATACGGTAAGGTGATAATTCCTTTTAATGGAAGGGTAATCCAACTGCGCTCACCCACCTCACAATCAACAGTAAGAATCCTATTATCAAAAAAAGAAAAGATATATTGATTTTCTGCAGACAGCTTCTTCCAAACACCTTTTTTGGTTGCTGCCTGAAGAGAGCATTCGGCATGGCGAGATTGTTTTAATGCCGACACTTCACATGATCTTCCAATAGCTGGTTTCCACGGTATATTGCCTTTACAATTAAACTCCCCTTGAAGACTTTGACCGCATTTGTTTAGTTGTGACTGCGACATCAGATAATACATGTTTGATGCGAAGTTGTATACAATAAATTCATCTTCTATTATAGGAATAACGGTGTTTAATCCTACATCAATAGGAAGTTTAATAATTTGATACACCTCCGAGCTGTGCATTTGCATAAGGGGAGGGAATTTCTATTTGGACAACAAGTCTATCATCAATTATCGTTCCCTTAGCTGTCATTTGGTGGTAGATTTCCTTTAGCTCCGACCCACTTGCTTTGCCCGGAAGAGCCAAATTATTTGGAAGAACCCTTTCAATCTCCAGTAACTCTTTTTCTAGCTGCAGAAGAGTTAGTAAATTAGTATTAATGTGACCAAGGTTGACATCAATTAATAGATTTATAATTGATGTTTGTATATTATTGCATTCGTTAATCATTAAATTTAGTTGCGTTGTTATGACTGTGTAAAATAACGTTAGTCGTGTTGATTCTGTTTCATTTGACACTTCTTCACTAAATAGCTGCAGTTGTCCATACATCTTTTTAAAATTGACTTTAACATCCTCCGTAGTTTTCTTCAATATATTGACCGTTGAATCAATGACAGAAGTTTGTTGTCGAATTAACTCGTTGAGATTTTGCTGATTTTCAAATACGATTTTTAATTTTTCTTTCATCAGTTCACGGTCATTTGCGTCCATCATTCCAAAAAGGATTTTATACAAAGACCCAACGAACTCAAATGGAGCTCTTTTATTCCTTGACTTGACATCGATTAATAGATTATTGTTTTGCTCAAGAATTCTGTATCTTCTTTCCATAGATGTCATGACCATCTCACAGGTGTTTTTATAAGTATTTAATCTTTCACATTCGTTACTTACTCTCATTAAAAATTTTTCCAATTCGTTTATCTTTATTTTTAAAGTAACCACTCTTACCTTGCCATCCTTTCCACCATGATTTTCAGAAACTCTTGCCAATGGCCAACTACCTGGGTGAGTATTTTCGTCTTTGATCAAAACTATTGAACCTTCTTTTAAATTTTCTAAAGGAAACTTCCATTTATTTCTTTGTTGAAGTGTAGTTAAATATTCATTTTTCCACCGATTCCAGAAGTCTTTTTTAAATTTTTGGATTAGCTTCCATCTATTTAGTGAACTGACAGAGCTTTCTTCAGAATGTTCTGGATATTGGTTAATTGGCCTTCCAATTAAAAAATGCCCTGCAGTTAGGACATCTATATTCTCAGGATCATTATCATTCAGACTTACAAGTGGTCTCGAATTCAATATTGCCTCTATTTGTGTCAACAGGGTACTCATTTCTTCTTTTGTGAGTTTTGATTCACCTATTGTTCTTTTTAAATGAAATTTTACTGACTTTACTCCAGCTTCCCAAATCCCTACAAAGTGAGGAGCTGATGGAGGAATAAAATGCCAATGAATACCTTGAGAAGCCAGGATTGGAATTATGGTTTTGTTATGTTGAATGGATTTTTTTAAATCTTTATCTAGTTTTGAATTCGCTCCAATAAAGTTGGTGCCATTGTCCGAATAAATATCAGAACAAATACATCTTCTTTAAAAAAATCGTTTAAGAGCAGCTAAAAATGTGTCTGAATTAAGTTCACTCACTGGCTCCAGATGAATTGCCTTTGTTGCCATACATACGAATACAGCGATATAACCTTTATATGATCTTTGTCCTCTGCTTTTAGAATACTTCATCTGAATAGGACCTGCATAGTCCACTCCAACGTGTTCAAAAGGAGCTGAAATCGTTACCCTTGATTTAGGAAGGGATCCCATCAGCTTTTAACTCTTCTCTTGACCATATCGAATGCATTTAGTGCAGCTTCGTATACACTTTTTAATAATGTTTCTCATATTAATAATCCAATATTTTTGTCGCAAAGTCGATTCCATTAGACAACTACCACCATGTAGAGTGAGATTATGATAACTGTTGATTATTATGCTTACCAAGTGCGATTTAAGATGGCTGGATGCTGTTGATTAAAATATAAATTACTGTTTTGCAGTCTACCACCTACACGTAGCAACCCATCATTGTCTATGAACGGAAAAAGTTTGGCAATTTTACTGTTTTTATTGACTACATTATGTTTCTTCAAATCAGTATTTTCTTTACAAAATTCAATTTCTTGATGACATCGTATTATAAGTTTTTCAGCCGCTTCTATTTCAGTTGTTAAAAGGTATTGAAACTTATTTGATTTACCTTTCAGTTTATTAATGAACCTAAGTATGTATGCAACTACTCTTAGGAGTTTAAAATAATTGGAATATTTGTTAATTACATTTCTGAGAAAATCATTCCTGTCTGATGATGTAAACGCTACAAACAGTTGATCGGTTGCTTCCTCTCCAATTGCCAAGGATTTTAACGGCTTTGCTAACCATGCTGGACCGTGCCACCATAACGTGTGTGAAGATAATTGTGTAGCGCAAATACCTCGTGATGCGACATCAGCTGGATTATCTTGGCTTTTTACATGATGCCATTCCGCGTTAGGTAAAATATTGTTTATATCCATCACACGATTCCTAACGAACTTATCTTTGCTTGTTTTATTTTTGATCCATGCTAACGTTATTGTTTAATCACTCCAGGCGTTTATCGTATGCTGTCCTTTTATTATTTTCGATACTCGTTGTAAAAGTTTGGCTAATAGATGTGCAGCTAAAAGTTCCAATTTTGGTAAGGTCTTTCTGGTTTTTATGGGATTTACTTTTGTTTTTGCCGTAAGAAGCTTCACCATGTCATCTTTTTTTATATAGATAACTGCTGCATATGCCCTTTCAGATGCATCTGCAAACCCATGCAATTCCAATTTTGAATTAGTTGCTAACTGCACACACCTTGGCACACAAATTTCTTGTAGACAGACAGAACTTGCTGTAAAAGCTTGCCATTCGTTGTTCATTTCCCATTGTAGTCCCAAAATTCAACTGATTCGTCATCTTTGATTAGCAATAGCTCATTTTGTGCACAATCGCCAATACCTTCAATTATTTGTTCTTTATTTGACAACCACTTTCGTAAAATAAATCCGTACATTTTAAGTTGATTACGAATATTATGATGTATTATGTGTTTTTTATTTTAGGCTATTTATGGTCCTTTAATTTAGATGCAAATAAAACAATTTATTTCATCTTTGTTCTCAACGTTTCATCGGCTTTTTTCCGACGTCTTCAGGAGAATTGTTTATTTATTTATAAATTCTAACAACAAATTACAATAGTTAGTTTTTTATTGCATATACATAATATTAATTTTTGTGTTTGACTTACGATTTATTACATCACTAATTAAATTATAAATCATAAAACTGGACAGCACGACACAATTAAATGTATAATTTAAATATATATAATCAACGTAAAATATCACAGTCAAACTTAAAATCGAGTATTACAGAACTTTGCTGTTCATGCAAGTGCAATAGAGTATTGCAGTTTGGTGTTATCTTTGTCTTCTTTGGTGTTTATAGATTTTGTATTGATGTATTGTTTTACATTCTGTAATTGTGTCGGCACCAGTCATTAAATCATCCAAGTTAAGTATGGTACCGACCATACTTCTAAAAAAATACATGGTGGGCCGCCCATGGGGCCCAACCTCACTAACTTACTTCCTTGAAATAAAAAGAAGACCGTTCTAATTATGACCGTTCGCGTTCAGCACTAGAATTGGAATGCCAAACAGCCCGTTTATTTAAGGAAAAGAAACTTATAAAATATTTTATAAAATGCTTATATTAGCTTAAATTAATGGGAATGATTTGTCAGTAGATTTCTCACGATTGCACAAGTTAAGTGTGGTGTCGTATTGCAACACACGCCGTCTGGAATATTGCTGAGTTGAAATAACATACAGGTGAATGTACAGTGGAACATAATGATGAAAGGTAGGTTGAAAAGGTGTGAGGTGTTAACTCCCCCCTCCTTAAAAATCAGCGTCTCGCTGATCAATTTATATCTGATGTCAGGTTTCCTGGGGCTTGAGGGCTGGCATGGTAATGCGACCGAATATTTTCCTCCATAGTAGGGTAAGGATGATTAACATCGCTACAATACAACAGAAACCTGTAACGTTTGACCAAAGGGTCAGATTTATGTGATTCCTTAAGTTCTGAATATGCTGAATGTTTTTTCCATGAAGTTCATGTAAAACTTTAACATCAACTTTGCGTGTTCTTTCGTATACATTTGTTAATAGTGGAGGGAGAGCTTGCATATTCGTGATTCTTCAATTTACAACGGTCCTTTCTCCCATCGTAATGGTTTCATTAAAGAGTCGTATTAAATACGTTCCAACCAAGCCGACGGCATTCTCTTTTGAGGACACATTTCCTTTAAAATTTGAAACATACAGGATATCATCTTCGATTTGCTCTATTATGGTCTCCCCGTTTGACAGGAAGGTACAGTTTGCGTTGGTTCCTCTCAAAATTTTTGAGAAGCAATCTTCATCCGATAGTTCTTCCAGTTGGTCCAACGCACAAATTGTGATGTTGTTAAGAGAGGAACAATGGTTCCTGATCCCATATATGTTCGCGTGGTTTATGAGAACAGTATTGTGTTTCAAATCAAATTGACGATTTTGGCGTATAGCTGCCCTAAGTAGAATTTTATTGTACTTACTGGGATTTACTTTTGGAATTGACAACAAGTATAGTAATGACAGTTCCGTTTGAAAAAATACTGGGCTTCCCATATTCGATAGCCTCAATTTCATTATTGTACGGGAGCGATTCGACTTCTGATATTATTTGATGAATCTCCTCTACATCTAGTAGGTTTGTATTCACGATGCCACCTTTAATATAATATAAAATAATAGATCTAATTTGTATTAATAAGTTGTGTTCCAATTATAATTCTTATATGCTAGTAATAATTATTTTCCAGGGGCAACTGCAAGGTTTGTTACGTCCCCCTTACGTGTGTTTTGTGGTACTTTCTTCCTGCTGTTGTTCGCAGGGTTACCTTGTTATTCTCCAAAACCTTGTGTTTTTTATAAAGTGGCTTATGTTTGGGTTTTATTTGCTTATCTCTTACCAATATGTCCTGACTCTCAGCAAAGTCGACTGGATCGAACCTTGTTTTGTTCAGGCGATCATTGGCTGTTCTTTGGTTATATTCGATGAGGCCACGAATGTCCTCATTAATCTGGTCACGGAAATCCACTAATTTTCCATAGCTAAATCGTTCGGACCTATTAAAGAATATATCGGAGGGCTTCCTCCTAGTTACCGAATGGATAGTATTGTTGTATCGGTCAACCGCAATGTGTTAGGGATTTACACAAAAATATTCCTAACCTACCCTAACGTTCTAACACGGTCTGAAAACCCTACATGATTAATATGCTCAAATCTTCTTTTATTCTTTTGCACACGTCACACCATGTAAAGTTTCATGGTAGTGGTATTGCACACGACACCACAAACGATCCGTTAACAAGTTTAATACATAATTGTGCTGTTTTCCCCTTAAAATCGTTTTAGAATCCCGTTAGTTTGAATACATAGAGATTCTTTCAAATGAATTTTTGGTAACTTCTTGGGCAGAAAAGAAAATGATAGTCAGTCAGTGTTAATATTTGAAAGAGTGCGGTCACTTATAATTATTAATAAACCAAGTCAAACAAATTTAAAGCAACCAAGTACAGTAATAACCAAAAATAAAAGGATTGTAAATTAAGTGTACGGTGAAAAGTAATTTAACAAATATGAAGTGGAAAAAAAAACAAACATGACTTGATGGGAAAACTATTAACCTTATATAATTTTAAACAAATTAATTAATATGAAATTATAAAGTAATATTAAATTAATATCGTAATAATCAGTTGTGCTTAAAATATATAAGTTGTAGACAGTAAAACGAAAGAATTCAAGTTATAGAAGCAAACTGAAACCACCAACGTTAACACGATTAACTACGACTACCATTACAAAAACGACGAAAATAGAAAAACTGAAAAATTAAAAGCTGCTTAAATCTTTTAATGCAGTACAGTAATATTAAAAACACATACATTTCTTATATAAAAAAAAACAATCCAAGGTGTTATTAGTGCACTTGGTGCCTTCGATAAGTGTTAGCAAGTGTTGCGCGTAATTTACAAAGAATATTAAATAATACAATTAATAACAAAAAATGAAATTGAACACGAGTATTTACTTTGTTGTAAACAAAAAGAAACGAAATGTTCAACGCTCATAACAGCGATGAGTAAGACGGAAAAAAAATTTAGCGTATATAAAGCACATGCAAAAAAAGGAGAACAAGAAATCCATAAAAAAACAGAAAACTAAAATTGTGAACAGCACACCAAACATTAAATGTAAACGTATAAAGACATCATCTTGCCAACAGAAAAAAAACAACAAACAAAATTATACATATTTAACAGAAATAGCAACAACAGACATTAACTATCCCTAGCTAAAAGATTTATACCGAAATAAAAGAAAAATAATGACAAATAAAGAAGACAAAAGAAAAAACCAACAAAAAATTAAATAACCAAAAAAAACTACTACAACTGAACGAGACAACAACCAAAACTATCAACACCGTCTAGCGAAGGAATGGGAGAATTCACCGACTGAGGAAAACATCGACAGCAGTTATTTAGTAAGTAATTTTAAGCTGTAGAGTAGAACATAAGAGTAGCTATCAGTGAGTTAAAAGAATGTAATCATTGACCAGAGGACGTTATTTCCTTGTATTAGTTTCTTTCGTTCCCTTTTTGAAATTCTTCCTGCAATGATCACATTCTTTTAATTCTTATTCTTTTTGTACACCCATTATTATATTGTCATAGTATAAGCAACTTAAAGGAGTGCCATCGTTGACCGGATTTACCTTGCATTTGTCTCTTGTGGTATAAACCTTATATTTAATCCTGCTTCCAACGATTGCATTCATTTATGTCAAATACCTTTTTTATATTGATTGATTGTAAAACTACTAACCCCAGATGAAATAATGTTTAATAAAGCACAAAATACTTTCACCATGAAATTTTAAATTTGTCGTTCCTCTGAGAGTGGAAGGTTGTCAGTGGTAGTATGTGGAAGTGAACAGTGAGTATTATCATATGTGACGTCACCATCTAGTCACTACAGTTGTACGGAATTGATCAAGTTGCTATCAACTCTATTGCCTTTATTAATTTTATATATATATTGTGGATTTAGTTTACTGGCAAGTATATATATATTCTGCTATGCTACGCGGCGATGAAATTCGGGTCGAGAACCACACCACAATGGCTTGAGCTAGACGTTTTCACCTAATATGCCAACGATTCGTAATTTTTCAAGAACTCAAGTCTCTTAACTATTTTAAGATCGCTTATAAAACTACCCGCGCGTAACATAGATGGCGCCCAACGGAAAAGACCTCGACATGCTTTGTGCGTGACCAGGTCATTATTCATAAATTTTGATACTTAATTCAACTGGCTAAACGCATAATCAGTATGGCATTAATTCATTTATCAACACCAAATACCTTGCTTCAGTATAAGTCCTAGATTCTTTGGGATGCTTGTTAATTCTAGATCTAGTTGCGATACGAAAATCATTGTATTTAAAATTTTAGCCATCCCCACTGCACGGTTTTGTATAAGTCTTAGATTCTGAATATTAGTCTAATTCGGACTCTAATTGCGATGCAAATCCTTGTATGGGCGGTAAGCCAGACAATTTCCAAAAGAAAAGGTGAAATAGAGATGCACTATAGCGTGAAAATATAATGGAAAGTCATTTTGCGTGAAATACACATACATTGCTGATGTCAAAGCGATTTTGAAGTTTTATTGAAGAAATCATGAATTAGCAAAATGGGTTTTAACATTGCTGAATCAGCACTGGATCAATCCTGTACAATTAAATATATTTTCTGATCAGACATTCGGGAATGTGAGTCTTGATTTTTATTTTCCTATGCAACATTCCAGCTGTGTCAAACCTCGCTCTTTTAATATCAAGCTCATTGGGTTATTTCAAGGGTGACTTTAAGTCAACTGACAAATGTTATAGTAAAATTTTGCAGTTTTGCGAAAGAAATTCTTGCTTTAACCCTTTGAGCAAAAGGCTCTCCTGGTATTTACCAGTCTTAAACTTGGTGTTATAAAACTGCTTACAGTTAAATTGTTTAACTGCGGTGAAGCCTAAGGAAACCTTAGAATTAGGATTGGCATCAGGCCAATAAAAACTTTGAGAGGATTCGGAAAATATAAATATCTGCGCGTACATAATTATACGCCACATGCTAATCCAAAATTTGTTTTATGTTATAAGATTAAGATAACGCAAATATTGGTTATGCAATAATCTTAAACAATTTGTTCACTTAGCGTGTGTTGATCACTGTTTGCTGGTATTATTCCACTGACAACCGGAAGTTCTCGTGGATACATTGTTTTTTTTATACACATCCAACCTTTATAACCACTTATTGATTAAGGATTCACATATATTTTATTATTCTTTTTTTACCTTATTTTTATATATTCCACTTATACCTATAGCTAAGTATACGAATTTACTTCCATTCCTACGCTGTGCGACAGACGATCGACCGTATCTATAAGTACGAAAAGGGAAAAGACAGAACCGACAGACTCAGTCAGTTTCCTTTCCATATTTCCTTTTGTCGGCTAGAATTTTAGTATGCCAATAAACACACGTAGTACAACACGAGCTTCATCTAACAGTCAGAATACTCCTCAAGAAAGCGACAATTCATTAGAAACCCATAAAGCTCCAGGAGCTCTTGATATTCCACCACTTTCCCAACCGAAAATACCACGAACTCCTCCGGGTAGCTCAAGTGCACCATCCTTTGAAAATTTGTTGAATCTTTCTGATACAGCAATCCAGCCTGTGCAAACACTGGACAGCTTACTAGACACATCATATTTTAAGGGTTTTGCAGACAACCAAGATATTTTAGATTCAAACGGAAATATGACTTCTAATGATCTCAGCCAAACTAATGTTCCAACAGGTGATCCACCTGCAGGAGTTAGCGAAAATTGGTTAGCCATGTTACATCAGTCAATTAGGTCGGGTCAAGAAGAATTCAGATCCGAAATCAATGCTTTAAAATCAACCCTAACCCAGTTGACCGTAAATCCACATCCAGTCCCTTCGACCTCCTCCGGTTTTTTGGGAAGCAATGCCCATTCAGGTATTGTTTCTCATACCCCACCTACTAGTCCCGGCGTTCAGAATCCAAAATTCGAACAGTGGAAGGTTTCTTTTGATGGTACCGGAAGTATATCCGATTTCCTTTTCAAGATTGATACCCTGTTAGAACGAACGCGTTGCTCAGAAGCCCATTTACTGCATAATTTCCAAATCTTCCTTAACGCCAAAGCCGAAAAATGGTATTGGGAATTCATTAAGCAGAATCGTAATCCTTCCTATGCCTTCTTAAAATATTCAATTACACAAGAATTTGGGATGCTAGATACGGATCACGACCTTTTAATGAAAATTCACATGAGGAAACAACAAGCCAAAGAATCTTACGATGATTATCATTCCTTTGTAGTTTCCTTAAACTCTCGCATGATAGAACCCATAGCGGAGGCCAAACTGATTGACATCTTGAAGAATAACGTTAATTCTCAGACTCGATTCTTGCTGTTTAACACAAACCCCTCTAGCTTACACGAGCTAAGAAACCTTGCCAGAAACGCAGAAAAAATCCTTCGTGAAGGAAAGCTATTGACCTCCAAAACTATTCGAACTCGTCAGGTAAATGAGCTAGATTTGGACTCAGTGAGTGCTGATGATAATAGTGAGTATGAAATCGACCCTCAAATCGAGGCCTTGCAGTTGCCGCGTCGCAATAACCCGCCCGACTATTCTAGAATTGAATGCTGGAATTGCCTGAAACATGGTTACTCCTACATTTATTGTCCCGAGGAGGGTAGGCACCTATTCTGTTACAAATGCGGTCAGCGAGGGGTGGTGACCACCAAATGCAAAAACCCACATCCGGGAAACCGGAAACGGAGCGAGAAGGCCACCGGGGACTCTCGTCCTCCGACTCAAACCCCGAGTTCACACTCGATCATACGGTAACTTTTCCACAGGAAAAGGAACCGCGATCAGCAAATTCATCAACCTCATCACTGATTTTAACGAATTCTCATAACAGAACGTCATTGTCTCTACCCAGAAAGATACTAGATTGCAGATATCGATTTGATCAAAGAAAGAATTTTCGGAAATTATTGGAATCCTCTCTTTTAGCCAATAACACGGATGAAAGACCTTTCGCGAAGGTTATGATTCTTGAAGAAGCTTTTTATGGCTTATTAGACTCAGGGGCTAATGTTTCGGTACCGGGAAGAAATAGTTTAGAGTTTATTAAACGAAATAATATTGCCCTAAGACCTTTCCATTCAAGAATTTCAACGGCTGATGGCTCTAAAAATAACGTTTTGGGTTACTATAAATTGGCTGTTTCTTATAAAGGGGTCACCAAAACCATAGATTTTTACATTGTTCCAACTCTAAAGCAGGAAGTTTATTTAGGCTTGGACTTCTGGCGTAGCTTCGCCATTGCGCCACATATAATCCCCGTCGTTGGATCCTTGATTATGAACCAGTCAATAACTGAGAACCCTTGTTTGCATCAGCTGACAGCGGAGCAAAGTCTAGAGCTAGAAGCTGTAGTGTCCACATTTCCTTCATTTGAAAAATCGGGTCTAGGCTGTACCAAACTTTTGCAACATCATATCGATACTGGTGATTCCGTTCCCATTAAGTGCAAGCATTACCCCCTCTCGCCACCAAGACAAGCAGAGGTTTATAAGGAGCTCGATCGGCTATTACAAATTGGAGTTATAGAGGAATCGAATTCTTCATGGTGCTTTCCCATTGTAAACGTTAGGAAGCCTGGCAAAGTGCGCTTATGTTTAGATTCTCGGAAACTAAATATGATACCAAAAAGGATGCGTACCCTCTACCACATATAAATGGTCTGATCAGTAGGTTAAGCGACACGCATTTTATTAGCGGGATAGACCTGAAGGATGCATTCTTCCAGATCCCCCTCACGGAATCGTCAAAGGAGAAAACTGCTTTCGCAGTGCCAGGTAGACCGCTCTACCAGCACAGGGTGATGCCATTTGGTCTGTGTAATGGTCCCCAGACTATGTCCCGCCTAATGGACAGGGTGATTCCTGCCTGTTTGAGGGAAAGGGTATTCATTTATCTCGATGATCTTCTGGTTTGCAGCGCTACTTTCAAGGAACATTTAGAACTATTACGTCAAGTCGCAAACTGTTTAAAGAACTCTGGACTCACAATCAACGTCGATAAGAGCAAATTTTGTCAGGCCGAAATAAAGTATTTAGGGTATCGTATTGGTAGTGGTTGCCTTAAAGTTGACCCAGAAAAGGTATCACCGATTACTAATTTTCCCGTCCCTAAAACCCCCCGTCAGATTCGCCGGTTTGTAGGGATGGCCAATTGGTATCGTTCCTTCATTCAAAACTTCGCCAGTAAGGCTGGTCCATTAACTGATTGTTTACGTAAGACTGGAGGCAGATTTTGCGTTACCCCAGAAGCTAAGGCTAGCTTTGAAGAACTAAAACAGTCCCTGTCTACCGCCCCTGTTCTGGCTCAACCAGATTTCTCCAGAGAATTTACTATACAGTGCGATGCCTCTCGTATAGGGGTAGGCGGAGTGTTATACCAACTAGACGACGAAAATAAGGAAAGGCCAATCTCGTTTGTTTCACAAAAGCTAAATAGTGCGCAACGGAATTACACCGTAACCGAGTTAGAGTGTTTAGCAGCGGTCATTTCTGTAAAAAGATTTAGACCCTACATCGAAGGCTTGCCTTTTAGAATAGTTACCGATCACTCAAGCTTACGATGGTTAATGTCCCAGAAAGATTTAAGCGGGCGACTTGCTAGATGGAGCCTTAAGCTACAGGGTTTTGATTTCCGAATGGAACATCGAAAAGGTTCCTTAAACGTTGTCGCAGACACCCTTTCACGGTTTGACATCGATGCCCTTACGATCAATAGTACTTTTCCAGAAATCGATTTAGCCTCCGATATTGAGGATCTTCAAGGTAAATGGGTTGGAAGATATCATGCCTCAGATTTAAGACCGTAAGGAGTGGGTCTCATTATTAGTTAATTTGCCCGGCTATTCGTGGGTCGTGCCACACGTTATTGTAATGTATGTACTTTGGGTTGTAAATCCTTTTCCTGTTCTTAAACCATTTAGAAATGGCGTACGAAGCAGTTTTGTTAGGGATTTACACAAAAATATTCCTAACCTACCCTAACGTTCTAACACGGTCTGAAAACCCTACATGATTAATATGCTCAAATCTTCTTTTATTCTTTTGCACACGTCACACCATGTAAAGTTTCATGGTAGTGGTATTGCACACGACACCACAAACGATCCGTTAACAAGTTTAATACATAATTGTGCTGTTTTCCCCTTAAAATCGTTTTAGAATCCCGTTAGTTTGAATACATAGAGATTCTTTCAAATGAATTTTTGGTAACTTCTTGGGCAGAAAAGAAAATGATAGTCAGTCAGTGTTAATATTTGAAAGCACAGACTACTAACCAGATATGGCAACTTTGACATTTGGAAAATGGCCATATCATGAGGGGTTAACCTGATATTGTGAAGAGTAAAAATATATATGGCATTCTCAAAAACAATGAGTGAGTGGCAACAAATATACATTACCTTAATTGTATAAAAAATGTAAACAAAGAAAATTAATAAAAAGTTTGTTTGCAATAAATTTTCCTTTATTTATCTGAAAAATATAAAAATGTTCATTTTAAATAAAATTGCTGCTCTTAATCTCATCAAAAAATGGTAAGTATAAGCTGAAAAGAAAATATAATACATTATAGTTGGTTTTTGAAGTGTAATTTGTTTGTTAACTTACAGGCAAACTGGAAGGTGGTTGAAGACAAATCCATGTGCAACAACTTGTAGCAGCAGCAAAATTTCTGGGAAATAAACGAAAACAGTAAGTAAAATGTAATTAAATATGTGAAAACAATTATAAAAAGTAAAATTAATATCATTTTATAAGCATTAAATCTTGGAGAAGTACTCACCTGCTTTTAAGACTGCCTCGATTCAAAAAAATTGCCCTGGTAAACAAAAGTGGACGGAAGTGTTGAAGACTCCACAACAGTTTGGCGGCGGCAAAAACATCACAATTGATGGTAAGTAATTTTCATGCATGGAAAGATAAAGATAAAACACAATATTAATGTTTGATTTCTTTAAATACATTTTTATGCATACCATTTGAGTCAAGAGTGGACGGACATTCTGGTCGATTCCAGGACTGTTTGGTGGTCGAAAGAGTAAACTTCTAAGTGGTGCGTTTTCTTAGCTACCTGAAAATATGAAAATTGAACATTATAATTAATATTTCTGCTTTTTATGATAACGTTTTAGCCCACCATTTTGGTCAACAAACAAAAGTGTTCGCATCCAGTGAAGACTCTCACAACGATTTGGTGACAGAAATTGTATGCTGTAATTATATATAATGAAATTAATATTGAAATGTAGAAAATTTTTTAATAAATTTGTTTTTTTAACTCTTATTAAAACACAAAAAGCTTTTTAAAAATAATAGTAAATTCAAAATTCCATTGAATTTAGATACGATTTTTCAATTTTAACACTTTTTCAACTTATTTTTACAAAATAACTAACATATTACACACAAAAAAGGAAAAAACACTAAGTTTAAATCGGTCAAACCAATTGAAAGCCACGGACATCAAGACACAGCTAGAAAATATTACTTCCAAACAGCTGGAACCATTTTCAAAAGCGGTTGTCTTACAAACAAAAACGAAAAACACAACTAAACACACTCACATAATTATTTTACCACTATTGGTTAACTTGATTGTACCAATTGGAATTAAAACAGGAAACAGTTACTTGTAATGCAGACAATTTTTGATTTTGGACAAAATATATTCCATTCAAAACCAAAAACTTTTCAAAAGTTTCCTGTTTTAATTTTGCACTTCTTAATTAACACTTCTTATATAAACTTACCTTGTCAGATTTCTCGGAAAACGATGAAGCTTCTCTCCTTTTGAACAGCCCATGATGCATTTAAGACTCCTGAAAAGAAATGAAAATTTAATATTTATTTAAAAAACCACAAAAAATACTTACATGTTGATTCTTGATAACTTTTTTGTTCGCAGCTTTTATTGCTGAACACAAACAGCAAACCTTCTCGCTAGCACCCACTTCAAGTTATTCACTTCTTGTGTATAATTGGCGCAAAAAAATTGGAAAATTCTGTCAAAAAGTCCGCCTAAATCAGAATTTCCAATTTTTTTCCGCCAATTTTGTGAAAATTTAACACAAAAATGTAAACAAAGTTAACCCGTTCAAATAAAAGAGATAGACATATCCAAAACAAACATTTGCTGTCCTTTAATGAAGATGGGGTTAACGTAGTGCTACCACTGGGATGCCATTTTGACAGATTTTAGTGCAAATACAAACCACCAGGTGGCCGTGTCCAATCTAGTAGTTATCTATGTTTGAAAGAGTGCGGTCACTTATAATTATTAATAAACCAAGTCAAACAAATTTAAAGCAACCAAGTACAGTAATAACCAAAAATAAAAGGATTGTAAATTAAGTGTACGGTGAAAAGTAATTTAACAAATATGAAGTGGAAAAAAAAACAAACATGACTTGATGGGAAAACTATTAACCTTATATAATTTTAAACAAATTAATTAATATGAAATTATAAAGTAATATTAAATTAATATCGTAATAATCAGTTGTGCTTAAAATATATAAGTTGTAGACAGTAAAACGAAAGAATTCAAGTTATAGAAGCAAACTGAAACCACCAACGTTAACACGATTAACTACGACTACCATTACAAAAACGACGAAAATAGAAAAACTGAAAAATTAAAAGCTGCTTAAATCTTTTAATGCAGTACAGTAATATTAAAAACACATACATTTCTTATATAAAAAAAACAATCCAAGGTGTTATTAGTGCACTTGGTGCCTTCGATAAGTGTTAGCAAGTGTTGCGCGTAATTTACAAAGAATATTAAATAATACAATTAATAACAAAAAATGAAATTGAACACGAGTATTTACTTTGTTGTAAACAAAAAGAAACGAAATGTTCAACGCTCATAACAGCGATGAGTAAGACGGAAAAAAAATTTAGCGTATATAAAGCACATGCAAAAAAAGGAGAACAAGAAATCCATAAAAAAACAGAAAACTAAAATTGTGAACAGCACACCAAACATTAAATGTAAACGTATAAAGACATCATCTTGCCAACAGAAAAAAAACAACAAACAAAATTATACATATTTAACAGAAATAGCAACAACAGACATTAACTATCCCTAGCTAAAAGATTTATACCGAAATAAAAGAAAAATAATGACAAATAAAGAAGACAAAAGAAAAAACCAACAAAAAATTAAATAACCAAAAAAAACTACTACAACTGAACGAGACAACAACCAAAACTATCAACACCGTCTAGCGAAGGAATGGGAGAATTCACCGACTGAGGAAAACATCGACAGCAGTTATTTAGTAAGTAATTTTAAGCTGTAGAGTAGAACATAAGAGTAGCTATCAGTGAGTTAAAAGAATGTAATCATTGACCAGAGGACGTTATTTCCTTGTATTAGTTTCTTTCGTTCCCTTTTTGAAATTCTTCCTGCAATGATCACATTCTTTTAATTCTTATTCTTTTTGTACACCCATTATTATATTGTCATAGTATAAGCAACTTAAAGGAGTGCCATCGTTGACCGGATTTACCTTGCATTTGTCTCTTGTGGTATAAACCTTATATTTAATCCTGCTTCCAACGATTGCATTCATTTATGTCAAATACCTTTTTTATATTGATTGATTGTAAAACTACTAACCCCAGATGAAATAATGTTTAATAAAGCACAAAATACTTTCACCATGAAATTTTAAATTTGTCGTTCCTCTGAGAGTGGAAGGTTGTCAGTGGTAGTATGTGGAAGTGAACAGTGAGTATTATCATATGTGACGTCACCATCTAGTCACTACAGTTGTACGGAATTGATCAAGTTGTTATCAACTCTATTGCCTTTATTAATTTTATATATATTGTGGATTTAGTTTACTGGCAAGTATATATATATGCTGCTATGCTACGCGGCGATGAAATTCGGGTCGAGAACCACACCACAATTGCTTGAGCTAGCCGTTTGCACCTAATATGCCAACGATTCGTAATTTTTCAAGAACTCAAGTCTCTTAACTATTTTAAGATCGCTTATAAAACTACCCGCGTGTAACAAATGTTAACCAAGTCCTTTGGATTTCTATTCTCCAATTCCCCAGATAAGCATCTATATATCTCGATTAAAGTGGAATGAATCTTTTCCACTTGGCCGTTCACTTCGTTTCTCTGCACCGGGGTAAAGTATATTTCAATCCCCAGTGATCGTATAAAATTCAATATAATGGGAGACAGAAATCCTCTTTCATTATCCGATACGATCATACGGGGTACAGTAAAGTAGTGCAGAACCTTGGCCAGCTTATACCTCAAGTGTATAACAGAGCGGTTTTTTATATGAAAAAGTTTCGCAAATTTGGAGAATTTGTCAATGCAACTAATATATTTTAATCCTTGTATTTCAAATATGTGAATATGCAAGATTTCACATGGGTAGTTAGGAATAGGTGTCGGCTGAAGTTTTGGTCTACTCGGATGTCTGTCGTATTTATTCAATTTACAAATTTCGCAGCTTCCAGTATATTGTCGTACTAGGCTCCTCATGCGAAGAAAATAAAACTTTTCTAAAATCTGCTCGCTGTTCTCCTTAGGGTTACGATGTGCTCGCTTATGCTCGGCCTCGATTATTCTACAAATCATCTCAGGGTTGGTGACGTCTTCTATCAATCGTTGAGTGATTCTTATTGTATATGAAGCAAAGTGGTCCAAATAAACGCTATTCAATAATTGAATGAAACATTCGGGAATTTTGATACCGTTAGTGACGGCGGGATTTAAACACGTCTTCAGCGTTTCCGTAAGAGACTGGGAAGTTATCTGGTCGATGTCCGCGTTTTGTCTGTTAAATCCAGGATGCGGCTGCAAACTACTACGCAACTCTCTTCCCTCTCTTATTACAATCTGGTTCCGAAAGACGTTCAAGGGGACTTCCACGTGAGGAATCAAATCGCTACTGTCCTGTTCGGCACTATGCATCGTAGCGTCGGATACAACCATTTCCCTCTCCAAAGCCTCATCGGCCGTTATGGTTTCAGAGCCAATTTCCGAAGCTGTGATTGTATCTTTATCACTTAGAGTGTTTATTTGATTCAAATTAGACCCCAATCGCGAGAGGGCACCGGCTACTACATTTGACTTACCGGGTTTGTATATGAGTTCGAAATTATACTCCTCCATCCAGGCCTTCCATCTTTTTACCTTGGCGTTATGATTTTGGTTCCCCAATGCATAAGTCAACGGTTGGTGATCAGTGAAGTTTCTATTCCTTTTCGCCCCATACAGATAAGCACGCAAATTTTCCAGGGCCCATACGATGGCCAGCATTTCTTTTTCATTCGTAGCGTAATTTTCCTCCGTTTTATTGACAGAACGTGAGATATACGCAATTGGTTTATCTGCTCCCGAACAGTCCTGGGACAATACTGCGCCGATAGCGTAGTTAGATGCATCGGTTGTCAGGTTGAATGGTTGATTGAAGTCAGGAAATGCTAAGACTTCGGATGACATTAACAGGCTTTTAAGCTCGTTAAAGAATGCAATGCCTCTTCCGTCAAGGTTATGGAAATCTTCCTAGACACATTGCCCTAATCTGTGCGTTTTCACCTCTGGTAAGATTTGTCAACGGCTTAGCAATCTTCGCATAATCTCTTATAAACTTCCTATAATAAGAAGTCATGCCGAGAAAACTCTTTAAATCCTTTAATGTTCCGGGGGATCCAAACTCCGAATCGCCTCAACCTTTCCAGGATCCGCTCGTATCCCATCTCCCGATACAATGTATCCCAGGAAAGATACTTCGGTTCTAAAGAACTGGGTCTTTTCCAGGTTCACCTGGAGGTTTGAAGCCAGTAATTTCGCGAATATTGTCTCCAAGTTCTCCAAATGGTCATCAACATCATTTCCTAAAAATATTATGTCGTCAATATAGACATAACAAATTTTTCCGATGTATTCCCTGAGGACGTCGTCGATCATCCTTTGAAAGATCGATGGCGCGTTCTTTAATCCGAAGGGGAGGCGTAAGAATTCGTATTTGCCATTCAATGTGGAAATTGCTGTTTTCGGAATATCTGATTCCCTCATCGGTATCTGATGGAAACCAGAAGTAAGGTCAAGAGTTGTAAAATATTTAGCTTTTCCTAGACTAGCAAGCGTAGAATTAATATCAGGTAATGGATACGTGTCGGAGATAGTCACAGCGTTCAGCCTCTTAAAGTCGATGACCATCCTATATTGTTTTTCTCCATCCGGCTTGGGTTTCTTAGGAACCACCCAAATTGGTGAGTTATAAAGGCTCCTGGAGGGTCAAATAATTTCCTGTTCCAGAAGTTCCAAAATTTGTTCTGGTAGTTCTGGTCTTACCTCTCTTTGAGACAAAATATTAGTTGGAACGCTAATCTGATTCCGAGCGTACGGATGCAATGATGTACTCCTCAGATTGATGTTTTGTATTTCCATACACATAGCGTATGCATCTGGAAGTGTTTCTGGCCTTTGAATTATAAGAAGCCGGGATAATTCACCGTTCAGGCCCCGTATGAAAACATCCAGAGCCCTGTTTCTGTAAGTTTCGACTAAAACATCCACCGTCTCCTTTGAATAATTCTCCGTTTTTATCTTATTAATTATTAAGGAGAATTGGTGATTCACCGCAGCATAAAACTCGTCGATCTTCGAACCCCTTTGAAGCAGTTGATTCAGTTGGTGTTCAAGAGTACGGATATCTCTTTTATCCGCGTAATGGAGCGATAAGCACTCCTTTATCTTACCCCAATCATTCTGGAATATATTGTACGATACCAGTGCAGAATCCGCATTACCTCTTACCTTCTGCCTATTGCTCTGCAAAATAGCCCTATAAATGGGCTTGGTTCTAACAATTTTATAGTCGCTAAGGATCGCCTCAACACTATGTATCCATGACACATATTGGGTGGGGTTTCCCTCGAACGCTTGTAACTCCTTGACGCAGTCCGGGAACTTACTAAGCTCCCGAAGTTCAAGTTCCGTTCAAGGTGCAAGAGGCTGCTCCAATGCCGGTGTTGTGGTCGGCGATGCGCCGGTCTTGCTTTCAATCAATCGGATTTTGGCCTCCAATGCCTTGATCTGAATCATGGCAGCATTGAGTGCTCCGGTCATCTCCATTACTGATGTCTTAAGCTCCTCCATTGTAAAAAGAAAATTTCCAGTAACGATAAGCTAGAGTTGCAAACTAAAACCAAACCAAGCTTCGAGACAATTTTTGAGAAAACCCAAGGGACCACACAAATTCAACAAGTAGGGGGAAAAAATGAAAAAAAATCCCTGCACTTACCCTTGAAATTCCAATCCAATTCTAGGCTATATTAAACTTAGTTAGTTAGTTAGTTTTTTTTATTCTTTAATTTTACGTACTATTCCGTCGCGATGTACATGTGATTTTGTAATTTTTATTTGTTTTGGATTTTGTTTCTAGAACGATAAGAAGATTTAAAATTACTTTGAATTTTTGAAATTTATTTACGGTCTTGGTTCGTGACTTTTTTTTTATTTAAACTTTTTTTTATTTCCTTTTTAATTTTTTCTCTTTCAATATATTTCCTTTTATTCTTCTCTTTTTTCATTGAATTTTAATTTTCATATTTCAATCCTAATATTGAATATTAATCAAATTTTATTTTAATATTGAATGTATTGCAAACACCATTCCTGTTTTCGATCAAACCCCTAAGTGCCTTTATCGGGGTGCTTGTGCTCCTTCTTATTTTCTTATGTATAGGTTATTTTATAGTTCACTCGATGGAGGATCGTGTTGTCCGTTTTCGAGCAGCAAAAGCTGTCGTACTAAGGCACGATTTGTCTCACCCCGTGAGTTTTTCCTACCATTGGTAACTCGTTATTGGGCGAGAAGGGTTCACTCTATCGCACTAAGTAGTGTAGGTTCTAATGTTGACTACAACTTGCGAGGATATTGTTGGGCGTATCTATACTGAGTTGTGTAGGTTCTTATGTTACTACAACTTGTAAGGATATACGGCTTCCCATGAGTCCCTTCAGTCCCTGAGTACCTCGAAGGAAAACTTGCACGTTTTTCACAGTAAACTTATCTATTCATTAATATTTGTGACATAAAATAATTTTTTACGTACTGGAGAGCCTGGAGTTGAGGATCGCAGTACGCTGGGACATCCTTAAGGACCCATATTGGTCACTTTCTTTTTCACTAGTTTCCCGGCACACTAAGCACTCCTAGGGGCTTCCCTTCCCTATCTTATTCAATATTTTTCACTTTCGTTAAACACTTTTAAATTTTCAAAATTTTACTTTATATTTTCTTCAATATTTTTTTTCACTCGTCACGAACCAAGCACTTTAAGGATCCGGCACATCCTTGTTCGCGGCCGGTCCCTGCTCGGGCGCCAGTTAAGTATGGTACCGACCATACTTCTAAAAAAATACATGGTGGGCCGCCCATGGGGCCCAACCTCACTAACTTACTTCCTTGAAATAAAAAGAAGACCGTTCTAATTATGACCGTTCGCGTTCAGCACTAGAATTGGAATGCCAAACAGCCCGTTTATTTAAGGAAAAGAAACTTATAAAATATTTTATAAAATGCTTATATTAGCTTAAATTAATGGGAATGATTTGTCAGTAGATTTCTCACGATTGCACAAGTTAAGTGTGGTGTCGTATTGCAACACACGCCGTCTGGAATATTGCTGAGTCGAAATAACATACAGGTGAATGTACAGCGGAACATAATGATGAAAGCTAGGTTGAAAAGGTGTGAGGTGTTAACTTCCATGTAGAAATCTTCTTTTATAATATTTTTTATTCTTTCATTGTTACAGTTGTCTGCTATGTAAAAAAGAGCTCTTACCGCCAAAAACGGTACTGAAGCTGTGCCATATGTAAGTGTTGTGAGTTTATACTTATTTATTGATTCTTTGTTGTTTTTTCGCCAAAGAATATGTTGATATTGTTGAAATTCATCAGCGACTTTCACTTGTCTGTACATTTTTTCTACATCTGCAATCATAACATATTTCCATGACGCCATTTCAAAAGAATATCGAAGATATCTTTTTGAAGCTTTGGGCCAGCATACATAATGTCATTTAGACTTCTGCCATTTGTTGTTTTTGCTGATGCATCGAACACTACCCTGAGTTTTGTTGTTAAACTGCTTTCTCTTATAACGGCATGATGAGGGAGATAGTATTTTCCGCTGTTGCTGGTTGTTAATTCCATATGACCCAATTTTTCATATTCTTCCATAAAATTGCTGTATTCTTCTTTTAATGAAGAGTTTGTATTAATTTTTTTCTCCATCGAAAGCAGTCTGGCTACTGCTTGCTTCCTTGATTCACCAAGCTAATATTCATCGTTTTTAATCGGAAGAATTACCACAATTCGATTGTTGTCATTAACTTTGGTTGTAGTTTTGAAAAGTTCTTGACAGAGTTCATCTTCCACATGGTTATTGGAGTATAATGATGATTCTTCAATTTCCCATAAACCCTCTAAGTTTGTGACAGCTGCTACCACTTTTTCAGGTTTTGCCTTTTTACTAACAACGCCCGAAAGTATCCATCCAAAGATTGTTGATTGAGCCAAAATGCTACGATTTTTATATGCGCCTTTCTTGATAATGTGTGGAATAATGTCACCTCCAATTACCATATCTATACAATCAGATCGTTAAAGGAAGGATCCGCAAGAACATAGTTGTTCCATTCTTTAATGTCATATTCAAATGAACGACATGGTTGAGCTCCTGTTAGTTGAGGCAATATTAGGGCTTCTGTTTCCACTGAGTTATTGCTTAAAAATCTTGGTCTTAACACCAATTTTGTTTTAGACTTTGAAATTCCAACCACTGCACCTCCGAGACCATGAATTTCTGTTTTACATTTGGTTTTTGGTAAACGTAAAAGTTGGCATGCTTCTTCTGACAAGGTTGTAATCTGTGAGCCTTGATCAATTAGTGCCCTTAAAACCAAGTGCTGCCCGTCTGCTGCTTGTACCTTGACTTGCGCTGTTGCTAAAAGTACAGATGTTGCAGAATCTTTGGTAGTCATCGATGATGTGCTTGAATTGTTTTTGCCTTCTTCATTTAGATGAAGAATTTTATGATGACGCTTTCCACAATAGCAACATTTTGTTTTGTTAGTGCACCATTTATTATTTTTGTGGTCTAAACATTTAAAACACCATCTATTGTTGTAAGATATTTTTCTTCGCTCAATAACCGGCAATGTTAAAAAATTTCTGCAATTCGCCGTTGTATGATTATTCATATCGCAATTTAAACAGGATTTGCTTATCGAAACTTTTTCTGATTCATTCGATTTTTTACTTATTTTCTCTTCTTGTCTATTTGAGGCTGCTTCTAAGGATTGAACTTGTTGTTCCAAAAAGCTTAGAATGTCCTTCAGACTTTGAATTGCCTTAGCTTTTTTGACAGTTTGTTCGTAATATCGTAAACCATCTTTATCTAGCTTCCTAATTACAACACGAGCTATAAATGGCTCAGCATCTTCTATTTTAAGATCCATACTTTTTAAGGCATAAATGCAACTGTTAGTAGTATCTAAGAGCTACTTTAAACTTGCAGCCGATTCGCTGTTTGCCATTGGTTGGTCAAGTAGTATATCTACTTGATTTGTAAATAATAATCTATGGTTTTCATACCTTTGCTTGAGAATCTCGAATGTGGCTTGATAATTGTTGCCAGTTATTTTTAAATGTTGTACCAATTTTTTGGCTTCTCCTTTTAGTGATGTTACTAATCTATACATTTTTTCAACGTTAGAAAGATGCTTATTATCATGTACCAGACTTTTAAATAAATCGTAAAACGATGCCCATTCATTTATATCTCCACTAAATTCAGGAATTTCAATTTTCCCTAAATGTGCTGAGTTTGAATAATCTGTTTCTTCTTTGTTCATGTTGATTGGTTGCTGCATTGGCTCATTTGTATTTTCTGCAATAAGCTCAAGAGCGTTAAAATATGTGTTTTCTGTATTCAGCATAATTTTATGTGCGTCTTTGGACTTTCTAGATTCACCTAAATTATTATATAAATCTTGGAATTTTTTGTATCGCGTTTCCAGCAATTTTTCTTTTATTAGTAATTTTTTGTAGGGCATATTGGCAATGTTAATTGATAATTCCTCATACCAGTCGTTTAACCAATCTGCCATTTTAACAAATTGCTCCCATAATTCATCAGTTGTTTCCATAGTTATTATTTCTTTTAATTTACTGCCTTCTTTTGATGGTTGAGGAATTTCTGAAACGCTTAGCTGTTCCTCCTGCAGTTGAGTTTTTATTAAAAGTCGAATTTCTCTTTGCACATTTAATAAGGCTTCGTAATAATTTTTCTCAAAATAGTCTTCTGTTGTTATGCCAGATGCCAACAATTTTGTATTATTTGCCGCAAACTCGGCCTCAATTTTGTCCAGTCGCCTTATTATTTCTGGAAATCTCGAACTTCGAATTGTTTTTTGAGATAGTTTTTCTCTAGTCACAACAAGTTCGTCGCCCAACTCCTTTTGTCTTTCGAATAGCTTTTCTCTTGACATGTTGATTTATTTATTATTTAATTTATTTTTGATGTTTTAACCTCGGATATGCTTTTTTATTATTTTTCCGATGTTTAAGCCTCGGATACGCTTTTTTTTAATTTTTCCAATGTTTGAGCCTCGGATACGCTTTTTTTATTATTTTACTAAAATATGCACTGATTCACTTTTTATCGAAGGACCAATGTTTAAGGTTTTAAAATAATACACCTTAACACGTTGAATGTTTGTAAGACACTGATACTTTATTAAAATATTTCTGCTTAAGTGCTAACAATGAAAATCTTAAAACTAATACAATACTCAGGCGTACGTTTCTTCCCTTAAACACGCGAAAGTGATAATAAGGGTTACTTTCAATGCCATGTGTAAGATAAGATGTAGGTAGCCTAAGTAAATATAAACCAATAAAATGTGTCTAGCTTAAAACAATAAAATGTGTCTGGCTTAAGTAAATAAAACAATTAAACCAATCTTAAAGTAATATTAAATGTGTCTAGCCTAAGACAATAAAATGTGTCTGGCTTAAAACAATTAACCCAATAAAAATGTATCTATGTTTAAACTTTGTTTAAACAGATTTGAATATCCTTTTTTTACACATACCAATTTTTCTTGCAACGCTTGAAAACACACAAAAAAACCTTGCGTTTATTTTAATATTGTAATTTTTTATAATGCATACCCGGAAGTCGTGTAGGGGTGGCAAAAACATTTCCTTCAATGGAGGCCGAAGCACGCCCTCATCAGGAAACAACATTCTTATTGATGTACAAAGTAACACTAATAGCTCTAAGCCAAGGGTTACGCACTCCCCCTTAATAAAACCATGAATGCTCCTAGTAGTTCAAACACTCCTAAAATAAAAAGAACCCAATTGAACATCAAGTTCATGGAGCACGAAGCGGTTATAGCTTACCTTCGTCCAATCTTTTCCCAGATATTGAATTATTACCAAATCCAAACCTTGAATTTCCACAACGAATTTCAGATTCCTTTAGAGAGACCTCTGGATCTAATCCTATTACAAATCCACAGTATAATAATTCGTCTGCTATTGGCAGTAATGTTGCTTCAGCACCGGACATAGATTCACAGAATCTTAATCCAGCAACACCTTTTGATTCACTTATTACAGTAATACAGCAAACCATGAGAAATACTCAGGAGGGGTTTAGGCAGGAACTTTCCACAATTAGGCAAAGTATAGCACAAATGGGGCTTGCTCCACCATTGAACTCGAGTTCCACTAATCCAAGAAGGTTGACTTCAACTGTAAGCCAGCACTCGGATTCTCAAAACTCTAATAGGTCTCATGCGAATGCGGATACAAGTGTAAAATTGGAAAAATGGAAAATTTCTTATAATGGAAATGGACTAGTGTCTGATTTTCTTTTCAAAGTCGAAACTCTCTGCACGAAAACAAATTGTTCTACTGAACATTTGTTGGCCAATTTTCACGTGCTCTTGGAAGGTCGCGCAGAACAATGGTACTGGCTTTTTCTGAAGCAGAACCGAAATATTTCCTATCCCATGTTACGACACGCTAACTCCAGAGAGTTTGGACATTTGGAGTCAGATCATGAGATTATACTAAAACTTTCATTGAGGAAACAACAATATAAAGAGACCTATGATGATTTTCATAGTTCAGTTGTATCATTAAATCTAAGACTTCAGAATCATTTACCTGACAGCACCTTGATTGATATATTAAAACGAAATATAAATCCAAACTTGAGGGTTTTACTATTCAGCAGTAACACTACAGATCTTGACGAATTTAGAGACCAGGCTCGCAAGACTGAAAATATAATTCGGGAAACAAAATTTTCTAATATGAATACGGTTCACTCTCGAAATTTGTGTGAGTTAGATACGTCATTAACTGAAGAGGCTTTAGCCGACAGATATCCACAGGTTGAAGCAATTCAGGTATCTAATAGAAGACCCCGATTTGATTTTTCAAAAATTCAGTGTTGGAACTGCATGTCTTATGGACATTCGTATATTTACTGTTCCGAAGAAATAAAAAATCCTTTTTGTTTTAAATGTGGTTTGAAAGGCGTCTTAACGCCAAGGTGTCCAAATGAACATATACAGGGAAATCGGAAAATGGCCGATCTGGCTGCCGGGGACACTCGTCCATCCCACTAAGCCCCGAGTTTGAATTGAATTTAAATTTTGATAAGGCTAATAATACTTTTGAAACTTCTAATGAGCTTGAAAACTTTACAAATAAGCCCAAAGATGAAGTTATTACTAATGAGATTTCTAAAGAGATATATAATATTAATTTTTTAAATAATTATAAGAGTAATTGTGAGACTGATCATAAGAAGCCTTCGGTAAAGATTATGAAATGTAGATTACGCTACAATAAACGAAAACATTTTCGAAAAATGTTGGAGGCTAGCATTATCCAAAGCAGTGACAATAGACCGTTTGCTCAGTTTAAGGTTTCGGACGAAGTTTTAACTGGGTTACTTGACAGCGGCGCAAATGTTTCAGTTCTGGGTAGAGATTGTTTATCATTCTTAGAAAGAGCAAAAATTCATTATAAAATCACAAGTTCGCGGATAAGTACAGCAGATGGTGCCAAGCATAAGGTTGTGGGGTTTTGCGTTCTACCAGTAAATTTTAAGGAGGTAACCAGAAATATACATTTTTATTTGGTGCCCTCATTATGCCAAGAGGCTTACCTTGGTATTAACTTTTGGCAAGAGTTTGCTTTAGCCCCAGACATTGTAGCGCCTTCAAATCTTAATATATCCGAATTGTCCTGTGGTTCAGAGGAAAATTTTAAATTTCATAAGCTTTCCCCAGAACAAAATTTGTCACTCGAAAAAATCATTTTAGAATTTCCTGCATTTGAAAGGCTTGGGCTAGGATGTACTAATATATTAGTACACATTGACACGGGAAATGCTGTCCCCATAAAGTGTAAACACTACCCATTGTCTCCTCCTCGGCAAGAAGAAGCATATAGCGAAATAGACAGATTGTTGAGACCTGGAGTTATAGAAGAGTCTAATTCTCCCTGGTGCTCTCCAGCAGTCCTGGTGAGAAAACCTGGAAAAGTCAGACTTTGCATAGATTCAAGGAAGCTAAATGCAGTGACAAAAAAGGACTCTTATCCACTACCCCATATAAATGGGCTTCTGAGTAGGCTTAAGGATACATTTTTTATAAGCGGGATAGACCTCAAAGACGCGTTCCTACAAATCCGCCTAACTGAGTCCTCTAAGGAAAAAACTGCGTTCGTTATACCAGGTAAGCCATTATACCAGTATAAATATATGCCGTTTGGCTTATGTAATGGCCCGCAAACGATGAGTCGATTAATGGATAAAGTTATACCCTCACGGCTGAGAGAAAACGTGTTCATTTATCTCGACGATTTGTTGATGTGCAGTAATGATTTTCAGTCCCATCTTAAACTCTTATCGGAGGTCGCTACATGCCTTAAAATGGTAAAATTCATAATTAACATAAGCAAAAGCCGATTCTGTCAAACAGAAATTCGATATCTTGGATATATTGTGGGAAATGGTTGTCTCAAAGTGGACCCTGATAAGGTCGCTTCAATCATGAACTTTCCTCTACCAAAAAGCCCTAAGCAGATTAGAAGATTCGTTGGAATGGTCAATTGGTATCGTAGCTTCATAAGTAATTTCTCTGACCTCGCAGGCCCATTGACTGATTGCTTGAAAAAAGCAAATAACCCATTTGTTTTAACCCAATCTGCTAGATTTTATTTCGAAAAACTTAAGATCGCATTATCTACAGCTCCCGTTCCAGCACAGCCCAATTTTGAAAAGGAATTCTTCATCCAGTGTGATGCATCTAAAATTGGTGTAGGAGGCGTTCTGTTTCAATCTGACGACAATGGCAAAGAACACCCTATTTCGTATGTGTCACAGAAATTAAACAAGTCTCAAAAGAATTACACAGTGACTGAGCTTGAGTGTATGGCTGCCGTAACATGTGTAAATAGATTTAGGCCGTATATTGAAGGGTTACCATTCCGCATAATAACGGACCATTCCTCTTTGAAGTGGCTAATGTCACAAAAGGACCTTAGTGGGAGACTGGACCGTTGGAGCCTCAAGCTGCAGAGGTATGACTTTGCAATAGAGCATAGGAAGGGATCACTCAATATTGTACCAGACTGTCTATCAAGAATGGATGTAGATCAGATATCTTTAGAAAATAATACCTTAGAAATCAATATGTCTTCTCCAGAATTTGAAAATGAAGATTATGTAAAATTACGTAAAACAATATGTGAGAATAAAAATTCCCTCCCAGACCTTCGTTTGAGTGGAAATATAGTTTTGAAACGGATCACTTTTAGGTACGGCTGTGAAAATGAAGAAGATAGTTTATGGCGAATATGACTGCCTAAGTCGTTAGCTCAGACAGTTATAAAATCCGCGCATGATCACGATATACCGGATACGATCCAAATTTTTTTGGCCGACAATGGTCGAAAGGCTATATTGCGACTTTCTGGGACCGTATCCTTTTACGAAAGCGAATAATTCAGTCATCTTCATTGCTTGGGATCACATGACAAAGTTTGTTTTTCTTAAAGCATTTAAGGCAGCAACTTCTGCTAATGTCATTCTCCATTTTTAAACTGAAATATTTCTAACATTTGGCGTACCGCGATGTATTCACAGTGATAATGGAAAGCAATTCGTTTCGAAAGAAATGAACGAACTTTTTAAGGCATATGATATATCGCATATCACTACAGGCTTTTACGCACCACACTCTAATGCTTCAGAGAGAACAAATCGCGAGATTATCACAAAGATTAGATACTTTCTCAAAGATAATAAAGATCACAAAGAGTGGGACAAGTTTATACCACAAGTTTTATCAATACTAAGGAGTGATTTTCATAGCTCAATAAAATGCTCACCTTACCTTGCGGCGTTTTGCCAAAATATGGTCCAACATGGATCCACATACAAGGTGTTAGATAGACTTGGTTACCAAACAGGAGAAGATATAAATATTCCTAGCCACGTTGACAGACTATCAAAGCTAAGGGAAAAATTACGAGAAAACCTCAATTTAGCACATGTTAAATCGGTAAAGATTTACAACCTCCGAAGTAGAAATATTAAATTCCAAAAGGGACAAACCGTATTCCGAAAAAATCACACTCTTAGTAATTCTTCAAAGAATATTAACAAAAAGTTCTTAGAAAAGTTCATTAAATGCAAAATTAGAGATAAGGTTGGAAACAATTTGTATGATGTAGAAGATGTTGATGGAAAATATATCGGAAAATTTCACGCTTCAGATCTTCGAGCATGATATTGCCCGGCTGTGGGTCGAGCCACACATTCTTCACATAAAAGAATAACAAAAATTATCATAATGTGTCGCACGAAGGAAAAAAATCGGTTTCCTGTTCGTCTGCAATTTTGGCATAAATTTCGGATCGAAGCAGTTTTGTTACGATTTTTGTATGCGGGAGGAATACTTTTCAGAGTACTGACATTATAGTTTCGATAAAAGTCTGTTTATCGACATTTAAAATCTGGATCGAAACAATTGGGATTACTTCTTAAATTATCTCATGCATTTTTTTTTATTATTGTCGTTTGCATTAATCCTCACGCTCAATTTGTGAGCATGTACAAAAACCTGTTTGTAATTGCACAGGTCATAAATTCACGCATAACTTTTATTACCATATATGGTAATATTGTATGTCTTTAGTTGCAGATTTAACGCACGATCACTTTCCCTCCTTATCACACTAGTGATAAACTCTAATTATTCTACCCTCTATTCTGTTACTCTCATTGTTATAATATACCAGAAAGCCGTGAATTTGTTAATTGTGCACTTGATCATACGATCTATCGAGCTGCAAAAGACACTTGAAAAGTTTAACTCATTAAAACAAGACCTAAGTAGCTTAAGCATAACAAAAAAATACGTGTTAATTTATACCAAATAAATCATAAGTTTCTGGAAAAATATTTTTTTCCCTGGGCTAGGACCAAAAGTGGAAAAACAATAAAATTGATTAGTGCGGATGATTCTTGCGCCAGGAAGAAAAGCAGATAGATAGCTACATTACACTTTGCAGCGAATTATTTTGGAGCGTTATACAGAATTCCGTCCCAGAATTAAGCACCCACGTGGACTCGTTCACAGTGACTATAATCAACACTATCAGCATAACCAACAACTTCCCTTAAACACGTAAATTCTAGGATAATGCATGAACTAAAATCTACTGTAAGTTTCCATTTGGTTAAGCACAAGAATATGGATCATCATACATGTAGCCAAAAGCGTTTTGAAAACGAGCCATATTAATTTTTATTAAAATGTACAATCCTTCAAGTAGCTCGTGTCGGCCTTTTAAATTTCCGTATAAATACATTAAAACTAACCTAAAGCCACTAGTGCAGACCATTTCTTAATATTATACTTATTTAGAGTTAACATACCAAATCATTCTCTTTTTACCAGCATATCCTATTCCTACACTAATACGTAAAAGAATCATTAATAAAATTTTTGTAAAAAAGGCAGAATTTCAACATTAAAACCACTAAAATAATACCTCAGTAAAAAATATCAGCTCATTTGGACATAAAATTTAATTGCATTAATTTTTATTATTACACAAATACTGTTAAAAAAAATTCCCTATTTTTATATACAAGATTGCGAGTAATAAATTAGAAGACTTCTTTCTTCTTTTGAGTTTAAGATCAAAACTGTCTTTATTAAAATTAAAATTCATTATTATACTTAAACTATTTTATATTTGTCAGCACAAGTGTCTTGTTTCGTCTGGGAATGTTGTTTGCTTTAATATTTCAAAATCAAAACAACGTTCCCACGCGTCAGCATATTAATTAATTTGGAAACAAGCCACTTACGCTACTTCTCCCCTCTTCAAGAACGTTCGCGTCCTCGCGAATATCTGGACTGCTTACAACTAAATTCCTTTTGTAATATTGGTAAATTATTAATAAAATTAATGTGGCTGTAGTAATAGTCAAAAATATATAGATAACATTGTTTCCAGTTTTCATTTTATGCAAATTTAATTTTAGATCGGTTAATTTAGTATCTGCTAGCTCCACTATTGTTTTATTAGCAATGTCGTTAATATATGGTACATACAAAAATTTATCATTATCATTAAGAGATTCAAAAACAATTTCGTTAATAATAATTTTACAGTTCGAAAAGAAAATCAAGTTGTTATTTTTTATTTTAAGTTCAAAATTATTACAAGTTTGCTTTAATATTATTTCATCACAATTTTTTACTACAATGAAGCTAGGCTCGACAAAGCTTATTTCTTTTCTCTTATTCTCTATAAATTCACATTCAGTTTCATTTTTGTTAGGTAGATTTCTAATACACTTATTTTCTAAATATTTAATTTTTGAACCTTTTATTTCATATAGCAAATTATCGACATTTGTAAGTTTCTTATTCATATCAAAATTTAACTCAGCATGTTTGCTGGCGATGGAAACGGAATTACTTTAAAAATTGGATAAGTTTTCACTGTATTAGGAATTTGGGCTATGAAATATAGTACATCGTCCTGTTGCCACAAAGAAGTTTTAATATATTCAAATTGATTTGTGTCCAATTCGGAAATTTTATCTGGGTCTATTAATTTCGGATTAAGAATACCCTGTTTACTCAGAACTAGCCCCAATTGAATGTCCTTCAAGTGTTCATAATAACTTTTCACATTGTCCAAAAAACTATCTGATAATACCTTTCTAACAATCTGGTTCTGTAGTACATTAGTGGCATTTTTTAAATTGTTTATAAATTGGGTTTCATTGTTAACGTGGTACAAAATATTATTAATATCGTCCTGCGTCAGTGTGCTGTCTTCTATTACCTTCAATCTGTCCTGAATCTCACGTCTGTCTTCATCGTCAAGGGTTCCAAATAAAAATTTGATTCCACTACCTAAAGCATTAAAAAGTCCACGTTTGTGTCTAATGTTAAATAACTTCCTTTCAGCATCAGCTATTTTCAAGTATCTTTTAGTCATTGTTGTCAGCAAAAATGGATTTTCATTAAATTCCTTCTCCAACAATTCATACGCCAATTGGATTTCCGTCTTGTTAATTTTTAATATAAGTTCATCATATTTATCAGGCAAATCTATCGTTCCTTTCTGTAACATCACGTAACCCCGGTCACTGCTTATCTCCTGAATTTGTATGGTTTGCGTCGCCACTGTTGACATCAGTATGAAGTATATCATGATCGTGAGTATCATTCTGGGTATTTTGATTCCTGGAAGAAGATTTATGACTGTATTTCTTCCTTTTAAATTGCGTTTTGTACTTTCTTATATTTCTACTTTTTAATTTAACAATATAATGGTCTTCGTCTTCTTTGCGCAAAACCTGAGCCTTCTTAAATGGGTTTGCCGTTTTATTCAATTGTTTTCTGGAATTTTCTGCACCTAAAAAGCGTGTATCTATTTCATAATCTTTCCTATTTTTGTTAGCGTTATTTATTCTATTTTCTTTTAGTGCCTGAGTATCTTTTCTAGGAGGCTGTCTGTTGAAAAAAATATTGTAAGGAGTCTCCCCAGTGGTTGAATGTGTTATGATGTGATTATAAGTAAAAACCGTTTGTTCAATTGCTATTTGCTTCAGCTCCTGATCATTGCCAGTATTAATTATTCTCAATTTTTCGTTCAAAGTCTTGTGAAATCGCTCAATATCTGCTATTCCTGTTTTTCCTGTTGTAACCTCGAGTTCTACGTTCAAAGATCTATACCATTCCTGCAAATCTATATTTACCAATCCTGCATCCTGATCAGTTTTAATTACTTTTGGGGGACCCATAGTATTGAATATTTTCAGTAACGCCCTTTTTGCCTTAACCCAGTTGGTGTGATCCAGATTTTCTACCATAGCATATTTAGAAAAAATATCTATGCAGGTGAGATATGAAGAATTGTCCCACTTCCAAATATCAATAACATATTTATCACGAATATAGTACGTAGGAGGTGTGACTTTGAAAGGCATTTTTGTATTTCTGTGATCAAATTTACATTCATTGCATAATTCGCAATTATTTATAATATTTGATATTTCTGTGACATAGTTAGGATAGTAGTATTTTGTTCCAAACTCTGCCTGTATTTTCCCAATACCTTGGTGTAACCCTTTTAAATGAATCTCCAAAATAATTTCCTTAAATCTATCATAGGATCTTATATCCTCCAATATCTTTGTAGCCCTTAAAATTCGATTTCCCTTTGTTTGTCTTACAAGATCTGCATAAACAGACTGAAATAGTACAAAATCGTTATCGTTTTCAAAATATACTGCCGCTGTGGTACCGGCGAGCCTATTCAAAATGAAATCTTTCGCAAAGCCCTGTGTCATCTCCACATAATCTACAATAGTTCTAGAATTCTTAAATATCATTTCAGAGCTTTCTTTTTGCACAGGGGCTCGTTTAAATATAAATTGTCTACGGAAAACGTTCAATGGTCTTTCCGATACAAAGATATAACTCGAACTGTCTTCATCAGCCGAAGGTATTGTTGCAATATTAGAAGCCGCATCGTTCATATGACATTCATTATTATTTATTCGCGATAGCGCATCAGCCACATAATTTTCCTTCCCTGGGATATATTTCACATCAAAGTCATACTCATTTAGGTTTATCTTCCACCGCTGTAATTTTGTATTAGGTTCTTTCAAATTGTGTAACCACTGTAAAGGTTTGTGGTCACTGTTAATTACAAATTTTCTGCCATACAAATAGGGTCGAAAATATTTTGTCGCCCATACCATTGCTAAAAGTTCCCTTTCTGTTGCGGAATAGTTCGTCTCATGTTCGTTGAGAGTTCTACTCGCGAAACAGATGGGGTGGTTTCCCTGGCTAAGCACTGCGCCCAAAGCTACATTGGATGCGTCAGTGGTAAGGGTAAATATTTTAGAAAAATCTGGATTTTTTAATATAGGATCACTGGTTATAAGTAGTTTTATCGTCTCAAAAGCCTTAATATATTCGCTATTATGGCAGTCGACTTTGTTACCTTTCTTTAAACAAGTAGTTAAGGGTTTGCATATCCTTGCGAAGTCCTTCATGAACTTACGATAAAATCCAGCAAGTCCCAAGAACTGCTTTATTTGTTTCTCATTTTTTGTAATTGGAAAATATTTAATTGCATCAATCTTTTTCGGATTCGGTTTTATACCGTTTGGGGTGACAACATGTCCCAAAAATTCTGCCTCTGCTTTCATAAACTCACATTTATTTACTTGAAGCTTTAGATTAGCTTCTTTTAGACGTTGAAAACCCTTTTCAAGTGCAGTAACATGTTCCTGCAATGAGGTGCCAAAAACAATGATATCGTCTAAATATACAAGACAGTAAGTACCAATTAGGTCGCTAAGTACAGTGTTCATTAAACGCTGGAACGTAGACGGTGCGTTTTTTAAGCCCATGGGCATTCTAAGAAATTCATAGTGCCCGTCCTGTGTAGAGAATGCGGTTTTAGCCTGACTTGCCTCATCAATTTCCACTTGATGGAAGCCAGTAGCCAAGTCTAACGTCGAAAAATAGAGACAACGACCCAACTTGTCTAAAATGTCATCCATGTTAGGGATTGGGAAAGGGTCATTAATCGTAATATCCTTCAATTTCCGATAGTCTATGACTATTCTCCATTTAATCTCCCCTGAAGCGTCCATTTTCTTGGGGACGACCCATAATGGGGCGGAATAAGGAGATTGACTATGTTTTATAATGTTTTGTTCAAGCATTTTTCTAATTTGCCTGTTGACTTCGGCCTTATGCACTTGTGGATAACGATATGATTTTACATATATCGGATCCTCGTGCTTTGTTATGATTTTGTGCTTAATTGCATTGGTAAAGGTTAATTTATCATTATCGGAATGGAAAAGTGATCCGTATTTATTCAAAAGTTTCTCCAATTGGGTTTTCTCTTCATTATTCAAATGATTGGTTCTAAATTTTCTATCTGTTTGTTCCCCTTCTAATTTATCTATGCCAAAGTTCCTAATTATATCATCATACTCGTCCAAATTATCAACAATAATCTGATAGACACTTCCATTAAGTTTTACAATTTGTTTACCCAAATCGATCACCGCATCCAATTTCAACAAATTGTCGTGACCCATTAGACCATCATATTTGTCCGAAAATTCGTGAACATAAAATTCTATTTTTTTTTTATATTTCCCATCATATATGTCCTGTTTGGTATCTAATATTATTTTCCCTGCTACAGTACTAACACTTATTGGCTCAACTACTCTCTTTTGACTCCCTAATATTCCGGGTCTTATTAGACTTACGGAAGATCCTGTATCTACTAAAAATGTATATAATATATTTTCAACTTTTAATTTTATCTTGGGTAGTGTCCCGAGGCTCCCGCATGAAAATTTTCCACCTCCATCGGGACCGGAACACCATAACGCCTAATTCTCGATTGAGTTGAGTCGTATTCTCTTTGTCTTTTTGGATTCCGATAGTCATAATTATTTTGAGGGTGGTTTAAATAATTTTGGGAGTAATTAATATTATTTTGTGGCTGATTAACTAATCGATTGTTTGAATTGTAAGTGTTCATGTTTTGTTGCGGAATAAAGTTTTGTTTGTAATTTCCCGAATAGTTTGAGGGATGATTATTCCCTAAACATCTGTTCATAAATGAATTTGTTTGAAAATGCCTTATTTGGCGAAAATTTGACCCTAACTGTGGATTATTATCCGAATGATAGTTATTGCTGTGACCATAGCCTCCGTTTTTACCGTACGTCTTTTGCGGTGGAGATTCCAATTCACCGTTTTCGGCTAAAATCTTGATTGCTGATTTTAGATCAGTAGCTAAATTTGCATTAATCAAAGCTTTTAAATGGTTTGGTAATTCTCTTTTCATCTGAGTCAAACATGCCGGATCTAATTCATTATTCAAAAAACTTCTTGTAGCAATGTCTTCTGCTTTTAATTTAATCGCATCTTTAATTCTACAAACTTCATTATTCAACTTATCACAAAAATCTTTCACATTATTTTTAAATTTAAAATTATTAATTTCTAAAATAAGCCTTGTAACAGGCGTTTTCTCACCATTTTCTTCTATAAGTAACCTTTTCAAGGTGATCCACTCAATTGGCTGCTCTCTGCGTACCGTGTTGAGTGCTGGCCCGTTAAGTTTTGTCACAATACAGTTGAAATAAAATCGTCGCTCGTCAAGAGTTATGGCTGCATCTGTCGGAACAATTGCTGAGACTCCATCAATAAATAGCGCCAAATAATCTCTGCTTCCATCAAATGGCTGTATAAGTTTGATGTTTTGTAAAAATAAATCTCTTCTCTCTCTAGCTGCTTCCATTGTGTTTAAATTTATGTTTCTAATTCTGAAATTTATATTTATCGAGATTGCCTCGATATCTTTTTTCAAAGATTTAAAAAACTTTGGTTTGTTGAGGGTTTTTAGCTAGTCTATATACATGCATTTCATTGGTGCTTAAGCCAAATCATCAGTAGACCTTAAACCTAATTTTTAAATGTTTCAAACCTCTTTACTTATACAAAAACTTTTAAAAACTCAATGAGAGTTATAAAAATTACAATAGTATAAGCATAGTATGCTTTGAAACTTATTCAAAAATCCCAACAAACAAATTATTATATTCGATATGAATCTATTTTATTTTCTTTACAACCTTTTTTACAATTAGACGCCCTTTGGGTGACAATAAAAGTATTTAATAAGGCAAAACAGAAAATAAAATAGATTCATATCGAATATAATAATTTGTTTGTTGGGATTTTTTAATAAGTTTCAAAGCATACTATGCTTATACTATTGTAATTTTTATAACTCTCATTGAGTTTTTAAAAGTTTTTGTATAAGTAAAGAGGTTTGAAACATTTAAAAATTAGGTTTAAGGTCTACTGATGATTTGGCTTAAGCACCAATGAAATGCATGTATATAGACTAGCTAAAAACCCTCAACAAACAAAAGTTTATTAAATCTTTGAAAAAAGATATCGAGGCAATCTCGATAAATATAAATTTCATAATTACCTAGTTAACATTTTATTTTCCGTTTTGCCTTATTAAATACTTTTATTGTCACCCAAAGGGCGTCTAATTGTAAAAAAGGTTGTAAAGAAAATAAAATAGATTCATATCGAATATAATAATTTGTTTGTTGGGATTTTTGAATAAGTTTCAAAGCATACTATGCTTATACTATTGTAATTTTTATAACTCTCATTGAGTTTTTAAAAGTTTTTGTATAAGTAAAGAGGTTTGAAACATTTAAAAATTAGGTTTAAGGTCTACTGATGATTTGGCTTAAGCACCAATGAAATGCATGTATATAGACTAGCTAAAAACCCTCAACAAACAAAAGTTTTTTAAATCTTTGAAAAAAGATATCGAGGCAATCTCGATAAATATAAATTTCATAATTACCTAGTTAACATTTTATTTTCCGTTTTGCCTTATTAAATACTTTTATTGTCACCCAAAGGGCGTCTAATTGTAAAAAAGGTTGTAAAGAAAATAAAATAGATTCATATCGAATATAATAATTTGTTTGTTGGGATTTTTGAATAAGTTTCAAAGCATACTATGCTTATACTATTGTAATTTTTATAACTCTCATTGAGTTTTTAAAAGTTTTTGTATAAGTAAAGAGGTTTGAAACATTTAAAAATTAGGTTTAAGGTCTACTGATGATTTGACTTAAGCACCAATGAAATGCATGTATATAGACTAGCTAAAAACCCTCAACAAACAAAAGTTTTTTAAATGTTTCTAATTCTGCTCGCCAAGTCCTCTACTTCAGACATAAATGTTCCAATCGCAATTACCTCAATACTTCAGATTAAAAAAAATTTCAGCTTAATCGTTGTTGTTATTGCAGTTAACAAGGGATGATCATGCAATTCTGTTTTAATTATTGTCGTCGTTAGAGTTTTTTTATGCTTTTCATTTGTGCATAATAAATTGGGTTTTGTTTTATTAAAATTTTTTTTTTTATTTGTTAACTAATTTGATCACACTGCACTGCTTATTTGTTAAGACTTTTTTAGTTTGTTTAAAATATATTTTTTTTATTGGTTTTTTTAATTCGAACTTCCTTTAATACAATTAGTTTATTTTTGTTTTATAAATCTTGCAAGGACCCGTAGGTTTATCAAGATTATTATTAAGTTATTTTAGGTTCGTTTTAACAGGATTCTTTGCGCGAATCCTACCGACTGCGCCAGTAATAAATTAGAAGACTTCTTTCTTCTTTTGAGTTTAAGATCAAAACTGTCTTTGTTAAAATTAAAATTCATTATTATACTTAAACTATTTTATATTTGTCAGCACAAGTGTCTTGTTTCGTCTGGGAATGTTGTTTGCTTTAATATTTCAAAATCAAAACAACGTTCCCACGCGTCAGCATATCAATTAATTTGGAAACAAGACACTTACGCTACTTACGATGTAATATATACTTATATTACTGCAAAAATATACTACCATTATTTTTCGAGTGTAAGTTAAAAAAAATCTTAATTGTAAGCCTTAATTAAGTATTATAATTGTAAAAATATCTTTGATCTTTTAAAAACAACAACCATCATTATTACCGTCGTCATGTATTGATTGCTGGGCCCTTCAGTCTCTAAACATCATGAATGGAAGGAAATACTTGGAGTAAATTCAGTTGTGAGTAAAGTTTAATTTATCTTTATTTTTTTATAATTATCCAACATTGTATTAAATCATTCATAAACTTATAAAACACACAAACAAAAACACATTGGTTTTGTCCGATAGTCGGTCCGTTCCCATATTGTTCCCTTTTCTTATTTCATTCAGTATTCAGAGATCTTACTATGTATGATTGTTTATAATTAATTACGATCAATTGTTTTGAATTTTTTTTGCTTTATTTTTACGTTTAATAAAATCACTATTAAATGAATTTGTAAGTAATAAGAAAAATATGAATTTGTAATTTAAATCAAGAGTGGAAGGATCGCCAACGCCATGTGTATCTAAGTAAGTAAATCATGCCATAATTAGGGACAGAGAATATATTATAGGGTACGCACTCTGTCAAGGAGTCTGTAAGTCAGTCTGTTAGTAAGGTGGGCAAAAATGTACCACAATTGGCTTAACAACTTGCCAAGATGTATCTTGTTTGTCAATGTAATATATTATTCTTTTTTTTATACTCTGCGGTATTTTGAGGCAAACGGGTGTATAATTTTTATATGATTATGCGTTACACAAACTGGGTTAAGAACCGATTATACCGAATATTCTGAGCTAGCCGAACATCTATTTTGCCTCTTAACTTTTGTTTTAAATAAATATGTAAATAATTATTAACTGCAAGCTTTCAGCAATTTTTGTTATTCTTTCTATGTGCACGACGCATAACAAAGTTGTCGACGTTTTTATTTGATATAATATAATTATGAAATTTATATTAATCGAGATTGCCTCGATATCTTTTTTCAAAGATTAAAAAAAAAAAAGATTTAAAGGTTGTAAAGAAAATGAAATAGATTCATATCCAATATAATAATTTGTTTGTTGGGATTTTTGAATAAGTTTCAAAGCCTGCTGTGCTTATACTATTGTAATTTTTATAACTCTCATTGAGTTTTTAAAAGTTTTTGTATAAGTAAAGAGGTTTGAAACATTTAAAAATTAGGTTTAAGGTCTACTGATGATTTGGCTTTAGCACCAATGAAATGCATGTATATAGACTAGCTAAAAACCCTCAACAAACAAAAGTTTTTTAAATCTTTGATATAATATAATATTAATAACAAAAATAAAAATAACTTGACGGTGTAAGAAAAAATATTATATTATAAAATATAACAACATATTTTAATTCATTATTTTAATTTAATTTTTTCTTTAAAACTCGTGTGATGACAATTAAAATGTTGTTTGGATACTTAGTAACACATAACAAAGCAGAAAAATCTCTTCCCGGCTAGAATGTGATAAGAAATGTTTCTTTCATTCTGTAACATCAGTGAGTTAATCTTCAAAAGCACTTCAATTAATTGCCTTTTTTCTATAAAATAAAAACAAAGTTTGATGTAAGAATTTAATTTGATATCAAGCTCCAAAATGTAATTAGCAAAGAAGCTAAAAAATTGAAAAACCAGCGAAAATAGCGCATATTCTAAAAATTGCAACTGCAATATTGGAAATTATTCCCAAAATTTATTTAAAAAAATCATATAATATAATTGGCAATCGGCAGCCAAAAATCTTGAAAAAATCTCTAAAATGCCAAAAATTCCTAAAAATATGCGAATATCAGAAAACTTTATGATTCAATATTGATTAAAAAACAGCATCATTAAAGAGTAAACAACTTACAAAATATCATTTCCATTGTGAAAATCAAACTTTTATTAAAAACTATTTTGTATTTGGAATAAAAATTTAAAATGCATTTGTATTTTGAATAAAAGTATTGCAAATACCTAATTTCCACAAATTTATATTTAGCTTCTGGATTGCATTATCCAATTGATTAAAAATAGTATTTGTCTAAAAATAGTATTTGCATACATATTTGTATTTAATTTTTTTAGGAGATAAAAAATTCACTTCTTCATATTCATATAAAATGAACTGGTCTTACATTCATTAAAAACACCTAAGAAATCATAGTTTTGCGAAATTGGACGCAGATAGATGGTAAAATATTACGTAAATAAGCCGAATATGGGTTAGATTTGAGAGCAAAAAGCTTTCTGTTGGCGATTTGATCGTAATTTTTTAAAAATAAACATTTTATCGTTCATAAAATTGGAAAAAACGCAAAAATTAAAAAATATATTAAAAATGAGATTCCGGCGTATTTTTTTCAATAATTTGTCTAACAAACTTTTTCAAATAAAAAGTAAAAGCAATAAAAATAACTAAAATGTATCAAAATTAAAAAAAAACATATTTATTATGGTTCAGGATTCAAAACCGTGTCACCGGGTAGGGTACGGTTTCAAATCCTGAACAACAATATGTTATTTTTTTAATAAGTGATATTTTTAGTTAGTTTTATTACTTACATTTTTTTTAAAGAGAAGTATTACTCAGGCAATTAGTATGCCTACCAACCCGTAGGTGTGCTACCTTCTTTTGGAAAGGAATAGTGAGAGAGGACAGATGGTGAAAGAGAGAAAGCTTAAGTTTTACAACTCTGATATTGCGCGCTGTGTTAGTTTTTAGATCAGTGTTGCAGTGCCTCTGATGTAAAGTAGCCGCATTAAATGTGTTTTAAGCTGTTGTAGCCATTTTTATTAATTATTTTACTTCGGCGGCGATTTTGCTACAATACCGACGAAGGAGGGCGCTGTGATGTCCGCTAGCATACACCAGTATCAATTGCTGCCAGTACTGTTCAGTGACCAGTGCTATGCCTTCATCACTTAAACACTCCGACAACAACAAATTCAATGGCATACTAATGCACATCTGAAAAATGCTGGATGTTATGAATTATCTGAAGCTGGGCTCGAACCCACTTTCTTAGACATTATTTGCTTTGCAGCTAACGCGCTAACTACTTCAGCCAACAGCACCCTCTATCATTAATCTTTAGACTAGCAGATTTATGAAATAGTCGGCAATATTTTTTATCAATTTTGGGAGAATTTCTTCATTATTAAATTTTTCCTTACGATTCAAATCATTTCTTCGTTTAGTTGAAGACCATTGGCTTTTTGATAAACACGTTAAAACACTTCCTGGATGTGTGAAAAAATATATAAGTGCTAATAACGGGATTTTAATATTTTTATAATGCACCCCAGGCAAGAAAGTGTTAAAAATTTGTTACGAAATTCATAATTTATGGCCGACTTCATAAACGCAGTTTCCAAAGCAACACTAGAATGCCTTGTAAACTCATGCCTTCAGGGTTGCTTTGCAAGCTGTGTTTATGAAATAGAGGATAGAACCAATATTGCGTGGTCTTGATTAATTTTTTGTTTCCATCACATGAGGGTGGGTCCGTGAGACGGAGAGTGGCAATTTTTTTCGTGTTTTATGAGCGTGAATTTTCGTGTTTGTGACTTCTTTCGTCACTCCAGACTATGGTGAAGGGTATATAAGATTCGGCACAGCCGAATATATCTCTCTTACTTGTTATCATTTACTTTTATTTTCCACTTATTAAAATATTTTTGGCTTGTGGTAAGGCTCTTTTGCATTCTCTTCATTATTGCATTTGAAAGTTTTCATTAGCATAAAATGCTGCTTCCCGATTTCTGTGCAACTCAACGTCAGACGTATATACATAAGTAGTAGAGTGAGTGTAGGTGACAATACTGACCCTTGTGGCAATCCCGCTGGAATTGTTCTTTCTATTGAGAATTCCCCGTCAACAAACACAATAACTGTACGGTTCTTTAGAAAGCTTTGTATAATTTTGTGCAATTACAATGGGAAACTTAATGCATTGAGCTTATATAACATTATATTGTGCCAGATGGTATCAAAAGCCTTTTCTATATCGAGAAAAACAACGCCAGTACTCTTGCGATTCCTTTTGTTATCTTTGATATAATTCACTACTCGCTTTATTTGGTGTACCGTGTAGTGCTTCTTACGGAATCCAAACTGTTGGTGATTAACAATATTCACCCTTATTCCAGTTGTCAACATGAATACAAAACAATATTGTTTTGCCTTGGCTGCTTCAAATTGTTATTCCAGTTTTCGTTATCAAAAGTTATCGTCAACATAGAATTTGTATTCTACAAGAAAATTTGACGGCGATATTGTTTTGAAACGACTTTGAATATGTCGTCGCCATTTTTCATAACGACTTGACTTTATTTCAAATATACCTAAATTGAAAAATGGAAAAAAATCTGAAAAATTTAAAATAACAACTGCAACTCAGTTTGAAGAATCCCTCTCTTGCAGTGGGATTTCGCAGAGGCTCTCTTCCAAATAATTTTAGAGAACAATGAGAAGAAATCGCAACAGTTTTAAATTCTCTTGGCATGTCATTTCGAATTCAATCCAATCGGGACAAATTGTCATTTCCAAGGAATTCAGTGTTTCCGTCAAGATCTTAGAAAACATTGGTTGCGATAGATCCAAAGATAAATTCGTTTCCAACACCTACTTGGTATGAGCCTTGTGCCAAAAATCTCAATGTAGCTGCCAACTTGGTCGTTTTCGAAATGTACGTTGACCTTATCCCGCTTTTCAAATTAGGTGTTACTATTTGTAAGACTTAAAAGCACTCTTGTTTACTCTAAAGTAAATTTCGAACCTTTCAAACAAAAATATATTATAAAATCAATAAATTAATACAACGAAATTATTGCTCACTTGCTGTCCGGTAGGTTAAATATGTCGAATATCTGTCTTAGAAGCTTTCGTTCCAATATAAGATTTTATTTTCTTGTATTTTCATCAACACTCGGGTCTGAATATATCACAAGTAAAAAACATTTCAACTTTTAATAAAATTTTTGTTCAAAATTAACAAAAAAAAACACAGAGCTGTTTCAAATATTTAGAGATGTGTGTTTGATATGTTGACTGACATAAACGATAAATCGTCAACGTCGTCGTCATCCTGTTATAGAATGCAAAAGCATTATTGATTTGATGACGACGTTGAAACAAAATGATATTGGCAATAAAATGACGGCGACATTGACGACGACATTTGGAATAAGCGTGATTATTTTGATTTGCAAAATCAACTAATCTTTTATGAATAATTTTTTCAAAGACCTTGTCCAGTAAGATGCTTATCGGCCTATAGCTGGTCGGTAGTTGGGGATCTTTTCCCTTTTTATGAATCGGTATTACTTTCGATTTTTTAAAAGTACGGGGAAAGAAGCTATTTATTAAACAACAATTAAATATTTTACTTAGAATATCATAAAAGTTATCTGGCATATGTTTTAGGATAATACTATTTATGCCATCTAAGCCAGGGGCTTTATTATTTTTTTATTGCATAACAAATGCTATACACAGAGGCATCTGTACGTTCAATATTATTACTACCAATAATCGAATTATTATCGAGACAACTAATAAAATCTAATACACATGTATCCAAAGGCGATGGGTTATTGATAGTAATAGTATGTAAGCCACCAAATGCGTCGGCAATTGCATTATTTTCCAGAATTTTTTGGATCCCGGGGGTAGCTTTGAAATAAATCTTGCCCAGGATTCATTTCTCTACTAGTTAAGGTGGAATTCAGTTAGATTATTTAACTGCCTTAAGATACCGTTTAGGTGGACTCTGTAAATTGGATCCCTACATCTCTGAAATTTACGTTTGAAGTTATTTCTTTGAGCAGTAGAAATATTTTCAATGCTTTTTGTGTTAATTCTAGGTAATAACTTATAGACTATGTTAGCTTTTACCGCAATGAGTACCCCACCGCCATTCGATAGCCGGTCTTCACGATAAATTTTGTAGCTTCCTAATTGAAGTTTGTGATGTGGTTTTAAAAACGTCTCATTTGTCTCATTTTTTGTCGTGAAAAACTTGTTCGAGCTGTGCAGCTGCTGACTCGGTTGTTACGCCTTGAGCGTTCCAGTGTATAACATGAACATTGTGCACAACAAATGTTTAATATGGCATGTTTAAGCATCATGCTTAAGACTCTCAATTTGTCAAACTTTGTTTGACATTTTTCCAATGCATCTACTGTATTAAAAAATATTTCCAATAGTTTATCATTGAATAACTCGTTGTTGTTGACCCGTGTTTTGCTTTTAGCCACTTCAGAAAACATATTTTTCCCTTGAAACCGGGAGTCTTGAGCAATACCGTGATGTGCTTGGCTCGATAGTTGCGGGAAATCACTCTCGTCTATTACATAAATACTGTTATATCTAGTATTTCTAGTTTACTAGTCATTCTAGTTTTTGCGGTTAATCTTTGTCGAATCTCTAAATAATCTTTACGACACGGGCATTTAGAATCATCTGCGCTGTGGCTTACATTTCTGTAATTTTTATTTGTACAGCTATGACATTTGTACACTCTACTGCTATCAGATGAGCTTTTGTTTAGTGAACAATCAGCGTAATCGTGGTTACCCGCACAAGCAGTACTTACCTTGACTATGTTGCAGTTTTGGCTCCCTGACCGTACATTGAACACTTGGTACATTGTGTAGGACCTTTATTGCTCTTAAAAGGTTTTTTCCAGTAAACAGCAATGTTACAGAAAAATCTGATTTTTAAAATTTTACGCTTTGAAACGTGTTGCCTGTCCAATTCGATCAGATACATTGCGTTTGATCTTTTGGTAATAATTTCTGTTACACTTACAGGAGTAATGTTGTATGTATTTTTAAATTCTTCAATTATAACTGAAGTCGTCTGCCGGGGAAGACCAAATATCACCATCTTAAAAATCTTGCTATCTCTTACCGTGTGTGTAGAAGTTCATGTTATTACTTCTTAGCAATTTTAGCGACTCCTCATATAGCGCCATGGAGTTTGAAATTATTTTCGTTCCAATCGGCATTCTTTTGAACAAAAATTTCTCCCGGATTAATCCTAGCACTTTCGAAAAACTCACGTTAGAATCCACAATTATCGGTAGAATTTTCTCCTTGCCCCAATTGCCCCAAAACTTCCTCCTTTTTTGACCACTCATAGTCAAGAAATATTATTTGTTTTGTTTAACGAAAAAAATATATTTGTTATACGCGAGCAAAAATACACGTTAACAAATCAAGGCAGTGTTGCCGGATGACAATTTTTATATATATATATTATTGAATAAGTATTAAATTGTTATAAATAATGAGTAAAACTGGAAATGCAACACTGTTCACAATTGTGTTTATTGAGCAAAACTATCTACAGTGAGTGGCAATTATGAAGAAAATATAACAAAAAAACATTAAAAAATCGCAAGTCAAGTTAGAGGCAAGTTTATTAATATTAAATTTATAATAAAAAATAAATAAACTGTTAGTATAAAAAATAGCCAATTTATTTTTAAATAAATAGGTGTAAAAATAAAGAAAAAAGAAAATAAACTGAAGTGATGAAACGACCACATTTACGCAAATATAGCCGATGAGCTCAGCCAGCACAGTTACTTTTGCAGCCCATGGGCCCTTCAAGTAAACATCTCAGAAGCCACTCTGTACTACACAGATGAACTGAGTGTAAATAAAGCGCTTTTGTAGTGTTCTTGCTTTTTTGTCTCTTTGTGTCGATTTTATTCAACATCCCTAACAAACCACAGATGATGTCAAAGCTGATACCGGTCATCCGAGAATGCTTTTGAAGGTACTGGTCATCATTGCAATGGCAGAATGTAGATTGGCGGTTCTGTAAATTGGATATGTAATAATTGATTTAAATAAAATTGTTCATATATCTAATACCAATTCCCATAAAGACCTTTGATTTGCGTTTTCTTATAATATTGCAAGAAGCAAAAGGTGGTGTTTCTTTAAAATTATATATGTAATAGTAATTTCTTTCTAAAAGATGAATATACATAAATATGTATGTATTTCCATTTTTGTAAACTTCGAAACCATTTTCGCATTCAAAATCAAAATAAAAACAAAATTATTTTCAAGCTGCCAAATGCTTATTGAGTTAGCTAAATTCTGTATGTCTGAACCAAAAATCATCAGCGGTAATTTTTATCACTTCTGATCTGGATACTAGATTTTCTTTTCATACCCCCAGTTCTTCTATAAACTTCTTGTCGAGAAACAATTGCTGCAAGGCAAGGCGAATTCATAATAGGTGGACTTGATAGCGCAGCTGATAACTTTTTTTTAGTTTTATTCAAAGCGAACTATTGTTGGCTGTCAAAATTTATTTATTTATTTTCAAGTGGAAAATTTTTATAATTAAAAAAGTTTAATTGTGAAATAAAATTCTTTAATAATGGCTTTTTTATATCAAGCTGTTTTATTTCAATTAGAAACTTCTTTCTTATATCAGTATAAATTAAGGGTCAATAAATAAAGGTTCCATAAAAAATACTCATTTTATGAAGCTTAAACTAAAAAGATTGAATTCATATGTTTGTATGTACATACATATAAAAAATGTGTAGTGATAAGATTTATTAACAATAGGTTTCAATCATAGGATATTTCTTAAATTAAATTACAGTGCATAATAAAACTAATTTCCCATTCAGCACCCAGAGCACAGGCCATCAAAGCAATAACACTTTGTTCCTCAGTGGAATTTTAATGTGTACTTACGCCCATGGAAATTTTTTGGGTGGGTGGTGAGGCAATCACCGCACAGTGGGGCCAATTAGAAAACAAATGTATGTAAGAATCATAGAGGAGGACATATGCTTTAAGGATTTTCTAATTTGAAGCCCCCTGTTAAAACATACGGTGGGCTACAGGGTGTCAAAGTTGACTACATCAGACATGTAAAATATTATTTGATTTTAACAAATATATACTTTTTGTAAAGCTTTTTAACAGATAAAGAAAATACATTTTGTTTCACAAAAATTTCTTTAATATTTTGAAAGATATTTGGCACTCAATTTTTAAATTTTGATTTTTCGCCTTGACTTTGCTCGCAATTTTGTCAATATCTGCGGTAATACCAAAGATAAAATTAAAAAGAAAATATTATATGATTCTTAATACAATCTCTAATAACATGCAGAACAAAATTTTAATTGATCCACATTCATGCAGTCGTGAAAAAAAATTAAAGTAAATTTTTTGAAATGAGAGTGAAAAATAGATAAATTTTTACAAAAATAGAGCATTTTTACGAAACCAAAATATATCAAAAGATTAGACTTCAAATCTGAATTTACCCATATCTTCCAATGGCTTTGGAAAAGGCAAAGAGAGTATGGAATATTTGGAATAATTAAAAATCAGAGATGGAATTTCGTACTAACCGAAATTGATTTAACTTGGAAGAAATGAATAAGTTGCACTTTTCGTATTCTAATTCGTTAAATAATACGGTTAAATAGTTGATATTCCTAGTTACTAGTATCCACCGTAAAAAGTGGTAAAATCGAACAAAGAACGCTGATGAGATGGTGTAGCGACCTCGAAATCAGTACTGATCCGTTCTGCTAGTCTGATGAATAAATTGTTTCAAATAAAATAGTACTCTCTTAATAAAAATATAATGAATTTCTTAAATTAAGAAGATATGGGTAAACTATTTGAAACATCTAGTGTGTCATATAAAAACTATTTTTCTATTTTCATCTCGATTAGTTTCTGAACTAATAAAACATTTTTTTATTGTTTTATATAACTGCGACTTTGTTATCATCTTTATCAAAACTGTTTCCAACAATTCCAACGACTGCTATCAGAACCAAAAAAAAAAACAAAATAGTAATAATTTGTAATCTGTAACCTTGAGGGCTTTGAACTTTTACTAAAATTTTGTCAATTGTTATCTAATTTTACAATCTTTTGCAAGAACTAAGCTACATAAGTGTGGTTTTCTGCGCATAATAGGATAACGTGGCTTACATCAAAATGCGATCTTATTTTAATTCTGGTATACTTTTTAAAAATTGAATACTACCGATTGTACAAAATATATTTGAACAATTTTACTGTACAGCATTCAAAATTTTTGGGTCTTCATTTCAGTAGGTATACCTAAATTTTTCAACTGGACGATTGCATGTAATTTTGTGAAATTGGTTCTATTGGAACTACATTGGTTAGAAGAGATTCGTAGAAGAATGAGTATAGTTTAGTTAGGGCCTAGTGCCTTTCCCAGGCCATGACGTATAGCCTTGCAACCGTACAACGGGGAACATTTGCGTCAGTCTTTCGATAATTCAGTATCGTAAAATAAAAAAAAACTATACACTTGCCTACGGGTTAGTAAATCTAACTTAAACAGAACTGCATTTTAAAGGTATTCTGTAAATCATAATTAAACCTTGTTGCAAGTGAGTCCAACATTTATCATTTCATATCATTGACAAGCAGCCACAATTGTGGAAATTATCTCACACACGTTCTTCACACAGATTCTTATGCTCTTCATTTAGTCGTCAATGATCTAGCAACGAGAGTACATGCGGCGGATGCTCATTAGGCCTGGCGTTAAAATCTTTTTTATGAAACTGTAATGAGGGTAACGATAAAAACATGCGAGTTGATACCAAAATTGATGTAGCAAATTTTCAGGCTGATCGGATAGTGCCAACCCGTGCCATAATGAGGTCAAAGGTTAAAATTTTGAAAAAATACTATTTTTTTGTATATTATCATTTTTACTTAACATTAAATACTATAAATATAATGTTTTTTTCTTTAATTTCTATTAAATTGCCTTATTATTTTTATGTTAAAGCAATAAAGATTTTATATACATAGCTTGGGAAGTCCTTACGGTAATCCTCTACAATAAGTAAAAAATACTGGTTATCCGCTTCGTTATGTGTTAAGCATCTGTTAAGGTCAGTTATTAGTTTAGACTTTCTTTTGGCGGCATCGTTCACAACAGCAATTCATTTGACCCTTTACAAAATGCTTCGCTCTTAGGCCAATTTGACGGAAATTCATAGAAATTTCCAAACGAGAAAAAAATGTTTTGTTTTGGTAGAGTTTAAGTCTTTGGATTTGAATAATTGTAATTCATTAACGCTTGCTTGGAAAAATACCAACATCGTCACCGATATGATTGTCTTTATCGGACTCTATTTGCAATTCCGAAACCATTTTTTTCTTTACTTCTGCGTCAACATATGGATCGAAAAAGGCAAGTGCAAGTGTATCCTCTGATAAATACAACCTATTATTCCGAATTTATCCTAACAGCACTGTAGATATATTTTTATCAAAATAGAGAACAATCCTTTTTATCAGTTGCATATCTCTATTAGGTGATTCAATTGCATTTGCGGTTTTGAACCAGTATGGAATATAAAGACTTATTAAGAAAATGCATATATTGCGAATTCCATTCAACTGACTCGCAAAAGTTGTAAAGTGTGCTTGAAAAATATAAATTTTTTAGACAATAGATGGCCTTGGACATGCATCTTTCATGAGACGTCGCTCCAGGTGCACTTAATGTGAAGTTGGGAATGCTACCACCAAGAAAAAAAAACCAAGTTGTAGGAGTTCTCTATAATCATGCCGAATGTGGACATTCGCTCAATATTCAAAACAAAAGAGCTTGCTTGTTCATCCAGCATACAAGTGCTGCATCCCTTTGAATCAAATTCCATTCCCGTGCAAAGCGTTCAATAATTGCCACCTCTGGCCCACTTGATTTTCCGAAATTAATCTCAAATACAGCTCTTCGAAGAGTTTCTGCAATATGATGGCGACTTGGTAACCACGATAAGCTGCGTTTTTAGTTTGCGTTCCAATAAAGTTCCTGCATCACTATGAGAGCCAGCATTTGCAGAAGTTGTATCGAAACATATCATATCAATGAATTCAGCATATTTAGCTTTACCAAATAGTCGTAGATTGATTGAGCGACTCCAGCATCAGTTCCATCTTCAATGATGGGGATAGCTATAAATTTTTCAATATTCTCCGACGTGAGCACAATAGCCAAGCAATCAACTTTATCTTTTCCAGCAGTTGCGGGAAGTAGCTTTCCATCCCATTACAAAACAAATGTTTCAGGGATCTAAAAAACTTAAGCTCAAAGAAAAACTCCTAACTTAGCTAAAATAAAAAAATTACCTTGAGATTTTCAATAAATTTGATTTTGAGGCAGTTTAAAAACAGCGACCAACAAACATTTTTACTGTTTTTTTAATAATATTTGTTGCTTTAAATATTGCTAGTAGTTTTTAATTTCTATAAATACTTTTTTTGCATCTAAGAGCTCAATTATAATGTAAATGTACTTGATTCTGTCGGTATTGTATACTTAATCAACAATTAACAAATTGTAAGCGGTTTTCTAATTTATATGTCGTAGTGTTATTTATAGTATATGTAATTTAAAAAAATTATTAAATGAAAAAAAAAGTTTAGTGATTTTTAAAAATTTTGACCTTTGACCTCAATATGGCACGGGTTGGCACCATCCGATCGGCCTGAAAATTAGCTACATAAATTTAGGCATAAAATTGCATATTTTCATCGCTACTCGAATTCAAAATTTCATATAAGCTACGCCAGGCCTAATGCTCAGATTTTTTTAAATATATTTTTAAAGAATACTGGATTCGTTTATATTTTCAAAAATAATAGAATGGTGCAATTAGAAAGATATTTTATGATTACAAACATTTAAAAGTAAGAGGGAAGAGGTTTTGAAAAAGCATTTTGATAACTTTCATTGTAATATACATAAATATAATGAATATGAATGAAAAAGTTAACCTTTTTGAAAACAGTAAACAAATTTTTTTACAAACTGCTCTTCATTAATGTCTACTTCAAGCAACCAGCCTTTTAATTTCTTTTTCCTGAAATTTTTATGATAAGAGGCGTTTTTTTTCTTGAAGGCTTAAAGTATTTACCCTTATTGTGATTGGCATAGTCGCATTACGCCAACTGTCGTAGTTGCTTACGAATTTAAAGTCTTATGCTACCGTGTAAAATTTTCGCCAGTAAAATGTTTGTAAAAGAATCATATTGCAAAAGATTACACTATATTAAGTGATTAAGAAATAATCTTTTGCAAAAAATGACAGTTTTTTATAGATAAATAATTAAAATTAAATTGAGTTACATATGTTTGTCGTGAAGGAAATTCTTAACGATAATTTTAGAAATTTTTGACACACAAATACGCCAAACACTTTACCGTTTTAACGACAGTTTGTACTGGATTTACATACAGTGTCGCATATATTAGCTTTTTTGCCAAATACGGTACCATTTTTTAAAAACAATAAGGTTGGATAATTTTTCCCCATTTTTCATTTGCTTCATCCATATATGTATATTTCCTTTTAGACCGAACTGACGAAATTCTACTATGCCCAAATCCCAAAAGTAGTAAAGTTATGACGCAAAATATCTGCAAATGCTTAATTTTAACAAGATTTTTATAACTTAGGTGTTTGTATATCATTTCTGAGCAATTTTTTTTAAGTAAAAAAAAATATGACAAAAGATTTCCTTCCGCTCGTAAAAATAATTATTTATCATTCTAAATTTTTTGTCAATCGATCTATAAATTAGTACTATATATTAATGTTGAGACTAATCGCATATTTCTAAGGGGTCTGACCAAGCACTGAAATTCCATTTCTTCTTTCATTCGATAAGGGGCACTCTAGTGTATGTACCGGGTGGTCCAACTACAAGTATATTTTCAAATCATTTTATTTCGACACCGATAGATTTTTAAAATCCGAAATATTGACTATCAATATCAGGCCTCTGCAGAACAGAGTGAGTCGCTTTACGCTTGAACAACTGATTACCGGACTTCGAATTTGGCTGATAAATCTTAGTAATGACAATTGGCCGCTTAGAAGCTGCGATTTGATGCCTTTTAAACTTTTTCTTGTGGGGTGCCGTTAAACATCTGGCAGTAAACATATCATTTAAAACAAACTTAAGACAAAAATAAGATAATGAAACCGAAAGTATTTGAAACGAGGAAGTAAAATGTTTAATTGAAAACCCCAGTAGATAATTAAAAACCAACAACAGTACAAAGAATGAAATAAATCTTTAAAAAAAATCATTAGAAATTTCGTTTGCTTTTTTAATATAAACGAATTTATTTCTCAGTAACATTCAAGGTCATGTTATGTCTCTGCCACAATAATCAATTAAATGTTTAGCTGCGATGATAAGATAATATAAACATAGAATTCAATTTTTTGCAGCACTATCATTTTATTTTCAACAAGACCTTCAAGTCCCAATAACTTATGGGACGCAGTAAGAACTACCTAAATTTATAACTACAAAAATCACTTATCATTTCAATTTCTTATATAATTCTGACTCGTATCAAAAATATTTCTTTGTCTGTGAAGCGCAATAAAAAAGTTATTGCCTTAAAATATAAACCAGAATTTATCAATAATTTCTACGCGATTACTTCAAATGGCGTCAAATTTTATACAAACTATAAATTTCAAGTGAATACTTGAAATAAAAAAAAAATGCAAAAAGTTAGAATTGGAAAAAAGCATACAAATTATACAATTTTAAGTTATTGGTTATGAAGATTTTTGCAATGGCGTATAAATTAAGAAATTAATCGCAATAATTTATCACAATGAATGAGCACGAGAATATCATAGACGAACTGAAATTTATTGTTTATTATATAAAAATATCCACATACTTACATAAGATAAGCGAAGTGACCTATTTACTAAAACTTTTAATCTATTATATAATACACATTTTTATTAAAAACTTAAAAAAGTAATTATCGAACCCGGTCATTTCGTCTGAAACAAGAATATTATCTCATAATAATTATTTTTTGAGATTTTAATTAAATTATTTATAATTTAAACGGAAGTTGGACACAGTAAAATAATAACTCAAAATTAAACAGAAATTGTTTCTTGCTGGATCCAGGAAAAGTCATTGGCGTAGGAAGGCCGCTCTGGGAGGGCAACACCCGGCAGATATAATGCTGCCACCCCAAGGATTATTAAAAACAAGTAAGAGAGATATATTCGGCTGTGCCGAATCTTTTATACCCTTCACCATAGTATGGAGTGACGAAAGAATTCACAATCACGAAAATTCACGCCCACGAAAAAAATTAAAAAAAAAAAATTTATTGGAAAGAATTACATTAATGCAAAAAAATTGCTACTCACCGTCTCACGGACGCACCCTCACGTGATGGGAAAAAAATTAATCACGATCACGCATTATTGGTTCTAAACTCTATTTCATAAACACAGCTTGCAAAGCAACCCTGAAGGCATGAGTTTACAAGGCATTCTAGTGTTGCTTTGGAAACTGCGTTTATGAAGTCAGCCATAAATTATGAATTTCGTAACAAATTTGTAACCTTTTCTTTCCTAGAGCGCATTATAAAAATATTAACGTACCCTTATTAGCACTTACATATATAATTTTTCACACATCCAAGAAGTGTTCCAACGTCTTTATCAAAAAGCCAGTGGTCTTCAACTAAACAAAGAAATGATTTGAAACGTAAGAAAAATTTTAATAATAAAGAAATTCTCCCAAAATTTATAAAAAATATCGCCAACTATTACATAAATCTGTTAGTCCAATGATTAAAATGTTCTAATATTATCTTCATATTGAAAATAATTGAAAGCTATCAAAAATTCTTAAAAAAACTAACTTTTTCAAATAAAAAGTAATAAAAATAAATATAAAAATAACTAAAATGTATAAAAAGTTAAAATACAATAGCTAATGGTTGTTCAGGAACACAACAAAATGCTATTTTTTTGAATTTTCGATACATTTTAGTTGTTTTTATTACTTTTACTTTTTATTTGAAAAAGTTTGTTGCGCAATTTATTTAAAAAACCTGGGCACGCACGATCTCATTTATAATATATATTTTTAATTTTTTGCGTTTTTTCCAATTTTATGCACGATAAAAGGTTTATTTTTCAAAAATATCCAATTTGTTATCAGATAGGCTTTTGTACAGTGATAAAATAATTATACAATGAATTTAGTAAGTTGTCGACGTTTTTATTTGATATAATATAATATTAATAACAAAAATAGAAATAACTTGACGGTGTAAGAAAAAATATTAAATTATAAAATATAACAGGCATATTTTAATTCATTATTTTAATTTAATTTTTTCTTTGAAACTCGTAGGATGTTCGTATTTATGTAAACTAGTGGTATTCTGATAGTTGTATTTTTAAAATTTTGTTAACTTTTCCATTTACTTATCTGTATTGCGGTTGGACGAGACGATAAAGGTTTTGGTTCAATATAACCTGTATATTTCTGATATAGAAACACAATGGAATTTCAACCACAATTGATTTAAAAAATACGAATTCGGTAATTCATATTCAGCCCGCTAAGAAAACAGATGGATTTATCTAAAAAAATTTTTTATTTAAATCTTCTTCTGCGTTTACTGTGTCAGACAGAGAAATAAATATGAAAAATTAGGACCAAATCGCAAACAGAAAGCTTTTTGCTCTCAAATCCAACCCATAATTCGGCTTATTTTCGTAATATTTTGCCATTAAATTGCGTCCAATTCCGTAGTGCGTGCCATCGACATTGCGATATTCCGCAAAAGGATGATTTCTTAGGTGGTTTTAATGAATGTAAGACCAGTTAAGAAATCAATTTTTTATCTCCTAAGATCTTAACTTATCATTTTGTATATGTTGAATTGAAGAAAATACGAAAATAAGCAAAAAAAAAACATAAAATACAAATATGCATTGCATATACTATTTTTAGACGCCGTACAGCTCGCGAACTATTATCGATACGCTTTACAAATGTTTTGGAAATTTTCCCCAACCATTCCGATCTAAAAATCCAAAGTTCATATGTATGTATACGATAGGAAATGATTGTTTGAAAAATATTTGAAAATTGCGAACTATTCTTAGATTACATTTTAATTAAGTCCACATTAAATTATTCAATTGAATAATGCAATCTAGAAGCTAAATATAAATTTGTGGAAAGTATGTAGTAATACTTTTATTCAAAATACAAATGCATTTTAAATTTTTATTCCAAATACAAAATAGTTTTTAATAAAAGTTTAATTTTCACAATGGAAATGATATTTTGTAAGTTTTTTTACTCTATAATTTTGCTGTTTTTTAATCAATATTGAATCATACAATTTTCCTGATGTTCGCATATTTATAAGAATTTTTGGCATTTTAGAGATTTTTTCAAGATTGTTGGCTGCCGATATCCAATTTCCAATATTGCAGTTGGAATTTTTAGAATATGCGCTATTTTCGCGGGGTTTTCAATTTCTTAGAGTCTTTGCTAATTACATTTTGGAGCGTTATATCAATTTAAATTCTTACAGCAAACTTTGTTTTCATTTTATAGAAAAGGAAATTAATTGAAGTGCTTTTGAAGATTAACTCACTGATGTTACAGAATGAAAGAAACATTTCTTATGGGAGTGTATGTTGTAAGCAACAGTAAAGTACCAAGTTCTGAATATAAAATCCAAAAATTAGAAAAAAGCACAGTAAATATGTATGCTGAAAGTTTTAATTAAACACATTTCGGAACAGGTATCAAATTCTAGCCGGGAAGAGATTTTCATACTTTGTTATGTGTTACTAAGTGTCGAAACAACATTTTAATAGTCAAGAGATTTTTTATCACATTGTACAAATACAATAATAATACCGGGTTCTGGTATACTGCGGGTACGCTTTGCACCTGAATATAGAAAATAATTTAAATTATTATTCTGTGCACAGAAGTATAAAACAGGATATAAGCATAAAGTTTTCCTTTCTTCTGAAATCACAAATAGTCATAAAAAATGAAATATTAATACATTTTCAAAAACATAACTAAAATTCAATTTCATTGATTTAGTATATTTACTCGTACATAGTGTCTTGACGATCCGTGACATTTCTTTAATATAAATAATATAAAAAATAATTATGGTTATTTATATACGAAATGAAAATGTAAGCGATAAAAAATACTGTAATATGCATGCATAATATTATACTAATAAACGTACAAAAAAATAAGTTCTAAGAAACAAAAAAAAACAACAAATCTTTGCTTTTCGACTGCACATGTATAAGTTAATATTGCAAAAGCTAATGCAATATTACAAGCAGACATACATAAATTGTAAAAAAATCCTATTCAGCAGTTTTCATAAAAACACACAACAAACCATGGGAAAGTAAGTTGCACAAAATTAAAGCGAAATTTAAGCAACTTCCGGCACATGCCACAAGCTCAGCAAGATCCAGGTGATCACGCCATCGAAAACAGTTTCATTTAATGTTTTGTAATTATTTTAAGTTAGTTCTTAAGTTGATGTCAAACAAATAAGTAATAAAATTTAATAAAAGAAAAAAAGGAAAAAAGGAATAAAATATTCTTTTTTTTAATGAAAACCAATTAAAATAAACATAACTGGCGCCCAACAATAAGTCGCTATCGCGTCACGTCCCGAAAAGGATTTAAAAGTGCAAAGTGAAAAAAAGTGAAAAATACCAAAAAGTCCTCAAGAAGTACAGGTGTTTATCATTTAAAAAATAAAATCCCAAAGTGCCCTAAGGAAGTGCCATTCGGAAGTGACAAGAGGTGACATAAATTTGCGTTAAAGCCCCAAGAGGACAAAACGCACATCCACGCAGAGTGCGCAACGTGAGACCCGTAGTAGCAGTCAAGCAAAAAGGATAACCCTCCAGCGCCGTGAGATGTTTAATACTGTAATTTATACGTAAGCGATAATTTTAAGATATTTCAAATTTAATCATTAATCTCAAAATTAATTTTAAGAAATTTGTGAGTGAAAAATAAACAAAAATTACAAATTGGAAAGTACCAAAAGAAAAAATAAGAAAAAGTGTGTTAATCTTAAAAACAAATTAAAAAATTTCATATGTAAATTAGAAAAGAAAAAGTAAAATTAAAAATTGATTTCATGAAATTAAAAATTAAATATTAATTTCGAACGTAAATTTGAAGTTATTAAAGAAGGCTAAATATTGCTTTTGAAAGTACATATATTGAAAAAATTAAGAAGAAACCCAAAAAGGATTAAGTTGAATATAAATTATAAAAGTAAATCTGATAAAGCATTTTTAAGTGAATTTTAAAGTTTTTTTAGAAAAGGATATACGAAATACTATAAATAAATTTTTTCTTGCGTGAAATTTAAAAGGAAATTTCAGATTAAATACTAAAGAGAGGTTTACTTATTTTATTAGAAAAGAAAGAATTAGTTTAAATTTTTTAAATATGTCAAACCCAAATAACTTAATTAGGCCCAGTATTTTAGAAGCAAGTGGCAGCTCAAATGCCCAGAACAGTTCCACTGGAACATCACAACCGGTGGCAACACCAGACCTAGAAAGGTTAATTAGTAATATAGTTAAAAGGGTTGTTCAGGAAAGTTTAATTAGTAATAATCCAGACAGCATACTCGTGACCGCAACGGACGAGACAATTACACCAGAACATAGGGATCAAATTGGAGACCTTGACAAAATACCGGACATCGTCCGTAGCCTCAGAGATTTTTCAGGGAACCCGTCAGAATTCGGTTCCTGGAGGAAAAGTGTAGAGCGTGTCCTAAGAATATACGAACACACGAAAGGAACGCCGAAATATTTTGGGATCCTGAGTAGTATTAGGAACAAAATTATAGGCAACGCGGATATAGTCTTGGAATCTTACAACGTCCCTTTGGACTGGAAGGCGATTGTTTACTGCCTTAATCTTCACTACGCTGACCGACGAGATGTAACGACCCTAGAGTGCCAACTCGCATCGCTAGTGCAAGGACGAAAAACCATTCCTGAATTTTATCAAGAGGTGTACAACCATCTCTCATTAATATTGAATAAATTGTCCAGCCTCGAAATGGGCCAGGAGGCATTAAACCTTCTAACACAGACATATAGGAATAAGGCTCTTGACACATTCATAAAGGGGTTAAATGGCGATTTTCCGAAACTGTTAGATATGAAGGAACCTGCGGATCTACCGCAAGCCCTTCATCTGTGCCTTAAATTAGAGAATCAAGGTTACAGGAAACAGTACGCAAATAATCAGAACAAGAATCAGAAATTTTCACAACCGCAAATGCATCCACCACAACAGATGCATAGGAAACCACCATTCTACCCTCAGGCTGCATTTTTGCCTTTCAGACAGTCTTCCTTTAATAGGCCCCCAATTAATCAATACAATACTCCTACACCCCAAAACGCATTCACACAAAATTTGAGCCAATTTCCACAGTGGCAAAACTCACAACCACAAAGGCCTTATGCCCCTAAGCCGTTACCCAAACCGGTTCCAATGGAAGTCGACGGCTCTCAGCAGACCCGTAACGTAAACTACGTTAACAGACCAAACTTTAATTCGTACGCTGGAAAACGTGCACCCCCACCATCAAACCAATTTTCACGTAATGTGCCTAATAAATTCCAAAGAATTAACCACATTACGCAGGATGACAACACTGCCCATAGCATGCAAAATTATTACGAAAATATGGCTCGCGATGACAATGAACAGCCTTGGGAGGAATATTATAACAACTATGAACAAGAGCAAAAAAACAATACTGAGAGTCGAAATCGATTCGCAGACGTTCATTTTTTAGATTAAACAATTCATCACTTCCTTACTTCGAATGCAAGGATAGCGATGGAAAGATACTAAAATTTCTCATTGACACCGGATCAAATAAAAATTATATTCAACCGTCACTAGCTAGAAATCCGAAACAAAATGAGAATATATTTTTCGCAGACTCGGTAGGTGGAAAAGTTAAAATATCTCAATATGTAGAACTCAACCTTTTTAATCTCCATGACAAGAAACTAAAATTTTTTATATTACCAACGCTAAAATCGTTTGATGCTATTATTGGCAATGATAGTCTCAAACAACTTGAGGCAGTCATATATACTTCGAATGATCTGATGCTTATAGAAAATAGAATAAAGGTATCTATCAAACAGCAATTGGCAACGTCAGTGAACAATGTAGAAGTTAAAACTGAACATCTTACCCCAGACCAAAGAACGGTAATTCAGTCATTATTAGGACGATTTTCAACCTTATTTGCTGAACCAGACAAAAGACTGACATACACTACAAAAGTTATGGGTGAGATTCGAACAACAACAGATTCTCCTATTTATACAAAATATTACCCATATCCTATGTCGCTAAAAAATGAAGTAGAGGAACAAATAAATAAACTCCTTAAAGACGGTATAATTCGGCCTTCGCGTTCTCCGTATAATTCACCTGTTTGGATCGTGAATAAAAAACCAGATTCTCAGGGAAATAGGCAATATAGATTGGTTATAGATTATAGGAAATTAAACGCAGTTACCATCGCCGATCGTTACCCAATCCCCGAAATCAACGAAGTACTTTCGCAATTGGGACGAAACAAATTTTTTCTGTTATAGATCTTAAAAGTGGATTTCACCAAATCCTTCTAAAGGAAAAAGATATCGAAAAGACAGCATTCTCTGTCAACAACGGTAAGTACGAATTTACTCGTCTTCCGTTTGGTCTTAAAAACGCCCCCTCGATTTTTCAGCGAGCATTGGATGATATCTTGAGAATGCATATAGGTAAAATTTGTTTCGTATACATCGACGACATAATAATTTTCAGCCAAACTGAGCAAGAGCACAATAAGCATTTGGAAATAATTTTTAACACTTTAGAGCAGGCGAATATGAAAATTCAATTAGACAAATGCAAATTTTTTGCAGATGAAGTTGAATTCTTAGGATTTATTGTAACACCAAATGGTATAAAGGCAAACCCTTCGAAAATTGAAGCTATAGAGAAGATTCCTATACCAAGAACTCTTAAAGATCTCAGATCGTTCTTAGGAATGTCTGGATTCTATAGACGCTTCATTAGGGACTACGCTAAGTTAGCAAAACCCCTAACTCTCATTTTGAGAGGGGAGGAAGGACGAATGTCCAAACGTTTATCAGCTAAAAAGGAAATAGTTTTGAATAATGAAGCGATAGAAGCCTTTAATAAGATAAAATCTACTCTCGCCTCTAATGAGGTAATGCTACAGTATCCTGACTTCAGCAAAGAATTTAGTCTTACCACTGATGCCTCTAATTACGCTATAGGCGCAGTTCTGGAGCAGAATGATAAACCAATCATATTTATATCTCGTACTCTCTCGAAAGCAGAAGAAAACTATGCTACAAACGAGAAAGAGATGCTGGCCATCGTTTGGGCTTTGAGAACCTTGCGTAGTTGTCTCTACGGCCCTGTTGCCGTTAAGATTTTCACGGATCATCAACCTCTAACATACGCCTTGAGCAACAAAAATAACAATAGCAAGCTGAAGAGATGGAAAGCAATTTTGGAAGAGTATAATTATGTACTCAAATATAAACCAGGTAAAGCAAATATAGTTGCAGACACACTATCCAGAATTCCACCAGATAGCCAAATCAATTCTCTAACACCAACGTTACACAGCGATGAAAGCTCTTCACATAATCTTATCCCTTATACGGACTCCCCAATCAATGTATTTAAAAATCAATTGTTTCTTTCAACAGATGATGTACCCTCTTATCAGTTTAAAATTATTTTCCCTACTTATCACAGGCATATCATAATAGAACGAGAATTTAACGAGGAGAATCTAGTAAATATTCTTAAGCGATATTTAAATCCGTCAGTGACAAACGGCATTTTCACAGAAGAGCATATTTTAGGTAAAATTCAAAACGTATATCCAGGGCATTTCAGTCGATATAGGACACGATATACTGTAAAACGGGTTGAAGACCTTACTCAGGAAACAGACCAGGAAACAGAAATCATAAAGGAACATAATAGAGCTCATAGGAACCCAGTCGAAAACAAAATACAACTACTAGAAAAATTTTACTTTCCTCATATGAGTGCAAAGATCAAAACAATCGTTAAGCAGTGTAAAGTTTGTAAAGAGAACAAATATGAAAGGCACCCTTCTTCTCCAATTTTAAAACCTTCTCCTATTCCCGAATATCCTGGACACATCGTCCATATTGACATTTATCACACTAACAATAAAATTATTCTAACCGCAATAGATAAACTTTCGAAATACGCGCAAGTAAAAATGGTAAAATCAAGAGCGACCGAAGATATAAAACTACCTCTTCAAGAACTGCTCATTTCATTTGGCATCCCTAAGAAAATCGTGATAGACAATGAAAAATCCCTTAGCTCAGCCCCAATAATATTTATGCTTGAAAATCAATATGGGATAGAGATATTCAAGACACCGCCCTACACAAGCTCTATAAACGGACAAATCGAACGATTTCACTCAACACTCTCTGAAATAATGCGATGCATCAAAACTGAAAGAACACATAGAAATTTCGAGGAATTATTGTTTAGATCACTTTACAAATATAATTTTTCTATACACTCTACGATCAAGAAGAAACCAGTTGAAGCATTTTTTGGCCGAACTGTAAGTACAGACCCGGAACAAATTGAGAAAGACCGACAGGACACCATTAATAGACTTTTAGAAAAACAAAACCAAGACCTAGAATTTCACAATAAGAAAAGAACCCCATATCGTGCATACAACCCAAATGACAAAATATTTGTAAGAAATAATAAGAGAATAGGTAATAAGCTTACACCTAGATATAAAGAAGAGACTGTAAAATATGACCAGGGAGATACAATATTGACAGAATCAGGACGAATAGTGCATAAGTCTCACATTAGAAATTAAATTTAAGAAAATGGAAAAAGAGGGAATTAAATAAAAATAAAAAGATAATAAAAGGAACAATAATATAAATACGTATAGACACTAAGAAAAATAAAAATAAATATAGGAAAAATCTTTAAAGGAAACATATAGGAAAAAGTATGAAACTATTAAGAAATATATAAGAAAATATCGAGCAATATGCTATAAGCGTACGATATTCATATTAAGGTAGGAAATATTGAAAATAAATAAAAAGAAATCGAATAATTAACCATTTAATTATTAAAAATAAATGTTAATTTTGCAGACTTATTTTGCACGCCGTGTACGCGGAGTTTCAAATATTCGATTACACGAATTCGCAACTTATTACTTTAAAGGACGATACCGCAAGGGTACAGGACGGAACTTTTAAAATAATTCACGTAATAAACCTAGAAGAATACGCGGAACTGACTACTAAAATAGAAAACACAATTAGAAATACCATTAATATAACTCATCCGTTATATCCTTTCCTAAAACATGAAATTCTCCAAATTCGGACTTTAATTGCAAAAATCTCTCCTAGAACCAAAGAAAAGCGATCACTTGACTTTATAGGCTCAGCGTGGAAATGGGTCGCAGGAAGCCCCGACCACCGTGATTTAGAAATTATAACTAAAAATTTGGAAACCTTAAATGAAAATAACGATAATCAGATAATAATAAATAAGGAATTGATAAAAAAGATAAATGAACAAACCGAAAGAACTAATCAAATTATGAAAGTTGTCAGTTTAGATAATAAGTTAGAAGTAAGTTTAAAGGTAAAATACCAATTCAACTTATTAAAGAAGAACTTTTAAATATTGAATATGCTTTTTATTGGGCTAAATCCAGTGTTGTTAATTCCTTTATATTATCAAGTATAGAAATAGAAACCATAGAAAAAATTGTTAAACATGAAGGCATACCCTATATTAATGTTGAAGAAGAATTAGAGTTCACAGATGTAAGCATAGCCGCAAATGGCACTATGATAATTTATATATTGAGTTTGCCTACAACCGAAAAAGAAGAATGTGAAATCTTATCCCTCAAATCTGTAAAATCGAATAATAAAATTAACAAAATTGATTATGATAAAATTTTGAATTGTAACAAAAAGATATTTGGAATTAAAACAAAATGTAAAGAATACAATAAAAAAGCAATCTGTAATAAAAATAATTTAGTAGAATTAAGCCAAAATAATTGTATAAGTAAACTCGTAAGAAGTCAATTAGCAAACTGTACACGCACAAACGCTGATCACATATCGGAAGCCGAGGAAATTTACCCAGGTATACTTCTTCTCAATAATTTCAATGGTACAATAGAAATCGATGGGCAGCAATTCCCACTAGCTGGAACTTTCATTATAAAACATCATAACTCCACAATAAGGATTGAGGATAAAATATTTTTTATACGTGAAGAAATATATTCTGAACCACTGCCAGCAGTATTTCAACAACAATCGGAAAAAACTGATCTGGAAGAGATCCTTTCTTTGGAAATGATTAAAGATCTTGAATTTATAAACAGGAAAAAAATTTCCAAAATTGACACGAATAATAAAATTAGCCTAACCCTTAATTCAATTACCTTAATTGCATTTGCAATACTTACTGCTATGCTCTCATACGCATCATGGAAGCTCAAGAAGAAAACACCTGCAAAAGAGAACATAATTCCTGAAGAAAAGATCATGCCAACGAATACGTTAGCTTTTGAGAAGGGAGGAGTTAATATTGCAAAAGCTAATGCAATATTACAAGCAGACATACATAAATTGTAAAAAAATCCTATTCAGCAGTTTTCATAAAAACACACAACAAACCATGGGAAAGTAAGTTGCACAAAATTAAAGCGAAATTTAAGCAACTTCCGGCACATGCCACAAGCTCAGCAAGATCCAGGTGATCACGCCATCGAAAACAGTTTCATTTAATGTTTTGTAATTATTTTAAGTTAGTTCTTAAGTTGATGTCAAACAAATAAGTAATAAAATTTAATAAAAGAAAAAAAGGAAAAAAGGAATAAAATATTCTTTTTTTTAATGAAAACCAATTAAAATAAACATAACTTATACACACAATGTGTAGGTATTTGGTATGAATCCCAACGCAAGTTATTCAAATAATTTTAAAACTTTTAAAAGTAAAATTATTTCTAATACCATTTTTTTGCCCATATTTTAGTCGTTAATGGACCGACTTCAATTATTTTCAGTCTAAGCCTTCGTAGAACTCCATACAAGAGATCTGCTTCATAAAATTTACCGTAGGACAGTTGGGGACATAAAAAAACAACAGAATAGGAAATATAAAAAAATGCTTTTGGCTATATCTCATTAATTATTGGACCGAGTTTTGTTATTTTCAAACCGAACAATTTTATGAAAAACTCCAAGAGAATGGTATAAAATTTATGTCTCTATGTTGTGTGAGGCCTCAATTCTACTTACACCAAAATATAGCAGACGAACATCGCTCATTCGAATTCTCTATCTATAAGGATCCAAAATATATATACTTTATGGGGTCTTAAATAAATAATGAAGAAATTACATATGGAATGACAAACCTATATATCCCCTTTCCAAATTTTTTTGGTGAAGGGTATAAAAATCTTTTCTTTTTGTAATGCCTATCATAAGGCATACTAAATGGTATGTTGTCATTTTAATTACATACTCATACAAATCACATCGACTATTTAATCTATACAAAATAACATTTCTTTGACCAAATTCTATTTGAAAAAATTTTATTTAAAGAAAAAAGAGGTGCGTTTTCTCGTTTTAATTTTGCAAAATAAAGGAAAGATATAATATATCATTGTGAATAACATTATTATTTGTAAATGGATTTTTATAAAATGTGGCACTTTCCATTGGAAACATATGTACGAGGTCTTAGGTACATAATTTCAAAAGGAAATTTAGATATTGTTTTTTATAAACTGGTTAATAAAAACAATTTTAAAATTTTCTTTGGAAAACGCGAGTAAAAAATTAACGATTTTAAAGGTAATTTTATTCCTAATTTAATGTAAATAAATGAAACAGTTAGTTATAGAGTTATAGCATAATACGTAATGTAACCCCCGCTACATAACGATCACCAGAGTCAATTCAAAAAACTAATTCATTGGTAGTACATGTGTCCAAATCAACTAGAATCACTCTGCCGCAGAGTAAGTGTTGACCTGTGTAAAAGAGTCTACAAAACGTTTTACAATTTGAGATTAGATCCTGAGTAAATTTTTACTCACGCTTACGATAAAAAAGTTTACTCGTGCACGATCTCAGGCAATTAGTATGCCTACCAACCAGTAGGTGTGTTACCTTCTTTTAGGAAAGGGATAGTGAGAGAGGACATATGGTGAAAGTGAGAAAGCTTATATTTTATATGCACGCTCACGTAATTGAAACAATAAAATAATCACGATCATGCGTGACCCCTATGGCTTACGCTAATCACGTAAGCTGTACCCATCTCTATCCGAAAGTAAACATAATAGAAAAAAAGGAACCAGAATCATAATCTGAGCGAAAAATCTATAACAATCATTAAATCCTTTTGTACTACTTTCCTTGCTTTCTTTTTTATCTTTTTGTTATATTTTTAAAATTTTATAATAAATATTTTTGTAAGTTGTATAAAATAAATTTCTGCCCGCTATATCACTGTGTAAGGGGATGTTTGTTTTGCCTTCTTTTCAAGATATATGTAGACAAAAAAGTCAAAAAAATATATATAAAATGCGTCACAAATATTTGCCTTAATTAAAATGCTTTTATATCTCTAAGGGTCAGTTTATGACTTCGTATTTAAATGGTATTTATATTTAAGTTCTATTTAAATACGAAATTAAGTTTTGCAGTACAAACTTAAATGAAACTTAAATAATATTTAAATGACCAACCTTGCTGATTTAAGTTCTATTTAAGTTGTGCACACATACATACACAAACATATGGTTTTGCTACCTTGTTGTTGTATCGCGCAACAAAGTAAACAAAAAATTTGCGGCCATTGAAAAATCAACATCTTTTGGGGTGCAATTTGGACTTTGGATGAAGACAGATCCTCATCCGATACAGACTCTGAACAAGTGGGCAAACCACAACGCAAGAAAGTAAAGGGCGCAAACAAACGAAAATAAGTTTTGCGTTCATCGATTTTTATAACCTATGTATCTATGTAATAACCTAATAATTACCTGCAATAATTTTTAAGTTTACGTGTTAATAATTATAATAAATAATATATAATAAATATTATCCAAATTCATTGAAACATGAAATCAATATTCTTGTCAAAATGAGATACCTTCACTTAATTGTGAATAAAAGGGAAACGCGTTCATCGATTTTCATGATTTATGTCTCATTTTGTTCATAGGTTATGTGACTTTACGTGAAAGTAATAGGTCTAGACACTTTTTTTACCGTTTTGGATTTCTTATGAATTAAAAATAAAAAAATTCAATTTTTTAGGCAAAAAATAGTTTTTTTCTTCATACATTTATTTAGAACTCCGAAACTGTTGCTTATGTATCGAAACGTTGTATGAACATATTAAAGGAATTGTAATTCCCAATTTTTTTTAATTTGTTTCAGCAAAATCGGAAAGGTGAAAGGTGTCACCACGAAAGGTGACAATTTCCCCTATGTGATAGTTACTAACTTCAAATCGATATATCTCAATTCCTAGACGTGACCCAGCGAAACGCCGGGACACGTGTAACTTCTTTTTTACCGGTATAACATTTCCCGTTGGTTTCATCCCATCCCGATTTTGACTGTCGCATTTTGTCGCATAGTGTTATTTAACATTGAAAAACTGAAACTGTATTTAAGTGCAACTTAAATTTAAATGAAAATTAACTAAATGCGTATTTAAATATGAAGTCATAAACTGGCCATAAGTACAACAAAGCTCAAAATTCAACTTAAACGCCAGAAAGAAGTCAAAACATAGTAAATGACTGAATAAATACGAAATGTATCCTTAACATTTAAAATGAATTCCAGATACAAATATGCTTTCAAATGCCAAAACACGTATATTTTCGTTGTACTCTCTACCAGAATTAGGTCCAATAAATCAGTCAAAGATGATCTCTCTTTTTGGTTTAATGCATGTTAAACCCGGTAAATTTGTAAATCAGTCAACATTAAAACTGTAGTTAAACGAATACAATTGGGCGTTTAAACTACAATTACATACCATATGATTCAGACGTCTGTGATTTTTATTCACAAAATTTATTAGATTGCAAAATATGTGAACAAAATTTATAAAAGAAGTGGTGTTTTCATCAGATGAAGAAGATTTCAGCGATTGGGAGACAAACAATTTAAAAATGACAATTTTGAGAAAATCTCACACCATACGTTTTAGACCGAATCACTTCTTTGTGTATGAAGAAATATATTTCTTTCAAAGATTTCGCCTCACTAAAGCTTCCGCTTACAGTATTCTAGAGCTAATTGGTCCATATATTAAACATAAAACTAGCTGGTAAGTAAATCATTGAAATTTAGGTTAAAAGGTTGAATTTAATGCATACATATTTAGGAGCAATGCCATCACTGAGGAACAAATGTTTTTAATATTTCTTCGAGTATATGCCACTGGTTGTATGCTGAGAACAATTGCCGATTTATATGGAGTCTCTACAACTACCGTGTCGAAGGTTGTTACTTCTGTAACCCATTTCATTGCTCTTTTGAGGCGACAGTTTATATCGTTCCCTAAGGCTGAAGAAGATTTGTCTAAATTAAAGAGAGAATTTTATAACATTGCAAAATTTCCAAGGGTAATAGCTGCACTTGATTGTACACACGTCAAAATAATCTCACCAGGTATGCTTTAACTAAAATATATAAATTCAGTATCGTAAACAAAATTTCATTTATGAAGGTGGGAAAATCCTGAACTATATCGTAATAGGAAAGGATTTTTTCTATAAACGTGAAAACAATGTGCGACCCGCATTTGAAAATTTTAATTATTGTGGCACGATGGCCAGGATCTGCGCACGACAGCAATATTCTTAAGAACTCACAGATTTTTTCAAGGTTCGAAAGTGGAGAATTCAATAACATTTTATTGTTGCTGACAGTGGCTACCCAGAAAAAGGCTTTATTATGACACCCTTATCTGATCCCAAGGCTAGAGAGGAAATTCTATACAACGAATCCCAAATTAGAACCCGCAACTGTATTGAGAGAAGCTACGGAGTATGGAAGAGAAGATTTCCAATTCTTTCCCTTGAAATAAGATTACAATTTGAAAAAGCAATTATTGTTGCAACAGCTGTTCAGCACAATATATGCGCATTAACAATGACGGAATGCCTCCGGATTTACCCAATAACATTGAAGATGCTGTAAACAACGTTAATTCTATTCCCCACAACAGACCAAGGGGCACACAATCGAATAATTCAGAAAGACGAAATTTAATTACTGAATACTTTAAAAATCTATGAAATTTTGAATTTATCCTTGTCCAAATAAAACAAATTTAAAATGAATTAAATTTTTATATTACAAGTTTTATTTTTTATATCACCAGGTGGTAAATTATAAACCATTTTCTTTTTTAAATTTAATGAACGTGAAGGTATTGTAATATTACTTTGATATATTAACACAATCTTAATTATTGTCTGTTTTTATATAGCAAAGAAATATTACAAAACAATACAAAACAAAAAAATATTTAAGGTTAATAAAACAACAATCATTTCTACCTTCAATAAATTTAATAAAAACTAGAGTACGTCCAGTGGTTGAAATTCGAGCGCCAGTTTAAACCAGTGGTAGGCGCTCGTTTACCACGGTTACGAAGTTTTTTCGGCTATTTACATTTACTACTTGTGAATATTGCAACCAGGAGTGCCATAAAGACACGTTTTTCCCTACAAACATTTTCCTTAAAATCTACCAAAACCTCCCATATCCCCGGTTTTTATAACATTAAATTTTATTGTGAAAATATCAACGATTTACTTTATGTTATCTTTAATATGGTATTCGTAATTTATTCACTGACATTGCTTATATAATGCCATTTACATCTTGAAAACACATTTGTATTTCGTTGTCAGAAAACAGCCAAAAAAAGCCGCAATTTTTGTCATAAATAAACAAAAGGGCAACCTCTAATTACAATAACTAATGTGTGAGAATCAGGGATGCAAAAGTTGGTACAATTGTACTTTTTTTTAGCACTATTTGAAAGTAAAAAGTACAATAGCACCCCTATGCCTAATTTAGCACTATTTTATATATTTTTTATATTTCATATATTTTTTAATTTTATTTCGTTACACGAAAGTATTTTAAGTCATTATTCCATTATGGCAACTCCATGTTAACCATTCGTTGTGAATTGTTTTATACCCAAGGCGGAATTAAATAGATGGTGGCGATTCTACAACAGGTACATTGCAATAACAACTGACATCTCAACCCTTATGCTAACATATAAAAATTTTGACATACGAGCCTCTAATTTGTGGAAAAAAGTAGAACACCTGTTTAAATACGCCTTGTTTTGAACGAAGGTATCAGAGACGAAAAATGAACTAAATGAACCGATGTTTACTGATATTTAAAGAATTGCTAGAGGAATACTATCCATCCCACATTCTTCTGCAATATGGAAAGATTTATTTTCGTTTCAAAATTTAATAAAAACAAAAGAGAGGTTGTTTGTTTCGACTGTCTGTAATCTAATCCAAAAAAAGGATTTGATGAAGTGACATAATTCGTGCTGCTACAATTTAGAAATGCCTAAGAGTTTGTTACCAAGAAGTATAGCATAAAGTATAATTTTATATTCAACAACTGACAGTTTTTTGTGTACCTTTTCGAATTAATCATTTAATTTAATTGTCAACTTTGTCTACATAATATACTCGTACAAGTACTTAGTACAAATGAATTTCAGTGTACCTTTTTGTTAATTGTTAAGTTTTTTACACACATATATGTACAAACGAATTTTTATGTACGTTTTTGTCAATTGTTTTAATAAAATATATTTAAAAAATAAAAAGTACAATCGGACTGAAAAAAATACACTTTTTCTTAAAATTTAGTACAATTTGAAAATTTCATTTTGCATCCCTGGTGAGAATCAGTGTCATTTATCTTTAAATGCCACTTAAGTACCAATTTCATTTTTTCAGTACAAAATTATTTGACATTTAAATGAATCTTAAATGACCATTCTTCTGCATTTAAAGTCCATTTAAGTTTTGCACACATACATACACAAACATATGTTTTTGCTTGCGTGTTGGTGTTTCGCGCAACAAAGTAAACAAAAAAATGGCGGCCATTGAAAAATTAACATCTTTTGGAGTGAAATTTGGACTTCTTTTATTAATATTATTCTTCTTTATGTTTTTTAAAATTGTTTTAAACTTTTAAAACATTGCAACCTATCATTGTTGTTATTTTCAGCCTGAAAAAGAATCCACATTAGAAATTGTTCTTTAATTTTGTCGAACAGCTGTTTCTCTAAGAAAATTGAGAGAATTTCGTGAGGCTGCCATATTTTTATCGTAATTAAATACAAACAATAATTTCACACTGAAAAACTCAAACTGTATTTAAATGCAACTTAAATTTAAGTGGCAATTAGCTAAAAGACATTCAAATACGAAGTCAATTATTGGGCCTTAGAACAAGCTTGATTTTTTGTATAGAGTTCAGAGATGCCGACTTAATAAATGAAAGCACTTATAGAACTTTTTATACCCTTTACCAAAAAATTTGGAAAGGGGATATATAGGTTTGTCGTTCCGTATGTAATTTCTTCATTATTCATTTAAGACCCCATAAAGTATATATTCTGGATCCTTACAGCTAGAGAAGTCGAATGAACAATGCCCGTCTGTCCGTCTGCTACATTTTGTGTGGTTTTAGAATTAAGGTCAAAACACAACATAGAGAAATAAATTTTATACCATTCTCTTGGAATTTTTCATAAATTTGTTCGGTTTGAAAATAACAAAACTCGGTCCAATAATTAATGAGATATAGCCAAGACTTTTTTGTTATATTTCCTATTCTGTTGTTTTTTTATGGCCCCAACTGTCCTACGGTCAATTTTATGAAGCAGATCTCTTGTATGGAGTTCTACGAAGGTTTAGACTGAAAATAATTGAAGTCTTTCCATTAACGACTAAAATATGAGCAAAAAAAATGGCATTCGAAATAATTTTACTTTTAAAATTTTTTTTAAAAAGTTGCGTGGGGATTCAATAATATATCTTATTTATTATAAAATACTAAAACTTCAAATTCTTGATGGAAATTGGTGTGGTTGTTGTAAATTGGCCCTTTTTGTAACACATATATTACACATATACTGAAATGCGTTCATGGGCTCATGTACACATTATGTGTATGCATGTGTAAACTAAAAAGTCTTAAAGTAAATTTTTGTTGTTTTTTTGTTTGTTTCTTTAAACATTTTTTGTACGTTTATTAGTATAATATTATGCATGCGTATTACAGTATTTTTTATCGCTTACATTTTCTTTTCGTATATAAATAACCATAATTATTTTTTATATTATTTATATTAAAGCAATGTAATGGATCGTCAAGACACTATGTACGAGTAAATATACTAAATCAATGAAATTGAAAATGTATTAATAATTAATTTTTTATGAATATTTGTGATTTCAGAAGAAAGGCAAAATTGATGCTTACATCCAGTGCTATACTTGTGTAAATTTAATTATTTTCTATATTCAGGTGCAGAGCGTACCTGCAGTATATCAGAATCCGGTATTATTATTGTATTTGTACAATGTGATAAAAAATCTTTTGACAATTAAAATGTTGTTTGGATACTTAGTAACACATAACAAAGCAGAAAAATCTCTTCCCGGCTAGAATTTGATAAGAAATGTTTCTTTCATTCTGTAACATCAGTGAGTTAATCTTCAAAAGCACTTCAATTAATTACCTTTTCTATAAAATTAAAACAAAGTTTGCTGTAAGAATTTAATTTAATATAACGCTCCAAAATGTAATTAGCAAAGACTCTAAGAAATTGAAAACTCCGCGAAAATAGCGCATATTCTGAAAATTGCAACTGCAATATTGGAAATTATTCCCAAAATGTATTTTAAAAAATCATATAATTGGCAATCGGCAGCCAAAAAGCTTGAACAAATCTCTAAAATGCCAAAAATTCTTAAAAATATGAAAACATCAGGAAAATTGTATGATTCAATATTGATTAAAAAACAGCAAAATTATTGAGTAAAAAAACTTACAAAATATCATTTCCATTGTGAAAATTACACTTTTATTAAAAACTATTTTGTATTTGGAATAAAAATTTAAAATGCATTTGTATTTTGAATAAAAGTATTGCAAATACCTACTTTCCACAAATTTATATTTAGTTTCTAGATTGCATTATCCATTTGAATAATTTAATGTGGGCTTAATTAAAATGTATTCTACGAATAGTTCGCAATTCATTAAATATTTTTCAAACAATCAGTTCCTATCGTATACATACATATGAACTTTGGATTTTTTGATCGGAATATTTGTATTTTATTTTCGTATTTTCCCCAATTCAACATATACAAAATAATAACTTAGGAGATAAAAAATTAGATCTTAGGAGATAAAAAATTGATTTCTTAACTGGTCTTACATTCATTAAAAACACATAAAAAATCATAGTTTTGAGGAATATCGCGTTATCGATAGCACGCACTACGGAATTGGACGCGGATTAAATATTACGAAAATAAGCCGAATTATCTGTTGGATTTGCGAGCAAAAAGCTTTCTGTTTGCGATTTGATCGTAATTTTTCATATATATTTCTCTGTCTTACTTAGTAAACGCAGAAGAAGATTTAAATAAAAAATGTTTTTAGTTAAATCCATCTGTTTTCTTAGCATGCTGAATATGAATTACCGAATTCGTATGTTTTAAATCAATTGAGGTTGAAATTCGATTGTGTTTCTATATCAGAAAAATACAGGTTATTTTGAACCAAAACCCTTATCGTATGGTCCAACCGCAATACAGATAAGTAAATGGAAAAGTTAACAAAATTTTAAAAAGACAACTTTAAATGCATTTGTATTTTGAATAAAAGTATTGCAAATACCTACTTTCCACAAATTTATATTTAGCTTCTAGATTGCATTATCCATTTGAATAATTTAATGTGGGCTTAATTAAAATGTATTCTAAGAATAGTTCGCAATTCATCAAATATTTTTCAAACAATCAGTTCCTAGTTATCAGTTCTCAGTTATAGGAGATAAAAAATTGATTTCTTAACTGGTCTTACATTCATTAAAAACACATAAAAAATCATAGTTTTGAGGAATATCGAATTGTCGATAGCACGCACTACGGAATTGGACGCGGATTAATGGTAAAATATTACGAAAATAAGCCGAATTATGGGTTGGATTTGAGTGCAAAATGCTTTCTCTTTACGATTTTATCGTAATTTTTCATATTTAGTTTTCTGTCTTACTTAGTAAACGCAGAAGAAGATTCAAATAAAAAATGTTTTTAATTAAATTCATCTGTTTTCTTAGCAGGCTGAATATGAATTACCGAATTCGTATTTTTTAAATCAATTGTGTTTCTATATCAGAAATATACAGGTTATATTGAACCAAAACCTTTATCATCTGGTCCAACCGCAATACAAATAAGTAAATGGAAAAGTTAACAACATTTTAAAAAGACAACTATCAGAATACCACTAGTTTACATACATACGTACATCAATCATACGAGTTTCAAAAAAAATTAAATTAAAATAATGAATTTAAATATGTTGTTATATTTTATAATTTAATATTTTTTCTTACATCGTCAAGTTATTTCTATTTTTGTTATTAATATTATATTATATCAAATAAAAACGTCGACAACTTACTAAATTCATTATATAATTATTTTATCACTGTACAAAATCCTATCTGATAACATATTGGATATTTTTGAAAAATAAACCTTTTATAGTTAATAAAATTGGAAAAACCCAAAAATTAAAAAATAAATTGTGAACAAACTTTTTCAAATAAAAAGTAAAAGTAATAAAAACAACTAAAATGTATCGAAAATTCTAAAAAAATAGCATTGTGTTGTGTTCGGGATTCGAAACCGTGCCACCGGGTAGGGTACGGTTTCACATCCTGACCAATCATTTATTAATTTTTTTTTAAATTTTTGATACATTTTAGGTATTTTTCTTACTTAAAAAACTTTTGTTTGTTGAGGGTTTTTAGCTAGTCTATATAAATTGAAGTAAAAAACATTACTTTCTTGTTTGAGTACTTGACTGCAACTGAATTTATTTTATTATTTCTTTAACTTTACAATTTTAATGTGTTTATAGTTTTGATTACTATAACTTTTCTTATTGTTACTACATATTTTTCTTAGTAAATAAAGAGTTTATTTTTTTAACAATTTTGTATGTTTATTAAACTGAATTTCGATTGCAGACATTTTTCAGCAATATTATAATTTTGAAGGTAAGTAAAAGTAATTTGATAATTCGCGGAAAAGGTAAGTAAATGAACATTTAATTATTTTAGTGATTGTAAAGCTAATTTTTGTTTTCTTGACTCTTCCCCTCTTAAATTCCAACGTCCGCGTTGGATGGGTAATGCGTGAAAGTACTTGATGCCTCAAACGGGGTTTCCAGCTTTACGTCGGTCTTAATTTTCAAAGTAGATTTTCTTCTCATTAACTTCTACATTATACCAAATATTAATACCATCGTTAAAAGTCCGAACAATCCAATGCCAATTTTATGATTTGTAGCAACGTTGTTAATGTGTAGTTCTTTCAGCATTTCCAGTGATAGCATTTTTTCATATCTTTCTATGGTATTAGGTGCTTTTACTACAGCCGGTAAAGGTTTCATCATGGTTATTTCCTTATTGAAGTATGACCTTTCATCTATGGTAATCGTGGTGTTGTGATATTTTACGATATAGGTTCCATGCAATAAGACTTCCATTATAGCCGTTTAAATGTATTACTCCAGGTGATATTTCGATTACTGATGATATATGTTGATAGTTTGTCGTAGGGCATTTGGATGGCATGACATGTAATAGTTTTGGTAAACAATTTGATTTTGTTATTTCTTCTATGTTATGGTTTTTACAAATGGATACATCATTAAATATTTTACAAGGTTTTTTAATTTCAAAAATAGAATTTTTACATAGTATGAACTTTTCATTATTTAATTTAATTGTTACATTTAAATTATTTTTTACAGATTTTATAAATAGGCTTTTACATGTTTCTCTTTCTATTATAGGCAAATCAATCATGTAAAGGATTGTAGTTTTATTCATCCCAATCTTCACCTCTCCAAACTCCAAGGCTCAATTAGATTGACATAGGGCATATTTAGTTCATTGAAGTATCTTCTAGTCATATTCAGTTCGTATTCAGATAAAATAAAAGAATTTATAATTGCTGCTTTTGCCCACTGAATTGAGTAACAAAGATTTGTAAGTTTATTTTTAACTATCTCCAATTTTCTTACTACGTCCTTTACGATTTCACGTTCAAATGCATCGTTCGATCCCATGTTATTTATTATGCTGTTGGTTATATTGGTTATCTCTTGTATTCTTGTGTCTATTGCTCTATTTATTATGATTAGTTTGTCGTTGTTTTCTAAGGGTCTGTTCATACTGTCTGTTACTATTTTGAAGTCCTAATGGTCTGGCGAACCTGCCACCCACTTCCATAATGTACCCAAAGCGTTTATTGATCTCAATTCGCGCCTGGGTCTGAAATTGGCAATTAAATCATACAAAACCTGTATTTGATGCAGTAAAAATTCATAACTGTTATTTTTCTTTCCTATGTCTTGTCTTATAATGGTTTCGAGTTTATCAATTGTCCTTTCATATAGTCCAAAATCTATTACATGGATTAGTTGAAAGTCCCCAGCAACGTTTTGTCGTTCCAGTCTCTACTGTCACAATTTGCGCGTTCGTGTAATCCAAAATCTGTACTTCCGTTTTAATTACTTTTATCATTAGTCTGGAAAACAAAATATAATTTTTTTATTAAATTTTTATGAACTATACGGTTTGTTGTTGTCAAAATTGTTCCTCCTCTGTCCTCTTTCATTATTTCAATTTTGTATCTAGGTGTCAGTTTGTTTCCTATTCTTTTGTTGTTTTTAACAAAAATTACGTCATTGTCCTTGTAAGTCTTTCTTTTAGTTTTCTTCTTGTTGTGATGGTCTAAGTCTTTCTCCTGTTTTCCAGTCAAGCTCTTTTCTATTTATTGTAGAATGGATAGAGTTGTTGTATTTATTCAGAGAGTTGTTCAAAAGGTCCTCAAAAGAATTATAAACCTTTTCAGCATTCATACACCTCATAATTTCCGTTAGGGTTGAATGGAAACGTTCCACTTGACCATTTACAGAACTGGTGTAAGGTGGTGTTTTATAGATAATAATTCCTAGTTGATTTTCTAACATAAAAGTTACAAAAGCTGAATTAAGAGATTTCTCATTGTCAATAACAACATTCTCGGGGGTACCAAAAGAAGTTAGCAACTCCTGCAAAGGAAGCTTTATATCTTCTGTTGCTCTTGACTTGACTATTCTTGCCTGGGCGTACTTGGAAAATTTATCTATTGTGGTCAGAATAACTCTATTGTTTGTATGGTAAATGTCTATGTGTACGTATTGTCCTGGATATTGAGGAATAGGTGTTTTCCCTAAAACTATGTGATTTGGATGACGGTCGTATTTGTTTTCACAACATATTTTACAGTGTTTCAATATTTTCTTTATCTTTGCATGCATTTGGGGGAAATAAAATTTAGTAAGTAATTGAAGTTTGTTTTCCTTTGGGTTTCTGTGTGCTCGTCTATGTTCGTTAATAATTTCAGTCTCTTCTTCAATGTAAGATGTCAAATCTTTAACCATAGTCCTGGTGTACTTTGTGCGAAATTTAGAAAAGTAGGTTGACCATAAGTCTTGTATTGTTCCTCGGATATGGTATTCGGTCAAAATAGCATTAGTTACTGAAGGGTTCAAGTATGATTTCAGGATTTTTACGAGTTTGTCACTATCAAACTCCGTGTCTACTATTGTAAGTCTATGGTATGTGGGAAATATAATCTCAAAGTTGTATGAGGGCACCTCGCCTTTCGAGATTATAATTTGGTTCTAAAACGCATTTAGTGGGGAATCTGTAAACTGAATTAAATTTTGCGCCGAGCTTTCATGACTATGCTGTATAGCAGTCAGTGAATTCACTTTAATAACTTGTAGAGGGCTTGACAACGCATCGGCCATGATATTACTACTGCCGGGTTTATATTTAATTTCATAGTTATATTCTTCTAAGATGGCTTTCCATCTATTCAATTTACTATTCGTGTTCTTATTTCCAAGGGCGTAAGTTAACGGTTGATGGTCAGTAAAGATCTTTATAGTTACTGGACCATACAAATAGTTTCTTAGCGATTTAAGAGCCCACACTATCGCAAGCATCTCTTTCTCATTTGTGGCATAATGCTCTAGAGCATAATTTGACGCGTCAGTTGTTCAATGAAATTCCTTTTCAAAGTTTGGAAATGAAAGCATTACTTCCTCTGAAGAAAGTGAGTTCTTTACTTTTCTGATAGCTTCTAAGGCTCTATCATCAAAAGTCACAGGAATTTTAGCTGAATCCCTTTTGGACATTCGTCCATCTTCGCCCCTTAAAAGGACGGTTAGGGGTTTTGCAAGCTTCACGTAATCTTTGATGAAGCGCCTGTAAAACTCTGAGAGTCCTAAAAATGATCGGAGCTCTTTTATAGTTTTCGAAAGTGGCATTTCCTGAATAGCTTTGACTTTTCCCGGATTTGTTATCCCTTCTGCCGATATGATAAAACCCAGATATTCTACATCTTTCTTCAGGAATTCACATTTATCCAATTGTGTTTTCATGTTTGCCCGTTGTAATGTATCAAAAATGGTCTTTATGTTTTCTAGTTGAGAATTTTCATCTTGACCATAGACTATCGTCTATATAGACGAAACATATTTTTCCAATATGTTCTCTTAGCATATCATCTACTGTACGCTGAAATGTTGCGGGAGCATTTTTCAAAGAAATTCGTATTTTCCGTTAATTACAGAAAATGCGGTTTTCTTAATATCCTTTTCCCTGAGCGGTATTTGGTGGAACACGCTTTTCAGGTCTAATACTGAGAACCACTTATTCTTACCAAGCTGTGCTAAGACCTCGTTTATTTGTGGTATCGGATATCTGTCCGGTATAGTTACACTATTTAATTTCCTATAATCTATGACCATTCTATATTTTTTCCTTGGAAGCATCCATTTTTTTCGGTACTACCAATACAGGAGAATTGTATGGCGACCTGGATGGTCTTATTATTCCGTGATCGAGCAATTCATTAATTTGTTTCTCGACTTCGTCTTTCATAGATAAAGGATATGGATAACTTTTGGTATAAATTGGGTCGTCAGTCGATGTCGTTATTTCTGCTTTTACGGTCGTAGTAAATGTTAATTTTTCGTCTGGTTCCGAAAAAAGTGAAGAGTATGTTTTACATAGTCTCATTAATTTTAAGGTTTGTTCGTTCTTTAAGTGATTTGTCCTAATGTTTAGGTTATTTACAGATTCCGATTGTTGTTGTTTAATGTGTACCTTTATAGAATTATTAATTATCATATAGTTTTGAGAAGTGTAAATAATTGCGTTTAACTTTTTTAAACTGTCATTACCTAGAATGCCATGGAATGATTTCAGTGATGGCAATAGAAAGAATTTTAGGTTTTCTGATTGTATTCCAAATAGGTTGATTAATGTATGATGGGTGATTGTAACCTTCCCACCTACGGAGTTCGCTTGGAAAACGTTTTCATTAGGTATTGGGTTTTTAACTAATCCAGGTTGGATATAATTTTTATTTGACCCTGTGTCGATTAAAAACCTAAATATTTTACCATTGCTGTCTTTACACTGAAAATAAGGTAACGTTAAATTGCTTAATCTAAAAAATGAATATCCGCAAATTCGGTATATTCACCGTCCTCAGAAAGATTGAAATATTCATCGAAGTAGTCCGTCAAGTCTTGTATTCCTTCATCCTCTCGTGAAGGTTGCTGTATATCTGTCTCAGTGTCAGTGTCAGGTACGGGATCATGCTGATCTTGTTCAATATGGTTAATTCTCTGTAATTTGCGCGGTTGGTTAAATTGGGCTGATTGGGGCAAATGTCTAAGACTAGGTCTATTATCTGGTAGAGGGCGATTTATGTAATTTACTTTTTTGGAATACATAGTAGAATCAATGTCCATAGGGACTGGAGGTTTTGGTTGATTAGGTCTTGGTGGTGGTAAATGGGATGGTTGGGGATTTTGTTGTTGTTGGTAATTATAATTTCTATTGTAATTTTGTCCGTACGGGTTTTGGAAATTTTGTTGATATGGGTTACGGAAGTTTTGTCCGTATGTGTTATGGAATTGATGTCCTTGATTGTTACGTAGATGCATACTAAATCTTGGCATAGAAGGCTGAGGAATATGTGCCAGTTGTGGATAGAATATTTGGTTCGGGTTAGTATTGTTAAATTTCCTATGAGGTTTGGGAGACGCGATTCTGTTAGTGCCATTGGCCTGTTGTATTCTGAATTGTTGGTTTTCCAACTTTAAGCACAAGTGTAAGGCTTCGTGTAGGTCTTTGGGTTCCCTAATTCCCAGTAATCTTGGTAAATCACCTCTTATTCCTCTGACAAACGTGTCAAGAGCCTTATTCCTATAGTTTTTAGTCAACAAATAAATGGCATCTTCACTCTCATCTAAACAGGCTATCTTGTTTAAAATTAGTGATAGATGGCCGTAAATCCTTTTTTAAAATTCCTGTACCGTATTATTACCCTGAATCATAGAGATTAATTGGTATTCGAGGGTACCGAGGTCTCGTTGGTCTGCGTAATGGACTGTCAAGCGTTTAATTATGCTTTTCCAGTTCAGTGGAGTGTTATAACTTTCTAGAGCGATGTCAGCATCGCCCACAATTTTATTTCTGATAACATTGAGTACGCCAAAGTATTTTGCCGAACCTTTAAGAATTTCATAAATTTTTAGTATTCTCTCCGTACTTTTTTTCCAAAAGCTAAATTCTGTACTGTTCCCTGAAAATTCCTTAAGAGATCTTACTACGGCAGGTATTTTATCTAAGTCCGTTAGGTCACTGTTGCGGTCTATTCCCTGATCTACTCTAGGTTCTGGTTCATTATGAGAAGCTTGTTCTTCTAACAGTATTCTACGTACTATATATGCAATATTGGCTTCCTGATCTTGTACTAAGGCATTTTGAGCCTGGGGTGGTGGAGGGTTATTTAAAACTGGTGGTCTGATTAGGTTGTTTTGATTTGCCATAATTGAAAGGAAAACTTGAAGAATTACAAATTATAAAACTATTACTTTTATTTAACTTTGTTTTCAAACTTAATTTTTTAACTTTGTTTGCTTAAATCTTATTAGAACTATATTATGGTTTCTTTTAATTTATCTATGACACTAAATTATTAAAACTAATAATTTTAAATAATTATAATATTATATTCTTACATTACAATAATTATTTTCAGCATCATCTTCTCTCGTTGGAATTGTTGATGGTTGTTAGTTGATATTGGTGGTTTTTGTTGATTTTTTTGCTGGTTATTGTTGATTTTTTGTTGATCAGAGTTCATCTGTGCTGGGTTTGTTGATTTTGCTGGTGCTTGATGATTTGGTTGTTAATGTTGATACTTGGCCGATATTTCCAATGGTTTAATTTTTGCTGATTAAAATTGATTTGTGTTTGATTTTGATATTTTATTACATTTCTTATAAATATTTTGGTTTTGAAATGTTCATTTTATTTAAGTTAGTTTTTAAATTTTATTATATTTTTTAATTTTATTTTTGATTTTAAAATGTTCACTTAAGTTAGTTTTTAAATTTATATTTTTTTATTTATGTTTTTATTTTATTTTGGTTCTATAATGTTCAATTAATTTTTGTTATAAAATGTTCACTTAATTAACTTAAATTTTCAAATTGTTCACTTTTATTTTTAACTGTTTAATTTTTAACTTCATATTTATTAATTAACTTATTTGTGTGGTTAAGTAAGATTTGTCCTTTTCACGGCTTACTAAGGATCTTTGCTTGACACTTATCACGATTTTAATTTTTAAACTACTAGGTTTTAGTTTTTAAACTTAAAAATTTTACGTAGGGCGCCAATTAAAGTAAAAGTCATTACTTTCATGTTTGAGTACTTGACTGCAACTGAATTTATTTTATTATTTCTTTAACTTTACAATTTTAATGGGTTTATATTTTTGCTTACTAAATAAAGAGTTTATTTTTTAACAATTTTGCATGTTTATTAAACTGAATTTCGATTGCAGACATTTGTCAGCAATATTATTATTTTAAAGGTAAGTAAAAGTAATTTTATAATTCGCGGAAAAGGTAAGTAAATGAACATTTAATTATTTTAGTGATTGTAAAGCCAATTATTGTTTTCTGAACTTATACATGCATTTCGTTGGTGCTAAAGCCAAATCATCAGTAGACCTTAAACCTAATTTTTAAATGTTTCAAACCTCTTTACTTATACAAAAACTTTTAAAAACTCAATGAGAGTTATACAAATTACAATAGTATAAGCATAGTAGGCTTTGAAACTTATTCAAAAATTCTAACAAACAAATTATTATATTCGATATTTTATTTTCTTTACAACCTTTATACAATTAGAAGCCCTTTGGGTGACAATAAAAGTATTTAATAAGGCAAAACGGAAAATAAAATCTTAACTAGGTAATTATTGAATTTATATCAATCCAGATTGCCTCGATATCTTTTTTCAAAGATTTAAAAAACTTTTGTTTGTTGAGGATATGTGAAAAATTATATAAGTGCTAATAAGGAGATGTTAATATTTTTATAATGCACCCCAGGCAAGAAAGTGTTACAAATTTGTTACGAAATTCATAATTTAGGGCTGACTTAATAAACGCAGTTTGCAAAGCAACACTGGAATGCCTTGTAAACTCATGCTTCCAGTGTTGCTTTGCAAGATCTCGTTCCTACACTGTTCAAAGTAAAAAAATTAACGATGAAGGAAAGGAACAACCTAGTTCCTTTCATCTTTCGGATCGGTCGGAACGATTCCACAAAATGAACGATTTTGCCCAACTCTAAAAAGTTGTTCTATTTTACTTCTTTAACAATTCATTTTAAAAAAAGTTATAACGTTTTTATTTACATAATGTAGTGCTATAAAAGTTTTGAACATTTTAATACCGTACATTTTTTTCGGTACCAAATATCGATCTAGGCGGCTAATTGACCGGCCCCGTGAAATAAAATGTTCACCGAACTCGCCTCTCAATTGGGCCATTATTGTGGCACCGTCATGTTGAAACCACATGTCAGCCAAGCCCAGCTCTTCCATTTTCGGCAAAAAAGTAGTGGCGTAACAGAGGCTCTATTGCTACGAATGGCACCGAATCAATACTTCACGGTCGTCAATAACGCTGGCGGATAATGCTGCAATATTTTTCTCTGTCCGCACTCTACGTATACTACGTTGTGGTGGTTTAATGTTCAATAATGTGAATTCGGTACGAAATTTACTCACAAGATGCCGAATAGCGAATAGAATAAAATGGAAGAAGGGTATGAATTTTGATAATAAAATTCAATAATCTGCAAGCGTTGTTCGTTTGAAAGTCCGTTTTTGGTTAAACATGTTACACGAAAACAGCTGAGCTACCAAAAAAGGTGTTGTCAAAAAGAAAGTTGCTAAAAATCACCATTTACCATGTTGAATTAATCATCAAACATCAAAAATGAAAGTTTTTACGCTTTTAATGCTTCAAGCTAATAGCCAATGCTCATGTCTTTACTTATTTACTTTTCATTTTATCACGCGGACAATGCAACTTGAGCTCCCGAAACTTGAAATATGTACATATTTATTCAGACATTTTAAGTTTCAACTTATTTCTGGCGTTCAACTTAAGTTTTCAGAATTTTATAACAAATCATTTTAAAAAAGTTTTCAACCCGCTATATAGCTGTTTATTAGCATTTTTGCATCTCTTCCATGAAAGGGTAAAAATACCTCTACAGCAAAAAGTCTTTAACAAAATGTTCACGCACTGCTATAAATTAATCTGCTAAAAGTATCTAATACCTAAAATGTAAGGTCTACAAGATTTTCTGTAGCCATCTAATTTTGCAATGTGCAAAAGAGAAGGAACTTTAAGCTCACTAAAAATGAATCCCAAGTGTAAACGCCAATACTCGAATATATTAATTTTGTTGTACAGTGTAATATGTTAAATATATTATTATTGATGTGAATGGGAGAATTTTTTAAATTAAATTTTAATATGAACCTGTTCGTAAATGCATCACTATGCAGCATGTTATCTTCAATAAGTTCATAAATGCAAACAATTTCTTTTACTTGAAATTCGGAAATGATCAAAAAATTTATGTATCTTCTGGATATTTTTGAAAAATATTAAAATAATCCAGCAATTAATATTTATACGTAATTGTTGAACTGTTATAAGGTATATATATTGAAATGAGATTTTTATGGCTTGAGTTCAAATCTGAATTTACCCATATCTTCTTAATTTAAGAAATTATTTTTGGATAAATTCATTATTTTATTAAGAGAGTACTTTTTATTTGAAACAATTTATTCATCAGACTATCAGAAAGGATCAGTACTGATTTCGAGGTCGCTACACCATCTCATCAGCATTCTTTTGTTCGATTTTACCACTTTTGACGGTGGATACTAGTGACTAGGAATATCAACTATTTATCCAAAAATAATTTCTTAAATTAAGAAGATATGGGTAAACTCAAATTTGAACTTAAGCCATAAAAATTTCATTGCAATATAAAGCTTAAAACAGTTCAACAATTACGTATAAATATTAATTTTTGATAGCTTTAAATTATTTTCAATATGAAGATAATATTGGAACATTTTAATCATTAGACTAGCAGATTTATGTAATAGGTGTCGATATTTTTTATCTATTTTGGGAGAATTTCTTCCTTATTAAACCGTTTCTTACGTTTCAAATCATCTCTGAGTATTTTGTATTTAAAATAAAAAATTCAAATGCATTTGTATTTTGAATAAAAGTATTGCAAATACCTATTTTCCACAAATTTAATAATATAATGTGGGCTTAAGTTAATAATTTAGTGTGGGCTTAAAATGTATTTTAAGAATCGTTCGCAATTCATCACTTTTGACGGTGGATACTAGTGACTAGGAATATCAACTATTTAACCGTATTATTTAACGAATTAGAATACGAAAAGTGCAACTTATTCATTTCTTACAAGTTAAATCAATTTCGGTTAGTACGAAATTCCATCTCTGATTTTTAATTATTCCAAATATTCCATACTCTCTTTGCCTTTTCCAAAGTCATTGGAAGATATGGGTAAATTCAGATTTGAACTCAAGCCGTAAAAATCTCATTTCAATAAATAATCCAGCACTCTAGCAACTCGCCTTTTCTTGCTCAGTAAATTTTTTAGTAATAAATTAATTTTTTTATTTTTAAACCAGCTCACAGAATAAATTTATTCTTAGCTCTTCCAGAAGCATAAGCAACAGCCGATTAGCAGTGCCAGAGCAAAATAATCACATTATGCAGTGCAGTGATGAATTTACGAACAGGCCCTATTTTATTTTGCAGACGTCAAAATGGAACCGTATACGAGCGGCGATAAATTTGAAATTGAATATTCGTGTTCGGGAATATTGCAGGTATTTGTATTTGTATCCGCGAATTCTTAAGTATTTGTATTCGTTGCATCACAAATACTTTTGTTTAATTATAATGCTTCGATCTTGCCATTATGTACGAAATACAATGCCATTTAATTGACATTGCTTGCAGTAGTCGATCCTTTTGAGGTAGTTTTCGACCACCATTTTTCGACGACGATTTTTCTTGGTGACGGAACCACTGAGTGAGAAAAGAGTTTCATCGCTCAAGAAAATTTTGTTTGAACCATCAGTATTGAAAGCCTGTTGCTCTAGTAGCCAATCAACATAGTGAGTTAGACTTCGTACGAATGGAGGTGCAAATCCAAATGCAAAATATGACATAATAAGCCGTAAGATGGGACCAATTGCGAAAACGCCTTGGAATCCACAAATCCGGATCATCGATCACACTTTGACTAACAACAGCGATGTTTTCGGAAGTGCGCACAATGCGACGATGCACAGCTGCGACGAAAAAGCTATTTCAGATTCGCAAATTGTTCAGGAAACGCATATAAATAGAAAAATAGCAAAAAAATTATAACTAAGCTAACGGACCAGCAAATGCTGCCTAATTTAAAAACTTTTGTAAAGATATTTATTATTCAATAATATTAGATGAAAGAACCGATTGCAATGGGTCCAAAAATTTAGCAATAATAATAAGAACTTTGATTAAATTAGAAGCAAATTATCTATCATTGAATGAAATTTACTGTGGAACTGATGTAGAACTGTATATACGAGTAGAAACCAGTGAAATTTAAACTTATGTTATATATAATTCAGTTTAAAACAGTTTTTATTTTAAATTTTGCGAAGTTTTAAGAACGAAATTCGACTTTGAAAACATTAACATGGGTAGGTATAGTTAGCCCAGAAAATCAGTTAAAAACTAATAGTATACCACTATTAGTAAAAATATTTCCGAACGAATACCAAAATTTTTATAACATATATTCGCAATTTTCGCTGTTTTTCGTCTTAGCGCGTTTAATAGAAAACGCGCTGAATTGGCACGTTTTTAGTAGTTAATAAATTCTATTTAACAAACGGTTTTGTGGCCAGAAGATGGACTAGACTGTGCAAATGAAAGAATTTTTTTATTAGTAGTTTTTTTAATCCAAAGTGATTATTATTTTGGCTAATATTCGTAACATTTTTAGTCAGAAAGAATTGGGCATGACACAATATTCCATAGGAACAAGGGAACATTTTAACACTAATCAATTTCCACTTACACGGCAGAACAGAAACAGCGTTGTTTTTCGGGAGGCGCTACACTCTCATCATCAGTTTTCTTGTGTGTTTCCATGTATCCGCCACTGTTTAGGTGGCTCAGTTGAATTTGATTTCAAATTTGTGTTTATAAAAATAATGTCTAGAAAAAGGATACGAGAGTTATTTGTATTCTTAGTTGTTTTTACAGTGATTAGTGATAGTAAAATTTGAATGTTGATAGTGGTAAAGCAAGTTTCTTTAAAAATTATGTTCTTTACTGCGTTGGCGCAACAAAAAAATCACTCATCACACACAGAAGAAATACGCTTTGAGATTTTGTGAATTCCCCAATGGTGTTTCTCTTCATACTAAATTTAATTATGTTTGTTTTCACTTCATTCCAATATATATTAATTGCACTATATATAGTTTAAGTGGCGCATCATTTTGTATTGTTGGCGACCTGAATGCTAGAGATTCTTGTTGAGACGATGTTGATTGATACACTTTTGATCTTCCAGTCACGTGTATCCAAGGATACTCTACTAGATAGCAAGGGGAACAAATGGATTGCTCTTTTGGAGAACGTGGGAGGTATTATTCTTAATGGTCGAACGGTGGGTGATACTAGAGGGGAGTTTAATTTTTGTGGGGTGATGGGGAGTTCAATAATTGATTATTGTATATGTTTAGTGAATATCTTAAATTGTTTTTTGACTTCCATATCCCATTTAAAACCTTCTCTGAACACATGCCACTGACTCACTTAGGTTCTTGCTAACTCTGATTATTTGCGATCTCCTCTGAATATACAGAAAATTTTACTATATGTACTAAAAAAATTCGTACAGCTGCTGTTTTAATAACCGTTTTGACCCAAAGAACAATTGGTTTGATTCCTAGTGTAAAAATGCTCGTAAGGGTTGCTTGATAAACTAGAACGCTACCGAAAATCAGGCGAAAAAGCTATAGAGCCAGATATTCATGGTTATGTTAAGTAAAAAAGTTAAGTTTTATAATGAATAACATATTAAAGCTAAATGAGTTTACGAACAGCAGTGAGTGGTGGCAGCTCATTAATTCGTAACAAAATTGCAAACCTAAGGTTAGAACCAATCTGAGAATAGCTGGTTTCTGTGATTATTTCCATTTTTTCTTATCTCAAAGCGATTTCTATTATGATATTTCACTATCCTCGGATAATATGGTTGATTCCTTTCTTGACTTCCCTTTCGAAATGAGAGAGTTTGATTTAGTCAGAATAGAATAAGTTACGAATTTTATAAAAATGCTATATGTATTTGAAAAGCATCAGTGGATGCGTAAAATTTAATCAAGCACGAGTTATAGCTACTTAAACTTAAAGGATATTTGACAAGACTAAAAATCGTTATTGCGATTTTTATGAAGGCTATTGTAAAGATTGCGACTTACTTGATGTGATTTTAAATGATACAATAATTATATTAATGAAATACAGTAGTTTTAATTTAGCTGCCTTTGTTTAAGAAAACTTTTGTCTTAGCTGCACAAAATTAATAATTTAAGACACTATTCTTTAAAATCCCATACAGATTCCTTTTTTACGTGCCTTTTTGTACCAGCACATTTAAGATAAATGCCCAAAGTTTTTGGCATTTTAAAACTATTTTCATACAAAAAATCAACGTTAGCTGTGTTTTGACTTAAGTGCTCAACAAATATATATATTTTCTGTTATTATTCTTCTTAAACCTTTGTGCATTTTGTATACCTGCACACTTACCATATTTTTGGCTGAACACATGAAAAATATATAGTTGAGCCATTTATAATTTTAAAAAAACGCAAACAAGTAATAGAAATCGCAAGTTGTTATTATCAAAATTCATCTACATATATTTTTTGCATGTACATACATACATGCATTTACGATAACAGCATTTTTGACTTATCTGCCCAAAAAATCGCGCAATGTTGATTGTGCAGCTAAGTCAAAATTAATGTAACCCAAATCAAGTTCATAGACAACATCGCAAATCAATTTAAAAAAATTGTTATTTTTCGATAAAATCGTTAAGAAAACAAAAAATTTTAAAATCTCTGTATGGATTTATTCAATAGCAAATGTTGAAAATAATGCAACTAACTCATTTAATACTTACCCCCCAATCATGGCTATCGTTTAGCGAGGTTGCGAATATTAAGATTATGTATGTAGATGTATTTATGTATGAATGTTAGTCCTTGCATTCTTCAAATAATAGTTTACCTAGCTAGACCTATTGTGGTTGTTGAATGAACTGAAATTTATTTTAGAATTTTATGTGGCGGTTCTTGGGTTTTTAGCAATTACGTCAAACTTTAAAGCTTGTGACGTCTAATTAAATTATATTTCTGTTACAAGAAAACAATATTCTCAGACTTTTATAAATTCAAAGAATTTCACAAGAATTTTTTATTGTTTGTAATATGAGCAACCACAAAACCAAAATTTTTCAAGACTTATGTTCTTATGTACATACGACAGCATTGCTGGAGTTGTATTAAATGCAACATACAACGATTGAAATCTATGTTTTTTTTACAATTTAAATCCGTTTCAATATTTTGTTTACGAATCCAAAGAAACAAAGTAAGCAACCATAATTTATAGCTGATAATGAACTAAATTTAATTATATTGTAGTAATAGAGTAAAAAAATCCATCCCTCAGTTCCAAAATATCGTAAGCTCCAAAACATAATTTTTAAATTTTGGCACAAAACAAAAATAATTATTACTGGTGCATGCTAATGTACACCACAGCGCACTGTTCCTCTTCCAAAGAAGGTAACACATTGTAAATGCATGGTAGGCTTCAATATGCTGAGCTGTTACTTCTCTGTGCTGTTGGCTGAAGTAGTTAGCGCGTTGACTACAAAGCAAATAATGACTAAGAACGCGGGATCGAGCCCAGTTTCAGAGTAGTCATAACATCTTGCATTTTTCTGATGTACATTAGTTGTTGTTAAACTGTTTAAGTGACGAAGGCATAGAACTGGTCACTGAACAGTACCGCCAGCAATTAATACTGGTCTATGCTATTGTAAATCTGAGAGCCCTCCATCGTTGGTAATGTTGCAGAATCGTCGACGAAATAAAACAATTAATAAAATGGATACACAGCTTAAACCAATTTAAAGCGCTTTGTCCCCAAATAGGGGATTTTTATTTTGGGATTAGGAATACAAATTTCGAGAAAATCCGCAGGGGATTTTTTGCGAGAAAGCTCGTTTTTTTATAATCTTGTTTTATTATAAATCTTGTTATTTAGTTTCTTTTTGATATTCAAATTCATGTACATATTGACAAATTATATTTTTCTGCTTGATGATGGTAACATTGAAAAAATTGGCAACAGAATACTTTATCACTTTCTAATAAGTGATACAGTATTCTCTTCTTAGAATAAATCTACATTTTAAAAATAATTCAGTTTGCTACGCCGAATTTATTCCATCTTCTCAAATGCTAGCACTTTTACTATAACCAACAATTGAAGGAAATTGCATTGACTGAAGTTTTTGAAATAATAAACATTGATACATAGTTTTTTTGCGTTTTTTCTTTAAGCTATAAACAAATTCACGACAGCAGGCTAGCGACTACAATCTGTCAAAAATAGAATACATAAATGATTATTTTCACGACTACACAGCAGCAGCTTGCTTGCTGTCTATGCTACATTTATCGTGTAGTCAAATTAAACTAATTTCTAATTTTGTTGGCTACCAAACAAACCAAAAAGTTGACAATGAATGAGTTAAAACTTTACTGTTTTTATATGATATATTTATATACTTACATTGTAGTGTAAATATTTAGAGCTCAAAGTATAAATTAATTCTAGTAATATTACACAAATGGGTTTAATTATTGCCGTTTTCTTTTCTACAAAAAAATTAAAATTTCTTTTACTTTTTATAAAAAATAAGTGGTGATACAATAATTTTTAATAAACTCACTATTTCAAAAAATCATTATACGTATTGCAAATTTTCAATAAAAAGGGCGAAAAATGTTGAAATTTTTTTGGAAAAGAAAACGCCATAAGTAAATAAATGTATGCATATATTTCAATTAATATAATATTATATAATTTTTAAGGACATGATAAGATTATTATAATTACTTCGACCTTTTGATTAAGTTCCAATTTATAAATTAACAAATAACAAAAACCTTTATTATATTCAATATTTTGCAAGTTTGGTTAAGAAAAAAATTGTATTTTATTCATTTATTTATTATTTAACTTACTATACAACAAGACGTTGTCTTATATTTATAGTATAGGAACCCATTAAGTTACAAGCTATAATTATTATCAATAAAATAAAAATTAGAACAAAAAGAGAAAAAAATATATAAAAACAATAACTTTAAATATTAATTGACATGTACAGTAGTATTACAAACAAACATTGGCATTTATGCAAAAAAATTCAACAAAAATAAAAAAGATTCCAGAGGACTTGTTGTGACTGACCAATATTGAATTTCATAAAGCTTTTTGTTATTAGTTCCTTTATAAGTTTCAAAATTTCTATTACAGATCTGTGGGAATTATTGGGGATAAGAAATTAGCTATTCTTTTAAAAGAGCCAACACGACACTTTTCAAACGTGTAAAGGGCGCTTTTGGCAATTTTTGCATCTGTAAGTAAATTTTCCCTATTGTTTCGTCTTTGTGTCATTTACATTACTGGAACACACTTTTTTGGTATTGGTACTGTTACACGTTTTTTTGTAAATACAGATACTCTTTTTTGCAACTATGTAAGTTGTATTTAGAGTCTAAATTTTAGACTCTAAAGCTGGATTCACTCATCAAGTCTTCAGACTTCGGGTTCTTTTTTTTATATGAAGTTTACTCGTTACAAATATTTTAGAGAGCAACGAGCGAACAAGACTGTGGATCGATTTGATTTTGATTGTTCAGCTCAAGACTTAAGCCTTTAGAGTTGCCATGTACACTTTTTCAATGTTTTTTTTTAAGATTTTAAGGTTTTACACAAAAAAGTTGATGGCAATAATGTAAATCATATGTTTATATTCAATTTTAACAATGAGTGAACAAGGTAAGGGATGAAATTAATAAAACCTGTTTTGTGTTTTAATTTGTATATATTTTTTCAGATTTTAGTAAGCTATCAAAACTATTGGAATTAAAGCTTTCCGCATCGCTCAATCGCATTCTTGGAATTAATGCTCCAAAGTATCCCCTTTGACGCCTTTCCTTTAACATTTTGCGTACACCATATTTTCTTGCTTTTTTCTTTTCAAGAACTTGCATTGTCAATAATACACATAACTTTTGTAATTCTAAACATAACAAAAGCATCAAATTGTCACTATCAATGTTTTCTAAATCCATTATTTTATTTTCACGCTTTTTATTTTCTTTTAACAACAATGTAGATGAAATATGAACAGCTGTTAAATTTGACAACTGACTCCAGGCTAAAAAATTGATGAGTGAATTCATTGTTCGGTTTAATCGTTATAAATCAGCTGTTGACCCTAAGTCTGTAGTCTGAAGACTTGATGAGTGAATCCAGCTTAAAATCCAAATATTCATTTTCTGTGCACAATTGTGCTACAAAAACAATAAAAAAACTCACACCGACGCTTGTTCTCTTCTATTTCAGTTTGATTTCAGTCGTTAATTGAGTGTTGACGAGTGCACATGCTAGCAAAAAATATTTTACAAAAAACTTTTTAAACGTTAAATCTTAAATTTGGAAAACTAAATTTATAATGCCTAAATACACTTAGTTTTTTAAGTTGTAAATTAAACTCGACCAGTCAAATATGTGTGAAAAAATTGCCTAATTCTGTAAAAACTGAGGCATATTTTGTATTTAATTTTATTAACATTTTTAAAACTTCATTTCCATTTTGCTTTTAAAAGTGAAATTCATTACATTTGCAATGCTTAAGCTATGTACAGACGATTGGCAGATCTTACAATATTGTAAGATATGGCAATATGCTGACAACGTACTGACAATGAAAAATTTTTACCAAATGGTAAATTGTCAGTTCAGACGATTGTAAGAAAACCTTACAATTTCATTGCCAGACAATTGTCAGCCAATAAATTTATCTGCCAACAAAAATTGTCAGTTTTCACGGTTGTCAGATTGTTGTGTGGAAAAATTGCCAGATGTGTTGTTAAACTTTGTCAGAACTGTCAAAGCTTTTGACAGAAATTATCAATTTTTCCAATTTTGTTGTGAATATTTGAACAAACTATTATTAACCGCTAAATTTTTAATATAATGTAAACACTTCTTTTACTTTGCAAAAAACTTCAGTTCTTTATTCACTTTCGTAACAACAGTTTTACTTTTATTTTTTTAATATTTTTATGTATCTTGCTTTTTTTTGCGATTATTATTGACATTTATTATTTATGGACAGCGTTGCCACTAAAAAAATTATCTGACAATGGTGCCATTGTCAGATGTATTAAATTAAACACATCTGCCAATAAAACGAGAGCTTACAATGTCTGACAATTATCTGACAATGGCAAAGTAGAGTGTTCTCACGATTGTGAGATGTCTGACAATATTATTGTCTTACAATGAACTGACAATGCTTTTTCTGGCAACGTTGTAAGACAAAAATTGTAAGTTCAGATGGTTGTCAGACATTTTCTGAACATTTTTCTGGCAATATTGTAAGATCTGCCAATCGTCTGTACATAGCTTTAGTTTTGTGTTTGCTGGGCAATATTATCTTATCCAATACAGACGCATTTCATTTATTGAGAGTTTTGGTTAAGTATGATTTAGATTGGATCCTCTATAGCCAATGTATCGTAAGTGAAATTTTGTTAAAACTTTTCTTTTTATTGAAATTGAAAAGATTAAAACTGCTGAGACATTGATAATTTAAAAATAATACTTCTTATATGATTTTGTAGTACTGTAAAAAAAAAATTCATCTTCACCCCCTAAATATTGGACAAAGCTTCCGTAATATCATTTAAATAATCTGTTAATAAGCGTCGCACAGTGGCTGAAAATCGTTTTTCATTGGCCAAAATTCTGTAACTTTTGAACCGATCAAAATATTGAAGTAATTTTTATTTTATTGGATAGATATTTAGTTCAGCTTGACTCAGTTTAAATTTCATTAAAATTGATTGAGGACTTTTTAAGGAATTCTAGGTCAAAGTTGAACTTTTGAATTTTTTTGACTTTTAGAGTGAAATATGGGTTTATTATTTTTTTATTTATTAAAAAATTTAATATTTGGAAATTAATAATAATTAAAAATATTTTTTGTAATAATGGAATTTTTTTAATGTTACACTTAAAAAAAATTTTACACTGAAAAAATAGTAAAATCAACTGGAGATTTTGCTATTACAGAAAAATTAAAAATTTGTTGCTAACAAATTTGCAAATTTGTTTACACTCAAAGAATAGTTACACTTAAAAAAAAACTTTAATAATATTATCTAAAAATATTGCTATTACTACAGAAAAATTTATTATTTTTTGCTGTCAAATTTGATAATTTTAAAAACATTTTAAAAATAAAAACTGCAATAAATTTCATAGCATTTGCAACAATGGTAGGTTCTGTTTATTATTATTTTTTACTAATACTATGTTTTTCGTACTTAAATAACAATGAAAGGCAATTATAATTATTATTCATTTGACTCAAATATTGATTGCAAATATTCCATATTTTGTTCTGTGCTATTTCTGTTCTTTAGTCTAAAAGCTTCTTCATCTAAATCCCGATGTTCCACTTTCCATTGATTTCGAATACTGGAGATAAACGGATCTGACGTTGCCAATAATATATTAAATAGATCTTCATTTGTTGAATTTCGTGAAATTTTTCTAGTATTGTGCTCTCTATAAAATCTGTAATCCTTGTTCCTTTTTTCCTGAGCCTCCTCTGATAGATCTCCAAGTGGCACCAAATGATATTTAATGACATCTTCTCCATGATAAAGGATTTTGTGAACTTTTGCAGACATTTTTCTCCATGGGTAGTTGGTTGTATATATTTTTTCAGTTTCCTTTGCATAATCTTCTAATTTCCTAGAGTCAATTTCTTCATTGCACGCAAGTACTTCTAGGATTATTTTAAATCTGAAAATAAGGTTTAAATCCACTCCTGTTATTTAGATGTTGTTTCTGGATCTGAAAAGAATCTTCTTGCGGTATTGCCATCATTTGTATTGCCTGACCCTTGTTTTGGCTGATCTATAATCAATCCAAATTTGCGATATTCATCTTGAACATGTTTCTTTTTTGAACTTCTTAACTCTTTGTTGGTTTCGTTGTTTCTTATTGATGCTGAAGACCCGAAATCCAAATCATAACTGATTTTTAGTATGTGTTCCATAAATCGTATTCTTGCATGTAGTGGTGATAATCCAAATTCATATGCATCGGTATTATTTATTGGTTTAATTGGGTTGATGTTGCTTGGCATATAATGCAGCTGGATGCAGCCTTCGTGTTAGTCAAAGCCTGACCTACTTTTCCATCTATCATTGTCAGCACTAATTGGTAGCTTACTTCAATTTGCTGCCCATCTAACTGTAATTGTAATGGCTGTAGTGTTGCAATTTGGGCCTTAATATCACTAACTTCTTTGTTAATGGCATCATGAGTTTCTTTTTTGAATTCAAATTTGATTGGCCTGCAGTATTTCGTAGAAGATGGTGTCTCATTTTTCCAAATATCCATTGTTTGCGTTGTACTAGTAGAATGCTCTGAATCTTCCAAAATCTTTTTCAATCGCAATGGTACAAATGATACCATGAACATATCTGAGTCCGATATATTTTCACATACAGCTTGTTTGTATTGTTTTTGTCCCGAAGAACCATCACATCCCCATTTACATAAAAGAATTAACTTTGTGTTTCCACATTTCTTTAACTCATTTCCTGTTATTGATTGTAGCAAGCGTTCGGCTGTGTGATCAAGTAGAGATTGTAGTTGTACCTCTGCCGAAATTGCTGTGATTGTAATAGTGTCCTTTGATGGCAAACAGTCCATTTTAGCAGCGGTTATGTGATGATATGCTGGATACATATTTGAGCCTTTTTCAATCGCACGCAGTCTGAGCTTAATATATTGCTGTTTTGTTAATTTCAAATCCAGAAATAATGCTAATGCCTCCTCATTTGTGTACTGTATTGCATCACTCGGAGTTGGTATACTGTTAAGAATCCGTTTTGTTCTCACTGGACTAGCTTTAACAACTTTTTCAATGATATCCACTTTTGTTAATTGGTTCTGTGATCGTAATTGATGTAGGAAAGATTCTTTTATATTTGTACAACCAATTGCATCGTTAATATCTTTAAGTTTCCGCCTCTTAGATCTATCGCTGCAGTTGCCCATTAATGATTTGCGTGGTCTTCCAGCCTTATCTTGCTTTGCTGTTTCTGCAGCGACAGTAAGTTGGCCGTCTAACCAGTTTGCACTTTTTATATAAAAGTTTTGTTTACTGTAGCGAACTTCTTTGTAGCGTTTTTTTAGTGCTTTGACGAAATTAGATAATTCCTCTTCCATTTCGGTGCTACACGAATTTAAGTTTAATTTTATTTTAACGTAACTAAGAACATCTTCCTGGTTTTTGTTTCTAAAATACTCTTCCGCCAGTTCTTTATAACTGAAGCTCTTCATATTTTTCTGAATATTTTTATTTGCGTCTGTTATGTTTTATCCGTACACTTAGAGGATTAACTGAGTAATCCCTTATCGAATCCGTAGTTTTATACATTTTTAGATACATGTTATTCACACATTGATCTTTAATTTCATAGCAGGTAGTGCTTAAATTGCACAAAACTGCACATGTTGTCCAGACCTTAATATCAGGTAAAACTAATTAGTATCTGGCCAATATTTGTTGTTGTTGTTGTTGGGTTGTTTTTTTATTTTTAGTGGTTTAATGTCCCGATTATTGTTATAAAATTGCTTATGACTTTGGTTGACCCTAACATTTGATAACAGGTAAATTTAGAAACAGATCATATGTTTACTGTAGAATTTTGTGATAATTTGTGATAATTTTATGACTTATTTTTTGCTGATCAAAACAAAGCCATTAAACCCTTTCGCAGGTATTATATTTAATTTTTTTAGTTTTACGTAGTCTAAAGTAAAAACATAAACTTTTAGGCAAAAAAGTGAAAATTATATACACCATTGTATACGAGTACTTTGGAGTAATTTCATTAAAATGAAAAAAGTGTTCTACACACGGCTCGTCACGGGTGCAAAAGTATATATAGCGGTAAAGAGGACACTTTCACCTTTCTCCGGGTGGTATACATTTCTTGTTCCCTTTTGTTCCCTAGAAGTTCTATTCTACTAAAGTTTAAATTTGATAAAAATATAGTAGTTTCATAAATATGCCGTAACGCCCTTAATATTAAACGCTAGAGCTCTGACCACTTACAAAAACTAAAGACTATAATCCTACCAACATTATAAAAAAGACCGCAGGCCATTATCGATGATAGCTTGCGAGTAGTAATCATTTATTTTTGATAAAAAACAACAGAAAAACACCTTTTTCTGAAATTACAAAAAACCGTTGAGTTTGACAGCATGCCACGCTCACAATTATCAATAGTTTAACCTAATTTTTTGGCTACCTTAATCTGGATATATTAGCTGCAAAAGGGCGTAAAAATTTTAAAAATCGGTGACAAAAAAAAATTTGACTTTTGGCCAATGAAAAACGATTTTCAGCCACAGTGCGTCGGTGTGAGTTTTTTTTTATTGTTTTTGTAGCACAATTGTGCAAAGAAAATGAATATTTGGATTACTCTGATTTAGAGCTAAAAATGATAGAAACCCGTTTTGAAAAACCATTTTTCAAAGCACAACAGTTACAAATGGATTACAACTGCCAGAAGTACAGATAGGTTTGGGATCAAATATTGCATTTAAATGGATTAAACAAACAAAAGATCCGTCGAAAGCTTTATATAAATATTGCAATTCATAACAAGAGCTAAACATTTTGGTTTAGTATGCTATTCGCAGACTCAAAAGCAAAATAAATAAAACGAGTTACCAGCAAATGTTTTTGTAAAAATAAATTCAGTTGAAACGTACAAGAAGTTAAAATCTATGACCAGAAGAAGAAGAAAATTTAACTCTTTTTGAAAATGACCGTTCTTTTTTCAATTCTACGTACTAAAATGTTAATGTTATTGTATGTTATATTATTAATTTAAATATTTGTATACAATTTCTGCGAAATAATTTTATCAAACATTAATAATTTCTTTAATGTAAAAAAAGTCTTGGAGTAAAAATTGAATAGTAAACGGTTAAAAACAGAAAAATCTTTAATTTTTAAATATAGCACCTGTTAGCTTTTTTTGACTGCCCTGTCGGCACTTTCGGTTTTTAAATAGTTGGCATCTCTGTTCCCAATGAAGGTAACGCACCTACTGGTGATTGGCATATTAATTACCTCAGTGTTACTTCTCTTTATAAAAAATATATCAGTACAGGAAGTTAGTTTTGCGCCTTTTGCGTAAAGTCTATATTTAAGTAAATAATTTTTAAAGAAAATAAGAATTATTAAATGCAGCACGCTAAATACAGTTAGCAGTAAATAGCATTTTTTTAGATATGACCAGTTTTTACATTAAATATATGAATTGTTTTGGAATTAGTCGAATTTTCGCAATCTTTCTGTAAGAAAACTGATCGATTTTGGCTAGTTTCTAAAACAGGTTACCTTTAATTTGAGTTACGGTGTATACTAATCTCAAAAGCGATTGTAAAATTGGATAATTTTGAGCATAGGTTATTGCAAAATTTTAATTTAAAATTAATGAAATCATAGAAACGACAAATATTATATTAGGAAATTTTAATGCAATTCATCATTCATTCGATGAAACACGAAAACTATCGGAATTAAAATACGTAATTTCCAATATTACTTTTACTTGAACAAAATTTACTAACTCTAGTTCTACCTCCAAAAACATATGGGCAAATAACCGACAAAAGTTAAAAATTCAAATGTTAGAATATATGTAGAATATATCGAATCTCCAGATTATTTAAATCATATTACGGAAGCTTTTCCTGTTTGTCCAATATTTAGGGGGGTGAAGATGAATTTTTTTTACAGTACTACAAAATCATATAAGAAGTATTTTTTTAAAATTATCAATGTCTCAGCAGTTTTATTCTTTTCAATTTCAATAAAAAGAAAAGTTTTAATAAAATTTCACTTACTATACATTGGCTATAGAGGATCGATATATAAACACTTTATATTTTTCTAACAGCAGCAAGTCAACTGTTTAGGTAAACATTTTGATAAACAATAAATTTACTCCATTTAATTCGATATTCGATATATATTATAATGGTGACCACAATGTATAAGGATAGCGAAAAACCACTTAAACCAAAAATCACTAAACTATCTTATATAATATTTTGAAGATGCCCCAATTCATAAAACGATACAGTCTACAGATGATTTTTTGTTTGCTGGAGAATTTACTTCAAAAAAACTTGAATATTTTCATTGTACATACAATTTAGTATGTTCAATGAAAATATTCAACTTTTTTAAGATTTAAATTGGCAGCAATATTTTTCTGCAACAGCCAGTTCTCGGTTATTTTGAGTTTGGCTTGACTAGCAATTGAAAGCGCCGCACGTTGGGTTGAAATTCCCAATAATAGCTCTTAATTCAAAATTAATATATTTAAAATTGAAACATTTAAAAATTAGGTTTAAGGTCTACTGATGATTTGGCTTTAGCACCAATGAGATGCATGTATATAGACTAGCTAAAAACCCTCAACAAACAAAAATTTTTTTAAATCTAATAAAATATTAAAAATAAAATAAATATTTTTTTTATGACGATTTAGGTAGTTTTGTAAGAATACTGATAAGTGTTATTTAAAATTAGCAATTCTCTGTATTTTCTTTAAAGACAATCTATACTGAATGTATTTTATTCTAATATTTAAATCTGTTATTTCATGTTTTAAATGATTCTATTTTCTGTATAAAATGATAAATCATATTGATAATCGTACCATATTGCTGGATAATCTAAGTATATTTCTAATATGTATTCAAATGCTCGACCATACTTAACATAATCTAAATCGAAACTTTAAATTATCAAACCATTCCAAGTTTCTCTATGGTACTATCATATCCTTATAAGTTTACATCTAAATCACAGGGTAGACCAGAGGTGACACGAACAGCATGCTATTGCTGTATCTGTCGCACAGTAACTCGTAAACAAAGAATTTTTCATGTTTTGTTGTGGTTTTGTATTCTTATTAATTTCTGGCGCAATAAAATAAAACAAATTTTCACAGGTAAGAATTAGCAGAAGTTATATAACATTAAAAATAATATAAAATAAGAATTATTCGTGATATATAGAAGAAGTAAATTGCAATACAATTCATCATTTCTTACTTCCAAAATGCTTAATTTTGTTTTGTTTATTTTCCCTCATCCTTACATTATATTGCTATCTCTTTTACACAGTAACTCGTTGAACAAAAAAGCTGATTTGCTCCAAAACATAACCTCAAAGTTTCATCTCTGGTCTACCCTGTGATCTAAATAAAAAAGATCTTGTGTATCATTCAAGAGGATTTAAGTTGTAGAAGCATTTACTTTTTAAAGTTTTTAAGTTTATGACTCATCACCATCCGTGTAGGAGGACAAATTGTTGTTGATTTTTTTGTCAAAAAAACTTCCTGAAGAAGAATACCAATGGTATTCGAAATATCGAAAAGAAATAAATTTGAAATTTAAAACCAACATATAGTTCATTTTTATTTATGTAAGACCTAGAGCCTGAAAGAAGAAAAAAAAAAAAAGACAACAAATTTATCTTAAGTTTTTAAGACCTACAAAATAATTATCTACATTAGATATCCTAGTCCTCAATTTGTTACAATTCTCGTTATGTAATTCTCAATCCGTAATTTAATAACACGCAGAAAGATTTTCAGAATCAAATCATTTTTAGTTTAAAATTCAAAGAAATGTGTAAAAATTTTATTTTATAAATAGTATTTATACACCCAATTTCGTTAATCAAGTGCCCAACACATTTTATTTTATGCTTATTTTTATGTAAATGATATGTATGTATGTAGATCCCAAATAAAAAGTATTGAAGAATTTTTAGGCTGTTCTTTTAAATGCTGTTGTTTTAAAATAACCAGCTTCATACACATTCACTCTACATAGCAAAATCAAAAAATCCTGACCTTCCTTAATAACAAATTGTTTCCCACACTCCTTAATATAGAAAGCAGAAGTCAATAAAAGTATATTTTTAAGTAAATAACCAAATCAATGTGATAGGATGCAAAATCAAGCGATGTACTTGAGATTATTGTCAAAAATATATTAGTAAGCGAAAATTAATAAAAAAATGTTTTGGGTTATCTGAGTAGAACTATCATGTAGTCAAACAACTTCGGCAAGAATCACTCTGCACAACAAAATTAAATTTTTTTGGCATGCTTCAGAAAAAAAGACTGAGAGACGTACAAATCAATCGCCACCCATAGCAATTGAGAAATCAACATACATCTATAGAACATTATGCTAAAATCATTATCAGAGAAAATCTAAAATTTTTAAACTATATACTTTTGTTTCAGAGTTTCTACTCCATATCAATCTTCAGAATCTTAAGATTCATTACTTCCGTTCTAAATACACATACTTTGATTGGGTTGAAAGTAAATTAAGTCATAGATAAATATATATTTAAAAACTAATACAAACAGTATAAAATTAAATCTCAATTGCCATTATGTAAGTAGTTTTTGAAATAAATCAATATAATCAATATCCATTGATTCATTATATTGCTCAATGTAATGTTTCTCAAGCTCACGTTTTTATATTATCATTCATAATATTCTTCCTACTACTTTATATAATTTTTGAGTACAGTTGTGATGTGTTTTAAATCTAAATGAAAGCATTTCATATGAGATAATTTTAGATTTAAATAACTACTTACATAACTTTTGTAATTATTAATTGTCAACTTTTTGGTTGTTGACTTTTTAACCTATTTCGAATTTTTAACATCTTCGAAATCAAGACTATGCATGACTTAACATCATCAGTAATATTTTTAATTCAACTGTACATTATTGGAATTCAAATTTTGCATATATAAACAAACAAAAATTGGTTTCAAAAGATATTAAATATAATACTAAAAATCTATTGTATAGACCGCGAATAAATATGGAAAGTAATATTTATAAATGAATAAACAAATAAAGTCAAAACTCTGCTGTAGAGTTCATAAATGGCAAAATAAGCAGAATTAAAAAATACAAAGGATTATCGAAAACATATAAAAGAACCTCAAATATACAGAACAACAAAATCTTATATAGAAAATTAATACCATGATCCTAAACCGAGCACAACACACCCATACAAATACATCTACACATACACACGCGATGACGATAAACCTAAAATAAGTACATAATCAAATATACACACATTCTCTGTCAACATTATATTTCTCTGCCTCCACAGTATTGTGTAGTAGAGTTTAAAATATAATTAAAAACAATGAAATAAGCGGAATTTAGAAAACAAAAAGAAATATTAACAAATATATAAAACCATCTCATATACATTTTAATGAACAGAACTATCATAGCGATTATTACTGTTTTAAAAGCGGTAACATCTTCTCGGCGATTGGTGCTCTACTAGAGAGGGAGGAACGGATGGGAGACACTGATAAAGCTAGCTAGCAGCCAGGTGGGGGATTCTTGTTCCTACTATGTCCATTACCAAGAAAGAGAACATTCCATCACACAAATGATATTATAGACTCCCTAAAACAACTATAATAAAATGGCCGGGTGTTGATCTTGATTCAAAAGATGTAAAAATTAACCCCACTTAAGATCAACGAAACGGGAAGCTAAAACAACAGTCAACCATATAACTGATATTATTTTATCCTCTCCTAGATGAAATTGGAGGGAAAATTGCCTCTTAACCCGCCACCCATTGATCTAGGTGGCGTAGAAATATTACCCTAGATCCCACATTTAAGTTACCTCATTTCCTTCACATCAGTAAGAAAACACTAACGATTTTAATTATCCATATTACAGTAATTACATATTAATTTATTCAACTGGAATTCATATAAAAAAATTAGGCCTTAATTATGTAAAATGTAGTATTACATGAATACTGCATCAATTAATTAACATAAAGAATATTGAAACTGGATTTTATATAATAACATACATTACTCCGTACTAAGAATTATGACAAATGAAGAATTCAAACAAAAGACTAATTGTCATATGATCAACTATTTTTCTGTAGGGTATTCAGAAACAAAAATGTTAATAATTGAATATGAGATAAAGAGTTTAACTTTAAATATGTATGTATTACGCATGTTGCGATTGATCAAGTATTTGCTTTTATTTTCTGTTATTGATTTTCTTGTTTGTTTTTTTTCTACTTAAGAGTAATTAATATGAGAATTATCATGCAATTGAAATTAATTTTTAACAAAACTCACCACTGAACATGTTGATAACGCAGCTGTTGATGAGGGCTCTTCAAATACTGGACACATTGTTGCTTTAAATTTGGTTAATTAATTACTCTTTTCCACAGGTTAATACATATGTATATAAAATTTGTCTGGTTATATGGGTCATTCCATATATTAATAGGCATATTCTTACATCTAATTAAAGTAGATAAAATGAATTTTAATGATTTTTACTTACAGGACTAAAATGAAACTTCATCGGGCAATAATTTTTGTGCAATATAGAATTAAGATGTTGTTTTAGATATTTAAGTTATTACTATTTATTATTATTATTAGTTATTATTAGCTAACATAAAAAAAATTTACTTGTTACGAACAGCTTTACATATCGTTACAAATATATGATATTAGGAGTTATTTTATTTTAGTTTACCTATATTTTGGAATACATTACTCTTAGGTCTGCCCGTTGAAATTTCTTTCTAGTATAGAAAATTACACCTTATAGTTAAAATTTTTTTTATCTTATACACTTTACGCATTGGATGAATGTTGTTCGTAATAATCGGTTGAAAAAAGGGTTAGGATTCCATCAGCATGACATGCATCTTGAACAATTGGCCAAATGTGAAGACTTTTACTGCATAAAATTGTTGAAGTGTGAGGTTGTTTTTTTTACAGATTTTATGCACTGGATTTACATAATTTTTACGTTATTGAAAAAAATTCACATGCGTTTACCGCTAAAATGTGTATTGATTGTTTGCAGGTTTAATTAGATGTTGAATGCGTGCTCACTTCTCAATTGTTTAATTGGCTTTGATTTTTATTTTACTTTATTTTATTCTTTTGTAGGAATTTTTAATTTTATGAATTATAAAAAAAAACTTTCTTGGATGGTTTCGATGTGAACAGCGTAAAGGTTGAATTGAAAAGCCTTTATCATCTCCACGTTTAGTCTAAGAAAACTAGGTCTTGCAATTTTCTGTAAACGAAGTCAATGATTTAACACGACGTTTTATGTGCCTTTCTATGCGTTAAATGGCCTTTGATATATGCGTTAAATGCGGCTCAAAATTGCAATAAAAAAATATTGCTAAATATTTTTTTTAACGTTATTCAAGGCAATCAATACTTTGGACTTTGCTTAGTATCTAAAAATTTTACAATTAACTGAAAATCTTAGCAAAAATAAAAGTAAAATATTTTAATGAAAAAAATAAAAAAATATAATTGAATTGAAAATTAAGTTGAACTCGATAAGAATCTCTAACAAACAATCTTGCACTACAAAACCGCATAATATTGACCAGTTTTGTGACAATATTATGAGGAGCAAATAAAATTTTTAGGGCTTAAGCTCTTTCGCGTGATAAGTGCCTATTGTTTTACCGTCAATATCTTCTAAAATGTAATAATTGTTGCCAACTTTATTTTTAATTTTGGCCTTAATGTATGATGGAGCTAACTTCGTACTGAATTTTTTCTCAAAATTGCTTTGAGCAAAATTTCTACGGTAAACAAATTGACCTACGCTGTAGGAAATTGGCCTTGCTCTTAAATTATACTGATTTTTATTAGTTTCATATGCTTTTGCTATATGAATTTGCAGATTTCTGCGAATAAGTTTTAGCTGGTCATCTTTAGTTATCCTTAGGGTCGGTTCATTTTAATTCTTTTGAGTACTTCATATGAACTGCCATGCGTAATCATTCGTTGACCGAACACAGCGTGATATGGCGAGCATTGTATAGCTTTATGCACAGCATTTCGTAAGGCACAACTTATGTAGCTTAAGTTTGCATCCCAGAGAGTTTGATCTTGCCTCAAATATGCACGTATTCCTGAAATAATTGATCTATTCACTCTCTCTGATGCGTTTGATTGCGGAGAGTATAATGCGGTGTACGAGTGATGTATGCCTAATGAGGTCAGAAATGCATTAAAATCGTTGGCCTTAAATTGTGAGCCATTAACGCTTACAAGAACTTCTGGTACCCCATAAATGTGAAATATGTGTTTCAAAAGAAAATCCTGAATAACAGGAGCAGTAAATTTTTTTAATGGACAAAGGCACTGAAACTTGGTCAAATGGTCAAGTACAATTAGTATTCCTATAGGTCCCAAAATATCAACGTATAGCCTTTGAAATGGCCTTAATGTGATAATAGGGTTTCCCATATTTGGCTTCATAATAAAATTAGGTGCTTTTGTTGCCTTACACGTTTCACATAACTGTATATATTTTCGTACATCCCTAACTAAACCGGGCCAGTAGAATTTTCGGCGAACTAATTACAAAGTTTTTACCATACCACCGTGCGATGCAATGGGAGAATCATGAAACCTTCTGATAAGTGCGTTCCTAAGCTTTTCCGGAATCCATAGCTTCCATGCTTCTGAGTCTTCTTTTGCATTACCGGTATAGTGGCAAGTTCGTATATAAACAAAATTATCAACGATTTTTAAATCTGGTAATTTTGATGCGTTTTCTGTTACATTTTTCTTCAAAATTTCGTAGTCCTCATCATTAAAATGGACTGAGTTCAGATCTATTTCTGGTTCTATAACTACTAAACTTACTCAATCTTCACACGGAATCCGCGACAATGCATCTGGTACTACATTATTTTTGCCTTTTCGATGACTTATTGAAAAGGTAAAACTTTATAGTTTCCATACCCATCTAGCTAATCGCCCTGTTAGGTCTTGCTGCTTCATTAGCCAGACTAGGGAGGAATGGTCTGTAATAACTTCGAACTCTTGGAGTTCAAGATTGCAACGGAACTTCTTAATGACCTCAAGTGCGGCTAAACATTCCCGTTCAGTAACACTATAGTTACGTTGAGCGGCGTTCAATTTCTTGGACATAAAGGCGATAGGTTTTTCTTCACCATTGTCATCATGCTGTACGAGCACAGCGCCTATAGCATAGTCACTGGCATCACAGCGCAAATAGAATTTGTTAAAATCTGGATTTGATAATACAGGAGCAGATGTTAAAAGAGTTTTCACTTCTTCAAATGACTTTTGTGATTCAGCCGACCAGTAACATTTTTTTTTGCTGATAACACTTCTGTGATTGGAAAAACTGCAAAGAAAAGTTGTTGATAAATCTTCTGCACCAACTGGCTAAGCCGAGAAATCCCCGAACCTGCTTAATATTTTTGGGTATTGGCCAATTCTTAATTGCCTCTACCTTTTCGGGATCAATTTTTATACCACCGTTTCCAATAATATACCCGAGGTAATTTACTTCCATCACACAAAATTTTGACTTAGACACATTAAAGGTTAGATTAGCCTTTTTGAATTGCTCAGCAATTCTTACCAGAACAGATAGATGAGTGCTGAATTCGTCAGATACTATGACGAGGTCGTCTAAGCATCCGAACACACAGTGACGCAACTCAGGTGGTATCAGTTGGTCCATTAAACGACACATTGTAGCAGGAGCATTGCATAGCCCGAAGGGCATTACAACAAACTGATACAACGGTCTACATGGAACGGTAAAGGCTGTCAACGGTTTCGCTTCGTCGGACAGACCGATTTGCAAATATGCATCTTTGAGGTCTAACTTGGATATTATATTTGCCTTAGTGTTGTGAGTCAGAACTGAACAACCCTCCTACCTGTGGATTACACTATTTGTTAATTGTGTAACTGTTTGTGTTGGTAAATTGCGCAATGCCAATTGGATCAAAAGCTGTTAAATTAAGTTATATTCATAAATTTGCTTACTAACTAAATTGTATTAATGAATTATATTTAGGTCATTCTTGTTTTTGATTTGTGTGTTATTCTTATATTCATAAAATTGCTTACTAACTAAATTGTATTAATGAACTATATTTAGGTCATTCTTGTTTGCTTACTAACTAAATTATATTTAGGTCATTTATATTTTTTATTACTAACTAAATTGTGAAGCGTTGACATTGCACAATATTAAATTGTGCAATGTTGATATTTCACAATATTAAATTGTTTAAGTTTGCATTAACTATTAAGTATAAATAGCTAGGTTTAAGAAAAGAATGGAGAGAGTCTTTTGTTAAGTTTAAAGTAGGTAATAAACAAGTCTTGAATTAGAAAAATAAAAGTGTTTACATTCATCAATCAATTGACGTATGATACCTGCGAATCCCACGGGACCCTCCAGGATTACAACATTTGGCGCAGCCGGTATTTCAATTTGCAGAGTACAGGTTTGATACCTTTCGACCAGGAAAAAAGTATTGTGATATTAGAAAGCTATTTTAGCTCAATTTAATTTCATAATACATAATCCTTGTTCAAAGGATTCGTTGTTTTTTAAGCTAATAGCACCAACTACTAAAGGTTTTAATTAGCTATTTTAGCTGCCTTAAGTTGTATCGATTCTATTGGTAAACTAAACAACGATCAAACAAGCTACTCGAGGCAAATGGGACTAGTATATTTGGTAATGAATTTAATAGAATTTTGATATTGAGTGATTTAAAGCTAAGGAATAGGCACAGCTCGTTGGCAGGGAATTAACATTTACGCGAGAAGATATATTTAAATAAATAGGATTAAAATTTTAGGGAGATTTTAAACATATGGAGGATTTGCAAGCGAAACTGAAGAAAACGCAAGAAGAGTCAAGGGAAATTTTAGAACGATTGTGGAGTCTTATTAGGTATCTTAACAACACAAAAGAGTATACAGAATTAGTAAAGCATAAGATAAGAAGCCAAGGGAGCATCACCGAATTCGAGAAGATAGATATTTTGTTAGAAGAATTGCAGGGGCTACAGGAACATCAAAAAAATCCAACTATATCAGCGGAAATACAAGAATATTCCCAAGTGAACAGGATCTTGAAGCAGCAAAACGACAGCTTAAAGAAAACCGTTGAGGAAGCGGAACAGCAAATTCTGGAAAGCGAAGAAGAGACGCAAGTATTTAAAGATCTTGCGCAACGTATTAACCCTAATTTGACTACGGATCAGCTGCAGCAGGCCATTGAGAATAAAAAAGAACTCAGAGATAAAACCCGACAAATCGAAACTCTGAGGGCACAGATTCACGAATTGAAGGAAGGCAGAACGAGAGAAGAGATTTCGGCTAACAACTTTACAATCATCAACAACATGACAAGTTTTAGTGAAACTGTGAAAACTATTTCCCATGTGGTACCGATTTTCTATGGAACAGATGGACCAGACCTCAGTACCGAAGCGAATAAATTTATTGAAGGGTGCATGTTGGCGAAGGATAAACTAGGGGAAACAGGTGATGTGGTCGACATAATTAGGTGTATAAAAACGAGGCTGCTTGGAAATGCATACAAATATTTACACAATAAGGAATTCGCAACAGTAGAATCACTATGTATGGCCATCCGAGAAAAATTTATGAAAACCAGATCTTTAACAGAAGTGCAGGAATTAATTTTTAATAGTAAGCAAGGTTCAACGGAAAGTGCTTATGAATTCGGGGAGAGACTAGAGGCACTCCTTGGTAATGCAACAGAACTAATTGCATCACAGTGGCAAGACGTTTCCCATCGAAAATCCATGATAGACCATTGTAACCAATCAGCTGTAAGAAGTTACATAAGAGGTTTACGAGATCCCAAGCTGGTAGAGCTGGGCAACTATCGATAGTCGCTCCATTCGATAGTATCGATAGTTTTGCAAAAACTATCGATACTATCGCGATACTATCGGATAATTTGTGAAAGATATGAATCTTTGTATTATTCTACAAAATTCATCTTTTAGAAGAAAAACAGACCACAAAGATGTTTTAAAAATTAAAATAAAATTTAATTCAAGAATATAAAAGCAAAGAAACGGAAAAACAAAACGCTTACAGTAATGACTTGGTTAATTCATGAGATCATTGGATTATAATTATAATAATATAAATTGGATAATTATCCAAATATAACGTTTGAAAAAATATATTTTTATGAACATATTAGTGGAGTTTTTGAAGAAGCATTATTGGGTAATCCAATAATTTTTGTTGAGAAAAAGAAGTGTATCAACATTTTTGGATTTCAAGCAAGTCCTTCTGTCTGAAATTATAGAGCCAGCTTTGCTGAACATTCTTTCAGATTCCGTCGAAGTAGCTGGAATGCATAAATAACGTGTCGCGCAGGATTTTAGTGTAGCCATCTCATTGGCATTATACTGCAAAGAAACATGTAATGAATTACTGAAACATATTAATGAAAGCATAATTCTTACCTTCCAGTAATCCAGTGGATTACTTTCTGTCGGAGTATTTTCATTTTCAAAGTACTGTCGAATAGAAACGATAGCATCTACTCTGTTTGTTCTCACTTTGTTAGCGATTTTATTTTGTAGAAATTTAAGGAGTGGCTGCTGTGGTTCAGTCTGCATACTGTTTGAAGTTGACGGTTCTACAGTTAAGGAATGTACCTTACTTATAACAGCTATTTCATTTTCTAAGGTTTTTGCTGCTTGTTCTGCATTAGATACGGATCGGAAACCTTCTTTTTTAAATCTAGGATCCAATAATGTTCCTAATCTTGCTGCCGTACGATCTTCGTATGGAAATAGCCGCTTCTTTGTCCGCTCGATCAAAAATAGGCACGCCTGCAAACCTTCTGATGTTTTCATTTTACTTTGTAGTTCTTCAAGGCTTTGAAAGATACCACATGTCAGAGGTATTATGAGAGAAACTGTAACGGAGGAACTCGATGATGTCTGCACTGTGACATTATCAAATGGTGAAAGCATTTCTTTGAGATCTGTCAATAGGTCGATTTCATCTGCCGTTAGAGGCGATGGAGCTTTTGATGTTGCCAAGAGTACAGCAGAAATATAATCGTTTGTCAACAAAATTCTCTCAATCATCTTATAAGCGCTATTCCATCGAGTGGGTACCTCCTGTAGTAGACTATACGCGCTTGTCCCTTGTGCCTCTTTGAACTTTTCGTAGGATATTGTGCTTGACTTAAAAAATGTCACGATACGCTTACATTTAGCCATTATTTCTTTTATATTATTTCGGGCTAAACAGTCTTGTACGACTAGATTCACAGAGTGCGCGTAGCAAGGAAGATTTCTCTTTTGTAGCAGTTCACATGCTTTTATCATTGTACTGTCATTATCTGTTACGATAGATAATACCTTTTTCATAATGCCCCATTCATCAAATGCAGCGCGTAATGAAGATGCTATGTTATCCGCACGGTGATTGGTAGCCACGAGAAGTTTTTGTGTTGATAAAACAGCTGAACGTAAAGTGAATTCTCTCGTAATAAAGTGACATGTAACAGTCAGGTATCCCTCATTTGCACGCGATGTCCAACAATCCGTTGTAATTGCGCAGCTATCCACTTCATTAAGGATTAATTGCAATTTACCTTTTGTTTCTTTGTACAAATTAACCATATGCACTCTTTGCAGTGTTCTACGGGATGGTAAAACGTAGCGAGGATCTAAACATTTCACAAACTCCCGGAATCCTTGATCCTCTACGATGCAAAATGGTTGAACGTCAGAAGCAATCATAATCATAAGGGCACTGTCAATTGCATTTTTACGTTCAGACGTGGATTCGTATGGAGCAGACTTTTTAAAAAAAGAATCTATTGTTGTATTTGCTGGCTTTGGCATTTCACGGAGAGTGGGATGGTTTCGTTTAAGATGATCAAAAAGATTCGATGTGTTGCCGCTGGTTTTGTAAATTCTAGAGCAGGAACGGCATTTAGCGTGTTTACCATCTTTACCTTTTTCAAAAAAGTCCCACACTTTTGAAGAAGTCTTTTTTGTTTTTCTTCCTGCTCCATTATCAGATTCGCTACTACTGTCGTTGCTGTCGTTTTCAATAACATTCTCTTTGCTGGTAGCTATATTCATTGTACAAAATATGAGTATAAATAATGACTTGTTTTGTTTATTTTAACATATTACTAACTTTTTGATCTTTTCAGGTACTTATCCATGACTTTTAGAACCGTCAACTTAAATTTATATTTCCTTATTAAGAATATGCATAAATTTATGTACACACAGCTGATTGGCACCGAATAGAGTTTGAAGCCGAACCAATTTGCGATCGACGGCGGCGGTAGAAAAAATGCATAAAAAACCATTCCAGAGAAAGAAAAAGAAACCATAACAACGGAAAAAAATGTCCGATAGTATTCGATAGTGATTTTCACTATCGATAGTGACGCCAACAAAAAACTATCGATACTATCGATAGTACTATCGATAGTTGCCCAGCTCTACAAGCTGGTATCAAACTTCATTGGTCACGAAAACGACGAGTTATCTACCCTGCTAAAAATAACCAAGAATGCTCAAAATCTATTGGACAGTAGCATGTATTTTCCGAACGTCACAACAGTGCAAGGCGAGGAACCTTTACACGAAACGGTTCAACAACTGGTAAGAGAAGTGCAACAACTATCTCTGAATAAGAGAAAATTTAGCCATTTCATACCGAACAATAATATACAGAGGAAACCCACAAAATACTGCAGTTTTTGCAATAGACAAGGTCATTCGTTGAGCGAATGCTTTAACAAAAGAAACAGTACCCACTATAATCAAGGCAGACGGCAGGAGTATGCTGATTACAACTTTAGATCCACCCCGCAGAATTTTCAGAATCCGTTCACTCAAAACAGAACTCGTTTCCAAGGCAACAATGATAGAGAACGACGGTGCTATAGCTGCAATCAACTTGGGCATATGTCACCCAATTGCCCTGGAAATAGTAACAACGGCAGCAGAAATTACAATAATAATGATAGAGGCAATAACAACGGCAATAGAAACGGCTACATGCACAAAAATTATAGGAATGATTCGGGAAACGGGGAACGGCCCAGTCAAAATTAACTGACTGGAACGCCAATAAATACAGAGATAACACAAATAAAACCAGTACTAAACAGAAAGAAAATAGAACACCACACTTGGAAGACGCTCACGAAAAACAAGATAAGACATTTAACATTACAAATTTGGATATCAATAGAATATATTTACCAGAAGAACCAGAAAATAGGAACCCAGATACGGAAACAATACAAACCAACAAAGCAACCACAGAGAAGAAACGCTACAGTTCACCAAGAAAGCCACGTCGGAGGAAGAATACTCGCATCACCTTGTTGTCTGACAAAAGACCCACAGGATCGACATGCCACGAAAGTAGGGACATTTTGGAGAAAGTCCTGAATTGTATGGCAACAGTGTTAAATTACCTAATGGTGACATGGAATTATACGGAAATAATAAAATATAATATAAATGACAAGTTAAAGGGAAAATCAATTTGCCGCGCTAGTAGAGACATTTTAAATAAATTCCTGACTTATATGGAAATGATGTTACCCCACGTACATGTGGCATGGAATAATATAAAAATAATAAAATATGATATAAAAGAAAAGGTAAAGGGAAAAAGGAACTTCCTGCGATATCATGCACACCACTCAGAATCCAAAAAAGAACGGAGGCGGAAGACCTGTACTACAAGTAACGGAGAACGGAGGACAGATGATGCATACATAACTTTTCCTTGTAGTGAAGCAAGAAATGAAAAACTACTATTGTTGGTGGACTCGGGAGCAGACACTACACTTGTAAAAAATGAAGCGTTAGCACCACACATAAAAATTAATAAAAATGAGCTGAAGACGTTAGTAGGAGCATTTGGAGGGAATATAAGCACAGAGGGAACCATAAAGGTAAATCATAAAAGCATAGACACACTTTCTTTAAAAATGCACGTAGTACCAAAGGGCAGCAATTTGCCGGCAGATGGGCTACTGGGCAGAGATATGATGTGGAATAAATCAATAATGGACACAATTACAAAAAACGTAAAATTTTTTGAGAGCCAGCAGGAGATAGCTTCCTTACCACTTATTCCGGAACCACCACAGTTATATATAGCAGAAAAAACCGCTATCAAGGGTCGCTGCCAGGGAGTTGTATCAGCAATAACAACAGCCAAGGGAGAAATAATAATCCATCAAAGAGGGAACAGCATTCATCCCTATCCTGAACACCAACGATTTTACGGTAAACATAGACCACAAAATAAAACTGAATTATGAGATCGCCGAAAACTTCAGAATAGAATCAACTGCAACCATAAATACCGCAGGTACCACGGATAATACGGCGAGAACACAATTACTTTTGAAAACAGTACAGCTAAGCCCAGATTTGAATCCGGAAGAGCGGAGCTCGATCGAAAACATCCTGAAATCATACGACGACGTGTTCCATCTATCCGGGGACAACCTTACGTACACAAATGTACTCAGCCATAAGATACCAACCGATCCCAGGCAACCTCCAATTAATACTAAGCAATATAGGCTGCCTGAGGTCCACCGGAATGAAATTAATAGACAAGTAGGACAGATGATCAAAGATGGAATCATCATACCCAGCATTTCACCTTGGAATTCCCCAATTCTGTTAGTACCCAAGAAGGCAGGAAAGGACGGAGAGAAAAAATGGCGTTTAGTGGTAGATTTCAGAAAAGTGAACGATGCTACAATAAAACAAGTATTCCCCATACCGAGGATTGATGAAATCCTAGATCAACTAGGGTACAGCCGGTATTTTTCTACTCTGGATCTAGCAAGTGGATACCACCAGGTTTTGATGGATAAACGGGACCGGCAGAAAACCGCTTTTAGTACCAACTTGGGTCATTTTGAATTCAATCGAATGCCTTTCGGATTAACAGGGGCCCCAGCAACTTTCCAAAGAATAATGAACTCGATACTAACTGGGCTACAGGGAATTAACTGCTTCGGCTACCTTGACGATATAGTCATCTACGGAAGAAACTTGGTGGATCATCAGCTACGTCTGAAAAGTGTACTAGACGTCCTAAGAAAGTACAACCTTAAGTTGCACCCCGAGAAATGTCACTTTCTGCAAAGGGAGGTAGTATATCTGGGCCACAAGTGTTCAGAAAGCGGCGTACTGCCTGACCCCAATAAAACTAAAGCTGTAAGGGACATACCCCCTCCCAAGACTATCAAAGAGCTTCAAGCGTTCCTGGGCCTGATCAACTACTACAGAAAGTTCATTCCTAAATCGTCGGAAACTGCATTGCCACTAAGCAAACTATTAAGGAAAAACGTAAAATGGGAATGGACACAGGAGTGCCAGAGCGCCATGGACAAACTAAAAGCAGCTGTAGCAAATCCCCCTCTACTACAGTACCTTGACTTTACCAAACCGTTTATTCTAACTACGGACGCCAGCAATACAGCACTAGGAGCTATTCTTTCTCAAGGTGAGTTGGGTAGCGATTTACCAATCAGTTTCGCAAGCAGAGCACTAAGCGAAACAGAAAGGCGATATTCTACCATAGAGAAGGAGTTGCTCGCGATCGTATGGGCGACAAAAACTTTTAGGCCATATCTACTGGGCAGACATTTTACAATTTTCACAGACCATAAGCCCCTGAAAGGCATAGCCAATTTAAAAAACCAGGAGGGCAGATTGGGTCGCTTAAGACTGAAACTTTTAGAATACGATTTCGAGGTACGATATAAGCCCGGGAAAACAAACCAAAATGCGGACGCCCTTAGTCGCCTCCCAGTAGAGGAAATAAATGTAGGGGCAGTAACCAGAGCTAAAGCAAGAGAGACACAAGAAGCTCAGTATAAGCAAGACGAAAAAAGTACGGAGGAGATTGAGGCAGACGAAGATTCTGGGCACGAAGATATGGCCGTCTATCTGACAAATCCGGAAGATATCAAAAGGGTTATAAAAACATTTCACGATACACCTTTAGGAGGACACCAGGGGACATTAAAAACTTACTCCCGCATCAGGAATCAGTACAAGTGGGCCGGTATGTACCGACAAATTAAAAAATATGTAGCAGCGTGTTCATTGTGCCAGAAAAACAAATGCTCAAAAGTCGAAAAAATGCCTTTGGTAATAACAACCACTTCCAGCAGACCGTTCGAGAAGATGTTCATGGATCTGGTGGGTCCACTGCCGAAATCGTCCAGGGGAAATAAATACATCGTAACATTTCAGGACGACTTTTCAAAATTTTTCGCGTGTGCCGCCGTGCCAGACGAAGAAGCATCGACAGTAGCAAAAGTGTTTTTTAAGGAAATAATTTCAAGATACTTTATTCCCAAGGTGTTGGTAACAGATAATGGATCAAATTTCACTTCAAAATTATTTAAGGAAACGTGCAGAATACTACGAATAAGAAAACTACTGACCACGCCTTATCATCCACAAGCTAATGGTGCTCTAGAAAGGGCTCATCGACCGTTAGCCGAATTTCTTAGAAATTTCGTCAACTTGGATGGTACAAATTGGGACGAATGGCTCAGTCACGCTACACATGTGTATAATAACAGCATACATACAACAACAAAACACACACCCACAAGAGTTTTATTCGGATTCGAGTTCGAAATGCCCATAGTATTGAAAAAACCGCCGGCACTCCTATACAACACGGATGATTACAGCAAAATTCTAAAGTATCAAATTCAACGTTCACATGAAATCGTCAGAGGAAATCAGGAGAAGGCAAAATTAAGATCAAAGCAGTATTATGATAGGGGTTCAAAGCATCGAGAATATAAAATAGGTCAAAGGGTTTGGTTAAAAAACCAGACTCGGAAGAATAAATTTTCTCCTTTATGGTTAGGGCCATTTGAGGTTATAGACGTACCAACAAGAGTAAACGTGAAATTGAGAATAAAAAACAGGGGGAAGGTTTACCATAATAATTTAATAAAGCCATACAGAGACCGATAAGAAAAGGGGGCATGTGACAAATAAGTTAGGGGGAAAAGGAAGAGCTGGATAGTAATTGATAGGCGGGATACGGACATACACATATAGAAATTAACAAAAATCGAGAAAATCGTAATAGACAACACTAACGCTTAAATGTTCTCAAGAATGTTTAAAAAATAGGGCTTCAACCGCAAAATATCATAGGTTACATTTTATTCAATTTCAGTTCATAAAGATAGTCTGAGGTGGCAATGCGAGAATCGGTACAACTTCTCCCTACACTGGTAGCTAAGCAAACACTACTGAAAATGAGTCACTCAAAGAAACCAACTGCAAGTACAGAAGGTAATAGGAAAAGTTTCTGTAGATACAGAAATGGTAAAAGATATATAGATATGACAGCTAATGATTATTCAGACGTCATACAGAGACGTTGGCTAAACGACAAACACATCGACGTTTTTTACATTGGGTCATTACTAATACACTGAAAGCATCAAAAAGGCAGGACGTGCACATTTTCGGGGCACAATTCTATACTGCCGTTAAAGATTGGTGCATTTCAGCAACCGAGGGAAGTACAATCAGGATTAACCTCGCAACTAAGCGAGTAAATATACTCGAGAAAAAACATATAATATTTCCCATTTGTGAGGACCAGCACTGGATGCTGGGTGTAATTTCATGGCCTAAAATAATAGTTTTAGACTCACTAAGACCTAGATACACTGGCCACATTTTCAAGTTTGTGGGAGAATTTATTATGCAAGAAGCAAAGAAGTACGATGTAGAAAGCAAATTTTTGCAGGCACCATTACAGAAATGCTACCCCGATTGTTCCCAGCAAGATAATTTGACGGATTGTGGTATTTTCCTCCTAAAATTTGCAGAGAATTTGGCAAAGAATATAAACAACGGACACGAAATAGGGGAGACAAAAATAAGCATCGAAGATAGCCGAATAGACAGAGGGAATATAGCAAAAGCCATGAGTAGGTGGACAAAAAAGTTTAGCACAGAAAGTAAGGCGGAAATACCAACAGAACACAGAAGAACTTTACGTTCAGTGCTATCAGAGTTAAAAGGGAACTGGAAAATAAATCGGTACCTAAGGAAAATCGTGAGAATAGAAGAAAAGGACTATGTGTTGATTATTGGACGGGGAGGAAAGGAAACAATTAAAAAACTTAAAAAAAAAAAAATTAATGTAAGAAACTATATGTATAAAATATATTTGGAATTTAAAGCCTGTGGCAAAATATATATATACATGTATATATATAATATATAGAAATATATTATAAAACCAAAATAGCATTTACAAAGTTAGTTTTCAAATAATAATATAAACAAAAACCTGTTATAAGTATATAATTTTAACAAAGTAGTTCTCAAATAATAATACAAACAAAAAACTGTTATAAGTATACAACTTTAACATTTCATAAATATCTTTGGAGCTGCGTTGTACATGGCAGCCAATATAAATTTACACAAAAACAAATTCGGCGATTATACGAGAGCCCTCTAATATGGATAAATTTTAATTCAGCTTTTAGAACTTCTTCTGGTGGGCATTTGGTTCACGGACGGAGAGATGCACATTGAGAAACTGGAGTCAGTTGATGGTTACGCTGAAATACACATGGGGTCGGCAGAAATAGCCTCAAAATTTGAATACATCCTACATCACATCGATATCCAACAAATAGCAGACTCTGTCAGCGAGGTCCGCCTTAACCTACCAAAGATACTACCGAGTCCCTATAGGGAACTCATCATAAAAGAACTAAGTGAAATTGATAACGGCATTCATACACTACTGCCAGGCCGCGTAAAACATGGTTCACTGAACATTGGAGGAAAAGTGATGAAGTGGCTCTACGGCACACTAGATGAGGAGGACCGGCAACTAATAAACCAACATTTCGAGGTGATTGACACTAACGGGCACCAAATCATCGAACAGTCAAATCAACAGGTCCACATAAACAATAGATTCAATACATCAATTAACCAGATGGTGGAAGCAATAAATGAGAACAGGAAGACTCTGAACAGCTTGACTCAGATCAAGCAGGAATCAGAGATCCAGCACTACCGCGACGTTGCGATTTTCCAGCTTTTCAAACTCATGGAGATGAAAAGCCAAGTGAAGACCGTACAAGAGTCCATCGCATTAGCAAAAATGAAAATTTTTAACCCAGCACTATTGACCATTGAAGAAATCCAGAAGTACAAAATAAATGTGGAGACTATACAAGACATGCAGATGGGAGTAGCACTACATAGGCATAGCAGCCTGATGTTCATAATCAGATTGCCCATCGAAACCATGAATTTAAAGAAATCCCTGATAATACCCATTCCAAATGAAAGCCACCACCAAATAGATGCCAAAAGAGAATACGTAGTGAGGAATGACAAGGACGTTTTCGGGTATAAAGGTGAGAGAGATTTCAAAAGCTTAAGACAACCGAAAATCTGTGTTTTCAAAGGAAAGTGCAACCTAATCCTACACGAGGCAGAAACCGTGGAGCTAATAGAGGAAGGCTCGATCGTAGTTAGCAATGCAGACAAAACCCCAATGTCAACAAACTGTGACGACCGACGTTTAAACCTCACAGGGAACTACCTGTTTTCGTTTTGCAATTGCAGCATAACAATAGGTGACCAAACCTTCGTTAGCCATGTCATAGATGTAACCCAGAAGTTTCTGTTAGTAAGAGGTAACAGCAATGTGGCAACGGAAATTATACCTACCTTGGAGAATCTACACATAAATCAGATCAGCAACATCAACACGATCCGGGAACTGAAATTCCAACAGAATGTTTTAAATAACATTACATATACAACAATAATCATTATTGCAACAGCAGCCATAATAACCATATGGGTGTTGTGCAAACGACGTAATCAAATAAAGGTCAAAATAAACAATGAATTCCCGGAACGTGGCCCAGAGTTGAATAGAATTGTGGGAAACCATTTACAGGACCAAAATTCCCCCCACGTTTGAAGTATCCAAATACACGTACCAGCATCAATACCAACAACTACAACAACAGCAACAAGCTCCAATAGATTCAAACTCAGAATAAACCAACTACATTTAGGATTTAGAATAAAAATCTTCTGACCCAAGGCATACCAAACATTGAGAAAACATCTACACCTAGATGTTTTCTTCCAGCAAGGAGGGAGGGATGTTGTGAGTCAGAACTGAACAACCCTCCTACCTGTGGATTACACTATTTGTTAATTGTGTAACTGTTTGTGTTGGTAAATTGCGCAATGCCAATTGGATCAAAAGCTGTTAAATTAAGTTATATTCATAAATTTGCTTACTAACTAAATTGTATTAATGAATTATATTTAGGTCATTCTTGTTTTTGATTTGTGTGTTATTCTTATATTCATAAAATTGCTTACTAACTAAATTGTATTAATGAACTATATTTAGGTCATTCTTGTTTGCTTACTAACTAAATTATATTTAGGTCATTTATATTTTTTATTACTAACTAAATTGTGAAGCGTTGACATTGCACAATATTAAATTGTGCAATGTTGATATTTCACAATATTAAATTGTTTAAGTTTGCATTAACTATTAAGTATAAATAGCTAGGTTTAAGAAAAGAATGGAGAGAGTCTTTTGTTAAGTTTAAAGTAATAAACAAGTCTTGAATTAGAAAAATAAAAGTGTTTACATTCATCAATCAATTGACGTATGATACCTGCGAATCCCACGGGACCCTCCAGGATTACAACATTAGGCAATCGTGAAAATATACCTTCTATATTTGGTAAAGGATACGCGTCTTTAGTAGTCACCTCATTTATTTTCCGGGCATCAACACACAGGCGAACTTTGTTAGGTTTTACGACAAGCCTCATTGGAGAGCTCCACGGGGAACAAGAGGGCTCTATTACTCCTAATGCCAACATTCTGTGAATTTCGTCCGACATTAGTTTTTAAACGGCTGGTGAAACCGGGTAAAACCGTTGTTTCGCTGGCTTAGAATTTCCAACGTCAATTGTATGCTTTATTAAGCTTATGCATCCTAGTCCCTGTTTTTCAAAGTTTGGAAAAAAATCTATTATAGTAGCGACCTGTTGACGCTGACTGCCATTCAAAGGGTATTCTAAATTCGATTTTGAAACTTTATGTACATCAAAAAAGGTGTATTGTTAGTTAAATCTGTAAGGATTGTAATCAGTAAGATTAAAGACGATATTTTGCGGACTCTCTTTTTCTGAAGTATATACAATACTTCCGAAAACTTCTGGAGCCATATTAGATGCTTTCCAGAAATCTAAGCCCAATATTAATTTCTGTGTGATAGTTGGTACAATTAAGAGTTTTATTTTTCGAACAAGTTTTTGGAAAGTGACATCTACATTTAAGTACCCTAGTACCTTCTGCACACTACCATCGGCTGTTTTAACACATGATTTTGTGGGAACAAATTCCTTAAATTTAGTAAAGTTACCGGTTGCTAAAGTGGAACCAATACAAGAAATATTAGCACCTGTATTAAAAGGCCTAATTCATTAAAAGATAAGAACTTAACAGAGGCATAATAGCGTTTATCATTCGAATTTTTAAAAATAGAAGATAATATATATTATGCAAAGGTTTTACGATTTTTGTAGTATTTACCTAAACGTAACGTAGATCGTTTTGATTTTCTCAACGGTGGAGACGTTAGACTATTACAGTCAAAAATTTATTTACGTTTTTGGAGATAGTTTTGTAATTTTACATGATATGGATAAATTGTATGAATTTTCTTATAAGAATTGTTATTTTCAGGCAAAAACTGATGGACGTTGGAATTTTTTAAAATTATTTTTCTCTCTCTATTTTCTGAGCCAATAGCATCAGCATCATTCACTTGATGTTCACTAACTATTAGGGTCGGTTTCTGAAACAATTTTAAGCAGTCCCGTTTTTTGAACAGCTAAATTTTTTATTGATACATTTTTGACATTGTGGTTTGTAAACACCTTTTTCCCCACAACAATAGCAAAAGACTTTTCGGGTTTCAAGGCAATCATCCCAGTAATGTCCTGGTTGATTGCAGTTCCAGCATTTTACCGGCTGATGAACAGCATCAACAAGCAAATCTTGGGTAATATTGGATTCATTCAAAGCAAAATTTTGTTGACTTTCAACTTCTGAAACTTGACGTCTGGTTACAAAAGAGATATTTTTACGAAAATTTTCTTCACCCAATAAGTGTTCTCTCATCTGAACAACTTTCCGAAGGTGAGCAATTCAATAAATTGGAACATATAAAAGTTCATGTCTAATTTCTGGACGAAGATTTCGAGATAAAATTTCAATCAAATCAGACTCTGGAATAGGGGTCTCAAGTTTATCGACTATGACCGATATCGATTCATAAAATGTCTCAAATGTTTCATTCGATTTCATTTTATGAATTCGAATTTCTTCTTGGATATCAAAACTAGACTTGAATTTTTTGTATTCATATTTGAGTGCTACACAAAATGCATTCCAGTCGACTGTATCTACTTTCTTGTGAAAGCGCCAATACCAATCACGCGCTTTTCCTGCCAATAGAACATTTAAGTTTTTGCATATAAGTGTGAAGTCATTATTAAAATTTTCACGATTTAAACTACTCACAGTCGTCCATAGTGATGAACTGTGATGAAGGTCACACAAATTAACCTTCATCACTCTAAAGCGGCGGCAGCTGCCCTTCTCCTCCGATTAGCTTCAGGCGCGGAGGAGCTTATTTGCATCCAAGAACCATTGTTGTATAAAGACAGGGTTTGCGGACTCAGTTTAGACGGCTATAGTACTTTGTACGCAGCTGAAAAAGGTAAGACCAGAGCTTGTGTTATAGTCAAAAACGTCCTCAAAGCTTTTAATCTCTCTGATTTTAGCTATAAAGACACTTGCACTGTCGCGGTGGAAAACAAAACACGGACAGTATGGTTTATGAGCTGCTACATGGCTCACGATCAGGACGATCCTCCAAACGGTTTAACCAGGAAGGCGATGTCGTATGCCAATAGGCGCAACATTCCTCTCATAATATGTACAGACGCTAATGCTCACCATACCATCTGGGGCAGCTTGGATGTCAATCTACGAGGTGAGTTATTTCTAAACTTTATAGTAGAAAATGAACTAACAGTAGTTAATAGGGGTAATGAGCCCACCTTTATTGTGAAGTTCTTGATATTACGCTTATTAGCGATAGGTTCTCGCATATGATTAGCGATTGGAATGTGTCAAAGGACTGTTCCTTCTCTGACCACATGTACATTGATTTCAATTTTTCTCTTAGAGTCGATTCAGTGAAGCCCTATACGAACAGAAGAAAGACCAACTGGTCCGTCTATGCTAGTGTACTCGAAGACAAGCTGCCTCCATGCCAAGTTTGCATAGGCAATGTGTCCACGCTTGACTCTGCAGAGGAATCACTAACGAGTGTCTTAACCGAGGCAACAGAAAAATCCTGTAAAAGAATCGACAGGAAAGGAAAGGCTAAGCCTATTTGGTGGAATGCGGAAATTGCTGAAAAACGCAAGGAAAGCAGGAAGCTCTTTAACGAGGCGAAACGTAATGGTGTATGGAACAGTTACAAATCCTCAGTGAATGGATTCAAGAATCTTATAAGGAAGGCTAAAAGACGGTCATGGAGGGAATTCTGCAGTGATGTAGAAAACTCCTCGGAGAAAAGCCGGCTACGTAGGATCTTATCCTCAAGACCAGTTATTCCATCGTATATAAAGAAGTCAGATGGATCCTGGACAACAAATAGTCAGGAGACCCTTGAGGTTCTGATGAATACTCACTTCCCAGGCTCCACTGATGATGTGCCGAGGGAGGTAATTCTTAATGGAATGGGCTGTTAAAAGCTTTCATCCCTTTAAATCTCCAGGTCCGGATGGGATTATCCCAGAGGATCTGCAAAATAACCTAGAGACACTGATGCCATGGCTCTTGGTGATTTTCAGAGCCTGCCTAAGTCTCTCACATGTCCCATCTATATGGACAACATATAAGATTGTCTTCATCGGCAAGGGGGGAAAACATCGCACACTAAGGCTAAAGACTTCAGGCCAATTAGTCTATCCTCCTTTCTGCTGAAAACACTGGAGAGGATTATAGACATTCATATCTGATCAAAACTAGGACATAATTCCTTGTCAATGACTCAACATGCCTATACGAAAAGGAAGTCCACCGAAACTGCGCTTCACTTATTGGTGGGTCACATAGAGAGATCCCTACAATACAAGGAATTCGCATTAGTTGCTTTCCTGGATATTGAGGGAGCTTTCAACAATGTTAAACCAGAGTCGGTTATTAATGCTATGAGGCTACTGGAGATCGACCCAGAGATCATCCAATTTGTTAGTAGCATCTTGCACTTTCGGCGTATTGAATCTAACTGGGGCGCCGCAAACATTTCCAAAGTGGCTACCAGGGGCACCCCGCAAGGAGGTGTACGCTCGCCATTACTTTGGAACCTAAATATAAAATTCCTCCTCAGGGCCATGGATAAGACGTGCTGCAGAACGATTGCGTATGCGGATGACGTCGCAGTCATGGCTATGGGTAAGGATCCTAGACTACTGCATGAACTCATGGAATCCGCACTGGATGTCCTCGTAAAATGGTGCCGGGGATGTGGTCTGGATGTTAATCCTGCCAAAACGGAACTGGTACTTTTCACTAGGAGATACAAAATTCCCAAATTTTTTTACCCCAAAGCTGAATGGGGTTCCACTGAAACTATCCGATAGTGCCAAATATCTTGGAATAATACTAGATAGTAAATTGAACAGGAATATAAATATCACTTCCAGAACCACTAAGGCAGCAACTGTATTATATTGCTGTAAAAAAGCCATTGGCCTAAATTGGGGTATCAACCGGAAAAATGTATACTGGCTATACGAATGTGTCATTAAGCCCATTCTATTCTACGGTGCAGTCGTTTGGTGGCCGGCGCTTAGGCGGAAGAGTCATCAAACTAAGTTTGAACGTATAATGAGAATGATGGCAATAACAGTAACAGGTGCTATTAGAACAACTCCTTCTAAGGCGCTGTTCACGATATTGAACTGGCTACCACCAGACATTTTGACTAAAAAGTTGGCTGCGAACACGGCAGTGAGACTAAAAGCCACCAGAGCATGGAGAGATTACAATATCGGTCATGCCAACATCCTATATAATATAAATTGGCACATGAACGTTGACTATGTCACACCTGAGCCAATCTTTGATCCTGGCTTCTCTGTAAGCTTTTCGGATAACGCGGTCCACCCTGATGACCTACATACACCCGCGAATGTGATTCAGATTTTCACGGACGGGTCTAAATCACTGAATGGTGTCGGTTCTGGCATTTACTCCGAGCAGCTAAACTGGTGCATTCCTTTAAGGCTGCCGGACCACTGCAGTGTCATTCAGGCTGAGATAACGGCCATCTACACAGCCGCAAAATCCATTCGGTATGGCGAAATATCTTGTATGGATATTCAGATCATTACCGATAATAAGGCGGCCATTAGATCCCTGGAGAATGTGTTCATATGTTCATCACCTCAAAAATTATCAAGGAATGCCGGATATCTCTGGACGAGATAGCGAGACATTCAACGGTCACCCTTAAGTGGGTACCAGGACACAGGGACATCACGGACACTGTATCGCGGTTGCGTTGGCGCATGCAGGCTCCACTTTAAATCGAAACGATTCAACACATGACATAGGCGTCTCTCTTCCAATGAGTAAACAACTTATTGCACATAAGTTTCACCTTACTGCAATTCAGAAATGGTTAGATGAAACTACCTGTAGGGAAACTAGAAAAATCTGGCCCATAATAGATGAAAAAAGGACTAGGCGGGCACTACAGCTATCCAGACTTCATCTCAGAAACCTAATCGCGGTAATAACTGGACACTGGCCTATTGGGAGGCACGCCCAAGGTTAGGGCTCAATTACAATGACATATGTAGAAGTTGCGGCGATGAAGAAGAGGAAGAATCGACGGAACATCTTCTCTGTCATTGTCCGGCATTCGATGATCTATGACTTAAACTTTTCGGTCAAAGAACCCTTGGGGACAAAACTTGTCTCTCTAATATTGATTCAAAAAAGATCCACTCCTTCATTGAATCAACCGGGTGGCTGCGTGAGAATATCAGCAGCCAGATAACATAGGACCCTTGGAAGACGGGACAACATGGTAGCACAACGGGAACTAATTGATGGACCCACGTGAGCTGTGCTTGATCACGGCTGCCAATGGAACCTAACCTAACCTAAACTACGCACACGGTACAAAAACTCATCTACACTTATGCCATTAGAAGAACCGTCAAATTTAATGTTCCAGTTCTGTATTATAGACGTGATCTTATTAGATCTAAAAGCAAAATTTTGAACTGTTACGAGAACTGTTTCCAACATTACGATTAACTTCTTCTTGTCTGAAGGGAGGTTGCGGTCTAGCGTGAGGTACATTATCTCCCGGATTAGTTTGAATCGGAGGAGGATTTTGATTTTGAGATGGAACTGAATTATTTTGTCTCGGAACTTGTATGGCTCGACCTAAATCTAGATTTTGGAGTAATCTGGAAACTGTATTTTCTATCATATAATTAATATGGGCATAATCTACATTCTGTGGAATATTTTTTGTATTCGATCGAGCATTTTGCCGAGTACCACGATAAGGAGCGGAATTATTAAAATTTGTATTTGGTGAATTTCTAATCGGAGACATTAACACTATATTAGTATTTGCATCATGTGATGAAGTTTGAGAATCAGAAAATACATTTTTTGTATGGCATCTGGTATAATGTTGTCTTGATTGTGCATTTGCAGCACCACGAAGTCTATCTCTATTGTTGGCTTTTGCACTTTCAATAGGTTCAGATTGCACAGGATCGTTATTCTTCGAAGTTCTGATAATGCACAAGGGCGGTTGCAAGTAGGACAATCGGCTGATGACGACAAGTGAGTTTCTATGCAAGGGCGATGAAATGCATGCTTGCACTCCGAAATAATTAAACATTCTTGTTCCTCAGACATTTTTTCGTTACAGATAATACAATTCTGTTCCCTATTGTCAACAGAAAAAATACATTCACTAGCTCTGAACTCCGTGTAGGTGGAGGTGATTTTTCCATCGTGACACAAAACTACTATTAAAAAAAACTACCGACAACTAAAAAAAATACAGAAACTAATGTAATTTTTAGATGCACTTAACTTTTTTTCTTAATGCGTAAATGCCACAGACAACGCCTTTACTAAAGCCAATAAACAGAATTAAAATGTACTTCCAGGTGGATATAAATCGTTTGGTAGAGATAACGTCTCAATTTACACTTTAACATAGAAGAACAACAGTTTTTATAATATCAGAGCAAAATTTACAACTGCGTAAATTCTCTTTCATATATTTAATCGAAATATAACAATAACTTTGAGGTTTTCTTACTTTTGTGATGTGAATCGAAATGGGCAATAGTTATTCATATCAGTTTTCTAACAAAAAGTAATATATGGTCGATAAAAAAAAACAAAACAGGTCTATGAAGTTTGTTAAACAATTATTTAATATTTTATTGTATATCCGAATATATACCAGGATGTCAATACCGTAGTTAGAAATTAAAATAATCAGAACAATTCCTTTAACAAAACTGCCACGAAGATTTTATAATTTGTATGATAGAATGAAAGAAACTTTAAGCTAAATTTGGTCAATATATTCAAACTTTTGAACAAACAAATGAAACAAATTCCCTTTCATATAAAAACAAAAGCATCATGAGTTAATGAACTTAAAAAAATATATAAAAATATTCTAGAGGTTAGAGCAAAGGAAGCCTTAGTAGTTTTTCGGCAACCTAAGCAAAATTTTCCTTGTGCCTTACGTTTCCCTGACCCACGTTGGGCGCCAATTTATGTAATGAACAGAACTATCATAGCGATTATTACTGTTTCAAAAGCGGTAATATCTTCTTGGCGATTGGTGCTCTACTAGAGAGGGAGGAACGGATGGGAGCCACTGATAGAGCTAGCTCGCAGCCAGGTGGGGGGATTCTTGTTCCTACTATGTCCCTTACCAAGAAAGAGAACATTCCATCACACAAATTATATTATAGACTCCCTAAAACAACTATAATAAGATGGACTGGGTGTTGATCTTGATTCAAAAGATGTAAAAATTAACCCCATTTAAGATCAACGAAACGGGAAGCTAAAACAACAGTCAACCATATAACTGATATTATTTTATCCTCTCCTAGATGAAATTGGAGGGAAAATTGCCTCTTAACCCGCCACCCATTGATCTAGGTGGCGTAGAAATATTACCCTAGATCCCACATTTAAATTACCTCATTTCCTTCACATCAGTAAGAAAACACTAACGATTTTAATTATCCATATTACAGTAATTACATATTAATTTATTCAACTGGAATTCATATAAAAAAAATTAGGCCTTAATTATGTAAAATGTAGTATTACATGAATACTGCATCAATTAATTAACATAAAGAATATTGAAACTGGATTTTATATAATAACATACATTACTCCGTACTAAGAATTATGACAAATGAAGTTCAAACAAAAGACTAATCACCATTGACTGTTTGCGCTTGACCTGCCTCATTTTCATAAAAAAAAAGGTCCAATGATTCCTCCAGCCCAAAAACCACACCACACAGTGACACGTTGAGGATGCATTTGCTTCTCGTGAATCACTCGAGGATTTTCCTCACCCCAAATGCGACAATTCTGCCTATTGACGAAGCCGTTAAGATGGAAATGGGCCTCGTCACTGAAGATGATTTTATCGGCAAAATCAGCATTTTCATGTTGTCTCTCCAATACCCAATTAACGAACTCCCTTCGCTGTCCATGGTCAGCTGGCTTCAGTTCCTGAGTCAATTGAACTTTGTATACATGAAGATGCAAATCTTTCGTCAAAATTCGCTGCAAAGTGGATTTGGAGACACCAATTTGCTGAGCTTGGTGTCGAATTGAGGTGGATGGAGTTTGAGCGACATCATCACGTACAGCTGCGACATTTTCGGTCGATCGACCTGGTCGATGGCGCGTTGTTGTCTTTACATCACTAACAGAACCAGTTTCGGCAAATTTATCCATTAATCTCTTTACAGTTGACTCTTTTGGAGCATTATTGTGACCACAAATTGATCGCAATTTGCAAACTGTAGCCGCAAAACTTTCACCATTTTGGTAAAACAATTTCACAATGAGAATGCGTTGTTCATTCGTGTAGCGCTCCATTTTTACTAACCTCGTACCTTCTACTAGCAAATAATAACAATTGTTCAAATGTCAAACAATGACACTTCGAATGTTGCCAGATTTAAAAATTGCGTTCTTGTTGGGACACCCTTTAGTTACAATTTTTTTATCTTATACACTTTACGCATTGGATGAATGTTGTTCGTAATAATCGGTTGAAAAAAGGGTTAGGATTCCATCAGGATGACATGCATCTTGAACAATTGGTCAAATGTGAAGACTTTTACTGCATAAAATTGTTGAAGTGTGAGGTTGTTTTTTTTACAGATTTTATGCACTGGATTTACATAATTTTTATGTTATTGTAACGAGTAATTATTCATAATTATAATGTAATATTAAATCCCTTATCAATACTGACAATATTTATAGCAGGTGGCAACGTACTGATTGGCCAATAAGAACAAAGCTTCTAAGTTACCACTTAACGAAATTCGTTCATTTTGCTATTGGCCAATCAGAATCGAGGTTCTATTTCTTAAGTGACATTTTTAATTTTTCTTAAGTTAAGTTCATTACAGAAATTATTGTTAACAAGCGCAGACGCTTATTGTTTAAATAAAGAAAAAAACACAATTTTCTAAGTCTTAAAGCTCAGGTGTGGGGTACATTGCCCAAATTTAATTTAAAAAAATACATAAAAATGACAACCCGTATGTCCAAGCAACAGCTTGTGGATGAATTAAAAAGTGCTGGAGTGGAAATACCAGCAAATGCTTCCTCTGCTCGCCTACGAGAATTGTACGAAAATGCAATCATTAACGCTTGTAAAGATGGCGAAGACTCCTCTGCGGATACGATCGAAGTCACTGCTGCAACTGCCACTGCCGCTGTTTTGAGTCTGGCTCCCGCCACAGATGTTAAAGCTGAAGCCACTGAATACCTGTGTATGCCATTTGGTCTAAAAAACGCCCCTGCCGTATTTCAGCGGTACATTTATAATATATTTAGAGATTTAGTTGATGGAGGTTTAATTATAATTTACATGGACGATATTATTATCGCCACTGCGGATTTTAGGACACATTTAAAATTGGTTTCTAAGGTATTGCGAAGAATGAAGGAGAAAGGTCTAGGGCTACGGGTAGCTAAATGTAAATTTGGTTACAATAGAATAGACTACTTAGGATATTGTGTGAGCCCTGAGGGAATTTGCCCTGGTGATTCACATTTGACTGCAATTGGGCATTATCCCTTTCCACGTAATCAGGCGGAAATGAAAACTTGTTTAGGATTATTTTCATACTTTAGGAAGTTTGTACCGAATCACGCAAAAATCACAAAAGTTTTAAGGCAGTTGACATTGGATGGAAAATATATGCCAACGGATGAATGTTATAGGACTTTTGATTCATTGAAGGAGATTTTATCATCCGGTCCTGTTCTTGCTATTTACGATCCACGTAAACAAACTGAATTACAGTGTGACGCAAGTTCATCCGGATTTGGTGCGGTACTTTAGCAGCGCCAGCTGGACGGAAAGTTTCACCCCGTTATGTTTTTTTCTAGAGCAACAACGGCTGCTGAAATGCGATATCATAGTTTTGAGCTAGAAACGTTGGCCATCATATATGCTCTACGTCGTTTTAGAGTATATCTGCAGGGAATACCATTCAAAATTGTAACTGATTGCAATTCTCTGACACTAACTCTGAGTAGGAAACAATTGAACGCTAGGATTGCACGTTGGGCTCTTGAGTTAGAAGATTACAATTATACCATACAACAACGAGGTGGTGTTAGTATGGGACATGTTGATGCCCTTAGCCGCTGCCCAACTGCTGGAACTGGTAATGTTACTGATGCTTGTACTGCTGCTGTAGAGAATAGGTCAGACCGTGGGATATGTGAATTAGTTGCCACAGTGGATTGCGGGGAAATAGATTTTTATGTTCAGGTTGCCCAAAATTGTGTTGAGACAATTGTTCAATTGAGGAACAAGTTGGAAAAGGATACGATTGAGGATTTTGAATTAAGAGATGGATTGGTTTTTAGAAAATGCAAGGATGAAGTTCGTCAGTTGTTTGTGCCGTCTGAAATGGAACTCAATGTTATTAGGTTGATTCATGAGAAAATATGTCATCTAGGTGTGGAAAAGACTTGTGATCAAATAAGGAAGAACTACTGGTTCCCAAAGATGAGGCAGAAAGTGGAAAAATTTATAAAGAACTGCATTCGTTGCATCATGTGTTCAGCTCCTGCACGTATTAACGAGCATAACCTCTACAGCAATCCTAAGAACCTGTCCCTTTTGATACTATACATATAGATCATTTTGGGCCTTTGCCGTTTATTAACTCGAAGCGTAAGCACATTTTGGTCATCATTGATGCCTTCACTAAATATGTTCGTCTCTATCCAGTCATTTCTACTAGTACAAGGGAGGTTATTGCGTGTTTGGACAAATATTTTAGTTACTACAGTAGACCGAGGCGTATTGTGTCTGACCGTGGAACGTGTTTCACTTCTCTTGAATTTGGTGCATATTTGTTGAGGAATAATATATCACATATTAAGATCGCAACTGCCTCTCCGCAGGCCAACGGGCAAGTAGAGCGCGTAAATAGAATAATAAAGGCTATGCTGAGTAAGGTAACCGAACCTATCAGTCACGACAATTGGACCGTTATGTTAGGCAGAATAGAATACAGCTTAAATAACACTATTCATTCAACTATTAAGGAGGCTCCTAGTAAATTGCTGTTCGGTGTTGAGCAAAGAGGAGAAGAAGTTGATGAACTCACGGAATATCTTGAAGAAAAGTTTGATGCAGGTACTAAATGTGATTTGAATGGGATTCGGTCGACTGCTTTAGATGCTATAGAAAAATCACAGGAATACTCTCAGCGATATTTTCAGCAGCATAGCAAACCAGCAAAGAAATATTGCGAAGGCGATTTTGTTGTAATCCGTAATGTAGATACGGTCATTGGTACAAATAGGAAGTTAATCCCGAAATACCGGGGACCATACGTAATTCATAGGGGTTTGCCACATGATCGTTACGTGATTAGGGACATTGAGAATTGTCAACTTACACAACTACCATATGATGGTGTTATAGAAGCCTTTAGGATTAGAAAATGGCTAACAGATGAAAGCTCAGCTGAATGATTTCTAGGTCCCCTTTAGGCAATTGGCAATACTTGGTATTAGTAAATAAGTATTAGTATAGCTTTAAGCCATTCATGTCACAATCGAGGTCGATTGAATTGTCATGTCGGCCGAAGTTGTAACGAGTAATTATTCATAATTATAATTTAATATTAAATCCCTTATCAATACTGACAATATTTATAGCAGGTAGCAACGTACTGATTGGCCAATAAGAACAAAGCTTCTAAGTTACCACTTAACGAAATTCGTTCATTTTGCCATTGGCCAATCAGAATCGAGCTTCTATTTCTTAAGTGACATTTTTAATTTTTCTTAAGTTAAGTTCATTACAGAAAATATTGTTAACAAGCGCAGACGCTTATTGTTTAAATTAAGAAAAAAACATAATTTTCTAAGCCTTAAATTATTGAAAAAAATTCACATGCGTTTACCGCTAAAATGTGTATTGATTGTTTGCAGGTTTAATTAGATGTTGAATGCGTGCTCACTTCTCAATTGTTTAATTGACTTTGATTTTTATTTTACTTTGTTATACCCTTCACCAAAAAAATTGGAAAGGGGATATATAGGTTTGTCATTCCGTATGTAATTTCTTCATTATTCATTTAAGACCCCATAATGTATATATTCTGGATCCTTATAGATAGAGAAGTCGAATGAGCGATGTCCGTCTATCCGACCGCTTCATTTTGGTGTAGTTAGAATTAAGGCCAAAACACAACATAGAGAAATAAACTTTATACCATTCTCTTGGAATTTTTCATAAATTTGTTCGGTTTGAAAATAACAAAACTCTGTCTAATAATTAATGAGATATAGCCAAAATACTTTTTTTTGTCATATTTCCTATTCTGTTGTTTTTTTATGGCCCCAACTGTCCTACGGTCAATTTTATGAAGCAGATCTCTTGTATGGAGTTCTACGAAGGTTTATACTGAATTTTTGAATAATTGAAGTCGGTCCATTAACGACTAAAATATGAGCAAAAAAATGGCATTCGAAATAATTTTACTTTTAAATTTTTTTTTAAAAAGTTGCGTGGGGATTCAATAATATATCTTATTTATTATAAAATACTAAATTTTCAAATTCTTGATGGAAATTGGTGTGGTTGTTGTAAATTGGCCCTTTTTGTCACACATATACTGAAATGCGTTCATGGGCTCATGTACACATTATGTGTATGCATGTGTAAACTAAACAGTCTTAAAGTAAATTTTTGTTGTTTTTTTGTTTGTTTCTTTAAACATTTTTTGTACGTTTATTAGTATAATATTATGCATGCGTATTACAGTATTTTTTATCGCTTACATTTTCTTTTCGTATATAAATAACCATAATTATTTTTTATATTATTTATATTAAAGCAATGTAATGGATCGTCAAGACACTATGTACGAGTAAATATACTAAATCAATGAAATTGAAAATGTATTAATAATTAATTTTTTATGAATATTTGTGATTTCAGAAGAAAGGCAAAATTGATGCTTACATCCAGTGCTATACTTGTATAAATTTAATTATTTTCTATATTCAGGTGCAGAGCGTACCTGCAGTATATCAGAATCCGGTATTATTATTGTATTTGTACAATGTGATAAAAAATCTTTTGACAATTAAAATGTTGTTTGGATACTTAGTAACACATAACAAAGCAGAAAAATCTCTTCCCGGCTAGAATTTGATAAGAAATGTTTCTTTCATTCTGTAACATCAGTGAATTAATCTTCAAAAGCACTTCAATTAATTGCCTTTTCTATAAAATTAAAACAAAGTTTGCTGTAAGAATTTAATTTAATATAACGCTCCAAAATGTAATTAGCAAAGACTCTAAGAAATTGAAAACCCCGCGAAAATAGCGCATATTCTAAAAATTGCAACTGCAATATTGGAAATTATTTCCAAAATGTATTTTAAAAAATTATATAATTGGCAATCGGCAGCCAAAAACCTTAAATAAATCTCTAAAATGCCAAAAATTCTTAAAAATATGCGAACATCAGGAAAATTGTGTGATTCAATATTGATTAAAAAACAGCAAAATTATTGAGTAAAAAAACTTACAAAATATCATTTCCATTGTGAAAATTACACTTTTATTAAAAACTATTTTGTATTTGGAATAAAAATTTTAAATGCATTTGTATTTTGAATAAAAGTATTGCAAATACCTACTTTCCACAAATTTATATTTAGCTTCTAGATTGCATTATCCATTTGAATAATTTAATGTGGGCTTAATTAAAATGTATTCTAAGAATAGTTCGCAATTCATCAAATATTTTTCAAACAATCAGTTCCTAGTTATCAGTTCTCAGTTATAGGAGATAAAAAATTGATTTCTTAACTGGTCTTACATTCATTAAAAACACATAAAAAATCATAGTTTTGAGGAATATCGAATTGTCGATAGCATGCACTACGGAATTGGACGCGGATTAATGGTAAAATATTACGAAAATAAGCCGAATTATGGGTTGGATTTGAGTGCAAAATGCTTTCTCTTTACGATTTTATCGTAATTTTTCATATTTAGTTTTCTGTCTTACTTAGTAAACGCAGAAGAAGATTCAAATAAAAAATGTTTTTAATTAAATTCATCTGTTTTCTTAGCAGGCTGAATATGAATTACCGAATTCGTATTTTTTAAATCAATTGTGTTTCTATATCAGAAATATACAGGTTATATTGAACCAAAACCTTTATCATCTGGTCCAACCGCAATACAAATAAGTAAATGGAAAAGTTAACAACATTTTAAAAAGACAACTATCAGAATACCACTAGTTTACATACATACGTACATCATACGAGTTTCAAAGAAAAAATTAAATTAAAATAATGAATTAAAATATGTTGTTATATTTTATAATTTAATATTTTTTCTTACACCGTCAAGTTATTTTTATTTTTGTTATTAATATTATATTACATCAAACAAAAACGTCGACAATTTACTAAATTCATTATATAATTATTTTATCACTGTACAAAATCCTATCTGATAACATATTGGATATTTATGAAAAATAAACCTTTTATCGTTAATAAAATTGGGAAAAACGCAAAACTAAAAAAAATATTATAAATGAGATTGTGCCTGGTTTTTTAAATAAATTGTGGAACAAACTTTTTCAAATAAAAAGTAAAACTAATAAAAACAACTAAAATGTATCGAAAATTCTAAAAAAATAGCATTGTGTTGTGTTCAGGATTCGAAACCGTGCCACCGGGTAAGAAGGTACGGTTTCAAATCCTGGCCAACCATTTATTAATTTTTTTTTAATTTTTGATACATTTTAGTTATTTTTATTACTTTTTATTTGAAAAAGTTATTTTTTTTAAGAATTTTTGATAGCTTTCAATTATTTTCAATATGAAGATAATATTAGAAGATTTTAATCATTGGACTAACAGATTTATGTAATATTTGGGGATTTTTTTTATCAATTTTGGGAGAATTTCTTCATTATTAAATCTTTTCTTACGTTTCAAATCATTTCTTTGTTTAGTCGAAGACCACTGGATTTTGATAAAAACGTCGAAACACTTCTTGGATGTGTGAAAAAATATATAAGTGCTAATAAGGGGATGTGAATATTTTTATAATGCATTCTAGGCGAGAAATTGTAACAAATTTGTTACGAAATTCATAATTTATGGCTGACTTCATAAACGCAGTTTGCAAAGCAACACGAGATTGCCTTGTAAACTCATGCTTTCAGTGTTGCTTTGGAAGCTGTGTTTATGAATTCAGCCTATACTTTGAAATAGAGTTTAGAACCAATAATGCGTGATCGTGGTTAATTTTTTGTTTCCATCACTTGGGGGTGCGTCCACGGTGAGTGGCAATTTTTTCCATTTAAATTATTTTTTTTCGTATTTCGTGGGCGCGAATTTTTGTGAAGGGTATATAAGATTCGACACAGCCGAATATATCTCTCTTACTTGTTTTATTCTTTTGTAGGAATTTTGGCAAATCGATTTTGTTGCTGAGTTTATGACTTATTAAAGAAAACAATTAATAAGAATTTTAGCAACAGTGGCGGGAAATATGATAAACGCATTTTCGATTTATATCTAATGGTGTAATGTAATGAGCCACGATGAAAATTCCTCCCCAAGAATAGATATACCAATCAGAGACAACGTAATTCCAACGAACATAGCCTTGGGGTGCTGGACTTCCCCAGAATAAAAACGGGACACTCCTCTTTTTTTTGTTCTAATCCTTTTCTTTTATATTATTAGGTTAATAAAGAGAACACTGCAAAACGTATTTTTTTCTACTTTAGCACAAGTAAAAATAACTTTAATTTTATGAATTATAAAAAAAAACTTTCTTGGATGGTTTCGATGTGAATAGCATAGAGGTTGAATTGAAAAGCCTTTATCATCTCCACGTTTAGTCTAAGAAAACTAGGTCTTGCAATTTCCTGTAAACGAAGTCAATGATTTAACACGACGTTTTATGTGCGTTTCTATACGTTAAATGGCCTTTGATATATGCGGTAAATGCGGCTCAAAATTGCATTAAAAAAATATTGCAACTTGCACATGAGTCATTGTTGTTACTTCTAAAGAAAGATAAAATCGCAAAAAAAATTTTTTTATGTTATTTAAGGCAATCAATACTTTGGACTTTGCTTAGTATCTAAAAATTTTACAATTAACTGAAAATCTTAGCAAAAATAAAAGTAAAATAAAAAATAAATGAAAAAAATATAATTGAATTGAAAATTAAGTTGAACTCGATAAGAAACTCTAACAAACAATCTTGCACTACAACATACATGTGTAGAATAACAACAACGATACTAGGTGATATAGTTCAAATATACACACCCAGTTAAAGAAGTAATGACGCCATACACACATGATGACGACAAAACCTAATATATATAAGCAGATAAATTAATTATTATTAGATATGAAATATAACCCCAAAAATCTACTCTATAGACGATCACGGGATCTGGGATATAATATTTATAAATAAATAAACAAATAAAGCCAATACTATACCATAAAGTTCGTAGTTGTCGAAGTCAGCAGAATTATGAAAACAGCAAGAAAAATCCAAAACATATGTACATAAAAACAGAATCAATTATATAAAAGAACAAAAAATAAAATCTAATAAACATAATTAATACAAAGATATCATAACGATCCCAACATACGCACACAGCCATTCAAACACACCTACATAAACACGCTATGACGTCAGTGATGACGACACACCTAAAATAATCAGATATACACACACAGTCTCTGCCACGATTACAACGTAAAATTCATATGCTGTAAAAAAAATATATATTCTTCCAGATATTTTAAAAACCAGACCTGTCGCGGAACTGAATTTTCGCGATAATAGAAACCAATTTTTTTTTAATTGTATGCAATTTTTAAAATTATAATTGTTCTTATTGAATTATAGTGACAGCTCGCTAATCCGAATTAATGATTGCAGACCCTGATTCGGATTAACGAGATATTCGGATTACTGGATGTGCTGTTCTTATGTATTATAATTCACTATATTCGAAATTAAAACACAATCCAGAAACATAGCTTCATATTGCCCACATTGAGATACTAGCGGCTCTTCATGACATTTTGCATTATCCAGTATAACAACATTGGTGCAACCAATTCAAAAAGTCATTCGGTGAAAATCTGTTTTGTGGGTTAGTTTTAAAATTCCACACATGGTTTTGTAAAAAACAGACACAATTATAAAAAAGCAGAAAAATAAAAAAATAAAAATTCGGTTTAGCGAGCTTCCAACCAATGCGGACTATAGAGTATTCGATTCGAATAAATGGAAAATTCGGATTACACACCTTCGGATTAGCGAGCTGGTACTGTATTTACATTTTAAAAACTTTTAAGGAAATTAGAGATTTTGAGTTGCTTTCTTGGCAATTTTTTTTTTTAAATAGCACCTGAATCATATAGTTCATATAGTGCTGTTGTCGGCTTATAATTTTCCAATCAATGTTATAGCATTGTCCACTTTAATTTTGTTTAATTGCATTTACTTTTGATCGTAAAATCGCTGCTGATATTGGAACATTTTTTCCCCCTTTGTGTTACAAACCACTTATGTATACAGCATCTTTTCCATTCTTGGGTACTCAACTTTTTTGAAGGTGCACCGTTTGTCAGCGCCACCTTTCTGTTGCACGTACGAACTTTTTTAATAAATTTTCTTGCTTTATAATGCGGTAAACCGAAGACTTAATTCAAATAAATTGAATTTATAGAATCTCCACTTTTAAATTTTTTTTAAATCTCAAATTTTTAAGAAATCGTTGGCTTTAAAATATGTGGAACTTTTTAAATATAAGATATGTATTTACACAACATATGACACCAATAAGCTTACAAAATTGAAGATCAAAATCATGCAAAAAGTTAAATTTTTTTTTATTGGGTAATTTAGTAGTATTAAAATACTTTACAGTAAATTCTTAAAAAAATATTATTTTTGTACTTAGGTTTTTATCAAAATCTCTGTGGAATATCATTATTTCTTATAAAATATACAATTTTTCTTTTAAAAACATTAGTATTTGTTTCTGATTTTGTATTGCTTGGAAGCATGTTATATAGGTGTAGTCCTTTGTAGAAAAGTGAACGTTGCTTTGCAGTTGTTGTTGCTTTTGGTAGTCGGAAATTATCAGCATTCCTTAGTTGATACGGTTGTATGTCTCCAACATAATTAAGTTGTTCTATCAAATATTCTGGTGCATTTCCCGTTTTAATTTTTTGTATAAAGTATAGTGTATTCATATCAAGTCTTTGTTTTATATTGAACCATTTCAGTGCGCCAAGCATATTTTCGATTGGTGTTAGAGAATATTACATCTTAAGATTGATCGCATAGCTTTGTTTTGCAGTTTTTGAAGTCGTTCTATTTGTGTTTCTGTGCAGCATGTATATAAAATTGTTGAACAAAATTCGAAATGTGGTTTTACCATTGTATTAAAAATGTTTATAGCCGTTAGTACCGATATTTTTTTTCGTATTCGTTTAAAAAATCCGATTTTTTACCAATTTTTTACATATATATTCTATATGTTCTTTAAATTTTAATTGTTTATCTATTATAAAACCAAGATATTTAATTTCAGTTACTTTTTCTATAACTTCATTATTTATATACCGATTCATTGTTCATGTTCATTTCCATTATTTTTGTTTTGTTTTCATTTAATTTTAGTTTATTCATTTTTAACCATTTGTTTATGTTATCAATATCGTGTATCATGTTGTCTTGACATTGTTTATCTGTGTGTCCTTCAGTGAAGATCAGTGTGTCATCAGCATATAAAACTATTTCGCATTTTTGTAAAACATCCGGCATATCGTTAATATATATAATAAACAATAGTGCTCCCAAAATTGAGCCCTGTGGCACTCCATATTCGTTGTCTATATAATCAGATTTAATATTATTTACTTTTACCATTTGTTTTCGGTCTGTAAGATACGATTTAAACCACTTTAACTCGTTTCTCCATACATATGTAGTTTTTGTATTAAAATATCCCTATTAATTGTTCAGAAAGCTCTTTTAAAATCTAAAAAAATTGCCATTAGTTTTTTGTTTTTTTCTACATTTTTCCATCTATTAATGACGTAGTTTACCGTTGTTTCACATGAATATTTTTTTCTAAAGCCAGGTTGATATTTGAAAAATATATTATTTTCTTCAATGTATTTTTCTAATTGTTGTTTTACCACTTTTTCAATTATTTTTTCACATGTTTTTAGGGTGTTTATTGGTCGAAACTGTTCACATTTTTTTGTTTTCGCAACTTTTTCGATTGGAGTTACTGATGAAACTTTCCAGCTTTCCGGGAAATCTCCCGTTTTTAGTGATGCGTTTATTAGATTCATCATGATCTTACCCATAATGTTCCAGTTGTCCATTATTATTTTCATTGATACGTTATTAAAGTCAGGTTTATTTTTTATATCTTTGCATATATTTTTAACCCTTTCATGTCCACTTTTTTCCAGGTGGTGTTAAAAATATGAAACCTTGTTTTTCTGTTTATTTTGGGCTCAGATAAGGTATATACCAAGTTTCGGACACCAGGTCCTTCCAGGAAGGACTCCAGAGGAAGTTGCTTTTAAGCAACAATGGGCATTAGTGGTATAAAAATTTTAAAAGAAACAAATAAATTTTTTATTTTATTTTAGGAAGTAAAGCTAAATTCTTCCGATTTTATTAAGAAAACTAGTAATGATATGAATAAAAACAATTCTTATTTGTATTACTGCATAAATGGACCTTACATTTAGAGCATGTTGATATGGGCGTTGCGGTTTTACAAAAACGGCAACGACCTTTTTCACCCCATACTACCATATGCTCTAATTTGTCATAGCGCATCGTGTTTGAGGGATCTGGTGTATATTTGCGTTTTTTTGAAGAGCTTCTTCCTATTTCAGAACAGTCACTAGTAAGTAGCAGATGCTGAAGGCATACTTGATTGGGGTTGAAGGTCAGATTCTTTCAAAGAAGGGCGACCTCTTTTTCGAGTTATATCAGCGCAGAGTGTAGATGACGCACTTAACAGCGATTGGGCTATATCTAGCTGGAAATCAACTAAAGGCATATGCTTAGAGCCGGGATCAACGATTTTTAGATGCTTACGGTACAGCAACAACGCATTAACAACAGCTGCGCCAATACACCAGTAAGCAATACGTCTGTACCATTTTTTGATTTATGGTTTATTTTGTATAATTCCATGAGCATATCAAATAAGTCGACCAACGTACAATGTGAAGTCATATACCATACCAGAAGACCCGGCGCGGGTGAACATTTTGAAGCCCCATTTATGTGGTTTTGCTGGATTGTATTGCTTTAGGCCAGAACGACCTATGAAAGCTATAATCGATTCATCGACAGATTGATGCTCTTCCTGAGCCAATGCATTGAATTTTTTTTTCAGTACAGAAAGTAATGGCTGTAACTTATATAATTTATTATAGTTTGGATGGCCTTTTTCTGGTTGCTTCGAGTTATCATTGAAGTGAAAAAACTGCTTAATTTTTTCAAATCTGCTCCGTGACAAGGAATCAGAAATGAGAATTAATTTCAATTTATTTGACCATGCCATTCACATATCGGGAAGCTTTACAATGCCTAAGTATAAAAGCGTGCCTATATATCGTCGAATTTCAAATGGTTGGCATTTAAGTTCTATACCTTTCTCCTGAAGAGCATATAATTTGGTTTGGTCTGCGATCAATTCAAATAACTCGTCATCTAAAAAATCTGAAAAATATTCAAAAGGCGACTTCAAGACAACGGCATCTGAGTTTTGTTCTTCCTTCCAAGTAGTGTCAACAGCCTCCATACTCTTATTTCTCCATTTTAAATTTTTGCTGTCAATTTTTTCAACAGGATTTGCAGCGGCGCTTTTCTCAATGTTATCAGTTTTGCTATTTGAAATAATTCGATCTATAATATCCACCTCAATTTCCTGATCATTTGCAATTATTTCCTTAATGTTTTTTTCCAATATTTCTGGTAAATATTCATCTTCAATAACATCCTCTTCATCAGATGACTTGTCCCAATCAAAATCGATGATTTGCTGTATATCTGTATCAGTCAATCCTTTGCGTCTCTGCCTTTCACCTACAATTTACTCATATTCATATAAAACTTTGTATACCCTTAACGACCAAAGTTGCTCCTAAGCAACTTCTAATTTCAAAAAATTCTAGCCTCTACATTTAAATTTTTTTTTTGTTTGTTTTTGCTTTTATAACTAAAATTACCTTTTCTTTCAGCCATAGTTCCGATAAAACAATTTTATAATTTCGAAATTCTAATATATTTCAGTTTTACGTGACTCTGTTTTTGGAGAAAAATTTTTTACACGCACTTACTTTGGATTCTTGTCCACAACTAAATACTTGTTTACATATTTTTTGATATTTTTACATTTTATTACTTTAAACGCATAAACAAAAAAAATACAATTTACCATTATTCCTTAAATTGCCTAGGCAAAGAAATATTAGCTTTGAAAGTCAAAGTTGCTTATAAGCAACTTTGAGCGTGAAAGAGTTAAGTTCTTGTAAATTTATTGCACGAAATTTAAATTTAGAGTTTATCACAGGTAATTGGTTTATATATTGCACATGTTCGATCGAATTTCTAATTGATTTAATACTATCCGCAAAGTAGTTATTAAATTGACTGGCTATTTGGTAATTTTCTTTATATTCTATTTGATTAAATATCACAGTTTGTATCACATTTTTATTTTTACTAAGTACTAATTCTTTTATTTCCTTCCACATTTGTTTCTGATCTTTGGCATTGCTTATTTTGTTATTAATAAATTTATTTTTCTCATATTCAATTTTAGTTTTATATTTATTTTTTATTACTTTATAATTGTTCCATGCTTCATTTGTGTTTTCTGTTATTGCTATACGGTATTTGGTAATTTTTTCCTTCTTTAGGAACTTTAGTTCTCTACTAAACCATTTGTTAACATTATTTTTTTCGCTAGTTTTTCTTTTTTTTGTAAATTCCTTTATTGTATTTTCAATGCACATATCGATGTTAAAAGCATTACTATTTACAGTATTATTTTCAATATATTTTAATATATTATTTAGTTCGCTATTAAATAAGTTTTTATTATATTCAAATATGTCTATTTCTTTTGTTATTATTTGTTCACTATTTTCTTTTTGAGTTATTATATCTATAGCTTCATGATCCGCTATTTTATTTTCGTTATTAATTCTAGCGTATACGTTATCATTATTTGTTATTACATAGTCTATTAAAGTTTTTGTATTTGCTGTTTGTTACTCTTGTATAATCATTAACAATTTGTTTGAGACCGTTATCGTTTAAAGTTAGTTGTATTCGATTTTTGTATGTATCATATTTTCTCCAGTCTATGTTGACATCAACTACTATAATTATTTCATAATTTGTTTCACATATTTCTTCAATTATTTTATCAAATGCGTTACAAAATTCAACTTTGCTACTGTTTGGAGATCTGTAAACAGCCATTACTATCATCATCGTACTTCTATTTTTTGCTAAATATGCACACATATATATTTTGAATTATCGATATTTTGAATTATCGACTTTTTCACATAATTTGATCACCTTCCACGTATGTATTTTTAAAATAGATAATAACTCCACCGGTATGCGCAGAATTAGACAATGTTACATAAGAATCATATCCTTGTAATTGATATTCTTGTTCCTTAATTTTTTTTTAGTTAAATGTGTTTCAGAAAGTATTAAATATTCGGGATTTTTAACTGCTGCAATTATTTCCACTTGATTAAAGTTGTTAAGTAAACCCTCGGCATTTGTGTATATTCCCTTGATTATATTCTTTGATTGTTAAACATTAAAACCCATTCTTCTCATCTTCATATTCAATTTGTTTTGATAAACTGGACATTCTTTGCTTAAGGTACGATGATTTTCATCAAGACCCAGATTAAGTTTTTCGTTTGATATTATGCAGTTTACACATTTTTCCATAATTTCTTCTTTACATTCCTTTGCTCTATGGTTTCCATGACATTTATAGCATACTTCCTGATTTTTGCAGTCACTGGCTCTATGATTGAAACCTCTGCATTTATAGCACATTAACACATCATAGCACATTACACAATTTTACCGTCGAGGAGTGCAGACGTGTTTTTATTTTTCGGTCTTCATATTGGTTTGTTTAAATCATTTTGTTTCAAACTTCAGATAAAAAGAAATACATTATATATATTAACATTCTTCTTTTTAAAAAAAAACTTCACTTGTGCAAAATATAATAAGAACAAGTGTATGTACTTAAATAAAACAAAACATCAGTACAAATTACAACAACACTCAAAAAGACAAAATCAAAACAATCAAAACAACAAAACAAACAGAACTAATAAACAAAATATATAGACATTCCTCACTAGAACAACCACATTGAAATAAATAAAACTAAGAAATAGAACAAAAATATCAACAAAAATAGCAAAAAATTTTTTTTTAATTCAAAATTAAAATAAGCAAACATCTAAACAAAAAAAATTAAGAAGTTAAAACAAAACAAATCAAATCAGACAGTTATTATGAATACCAGAAGTGAGTCATCAGCTAAGAGAGCAAGAGAACTTCAACAAGAGTCAAAACATGACTCTTCAACTGAAAGGCAAAATATAAAAGTCCCGCGATTATCAAGTAATGATAAAATCTTTATTAAAGAGTTAATTAGAGAGAGTGAAGACATCACTGCACAAGTAATACATAACTCTATTAAACAAAGTGAAGAAAAACATTTTGAATTTATAAAAAATATATTAAGAGAAAGTGAAGAAAGAGTTCTTTCTGTTATTGAAAAAAAACTTGATGCTCTTAATATTAAAATTAATGCTATCACTGAAAGAGTTGAAAAATTGGAACTGATAAATATTGAAACAGATGATATGAAAAAAGAAATACTAGAACTGAAAAGGAAAATGTTAAAACAAGAAAATTCAGTCATTGCGGGTAGTATACGAATTTCTGGCATACCCTACAATGAAAATGAAAATTTAAGCTCTATATTTCAAAATATTTGTAATAATATAAAAATACATACACCTCAAGTTGAGAATATATATAGACTTACAAAAATGTATAAAGACAATAGGCCATATATACCAAAAGACGACGTCATTGTTGTTAAACTGCAATCTCCATATGAGAAAAATTTTCTATTGAAGTCGATAGCAAAGTATCGTAGGGAGAAAAAATCTAATTTATGTTTGAGGCAAGCTGGTTTCGAAAGTGATGTGAGCTTTTACTTAAATGAGGATTTAACGCCTCATAATCACAAAATATTTAAAAGAGCCTTAGATATGAAAAAACACAAGAGAATAAAAGCTGCGTTTACTCTGCGTGGCCTTGTATATGTAAAAAGACTTGACTCGGATGAACCTTTGCTGATAGAATTTATGGATGACTTTGATCGTCTTTTTCGTGAATAATGTGTGGAGTACATTTTTCATAATACTTGTTTTAAATTATCATTTATATATTTATTGCTTATTATTTTACAAATATTTTTCATATGTAATTTTTAAACTTAAATTTATTAATCCTGTTAAATTTTGTTGCGTTGTGTTGTATAGTGAATATGTTCAATACAACAATTAATTCAATTGATTCCAGGGATGGAAACTATAACATGATTAGGATATTAACTAAAAGACAGCAAGGTTTCAATATATGTCATATAAATGCTCAGAGTCTAATGCCTAAGATTGATGAGTTTCGATATTTATTTGAATTTTCTGGTGTTGACGCAGTGTGTATTTCGGAAACATGGTTTCATAGGGAAGTAGGAAATGATATATATAGTGTACAAGGATATCACCTTTTTAGATCGGACAGGCCAGGAAGGGGTGGTGGCGTTGCAATATACGTCAAGAACAATATTTCTTGCAATTTTATTTGCTCTTACAGTGATGCCAATGAAGTAGAATATATTTTCGTCGAGGTGAATTGCCAGAGTGGAAAAATGTTGTTGGGGTGTATCTACAGACCGGATAGACACATTAAACTTGACAACCTTTTAGAGAAATTGGAGTTACTTTCGGTGGCATATTCTGAAGTAGTAATAGCGGGTGATTTTAATAGTGATTTGCTTCTCACCAGTGAACTAGCCACAGCATTGTCTATATTTGACTTAATACCTGTAAACAGAACTAGACCTACACATTTCACGAGCACTTCTTCAACCCTTCTAGATTTATTTTTTGTAAATAAGCAACATAATGTATTGCATTATGAACAGCTAGCTCTAACTGCTTTCTCCAGACATGATGCTATTTTCGTTTCTTATAGTTTTGCAATAGAGCAACAGGACCAGTACTATTATTTTCGAAATTTTAGGTGTATAGATCATTCGCGTCTTCAAAGTGACATTGTACAGGTTAATTGGGAACACATATACTATTTACCTTCTGCTGAACAGAAATTGAATTTTTTGAATGACGCAATTTTTCGTATATATAATGAATGTGTTCCAATTAAAATGAGTAGAATAAGGGAGAGGTCAAGGCCGTGGTTCACCAATGAGGCTCAATTGTTGATAATGCGCAGGGATAACCTTTATCGTAGATGGAAACGTTACAAAACACCTGAGTACTTGACCGAGTACCGTTTGGCGAGAAGGTCTGTTGTGGCTAAAATACGAAGAGATAAGACCGCATACTATTTAGAAAAATTTAGTGCAGCTACCAATACCAGGAAAACCTGGAAATATATTCATAATATTGGTGTTGGAAAGTCAGGTACTATCCCAATTAATGTGGATGTAAACACATTGAATGAAAGCTTTGTAAACATTCCACTACCTAATGTCCAGATGGACTACTATGAAAATTTAACACCTCTTCGTGTTTCTGCTGGTGAATTTAATTTTCATTATGTTGATGTTCTGGACGTAGTTACCGCCTGTCATTCGGTGAAGTCAGACTCAATTGGCTTGGATGGAATAGACCCAAAATTTATAAGAATAATTTTACCTTGGATAGCCGAATCACTGCTTCATGTTTTCAATCACATTATACTGACCAACACCTTTCCCGTGATTTGGAAATATGCAAAAGTTGTTCCGATACCAAAAGCGCGGAATGAATATCGTCCAATAGCCATTTTACCCTACTTTTCTAAAGTGTTTGAACGAATACTACACGGCCAGATATACAAACATGTGAATGATAATCGATTGTTGACTGCGCGCCAATCTGGGTTCAGGCCTCGTCATAGTTGTATTACGGCACTTACGGATGTAATAGAGGAAATTAGAGGTAATTTGGATAATGATGAAATTTCGTTTTTGGTACTGCTGGACCACTCCAAAGCATTCGACACGGTCCACCACTCTATTCTTTGTATGAAATTGTCGAAACTTTTTGGTTTCTCCCAATATGCTACACGTTTAATAAATTCCTATCTGTCTGATAGAAGTCAGTCAGTCGTTAGTAATGGAGTAGCTTCTCGTGCTTTGAGGATTTCAAGAGGAGTGCCGCAAGGCTCAATTCTTGGTCCATTGCTTTATTCGCTATATGCCAATGACCTCCCACGATGGCTTAATTAATCTAAGATACAAATGTATGCTGATGATGTTCAGTTGTATCTTAGTGGTACAAGGGATTTAATTGGACTGAGAGTAAGAGAGTTGAACTCAGACTTGAATAAGATTTTTACATGGGCATCTGTTAATGGCTTAAAAATCAATCCAAATAAATCTAAATGCTTATTAATATGCAAAAGGAATATGAGAATTGATATTTGCATGGATATTTTCATTGGTAACTCAAAAATTGAATTTGTAGACACTGCCAAAAATTTAGGTGTGACTTTCAATAGATCTTTAACCTGGACTGATCATGTGAACCAGGCATGTGGTAAAGTATATGGCATGTTACGGAGCTTATGGACAACTCAGTATTTTACCCCATTAAATATAAGAGTTTTATTAGCAAAAACATATGTACTGCCAACACTCCTATATGCATCCGAGATATATGCTGCATGTAGCTACCAGGATATGAGAAAACTTAATGTTGCTTATAACAACATAATTCGTTACGTTTTCAGTCTCAAAAGATTTGATAGAGTAAGTGCATATTCCCGTCGCTTTATGAGCATATCTTTCTGTAACCTTTTGAAAGCGCGAAGCTTAATTTTCCTTCATAAAATTATTGTAACAGCAGAACCTAGGTACTTATATGATCGTATTAGATTCGCAAGATCGCGAAGAAGTAGATATATTATTCAATTACGATATCATACTCATGCCTCAGAATGTCATTTTCTAATATCAACCATACGTCTCTGGAATCAACTTCCGAATTATATTCAGAACACCGACAGCGCAACAAGATTTAGGAAGTTAATTTACGACTATTTCACTTAAAACACGGTTTTTTTTTGTTTTTTTTTTATATAATATAATTTTATTTATTTTTTTTTTCTTGCATATGAGATAAATAAAATAATTTTTATACTTTTGTTTTCAATACTATCTTCTTCTTCTATATTTATATATTTTCTTAGTAAACTCAATTATGATGAAAATAATTTCAATTTGTTATTACTAATGTTTAAATGTATTCTTTTAATCATAATTTTCCACTCTTCACTTTTTATATTTTGTTTTACTATATTATATTTGTTATTTATATTATATTATAGAATCATCATTTTTTTCGTTAATATAACTAATCTGATTCTAATACTTTAATTATAAGATATGTATTTCTTGTTGTGTTAGAAAATCTACTCAATAAATCAAATCAAATCAAATCGGTCCCGTCGAAAACTTTACATTTTTCCCAACCAATATTAATTTTTTGGGCAGATAACGCTTCTGTGTATGAATCATTATCAATAATAATATTTTATAATAATTATTTTATTATTTCTTTTAAATTCGTAGGATCTAACAGGTTTTAGTTCACTAGTCTTTAAAAACTCATTTTGTTTTTTAATTTTCTCAATAATTTCTTCATCGGTAAATTTAAATGTCATGTCTGTTATTGTTATACTCATATCAAAATTATCCGGTACTTTTATTTCATAATTTTCACTCATTTCATTTTGAATCGCAGTTTTAATTTTATCTCTTTCTTAATTATTTTCACTTTGAATAACTAATGCTCCATTACTCCTATTCTCAACATTAGTAATTTTTAGATTAATTGGGTCCACCCTATTGTTTAAATCTTCCCTTGTTTTTTCTACTCGTTGCTTTTCTTTTGGTTTAATAATTAGTGGCACTTGTTTTTTTAGTTCTGGTATCACTGTTTTTTTTACTGTGTCAGCAAATGACAGTTTATTTTGTTTATCGTTCGTTTCTTTAATAACTTTTTTCATCTCCGTTCACATCTTTTCATTGCTTTCTTCGATATTGTTATAGATCTCTTTATTTTTATTTTCATACTCGTTTACAACATTGCATATTTTTTTTATTTCAACAACATTTTTTTCACATATTTTTTGAGCATTGTCTATTTTTTTAAGTCTCTCTTCATAACGTTTTTCTATTGCCTCTAATAAGAGTTTAATTTCATTTTGTTTAAGTGATGATTCGAATTCACTTTTGTACTCAACTAAGTTTATTTTGTTTTTGTTAACACCATCTTGGATTTCTTTTAATACAAGGTCAACATTATGTATATACTGGACACAATTCTCACACATAAACCCCACAAAGTTGTCCTCATCCAAGATTTTCACCGAATACTGGTCAACACCAGCGCATTTGACAGAGCAGTGATACACTTTTTTACACACTCCAGCACAGCTAATTCCTGATTCTCCTCGAATTGAGGTTTTGCATTTGTGACACTCAGCCATTGCTGGGTTGGTAATAAATTAAGCTTTTATTAACAAACTTAAATTTTTCTTTTATTTTATTCAATTTATTAACACGTATGAGTTTTTTTTTTTTATTTATTTTTTTTTTAAAGTCCTATCTTTTTAAAACAACACTATATATTTTTTTAAAATTATTTTGCAGAGCTTTTCGAATTTTGGTCTTTTCACTTTAACGTTTCAATTCCAATAATTAATATACCAAAAGACGGTATTTTCCTTTCTTGGGTTATAAACATTGTAATCAAATTAAAAAAAAAAAACAGATAAAAGTCGCGAAAATAGAATCCGTTTTTCTCAAACTGTTGCGATTATAGAACCTGAAATTATAAAAATTAAGCCGTCGCGATAATCGGATCGTCGCTATAATGCGTGGTCGCGAATACCGACCTTGCACTGTACTTATGAACATGTTTAACGAACGAATAGTTTAAAAATAATTGTTCACTTATTATTTTTTGTTATTTTGTTTCAGTTTTTCTTTTTTTAAATAATTTTTTCACAAAGTTTACTTTTTATTATTTTCTTAGATTTGTTTGTTTACCTTTTCAATCATATGTTTTTCTGTTTTACTAAATTTGACTACAAGAAATTTCTGGAGTGAACATTTGTAAATTCTCAGCCATGAGCTGTCACTTTCCGTTCTCAATGGTTGCGTTCATAAGACGTATGTAGCTGTTGAACTCAACTGTTGAGCCCAACAATTACGTCTTAGAAACGGCTTGATGAATAATTGGATAATAAACAGCTGATTAATGAATTGAAAAGAAATGAAAATGATGCAACAGAAATAATTTAAATTTGCTAAATTAATTAGTTTGGTTTATACAAAGTATGGACAAAATAGAATTTACAATGAAGTTTTTCTTGACAGGAATTGCACATTTTTATTTTAAAATCTTCACCACAAATTTGATATGTACAGCAATAAAATGATAAACCTGCGCCGATAGTATTTGTATTTCAAAGCTCAGCCGCCACTGTATTCAAAATATATTTAAACTTTAAATTCTTTATTTTCGTTACTTTAGCGCATTTGTACCGCAAAATTTAACAAATTAGTTTGCATTCGCCACTTAACAAAACGGCGTTGCATTAGAATATAAAAGCGCATAACTCTATTGATCAGCTGTGGAGCTAAATGTAGCGAAATAAATTTATGATGGAAAAAATGGCAGCAAATACTTAACTGTTGTGTGGAGCGAAACTACTCAACTCTGCATTTCTAAGACAAACACTCAACGGTTGCACAACAGTTATGTCTTATGAACGCGACCAATTTGTGTTCTCACCAGACATCATCAACAATACATAATGCTCGCGAGCCCAGTCGCTTTTTACTAAGTAATTTTTAGTCTCAGATACTTTTAAGCACTCGCTTTTATTAATTTGTTGTTTTTTTCGCTCGTTCTTCAATACGCCGCGAGCTTCATGCATGACAATATACACAATAACTTTTTACTCGTACATGTGTTGATTGCAGAAAGAAGTAAGAGCGCAGAAAAAAGTAAATACAATATAAAAACCACTCAGAGCAACGTTTCGTGTTTTCTCTGTTTTCATACTCGGTAATTTCTTTGTATTCAACTAACAGGACTGATTAAATAAAGATTACGCCATCACGCAGCCATAAAAAAACATTTCTGCGCATGTTGGAACTCTGACGTCACTCAAGCTGTGTTCTCATTGGCTAATAAAATTCAGCTGTAGAACTGTTATGTTTGTGTAAAAACGTGACAGTGGGACAAATTGTTATTTTTCTAACTAAATTTTTTTAAAGCAAACAAATTCTTTATAAGAATTCCAGTCCATAAATTTTTCAAATATGTTTAGCTACTTCTATACAACTAAAACACATTGTGGTGCCCTCCTTCGTCGGTAGTAGTAGCCGTCGGCGAAGCAAAATAATTAATTAGCTTAAACAACAACAAAAAACGCTGCAACATTGCTCTAAACCATAATAAGACGCGGAATTGCAATAGTTGCAAACAAATGACGCTACCTGTCAGTAGGCTAATTATCTGCTTAGGTCAAACATTAGATTACAGAAACAAGCACAAAGAATATGCTTTGTGGTTGTCATATGATCCCTAGAAGGAGTACTGGAAAAAATTATTAAATAAATGAAAAAGTTTAACGCTTTTTTTTATTTTGTTTCATTTTATTTTGTTATTTTATCAAATTTTCTCTTTCGCTTATAAGTATTTTCAGCGATTTCGGCATTTAGTTTCCTAATTCTAAAATACATTCGACACCTAAAGAAAAGTTTTTTCACGTCTTCACTGGCTTCAATGTCTTTTGCTTCCAACTAATGCTTTTGTAAATATTCGCTTGAAAGTAATAATTTGTCACCATTTAATTTTAAGAATATGGTGTCACACGATCTCAGCGTGTCCATTAATAAAGTTGATGGCTTACTTAGCCCACCTTCGCTTAAGTGGTTAACCCATGAATTATTGCGGTCGCTTAGAGGATTAGCCACAAGATTAGGGTTACCATTCTTTAATTTTTTGGCAAATATATCCGGCCAAATTCTCTAAACCATCATATTTCATGTTTTCCAACTCGCTTTCGTTCCTTTCTGTATCCAATAAATCTATCTGTGTTTTACGATTAACACTCTTAAGTATTGTACCTGAAGAAATCACTAGGAATATAAAACTTTGTATTATTTAAAATTGTGCGTTTAAATTAACCTGTTAAGGAGTTATCTCCATCTAAATCGGGCGTATTGTCAACCTCTACATTTGCATTACTACTCAAAATGCCTTCGTTTGACCCCACAATGTATGATCGAAGTGATTGATTGGGCAATGTCTGATTCAGTAAAATTCTGTCTTTTATCACCGCTTTTTATTTTTTTATTTGACCTTCAGTGAACAAACGTCTCAAGGCCTTCTCAAGATTAACGTTTGCAAAGCTTAATTTCTGAATACGACATGATAAATTTTTTATTGTGACATCACACTGACTTTTTGCCATTTTCAGCGTACAATTCTCCTTGAGAAGTGCATCTCTAAAAACGATTCAAATAAATATTTGTTTAATGTTCAAAAATTTACATACATTTTCATTTCCAAAGTTTTAATGTAAGTTTGGAGGCCATCTTCTTCTTCAAGATCAGTCGGCCGTGGAGCATTTTCCGCGACCAATTTTTCTTCAAAACTATTCGAAATATCATTTTGCTTTTCAGTTCCACATAGTCTTTCATATACATTTGCAACTTCTGTTTCATTAGCAGTTTTCGTTTCACTTTCAATAGCACTAGTGTCTAAAGAGGGAACTGCATGGGATTTTAATATTTTTGCACGCCGTTTACTAAATCCTATTCATAACGCCTTAGTAATGTACTGCAAGAATTAATTTTGTTTTAACTTACCCATTTCAAATTTCAAGTTTCTTTCAAAATCCTCTTGCTTGAAATGTAAAGCACAAATTTTTTCTTTATCCACATTTACAGGCTTTATTACTCTTTTGCAAAATATTACCCATAACTTCCTTCGAGCTTCATCTTTTGGAAAATTGTAAAACGATACAGCTTTTTGAAAACACAAACGTTTTATTAAAAATACGCAAAATATTAGGTTTTAACATAATTTCTCACTTGTTTTTTTGCTGTTACTTTGTTTGCATTTGCCCACTGCACATTTCATATTTGCTCTTTTTCTTATCTTCTCACTTTATTTTGATTTTTGTTTTTCTTAGTTTTGCAGCTTTTAAACAATCAAATTTAAACACTTTTTATATAATTTTAATGATTTTAATATTATTTATATGTATTTATTATAAAATATGACACGAAATTCGTTGTTTATTAACCAACGATGTAATACTTTTTTTTAGAACTCTCTGAGTAAATTAATTACAGGGCTGCCAACTATTACAAAGAACGTAAATTTTTTGTAAGAAATTATAAATTTCTTATATGATACAGACTTGGTAACCTTTGCGAGGGGACTACTACGTCATCAAGCGGTAAATCATGCGCAAGGCGTAATCTTTATTTAATCATTCTTGTATACTTGTGTATTTTCTATTCAACATTCACTGCACTCGTGGTTGCCAGATTTGATGATTTGTAGTAGGTTTGACTATTTTAGACGTTTTGATGATTTAGTACCTGTTTTATGTTTTATTATTTATTTTAATATCAAAAGCTTGTGCAATTTTGATATACATACATGGCTTTCCTTTTCTCTTATACAATGTTGTAATGCGTATTGAAAAATTAAAAATATTTATTTATCCAATAATCTTATCTTTATTACAAGATGAAATTTATTTCTACTAACAAAAAAAAGACTTGTATATTAGGCAAAAGTAAAACGCGAAGTGACTACTTGAAGTGTACAATCAACGATTATATTTACATACATAGTTGACAGTGTTACCAGCGTGTAAGTTACATGAGATCTTAACAATTCTCCCACACTTAAGAAGGAACTTATATAAGGGATCAGTGTCTTACATAGTCGTTATGATGCCCAGGCGGTATGCGTTGTCGAGCACATGTACGTTGGTTAGGTGTTGCTTCGTTTTCGCTTTCCACATCTTGATAGTTCGACAGCTGTAGTTCTGTTGAAGTATTATCTTCAGTGTGTGTCTGCATTGCCAATTGCGGCCACGGAACTGGAGGTTGAATAAGTTGCTGATCTTCTGCAGAGATACTTAAATCAGAATCGGACTGTAAATCTGATGATGATGAGTCAGGCTGTTGTAAATATATTAGTGAGACGTAGTTGGTTTTTGTGGCGTTTGAAACTGAATCCGTTGTCAAGACGAACAATATAATGAAGATGACCTAGTTTTTTTGTTATCGTGCCAAGCTTCCAATATTGCTTGTTTACAGTGTAATATATGGCTTGCACACGATCTTGCTCACTGAGATGTCTGGCTGTTACCTTTGGATCAGGAGCTTTACACAATATTGTAGGCTTTAATGCATCTAGACGAATTCTTAATTGTCGTCCCAAATACTGTTCAGATGGCGACTCCCCATTCCGTAGGGGTGTTGCCCTGTAACGAAAAATTATGTCTCGAATATTCTTTTACATAGGGGATGGATCGTCTGCCATTGCCGCCAGGCGTTTTTCGTTGGATGTCCAGGGGCGATAAATTCCTCACTCTTGAAGATAGTAGCGTTGTCCGATACCATAACATTTGGGAATCCGTTTCTTCCAAATATATTTAATAGCATTTCGATTGTTAAGGTAGATGTAGGTGAAGAGGAGCAGACGGCGACTTTGGCCCATTTATACTTGGCATCAATGACTACCAGAAATTGATACCCTTGATAGGGTCCAGCGTAGTCGATATGGATGCGTTGGCAATTTTGTTCGGGTTCCTCCCACGGGTGTAAAGTTGCTTTTGGTGGACTATTTTGAATCGAGGAGCATGCGGCACAGGAACGCACATACCTCTCAATATCTTTGTTGATTGAACACCAAAATACATACCTCCTTGCCAACTGCTTCATTTTGGTTATACCCATATGCGTAAGATGGAGCTCACTTAGCACGGCTTGTTGAAGCGAACTTGGGCCAACGACTATATTACCTTTGAATAATATACCTGAATAAATTGTATATTCAGTAAGGGGAACGTTTGAATTGCGCATTTCTGTGATGATTTTCGACAGTTTTTCATCGCTTTCTGTTGCAATTCGGATCGAATTGAAATTTAATTGAGTTGCATTTATTTTATTTAGGGTTGCGTGGCAAATTGAGTGTACTTCGCTCTCTACGAAATTGATAGAAGTCTTATTCGACGAAAAAGGTGCTCTGGATAAGCAATAAAGGAAGAATTTCGGAGTTTTTTTTATTTGGTAACACAATTCAACGTAAAATGATACGTAATTATCAATAATTTTATTGAAAGTTTTAACATCAATTGTATATTTTATTTTACATACACACCGATGTAAACTTCTTAATTTTTTGTATAATTTTGACGGTTACGAAAATCAATTTGATTTAGAGGCGTATTTTTTATACAATCACCTACTAAAAAATTTCAAAAAATTTTCGTTATTTCATAGTGCATGTGGTAAATTTGAATTCCTTCAATTTTGCTTAGATTATTCATTAAATTAAGCACATATTTAAAAGAAGTAAGAGAGATATATTCGGCTGTGCCGAATCTTATATACCCTTCACCATAGTATGGAGTGACGAAAGAAGTCACAATCACGAAAATTCACGCCCACGAAATACGAAAAAAATTAAAAAATAATAATTTAAATTAAAAAAAAGTACACTAAAGCAAAAACAATTGCCACTCACCGTCTCACGGACGCACCCCACGTGATAGAAACAAAAAATTAATCACGATCTTGCATTATTGGTCTCTAATCTCTTTTTCATAGTATAGGCTGATTTCATAAACACAGCTTGCAAAGCAACACTGGAAGCATGAGTTTACAAAGCATTCTAGTGTTGCTTTGCAAACTGCGTTTATGAAGTCCGCCATAAATTATGAATTTCGTAACAAATTTGTTACACTTTCTTGCCTGGGGTGCATTATAAAAATATTAACATCCCCTTATTAGCACTTACATAATTTTTCACACATCCAAGAAGTGTTTCAACGTCTTTATCAAAAAGCCAGTGGTGGTCTTCGACTAAACAAAGAAATGATTTGAAACGTAAGAAATGATTTAATAATGAAGAAATTCTCCCAATTGATTAAAAATCGCCAACTATTACATAAATCTGTTAGTCTAATGATTAAAATGTTCCAATATTATCTTCATATTGAAAATAATTTAAAGCTATCAAAAATTTAAAAACGAACTTTTTCAAATAAAAAGCAAAAGTAATAAAAATAACTAAAAGGTATCAAAAATTAAAAAATAAATTAATAAATGATTGGTCAGGATTTGAAACCGTACCTTCTTACCCGGTGGCACGGTTTCGAATCCTGAACACAACAGAATGCTATTTTTTTTAAAGAATTTTTGATACAATGTAGTTGTTTTTATTATTTTTACTTTTTATTTGAAAAAGTTTGTTTCACAATTTATTTAAAAAACCAGGGCACGCACAATCTTATTTATAATATATCAGGTGTGTCACAGAATATGTACGAAAGTGAAAATTTACACAATTTTCAATTCGTACAGGTTTTGTTTTGCTTTTTCAGCTTTCATACGTTTTCATAAATCCGAAAAATATCAAAACCTCATTTTTTTGTTATTAAGTATGGTATCTCTATTGAACAGCTGGTTTGTAAACAAAAAAAGTATAGAAAACAAAACAGAAAAAAAGTAATAAATAATTGCGGTTATTTGCAAAATATATTAAAAAGCATCTTTAAAACTAAATTTTATATTTCAAAAATTGTTAAATATCAATATGCCTGGTGCTTCAATAGTTGCAGTAATAAATGGAAAACAGGACGCAATATTCCGTTAAAAAATTGCGACACCGCACACTAAGGGACGCGTCGGATCCTCTTTCTTGTCCAAATACAATGTAAGTACATACTTATTATAATTTAATATGATTAATAATTGGTACTTTATGTAGTTTTATTAATTTTTATCGGCTAAACAAAGAAGCGTTTGTTTTGTTTCTGAAACGTTCAACTAGCTAGCTGGGTACTGGAGCTTACCAAGGTGTCATTGGAAAAGATGTAAATATAAGTATGGGAAGAAGTACTGTTTCAACAATCTTATGGAGAGTAGTAAATGCAATTGAGCTACATATTTGCCCACGCTGGATACAATTACAAATGTCGTCTGCAGAGTTAAAAGAATCTAAATTGTACTTTTTCCAAAAACACCAAATACCAGGGATAGTAGGTTGCGTTGATGGCACGCATGTAAAAATGTTTAAGCCTCCTGAGGATGAGTCTCTATTTTACAATAGAAAAGGAACCTTTAGCATTAATGCAATGATTGTAGGTATTTTGTTTTATGTTTTGTGTTCTTTTTTAACTATAGCATACTTAAACATTTTAGATATGCGACTATAAAATGAAAGTGAGAGCAGTGGATGCTTCTAGACCAGGTTCTTGCCATGATGCATTTATTTGGAGCTTAAGTGAAGCAAGAAATTTTTTCCTAAATAAATAAGAAAATGGTGACAAAAATTCTTGGTTATTAGGTGATTCCGGCTATGGGTTAGAGCCATTTTTAATAACTCCTTACAAGGATGTTGCCCTAGGAACAATAGAGCACAGGTTTAACAGGAAACACTCATCAGCTCGGAATATTGTTGAGCGGACAATTGGAGTCCTAAAAAGCCGTTTCCGATGTTTACAAGGCACACTGTTGTACACGCCGGAAAAAGTGATAAAATTAATAAACGTGTGTTGAACCTTACACAACATTTGTAGAGAATACAACGTAGAATTGGAAGCAGAGTATAGTTTTACCGCTACTACTGAAAATGATGAAAGCGTGGAAGATAGTTCTTAAAGAAATTTTTACAATGCAGCAAAACGAATACGAGACAACATTGCTAATCAAATAAGTTAAAATTGTTCGTTCAATTCAATTTATTAATAAACAAAAACTAAAAGCAAAATTAAATCAATTCAAATGAGATTAAAATACTTTTAAGCAACTTTAATGGTTATTTTTTGATTTCTCCTTGTCAAGAACAAATCGCAGGGTCCCAATTTCAATTAGTTTGACTCATCTCATTTTTTTCTGCTAATTTTCTTTGCAGTTCTATATTATGAAGCTGGTCGTCCTTATATTTTTTTTTTTTAAATATCACAAAGTCTATCAAGCTTGTCATTCTGTATTTTAACTTGATCCCGTTGTTCTTCCATTAATTTAACAATTTTACTCAGATTATTTAAATGCGAATTCTCTTCGAGCAGTAGGCTATTTAGGTCTAGCTTTGATGAGATGGAATTTTTTGACCTGTTTGGACGAGCTGTTGGTGTTCTTGTGGGCTGATTTTTTATCTTAGAAATTACTGTTGATAGAGATGATCTTGAAGAACTTGACCTAGTATTTCTTGGAATAGGTTTTTTCAAAATATTATTATTTTTTTTTTGTGGCGTTTCTGGTACTATGGTCGTTGGTCTTTCTAAACTTGGTGTACCGAGAAGGGCTTGTTTTGATGACGAAGCTGTGAAATGGAGCTCTTCATCTTCACTTTGCATTGCATTAAATTCATCAACAAACTGGCCAAACGTTTTTGCACTAGCACATCCATCAACGCTTTTATGAAAACCGCATATTCTGCACAGAGTCTCTTCAAGATCTGTTAAAATGTATTGGTTGTGGCTTCCACCACCAGTTTTTTTATTTTCCTTTTTATTGTGGCACATTTTTCTTTTAAAATTGGTTTTCCAATCTGACCAGGTTTTTTCCACTCTTTACAATCTTTGCATGGTGGGCCAGAACTATTTAGTTGTTCAGTCAATTCCGACCATAGTGATTCCAGCACAACCTTTCGTATAGCCTCTGGCTATGTCCTGATGACTCTCCATGAATTCTACAAAAACTTGACCTTGCTTGGAGTTCTTATGTTTACCCCTTGAAAAACGAGATGCAATGCATGTTTGTAAATAAAATCAATTTCTTTTTATTCACTTTTTCGCAATAAACTTACATTTTTGTGTTAAAAATTCTTGATTTTTTCAAAAAATAAATGGCGGCGTATAAAAATGTTCAACCAAAAAACTAACTCACGTTTTAACAGTTTTCTTTTATTTGTTATTCCCCTTTATGTTACTTGGGATGCCAAGCTGCATTTCCGTCAATTTAACTTAAAAAAGATATGGTAACTTAAGAAAAAAAATATGGCAGGGTTTATTTTGTTTATTTCACATTTTTTATACTTGATTTTCTAAACTTTGACAAAAATATAAAATTTTCAAAAAAAAATGGTTTTTCCTATTTTTTACAACACAGCAAAAAAACAGCATAAGTCTTTACCATTTTAAATATTTTCCGCACGTTACTTTTATGTTAATGCTCTCAAAATATCAATTCACCTTTCTATTTTGCAACGAATTAAAAACGAACAATTTTTTCGTTTTATGTTTTCTAGAGAAGCTAAAAACGTTTTCATTTTCACTTTCGTACGAATTTGGTTTCTGTGACACACCTGTATATCTTTTAATTTTTGCGTTTTTTCCAATTTTATGAACGATAAAAGGTTTTTTTTCAGAAATACCCAATATGTTATCAGATAGGATTTTGTACATTGATAAAATAATTATATGATGAATTCAGTAAGTTGTCGACGTTTTTGTTTGATATAATATAATAAGAATACCAAAAATTAAAATAATTTGACGGTGTAAGAAAAAATATTAAATTATAAAATATAACAACATATTTTAATTCATTATTTTAATTTAATTTTTTCTTCGAAACTCGTATGATAGCGTTGGCTCAGGTAGTAAGCACGTTGACTACAAACCGAAGGACCTGGGTTCAAACCCATTGTCAGACAGAGTCATGAAATAAAAACACCACGCATTTCTCGGATGTGCATTGGTGTGCCTTTGTGTCAGTTGTTGGAGGAAGGTTTCACTGGCGAAGGGCATGGTCACTCACTGGTCACTGAACAGTACCAACTTCAGCTGATACTAATTCCAATGTAACATCAGAGCGCCCTCCTTCGTTGGTACTGAGTAGCACAATCAACGGCGAAGTAAAATAAAATTAATAAAAGAAGTGGCTATAATACTTATACTAAACTAAACACAGCTTCAAAACTCGTAATGTCCTCCTCGCCACCAGAGGCGCTGCAACACTACTCTACGAATAAACGTGCAGAAAAAAAGCAGAGTTGTAAAGAACGAATGAAGCTACACACCTCCTTTCATATCTATGCACTATCTCTTTCCACTAGTTCCAACACAATGCATTGCATGTGTAGGGGTCATCCCCTGGGTGCTGGTCCAAGATAAAAAAAAATTAGTGGGATTCTGATAGTGTCTTTTTAAAATTTTGTTAACTTTTCCATTTACTTATCTGTATTGCGGTTGGACCAGACGATAAAGGTTTTGGTTCAATATAACCTGTATGTATATTTCTGATATAAAACACAATGGAATTTCAACCTCAATTGATTTAAAAAATAAGAATTCGGTAATTCATATTCAGCCTGCTAAGAAAACAGATGAATTTAATTAAAAACAAATTTTATTTAAATCTTCTTCTGCGTTTACTAAGTAAGACAGAGATCTAAATATGAAAAATTACGATAAAATCGCAAACAGAAAGCATTTTGCTCTCAAATCCAACCCATAATTCGGCTTATTTTCGTAATATTTTACCATTAATCCGCGTTCAATTCCGTAGTGCGTGCTATCGACATGCGATATTCCGCAAAACTATGATTTTTTAGGTGTTTTTAATGAATGTAAGACCAGTTTATTTTATATGAATATGAAGAAATCAATTTTTATCTCCTAAGATCTTAATTTTCATTTTGTGTATGTTGAATTGGGGAAAATACGAAAATATGAAAAAAAAAGAAATACAAATATGTATGCATATACTATTTTTGGAAATTTTCCCCAAATATTCCGATCTAAAAATCCAAAGTTCATATGTGTGATATGTACGATAGGAACTGATTGTTTGAAAAATATTTGATGAATTGCGAACTATTCTTAGAATACCTTTTTATTAAGCCCACATTAAGTTATTCAATTGGCTAGAAGCTAAATATAAATTTGTGGAAAGTAGATATTTTCAATAGTTTTATTCAAAATACAAATGCATTTTAAATTTTTATTCCAAATACAAAATAGTTTTTAATAAAAGTGTAATTTTCACAATGGAAATGATATTTTGTAAGTTTTTTTACTCAATAATTTTGCTGTTTTTTATTCAATATTGAATGATACAAGTTTCCTGATGTTCGCATATTTTTAAGAATGTTTGGCATTTTAGAGATTTTTTTCAACATTGTTGGCTGCCGATTACCAATTATATGATTTTTTTAAAATAAATTTTGGGAATAATTTTTTTTAATTTCTTTGCTAGTTACATTTTGGAGCTTGATATCAAATTAAATTCTTATAATTATAAGGTAGCCACAAGCGAGTTATAACTTTAATTTAATGTCTTCTTTCCTTTTGGTTACTAAATCAGAACTAACTTTTATTTATTTTTAACTTTACAATGAAACTTATTAACTAAATATAAAAGTGCTTATTCTATTGTTTTACTTTGTTAATTTTGCAATTTAATAAATTTCCAAATAATTCCAAATAATTGTGTTCTTATTAATGTTAAATATTCTGTAATTTAGTAAATTTCCAAATGATTTTGTCTGTAACATTTTATTGACTTCCTGTATTTACTTTATTTGCTTTGTAATCAAAAGTGTTTAATTTATTGTTGGTGAATCCATAACTCATCCCTCCCTAAAATGAAGTGATGGCCAAAGGGGCTTTGCGCAATTTGTAGCCGGAACTTCATTAATTTTCTGATTAAGTGAATATGTTATTGTCATTGGCTTTCTTTTTATCACTGCAATTGTTAGTATTATGATGAGAATTGTTACTGACCCGAAGGCTGAATAGGTAACTTTTTTATGTATTTCTGTATTTGTCTGTAGATTTTTTATTATTCTTTTATCTTGGAATTTTTTTTGGAGTATTATTTCATTTTTATTCGAAAGGGTTGTAATGTTATTGTTAAAGTTGGGTGGCATTTCAATGAAGATTCCGTTGTCCCAATATATGTTATTTTCGTTGTTGTACCAGATATTATTGATGGCGACTTTGCAGTTGATAAATTGAATTAGAGTTGTGGTACTAACTGTGTGTTGTTTGGTAACATTGTTGCATATAGTGATAATGTGTTGTATTGGAGGGTTAATGAGGATAATATAGTTAGGTTCCGGGTGAATAATATCAGATTTTTGTCCTATATCTCGTAAATGGCAGGAGGCAGTATCATTCTTATTTACTATATTTCTAATACAGTTTGTGTTCATATTAAATTCTGTTTCATGAATATGTTTACAATAAAATTGATTTTCTATATGTTTACATTTTTCTTTATAAAATATCAAATTATTTTCATTAATTAATGCGTATTCTTCGCTTATAATTTCTAAAGTTTTATTAATTGGTGTTGGAATAATATCATATAATGTAAATTGACTGTTTGATATTATTGAAATTTTTATGTTAAATATTATATTATGTTAAATATTATAGTATGCGGTTAATTCGAGGAGTTCAAATATGTGTTCAGAAGAGAGTATATTTATTGTGTTATTTAGTGTATTATGAATTTGGATTAGTTCTATAGGATCTAATATTAATTTAGGAATGATATTCAATTTGGATAATACTATTGCTTCTGCAATATTGTTCAGATGCTGTGTAAGTATATCGATGTTATAGTTTATCTGATTAAGTTGTTGAATTTGTGTTATTGTGTTAATTGTAGGGTTTAGTGAATTACGGGTTTGATCTTGTATGTTTTTTATGGATTGTGTAATAATATCTTGTTCTCTGTTTATGTGATTAGTTATGTTTTCAAATCTCTTTATCATGTTACTGTTGAGGATTAGCTGTTGGATTAGTGTAGTATTTATTCGTCCATTTTCCGTTAGTAGACGTTCAATGTCTCTATTTAATTTCTCCGCATCTTCGTAATCCATATTTCCAGTTATGAATTTTATTGTTGAACCTAGTACGTTTATTAGTCCTCTCTTCTGTCTATTTCTGGGTGTTAGTAGATTCAATTTCGTAGTGAGTTCTTTCAGTTTTAGTCTTGTTGTTTTCAAGGCGATTTTGGCAAATTGTGTGGCTTCAAAATGATCTATGGTTTTCTCTATTTCTTGTATATTGTCAGCGTAAGATTCGAGATTGATATAAGGTGTTTGGAGTCGATTATTGTTCTAGCCATTCCTAATTTCAATGGGATGATTCCCTGTGTTGGGGAAACGTTTACAATTTTAACATCGGCTTGCGCCAGTATAAATCTAAAATAAAAGTGAGCTTTAAGTCTTATGTTTCTTTTTTATTTTAGATTTATGGAGCTTTTGGTTGTTTAGTGTTAAAAGAGTCACTCTGTTATTTTGTTTTACAATTCTCTTTGAAAATCTAGGGGCCATTTTATTTCTCCTACATTCTTTCCTGTAGATGCTGTCATTTTCTAGAAGAGTTTCGGGTTCCTCTCTATTTTGGTTTAATCGTTCGATACGTTTGTCTGTGTCATGTGTCAATTTTTCCCTGATCGATTCGTGTAGTTTGCTTTGAAATTCTTTTAGCTGTTGCAAGTATTCATGTTGTGTGTTATAATTTAAATCTTTTTCAAATATAGGTGTTCTTCCATAGAACAATTCAAATGGTGTCAGCTTTGTCGCGGTATGTATGAAATTATTATATGTCATGATTACTTCTGAAAGTAGATCATCGTGATCTAATGGTAGTTCTGATTCTTTATATTTTTGCATAATGATTCTATAAATTTCTGTCATTGTCGAATGTAGTCTTTCGACTGGGGAATTACTAGTACTTTGTTGTAATGTGTTAGGTGTAATGTATATTAATTTTGTTAATTTTGCAAAAGTCTTTTATGATAGACGCACTGAACTCTGAGCCTTGGTCACAAACAATTTTTTTGGGGGAGCCGTGCAGGCTTATATAATGTTTAATATTTTTTAAGATTGATATGCTATTTCTGGATTCTAAAAGGTATGCTGATCCGAATTTCGAAAATTTGTCGATAAGTGTGAGAATGTTTCGTTTGTTTATACAGTATATGTCAATGTGGACAATGTCTAATGGTTTTTTCGGTATTTCTGGGGTTTCGAATGTAGGTTTCGGAGGTTTTCTGTCGTATTTGAGCGTTTGGCATATATTACAATGATTGATACATTTGGTTATTTTTTCTTTCATATAAGGAAAAAAATATTCCCGTTTCAAATGTTCAAATGTTTCTTGTATACCCCTGTGATTGTGATCAATGTGGTAATCGTTCACAAGTTTATCCTGATCATCAGTGTTCCGAATATCTTGTAATAAGATTTTACAGCGAACGAGTTTAAAAAGTTTACTGTTTGCGAAATATTTAGAGTATGTATTTTGAAAAATTTTAAATGTGTCATCGTCTGTCATTATCGCAGAGAGTTTATTGGGGGCTAGGTATCGTTTAAAAATATCAGTCATTACAGTTTCGTTATATTCTGGTCTGCGTATTGTCTTTCTCATTTTGTTTGTAAACACAGTTCGAGTGTAAGAGGAGAACCTTCGTATTTTACTTGTAAGATAATTTGAAGATTGAATGTGTTTATTGCCTTCTCCGAAATTGGAATACCGTCATCATTATTTTCGTCGGCAGAGTGAATGGTCGTTCCCGCTGTTCCTTCAACTGAGTCATTGTCGATTGTATTAATGTTAATTTCTTCATTATTTAAGGCGCTATAATCGTGTATTCTGATGCGGCTTAGAGCGTCTGCGTTTGTATTGAGTTTACCTTTTTTATGAATGATCTCATAGTCAAATTCTTCGAGCTTAAGCCTCCATCTTATTAGTTTGGAATTTGGATCTTTGAGGCTCATAATCCACGTAAGTGGTCTATGGTCGGTTACAATTTTGAATTTATGTCCGAAAAGGTAGGGTCTGAAATATTTCGTAGCCCAAACAATAGCTAACAGCTCTTTTTCTATTGTTGAGTAGTTTATTTCACTGTCCGTTAATGTCCTACTAGCATAACATATCGGTTTATCGCTTCCGATTGGACCCTGGGAAAGAATTGCTCCTAAAGCAAAGTCGCTCGCATCAGTTGTTAAGATAAATGGTTTTGAGAAGTCCGGATATTGAAGTAAAGGGTCATTGATTAGTAGATTTTTACACATTTCGAATGTTTTTAGGTATTGGTCGTTTAATATTATTTTCTCTCCTTTTTTTAAACATTCAGTCATAGGTTTTGTCAATTTCGAAAAGTCTTGTATAAATTTCCGATAGTAACCCAATAGCCCTAAGAATGATTTTATCTCTCTTTGAGTTTTCGGGATAGGAAAATTTTTTATCGCGTGAATTTTTTCAGGGTTTGGCTTTATTCCTTCAGTGGAAATAACATGTCCCAAAAACGCACACTCTTTGTGTAAAAATTCAGATTTGTCCAACTGAATTTTTAAATTTGATTCCCTTAGCTTTTGAAAAACTTTCTTCAAATTTATCATATGTTCCTGTAATGACGTGGAGTAGACGATTGTGTCATCTAAGTATACGAGACAAACCGTACCTATTAGGTCCTTCAACACATTGTCCATTATCCTTTGGAATGTAGACGGTGCATTTTTAAGACCAAATGGCATTCTGACAAATTCAAAATGGCCTCCATCTACGGAGAATGCAGTTTTACCGACATGTTCTGGATGTATTTCTATTTGGTGGAAACCACTGGCAAGATCCAGGGTAGTGAAATACATGCTTCGGCCAAGTTTATCTAATATGTCTGTAATATTGGGTATGGGATACCTATCACAAATAGTCTTTTCGTTTAGTTTTCGGTAGTCAATAACGAGCCTCCATTTTTGTACATTACTAGCGTCCTTCTTTTTCGGTACAATCCATACAGTAGCACTCCAAGGTGAAAAACTTGGTTTTATAATGCCCTGTTGTAGCATTTTGTTTATTTGTGTCCGTACTTCCTCCTTATGAACATAAGGGTATCAATAGGATTTTGTAAAAATAGGGATGTCGTCCGTGGTTTTGATTTTATGTTTAATTTGGTTAGAAAAAATAAGGGGATTCCCTTCTTTAAAAAATATATCATCGAAATCCTTACAAATTTTTATTAAAGCTTTTCTTTCCTCTTTATTTAAGTGGTCTGTTCTCAGGAATTTAGTTATGTAATCTTCTTGGTAGGGTGTGTCTGACTGTATGGTGAAGTTATTAACTTCAATGAAATTTTGATATGGAATGGTTTTTACGGGTTGTTCAATGTAGACAACTTTTTCTTGGTCGGATATGTTTTCTATATCAACAAAACTATACCATTCCCTTGAGGAATAAATACCTTCCGGAATAAATAAATCAGGTTCTAAAAATGTTTTCTGTATGAAAAAATCACCGTTGCGAGAATCAACTGGTATCTTAATAATGAATTTTGAAAGAGGTTGAATTATAAATTTTCCTGAAGTCAGATTAGGCTTAAATTTTAGTGGTATTATAGAACTGTTTGTGATTAGAGTTTTATTGCCTAAGTCTACTTTGGCTTTTAGTTTATTTAAAATATCAAGTCCTATTAATCCGTCAGAATAATTGTGGAATCTAAAGACAAATAATTCCATCTGGCCTTCCTCTCTGAACTCCACAAAGTATGGTAAAATGATTTTCTTATTCAAGGAGTGTTTATTTAAAATTGTGGTAATCATAATTGGTTCACAGTTTTGACATTCGTCTTGATCAACAAATTCTGGATTTATAAACGATGAAGAGGCTCCAGTGTCAATCAGAAATATTAATGGTCTACCGAAGGGGGAAGAAATATTTATATATGGTAATGTATGTCCATGTTTATTTACGTCTAAGTATCCAGTAGGTCCGGGGAGGCATTTACTAGAAAATATTCATTGTCATCAATTGTGTTACCACTATTTTGGTTATATTGGTTGTTTTGTGCGAAAATAAAGTCTTGATTGAAATCGTTCTGAGCATAGATATTATCTTGTTGAACATAGTTGTTCTGGTCATAATAGTAATATTCCTCTAAGTTTGTGTAAAGAGTTCCTTCCGTGTCAATGCTATGTATTTCATGAGGTTTAAAAGCACTTGTCATTCTTTGTGTCTGCATGCTTGGTGGTTTCCTCAAATGAGTATATCCCGAGCTTATGTCCATCGGTTCCGGGGGTTTTAAATTTTGTGGACGATACTGTTGTTGTCCAAAGTTAGGATTAGGTGAATTGTTGTTATTGTTGTAGTATATTCTGTTCGAACCCTTTATTCGGTATATTCTTCTGGTAAGTATTAAATTGTTTATTCTGTCCGAATGTATTAATAGGTGTACTAATTTGGGGTTTCTGACCGTTGGTAACTGGATTGGGATATCTAATCATATTGTTCTGATATGGTGGTATAGTTGGGTAGTATTGTCTCGAAAATTGTTGTGGAGGTCTGTTTACTATTGATTGGTAAGGTTGATAAGGTGGGTTACTCTGATAGTTTGGTGGGAAGTGTTTAACATTCTGTTGAAGAACGGAATATGTGTTTGTAAATGGTTTTTTTGTATAATATATTTTTGTTCCTGTATGCAAAAGGAAAGAGCTTCGGCCATTGTCTTAGGTCTCATTGATCTAATGTTTCAGCCTAAATGTTCTTTAAGGCCTGATAAAAATGTGTTTTGACACATTTCGGCGAATAGTTTTTGTTTTGCTTCTATGACACTAGGATTGGTTTTGTGAATTAGAATGTTATTATTGATAGACGACTGTATTTCTATGATTGAACCGTAAAAGTGTTGGACCGACTGATTAGTTTGTTTTAAATTGTGTAAGTCCTTTATTAGGGAAGTTTCATTCCTTTTATCGGAATAATGTAAAATTAGATTATTTTTTATATTTTCCCAAACTAGAGGGGTACCATAGACGTTGAGTACTTCATTAGCATGCCCTACAATTTTATTCCTAATTGCCCTCAATATAATTTTCGCATAGTTCGTTCCGTCTACGTCAATTAGGTATCCTAGGATTTCTTCGACATTTGTCAAGAATTCGTATAACAACCTCGGGTTTCCGTCACACTTCGGCAGATCTTTCACCGCGTCTGGGACTCTCAGTGAGTCAAATATTTGATTGGGATTTGGAAATGGGGTTGGAATTTGGGGAGCGGAACCTGAGGGATTATTGTTATTTAGTGACATTTCTCTATTTTCCGGAATGGGTGTGTCTAAAAATGTTTGTATATGGTTTGATTCGATATGTTTTCCGCATGAATGTTGCAGCTTTTATTTAAATTTATACTTATACATATATTACTTAAAATATAATTTATTTACCCTAGTGTTATTATTAGTAGTTTCATATTGATGATTTGATGATCTTGTGGGTTGGTTATCTTGCTTCTATTGTTGATGGTCCCGTGGGTTCGTTCTCTTGCTTCTATTGCTGATGATTTGATGTTGGTCGTTGGCGTTGTTTTTTCTTTTATTGTATATTTGCTGCTTATGGATATTTTATGATTCCTTTTGTCTTTGATTTTTAATTTTATTGTTTAAAATTGTATATTTTATCAGATAGTCTTAAGTGTGATAATTACTATGGTTTAGTTCACTCTTCTAATTATTTTATTGTTCGCTAACAGTTATTTTCACTAACCGCTTATTCACTTTCAATTGTTGATTTAGATTGTTTCAGTTTTTGATTTTAGTCTTAAGTATTATTTATGTTTTAGTTCACTATTCTAAATGATTCATTTATTGTTCGCCAACAGTTATTTTCACTAACTGTTCGTTCACTTTCAATTGTTGATTACTATTTATGATTGTTTTTAATTTTAGTTTTATTATTTATAATGCGTTTCCTTAATAAGATGGTCTTAAGTATTGTTTTTACTATTCTATTAATTTATTATGTTCACTAACAATTATTTTCACTAATTGTTCGCGGTTTCTTACTATTATATACTTTAATAGTATTCGAGAGCGAAAGTTGATATGCCGTCAACTTTTTTTTCGACTGCGCCAGTTATAACTTTAATTTAATGTCTTCTTAAAAAAAAGACAACTTTTCCTTTTGGTTATTAAATCAGAACTAACTTTTATTTATTTTTAACTTTACAATGAAACTTATTAACTAAATATAAAAGTGCTTATTCTATTGTTTTACTTTGTTAATTTTGCAATTTAATAAATTTCCAAATAATTCAAAATAATTGAGTTCTTATTAATTTTATATGTTTTGCAGTTTAATAATTTTTATTGTGTTCTTATTAATGTTAAATATTCTGTAATTTAGTAAATTTCCAAATAATTTTGTCTGTAACATTTTATTGACTTCCTGTATTTACTTTATTTGCTTTGTAATCAAAAGTGTTTAATTTATTGTTGGTGAATCCATAACTAGCGCTTCTTATATACCACAGAGCAGTTGCATTTTTTAAAGTAGTTTACGCGTACATAACATATCTTATTTATTATAAAATAATAAAACTTCAAATTCTTGATGGAAATTGGTGTGGTTGTTGTAAATCTTCCCTTTTTGTCACACATATATCACATACATACATACTGAAATGCGTTCATGGGCACATGTACACATTGTGTGTATACTCGTACAAGTTAAGGTCAACCCAAGCACAGGTATACTATCATTAATAAACGATAAAGCAATTGATATCGTAAATAACCTTTAACCATAAGTAATCAACAAACAAAAGTTTTTCATAAGTAATAAAGATAAGAAACAAATTATAAATAAAATATATCTATTGTAAGAATAAAAATACTGTAAACAAAATGATGTAAACACTAAAAAATTAGAAAAGATTGATCATGAGAAAAAAAACATGTTTTAATACACAAAGAAATATCAACTAGTTCTAGATAAATAAGAACAAAGACACAAATGTTTATAACTCTTTGTAAGAACAAAGAACACTAAAATATCATCCCTTAACATTATACGAACGAAGAGTATAAATAGCACTGTAAATACTCTCGCTCGCCAGTTCATAAGCAAACTCAAGAAAAACTCCACATACATAGTTTAAAATTGAGTTCATAAGCAAACTCAAAAAAACTCAACATAGTTTAAAAATTAGTTCATAAGTAAACTAATAGTTTCGTAAGAAAATTAAAATAAATATTAAATAAAGAATATTTCAAGATACAGAGGTATCTTGAAATTTAATAATTTTTTATTAATATAAGAACATTGTTTCTTAACTGGCGATCCTGCCAGGAGGATATTATATTGATATCCTCTAGTTGAGCGGACCAAATTCCTTCGCGCAGCAAGGATAACAAATAATCTTGCATAGAAACAGGATATTTCAAACTTAAAAGGAATTCCTCATAGAAAGGAACGTCAAGTATAAACTGAAATAAAATAATAAAGTTTTTTAATGAGAAAAGCATCCAGAGAATACACATACGATACAAACAGAAGCATGGAACAAGTAAACCTAAACCAATTGATGTAGCAGATGGCAAAACTCCAAGTAGCATTAGAAGCCGTCCAACAAGAAAATGCTACGCTACGCAGCAGATTTTATTTCGTACGGAATTTCAAACAACAGCTGAATAAATTAGGAAATTACACTTACATCTGAAGCAAACCTTCCTTTATCATTTCTATCCTGAAGGCAAGGACTTTTTGCAAAGCGTGTGTCTTCAAAGAGCTCCTCCATAGATGGTGCAATTTGCATTCATTGACACGTTGCAGCGCAAGCTCCTAATATTATTTTGTTGTCCGTTTTCCAATTTTTTTTACTTCAAATATAAACATATGGTTTTTGTTTACATAAGAAAAACAATGGTGCTTACTTCAAGGCAATAAAACCGATAAATTTGTTGTAAATCGTGGTATTGTCACCACTGATCAGTTGTCAAAATTTTCAAACGAAATAATCAATGTTGGTCAACATTTTTCGCAAATTCAGAGTACTAAGCTTTAGTTGCGATAAAAAGGTAACTTACTAAAATTTGGTTGTATTTTAGTGCAAACTTCTTTATGCTAATACTCATATTCACAACTAGATGGCGAATCTGTCACAATACATTAATTTTTAAATGTAAATAAAAATAAAATACAGTTTCATACTGTAGGCTATAATTACTAACTATTATTAAACTATAATTTAAATCGTATGATTTTATATAATTCATTGTACAAAAAACTATATTAAGGAATACTATCAAGGGTATAAATGAAAAAGTGTTAGAGATATATATACGAGGGTTACCCCGACTTTCGTCGTTACAGTACTAAATTGCATTCGATTACCCAAAACAAAGTCAATGAGAACACAAATTGAGAGCATAAAGTGACAGTTCATAGCTGAGTATTTACAAATTTTTACTGCAGAAATTTAGTAAAACATAAAAACATATGATTCAAAAGGTAAACAAACAAAAGTAAGAAAACAAAAAGTATACAAATAATAAAAAATAATTATTTTTAAACTATTCCTTCATTAAACATGTATGTAGGTATATGCCTTTAAAAGGAAACCAATGTTGTAGAAACCATTTATAGCCATTTTCGTTGTTATTTCTTTGGAGTTGTGAAAATGCTAAGTTTGTATATGGTTACTTAGTAATACACTTGCTTTTAAGGTAATCAGTATCGAAATAATCACATACTTTTGAATAAATTTAATCAGACACAAATTAGGAAAATCAAAAAAATAAAAATAAACACATGGAATAGATTACAGAAAATAATTTGTTTATATTTTTTAAAAATATTCGTGTTATAATAAATAGAGCATCGAGTACCAACAAGAAAAAGAGTTGAGTAGTCCAAAGTGTAAATATATTTCAACACTATATTTATTTGCAATCGCTTGTTTCCTTAATCTTATTAATTTTTAAAAATTTTCCGTTTGCGTATTTTTTTGGGCAACAGCTTTTTTCGAGAGTAAATTTTTCAGTTTACTCAGTAATTACTCATTTACTGCATTTTACTGCAAAAGTACTCGAACGCAACTATTGTGAACTTGCAGGTTTGTGTAATAGTCCCCTGGTCACAAAGATAATGGACGATAATTGTGTGGCATCAACGTTATTCGATCTTATGCTTGTTTGCGTGGAGACCACATTAACAAAAAACATTGTGTGAATGCCATATTAACTTAAAAAATCTTATTTGTTTAATAAAGTTGTGCAAATGGTAAACTTGTTTCCTAAACGAGTTATACCTACGCTTGCTTTCATTATTTATATTTTGATATCTCTTACTGAAGACAATAACTTTCACAGTCTTACTCGCAATTTCGAGATGTTTAAACAACAAGATCACCGGCAAGGCATATACCGATTATTACAAGAAAAACACTGGTCCTAACTGTAATTTTTTAAATTACATTATATTATTTATTACGAGTACTAAGTACTTTTAATAATCACTATGCACGCCTCGAAAATTTTCGTCTCTTTATTTTAATTGAATTTTGTAACTTTTCTATAACTTCTATTTTTAACAAATATTTAATTTCTACCTCCAGCTTTTGAACACTATAATTGCCCTAAGTTATTTGCGAAAGTTATGTTTAGCGCGTTGAATTATTATTATTTTTCTCTTTTTTTAATTAATAATTCATGAGTTCATTAAAATGTTAATTTCGTTGCCCTTTTTTTAATTTTCAAGTATTTGTTATCGCCTGGTGACAAAAAAATATTTGCAGATAAACGTTTCTCATCAATGCTTATTTTTCATATTAAAGACAAGAAGACAAAACTATTCAAATAAAAACAAGATTATTTACAAACGTTATTTTAATACTTTTTTCTTTTGTTTTATGTTTATGTTTCATACGTATAATTTTATTGGAAAAATATTATAATAATTTTGCTAAAGTTTTCACTTAAGCTTCTTTATATCATAATTTATTTGAAATGTCCAGCATACGAAACAAAATATTGTAAATTATTTATGACAATGAAGATTTAGAAATTGAATTGGTTCGTTTCATATTTCTCGAGTCAAAAACCAGGCGAAAAGTTTTTAAGGCATAAATTCTGAAATATACTTTTATACAAATTATAAATGAGCTTTATGAAAAGTATAATTTGAATACAAACAATTTATTCCGCACTATTTTATTATTTAAACTTATACATATATATTCTTTGTTGAAACAGGTGTTTTAGAAAAATATTTTTATTTTATTGCCAGTACGTATCAAAAAATAAGAACGCCAGAATTTTTTACTGAACCCGACTTTTTGCAAAAACTAATCTCCCCTATTCTAAGCTCTGTGCGGAATCAAAACAGGTTTAAACTCGACACAAATCTAAAAAGAAAAATATGTTTTTTAAAACAGTCGTTTGTCCGAAAATATTTCTACGGTTTACTATATTTTATTTGCTTTTCTAATATATTTCCTTAAATTGCTATAACAAAAACAAAAACTATTCATTTAAAAGTATTTTTTTTTTCTTGTTAGTTGTAGTATATTTTACTAATTCTGTCATAAGTTCTATTTCAATAAAAAATCATTAGAATTCAAGGTAACATTAATTTATTATAATACAAAATTACAGCATGAGGGATTATTAGTATTTAAAATTTTTATATACGATTTTTGTTTAAAAAACAAAGTATTCTCTAATTATCCAGAGAAAGGCGATTTCGCAAGTCTGTACGCTTTTGTATTATGCAACTTTTGTCACGATTCTAATTTTGTTGGCATGTACTCCTGAAGTTAGTTTTGTTCCCCCGTTCGTCCCTAGATATATTAGGAAATCTTAAGTATATCTTGACTTCTTTTTTAAAATAACCACAGCTTAGGATGGGCAAAGGCTCATCTTCCTCGGATTCTCTAATAATAGCAAATGCCCACAAAGAAAAATCAAAAACATAAAAGAAATTCGGGAGGCAGCTTTGAAATATATCTTGACCAGTAATTATTTCTGTGGAATTTAATTAGACTACTTATATTAAGATGCCGTTTAAATTGGTTCTGTAATTTGGATCCCAATATCTATGAAGGTCACATTTTTGTTTATCTCTCGGAACAATAAGAAAGAATCTTAGATATATTTGAAATTTCTGTCTGTTACGAGTTTTTCCTCCCAACTGGAATCTTATTATAAGCACCTTTAGCAATTGGCATTAAGCTGTTTAATAATGAATTTATGTTGCTAGGAATGCAATCAGTTTGGTCAATGTTTTGATGTCTAATTTTTATATAAACTGTCCATAAATAGATCAAGAATTTGAAACATAATCTGGCTGTAAAGTATTAGGATATGACTCTAAGTTTGAAATTAAATTAATAAAGTGTGTGCTGTGGAGCTGAACTGGATTGAGTTTTTTTGCCCGAACCGGTAAATGGGCATGGAAAAGAAGGGTAATAGTTTAAAAGCAAGGAATGCCTATAAAACTCATTACCAACTCTGTTATTAGATGCACAGTTCCAATGTGTGTGATGTTCGTTATAATCACCATAGAAGCAAGTATAAGTCCTCCTTTTGAAGTGTAAATTTTACTATAAGGAGCAGTAAGCCGGCAGTACGTCCGGAAATATTTTCTATACTTTTTGAATTAAATTTTCTATTCCGTCATGTGCTTGACGTATAGTATATCAATATTTTTGTCATGAAGAACGTTCTCAAACTGGATCCATTAGCGTTCAAATACATAATATTAAAATTGTGTACAACAAAAGTTTTATATGGAATGTTAATTTAAACTCTTAATATGTCAAACGTTGTTTGCATTTTTTCCAATGTATAAACTGCATTAATATATATTTCCAATAGTTTATCATTGAAAAACTGGTCATTTCTGTAGCGTGTTTTGCTTTTACTCACTTCTAAATCTAAAAATAAATTTTTCCTTAGAAGCCGGCAGTATTGTGCATTACCAGGATGCTCAATAGTGGGGGGGAAATCGCTATCGCATACTATAAAATTTCTACTCCAACTCTTACTAGTCATCGGTGTTGAAAGGAGAGGGGGAAAAAGGAGCTAAGTCGGCTTTTGAAAGAAGCCAGAAACAGATAAATCGCAAAAAAGTCTTAAACGTTTTCTATTCGTATCTAAACCTTTTATTTATTGTTAACAAAAATTGTACTTCAAGAACATAAGCAACAAAAACGAGTAAAGCCATATATTATTCAATATTAAGTATTTTTTTAAATTTATTAATCGAGATTGCCTCGATATCTTCTTTCAAAGATTTTCAAAAACTTTTGTTTGTTGAGGGTTTTTTAGCTAGCCTATATACATGCATTTCATTTCAATGCCAAATCATCAGTAGACCTTATACCATATTTTTGAAATGTTTCAAACCTCTTATCTTATACACAAATTTTTAAAAACCAATGAGAATTTCAAAAATTACAAAAGTATAAATAAGCATAGTAGGTTTTGAAACTTATTCAAAAATCCCAACAAACAAATTATATTATTCGATATGAATCTATTTTATTTTCTTTGCAACCTTTATACAATTATAAAATCGATAATATATAGTATATAAAAATTATTTATTCACCCTTATCGCGAATCTCAAGGGAATAAATTCTGGGGAATAGTTTTTTTATTCCCATGAACAATAAATTGGCATCGCCAATTGTTAGCGAATAAAATAAACAGCTGTGGCAATTCGAACATTCTATTGTGAATGGATGTAGTTTTATTTTTAGTATTTTTTTTAAATTTTCAAAATAAATTGTTATTATTCAGTAAAATGCATAGTATTTCACTCCGATTTAAGTTAATAGAAGAAAATAAAAAAGTATTGGAGAAAGTTAGAAGAAGAAATTTGAGAGATACATCAATCCACTGTGTTTATCGGAAGTAATGTAAGTGAAAACATGAAGAATTGTTGGCAGTATGTATTTAAATAAATTCTTTGCAGGTTCCAACAACATTTCAGAGTGAACAAAGAAGCTTTTAAATACCTTTTAGATATATTGGTCCAGAACTGCTTAGTCTTCCGTCGGTTGTGAAGCTGGCAGCATGTCTACGCTTTTTTGCAGAAGGAAGTTATCAAAAAGGTGTTGGGCGGCAAATGGACGTTGGTGTAGCGCAATCTACTTTTAGTGAGGTGTTGGCAGAAGTTTTAGATATTTTTGAAAACAAACTTTGTCCGAGGTGGATTTGTTGGCCGAATATAGAAGAAAAAAAGCTATTGCCAGAGAATTTTTTGAAAAATATTGCTTCCCAGGCGTTATAGGATGTATAGACGGAACGCACGTAAGAATTATTAACGCACAACATAATAAGCATTTGTTTTACAATAGGAAAGGGTTTAATAGCTTAAATGTCATGCTGGTATGTTGGTTTTAGACTTGTCATGTGCATACTCGTATATATATATGTATATCATTACTTACACTTGCTACATATTAAAAAAAATAACAAGAAAACTACTTACATTGTGCTTAATTTTTTATTCCCAATCAAAATGTTTGTGAAAAAAGTCACATATTTTTTGAGAAAAAACTCACGGGAATAAAAATCGGCGATGCCATATTTTTTTCGAACAAGGGAATTTTTTCACATGGAATTAATTCACGATTGCAAATTTAGGGAAAGGGAAAAATTTCGGGCGAAAAATTATTCATGATAGGGGTGATTATTTCACATTTATATTATAAAATTATAATATAAAATATAAACAGCAAATTAGTGTTTATATGTACATACAAAAAAATTGATACCATTTAAATTATTTTATGTATATATACGTACATATCACATTTATATAACTTATGTATTTGTTTATTATATACATCTAAGCATGTATATCGTCTTATCAAATGCAAAGGGGCCTATCTACATTATAACAAAATTTTCACTAGAGATAAAAAACTTAATAAAAAGCAAACTATTGTGACAACAAATATTATCTTTTTCAGCATAGTATCATTAATTCCGATTTTATTAATGATACTACCTACAAAAAATAGTTTTTTTGATCACAATAGTTTGCTTTTTATTAAGCTTTTTATCTCTCCTGGAAAATTAAACAAAAAATAGGTAGGCCGTTTTGCATTTTATATGACGATATGTATGTACATATATATGCAAATAAACATTATTATACCCTTCACAAAAAATTTTGAATTTGTAATTTCTTCATTATTCATTTAAGACCCCATAAAGTATATATATTCTGGATCCTTATAGATAGAGAAGTCGAATGAGCGATGTCCGTCTGATCGTCTGCTACTTTTTGGTGTAGTTAGAATCACGGCCAAAACACAACATAGAGAAATAAATTTTATACCATTCTCTTGGAATTTTTCATAAATTTGTTCGGTTTGAAAATAACAAAACTCGGTCCAATAATTAATGAGATATAGCCAAAACTTTTTTTGTTATATTTCCTATTCTGTTGTTTTTTTATGGCCCCAACTGTCCTACGGTTAATTTTATGAAGCAGATCTCTTGTATGGAGTTCTACGAAGGTTTAGACCAAAAATAATTGAAGTCGGTCCATTAACGACTAAAATATGAGCAAAAAATTGGCATTCGAAATAATTTTTCTTTTAAAATTTTTTTGAAAAAGTTGCGTGGGGATTCAATCACACAACTGGTTGGTAGTCACAACCGCTTCTTGTACACCACAGAGCAGTTGTATTTTTCATAGTAGTTTAAGCGTTTAAGAACATAATATATGTATCTTATTTATTATAAAATACTAAAATTTCAAATTCTTGATGGAAATTGGTGTGGTTGTTGTAAATCTTCCCTTTTTGTCACACATACATACACATGCATACATACTGAAATGCGATCATGGGCACATGTACACATTGTGTATATTTAAACAATCAAAAGCAATGATTCGTTGTTTTGTTTTTGTTTGTTTCTTTAAACTTATTTTTGTACGTTTATTAGTATAATATTATGCATGCATATTACAGTATTTTTTATCGCTTACATTTTCTTTTCGTATATAAATAACCATAATTATTTTTTATATTATTTATATTAAAGCAATGTAATGGATCATCAAGACACTATGTACGAGTAGATATACAAAATCAATGAAATTGAATTTTAGTTTTGTTTTAAAAATGTATTAATTTTTCATTTTTTATGACTATTTGTGATTTCAGAAGAAAGGCAAAATTTATTCTTATATCCTGTGTTATACTTACATACGTAATTTTAATTATTTTCTATATTCAGGTGCAGAGCGTATTTGTATTTGTACAATGTGATAAAAAATCTTTTGACAATTAAAATGTTGTTTGGCTACTTAATAACACATAACAAAGTAGAAAAATCTCTCTCCGACTAGAATTTGATAAGAAATATTTCTTTCATTCTGTAACATCAGTGAGTTAATCTTCAAAAGCACTTCAATTAATTGCCTTTTCTATAAAATAAGAACAAAGTTTGATGTAAGAATTTAATCAAGCTCCAAAATATAATTAGCAAAGAAACTAAAAAATTGAAAACCCCGCGAAAATAGCGCATATTCTAAAAATTGCAACTGCAATATTGGAAAGTATTTCCAAAATTTATTTAAAAAAAAATCATATAATTGGCAATCGGCAGCCAAAAAGCTTGAACAAATCTCTAAAATGCCAAAAATTCTTAAAAATATGAAAACATCAGGAAAATTGTATGATTCAATATTGATTAAAAAACAGCAAAATTATAGAGTAAAAAAACTTGGAAAATATCATTTCCATTGCGAAAATTGCACTTTTATTAAAAACTATTTTGTATTTGGAATAAAAATTTAAAATGTATTTGTATTTTGAATAAAAGTATTGCAAATACCTACTTTCCACAAATTTATATTTAGCTTCTAGATTGCATTATCCAATTGAATAATTTAATGTGGGCCTAATTAAAATGTATTCTAAGAATAGTTCGCAATTCATCAAATATTTTTCAAACAATCATTTCCTATCGTATACATACATATGAACTTTGGATTTTTAGATCGGAATGTTTGGCGAAAATTTCCAAAAATAGTATATGCATACATATTTGTATTTCATTTTTTGTTGAATTATTTCCTATTTTTCCCAATTCATCATATACAAAATGAAATTCCATTGTGTTTCTATATCAGAAATATACAGGTTATATTGAACCAAAACCTTTATCGTCTGGTCCAACCGCAATACAGATAAGTAAGTGGAAAAGTTAACAAAATTTTAAAAAGACAACTATCAGAAAACCACTAATTTAAATACATACGTACATCATACGAGTTTCAAAGAAAAAATTAAATTAAAATATGTTGTTATATTTTATAATTTAAAATTTTTTCTACACCGTCAAGTTATTTTTATTTTTGTTATTAATATTATATTATATCAAATAAAAACGTCAAGAACTTACTTAATTTATTATATAATTATTTTATCACTGTACAAAATCCTATCTGATAATATATTGGATATTTTTGAAAAATAAACCTTTTATCGTTCATAAAATTGGAAAAAAGCAAAAATTAAAAAAAAAATTATAAATGAGATTGTGCCCTGGTTTTTTTAATAAATTGTGGAACAAACTTTTTCAAATAAAAAGTAATAAAAACAACTAAAATGTATCGAAAATTAAAAAAAAAATTGCATTTTGTTGTGTTCAGGATTTGAAACCGTTCCACCGGGTAAGAAGGTACGGTTTCAAATCCTGACCAACCATTTATTATTTTTTTTTTAATTTTTGATACATTTTAGTTATTTTTATTACTTTTACTTTTTATTTGAAAAAGTTCGTTTTTTAAAGAATTTTTATTAGCTTTAAATTATTTTCAATATGAAGATAATATTGGAACATTTTAATCATTAGACTAACAGATTTATGTAATAGGTGTCGATATTTTTTATCTAATTTGGGAGAATTTCTTCATTATTAAATCTTTTCTAACATTTCAAATCATTTTTTGTTTCCAGCACGTGGGGGTGCGTCCGTGAGACTGTAAATGGCAATTTTTTTTGCTTTAATGTAATTTTTTCCATTTAAATTATTTTTTTTTAATTTGTTTTCGTATTTCGTGGGCGTGAATTTTCGTGATTGTGACTTCCTTCGTCACTCCATACTATGGTGAAGGGTATATAAGATTCGGCACAGCCGAATATATCTCTCTTACTTGTTTTAAGTTGTTTTGTCAAAAGTACACAAATAATATTATCAAAAAGTACCAAAAACTAAGAGCGGAAATACCCCCTTAACTTGTACCAAAGAAACAGCCCATTACTGGCTTACAAAAATCACGTAAAATTTCTATTTTATACAGGTTGGTACGTTGCAACTACGGTACATTTAAATTCGGTAAGCTTTTGTATTGCTTTTCCCTTAACATACACGAACAGCTAATGCAGTACGGTACGGGTGCGCTCCGCTAATTCTGCCGTTATTTATACTTTTGTAAGTTTTGGAATTCTCATTGGTTTTTTAAAAGTTTGTGTATAAGATAAGAGGTTTGAAACATTTCAAAAATATGGTTTAAGGTCTACTGATGATTTGTCATTAGCACCAATGAAATGCATGTATATAGACAAGCTAAAAAACCCTCAACAAACAAATTTTTGAAAATATATTATTCAATAATTATTTTATCATCACAAGGTGAGACAAAAAAAGTGGTAAAAATTCCTGGGATATTATACCATTTTCCTGGTAGGTACTGTCGACAACAGTCAACAGTACAACAACAATCTGCTTTTAGAATTTTCAATACACCCCCAAAATCTTGAGTTACGGGTAAAATACCGGGTTTTCACATTCTCACTTAGTTGAATACCAACCGATTTCAAACTTTTGACAGATTTAGAAAGAAGAAGCTCAGACCTATATATTTTTTTCAATATATTTTCTTTAAGTAAAATTCAGATACATATGTGCGTATTTATACACCAAATATATTTTTTCCGGCTTATTCCCGTTATTCGTTGTATAGGAATTGCGCAATTTAAGATTTTATTTCAAAAATATAATTTATAACAAATAAACAAGGGTTTGTGTTTAATAATCATTGGAAAATTGACTGATTTATTCAACTTAAAAAAACAATTTTTTTACAAAAAATAATTCTTAACGATTTTGATCAAAAATACTTGATTGGTCTTTTTCTTTTTAATTCATCAATATCTCTTTTAAGTGACAAGCAATAGTCTGAAAGCATTTCATTTTATATTTTCCACTAAAATGTCTTTCCATTGTAATTATTTCTTGGTAAATTTGTTCGCCTAGTTCTTCGCTAAACTCGCCTATATTTTTTGGTAAAAAATCCAAATGCGAATGCAGGAAATGAATTTTTATAAACATGTTGAAGCCCATTTCCCCATATGCTTTTAAAAATTCAATAACGACCATCACATAGTCGTCGCTTCTGTGACTTCTAAGACAATTATCACATAGCGCAACAAAACTATTCCACGCGCGATTTTTAACGGTACTCAACATTTTTAAAAAGCTCATAACTACAAATTTGAGGTCCAATAAAAATACCTAAAGAACTAAAAATTTTAAAACTGAATGCTATTTCGAAGTAAATACACTTAATGTTGGGAATATCAATTTAAGATGCTTAAAGCTTCGCCGCACTGCGGCGCCTTTTCAGAAACTCTATATTTAGGTAATTTTTACAAATAAAATAGACATTATCTAAAAATGGCCAAAAATGGTCTCGCCCATATTTTCTGAGCATGTTTGCTACATAATACTTTAAATAATTTTATCCACAAAAAATTACAGGTTTTCTTGAATTATGAAGAAAGCTGTTACAATCTCATGCATTTTTCTTAAATTCTATTTTATATGCAAGTAGTTTTATAACTTTATTTATACTGAGTAAAATAGAAACTGCAGTTGAATAATCCAGTTAATTGAGAACTGGATTTCTGTTTCACAAATCAGGTAGCTTGAACCTTTTTTTATTCCGGGGTATAAATTAAACCGAAATTGTGTAATGCAGCCAGTTAAGTTTTTACTTTGTAAAAGTAGTGATCGGTACTAGAACTTGTACAATTTTACTTTAAAGTGCGATAATGTCATTTCAGAATTCGGAATTGTTCGAGTTATTCAGAAACTCACATAATGAAAATGTAGTTCAATTGACTATTGTGGAAAAATTACACGATTTACCAGGATACCATGTAGAGGATGTTAAAATTAAAATTCGCTTCGTTTACTTGAAAATTTTTAAAAAATGGCTTGCCTCAAACCGTACAACAAAAACGTTTATGGAGAAGAACTCAGACTGGGTAAATGGAGTAACAACTTTTGAAAACATCGAAGAACGGCATACATCTTCTGACAGCAGAATAGGAAGACCTGCAAAAACTCTAAACGAGTGTTCGGAGTACACAAAAAAACGTAAACTTCAAAAGATAAATCAAGGTCTAACATTACAGAGGCTGTGGCGCTTACAAGCCCAGATGGACTGCAGAGGATTAAAGACAGTATTCCAACTCCTCCAAATGCTTTACCAATAAAGTATAGCATAGAAGAGGCCTTAGCCTTATTAAAAGTTTGCCTGAAAAGGAAGCAGTATTACTTCCAGATAGGCTTACATTGATAAGTAAGTCATCAGTTAATTTTTGCGTCCGATATTTTTTAAATATGCAAAGGAGTCTTCAGAAATAATCAAATCTACAGTAAACGATATAAAAAGTCAAATTTCTGAACTAAAGCCTTCTGTTCTTAAAATGAAGAATGGAAAAACTGTTTTCATTGATTATGAACTTTGTCTTACAATGACTGATGGCAAAGTCTTAAATGTAATAACAGATACTTCGTCTACTTTGAAGTGTGCTATTTGCAAAAAGTCGCAGAAAGGCTTTAAAAATTTTGAGCAAACTATGAATATGGAATTTCTCCGTTACATGCCAGAATTAGATGCATGAAGTTTATTTTAAAACTAGCGTATACAATTCCGCAAGAAGGAGATCGTTTTGAAAAGAATGCAACACCAAAAGAAAATCTATCTGCCCGGAAAAAAAAATTATACAAAATAAATTTCTGAAGAAGATTAAACTGACAATATACTGCCCAAAGCAGGTGTATGGAAATACTAACGATGATAATATTTCCCGAGCATTTTTTGAAAATGATGAGGTAACAGCCCAAATTACTGGGGTCGACAATCATATTATAAAAAAGTTGGCTGTTATGCTAAATGTTATAAACTCTAGAGAAATGGTAAATGGTTCAAAGTTTCATGATTATGCATCAAAAACTGCGCAACTTTTGGCTCATGTTAAAAATTTAATTGAATATCAATGCTTACCAATTGGAGAGTAATCAGAAGAAGCCCAGGAATGTAACAACAAAGACTACAAACACTTTAGATACACGAATATTTGAAAAATTTCACGGATTACACAGAATGAGGACCTTTTCAAAATGTTGGCGGCCTCTTCAGACCCATTAATTTCATCACGGAGACATGTAAGATCTCGAAAGGATTTGGAAGAACATAATTATATGTTAAGTCTATTAGATATCGCTCCCAATATTAATGGCTATTTTATAGACAACTAACGAACAAACAAAATAATACTAGTTTGCAGAAAATATACTAAATAATTTAATATCATTATATATTAAATAGCATTAGTATTAAAAATATTTCACAAATGTGTATCTGTAGTGTAAATAAAAAATATAATATTAGTCTAAAGTCTTATATTAGAATGGTATTTCTTATAGACTTCCTTATGAGAATACCATTTGAAGCACAAGAAGTTGTATTTTAAATGCTTTTTAAATTTTAAAAATATTATTTCAAAAGAATGATTTTTGCGACAAAAAGGGAAAAGGTGTCACCGTGCACAGTGCCTATCATAATGTGGGAGCTCTTATTTTGAAGCTAAAGGATTTAAAATTCAAATGATTTTTAACCATTAGAAATATCTTGGTAACTTAAAAAAATATTATGTTTGCAACGAAAAAACCACTGTGCATAGTGCCTCTCTGGGCCTATGGTCATGCAGGTTACTTATTTTTAAGCGGAAGCGGTTACCTTTGAAATGCTTTATAGATTTTTAAAATATCTTTATTACTTTTGTAATAAAAACAATCAAATGCCGACACTGTGCACAGACCGCGGCTATCCTATGACCGTGCAAATCATGTATATTGAAGCCTGAGGAGTCTTCTTTAAAATGCTTTTTAAAATTTTGAAATATCTTTATTACTTTAAAACTTATGATTTTTGCAACGAAAAAACTCAAAAGGCCCCACTGTGCGCCGTTAATATCAAACATTTTAACAAATTATTTTATGTATCCTAATTTTAAATGCAATGGTGGCAAATATTATAAATATGTATAACATTCTCAGCTTTAACGAATGATATGTTTAGGACTTTTTTTCTACCCATTTGGGGCGACTTACGCGATGGCCATACTTTGCAATCACGTGATTTTTAGCACGATTATGGCCATCACGTGAGCCACACCAAATTGGTAGAAAAAACGTCCTAAACATATCATTAGTTAAAGGTGAAAATGTTATATTTATATATACACAGAGAAAACAGATTCGTCGAGACAACCGAATTTATTGCCAATCGAATTTTGGCAGTTGCACCAACTATCATAGAATTCTATTGCAGCAACTACAATTTTCATCTGGTTGCACTATATTATTAATTATTACCATTAACCCAATAGTAGCAGCAGCAGATAAAATTGGTTAATAGTATGGAATATGAAATAGAATTTATGTTTGCTACCGAATAATTGGTTAGCATGACTGAAATAAGAGCATAATTGGTACTTGTGAAAGAAACATTGGCTTTCTTTGCTGAAATAAAAATGACAGCTGAGGCAAATAAAAACATACAAGATAAACAAAATTTTATAATATTTTTATTAATTTCACCATTTTTATTTGTTTTAAATACAGAGTTTCAAAATAATTATCATAAACTAAAATTTCATTTCATTTACATTTTTTGAAACCACTTCTAATGATTATCTTAAAATCCAAATCTTCAATATTCTGTATTATCTGAAAATAATGAGACATATTATGTATATATGTATATATTGTTGTTTAGCATGTTTTTACTTTTACATAGTTGAAACTTTTGGATTGTTTACTCCTTCTGTCGGGATAGGTTTTGAACGTATTTGCATGTCAATTATTTCTATATCTTTATCCAAAGCGTCACTTGAATCCAATAAAGTTTCTTCTGTTTTATTTTTATTGCAAACGTTAACTGTTTCTGCAAGTACAGAAAAAATCTATGCATTAAAACTGCCAGTTTTACAAGTATATATAAAGGGTGTTTTTTAAGCCCGATAGAACTTGAAATTGTAAAAAATAACACAAAAAATTAAATTGTAATCAAAAATTTTTTTTTATTCGAAAGATCAATACGCTGTTCTTGACGAAGCGCATTCTGGACGTCCAATTTTGGGCCACTTTTTCGAGCACTGCTGGCCGTATGTCACGAATAAGACGAACAATGCTGGCCTCCAAGGCGTCAATTGTTGCTGGTTTATCAGCATAAACCAGTGACTTCACGTAGCCCCACAGGAAATAATCGAGAGGTGTCAAATCGCACGACCTTGGAGGCCAATTGACAGGTCCATTTCTCGAAATCAACTTATCGCCAAATTTTGATTTCAATAAGTCGATGGTTGCGTTCGCCGTATGGCACGTAGCGCCATCCTGTTGAAACCACATCTCCTCCGGATCAATGTCATCCATATTTTCAAACAAAAAATCATTGATCATGGTGCGGTAACGATCTCCATTGACCGTAACGCGAGCTCCGGCCTCATTTTTGAAGAAATAAGGTCCGATGATGCCACCAGCGTGAAAACCGCACCAAACGGTGCATTTTTCTCGATGTAATGGAGTCTGTAGGGTCTCTTGTGGATTGGTCTCACTCCATATGCGGCAATTTTGCTTATTAACAAACCCGTTAAGCCAAAAATGCGCCTCATCGCTGAACACAATTTTGCGATAAAACAACGGGTCAGTTGCCAACTGCTCTAGAGCCCAATCGGCGAAAGAACGACGCATATAATGGTCTCGTGGCTTCAATTCCTGCACCAGCTGGATCTTATACGGGTGTAGGCCGAGATCTTTGCGCAAAATTTTCCACGTAGTGGACGGACAGAGCCCCAATTCCTGCGACCGACGACGAATCGATAAATTTGGATCTTCTTCCACACTTTCGTTTACAGCGGCGATATTCTTTTCAGTACGCACATTCCTTCGACGTGCTGGTGTTATTGCATCCTCTAGAGAGTATGTGGTACGAAATCTATCCACAGTTCGACGAATGGCTTGTTCAGATGGACGATTATGTACGGCATAAAAATGACGAAGTCGTCTATAAGTTGCGCGAATCGACGACTGATTTTCAAAGTAAATTTGGATAATTTCGTAGCGTTGTTCAAGCGTGAGTCTATTCATGATGATTTGTCAGAGTATACTGAAACAAATAAAAAAAAATGTTTCATCAAAATTTAATTTTTTGTGTTACTTTTTACAATTTAAAGTTCTATCTAGCTTCAAAAAACACCCTTTACATATGTACGTATGTATGTGTACATTAGCTTACCATCTATAATTTCTTTAACTATAAGTTCCCATCCAGGAACACAGCTATACTGCCCAACATAGTCATGCAACATATCGTTTATCACTATACTTAATGTTGCCATTGATTTTAAAGTGATTTTTTACTAAAATTAGTTTCAGCAAAATAAAGTTAACAATTCTTCACCAATTAAAAAAAACATCTGCAGATTAAGTTTCACACATACATACATACACGTACACGTGTTGTATTTTTCATACATGCAGACTTACCATCTCTATGAATTTCATCAATTTTAATTCGGGATCTCTTGTTTTTATATTTACCAACCCCATGTTCACTGATAAAAGATTTATTTTAAACTAAATACATTGACAACGCTTCTGACAACTTGTAACATGCTAAAATAAGTAAATTATGCATACATGAAATATACAGTTATATCTTTTTCATCTTTAAAAATTTTTTTACAAAATTACAACCAGTGATGCAGGCGACAACCTTAAAATATATGTCAGAGCATACATGATAAGAAATGTTTTTTTGACTGCAGCTGGAATTATAAATATAAGAGAGCACGGATAAAAATTGATCTCATTGCTCTTCAGTTTTTTATACACTGTTAAACTTATCAATGTTGCCATGAAATAACTTTGTGCCATTTCAGATAATATAAAAAAACGATGCATGTAAAGTTTTCTGAAAGTACTTTCGACTTATTTAAATGGGCATGTTTTAAAGTATATTTTATGAGCATAAGCAAACTGGGCGTCAAAAAGAAAACGTTTATAACATGTTGCTACGTATTTCAATATGCGTATGTCAAATTTCGAAGTCGGCAACATTGTATGATCAGTTGAGTTCAGCGTTGTCAATTTAGCAATTTGACAAATTAGCTTATCTTATGAAAAAATACTCAATGCTATTCGCAATCTCCATTTACGCATATTTGAAGTGAAGTACATCACTGAAAATCTATTCTATTTGGGGAAAACTTTTTCTCAAAATTAAAGTTATATGTATGTTGAATTTCTCGAGAAGAATGCTTTTTTAAATGTTTTTTATTTTTTCACTTTTTACTCTTGTTTTAAGAAATTGGTCGTAAATTTTACTAACACATTTCGTAGCTTACATTTCTAGTGCTGTTTATTATACATAGTGCGCTAACGAAAATTTGTGGCAATAAAGCGATATATGTACATATTTTGTAAATTATTCCTGTTTAACGAAAAACAGTTACAAAATGTATTCTATGGTACACATTTTAAAAGTGAAAAACTTTCTCAGCTATACATATGTATGTATATGCATACTTTTTTATTATCGCAAAAAGTAGTGAAAATGAGAAAAAGTACACAAGTAACCAAAACGGCAACGCTGTCTGGAAGAAACATAGCTTGTTAACACATACATGAATGTGAACACATACACCCAGCCTTATTAAAGGCCCACTTAGAAATGTTTTTGCTTTAACTACCATTCTGTTCAGACTGCTAAACAAAGTCTAATAGAAGGCTTGGGGTCTTTCATATAAAATATAAGATACACATTTCATTCCATGAGAAGGCAGAAGAGAAAGAGTAAAATTGTTTTGATTGAATTACTATTCTTGTGTAACTGCTAAGAAATGTTTCATAGAACACCACAAGTCTTCCATACAAAATATTCGATACATATTCCACCCTCCCTTCTATTAGAAGCGTGAGCAGGCCTTGTATATCCAGAAGAAGGAGTAAAGAGGCCTTCTAGAAGGCATCCGTAATCCTTATTTTGCCTCTGGGTGTATGTATATGTAAGTTAATATTGCAAAAGCTAACGAAATGCTACAAACAAACATAAATACTTTGTAACAAAGAAAACTGCTAATGCAAGCATTCTTCACCTTTGTGTCAACAAAAACAACACTTGAAACAATATCCGGCCCACTTGCAAATTGTAGCAATAACCCAGCAGACTTTGATTGTGCAATTTTCGTGGAATTACATCCGGCACATGCCACCAAACTTTTGCCGAATTTACTTTGCCAATTCCGACTAATTACACCACAAGACAGAAAGTAGTATAATAATTGTATTTACTAACAGCTCAGTTTTTTAATAATAAATAAAGGTTCGTCCGCAAAAAAATATATTTTTTTTAGTGTTTAAACGAAAGTAACTTTAAATGGCGGCCAACTGCCAATCGCGTTCGCGTATCCTTTATCAGAGAAAAAGTGACAATAATCCTTTACAAAGGAAAAAGTGATCATACAAACTGCAAGTTCTAAGGCCCTTAAGAAGTGCCAGTGTATTCACAATCATCACACATCTGCAGTAAACTCTAATGCCCTCAAGAAGTGCCAGAGAATAAGGATATACGAAGCGACGAAGGAGTCACATATCAGCGTTACAACCTCAAGAAGCCAAAACGCACCCCCACGAAGAGTGCGCATCGAGGGACCCTCAGTAACAACCTCACGTAAACAGGATATCTCTCCAGCGCCGTGGGATGATTGCAGCAGCAATATTATTGTAAGCAAAAAAAATTAAAAAAAAACTAGACCCACTACTGCGAATCTTACTCCAGTAGAAATAAGTAGATAGAACTTAAAATGTTTTTTTAAAGAAGAAAAATTATACAAATTAAAAAAATAATAATAATTCAGTGAAAAACCAATAAATTTAAAATAAAAAATAATAGTTTTTGAATAAAACAAATTTTAAGAAGATAATAATTTAGTTAAATATCAAAAATTTTCTTAGTAAACTTTGGAAAAAACAGGAAATTTCTTTTTAAAGAAGAACAAACTCCAAGAAAATAATAATCTAGTTTTTTACGAGAATAATAATTTAGAGATAATAAACTTTCGGGAAAGTAAACAGTGAATAAGCAAAATGTCAAATCTTAACAATTTAATTAGGCCAAGCATATTAGAGCAACCTAATGTACAGGCCCCATCTTCTCCAGCATCACAACCCGCAGCAGGACCAGATTTAGAGAGACTAATTAATAATATTGTTAGAAGTGTAATGCGGGAAAATCTTATTAGTAGTAATCCAGATAGTATATTAGTTAATGCCACCGACGAGACAATTAAACCAGAACACCGAAATCAGATTAGTGACTTGGACAAAATACCAGACATTGTACGAAGTCTTAAGGATTTCTCAGGAAACCCCCTCAGAATTCCGTTCATGGCGGAAAAGCGTCGACCGAGTTCTTCAAAATTTACCAAAACACCAGAGGCACACCAAAGTACTTCGGTATTCTCAGCACCATCAGGAACAAAATAACAGGAAATGCTGACATGATTCTTGAATCATATAACGTTCCCTTAGACTTGCAAGCGATTTCTCACTGCCTAAACCTCCATTATGCCGATAGACGCGACATAACAACTCTTGAATGCCAACTCACATCACTAGTGCAAGGAAGAAGTTCCATTCCTCAATTTTATCAAGAAGTCTATAATCATCTTTCACTAATACTAAACAAAGTATCAAGTTTGCAAATTGGACAGGAAGCTTTACAGCTTCTTACACAAACCTACAGAAACAAAGCCTTAGACACATTCATCAGAGGACTTAACGGAGACCTTCCGAAATTACTAGGTATGAAGGAACCTGCGGATCTACCACAAGCTCTGCACTTATGCATGAAATTCCACAATATCAAAATTTACAACCTCCAAGTCCATTTGGCCCGAAACCTCTACCAAAACCAACACCTATGGATGTTGACAGTTCACAGCAAACAAGACGTATAGATTACATGAATACACCAAATTTCAACGCTTTCTCAGGGAAGCGACCACCGGCACCATCTAATCAACTCAACCATAAATTCCCAAATAAATAGACTAACCGCTTCCTCACTCCCCTACTTCAAATGTAGAGCAAGTGACGGAAGAACATTAAAATTTCTAATAGACACAGGCTCAAACAAAAATTTTATCCAACCCTCACTGGCAAAAAACCCGAAACCTAACGAAAGTATATTTTTTGCAAATTCAATAGGAGGAAAAATTAAGATTACACACTACGTCGAACTTAATCTCTTCGGACTCAACGATAAGAAGCTAAAATTTTTCGTTTTACCAACATTAAAATCCTTTCACGCTATTATCGGTAATGTTAGTATGAAACCACTTAAAGCAGTTATATATACCGCAGATGACTACATGCTCATAGAAAATAAATTTAGGGTACCCATCAAGGAGGAACTAGCAAACGACGTAAATAATATAGAGACAAAAATCGAACACCTAACATCGGAACAAAAACAGCTAGTAAAGTTATTAGTAAAGAAATTCCCAACGTTATTCTCCGAACCAAACAAAAAATTAACGTACACAACTAAGGTTTTAGGAGAAATCCGTACGAATACAGACTCTCCAATTTACACAAGATATTACCCCTATCCTATGTCTTTAAAATCCGAAGTCGAAGCACAAATTAGTAAACTCCTCGAAGACGGAATAATCCGACCGTCCCGTTCTCCATACAATTCACCAGTATGGATCGTGAACAAGAAGCCAGACTCAGAAGGGAACAGGCAGTACAGGTTAGTTATCAACTACAGAAAACTCAACTCTGTCACTATCGCCGACCGTTACCCAATCTCGGAAATAAATGAAGTCCTCTCCCAGTTAGGACAAAACAGGGTTTTTTCTGTTGTCGACCTGAAGAGCGGATTTCATTAGATGCTTCTGAATGAATATGATACCGAAAAAACAGCCTTCTCGATCAACAACGGGAAGTATGAATTCACTCGTCTCCCTTTCGGATTGAAGAATGCCCCTTCCATATTCCAACGGGCTCTGGATGATACTTTAAGAATGCATATAGGAAGGATTTGTTTTGTGTATATTGATGATATCATAATTTTTAGCAAAACTGAGGAGGATCATGCAAGGGATTTAGAAGCAATTTTTAATACATTAGAACAAGCTAACATGAAATCCAGCTAGATAAATGCAAATTTTTTTCAAGCGAAGTTGAGTTTTTGGGATTCATTATAACATCGGATGGGATAAAGGCGAACCCGGAAAAAGTCAAAGCCATAGAAAAGATCCCCATACCAAGGAACTTAAAGGAGGAAGGACGAATGTCCAAACGTATGTCAGCAAAGAAAGAGATAACTTTAGACAAAGAGGCAATTGACGCCTTCAAGAAAATAAAAAACACTCTCGCATCGGATGAAGTAATGCTGCAATACCCTGACTTTAGCAAGGAATTTATCCTAACAACTGACGCATCCAAATACGCAATAGTAGCAGTGCTAGAGCAAGAGGGAAAACCCATCACATTCATATCGCGAACTCTCTCGAAGACCGAAGAAAACTATGCCACAAACGAGAAAGAAATGTTGGCTATAGTCTGGGCCCTAAAAACATTGCGAAGCTACCTGTACGGATCCGTCGCAGTAAAGATATTCACTGACCATCAGCCACTGACTTATGCGTTAAGCAACAAGAACAGCAACAGCAAGCTAAAGCGATGGAAAGCAGTTCTAGAAGAGCACAACTATGAGCTCAAATATAAACCAGGCATATCCAACCTAGTAGCAGACACGCTATCTCGAATTTCAAACAACTCTCAAGTAAATTCACTGACACCAACACAACATAGCGACGACAGCTCTCCTCAGAATATCATACCCTACACGGACGCCCCAATTAACGTTTTCAAGAATCAGCTATTCCTCTCCACAGGAGAATTCCCTTCTTACCAGTTTAAAATAGTTGTTGATATTTACATCAACATAATTTTTAGTTTACGTTTTATTTTTTATTTTTAAGTTTAATAATGTATTTAAAATTTTTAATCGCACTATGTAATGTTACACTATACCACTAGAGTTCTTGTTCAATACCATAATTGTTGAATCAGAAATCCATTACAAAAGCATCATTAGGTCAAACTAATCGATGAATTTTGGTGAAATAAAAAAATATTTTAAACACAAAACGATATTACAAGCATTTACAAAACTACATGCGAAAATATAATAAATAATCAAAAACGAAATCAAGTGTTCTGTAATTATTATTATAAAAATTGCTTGGTGATTTTGCAATTATTATTTTCGAAAATAATTAAAACAAAAAAAACATCTATAATTATGACACTAATTAATCAATTCAATTGCAACTATACTAACAAGTGTTATAAACCCAAACTTGTTTTTTGCGTGGCAAACAATAAATAAGTATCATATTATTTACAAAAACGAAGTAGCAACCAAAAAGGTTTGAACGAGAAAAAGAACATAAACAAAATCAAATATATAGGTACATTACATACATACATACATTTTTACATATAAAATCTACAAGTGTACAAAAAATTTACAAGAACAAAACAACATTGATCAAATTTGTTGGCCTTGCAGAAAAGTGCTGCCAAGTTAGTAATTCTATAGTCCGTGTTCACACTGAGCAATTATTTTAAACTAATATAAAAGACTTTATAACACTCAATGTACACGTTAAGAAGTACAAGTAATAAAAAAATAAAAAAGAATACAAATATTAACAAAACTAAATTGGAAAATCGAAATACAAATACAAATATGTCATCAACTAAAAATACATCCCCCGTAGATGATTTTCCGAACACCCCTAGCTGTAGACGTCTAACTCGAGACTCTATTGCTGAATCACCGTTTAAATTACTAAACTGTATGGAAAAACGGTTTGATAAATTTAGCCAGCAAATTTTAAATATGATGGACACCAAATTTAAGGAGTATAAAGAAGCACTTCTAAATGATATAAATGAAAAATTTAAAACACTGAAATCAGAAATTGCTTGCATTAATGAAAGAGTTACACTTTTAGAAAACACCACATGTGATATACAAAGCATGCAAAACGAAATAAAAATCTTAAAAACAAAAATAAAACAGCAAGAGAACCACACAGTTTCAACCGAACTGAGATTAAATGAAATTCCCTTTGCTGAAAACGAAAATTTAATGAATATCTTTTCTAATATATGCAATACTATTGGCACTGCGATACCAAATGTACAAACGATTTATCGGTTAAAGAATCATAACAACAAACATAAAAATGACTCCAGAGATGCCGTCATAATCGTTAAGATGTGGTCAGCTTATGATAAAAACTATCTCTTGAAATCATTGGCAGATTATAGAAGACGTAATAAAGGATTCTTTTTTACTCTCAAAGATATCGGTTTGAACTCGAACAGCAAGTTTTATGTGAACGAAAATCTCACACAGCCCAATTTTAATATATTGCGATCAGCAATTCGCCTCAAAAAAAAGAAAATTATAAGTACTGCATTTACTATGCGTGGTCTCGTATTTATTAAAAAACATATTGATAGTGATCTAATTCAAATAGATGATATGCACCATTTAAACCAGTTATTTCCTGGTCAAGATGAACAACCTAACCGGCAGTAAAACTGCTCTATCACAGTCCATGTATTATAGACTAAACTTTTTACTCTTTTTTATTTTTTTATATACCATATACCTTTTTAAGTTTGAGTATTGTAATAATATTTGTCAAAAATGTATCAGTAATTCTAACGTCCCGAATGTACAAATTGTAATCTTTTGCGTTGCCAACCTAATAATTAATGTCTTTAAATAGTAATTGTGGTTCCAAGGACAGTGTGTATAATATGCTTCGGATTCTGAGTAAGCAGCGTATTGGGTTAAACATCGTACACATAAATGCGCAGAGTCTACATAACAAGATGGATGAGTTCAGATATCTCTTTGTGTCAGCGGGTGTGGATATAATATGCATTTCTGAAACCTGGTTTCCACTAGATATAACTGACTCAATATTTAATCTACCAGGTTTTAAGCTATATCGGTCAGATAGAAAAACTTTAATTAATGGAATCGAAACCAAGGCCAAGGGTGGTGGAGTTGCCATTTACGTTAGATGCGGCATCAATTGTGCAGTGAAGTTAAAAACGACTATAGGTAGTGAAATTGAGTACCTATTTATTGAAATAACTACCAAGCAAAAACAGAAGATCCTGGTGGGCAGTGTCTATAGGCCACATAGAGACATACAAGTCGACACATTTATAAATATATTGGAGGATATATCTATCCAATATAATAATATCATTGTACTTGGTGACTTTAACAACAACCTACTAGCGAGCAGTGCTTTAATTGTCCCCATGACCTCATTAGGCCTTTTTCCGGTCAATACAGTTACTCCCACACACTACCATAGATCAAGTAACACTCTTATTGACTTAGTATTTGTGAACAATTTGTCAAACGTTTTACTATATGACCAGATTTCTGCATCTGTGTTCTCGGATCATGATTTGTTATTTGTCACTTATGATCTCTGTGTTAACCTACAACCTGAATATTTCACTTATAGAGATTTCAAAAACATTGACTACAATCTTTTGACTCAACAGTTGGAGAACATTTATTGGGAAGACATATTCACGATGAATGATGTTAATGACCAGCTGCGTTTTTTGCAGAATAATATCAATAATAATAATAATAATAATAATAATATCAATTCGATTTAAATGTACCCCTTAAAACGAAACCGTTAAGAAAAAATCAGGAGCCATGGTTTACAGCGAATATAGAAAAATTAATACAAAAACGTAATGATTCTTACTCAAGATGGAAAAGGTTCAAAACTCCAGAGCTCAGGCAAATATTTCAATCATGTCGAAAAAATGTTGTTAACATCATTCGCCAATCAAAAACTTCCTATTATAAAAGAAAATTTTCTTCGGCTATTGGAAGTGCTGCGAAATGGAAAGAAATCAGGAAAATAGGGATAGGTCAAGCAAAAGCTTCCACTTGTGACGCTAACGTAAATGACCTAAACAAAAAATTTGTTAACAACAACATACCTCCACCTACTTGCAACATATACGATGATTTTTGCACTACTTCTATTGAACATAATTTTAGTTTTCGCTGTGTGAGTCAACAAGAAGTTTTACTGAGTCTTATGACAATAAAGTCGAAAGCTGTTGGTATGGATGGTATAAATCCTCAGTTTGTAGCAACAATAATACAAAACCTTCTACCTTTTATTACTCATCTGTTCAACACAATTCTCACAAAATCTGTATTTCCTGATGAGTGGAAGTTGTCTAGAATCGTTCCAATACCTAAACAAAATAATGATTTCAGGCCGATCGCAATTATTCCCTTTTTATCAAAGGTGATGGAAAATATAATGAGTGGGCAAATGAATGAATATATCGAACAACATAATCTTTTATCTGAGGTGCAATCTGGATTTGTGAAGGGAAAAAGTTGTATCACAGCCTTGACGGATGTAGTGGAAAATTTAAGAGCCGGTCTTGACCAAAACTTGTCATCCTTTTTAATTCTCCTGGATCACAGCAAAGCCTTTGACACAGTAGATCACATGATTTTGATAAAAAAATTAGAAAAAATGTTTTACTTCTCAAAAACAGCCTGTAATCTTCTACGTTCATACCTCATTGGTCGATCGCAAGTAGTGGAGTATCATGGCATATACTCGGAAGCCCTCAATGTAAATAGAGGAGTCCCACAAGGTTCAGTCCTTGGGCCGCTATTATTTTGTTTATATATAAATGATTTGCCAGCAATTACCGATCACTGCAAGACTCAAATGTATGCGGACGACGTTCAAATTTATAACTGTTGTAAAGAAAACAATATTCATACGTGTGTGAGCAATATCAATCGAGACCTTGAAAAAATCAACATCTGGGCTACACATAATGGACTTTGCATTAATCCAACTAAATCAAAATGTATACATATAACCAGAAATAACAGAACACTAAACGAAGATATTCAGATTAAAATAAATGATGATCCTATCGTATTTGTTAATTCCACAAAAAACTTAGGGGTCATATTCAATAATAAGTTAACGTGGTCCAATCATATCACTTCAACCGTTGGTCGAATTTACGGAATGCTAAGAAATCTTTGGGCAGTAAAACACTCCACTCCGTTCGAAACACGAATGCTGCTCGCAAAAACTTATCTTATACCTGTTCTTCTGTATGGTTTCGAAATTTATTCAAATTGTGACGCAAGTGACTTTCAGAAACTTAAAGTTGCATATAACAACATTGCGAGATATATTTACAATAGAGGACGTCGTGAATCCATCTCTCCTTACTCATACCAAATTAACAGAATGAGCTTTGGAAATATTTTAAAATTTAAATGCCTCATATATCTACACAAAATAATATATACCGAACAACCTAAATATCTTTTTGAAAAAATAAAGTTTGGTAGATCTGGACGAGGAAGAAAATTAATTCAACAAAAATATAAAACCGCCTTTTCCGAGCGTCAATTTTTCATACACAGCATCAGTCTTTGGAACCAACTCCCAAATCAAATTCAAGCAATTAGCAACGCAAATAGGTTTAAAATTGAGCTTACAAATTACTTTGCTTAATAGAAATTGTAATAAAAACAAAATCAACATATAAATTAATACTTTTGTAATACCATTTGTTATATTATTACATATTAAATTGTCTATTTTACTATCATTGTATGTAACTTTAAATAATTTGATCGTTTAAACACTCATGTATATTCTCGCTAGCACTCTAACTTATAAGATGCTTATCTTGTTGTGCTAGACTTTATAATAAATAATAAACTAATAATAATAATAACCTTTTATTCGCACTAATTTTCCCAATATTAACATTTTACTTATTCAGTAAAACGTTAACAATTTTGTTAAAAAACTAATTGCAATTGATTATTGAGGGGTATAGCTTGTTCCTATGCGCATTTCACTGTTGCTAATGCAGATCATCAGGGAACTTTACCCAAATATTTCATAGAACAACTGGAGATATTATATTAAATTTTCATTAAAACAAATGAAAAGTTTAAACAATATCAAAGTTGTAACAAGAACTCAATAATCAACCAATTGTTTTTGTTTTCTTACTTTACCATTACTACCTAGGTTGACTTTTTTTCAACTCTAATTGTAGTTGTAAGAGGTTTGTAGAAAATGTACAAACAACAACTGCTATACATTTGTATAGAGTGATGCCAAACAAAATTTTTTGTGACCGGGTGCTGTCAAGTTAATGATGCCAAAATTTTGTTTGGCATCACTCTATACAAATGTATAGCAGTTGTTGTTTGTACATTTTCTACAAACCTCTTACAACTACAATTAGAGTTGAAAAAAAGTCAACCTAGGTAGTAATGGTAAAGTAAGAAAACAAAAACAATTGGTTGATTATTGAGTTCTTGTTACAACTTTGATATTGTTTAAACTTTTCATTTGTTTTAATGAAAATTTAATATAATATCTCCAGTTGTTCTAAGAAATATTTGGGTAAAGTTCCCTGATGATCTGCATTAGCAACAGTGAAATGCGCATAGGAACAAGCTATACCCCTCAATAATCAATTGCAATTAGTTTTTTAACAAAATTGTTAACGTTTTACTGAATAAGTAAAATGTTAATATTGGGAAAATTAGTGCGAATAAAAATTCTAAATACTAAAATTTTGCGATTCCCATAAAACAGCACCAATTATTAACTTGACAGCACCCGGTCACAAAAAATTTTGTTTGGCATCACTCTATACAAATGTATAGCAGTTGTTGTTTGTACATTTTCTACAAACCTCTTACAACTACAATTAGAGTTGAAAAAAAGTCAACCTAGGTAGTAATGGTAAAGTAAGAAAACAAAAACAATTGGTTGATTATTGAGTTCTTGTTACAACTTTGATATTGTTTAAACTTTTCATTTGTTTTAATGAAAATTTAATATAATATCTCCAGTTGTTCTAAGAAATATTTGGGTAAAGTTCCCTGATGATCTGCATTAGCAACAGTGAAATGCGCATAGGAACAAGCTATACCCCTCAATAATCAATTGCAATTAGTTTTTTAACAAAATTGTTAACGTTTTACTGAATAAGTAAAATGTTAATATTGGGAAAATTAGTGCGAATAAAAATTCTAAATACTAAAATTTTGCGATTCCCATAAAACAGCACCAATAATAATAACCGTTGTTGTTTAAACAGTTTACTTTACTTATGTTTTAAGTTCAATTACCTAAACATTGTATTATTGTTGACTAAACATTTTTATTTTGGATTTTAGTATTAAGTTCTGGTTAATGAACTTGTTGTTGACAAAACAGAAATTAATATTAAATTTGTAATTTGTAAGGTTCAGCAATTATGCAAAACTTGGTTATTTACTTACTAAGCAATTATAATAAGTTTATTGTAAGACAATTTAGTATATAAGAAATGAAAAAATAAAGAAAATCGTCAATCATTTTTAAGCCAAACAAAACCTACTTTCTTGATTGGTCAACCAGTCTTAGTGTTTCTACTAAGACTTACTTTAGTTTATATTAGCACATGGTGTTTCTACCTGGGCTAAAACCAAAACCACAAAATATATATAAAACACTGAGCTCCAAAGGAATACTTTGGTGCTCATTTTTACGACAGTTGTCAACTCAACATTTGGTGACCCCGACGGTCCTGTAGCAAGGTACAGGATTCCATCAACAGAACACATAGTTCAAACTCGACGGTCCTGTAGGTACAGGATTCCATCAACAGAACATATATTTCAACTCGACGGTCCTGTCACAAGGTACGGGATTCAATCATCAGAAGATACATTTCAAAACCGACGGTCCTGACACAAAGTACACGACTACATCATCCGAATACACAAACATTTGGTCTGACGGTCTGGCAGCTAGATCATTTAGTGACCCAAACGATCCTTAAAATAGAAACAGGATCACATCAACACAAGAAGCAATCGTGAAAATATTGTACATAAGCAATGGAAACGTTTGAAGACCTGGTAGCATCCCAACAGAAAATAGCGGAGCAAATATAGGCTATAATCCGCAATGTCAAAAAAGACTCTTCCACAAGAAAAACTTCAGAGTACTATTTGGAGCGTCTACAGCGGCTTGATAAGGCATGGCTAGAATTTGAGACCATTGATAACAAAATAAGGTGCCTCTCAAATCTGCCATTACAACACAATTATTTTACAGAACAATACTTGCGTATTTCGGACGCCACACTCAAATACAAAGAGCTGTTTGAGTCCGAAAGTAAAAAAGGGAAGAAACCAACACCAGCGATGAGAGAAATAGAAGAAGGCGCAAGCTCAGGTATGCAGGAAAAGACACAACCTGACAATATCACAAGCAAAGTTCTTCGCAATCAGCGGGCATTGACGAGAGCATTAAAACGAACTATTGACGAAGTCAGGGCAGAGGGAGATCAACAGGTAACATATTACCAGAGCAAATTATTGCTCATTAATAAATATATGCATGAGTTTTCTACAAACAACGATACGTTATGGCAATTAACTAACGAAGAAGAAATAGATGGATACACCTTGGATGACTTTTACGAAATGCAAGCTGAGGTGCACAACATCCAATGCGAGCTAGAGCAGTGTGTGACTAATGTCAGCAAAAATAATCCACGTAGCACTGAGCATTGTCAACCCCATTTACCAAAAATTCAGATTCCGAAATTCAGCGGCAGTTATCTACAATGGGTAGCCTTTAAAGATCTTTATATCCAACTAATCCATAACGCGTCAATGAGCGAGGTTGAGAAAATTTTTTACTTAACCACACATCTAGCAGATGAACCAAAGGCACTAGTAAAACATTTGCCAATTACCACAGCAAATTATGAAATTGCGTGGAATATTTTGGTTGATAGGTACGACAACAAAAGGCTCATTGTGACAACGCTACTAAACAACTTGCTTTCTCATACCCAAATGAAAACCGAAACGGCACAAGCAAAAAAAAATATACATGATGTCACTAAAGAATGCATCCATGGCTTAAGCGCACAAGGACTGCCAGTGGACAGTTGGGACGCCATAATTGTTCACATTCTGTTGAAGAAACTTGATCAATCAACTCAAACTTTATTTGAGCAATCACTAAAAAACAACAAGAGCCTCGTAAGTCTAAAAGATCTGCTTAGATTTATAGAGCACCGTTTCCAAGTGTTGGAAACACGCGGAAAGTCTCACGAATCTGGTGGGGGGAAGGATAGAACCAAGCTTATAACAGCAGCCACATCAACCCCAAATTGTAAAGTATGTGGAATGACAGGACATCTCATATATTACTGTGAAAAGTTCTTAAAAATGTCCCCAGCTGGGAGATTACAATGGATACAAAAAAAGAAGCTTTGCGTCAACTGCTTTAAATCAGATCATACTGCCAAGTCATGCATGTCACGATCTTGCTCAAAGTGCACAAAAAGACACAACACATTGGTGCACTTAGAGCTAGCAAGAGGAAACACTTCAGCAACTTCGGCAGAAGGTTGCCAAGGAACACAAAAACTAGCGTCTGCATCGAATGAAAATAAGCCAATCGTAGCTGCAACAAACAAACACGTCATCGGCAACACTTACGTATTACTAGCCACTGCAAGAGTAAAGGCAGTTGGAGCCAATGGTCACACATGCACATTCCGAGCCTTATTAGATTCGGGATCACAAGTCAATTTGGTTACAACCCGCGTACTGAACAAACTATCATTGAATTCCACAAACTCTTCGTTGCGCATTGAAGGAATAGGCCGTAAAATTCAAAACGTATCCCAACGAATCAATATAGAATTACATGCATGTTCAGGCAGCTATGTCACCAGAATCGAAGCATTTGTGCTTCCGACCATTGTACCACCTCAGCCTACAAAATCTTTCGACACGTCAGACTGGAATCTGCCTGAAAATATTAAGTTAGCGGATCCAGGTTTCAATCAAATGGATAAAATTGACATATTGCTCGGAGCAGAATTTTACCATCAATTGATACTCCCACAACAAATAAGGATCAACCAAAAACTACCAATTCTACAAAACACAGCACTGGGTTGGATCGTCACGGGTAAATTACAAGAAGGAAACGACAACTTGGTAACCTGCGCAGTGTTTACCCCAGAAGAGCAAACAACAAACAAGCTTATTGAAAAATTCTGGAAGCTTGAAGACACTAATAATACGGAACGAGCACTATCTTTGGCTGAGAAACGATGTGAGGATCATTTTGCACAAAACGTAAAAAGAAACAAGGACGGGAGATTCATTGTGCGACTACCATTCGCAGAAAATCCATCCGTTCTCGGAAACTCTAAAACAATGGCATTCAATCGATTTTTAGCATTGGAAAAACGATTGAACATTAATCCTGAGCTTAGAACAGGATACAACAAATTCATGCAGGAATACGAGGACTTGGGACACATGGAAGAAATCCAAGAAGAAGACATTCCTGATTCACACTACGTCATGCCGCACCACTGCGTACTGAAACCTGACAGCTCAACCACAAAACTAAGAGTAGTTTTTGACGCATCAGCTAAAACATCCAGCGGTCCCTCTCTGAATGACATCATACATGCCGGACCAACCGTACAAGGCGAACTGTTTTCGGTTCTGTTGCGATTTAGAATGCACAGAATTGTCTTCACTGCAGATATAGAGAAAATGTAACGGCAAATCCAAATCGATGACACCGACCAGTTGTTCCAGCTCATCATATGGAGATACAACAAGCATCAAGATATAAAATATTATCGTCTAAAAACTGTAGCATATGGCACCTCTTCTGCACCATACCTAGCAACTAAATGCCTTCAACATTTAGCTATTCAAAACACTACAAAATATCCACAAGGTGCTTCAATATTACGTAATGATTTTTATGTGGATGACTGCCTCACCGGAGCTGATTCTATTAGCACAGCATTAGAGTCACAACGACAACTATGCTCACTTCTAAGAGAAGCTGGTTTTAAGATGCGGAAGTGGTGTTCAAATCATCCTCAGTTATTAAGTGGAATTGCACCTGAAGACCAAGAAATCAACTTGGACTTAGACGAAAACTCAGACTGCTCAATTAAAACACTCGGATTAATATGGCTCCCAAGGTCCGATCAATTATGTGGACGGTCACAAAGTCTACCGGCCACAAGAGTAACAAAAAGAATAGTCAGTTCCGAACTAGCCAAGATCTTTGATCCTCTAGGGCTTTTTGGGCCGGTAGTTGTACGAGCCAAGATTTTTTTGCAGGATCTATGGCAGTTGCCGATTTCATGGGATGACGAGTTACCCATGAATCTTCAGAATGAGTGGAATAAATTTCGCACAAATATAGGAACCCTAAACAAAATAAAGATAGATAGATTCGTACTAAAACATGGAAACCCAGGAACTGCAGAAATTCATACGTTTGTCGATGCATCTGAACGAGCTTATGGAATAGCAATCTATATTCGTTCAACATATAAGGATAAAACTGTTTCAACCAGACTGATATGTTCAAAGTCCCGAGTAGCACCCATCAAAAGGCAAACGTTGCCTCGCTTGGAATTATGCGCCGCGGTGTTAGGTGTTGAGCTAACAAATAGAGTAAAAGAAGACCTTCGCCTGCAAAATACGGCAAACTTTTTTTGGTCAGACTCAAAAATTGTTCTTGCTTGGATAAACTCGTCAGCAGCATCCTTCCATACCTTTGTAGCAAACAGGATAACAAAAATTCAAGGTCTAAGCGATTCCCAACAATGGCGTCACGTAAGTTCTAAAGAAAATCCAGCCGACGCAATATCTCGAGGAATGGCACCAGAAAACCTATCACAACATTCAATGTGGTTTTATGGTCCGCTATTTTTTTCGAGACAAAACAATGAAAGGACAACCTCAACGTCACAAGTTATTGATACACCCTGCACCGAAGAACGTAAAAGGACGAAACATGTGCTAACAATAGCCGCTTCGCAGCAAAATTATGAAGGCGCCATAAATCGGATAAACCACAGGAACTCTCTTAAAACTCTTCAACGGTTATATGTTTAGATTTATTAGAAATTCTAAAACTACAAATATTTATCGGCCAACCAAAAGGGCGCTCGATGCATTTGAATTAGAAGAAGCTATGAACATTATCATCAAGATCATCCAAGCATCAGAGTTTGGGGAAGAATTAGAAAGGCTATCACATCAAACACCCGTACATAAATCAAGTCCTTTGGCTTCGTTAAACCCATTCATGGATGAGCATCAGATAATGCGCGTGGGTGGTCGTCTAGAGCAGTCAACATTATCGTTCAAGGCAAAACATCCTGCGATTTTAACACATAACCACCTTATGACAAGGTTATTAATGCAAAGGCTACACGAAGAGAATCGTCATTGTGGCCCACAGTCATTGTTGGCAGCATCCAGGTCACAATTCTGGATCACGAACGGGAAATCACTGGCACGAAGTACCGTCCACAAATGCATACGATGCACCAAGGCTAGGCCGGTGCTCTTCAAACAATTAATGGGAAATCTTCCGGCAGACAGAGTGACCCGCACGTCCCTTCATAACCACAGGAGTTGATTATTTTGGCCCAATTTGGATTCATCACAAAATCAGGGGCAAAAGGCCAGACAAGGCCTATATTGCAGTATTTTGTTGCTTTGCGACCAAGGCCATTCACATGGAAGTCGTATCAAATCTATCTACAGAAGCATTCATAGGCGCACTACGACGTTTCATCAGCAGAAGAGGCCACTGTCAGACTTTGTATTGCGACAATGCTACTAACTTCGTGGGAGCAAACAACAAAATTGCTGAATTAAAAGAATCAATATATTCTCAATCAGCGCAAGAGAAAATTACACGAGTATGCAGCAATCAGTCAATCAATTTTAAATTCATTCCACCAAGAGCTCCTCACCTTGGTGGACTTTGGGAAGCGGCTGTCAAATCCGCCAAACATCTGTTACTGAGAAGCGTGGCAGCTGCATCACTCACGTATGAAGAATTGGAAACAGTAGTGATTGAAATAGAAGCAATCTTGAATTCACGACCATTGATCCCTCTCTCATCAAACTACGATGATCTTCAACCTCTTACCCCAGGTCACTTTCTGGTAGGAGAACCCTTGACATCAGCAGTAGATATAAATGCCCAGTCCCCAAGCATATCGTTAGACGCAAGATGGAAAATAACTTCAGAAATCAAACGCAAGTTCTGGAAGGAATGGACGCAAAACTATTTACACGAGCTTCAGCAAAGACGGAAATGGAAGTCTGCTTCACCGAACGTCATTGAACGCATGCTTGTTATCCTTAAGGAAGATAATACTCCAGTGCTACAATGGCTATTGGGTAGAATCAACCGCACTTACAAGGGAGATGATGGACTTATCAGGGTCTGCGACGTCAAAACAGCAAAAGGAATTTTTAAGAGGCCAATACACAGACTGGAACCTTTGTTCAACGACTCCCTAACAGAACATTCCGGATGTGACAACTCGAACTCACAAAAAAGGCAAAGCTCACCAGAAAGTGATGTTATACAGCCAAAACGAAAGGTAGTGTCATATGCCTCACTGGGAGTCTTCAATATGCTTCTTCTTTCACTCCTTCTGGTGCCGATAATATTAGCCTCTCCAATCAATGTTACAGAATTTTCTTCCAATCCAGGATTGTATTTCGAAGGCATGGGCTCGACAAGGTTAATGACAGGTACCTGGAAATTCATTATATACTACGATTTAACACCAATTTGGGATAGGAATAAGATTCTGGAAGTTGGTATAACATCATTTTCAAAGCTCTGCAAGAAATCGGTAGCCTTTGAATCATGTGAAATGCTTTCCAGACAACTTCAACATACCTGGGACAATCTGATTGAAGAATCAGACCTTTTAATTCCAAAAAGGAGCCGGAGAGCTGCACTCGATGTTGTCGGGAACATAGCCCATGCTCTATTTGGAGTCCTGGACTCAGAATATGCAGAACAAATGGCTCAAACTATAACTAACGTAAAGCAAAACGAAGAATATCTACATCTGTTACTGAAAAACCAAACTTCAGTAATAGACTCTACAATTAACATTCTTAAGCAAAGCGAGAACAATACTAAAGTGCACTTTTCAGAACTCAAGAAAACCATCTATGAAGATCTAAATAAAGTTCAAAATGAGAATTCAAATTTACGACAAGTCCAAAATCTAATGTCTCTGGCAATGCAATTAAATACACTTGCCTCAGAATTGCAAAGAATTGAAACAGAGCTAGTCGCTGCTCTCACGCATACGAACCACGGCAATATAAGCCCACTTTTCCTCACACCAAAACAGTTAAGATCAGAGATTACTAAAATTAAAGGACACCTTCCCATGGGCCGAGCATTACCAGTGGAAGACACCGACTTGCTAGAACTATACAAAATTATGAATGTTAAAGGAACAGTAACTAACACAAATGTAATTTTCGTTATGGAATTACCATTGGTGGACCAAGGAAAATTTGAACTTTACAAGGTCATTGCAATACCAATACATATAAACAATAGCACCATTGTCATAACAGCCAACATTGAATATCTTGCTGTTAACGAACACCGCGATGAATACCTTGCACTAAGTCCACGTCAATTCAATAAATGTACCGTAGTCATGATCGACATATACATATGCTCAGCATTGCAAATTCAAATGGCCAAAGATTCCGGTAGTTATTCCTGTGAAATTGCTCTCTTCAACAACAAAACAACCCCTCATTGTAATTTTGGCTATATCCAGAACAATATCTCTTTTATTCCATTGCACAACATAAACCAATGGCTGTATGCCACAACTATTCCTATAGAGCTAGCTGCAGTCTGCGGCAATGATATCATACATCTACAGGTCAATACATCTGGTATCATGACCATGAACTCAGCTTGTATAATAAAAGGGAAATTCCTTACCATTCGTGGACACGAAACTAGTGTCACTACTTTGCGCAACTCATACGCAACATTTGGTAATATCACCTCAATAGGAAAACCCTCTGAAGTTAAGAAAATATTAGAGCCAAACCTCGTCTTGGATATAAAATTGGATCAGCTTACCGAGATTCAAAAACAACTAACGCACATTAAGAATTCCTCACTTGAAATACATCAGCCAGCTATTCATCACCCCAACATAGGCTTCTTTGCGCTGCTTCTATCGTTACTCATAATCGTAACACTTACTGCCTATCAATTTCGAGTCAAATGCAACAAAACCGCCTCAATCAACCTAACACCGGCTCCGCCAAGGCCAACACCACGTCATTCTATTTTTGAAGTTTAACACTACATGTTTCGCTGACTGCTCAACGCGGGGGAGAATGTTGATATTTACATCAACATAATTTTTAGTTTACTTTTTATTTTTTATTTTTAAGTTTAATAACCGTTGTTGTTGTTTAAACAGTTTACTTTACTTATGTTTTCAGTTCAATTACCTAAACATTGTATTATTGTTGACTAAACATTTTTATTTTGGATTTTAGTATTAAGTTCTGGTTAATGAACTTGTTGTTGACAAAACAGAAATTAATATTAAATTTGTAATTTGTAAGGTTCAGCAATTATGCAAAACTTGGTTATTTACTTACTAAGCAATTTTAATAAGTTTATTGTAAGACAATTTAGTATATAAGAAATGAAAAAATAAAGAAAATCGTCAATCATTTTTAAGCCAAACAAAACCTACTTTCTTGATTGGTCAACCAGTCTTAGTGTTTCTACTAAGACTTACTTTAGTTTATATTAGCACATGGTGTTTCTACCTGGGCTAAAACCAAAACCACAAAATATATATAAAACACTGAGCTCCAAAGGAATCCTTTGGTGCTCATTTTTACGACAGTTGTCAACTCAACAATAGTTTTTCCGACCTATCACAGGCATATTATAATCGAGCAAGATTTTTCCGAGAACACTCTCATTAATATTTTAAAACGCTACTTAAACCCCTCAGTAACAAATGGCATTATTACCAACGACTATGTTTTAGGCATAATACAGGCAATCTACCCGCAACATTTCAGCCGATACAAGGTGAGATATACTCGAAACCAAGTGGAAGATTTAACCAGAGATATAGATCAGGAAGCCGAAATAATAAAACAGCATAATAGAGCACACAGGAACGCAACCGAAAATAAAGCGCAACTATTGGAAAAGTTTTATTTCCCGCATATGAACGCAAAGATTACAAAGATTGTGAAGCAGTGCAAAGTGTGCAAAGAAAATAAATACGATCGACACCCTTCTATACCCCTTCTCCAAGCCACGCCTATACCCACTCATCCTGGACATATCCTGCATGTCGATATTTACTAAAAGCGTTCTAACGGCCGTGGACAAATTCTCCAAATACGCACAGGCCAAGGTTATAAAATCAAGAACAACAGAGGATATCAAGCTACCCCTTCAAGAACTATTAGCATCGTTCGGCATCCCTGATCAAATTGTAATAGATAATGAGAAATCTTTAAGCTCAGCGCCAATTACTTTTATGCTCCGCAACCAGTACGGGATAGATGTATACAAAACACCCCCATATACCAGCAGTGTAAACGGACAAGTCGAAAGGTTCCATTCTACACTCAGCGAAATAATGCGCTGCGTGAAAACCGAGAATACCCATAGTAACTTTGAAGATTTGCTTTTCAGATCACTACATAAGTATAATTACACAATTCATTCAACAACCAAGAGGAAACCAGTCGAAGCATTTTTCGGACGAACAGTAAGCTCTGACCCCGAACAAATAGAGAAGGAACGACAAGATAACGTTAACAGACTAATAGAAAAACAACGTAAAGATCTAGAATTTCATAATAGGAAGAGGACACCATTCCGGTCATATAATCCAAAGGATATAGTTTTAATAAAAATCAACAAAAGGTTAGGGAATAAACTTTCGCCCAGATATAGGAAAGAAGAAGTCAAAGAAGACAGAGGAACTACAGTACTGACAGAATCCGGACGTATAGTTCATAAGACTCACATTAGAAATTAAGCAAAACATTGAGAAAACAAACCTAAGGAATAGAAATACTATAAAAATGAACGTAACCGAGAGAATTAGCATAGAAGATCACCTAGATACTTTAATCCAATTATACATTATAAAGGAGGAAGACAGAGAAAATTTGAGGAAATTATCAACAGAAATATCTAGAGTTAAGAAGTTTGGGAAAAAGAAATATAGGAAACTCAAAAAGAAAATTAAATGCATTAGAATCTAGGAAAACAAAGAATGAAAAAAAGGTACGCATACCGAACAATATGCCATAGGCGTTCGATACAATATTAAAACTCAAAAAAAAAATTAAATGCATTAGAATTTAAGAAAACAAAGAATGAAAAAAAAGTACACATAAACACATACCGAACAATATGCCGTAGGCGTTCGATGCAATACAATAAAGAAAAAACCAACTAAGTATAGATTATTATATTGCTTTTACAGGCTTCTCGCGCAACTAGCGAGTACTGAATTTCAGATATTTGATTACTCGAACTCGCAACTTATTACACTAAGAGATGACACAGCAAGAGCGCAAGAAGGAACTTTCAAAATTATCCATCTCATTGACTTAACAGAATACGCGAAACTAATTTCAAAAATAGAGAGTTGTACCCCTTCTTATTGCACGAAACATCCCAAATTCGGACACTTATTGAAAGAATTTCCCCCACAACAAAGAAAAAACGTTCATTGGATTTTATCGGGTCCGCATGGAAATGGATCGCAGGAAATCCCGACCATCGTGACTAATAACCGAAAACTTAAGAACACTAAACGAAAACAATGACAACCAAATAATTATTAACAGACAATTAATAGAAAAAGTTAATGAACAGACCGAGAGAAGTAATCAAATGATGAAAATTGTAAAAGCCAGTACAGATGATAAGCTAGAAATAAGTCTTAAAACTAAATATCAGATTCAATTGATAAAGGAAGAATTAATAAATATCGAATATGCTCTACATTGGGCAAAATCCAACATTGTAAATTCATTCATTCTATCTAATATTGAAATAGAAACGATAAGGAAAATTGTCAAACATGAAAAAATACCTTATATAAATGTTGAGGAAGAACTGGAATTCACAGATATAAGCATAGCTGCAAATAGCTCAATGATACCTAATCTACATTTTATCTTTACCTACAACTCAAAACGAAGAATGTGAAATACTAACACTAAAATCTGTTAAAATAGGCAATAGAATAAATAAAATTGAATACGAAAGAATTTTGAAATGTAATAAAAAAATCTACGGAATTAAATCCGAATGCAAAGAATATAACAAGAAAGCTATTTGTAATAAGAATAATTTAATAGAATTGTATAAATAAACTCCTAAAAAGCCAGCTAACAGACTGTATACGTACTAACGCTGACCATATATCGGACACAGAAGAAATTCGTCCCGGCATACTTTTTCTCAACAATTACAATGGCACAATAGAAATAGATGGGCAACCACTCCCGCTGATTGGTACTTTCATCATAAAACACCACAACTAAACAATCAATATCCAAGGCAAAATTTTTAACGTACTTGAAACAGTACATTTCGAGCCACTACCAGCAATACTTCAGCAGGAAACGAAAAACCCCAGCTAGAAGAAACTCTGTCTTTGGAAATGATAAAAGACCTCGAGACCATAAATAGAAAGCGAATATCAAACATCGATACAACTAACAAGATCGGCTTGACGCTCAATACAATTACCCTAGCAGCATTTCTGGCATTAACGGCCACACTAATGTACGCACTATGGAAGCTCAAGGGGAAGATACGACAAATTAAGGAAAAGCAAATCGCTCTTCTAGACATGAATCCCATGCAATCGGGGACGTTTGCAATTGAGAAGGGAGGAGTTAATATTGCAAAAGCTAACGAAATGGTACAAACAAACATAAATACTTTGTAACAAAGAAAACTGCTAATGCAAGCATTCTTCACCTTTGTGTCAACAAAAACAACACTTGAAACAATATCCGGCCCACTTGCAAATTGTAGCAATAACCCAGCAGACTTTGATTGTGCAATTTTCGTGGAATTACATCCGGCACATGCCACCAAACTTTTGCCTAATTTACTTTGCCAATTCCGACTATTTACACCACAAGACAGAAAGTAGTATTTAAGACAATAATTGTATTTACTAACAGCCCGCCAAAAAATATATTTTTTTTAGTGTTAAAACGAAAGTAACTTTAACTTATACAATGCAGATCACCACAGTAATATTCAGCTTTGCCACATACATTTCTGCATTTACGTATGTATGGTATGTACTTATCATTAGCTTAAATGCAATCGCATGTAAATAACAATTCAAAACCCCCTTTTTTGTTTTGATCGATTAAGTTGAATATCTTCATCAATTTGTATTATTTGAAAATAAACTGACAAACTATTAAAAAGGTAATAAACCATGATTTGAATTACTATGTACATACGTAAGTAGGTATGTATGCGTGTACATGTGCATTATTACATATTATGTACCTATGTACATACCAATACAAATTTTGAGAATTCTTTATTCGTCTTGTTATTATTAACATTTATATACCCTAAAATTAGAATCTAAAATTTACCATAAAAAGCAATTAAAATGAAATATGGTACCTATACATACATATGTACATGCAGAAACGCACACACTGCTTAAGCCTTTATTATTTACTTTTTGAAAAAATAGTAATTTTACAAAACCAAATAATTGCTTGTAGGAACCGTTTAATCGGTTAGGAGTATCAACCAAGCCATAATATTTAATTTTAATTTGCTGCTGTAAACTATGATAATAAAATTAATCAATAGTTAGTTGCAACAACCGATAGAAAGTCTTTATTTTAGCGTAACTTTAGATAGACAATTTTTTTAGTTGCAAATACCAATAATTGGTACTAAAATCCAATTCATAATATACGATCGGTTGTTCTAATCAATTTAAGAATTGTTACAATCTTATATATATTACAATTATGATCTGATGGTAATAAACATGGATTGTTTTTTGGATTCATAGGAAGATGATAGCGTGGTCTATTCAACTAATGTTTTGTTGGACTAACCATTTTCCAACCAATTATTTTTCTGGGTGTATGTAAATACATGTATACATATTACATCGATTCAATTTGTATGAGGCGAAAAAGCGATAAAAAATGTTATCATCGGAAAATTTTAAGAAATTTTTATTGAGAAACCATAGGTCGGAAATGAATTCTCAGCCCGCATAAATCTGCATAAAGTTTAAGATATAATTATTAAATTTATTAATCGAGATTGCCTCGATATTTTTTTGGCATTAGCATCAATGAAATGCATGTATATAGACTAGCTAAAAAACTCTCAACACACAAAAGTTTTTTAAAATCGTTTAAGATATAAGTTAAAACAAATAAATTCAACAAAACAGTTTTCTTCGCCCCTTCCGATTTTTATAAAATTTAGCACAAATGGTGCCTCTGTTGTAGTTAATGTTAATGCAAAACCCTGGTACATGCTTTAATTCTTTGACTGTCCCCATACAAAAATTTTTTTATAGCGTACGTCCACAGTAATAATTTGATAAAAATGGCGTGCATCATATTTGATACACAAAGCAATACTTAAACTATTTTTTATTCAGACATTCTGCGCATCAGATATGATTCATGTAATTTTTATTTATTTGCGTTATAGTGTTAGCAACACTGAAATATATATGTATGTACTTGTGTCGAGTAAAATATCAAATACAACACATGCCGAAATGAAAAACTTTATATGTAGGTGTGATAATTACCACAGGCATTATCAAATACACTCACACCCGGTTAGCGTCGCTAAATAGGACCGGAAAAATGAGACGCAAACTGAAACGATGCAAAATGAATCATAGTTTTTCATACATTTGTATTAATTTTCTTTAATTCGTTCCGAGACTCAATGTAATTTGAAACTACCAACGAAGACAAACTCGTATACAATTTTCACATATGTACAATATTGAATTAGACTTCGACGGGAAATCTCCTTTTCCTATTTTTGCTATGTACATACAAACAATTATTAACAACACAAATCGAAGCACTAACGACGCAACTTCGAAGATATGCGACGCAAACTGAAGCAAAAACGGCGCAACATCAAAATCGCGAAAATTTTAAAAAGACGCAACTTCGAAACGACACAAACCGGGGTATGAGTGTATCCTAATATTGAAGAATATTGGAGAACGGAACTGTTATTGTATCATCCGTTGTTTCACAATATTGGTATGAGCAACAATCGTTTTTGTCTGAAAGAATTGGAATGTTGCTGATCATAAAACAGCTAATCCAGGAGATCGATTACATAAAATTTCCAAATTTGTAAGTACTTTTATATTATTCTATTAAATAATTTATTCAAGCTTTAGGTCCAGAAAATAAATATAAATGATTTATTTTATCCGATAGTTCGCTTTCTCAATGGATAGCTTCTTCAGGGATATATTTAATTAAAAATTAATAGTAACAGTTATTGTTTTCACAAACCAATTGGTTTGTGAAAATATATCCCTGAAGAAGCTTTCCATTGAGAAAGCGATATATTGGATAAAATAAATCATTTATTTTCTGGACCTAAAGCTTGAATAAATTATTTAATAAAATTTAATAAAAAGGTCGGCTAAATCAGAATTCTTTTATATTAAAAATTCAGGAAATATATACGCCAGGTGAGAAAATTTCTGTGGATGAAACTATGATTTCGCACAGTGGAAGGCTTTTATTCAAGCAATGTAATCCAGGAAAAAAACAATTATTCAAGTTGTGTGATATGAGTGGTTATGTGTGGAATTTTTTTTTTAAGTTATAAATAGTTTTCAAAAGTATTAATTGAATATTATTGTAATTTTAAGAAAAAAATAAAAAAATCAATTGCATTTTTAAAATACATATATTAAAGATAATTTTAAAATTCAATTCTTAGTTTTTTACATTCAATTGCCAGTTTCGAAATTCAATTCACAATTTTTTAAATTTAATTAATAAATTTTGAAATGTATTAGATCATTTTCGAAATACAGTTAAAAAGGGTGCAGCATTGGTGATTCGTTTAATCGAACCAACATTAATATCATTCGAAAAACGACGTTTAATATGTGTTTTTGATCACGTAAGTAACTTAAGATACTATTTATAGTCCGAGAGATCTATATATGTATGTATGTATATGTATTACCTTTTGAAAGAAATGCGAAATTTTTCGTTACGTTCTCAAAGTTTTTAATATGTTTTCCGTTTTTATTACCTTATTTAAAAAAAATATTTGATATGTTGAATTAAAAGTTATGTCACCGTTCTGCTAGTCTTAAAATGTTTTTATGTTTCTTATTGTCTTATTTGTAATAAGAATTTGACGTATTAAAGTAAAGGTTATGTTATCAATATATAAAAAATGTACTGTTTTGCTTTTCAGGTATGGCAACCCTACTAAAAATGCTTTTAAAACAGAAATAAAAGCATTGTGTAATTTGCAGTAAACTAAAGCCCAGATCCCACTATCGGCGCAATGTACCAATTTTCGTCACAATTCATATACCGATAATGTGAACGCACACAATTTTATCAAGTGCGACAAACTGTGCCGAAATCGTGCTGAGTATGAGCAATCAAAATCAGCATTGATGCGCCGACGATGTGAACACTCTTGGTCACAATGTCAAGCTAACAAATTGTAAGTTATGAACGCAACTTTTGAAAAAAAATTTTCAAGTAAAATTATTTTGAGTTCTATTTTTTCCCCCATATTTTAGTCGTTAATAGACCGACTTCAATTATTTTCAGTCTAAACATTCGTAGAACTCCATTCAAGAGATCTTATTCATAAAATTGACCGTATGACAGTTGGGGCCGTAAAAAAACAACACAATAGGAAATAGAAAGCCAAAAAAGGTGATATATAACAAAAAAAAATTTGAATTGGAGTGTCAGAAAAATTGCCGTTTGATCATCACTTTTTGTTATTGTTTTAAAAGTATGTTTATTTTTTATTAAAAAAAAGTAACAAAATATTCATCAGACGCCCTACTTGTTCGGCAGTTGCCGTTTTTCAGACATCCTATATTTAGGTAATTTTTACAAATAAAATAGACATTATCTAAAAATGGCCAAAAATGTTCTCGCCCATACTTTCTGAGCATGTTTGCTACATAATACTTTAAATAATTTTATCCACAAAAAATTACAGGTTTTCTTGAATTATGAAGAAAGCTGTTACAATCTCATGCATTTTTCTTAAATTCTCTTTTATATGCAAGTAGTTTTATAACTTTTTTTATACTGAGTAAAATAGAAACTGCAGTTGTATAATCCAATTAATTGAGGCCTGGATTTCTGTTTCACAATTAAGGTAGCTTGAACCTTTTTTATTTCTGGATATAAATTAAACCGCAATTGTGTAATGCAGCCAGTTAAGTTTTTACTTTGAAAAGTAGTGATCAGTACCAGAACTTATACAATTTTACTTTAAAGTGTGATAATGTCATTTCAGAATTCGGAATTGTTCGAGTTATTCAGAAACTCACATAATGAAAATGTATTTAAATTGACTATTGTGGAAAAATAACACGATTTACCAGGATACCACGAAAAGGGTGCTAATATTAAAATTTACTTCGTTTACTTGGATATTAATAAAAAAATGGCTTGCCTCAAACAGTACAACAAAAAACTTTATGGAAAAGAACTCAGACTGGCTAAATGAAGTAACAACTTTTGAAAACATCGAAGAACCGCATACATCTTCTGACAGCAGAAGAGCAAGACCTGCAAAAACCATAAACGAGTGCTCGGAATACACAAAAAAACGTTAACTTCAAAATGCCACAAAAGATATATCTAAATCGCATCTTTCAGAAGCATTATGTCTTAAGTATGTAAAAGATAAATCAAGGTATGACATTACAAAAGCTGTGGCGCTTGCAAGCTCAAATCGACTGCAGAGGATTAGGAGAGTATTGCAACTCCTCCAAATACTTTACCCACAAAGTATATCATAAAAGAAGCCTTAGCGTTAATTGTGGACTTGGGATTGTCAAAGAAAAATTATTTTATTTTACGAAACTCTTTAAAGAATCATAATGTGAATATTCTTCCTGGATACAAAAAGGTTACAACTGCTAAAAAAGAAGCAGTGCCATCTAATGTAAAGGTTATTGAAGTATCGGTAGAGGTTAACCTGCAAGACTTAATGGATCATACAGCCAAACGCCTTATTAAAAGTTTGCCTGAAAAGGAAGCAGTATTACTTCCAGATAGGCTTACATTGATAAATAAGTGAGGGTGTGATGGATCATCCGGTCAAAGTGCTTACAAACAAACAATATCGACAAATGACACAACTATTACAGATGCAAATATGTTTATGACTTCTGTAGTTCCTTTACGACTGAGAAGTGAAATCTCTGAGCATTGGAAAAATCCTCGCCAACTTCGTCAACTTTTAAGAGTACGATTTGCAAAAAGTCGTAGACTTTCAAAATTTTTATGATTCAAGTGATGAGCAAGACTATAAATATGGAATTTCTCCGTTACATGTCACAATTAGGTGCATGGAGTTAATTTTAAAACTAGCGTAAGCAATCCCGCAAGAAGAAACTTACAACTATGGTCCATAAAATTTTTAAGTTGAAATTAAAAAGTTAAGCCAATTAGATATCGCTCCCAATATTAATGGCTATTTTATACAAAACTAACGTACAAAAAAATTATACTAGCTTGAAAAAAAATTTTCACAAATTTGTATCTGTAGTGTAAATAAAAAATATAATATTAGTCTGACATCTTATATTAGACTGGTATTTTTTCTAGACATCCTTATGAGAATATCATTTGAAAATATCATTATTTCAAAAGATATGATTTTTGCGACAAAAATGGTAAAAAAATGTCACCGTGCCCAGTGCCTATTATAATGCGGGAGCACTTTTTTTGAAGTTAAAGGTTTTAAAATTCAAGTGATTTTTAACCACTAGAAATATCTTGGTAACTTCAAAAATTAGGATTTTTACAACGAAAAAACTACTGTGCATAGTGTTTCTGTGGGCCTATGGCCATGCAGGTTACTTATTTTTATTCCGAATGGGTTGTCTTTTAAATGCTTTATATATTTTCAAAATATCTTTATTACTTTAAAAGTTATTATGTTCGTAATGAAAAAAGTCAAAAGCCAACACTGTGCACAGTGCCGCGGCTAACGTATGACCATGCAAATCATACATATTGAAGCCTGAGGAGTCTTCTTTCAAATTCTTTTTAAAATTTTTGAATATTAATAATTAATATTTATACGTAATTGTTGAACTGTTTAAGGAATATAAGGAAAGAAAATCTTTATTCTGCTTAGCGTCAATTACCAGACTAAATTTACATTTATGTTTTTCTTACTAGCTAAACTTAATTATAATACAATGTCATCATTAATTTTTATTTCCCAATTCGTTAATTTTGATTTATGTTATTGTCAGCATTGTGTATTTTGCAATGCAATTTATTAATTTAAAGCATTTATTTGGTTTGCCCTATTTTCTGCAAGAAGTCGTCGAACTTGTCTATAGTTGCGTTTGCAATTATTTTGTAACCAAGTTCGTCGACTTTATCTGTAATTTTGTATTCAACATTATCTCTATATGTAACTTCTCCCCCCTTTAGATAAGAATTCTGCTGAATTCTCTTATTTAATTTTACAGTTATATATTTATGTTTAATAAAAATTATATTGATAATGATAATTATTACAATTACAATTAAAATGTTACAACCGTATGTTACTTTTTTATGGTAATTTAAATCTTTAATATTTCTTACATTAAATTGGTGTTCCTGTTCAATTTGCTCGAATGTTATTTTATTACTAAAATTTTTTAATACTTCAAAGTTATAAAATATTTCTTTTTGTGTTATGTTTTCCACAATATTCGAAAAGTAATAGTCTTTTATTCTAATTGAACAATTATTATAGCTAATTAGATAGTTTCCATTTAATACGATTTTTTCAGAATTACAAGTTTGGTTAATATCAATATCTTTTGCATTTTTAATTATAATTGTGTCTATATTTAATTCTAGTACTTCAAAATCTGTTTGTTTTATGAGTTGACAATAATTTTTAATTATGCAATGTGTGCTTGTTTTCAAATCTTTTAAGTGTTTGTTTTCTTCAAATTTATATATATTATTACCAACTTTAAAAATTTGTTCTATATTATAATCTATTTCTTTATTTTCTTTATTTGGTATGGGTACAATTATTCTTAGTTTGACCATTTCAAATGTTTTAGGTATTTTAATACCAAAAATTAAATAGGAGTTATTTAGAATTGCTGTTCCAAGTTGTATATATTTAAGTTTATTGTAATCAATTTCATACTTTTGTATTTCATAACTTGTTAAGATGTTTGGATGTACAATGTTATGTTGGGCAGATATTAAATTATCTTGTATTTGTTCTATTTTATTTTTCAGTAATTGTATGTTAGTCATTTGTTCTAAAAATATGTTTATCTTATTTTCTATTTCTAAGATTTTACTTATGGAATTTATTTCTTTTTCTATTATCTTTCTATCATTACTTATAACTGATTTTAAATGGTTCATTGATTAATATTTGCTGATCATTATTTGTCATTATTTCATTAATATTTGAGAGGTGATTTTGTATGTTCTGTCGGTCTTCATAGTCCATTGTTCCAAATAGCCATTTAGGCACACTTCCTATTCCATTCATTAGTCCTCGTCTTTGTCTAATTTTTCTTGGTATTAATGTCATTAATTTATTTCTGATGTCTGTTAGTTCCAACTGGAGTAAATTTTTATTTTCTACTTCTAATAAGATAATATTTTTAGTTAGGTTGTCCACAATGTCTTCTATTTCACGCAGGTTAATGATATGTAATATTATGTCTGATTCCTTAACAATTTCTTGGTTTTTTATGTATATATCTATAAATCCTGTCTGCTCAGTTAAAAGTTGAGTATTCATCATTCCTCTAATCATTGGTGTCCATATCAGTATTGCTATTATCATTGTCCATATCTGAAAATTTCAAAGGTCGTTTGATGTTACACGGATGTATTTTATCTAATTTTGCTTTCTTATATTTCGGTTGTTCTTTGTGTCTGACTGCCTTATAGTTTTTTATAAATCCTTCAACTCTTTCCTCCCTGTAGTCTTTCCTGGAATTGTTTAGTTTGTCTATTATTTTCATTTAATTGTCTTCTAGAATTTTCCTAATCTTCACTTCATTAATTTTTCCTTGTTGAATTTCGTTGGGAGTGCATTTAATAATTGAGTGATATCGCTCATTGTAATTTCTTATTGTTTTTTGCATTAACTGTTTTATTTGTATTTCCTTGTTCATTTTATACATTAGCCTAAATGGTGTTGTGTAACCTCTCTATATCAGCGTTACCTGTGTGAATGTTCGGTTTAGTCAATTTCAAACTTGGAAAATTTATCTATTACCGTCAAAAAACTAAATCTTTTTATTACATATGTATATATGTGTATTATTTCGTTTTTTGTTGATGGTGTTTCTGTATATGAGAACTTTAATTTAACTGGGTTTCTATCGTATTTGACCTCTTGACATATTTCGCATTGGTTGATGATTAGTTGAATTTATTCTAACGGTTTCGGATAATATATTTTATGTTTGATTTGATTGTAGGTTTCAGTAATACCTGAGTGCACACTTTCTCTGACGTGATACAACGAAATTTGTTTAACTGCTTCTACTTCTGTCTCAATATCCTGAGCTCTTATCGTACACTTGGTAAATTTGATCTGCCTGTCATTGAAAAACATTTCTATTAATTTTTCCTGAACTATATTGTAGTTATGTTCTGTTAATTCTGAAAATATTCCTACCTTTCCCTTTGTTATATACTTTCTACATATTTCCCATATTCTACTGAAGTCGGATTCTGCTATGGAAATTATTCTATTCCCATGCAACATTTTCATCTCCTCGACTTTGTTGTTTGTGTTTTATATTTATTCACAATTTCCTCTTTTATATAAAAATGATCATGTAGATTTTCTTCCGCTGAATGGATTGTTAACATTGATTTTATTTATTTATTTTTGTATTTATTTATTTATTTTAAAAGGTATTCCTTGCAGACTTTAATACAAAAACTTTATAGATACACAGAATAAACTATAAGCATAGTAGGTACAATTAAATAATTAAATACAAATATAAAACATTAAATGTACATGAAATAGTAAAAAAAAGAAAAAAAAAAATAAATTAATTCAATAGTAAAATAAGGTTCCTCTTTATTACATCAGGATTACAGGAAAAGTCAATGTAAGCGTAAAAGTTGTTGAATTCGTTACACATTCTACGAACTGGATCATTATTGGCATAGTTGGTCAAAAAATACGGTATTTTCAAAGGAATATAACATCTTGTAGGACGATTAGGAACAATAAATTCAAGCCTGCGTAGCAGGAGCTCGGAGATTGTTACCCCATGTAATAAGCTTATCATGAATGACATATTTAACATAGTTCTCCTACTTTTAAGGGTAGGAAGTTTGATGAGTGCTAAACGGCTTTCATAAGATGGCAAATTAATGTTTGGGTTCCATGGGAGGGATCGAAGACAGAACAACAGAAATTGCTTTTGGACAGATTCGAGCTTATCTATGTGGACTGCATATTGTGGATCCCATACAACGGAACAATATTCCAATATAGGTCTGACGAGAGAAGTAAACAATTGTTTAGTCACATATGGATCATCGAATTCCTTACCCCATCGTTTAATGGAGCCTAGAACTCCTTTCGCTTTGTTGACAGTTTGAGAAACGTGAGCATTGAAACATAGCTTATGATCAAGTAATACGCCAAGATCAAGCATAGAATCAACCTTTTCAAGTTGATAATCACTTATCGTATAGCTACAGACTTGTGGACTACGTCTATAGAACAACATGTATTTACATTTCATCAGATTCAATTCCAAAAGATTAACGTAACACCATCGATGAAAATTATTTAAGTCAAGTTGAAGCAAGAGATGAGAACAAGATTTTTTGTAGCTGAGAAAAAGTTTGACGTCATCGGCATACATCAGAATACTAGAATGTTTTATGCAGGATGGTAGATCATTTATGAATAATAGAAATAATACTGGACCTAAATGGCTACCCTGTGGAACACCGGATAAAACTGGAATAGTTTTCGACACTATGTTGTTATATAAGATGCATTGATGTCTGCTCTTAAGGTAAGTAGACATCCACTTTACGAATACTGGAGAAAGTCCAATCTTGTCCAATTTTAATAGCAGAAGGTCATGATTTACTTTATCAAATGCCTTGCTAAAATCAGTGTATATCGTATCAGTTTGCATGCCGGAATTCAGTGAACTAATTACTGCAGTTGTAAATTCCAATAAATTTGTGTTTGCGGAACGTCCTTTTCTAAATCCATGTTGTGATGAGGAAAGATATGATGACACTTGGTAAAATAGGATTTCTTTCACTATTTTCTCAAAAAGTTTTGGAATAACACTTAACTTAGCAATTCCCCTGTAGTTGGCTATATTGGATTTACTTCCTGATTTGAACAATGGAATAATAAATGATTTTTTCCAGAAATCTGGGAAATAACCATTAGAAAGCGATACATTAAACAAATATGTTAATGGTATACTTAATGAATTCACACAATTCTTAAGAACACAGCTTGGAACGCCATCTGGGCCATATGTTTCGGAAAATTTTAATTTATTAATAGCATTCATGATAGTGGATACATCTAATGCCGGAATATTTATTGATGAAACTTCAGGAATTGGATATGGATAGATAAAATTACGGTTTATATGATTATTGGAATACGTGGATGAGAAGAAATCAGCAAACATATCGCAGGTTTCCAGATCATTTGATGATTCGATTTCTCCAAATTTCATCTTGGATGGAAAACCAGTTACACGACGTTTTGAGTTTACGAATTTATAGAATGATTTTGGATTACTTTTAAAATTACTTTTAACTTTATATATGTAATCATTATAACATTGCGTGTTTGTTAAGTTGTATTCAGCTCTTGAAATAGAATATTTGGCATAATCTGTATTTAGTCCGGATTTTTTATAATTTTCATAACGTTTATTCTTCAGATTTTTGAGTCTAGAAAGCTGTTTAGAATTCCAAGGTGGACCATTAAATGGTTTTCTGATTACTTTTGGAATGGATTTGTTAAAACAACTGTAGATTTTGTCATAAAATTTTTTCACGATTTTGTTAAAATATTCTGGGCAAAAGTTATTCAGAACACAAAATTGGGACCAGTTTATCTCAGAAAGAAGTTTGTTTAGTTTGACATAATCTGCTTTCCTGAAGTCAAATACTTTATCTTCTTTTGAAAAAGGTTTATTAAACATTTGAGTTTGGATAAACAGATTAATTTCTAATGTAGGGTGATAAATATCTTCTGGTGTTAATAATGGATCAATACGATGAGTGCTAAAATCCTCTGGTTGGTCGACAAACACTAAGTCTAACAATCTTCCTAATGCATTTTGGGTTTTATTTATCTGGAAAATTCCTAATTCAGCAATAGAATCCAAAAATTGATTGCTCAATTCAGATACATCATCATCCTCTACATTGTTAATTTTTGTGTTTAGTGTCTACTTGATTTTCTATTCGGCTTAGAAAATCAGCCACTCGATTTTCTTTTCCTTTTAGATTAAATTCCTCAGGTGAATCGGTTATTATCTCAAATCTAATTACATCCTTCTCTGTTATTGTACTAAATTCAATTGGTTTGTTTAAACGAATTTTTTCGAAATTTTTTATATTACTGTCAATTAAGCTTAAATTTGTGCCTGTATCTATTAGGGCTTTATATTCCTTTCCGTTGATTGTAATTGTTATGATGGGTAAATAGTCGGAGGCTGTGTTTGAAAAAAATTATTCTGTTCATTTTGGCACTGGCCACGTTTGCTTACATTACACTGACATACATTTGGTTCAGCATGTTTTGACAAGAGATGTTGATTTATCCCTAATTCTTTTAGTCCACTTTGGCCTTGCCTAGGTTGACTCAAGCGATTTTGGCTGAGGTTTGGCCTAGGGTGTCCTACCTGAGTAGATTGTTTTTGTACCTTCTCTATCAAGTTTTTCATATAAAATAATGCTCATGCCTGGCTGGGGAACGTGATCGTTAAAAATATATTTTGTTAGGTAATTAAGTGTATTTATTATGGAAATGCGTTTTCCATCCTTGGATGGTTGTTTGTATTAGGAGGTTTCATAAAATTTGTATTGTGTATTAAGGGTGTTTAAAAAAAAATTTTATTTTTTTATTTATTTATTTATTTATTTAAAAAATTTGATCTAGCACAACAAGATAAATTATCTTATAAATGAAAGTGCTAGTGAATAAATCAAAGTTTACAAAATAGTTTTCAAAATCTAATAAGCATATATAAATTGGTTACAAATTTAAATAGTAGATTAGTAATAAAAAGCAAACAATTTTGGTAACAAAATATAGAACAAAATTAAAATAATGATAATAAGACATTAAATTTAATTACATAAATATTTTAAATAACTCATTTTTAAACATATTTGCGTTGCTTATATTTTGAATTTGATTTGGTAAGGAGTTCCAAAGACTTGTGGTATAAATTAGAAATTGCCGTTGAGACAAAAGGCTTTTATATTTTTGCTGAATGATTTTTCTACCTCGGTTGGATCTAGCAAATTGTATTTTATCATGTAAATATGCTGGTTGTTCCGTAGCTATAATTTTATGCAAAAATATAAGACTTTTAAGTTTTAAAAGGTCTACAAAGTTTATCCGAAAGATCTGATACGAAAAAGCAGATATATGATCACGGCGACCTTTCTGAAAGATATATCTTGCGATATTATTGTAGGCAACATTAAGTTTCCTTAAGTCGTTGCTATCACAGTTTGCAAAAATTTCACATCCATATAACAGTACAGGAATAAGATATGTTTTGGCCAAAAGCATGCGGATAGCAAATGGTGTTGAGTCTTTAACAGCCCATAAGTTGCGAAGCATACCATATACCCTTCCCACTACAACGTTAATGTGGTTTGACCATGTAAGTTTATTATTGAAAATAACTCCCAGATTAGATGCCGAACTTACAAAATCTATATTATTGCCATTAATTCTTACTTGAATGTTATCGAATATTCTCCTAGATTTAGAAAGTATAATGCATTTAGATTTTGAAGGATTGATACATAAACCATTGGCAACAGCCCAGCAGTTAATTTTGTCTAAGTCATTGTTAATATTATTTACGCAAATGGTAATATCTGCAGGACTAGTACTATTGTAAAGCTGTACATCATCAGCATACATGTGCACTTTACTCTTAATAAGAATATCAGGTAAATCATTGATATAAAGGCAGAATAGAAGAGGCCCAAGTATTGATCCTTGTGGAACTCCTCTGCTAATTTTAAGTGCGTTTGAGCTATTACCGTTCAGTTGAACAATTTGGGATCGATTTGTAAGATATGACAATATAAGATTGCAAGCCGAGCTTGAAAAATAAAACAGTTTTTGAAGTTTATTAACAAGAATCGCATGATCAACTGTATCAAATGCTTTGCTGTGATCTAGAAGAACCAGAAAAGCTACCTTATTTTCATCCAATTTCGATCTAAGATCTTCTACTACATCCACTAGTGCTGTAGTGCAACTTCTACCTTTTATGAAACCAGATTGCCTGTCTGATAGCAAGTTCATATGCATTAAATACTCATTCATTTGCTTTCCCATCAGATTCTCGATGACCTTGGATAAAAAGGGAAGAATAGCAATGGGTCTAAAGTCGTTGTTAGTTTTGGGGATAGGAATGATTTTTGAAAGCTTCCATCCTGTTGGAAAAGTAGATTTAGTCAGAATTGAGTTAAATAAATGAGTAAAATAAGGCAACAACTTGGAAGTTAGGGCTTTTATGAAAAGTGGATATACATCATCCATACCGACTGCGTTGGATTTTACCGCTGATAAGCTTTCAAGAACCTCAAGCTGATTGACGCAGCGGAAACTAAAGGTGGTTTCAATAGGGACACTACAAAGGTCATTATAAATGTTAGTTGCTGGTAATGGAATATTAAAATTTACGAATTTATTGTTCAATATGTTAACATCAACATCCTGCTTACAACTTTCAGAGTTTTTCTGACCTATGCCAATTTTTCGTATTTCTTTCCATCTTGATTTACTGTCAATAGCAGAGGAAAACTTTCTTTCATAAGACAGGGATTTCGCCTGTTGAATACGTTTAGTAACTTCACTCCGAACAGATTTGTGATATTTTCGCAGATCATCAGTTCTGAACCTTTTCCAACGAATGTATGCAGCATCACGTTTTTGCAGTAGTATTTTTATTTCATTGTTAAACCAAGGTTGCTGACCAGCTTTCACCCGCTTGGTTTTCAAAGGGACACACAAGTCGAACAATAGCTTAACATTGTCCTGTATAAAGGATAGTTGATCATCCACGCTATCAATTGTGTATAGCTGACTCCAACATATGTTATCAATGCTTTGATTAAGCATTAAGTAATCGATATTACGAAAGTCACGGAATGAAAAGAGAGTATCGTCATTGTTCACAGGCAGATCATAAGTCAAAAATAGTATATCATGCTTTGAGAAAACAGATGCTGATAGTTGGTCATAAAGTATAACTTTAGATTTGTGATTGACAAACACTAAATCGATTAAACTGTTAGACATTGCACTATAGTGTGTTGGAGTATGAGTATTTACAGGGTGAAGATCTATAGTATGCATTGGTTCTATTAAGGGATTGTCGACTAAAAGATTATTGTTAAAATCACCCAAAATAACAATATCATCGTACTGGACGGATATATTTTCAAGTATAGTAATAAAGGGATTGATGTTCATGCTGCTATTTGCCCTATACACACTTCCTAATAACAGCTTCTTATTGTGTAAAGTTGAAATCTCAAGAAATAAATATTCAATTTCACTGTCAATATTAGTTTTGAGTTTTACCTTGCAAGATATCCCGTTACGAACATATATTGCTACTCCACCGCCCTTAGCTTTTGTTGGAACATTATTGACAAGAATTTGCCTATCAGAGCGGAAAAGTTTGAAACCTGATAGACTGAAGACAGAATCTTGAACATCTAGTGGAAACCAAGTTTCAGAGATACATATTATATCAACGTCAGCTGAGACAAATAGATACCTAAACTCATCCATTTTATTTCTTAAACTTTGTGCATTTAAGTGCACAATTTTAAATCCAGTCTTATATTTTGATATTACCCTGATCATATTATACACAGAGTCATTGGAACTATAATTACTTAAGTTGGACATAAGTATATAAATTTATGTGTAAATTTTTTTTGTTTTCACATGCCTGATTTGAGAGTCAGTCAGGGCTTTTCTATTGAATATCACCCCTGAAACTTCTGTACGAACACCCCTACGCGGACACCTATATTGAACAACTCTGTTGAATGTTTGTCAGGAAGCTGGAAATTTTCTTCATAGGTACAAAATATTTCACCGAGTTAAATATGAACTTCCCTACTAATTTTTTTTCAGTTTTGATTGCTGAAAGAAAACGAAACTAATAAAAAAGGGCATTTCGGTCTATTTTTATTAGCCTTATCCTTTCTGTCTATTCATTAGCATTTTCTTTTTATTGCATTTGATAAGATGCATTAACTTAGGGCTTGTGTTTTTTCTTTTGTTTAAAGTAAACCATAAATGTTTGAGTGTGTCCTCTATTGTCTGTCTATTTTTAATGAAAAATAAGGGTGCGAGAAAGTGAAACATTGTCTATTTTTAAATGCACTCATATGTCGTGTACATATGTGTGCACATTTATATCACTATTGGTCAGTTTGAGTGAGCTCGTTAGAATATTTTATTACATTGCGCATGTGTGCGTGTGTTTGCATTGAATCATTTTCTGTCTGTCCTTCTCTACCGTCTAGCTTGTTATCTCTACCTATTTCACACCCCAGTGCGTATATTTATGTGTATAAGGATACACAATTTCATTACACATATTTCTTTTTTTTTCAAAGAAAGAGGATCAGAAATTTAAAAAGAGGTTACAAAACCAACATGCACTTGCATTACATAAATGTATGAGATACATGGAAAATTCTTAAGCAAAGTTAAACACCTGTGCCGATCTATCTCTTTTTTATTACACTTGTCCTTTCTGTTTTTCTTTGCTGTCTACGTTTTTTTTATTGCAGTTCATCTTTTTTTATTGAAAAATTTTGAGTTGGCATTTTCATGAGTGTCTGCTCCTCTACCAACTTTCTTGTTGGTCGCTTTCATTTATCGACAAAATAAGTGTTGCGATACCGAGAAATTTCTTATAACGTAAATAGTTGTGATTTTTGTTTTGATTTTTTGCAGTTTTGATTGTTGAAAGAAAATGAAACTAATAGAAAAATGTATATGGTTTTTGCAGCTGTATAAACGAATTCAACATGTAACTGTTTATCACCATACAGATGTGAAAAATGTATGACCGAATGTTGTAAATTTAAAGAAATTTGTTTACTATGAAAAATAAATATTTTCTTCATGGTTTTATAATATTGCTTTTTCTTAAGACATGCGCTAGCATAATTTAGTATAAATGCGGATGTTTTTCAGAAATTTTTTTAAACAAAGCTTAGAACAATCAATAACATTCTTTCTATTTTCAGCCTAATCTAATAAAAATACATATGTACTAAAATAAATATTAAAAAATAAAACTAATTGATATACAGAAATATATATGATGTGTTTTTATTTATTTTATTAGGAATTTTTTTTCAGATTACATAACAATTAAAAATATTTACATTTATTTTACTTTTCAGATACAGGTTTATTGTTAAAAATTCTTTTATATAAATTAAAAAGTTTTTGTGTTAATATATATTCATTATAATATAAGTTACATGCGCATATATTAACATCCTGAACGCAATCCTTTGTTATTATATCACAATCATATTTATGTAATTTATTATGAAAATATATGAAAGGAGTATAGACATTACTATACATTCTTAATTCCTCAATCATTCTCAGAAATAATTTCTTGTGTTCCTTGTCGATATGATTACTGTATCCATCTACTAGCTCCTTTAATTCAGCTGATGAAACCATTTTAGATAAAGAAATACCAATGTAGCTCGCAACAGGATGACTAAATAACTAATTGTAATTTCACAGTCAAAGACTATTTATAATAAAGATGTTATTAAAATGAGTAAAAAAAATGTTGAGGTGTTTTAATTGTTCTCTTTATTGAGTGATATAAATAAAAAAAATCCTTTTTTAGTGTTTTACATATTATTGAAATTACAATTTTTACATTTAGTTATATTGTATATATTATAGTATGTTTGTATTAGCTTTTTTGCCTCTTCTTCTATTTCCATATTTCTTCTTCGGTAGTATGAGCATGAGCAAGTGTCTGCTCCACATGTTGTATTATCATTCGACCAAGAACAGTCTTCATAATGTTCTCCAAATTTATTTTTCTTTGTTTTCAAGCTATTTGCACTCTCAAGATGTGATTGAATATTGATGAGTTTGTATTTATCTTCATCAGAAACAATATGGGAACATCTTTTTAAGAAATCAAGTATTTCTTTTAATATAATCATTTTTACTAGTGTTTATGACTATATACTTCAACAAAAAGTTTATGAATAGTTATAATTCATGATGGATTGGTTATTTATAGTTTTGAAAGCAAATGTGAAATTACTTACTTACATACATACATCAAAAAAAATAAATATAAATAATTTCTTTAGCTTTATTATTAAATTTATTAAAATTATTTTCTTAAACTATCTATAAAATATATATGTATATATATAATTAAAATGGTTACAATAGTTTGCTTATTTCGTTTGTAAGAGGAATATATTCAAACATTTTATCATGTATAATTAAACAATAGGCTGATGTATTAGCTGGAATGTTTTTTAAGGTTTTAAATTCAATTCGAATATCGATTGGTCCAGTTTTAACCGATTCATTTTGATGAGTAACATCCAAGACAATTATTGGTGCCATAGTTTTAAAATTTTCTCTTGTTAATAGTGGTTGAGGATCGCGTGCATAATAACTTTGTTGAAATTTTAAATACATATCATATAGTATAGCAAAACGATTTCTATCGAATTTAAGGTTTAGGTCATCATAAGGATATGTATCAGAGTTAAGATGTACTTTTATATCTGTCAAGTCACAATGCTGAAATTTATTGTCTCTATTTCGAAGTCCTAAGAGCAGGAAACGTGGTCTTTCGTTTTCGGTGGCTAGCTTAACATTCCATAAGACTGTTGTACTTTCTGGAAGTGAAGGATAATAATACATATCCCAACTTCTAAAAGATATATTTAATGGATGGCGATTGTTAATTGTTTTAAACATTTGCAATTTATAAGCATCAGCAAGTTGGATGTGTGGTACTTTCCAAGTAACATTTAGAATCGACAACTTAGTTTTTTCAGTTGTTAGTTGAGATTTAAAAACTTGTTTATCATCTTTAGATCGTAAAATAATCAATTCATGTTTAGAATTAACTATTATTTTATTGAAATCTTCAGCAAAACCAAGCAATAGTTTTAGTGGAACACAAAAATTGAAATAGCCGTCTACAAGTGTAAGATCATCATTTTTGAATGGTGACCATCCTGCGTTTAGTAAATTATCACTTTCAGCTTTATTCAATGATACATAGTTCTTTATTTCTGTTGCAATACCCAAGTGACGAGTGCGATCAATTTCTACTCCATTGATTTCATATCGAATCTCATCAAATAGATGTCCTACACAATTGTTTAAAAGTTGTATAGATGTTGAAACTGTTGAGTCTTCCTTTGTTGCAAGTCCCTCGATATAGAGAAGACTTTCGCTTGGTAAAACATACAAATCTTGATTTTGAATTGTGATACGAATTTCATCATTATTTTTAAATGACTGCAAATATGATGTATAGCTATGATATTCTTTTTTAATAATTGAATTATCAAAATGTGGTTTTTGTAAAATATTAATAATATTACTCATTGCTCGTTCAACGTTTCTTATTTTTTTAGATGAAATCCCAAATTTCTTAAAAGCTCCTTATTGTCCTCACGAAGATTATTATATTTTTGCTTCTTTATGGTTCCTTTAATATGTTGTTTTTTCTTTTTTGTCTGATTATTAAAATTTGGTTGCTTTCTGGTTTCGTCTTCCGTTGGCAAAGATAAAATGAATGGCGAACGCTTCTGCAATTCAGTTTTATTATATATAATCATTCTCTCATAGGCTTCAAATGTAATCGTATTGTAATTTTTTCACCACGAAAATTTATTAAGTTTCCGTCTTGATCAATAACTTTCAAAACAAGACTATTTATTGTTCTTGCATTTACAGGTAGATATATTACATTAGTCGGAGCCTCAGTTATTTTGTAACCTGGGCTAACGTTAAGTGAAAACTGATGCAAAATATGTGCGGACATGTTATTTATATATGATCCGCTGACAATATTACATTCAACGATTACTGTATTAATTTTAGTTATATCAATTGTTTTATCGGAGTATTGTTCTATACCAGGCTTCAATACTCTGGTACTAAAACCTAATAAGGATCCGATTGATCTCGTTTTATTGAAATAAATTGTGTCTGTAGTGCTTTTTATGCATGTTTGCAAAGTATTATAATTTGCTCGTACATCAAGTGTTCCATTTGCGATTCTAGTATGGTATTTATTTTTTAGTACTTCAGCTATATCTGATAATTCGTATGATCCAACTGGAACTTCTATCTCGTGGTTACCAATATGAAATAAATTGTTTTCTACATCAACATTCGGAATTGAGTGATATGTGTCAAAACTTATTAGGCCGCAAACATAATTTTCATTTAGTTCGATTGGTGGAAAATAGTTTGCAACAAGATTTGAAGAGTCTCCGTTTAATGTTAATGTAATTGACATTTTAACGTTTGATGAGTGAATAGTTTATTATTAAAAACTGTATCGGTTTTTATAATGAACCAATGTCGATATTAATCCAAGAGTTGTGTTCTGACGAAAATCCCAACCATTTAACGTAAACCATATTTCTTCTTCTTTTTAAAATTTTTTCAACTAAATATGTTTCTGGAAATTTAGTTTTCATTAGCTCATGCTCGTAAAAGCCACCTTTAATTTCATGTCCTTGATAGTCTTGCAATATATAGGTATTAGGATTTGTATTTTTTATAGTTTTAATTTTAAATATTTCTGTAGTCCAATTTGGTGTGTAACCTTTTTCAAATGTATGCTTATATTTACTTATTCGAAAATTATCATTTACCTTAAACTTTGGTTTTTTAAATACTTTTAAATTGTTGTAGACTGTATTCAATAAAAAAGTTTCATTTGAAGAATTTACTTCATTTGGGGTCACCTGTATTGTTCTATGAAATGTATTATTATATTTATCAACAAGTTCTTGATATTTGTTTATCCATTTGTATGATCCCTGGTAACTAAACTCTTTCCACATCATTCCTTTTAAAGTTCTGTTAAATCGTTCTACTATGGATGCCTTTAGAACGCTATAAGTTGCATAGTGATTAATTTGATTAGATTGCATAAGTTGATGAAATTGATTATTAAAAAATTCTTTGCCATCATCTGTTTGTAAATTCTTTGGTTTTCTGTTGTTATTAGTGAAAATACTTTTCATAGCATTCGTTACGTTGCATGCAGTTTTATTTTTTATGGCTACAGCCCATGCTTTTTTGGAAAAGGTATCTATTACTGTTAGAAGGTATCGATATCCATTATTATGTATTGCATAGTTCCCCATTTCAACCAAGTCCGCCTGCCATAAATCATTAATTCCTTTCATTATAACTCGTCTTCTTTTAAAATTTTTTCGCGCTTGTTTGTGCAGCTCGTTAACTATTTCTCTCTTATCCACGTTCATTTTGTATATGATAGTGTATGTCGACGATCTTCTTATATTATATATGTATGACAATCACTTGGCTGCCTTAATTTTAGGCCATTCAAGCTTTCGTTTTTTACATCATCTACACCAACATTTTTATTAATCCTTTTGAACATAAAATCTTCAATTTTATTAAATCTTTCTTCAATATTTTTTATAAAGTCTTTATTTGTAAAGTGTATTTGGTTCTCTACTACTTTTTCAATAAGTTGAACATCTTCATCAATTTCTTTTGTAATCGTTTTTTGTAATTTTTTTATTTCACTTCCAATAATATTTAATTTAGCGTCATATCCATTTTTAAGTTCTTCAATTTTATTTGAAAAGTTAATATTTTCATTGTGAAACTGCTCCTTAAAAATCTTTATCGTGGTATATATTTGTTGCATATCTCTTGTTATGTTATTTATTTGTAAATTATACTTGTATGTTTTTATTTTCGAATTATTTAGATTATTCTTAATCGAACTTTCTCCAAATTTATTTATGTAAGTCATTTTTAATATATTATATTAGCTTCTCTCAATTCTTCAACAATGGAAATTATTTCGTTTTTGTGATTATTATGACCAGCACTTTCCGATGAAAGAAGTAAACGTAATCTGTCAACTAATTCATTCGGATCATCCCAATATATATAGCTTGGCTTACAGTTGTCTACAGATTTTAACGACAATCCACTGCCTTCCTTTAAAATATTTGGTTTCGCAGTAAATAACTGTTTTATTATATTGACATATTTATATGCTCGAGTACCTTTAATTTGACCTTTTGATTGATATTGACGCTTGTGTGCATTTGTACTCTTTAAAAGTTCTTTATAATTTTTCAAATCATTTTTGGTGTAATGTAGAGGCTTTGAATGAAAGACTAATTCGAATAATCCTGGAGTCATTTTCCATGTTGTATTTCCTATTTGAATAGAATTATCTACATTAAAATTTAGCTCATTATTTCCATATCGTCACTTTCCGCTTTCATCTATATTGAAACCATAAACCATATCTAACTTTTTATTACTCAGGAGCAATTCTATATTTTCAACTAATGAGGACTTATTAATAACGGACACTTGATGTTTGCTCTTATCATAATCATTATCATCACTATCTATTTTTACATCCAACTTTTTTATTTTGTTGATAGGACTATAAATAGTTATATTATCATCATATCCCTCAGCATCATCAAAATTATCAGAACTGCGATCGGATGGTAGTGATGGAAGTTCTGAATCTGATATGCCATTTTTTGATTGATAATCATCTGATTTGTAATCCTGAGTTTTTTTAATTATCTTATTTATAGGTTTTGTTTCAGTTGTAAATGTATCTTTCAATAAATCATCGGATTGATAATCATCAATTTTTTTAATTATCTTATTCAGGGGTTTTGTTACAGGTTTAAATGTATCTTCCAATAAATTAAACCTATCTGCTTCATGTAATTTTATATTTTTCAGCTTTTCTTTTAATATCGTTCTTGTCTTAACAATATCTTTTAATAATTTGTTATTATTCATATCGAACCGGTTTGTATCTGTTGTGAACTGCTTTGTTTCTGGTTATGAACTGCTTTTTATCTGCTCTATATCTGCTTTTTATCTGGTTTGTATCTGCTCTGTATCTGCTTTTATCTGGTTTGTATCTGCTCTGTATCTGGTTTGTATCTGCTCTGTATCTGCTTTTATCTGGTTATGAACTGCTTTTTATCTGCTCTGTATCTGCTTTTATCTGGTTTGTATCTGCTCTGTATCTGCTTTTTATCTAATTTGTATCTATTCCTGAACAAATCTCACTTACAGTTGTATGAATTTTTCAAAACCTTTTCTATATCGCCCTGTATTTATTGAATCGTCCTTACTGACAACAACGAACCCATATTTGTCTTTCCAGCACTCACTACATATATCTGTAAATTCTTTAAATGTCATATCTCCAATAACATGGTCATTGTATATATGTCGTAAATTCATTTCATCTTGTTTAAAAATTATAATCATATTCGCATTGTCACGTATTAGATGCTTTGGAATTTTCGTATACGTTTGACATAAATAAAAGCAATCAATATGTTTATGTCTTCCCATACAAAAGTAATATCTAATATTATCTTGTTTGCCACAAATGACGTCATCAAATATTATTATAGAATTAGAATTTGCCTCAGCTGGACTTAGAACTTTTTCGTTTTCCGAAAATGTAAAAAGATTAATTCCTTTTATTGGATCGATCAGTTTCTTAAGGTAGCAGTATTTAGGTTGATATAAAGACTTTGAATATATATATAAGTTTCTGAAGCTAAGACCATTAGCACTTTCTATTAGACTAATCATGACGTTAGTTTTTCCACAGTTTGAAGGTTCCACAATTAGTGCTCGTATTGAATTTGGTAATAATGTGCTATGTTTAATTTTAGCTTTCTTTTTTTGTGATATGTCCACATTTCTTACAACAATTTGTTTGGCTTGCTCTATTAATCGCATATTGATAACTGATGTGTCTTATCTATAAATACAATCTTATATAAGGAAATCTCACCATTTCCATTTTTAGTATAGTATAAAACACATCATACACGTATGTTAAAGAAAAAATAAATAAAATGGTTATAAACTACACCAAAGGAAATAAACTAAATCAGTGTAAGGCTGGAAGCGGTTTTGTAAACAACTTAATAGATAAATTGCCGGTTGAACTGCATTTACCTGGTTATCAGTTTTGTGGACCTGGAACAAAACTTGCAAAACGTTTAGCAAGAGGAGATAAAGGCATAAATTTATTGGATGCAGCTTGTAGAGAGCACGATATTGAATATTCACGAACAAGCGATATTAATAAAAGACATCAAGCAGATAAAATATTATCTGAAAAAGCTTGGCAACGAGTAATATCTAAAGATAGCGGTTTCAAAGAGCGAGCACACGCTTGGTTCGTAACAAACGCAATGAAAGCAAAAGTTAAATTTGGATTAGGCATGAAGAATACTAAGCCTCGTGTATCAAAGAAAATTAAGAATAATGTGAAAAAGAAAACACGCAAAGTATGCAATAAAAAATTGTTTTCATCTACTGTCAAACATGCTTTAAAACTTTTGAAAAATGAGAAACCCGATAATATAAGTGATGCTGTTAAGATTACCCAAAAATATGTTCATTCAAATTTTAAAAGGAAGAGGAAAGCTAATATTAGTATACCAAGAGTTATTCCAGTACCAAAAATTGGTGGATTTCTACCATTAATTCCTGTTTTAACAGCTCTATCAGCTTTGGGAGGATTAGCTACCGGAGGATCAGCTATTGTTAAAGCCGTTAATGATATTAAAAATGGAAAACAACAACTAGCAGAGGCTACTAGACATAACAGACATATGGAATCAATTGCTTTGGGGAAAGGTTTATATCTTAAACCGTACAAATCTGGCTATGGCCTTTATTATAACCCAGCTCCAAAAAACTTTTAGATAGTCTACCCAATCGACCTTTAACGGATCTAGATTTAATGAAATATGCTAAGCAACTCAAACATTTTAGAGGTGTTTTTATGCGTAATTGTTTGCCTAAAAAAGCACTAACTCAGGAATGTGGTATTGTTAATTTAGATAATTCCAGCAGTCCTGGAACACATTGGGTAGCCTATTATAAAAATTATAACTATAAAGAATATTTTGATAGCTTTGGAAACTTACAACCACCAGTTGAAATAGTTAACTATCTTAAAACTCCAATTGAATATAATTATGAACAAAAACAAAAATTCAATACATTTAATTGTGGACATTTATGTTTAAAATTTCTATTCAATAAATATCATATGAAATAAAACAACAATTTATCTTTTTTCTTTTTTCATAATATTTTTTATATTTTTATTTTACAATTGTTTGTTATTATATAGAAAAGTTAACATGCAATTTCTTTAAAAATATCGTCATCAGAATCATTTAAAAACTGATGTATAAAATTATTTGAGGTTTGATTATTTATATAATCGATTTGTATAAAAATATCATCATCCTCTTCCATAATTTCTTTATAAATATTTAAATTTGATGATGTTGGTACTGTTGAGTGAAAATTTATTTTATAATGTCCCCACGCATAAGTATCAACACCATTTTCACGTATAAATCTCTTATCATCTAAATAACTTAATGTTAGTTTACTTATATATTGTGTATATACTTCATGCACCTTTGATCTAAACACATACATTGAATTATAATATAGTTTTTTCTCCAGCAAACATTTTCTAAAATCATTAATTGATAATTTGTTGGTTACACTCTGTTTTACTCCTTTTATTTTTTTATTTCTGTGTCTATCCTATCTATTTTTATAGAATACATTTTTGCTCGCAAACCAATGAATTCCTTAATTACTTTACCATTACATTCATCTTTCATCATCCCTAATACTTTTTTATTCATGAGTGGGAAATTGAATACATTTTCTTTCGGATATGCAGATGTATCGAAATGCTTTTTGATATCATTTCTAATATCTGCATACAGATCATTTGTTTTAACGTTATATATAAAAGAATCAGTATCCATGTAATTCAAATTAATATTTTCACAATATTTTTCATGTAATCGTAATGAAAATTATACATTTTCCATTTCGATAGTTCTAAAACAGAAAATCCAATGTAAATGGGTTTATTATATTCAGTTCGCACTCTACTCATTTCAATTGCAACCATTTCGTCATGAATTTTGAGGGAACTATGAAAATTATGTCTAGCAATAAGAGCTCTAGCTCCTAATCGTTTACCTCTACTTTCCCATTCACATACTATTTTAATGTCTTTTCTTTTATCGACATTTTCCATAGTCTTACCATATACAGCGTTGTTTAAGAGTTTAAAAAAGTTTTGCTCAAAAGAATTTTTGGCCAATGTTCTGTGATGATTATTTATATCAATATATTTTTTTAACCAATTCGACTGACTAAATTCAAGAATTCTATGAATTTTCTTTAAAATCAGTCCATGTTGAATACATTGTTGAAGATTGCGATAATGTATTATATAATTGGTTTTGTTGTTTAAGTCTGTTATTAATTTTCGCTGTTTCATTCTTTCAATTTTCTTGTTTTCTGCACAAAATGGTAAGTCGCTATGATAGTCGTGCAATGTGGTTGGATATTCTAAATCAACTTCCAATATGTAACCCAATGCTGAATCTTCTTTTACATTATTTACATCAAAATTTTTAAAGTTTTCTACCCACTTGAAATTTTTAAAGGGGAGGTATTGAGACATTGCATAACCATATAAGTTATTTACATCTAAATACATCAGGTAATTTGATTCTTTTGTAGGATCATAATCACTAACGTATTTATTATTGGCTACCGAATGTCGTTTACTGCATTGAACAATACCTCCCCTAATACCCCGTAAAACGAAATTGTACATATTAATATCAGTTAATAATTCCAACTCTATTTCCGTTGTTTTCAACATTGCATCCCAAGATAAGCCCGGGGTAGTATAATATTGGCAGGGGTCTAAATTGTAAATGTTTTTACAAACTTTACGGAAATTTTCAAATACATCGCAAAGCAATAAAACATCTACTTTTAAATAGAATAGAAGATAGTCCATCAGAGTGTTACATTTGAATGTACTCCAAACCTTTTCAGCATGTTCATAATCCTCTACACTACACGGCTCATTAGAAAGTTTATTAAAGAAACATGAACGGGGTGGTAGATGATTTTCTTGGAGACGATTCACTGAATCTAGATAGTCATACGGAAAGACACCTTTACGCTTCATTAAATTGAATTCATTGTCAATGCGGCAAGTTGATTTAACAGTTGACAAATCATCATCGGACAAAAACCCTGCTAGTTTTTCTAAACTCGATGGCATAAACCGACAAGAATCTAGAAAACGGAATTCAAGAGTATTTTTTTCATTAACCAAAATTCTCTTTGATATGGATACATATAATTCCTTATTTAAAGGAATTATATTTATATCACCTTCAATAGATGACAGTTCTCTGATAAACAAATGACAATCGTATGCCGAAAGATTATGGAAAAATATAGGGATGAAGTTTGCGATTTGGTACTCTAAATTGCATTTGTTATGTGCGGGTCCCCTATATTCGCCAGTTAAATGACAAATTGTATCCACATTTTGTCTTATCTGTTGAAGCGGTGTTAAGAAGTTCATTGGTTTAACTACACTTAAATAATTATTATATATATCTAGACTATCCTTAACTAAATTATCAAAAAAGTGTTTTGGTGAGTTATCACCACTATATATTCTAAATATATCTAAGCTAGAATTAAATGAACATTTAATATAATAACTATAAGCAAATGGAATATGCCTTTGTGTAGATTTCACATTAGCTGAATTTTGAACATTTACTGATTCTAAAATGCATTCAAAATCAGCGTACACCACATCCATTTGCTTCTTAAAATTCTTAAAACTTACTAAATTATTATCTGGGCTAGGCATCTTGGTTACCTTCTTATTACATTGGTCCTTGTGAGTTTTAAGTGATGAATCGGTGTGAAAATGAATAAGGCAGCAATTACATATATGTACACATCTTCTGTGTTTTGTTAATTGACTTTTTATCAATCTATAATTAAAAGAAAAAATCATTTTAATATAGTATTAATTTTCAACAATATAAATATTATTCACATACCTTGAAATATTTTTAATCCAGACGTAGTGAAATCGCTCGCCATCTTCTAAGAGTAGTAAATTGATGTGATTTGCTTTTTCCTCTGTGGTATAGTAGTATGGGCCCACTACATTATCACCTTCTAAGCCAAACACATTTACACTGATATCAGGGTTGTTAGTTTCAAATATTTTAATTTTATTCGTTGAAAGTGGGAAATTTAAATTTTTAAAATTTAAAACAGTACTATTTTCCAGTACTATAATTTCATCTTGTATATTATTAATATTATAGGATGTGCATCTATTTGAATTAAGGTCAACTGGATACAATGCCGATATTATAGCCCACTTGAAACAATACTCATCATTATTTTGCACGTTGATGCAGGCATGTTTTCTTTGTATTGTTGATGGCAGAGGAATATATTGTGATCCTTTAATGGATTTGTATTCATTAATTTTAATTTCAAGGCGTGATATTTCAATTAATGTCCATCCGCTATCACGCTCCTGAAATTCACTCATCTTTTTCACAATAACATCGCACAGGTCACTGTAGTGTTGGAGAATATCGTCTGTTGTTAATGAAATACTGAGGATAACCATTTTAGTTTGATGTGATTTTATATCTATGGTGCACGCATCCTCTTCTTCTTGTATCAGTACGTATTCACAAAATAGTTCGCAATTAAATTTTATGGAGCAATGTTTTTGGATCATATTCTTTAGCAATTCAACCACTTTGGGTTTAATTTCACCCAAAAAGGTTTCAGGTATTAAATTTGTTTTATTGACATTTTCAATCATATACGTAACGATACGATTTTTAAATACAGACTTGACGCATTTTACGTCACTATCAAATTTTCCTGCACAATTCAATTTATGTTTATTTGTACGTATATGATAACACCAAATTGTTTTTAGAACATATACTCCACAATCTTTGCAATACATATTACTTTCTCCATCTGGTTTTGGATGTTCTATGAAATGTGAATGTCGTTGCCATTCTGCTTGATCTGAAAAACGTATATTACATACGTTGCACATCATTGAAGAACCTTGATGTTGCATCCTCACATGACGTTTTAAGGAACAGTTGTGATTAAATGATTTTCCGCAGATATCACAAGTAAAGATGGCCATTTTTTCGGTTTTGATTTAATTCTTTTTTAACGAAATGGTATAAACTGTTTAAATTTTCAGAACAAGAATGAATTATACTATTTTTCTAAACATCTATTTATACTTAAAACTGTGGGCGTGGTTTTAATGATTAAAAGAGCAAGGTTTTATCAATCAAAGAATTATATATGTATTTGTATATCCTTATACTCATAACTATACGCATTGATGAGTGAAATAAAAAGAGACAACAACATTACTGGTAGGGGACCGATAGAAAATTAACTAATACAATCACACGTATACTCTTATGTAATGTAAATGCATGTTGTTTTCGTAACCAATTTTATTAATTTCTAATTCAATCAAATTTTAAATGTGTGTAATAAAAATAGAGCTAGATGCGCAGGTGTTTAAGAATTTTCTCATACCCTTATTTATCATTAAAAATAGCCAGACGGTAGACAGACACTCATAAAAATGTTAACTTAAAATACTTCAATAAAAAAAAGATCGACCTCAATAAAAAAGACAGACGGTAGACAGACACTCATAAAAATGTCAATCCTAGAATTTTCAATAAATAAAAAGATCAACCGCAATAAAAAAGATAAACGGAAAAGCCAAATGCAATAAAAAGAAAATGCTAATGAATAGACTGAAAGGATAAGGAATTTCAAAAAGGACAAGGGTAATAAAATTAGAGCGAAATGCCCTTTTTTTATTAGTTTCATTTTCTTTCAGCAATCAAAACTGAAAAAAGAAATTAGTAGGGAGGTTCATATTTAACTCGGTGAAATATTTTGTACCTATGAAGAAAATTTCCAGCTTCCTAACAAACATTCAACAGAGTTGTTCAATATAGGTGTCCGGGTAGGGGTGTTCGTACAGAAGTTTTAGGGGTGATATTCAATAGAGAAGCCCTGACTGACTCTCAAATCAGGCATGTGAAAACAAAAAAAAATTTACATATAAATTTTTTTTGAAACCCCTTAATACACAATACAAATTTTATGAAACCTCCTAATACAAACAACCATCCAAGGATGGAAAACGCATTTCCATAATAAATACACTTAATTACCTAACAAAATATATTTTTAACGATCACGTTTCCCAGCCAGGCATGAGCATTATTTTATATGAAAAACTTGATAGAGAAGGTACAAAAACAATCTACTTACCTGGGTGAGCTGTTGAGAATTAGACATCCTATTACATTGATTTATTTCCATGTTATCAATTTCCATTGGTTCGTTTTGGTATTGCCTAGGTTGCGTTCCTTATAATACCGCGGAGTATTTTTAAACGGATTCTGTCCCTGATAGTTATTTCCATTAAAATTATTATTATTATATTGATTATTAGTTCTATGTTGGTTATTATATTTCTGTGTTGTATCTTGGAGTTTATTGCACCATTTTGTTTTCCTATACTCTGGTCTTATACAACTATCCTCAAACCTTCTCCTAGTTAAAATTTTTAAAATGTCGTTGATATTTCTTTCTTCATAAATTTTGTCTAATAACGTTCCTTGCGTCATTTCTTTAATTGTGTTAGTTAATAAACTGTCTGTATTCGAAAGGTCAATACAATGATCACCTCTATAATAAACACTTAATTCGTCTGCCTTATATTTTATGTGTTGAATTTCTATTATTAATTCACTTACCGAATTAACCTTAAGATTAGTTATCATTTTGTAAATTTGATGCGGTTCCACTGATGGCCTATATCTTAGTTTTAGAGTTTCCTTAATTAGCTGCCAATTATCTGGGGTGGGTAAATTCATTATTACGTCCCATGTCTGTCCTTGAATCGTGCGGTAAAATATCATCTTTACGGCTTCTTTTCGAAGTACTTCATTGTCTATTGTTGATAGCTGGTATTCTGTGATGCTAAAGAAACTGTTTATCGTTACTTCTCCTGTTCCTGTGAATGTTGGCAAGTAGTTGATTGTTTTTGTTAAATTTTGAATTGCGTTATTGTCTCTTCCAAGATTTTGTTGTAGTTCCAAATATGCTGTCCTCATCTGTTCTAACTGTTGTTCTCTTCTGTTCAGTTCCTCCACCAAATCTACTGATGGTATTTGAGCCGGTTCTTGAGCCATTCTTCCTTTGTCAAACGCTTGCTGTCTTTTTTTCCGAATTTTGGATTTTATTTTGTGGTGTTTACTTAATTAGTTTTCACTTCACAAAAAATTTTTTTTAATTATTTGTGGTGTTAACTTTAATAGTGTTCACTTCACAAAAAACTTTTTTTTAATTATTTGTGGTGTTAACTTTTAATAGTGTCCACTTCACAAAAAAACTTTAATTAATTATTTTGGTGTTAACTTTAATAGTTTTCACTGCACAAAATTTTTATTTGTTTGTTTCCCGAAAACGTGTGTTCGTATAACTGGATCCTTCAACTGAATTTTGGATCCTACCGACTGCGCCAATTTTATAATTTAATTCGGATTTTTAGTTTTAAAAAAATTGCTTAGCGTCAATTACCAGACTAAATTTACATTTATGTTTTTCTTACTAGCTAAACTTAATTATAATACAATGTCATCATTAATTTTTATTTCGCAATTCGTTAATTTTGATATATGTTATTGTCAGCATTGTGTATTTCGCAATACAATTTATTAATTTAAAGCATTTATTTGGTTTGCCCTATTTTCTGCAAGAAATTTTGTTACCAAGTTCGTCGACTTTATTTGTAATTTTGTATTCATCATTATCTCTATATGTAACTCGCGTAATAAACCTCCATGTTTACATTGTCACAGGTGTTTGAATACTAAGAAAGTCAACTACAAGACAAAAATAAAGTAAACAAAAATGGAAAACTGCTTGATCTCAAAGCGAATGGCTTTTGAAAAAGCGAGAGAGTATGGAATATTAATAATTAAAAATCAGAGATGGGATTTCGTACTAACCGAAATTGATTTAACTTGTAAGAAATGAATAAGTTGCACTTTTCGTATTCTAATTCGTTAAATAATACGGTTAAATACTTGATATTCTCTTAATAAAGTAATGAATTTATCCAAATATAATTTCTTAAATTAAGAAGAAATGGGTAAACTCAGATTTGAACTCAAGCCATAGATTTTTATTTCAATATATGTATATCTTTATCACTTTAAAACTTATGATTTTTGCAACGAAAAAAACTTAAAAGGCCCCACTGTGCGATGCGAACCGAAATTGTTTTTTAAATATTACTTTTTTTCATTATTGAAGAAGCTACACGAAGAGGTGGTAAAATATTTCATTAAAGTCTTCAAAAAGATCCAAGTTGTTGCACTTCTTCCGGATTCCTGGACTTTATTCTTCTATAAGTCGTCAGGAGGTTTAAGAATTTCCGATTAATTTGTTCTTTTGTACAAGTTACATGTTCCTTTATTTTCTCCAAAACTCTGACCCATAGTACTGACTTCTTTTTCTGTCCCGAACAGAATTCTTCCTCCATGTTTAAGCCAACTCTTATTATTAATTTCGTCAATTTTACATCAATTTCTAATCTGAAAATGTATAAACAACAGTAAATTTAAAAAATAATACAAACTTACTCATCCGTTGCAACAGCCATTTTTGTGATATAGTGTTTGATGATGTTTTGCTCATCATATACTTCAGAGTTGCATTTTAGAACTCATTACAATTGCAGTGTTACCATCTTTTGATTGTCAGATCGTACAACTCATAAGATGCAGTGCATATATGCAGTTCCGAATAGGCCCAATATACTCATAACAACATGGCTGATTTTAAACTGCCAAGTAGCACAACTTTATATAATGTTTGACATTTGTTAGAGGTTCAACTGTGCTAACAGTGCCACCCGGTTTCGTATAAGTTTTGACAGTTAGTCAGGTATTTTTTCAACAAATTTTGTATTGTTGTAGAATTGCTACTACCTGGAAGATCTGCCTTGGAATATACCATTCAAATGATTTTAATTTTCGAAGCGAACTACACAGTAGCCGCCATATCTTAATATTAATAATGAAGTTTTAAAAACCAGCGGAGAAAAAGCCGATGCATTTGGTAACTCACACAGTATTACTATCAATAACCCAAGGTGTATTTAACTAGGTAACCCCATAAGGAGTTGTTGTGCAATAATACAACACCCACATTCATATTTTGTTTGTGTAATATAGAAGTTGCTGTCAAAAACATTTGGTTGTGCAAAGGGGTTTCGGGTTTAAGATCAGTGCTGCCACGACAAAGAAATTTGTGCAACCAAATTTCTGAAAAAAGTAACCAAATAAGAGATTGATGGCCATTTTTTGACTTCGTATTTAAATTTTTTTACCTTTAAGTTTTATTTAAATACGAAATTCAGGTTTTCAGCATAAACTATTGAAACTTAAATAGTATTTAAATAACCAAACTTATTCATTTAAACTCTATTTAAGTTATGCCCACTAACAAAACTATGTTTTTGATGTCTGTTGTTGTTGTTTTGCGCAAAAAAGTAATAAAAAAATTGCGGCCTTTGAAAAATCAAAATTTTTTGGCGTGAAATTTGGGCTTCTTTTATTAATATTTTATATATTTTTTTGAATTGTTTTAAACTTTTAAAACATTGCAGCAATCTATCATTGTTGTTATTTTTAGCCTGAAAAATAATGCACATTAAAAATTTTTCTTTAATTTTCTTCAACAGATGTTTTTCCAAAAAAAATTGGTAATTTCATGAAGCTGACATATTCTTATCGTAATTAAATAAAAGCAATCATTTAACACTGAAAAACTGAAACTGTATTTAAATTCAATTTAACTAAATGCTTCAGTCTGTAAAAATTATTGTAAGCTCATAGTGCTTTATATAAAAGACGGAATAGAGTTTTTATTAAACAAAACCGTATAATTCTTTAATTTATATTATTTTAACAAAATCATATCATATCGCTTTGTACTTTACGATAGCAGAATAAAAGATGTTATGTAAAAAGGATAAAAAATTATTGATTTTTAAAAATTTGTTTACTTTTGTGATCACAGATATGGGCAATGATTTTAGTATGATTTTATCCGATGTTAAAGCAACGAGTGTTGTAGCTAGGGAATAAAGAAAACATACATATGTATTTATTTAATATAATAATATTTAAATTTATTATGTATTTAAATACATTAGAGTCTAATGCAAAACCATGTAACTGACATAAATATTACAGAAAATCAATTTTTGTTGGTGACGTGGTTTTGAATTTTAACTAACGATGTGTTCTCTAATATTTACCTTGCGCAATAATGTAGGTTCACATTTGAACTTTTAGTAGTTTTTTAAAATCCAATCTGCGCTGCTTGTCCTTTTGGGTTTTTAGACGAAGATTTAAATTTTTGATTCAGAATTAATTTCGGCATTGTGGCAAATCAACAAATTTGCTCTGCTCAACTTAGTTGTTTTGAATGTTCTGTTCGTGAGAAATGTCAGTCCTATTTAGTTTATAGAATAGAGATTCTAGCTGCTTTCTTTTAATGACAAAATCGTATGCTGGCTTTTTCAGGTATTCTTTTTGTACCTGGTCTTTCCATGTATAAGAACCTTCAGAGTGGAGCTGTTATTAATGAACCCAGTAACCAAAAAATGATTCTAGATCAACTTCAGAAGGTACCACACCTTCCAGCAAACTGAATACCTTTTCCTCCTTGTTTGTGGGGCTTGGAAACCACGGCTTGTCTTAAACATCTTATTAAAACAAGTAAGAGAGATATATTCGGCTGTGCCGAATCTTATATACCCTTCACCATAGTATGGAGTGACAAAGGAAGTCACAATCACGAAAATTCGCGCCCACGAAATACGAAAAAAAAAATAATTTGAATGGAAAAAATTGCCACTCACCGTCTCACGGACGCACCCCCAAGTGATGGAAACAAAAAATTAATCACGATCACGCATTATTGGTTCTAATCTCTATTTCATAGTATAGGCTGATTTCATAAACACAGCTTGCAAAGCAACACTGGAAGCATGAGTTTACAAGGCATTCTAGTGTTGCTTTGCAAACTGCGTTTATGAAGTCCGCCATATATTATGAATTTCGTAACAAATTTGTTACACTTTCTTGCCTGGGGTGCATTATAAAAATATTAACATCCCCTTATTAGCACTTATATAATTTTTCACACATCCAAGAAGTGTTTCAACGTCTTTATCAAAAAGCCAGTGGTGGTCTTCGACTAAACAAAGAAATGATTTGAAACGTAGGAAAAGATAAAAAATTATCGACGCCTATTACATAAATCTGCTAGTCTAATGATTAAAATGTTCAAATATATCTTCATATTGAAAATAATTTAAAGCTATCAAAAATTCTTAAAAAAACTAACTTTTTCAAATAAAAAGGAAAAGTACTAAAAATAACTAAAAAATAAAAATTAAAAAAATAATAAATGGTTGGTCAGGATTTGAAACCGTACCTTCTTACCCAGTGGCACGGTTTCGAATCCTGAACACAACACAATGCTATTTTTTTTAGAATTTTCGATACATTTTATTTGTTTTTATTAATTTTTATTTGAAAAAGTTTGTTCCACAATTTATTTAAAAAACAAGGCACAATCTCATTTATAATATATATTTTAATTTTGCGTTTTTTCCAATTTTATAAACGATAAAAGGTTTATTTTTAAAAAAATATCCAATATTTTATCAGTTAGGATTTTGTACAGTGATCAAATAATTATATAATGAATTCAGTAAGTTGTCGACGTTTTTATTTGATATAATATAATAATAACACCAAAAATAAAAATAACTTGACAGTGTAAAAAAAAATTTTTAAATTATAAAATATATATCATTATTTTAATTAAATTTTTTTCTTTAAAACTCGTATGATGTACGTATGTATATAAACTGGTGGTATTCTGATAGTTGTCTTTTTAAAATTTTGTAACTTTTCCATTTATTTATCTGTATTGCGGTTGGACCAGACGATAAAGGTTTTGGGTCAATATAACCTGTATATTTCTGGTATAGAAACACAATAGAATTTCAACCACAATTGATTTAAAAATACGAATTCGGTCATTCATATTCAGCCTGCTAAGAAAACAGATGGATTTAATTAAAAACATTTTTTATTTAAATCTTCTTCTGCGTTTACTAAGTAAGACAGAAAACTAAATATGAAAAATTACTATAAAATCGCAAACAGAAAGCTTTTTGCTCTCAAATCCAACCCATAATTCTGCTTATTTTCGCAACATTTTACCATTAATCCGCATCCAATTCCGTAGTGCGTGCTATCGACATGCGATATTCCGCAAAACTATGATTTTTTAGGTGTTTTCAATGAATGTAAGACCAGTTAATTTTATATGAATATAAAGAAATCAATTTTTTTATCTCCTAAGATCTAAAGTTATCATTTTGTATATTTTGAATTGGGGAAAATGCGAAAATAAAATACAAAATATTCCGATCAAAAAATCCAAAGTTCATATGTATGTATACGATAGGAACTGATTGTTTGAAAAATATTTGATGAATTGCGAACTATTCTTAGAATACATTTAAATTAAGCCCACATTAAATTATTCCATTGGCTAGAAGCTAAATATAAATTTGTGGAAAGTAGATATTTTCAATACTTTTATTTAAAATACAAATGCATTTTAAATTTTTATTCCAAATACAAAATAGTTTTTAATAAAAGTTTAATTTTCACAATGGAAAAGATATTTTGTAAGTTTTTTTACTCTATAATGTTGATGTTTTAATCAATATTTAATCATACAATTTTCCTGATGTCCTCATATTTTTAAGAATTTTTGGCACTTTAGAAATTTCAAGTCTTTTGGCTGCCGATTGCCAAGTAAATGATTTTTTTTAAATAAATTTTGGGAATAATTTGCAATATTCCAGATTTTAGAATATGCGCTATTTTCAGGGGTTTAAAATTTTTTAGTTTCTTTGCTAATTACATTTTGGAGCTTGATATCAAATTAAATTCTTACATCAAACTTTGTTTTTATTTTATAGAAAAGGCAATTAATTGAAGTGCTTTTGAAGATTAACTCACTGATGTTACAGAAAGAAAGAAACATTTCTTATCAAATTCTAGCCGGGAAGAGATTTTTCTGCTTTGTTATGTGTTATTAAGTAGCAAAACAACATTTTAATTGTAAAAAGATTTTTTATCACATTGTACAAATACAATAAAATAAAATTACACAAGTATAAAATATAAATTTTGCCTTTCTTCTGAAATCACAAATAGTCATAAAAAATTAAAAATTAATACATTTTTAAAACAAAACTAAAATTCAATTTCATTGATTTTGTATATCTACTCGTACATAACATCTTGACGATCCATTACATTTCTTTAATATAAATAAAATTAAAAATAATTATGGTTCTTTATATACGAAAAGAAAATATAAGCCCGAAAAAATACTGTAATACGCATGCTTAATATTATACTAATAAACGTACAAAAAATATTTAAAGAAACAAACAAAAAAAAACAACAAATCTTTACTTTAAGACTGTTTAAAAATGCACATGCATACACACAATGTGTACATGTGCCCATGAACGCATTTCAGTATGGATGGATGTGTGACAAAACGGACCAATTTACAACAACCACACCAATTTCCATCAATTTGAAGTTTTAGTATTTTATAATAAATAAGATATATTATTTTCTTAAATGCGTAAACTACTATGAAAAATACAACTGCTCTGTGGTGTATAAGAAGCGGTCGTGACTACCAACCAGTAGGTTGTTGGATTGAATCCCAACGCACCTTTTTCAAAAAATTTTGAAAAGTAAAATTATTTCGAATACCATTTTTTTGCTCATATTTTAGTCGTTAATGGACCGACTTCAATTATTTTTAGTATAAACCTTCGTAGAACTCCAAACAAGAGATCTGCTTCATAAAATTGACCGTAGGACAGTCGGCGCCATAAAAAACAACAGAATAGGAAATATAACAAAAAAAGTCTTTTGGCTATATCTAATTACCAATAATAATATCTAAAGTCCAATAATTACCAAGTTTTGTTATTTTCAAACCGAATAATTTTATGAAAAATTTTAAGAGAATGGTATAAAATTTATATCTCTATGTTGTTTTTTGGCCTTAATTCTAAATACACCAAAATGTAGCAGACGGACATCGCTCATTCGACTTCTCTATCTATAAGGATCCAGAATATATATACTTTATGGGGTCTTAAATGAATAATGAAGAAATTACATACGGAATGACAAACCTATATATCCCCTTTCCAAATTTTTTGGTGAAGGGTAAAAAAATGATTGTTGCTTCAAGGCAAGTCTGTTTCACATATGTACAGGGTGATTTTTAGCAACTTTTTTTCGTACCACTGCTTTTGGCAGCACATCTGTTTTCGTGTAACATGTTACTGTGCATGTTTTTTTCTATTCAAATCCGAAAACTATGAAAAAATCAATCCTTCCATATGTAAGTATGTGATATGCAAATGAATTTTAGTTTGTATGTCCGAAAAGTGCCAATAATATTCAACGAATGTAAGTGAACGTGGAATCTTAATAAAAAGCTTAAATTAAAAAGATTTGAAATTTAACTTAAAGTAAATGATTTTAAAAGGCCAATTATGGATAACAATCAAAGCTCAGTTGAGAGAACAAAAATTTAAATAAAAATAATAAATTTGAGGAAATGAAATGAATGCCATATAATGTGATATTATAATTATTACTTTTACATACTTATATACGAGTCGTAAGCCCGGAATTTGTTAACTTTGTCAACTACCACTTTAAAGAGTAGCATTAAAGATCCGGACTGTCTTTGCCTATTAATATTGAAGAATAGCTTTCTCCGACACTTTTACTGAAGAGTGGTTCTCGTTTAATAATCGATTAATACGAAAGAAAAGGCGTTGTTTGCATAATTCAATATTTTACTTACCTGGCTTAACGCCCAACTCCCTTAACCACTTACAATTTGTTGAACCCATATCACACACCACAGCGACTACTGGAAAACCATCATTATGTAGCTTTTTTATGACAATGCACAACAATTCATGTGTCATTTTGTAGTCAAAACCGTAAAAAACAGGCTGTTTCCAGATCTCTTGCCATTGGACCGTAATTTCCAGGTTTTCTTACAACAACATCTTGTGGGTCGTACTCAAAGTGTTTTTTTAAGCTCATTTATTAAAAAAAATTAGAATTACATTACAATGTATGTGCCCCTGCGCCTGGAAGGCATTTTAGAGGCGAGTTGGCATTAATATATTGCATAACTTAAGAAATACTATATTCTAGTTAACCATAACTACATAATAATAATAATAAAAAATTAGATAATAAAGTTAAAAGATTTATTAATATTTTTACATCAAAGCATATAATAAATACATGAGAAGTTTCTATGTTTTGATGTAAAAATATCTTTAATATAGTTTTGAATAAAGAAATGCTATTTAAATTAATAGTTTTATAAATTAATAGTTTTGTTTTTTCATCAAATTTGTTCTTAAATTTGTATAGAAAACCAACAGCTTGGGCTGTTTTTGTCTTAAGATTCTGAATATGTTAACTCCAAGCAAGATTGCTTTGCAGTTGTATCGCCAAATACTTAACAGAACTGACTTCCGTGATTTCTTTTCCATCTACATAAACGCTAAAGTTAGTATGATCCGAATATGGCTTAAATATCATCAATCGAGTTTTGTTAGCATTTAAGAAAAGTTTATTTATTCTCGAAAACTCTGATATTAATGCCGGATCCCGTCCTATATAAGCTTTGGCTACTGTTTCATGCTTGTAAGGTTAAAATAAACTAATGTCATCGGCATATATAAAGATTTTACCAGTAAGCTCAAGATTTTTCAAGTCAATAAGATAAATAGTAAACAATAAAAGTCCAAGTACGCTGCCTTGCGGTACACCATGTTCAACTTCCTCTACCTTCATTTCGTCGAATGATAAAACGCAAACCATTTCACCAAAAGACAAGTCAGTTGCTCTGCTCATGAATTCTATTGAACCGTGTAGAACTCCTTCGGTAATTTTAATCTTTTGGCATTAGCGTTGTAAAGTATTAACGTGATGATACGCTCTTGGGCCGCCTGATGTGTGTAAAGAAATAGCAGCAGAAATGTCATTCCACTTTCATTACCCAGTTTCAATAAATGACGGATTTGACCTTCCGTAAATATATTTTCAACGGACTATGGTGGGAATATATCTTAAGTCTAGATAAATGGCACTTAAGTATATTGTAGGTACATTTATAACAAACACAAAACACTTAACGACATACAAGAAAATAAAAGAGGTACTTACTCAGTTTGACATTCTTGATTTTTAAAAAGCGGTTGGAGTCCTTGAAGCTGCAGTTGACGTTATTTGTTTTAATGTGAGGAAACGTAATTCTTGCAGCGGTGTTCTTTTTGTTTGAATTTCCTGTTCCACTTCGTACTCCATTGCGACCGTAGATTCTTGCTGTTGTTCTACTATTGGCATAGCGTTGGGCATTTATTAAAATTGGCGCATCGTCGCTATATCAGCCGGAGCAAAATGGTCAATACATACATATGTATGTATATACATACTTACATATGTGCAGTACATATCGGATATAAGAAACTTTAAAAATGTCAGAAAATTATTTCTTATATGCTGTTTTTTCTTATAAGCAATTACTGTTTATAAGAAAGTTATTTCTTTTAAATATATACTATATGGACATAAGAAAATTTTTTCTTATAAGTGTGTATTCTATAAAACATGTGTAAGTAATAACAAATATAATTTTCTTATCGTTAAGCGATCAGTTTATTTTATCATTCTTCTTTGTTAGAGTAAAACTTAAAAACTAAACTTAAACTTAACTTACAAAATATTATAAAGCAGCCCCATACCCAAGTACTGCTGAGTTTGCGTCTGGTGTTCTATTTCTTTATAATTGTTTACTTTAGCAATGTGTGCAATATTGCTGATTGTACAACAAAATAATTTAAATACCCTGTTGGGAATTTAGAGTTGTGTTAACTTGTACATATTTATTTTCTTATTTGTGTCCATCTTTTACACGCAAACTAAAAGCCATGTTTCAACAAACGCATACATAGTTGTATATTTTGTGTATCTTTAGTATTCCTCGAAAGAAAAAAAATTCTCACATGAAATCTTTTTTATCAGTTATCTTCTTTATATGGCATTTACACCAAACCACAATCTAGTAGATTTCAATTGAAATCTCTATCAAAATCTCTACCGTTTACACCGGGTTATTCGTGACATTTTTTAAGATTTCGTATTCATGACAATAACAGGTGTTTGGAATTTTCATTTTCAAATGTCAAACTCCATACGAAAAATTATCATTCAAATGCGAAACAACTGGCGAGCACACCCTTCAATGTTATGTTATAAAACAGCGTAGTATTTTTCAGTACAATTTACGAAAACCCACAGTTGCGTCACTAAGTTCTACGAGATTTTGACAAAATCTAGTGAGTAAGTAGATTTTGTTTTGTATGGGAAATGTAGTCAAAATCAACGAAAATTTGCTCGAAATCTCATAAGTAGTAGATTTTGGTCTGCTGTAAAAATGTTAAATTTTGATATATTCAGGGCCAGTTTATGACTTCGTATTTAGATGTTATTTATATTTAGATCTATTTAAATACGAAATTAAGTTTTGCAGTACAAACTTAAATGAAACTTAAATAATATTTAAATCACCAACCTTGCTGATTTAAGTTCTATTTAAGTTGTGCACACATACTTACACAAACATATGGCTTTGCTAGCTTGTTGTTGTTTCGCGCAACAAAGTAAACAAAAAATTTGCGGCCATTGAAAAATCAACATCTTTTGGCGAGCAATTTAGACTTCTTTTATTATTATTATTCTATCTTTTTTCTTAAGTGCTTTATTCTTTTAAAACATTAAAAAAACTGTATTTAAATTCAACTTAAAATTAACTAAATCCGTATTTAAATATGAAGTCATAAACTGGCCATCAGGGTTGCCGATTATTCATCAAAAAAAGTTTCTTATATCAGGTTTTTTCTTATATACGTTTTTTTTTATAGAAAATTATTTGTATGGAAAGTATAAAAAAAGACATGGTGTTTTTGGTACACTTTCTTATAAGCGGTTTTTTGTTATATGCGATGTGCTTATATCTGGTATCTACTGGGGTTTCGCCTGAAAATCCTTTTGGCATATTGTCATCCACTTTTTTCTTTTATTTTCCTCTTTGGGGACCCTAAAAAATACTCCATATTAAAGAACATTTTGCTTTTTGCATACAAAGCAGTAACTCATTTTTAAAACTTCACTTTCACTTTAAATTGTCTAAAATCTTATGTGTTAGGGCCGTTAACAATAACAAAATTTACCTAAAGTTAAAACAAACTCAAAATTTAAACTTTGGTTACTAAAAATGCATGCGTTTAATTAAAATTAACTATAATATTTATTTAGGTTCTTAACTAGACAAAAGAATGACATTTAAAAATTAATTATTTCTTTTTCATATTAGAAAAATTTTTTAAAGCTTTTTTATCTAAAAAAATACAGATTTTTATATCAGAAATAATGCTAATATGTACTTTGCATTTCCCAAAAATAAATTTCTGCTATGATTCACAATAGTTGATAACAGTAGAGAACTGAAAATCTTACTTGCAGCTGACTAAAACAAATCAACGATTTTAAATTTTTTTTTAAAAAGAACCCACTCAGTAACGCATAAAAAATATGAAGGAATAGTAATTTTGCTAAGACTTAAATTTAATTACAACAAATACCACCCGAAAGGATGTGAAATACATGACACATTAACACGGATGTCTGAGATTGTGTCCGAAAACACCGCTGTTCTGTTCTGCCAGCGGCGTAGGTTTGACACAAAAAACTCTAAGTTTTAAAATAACAACTGCAGCAACTCAGTTTGAAATATTAGTGGAAGAGTTGCAGAAGAATCCCTCTTTCAATGGGATTTTGCAGAGGCACTCTTCCAAGTAATTTTAGAGAAAAATGGGGAGAAATCGCAACAGTTTTATATTCTCTTGGCTCGCCGATACATAAAGGCATAAAGGAGATGAATGACAAAAGGTTCTTAATAGGTTTGGCGGGAATCGAAGTTTAAAGTACCCAAAAGTAACTTTCAAACTTTGTAAAAAAAAAAAATTATACAATCATTAAAGCAATACTCTGAAATTGTTGTTCACTTGAAGTCCGGTAGGTTAAATATGTCGAATTCCTGTCTCAGAAGCTTTCGTTCTAATATGAGATTTTTTTTCTTGTATTTTCATCATCACTCGAGTCTGAATTTATATCACAAGTAAAAAACATTACAACTTTCAATAAAATTCTTGTTCAAAATTATAAAAAAAAAACCACACAGCTGTTTCAAATATTTAGAGATGTGTGTTTGATATGTTGATATAAACGATAAGTCGACAACGTCGTCATCATCCTTTTATAGAATGCAAATATGTTATTGAATTGATGACGACGTCGAAAGAAATGATATTGACAATAAAATGACGGCGACGTTGATGACGATAATAGGGTGAATAATGAGAAAAAAATATTTTTATTCTAAGAAGTGTGACTTTTAAGAGCCACATTTCAAAATATGGCATCTACACCAATCCGAAATCTAGTTGACGTTTGTGACATTTTTTAAGATTTCGTATCCATTACATAAGCAGGTGATTGAAATTTTCATTTTGCAATGTCAAACTCCACACAACAAATTGTGTGTGTATATCTGATTATATTAGGTGTGACGTCATCAGTGACGTCTTAGCAGGGGTGTGTGTTTATGTTGTTTGGATGCTTGCTGCTGGTAAGGTGGCAAAGAAATTTTTGTTGGCAGAGAATATGTGTAAATCTGATTATTTTAGAGGTGCCGTCAGTAATGGCGTCATAGCGTATGTATGAGGGTGTGTTTGAACGTGTGTGTGTATGTTGTCATCACATTGGTATCGTTGTATTAATGATGTTTATTAGATTTTATTTTTGTTCTTTTATATACATATGAGTATGTTTTTATATATGTTTTGGATTTTTCTTTAAGTTTTAATAATTCTGCTGACTTTGAGACTTATTCCTTATAATTTCGTTACATAGATAAATATTGCATATTTTATTTTTTGTTCTTTTGTATATTTGAGTCTGTTTTTATATACATATATTTTTGAGTTTTCTTTATGTTTTTATAGTTCTGCTGACTTCGAGACTTATTTCTTATAATTTGGCTATATATGTAGATAAATATTGCATATTTTATTTTTTGTTGTTTTATATATTTGAGTCTGTTTTTATATATGTTTTTGAGTTTTCTTTATGTTTTAATAGTTCTGCTGACTTCGAGACTTATTCCTTATAATTTGGCTATATATGTAGATAAATATTGCATATTTTATTTTTTGTTCTTTTATATATTTGAGTCTGTTTTTATATATGTTTTTGATTTTTCTTTATGTTTTAATAATTCTGCTGACTTCGAGACTTAGTCCTTATAATTTGGTTATATAGATAAATATTGGATATTTTATTTTTTGTTCTTTTATATATTTGAGTCTGTTTTTATATATGTTTTTGAGTTTTCTTAATGTTTTAAAAGTTCTGCTGGCTTCGAGACTTATTCCTTATAATTTGGCTATATATGTAGATAAATATTGCATATTTTATTTTTTGTTGTTTTATATATTTGAGTCTGTGTTTATATATGTTTTTGAGTTTTCTTTATGTTTTAATAATTCTGCTGACTTCGAGACTTATTCCTTATAATTTGGTTACATAGATAAATATTGCATATTTTATTTTTTGTTCTTTTATATATTTGAGTCTGTTTTTATATATGTTTTTGAGGTTTCTTTTTGTTTTAATAATTCTGCTGACTTTGAAACTTATTCCTTATAATTTGGCGATATAGATAAATATTGCAGACTCAAATATATAAAAGAACAAAAAATAAAATATGCAATATTTATCTATGTAACCAAATTATAAGGAATAAGTCTCGAAGTCAGCAGAATTATTAAAACATAAAGAAAAATCCAAAACATATATAAAAACAGACTCAAATATATAAAAGAACAAAAAATAAAATATGCAATATTTATCTGTATATAAAAATTATAAGGAATAAGACTCGAAGTCAGCAGAATTATTAAAACATAAAGAAAAATCCGAAACATATACATATAAAAACAGACTCAAATATATAAAAGAACAAAAAATAAAATATGCAATATTTATCTATATAACCAAATTATAAGGAATAAGACTCGAAGTCAGCAGAATTATTAAAACATAAAGAAAAATCCGAAACATATACATATAAAAACAGACTCAAATATATAAAAGAACAAAAAATAAAATATGCAATATTTATCTATATAACCAAATTATAAGGAATAAGTCTCGAAGTCAGCAGAATTATTAGGTTAGGTTAGGTTAGGTTGAGAGGATGGGACATCAATTATGCCCCAAGTCCGTAGACATACACTTAAGCCAGTAGGTCGGCCCGTTGTGCGCTCCCGTAAATAGATAATAACAACCCCAAAAACAAAAGAAATCATAGGAACTCAGTTTCGCGAACGAAGTTCCTCAGTGTCCTCCAGTCAATCCCCCTAAGATGGGTTATATCTGGTACAGTATCATCACCAAAGTAACGGGATCTTGATTCGGCGAAAGCAGGACACTGACATAGGAAGTGTTCCATCGTCTCGATGTCCTCCATGCACGCCCTACATTCGTTATCCTCTGCTAAGCCCATACGGTGCAGATGTGCACGCAGGTTGGAGTGTCCCGTTAAGACCCTCATCAACCTACTAATCTCCGATTTGTTCATCCTTAGCAACGTCTTCGTCTTATCCTCATCAGGTTCACCCCACAGGATTCTAGCCATTCTACCTGCTGCTTCATTATTCCACAGAGATACATGGGCGATTCTAGCCCATTCTTTCAACTCAGCTTTCGTCGCACCAAAAGGTTTCGCGTTGGCCAAGTTCACTATGGCGCCATCCCTGGCTCTAATTGCCAGACTATTTGCGCGTTCATTACCGATTACCCCCTGATGGGCCGGGACCCAAAAGATTCGCAATCTGCCATACGTTGAGTAATTGTTAATTACTCTCTTGCAATCTAAAACCGTCCTGGATTTCACCGTTTCGGAATTTATCGCCCTAATCGCCGTTTGGCTATCTGTGAAAATGTTGACGCTCACTGGTCTCGAGTTGCCAGCAAGCCATTTCACACATTCTGTGATCGCCCGGATTTCCGCCTGGTGCACCGTATTATGGTCAGGCAAGCGGAAGTAGAGTTCGGTCTCCGGATCGTCAATAAAGACACCCAGCCCCGCTCTACTCCCTAGTTTCGATCCGTCCGTGTAGCAACTAGTCCCCACAGGCATTCGCACTAGAGTTCCGTTCAACCATGATTGTCTATCAGGTATCATCACCTCACATTCAGCTAGAACCTTTTCCGTAGGTATACGATCAGATAATTCTGCACTGCTCGTATATCCGTCAAGAGCCTCTATTATTTTTCGGTGACCTGTGCCATGACCTTGGTCATCCCATTCACCCATTACTTGCAGACGTCTTGCCGCGACAGCTGCTTCATATTTTATGTGGACGTCTATAGGTCGAACGTTTAATATAGTCTCCAACGCCCTTGTCGGCGTGGTCCAGAATTATTAAAACATAAAGAAAAATCCGAAACATATACATATAAAAACAGACTCAAATATATAAAAGAACAAAAAATAAAATATGCAATATTTATCTATATATAAAAATTATAAGGAATAAGACTCGAAGTCAGCAGAATTATTAAAACATAAAGAAAAATCCGAAACATATACATATAAAAACAGACTCAAATATATAAAAGAACAAAAAATAAAATATGCAATATTTATCTATATAACCAAATTATAAGGAATAAGACTCGAAGTCAGCAGAATTATTAAAACATAAAGAAAAATCCAAAACATATATAAAAACAGACTCAAATATATAAAAGAACAAAAAATAAAATATGCAATATTTATCTATATAACCAAATTATAAGGAATAAGACTCGAAGTCAGCAGAATTATTAAAACATAAAGAAAAATCCGAAACATATACATATAAAAACAGACTCAAATATATAAAAGAACAAAAAATAAAATATGCAATATTTATCTATATAACCAAATTATAAGGAATAAGACTCGAAGTCAGCAGAATTATTAAAACATAAAGAAAAATCCGAAACATATACATATAAAAACAGACTCAAATATATAAAAGAACAAAAAATAAAATATGCAATATTTATCTATATAACCAAATTATAAGGAATAAGACTCGAAGTCAGCAGAATTATTAAAACATAAAGAAAAATCCGAAACATATACATATAAAAACAGACTCAAATATATAAAAGAACAAAAAATAAAATATGCAATATTTATCTATATAACCAAATTATAAGGAATAAGACTCGAAGTCAGCAGAATTATTAAAACATAAAGAAAAATCCGAAACATATACATATAAAAACAGACTCAAATATATAAAAGAACAAAAAATAAAATATGCAATATTTATCTATATAACCAAATTATAAGGAATAAGACTCGAAGTCAGCAGAATTATTAAAACATAAAGAAAAATCCGAAACATATACATATAAAAACAGACTCAAATATATAAAAGAACAAAAAATAAAATATGCAATATTTATCTATATAACCAAATTATAAGGAATAAGACTCGAAGTCAGCAGAATTATTAAAACATAAAGAAAAATCCGAAACATATACATATAAAAACAGACTCAAATATATAAAAGAACAAAAAATAAAATATGCAATATTTATCTATATAACCAAATTATAAGGAATAAGACTCGAAGTCAGCAGAATTATTAAAACATAAAGAAAAATCCGAAACATATACATATAAAAACAGACTCAAATATATAAAAGAACAAAAAATAAAATATGCAATATTTATCTATATAACCAAATTATAAGGAATAAGACTCGAAGTCAGCAGAATTATTAAAACATAAAGAAAAATCCGAAACATATACATATAAAAACAGACTCAAATATATAAAAGAACAAAAAATAAAATATGCAATATTTATCTATATAACCAAATTATAAGGAATAAGACTCGAAGTCAGCAGAATTATTAAAACATAAAGAAAAATCCGAAACATATACATATAAAAACAGACTCAAATATATAAAAGAACAAAAAATAAAATATGCAATATTTATCTATATAACCAAATTATAAGGAATAAGACTCGAAGTCAGCAGAATTATTAAAACATAAAGAAAAATCCGAAACATATACATATAAAAACAGACTCAAATATATAAAAGAACAAAAAATAAAATATGCAATATTTATCTATATAACCAAATTATAAGGAATAAGACTCGAAGTCAGCAGAATTATTAAAACATAAAGAAAAATCCGAAACATATACATATAAAAACAGACTCAAATATATAAAAGAACAAAAAATAAAATATGCAATATTTATCTATATAACCAAATTATAAGGAATAAGACTCGAAGTCAGCAGAATTATTAAAACATAAAGAAAAATCCGAAACATATACATATAAAAACAGACTCAAATATATAAAAGAACAAAAAATAAAATATGCAATATTTATCTATATAACCAAATTATAAGGAATAAGACTCGAAGTCAGCAGAATTATTAAAACATAAAGAAAAATCCGAAACATATACATATAAAAACAGACTCAAATATATAAAAGAACAAAAAATAAAATATGCAATATTTATCTATATAACCAAATTATAAGGAATAAGACTCGAAGTCAGCAGAATTATTAAAACATAAAGAAAAATCCGAAACATATACATATAAAAACAGACTCAAATATATAAAAGAACAAAAAATAAAATATGCAATATTTATCTATATAACCAAATTATAAGGAATAAGACTCGAAGTCAGCAGAATTATTAAAACATAAAGAAAAATCCGAAACATATACATATAAAAACAGACTCAAATATATAAAAGAACAAAAAATAAAATATGCAATATTTATCTATATAACCAAATTATAAGGAATAAGACTCGAAGTCAGCAGAATTATTAAAACATAAAGAAAAATCCGAAACATATACATATAAAAACAGACTCAAATATATAAAAGAACAAAAAATAAAATATGCAATATTTATCTATATAACCAAATTATAAGGAATAAGACTCGAAGTCAGCAGAATTATTAAAACATAAAGAAAAATCCGAAACATATACATATAAAAACAGACTCAAATATATAAAAGAACAAAAAATAAAATATGCAATATTTATCTATATAACCAAATTATAAGGAATAAGACTCGAAGTCAGCAGAATTATTAAAACATAAAGAAAAATCCGAAACATATACATATAAAAACAGACTCAAATATATAAAAGAACAAAAAATAAAATATGCAATATTTATCTATATAACCAAATTATAAGGAATAAGACTCGAAGTCAGCAGAATTATTAAAACATAAAGAAAAATCCGAAACATATACATATAAAAACAGACTCAAATATATAAAAGAACAAAAAATAAAATATGCAATATTTATCTATATAACCAAATTATAAGGAATAAGACTCGAAGTCAGCAGAATTATTAAAACATAAAGAAAAATCCGAAACATATACATATAAAAACAGACTCAAATATATAAAAGAACAAAAAATAAAATATGCAATATTTATCTATATAACCAAATTATAAGGAATAAGACTCGAAGTCAGCAGAATTATTAAAACATAAAGAAAAATCCGAAACATATACATATAAAAACAGACTCAAATATATAAAAGAACAAAAAATAAAATATGCAATATTTATCTATATAACCAAATTATAAGGAATAAGACTCGAAGTCAGCAGAATTATTAAAACATAAAGAAAAATCCGAAACATATACATATAAAAACAGACTCAAATATATAAAAGAACAAAAAATAAAATATGCAATATTTATCTATATAACCAAATTATAAGGAATAAGACTCGAAGTCAGCAGAATTATTAAAACATAAAGAAAAATCCGAAACATATACATATAAAAACAGACTCAAATATATAAAAGAACAAAAAATAAAATATGCAATATTTATCTATATAACCAAATTATAAGGAATAAGACTCGAAGTCAGCAGAATTATTAAAACATAAAGAAAAATCCGAAACATATACATATAAAAACAGACTCAAATATATAAAAGAACAAAAAATAAAATATGCAATATTTATCTATATAACCAAATTATAAGGAATAAGACTCGAAGTCAGCAGAATTATTAAAACATAAAGAAAAATCCGAAACATATACATATAAAAACAGACTCAAATATATAAAAGAACAAAAAATAAAATATGCAATATTTATCTATATAACCAAATTATAAGGAATAAGACTCGAAGTCAGCAGAATTATTAAAACATAAAGAAAAATCCGAAACATATACATATAAAAACAGACTCAAATATATAAAAGAACAAAAAATAAAATATGCAATATTTATCTATATAACCAAATTATAAGGAATAAGACTCGAAGTCAGCAGAATTATTAAAACATAAAGAAAAATCCGAAACATATCCATATAAAAACAGACTCAAATATATAAAAGAACAAAAAATAAAATATGCAATATTTATCTATATAACCAAATTATAAGGAATAAGACTCGAAGTCAGCAGAATTATTAAAACATAAAGAAAAATCCGAAACATATACATATAAAAACAGATTCAAATATATAAAAGAACAAAAAATAAAATATGCAATATTTATCTATATAACCAAATTATAAGGAATAAGACTCGAAGTCAGCAGAATTATTAAAACATAAAGAAAAATCCGAAACATATACATATAAAAACAGACTCAAATATATAAAAGAACAAAAAATAAAATATGCAATATTTATCTATATAACCAAATTATAAGGAATAAGACTCGAAGTCAGCAGAATTATTAAAACATAAAGAAAAATCCGAAACATATACATATAAAAACAGACTCAAATATATAAAAGAACAAAATATAAAATATGCAATATTTATCTATATAACCAAATTATAAGGAATAAGACTCGAAGTCAGCAGAATTATTAAAACATAAAGAAAAATCCGAAACATATACATATAAAAACAGACTCAAATATATATAAGAACAAAAAATAAAATATGCAATATTTATCTATATAACCAAATTATAAGGAATAAGACTCGAAGTCAGCAGAATTATTAAAACATAAAGAAAAATCCGAAACATATACATATAAAAACAGACTCAAATATATAAAAGAACAAAAATAAAATATGCAATATATAACCAAATTATAAGGAATAAGACTCGAAGTCAGCAGAATTATTAAAACATAAAGAAAAATCCAAAACATATATAAAAACAGACTCAAATATATAAAAGAACAAAAAATAAAATATGCAATATTTATCTATATAACCAAATTATGAGCAATAAGTCTCGAAGTCAGCTGAATTATTAAAACATAAATAAAAACCCAAAACATATATAAAAACAGAATCAAATATATAAAAGAACAAAAAAATAAAATATGCAATATTTATCTATGTAACCAAATTATAAGGAATAAGTCTCTAAGTCAGCAGAATTATTAAAACATAAAGAAAAATCCAAAACATATATAAAAACAGACTCAAATATATAGAAGAACAAAAAATAAAATATGCAATATTTATCTATATAACCAAATTATAAGCAATAAGTCTCAAAGTCAGCAGAATTATTAAAACATAAAGAAAAATAAAAAACATATATAAAAACAGAATCATATATATAAAAGAACAAAAAATAAAATATGCAATATTTATCTATATAGCCAAATTATAAGGAATAAATCTCGAAGTCAGCAGGATTATTAAAACATAAAGAAAAATCCAAAACATACATAAAAACAGAATCATATATATAAAAGAACAAAAAAATAAAATACGCAATATTTATCTATATAGCCAAATTATAAGGAATAAGTCTCGAAGTCAGCAGAATTATTAAAACATAAAGAAAAATCCAAAACATATATAAAAACAGACTCAAATATATAAAAGAACAAAAAATAAAATATGCAATATTTATCTATATAACCAAATTATAAGGAATAAATCTCGAAGTCAGCAGAATTATTAAAACATAAATAAAATCAAAAACATATATAAAAACAGAATCATATATATAAAAGAACAAAAAATAAAATATGCAATATTTATCTATATAACCAAATTATGAGCAATAAGTCTCGAAGTCAGCTGAATTATTAAAACATAAATAACAACCCAAAACATATATAAAAACAGAATCAAATATATAAAAGAACAAAAATAAAATATGCAATATTTATCTATATAACCAAATTATGAGCAATAAGTCTCGAAGTCAGCTGAATTATTAAAACATAAATAAAAACCCAAAACATATATAAAAACAGAATCAAATATATAAAAGAACAAAAATAAAATATGCAATATTTATCTATATAACCAAATTATAAGGAATAAATCTCGAAGTCAGCAGAATTATTAAAACATAAAGAAAAATCCAAAACATATATAAAAACAGACTCATATATATAAAAGAACAAAAAATAAAATATGCAATATTTATCTATATAACCAAATTATGAGCAATAAGTCTCGAAGTCAGCTGAATTATTAAAACATAAATAAAAACCCAAAACATATATAAAAACAGAATCAAATATATAAAAGAACAAAAATAAAATATGCAATATTTATCTATATAACCAAATTATAAGGAATAAATCTCGAAGTCAGCAGAATTATTAAAACATAAAGAAAAATCCAAAACATATATAAAAACAGACTCATATATATAAAAGAACAAAAAATAAAATATGCAATATTTATCTATATAACCAAATTATAAGGAATAAGACTCGAAGTCAGTAGAATTATTAAAACATAAAGAAAAATCCGAAACATATACTCAAACAGACTCAAATATATAAAAGAACAAAAAATAAAATATGCAATATTTATCTATATAACCAAATTATAAGGAATAAGACTCGAAGTCAGCAGAATTATTAAAACATAAAGAAAAATCCGAAACATATACATATAAAAACAGACTCAAATATATAAAAGAACAAAAAATAAAATATGCAATATTTATCTATATAACCAAATTATAAGGAATAAGACTCGAAGTCAGCAGAATTATTAAAACATAAAGAAAAATCCGAAACATATACATATAAAAACAGACTCAAATATATAAAAGAACAAAAAATAAAATATGCAATATTTATCTATATAACCAAATTATAAGGAATAAGACTCGAAGTCAGCAGAATTATTAAAACATAAAGAAAAATCCGAAACATATACATATAAAAACAGACTCAAATATATAAAAGAACAAAAAATAAAATATGCAATATTTATCTATATAACCAAATTATAAGGAATAAGACTCGAAGTCAGCAGAATTATTAAAACATAAAGAAAAATCCGAAACATATACATATAAAAACAGACTCAAATATATAAAAGAACAAAAAATAAAATATGCAATATTTATCTATATAACCAAATTATAAGGAATAAGACTCGAAGTCAGCAGAATTATTAAAACATAAAGAAAAATCCGAAACATATACATATAAAAACAGACTCAAATATATAAAAGAACAAAAAATAAAATATGCAATATTTATCTATATAACCAAATTATAAGGAATAAGACTCGAAGTCAGCAGAATTATTAAAACATAAAGAAAAATCCGAAACATATACATATAAAAACAGACTCAAATATATAAAAGAACAAAAAATAAAATATGCAATATTTATCTATATAACCAAATTATAAGGAATAAGACTCGAAGTCAGCAGAATTATTAAAACATAAAGAAAAATCCGAAACATATACATATAAAAACAGACTCAAATATATAAAAGAACAAAAAATAAAATATGCAATATTTATCTATATAACCAAATTATAAGGAATAAGACTCGAAGTCAGCAGAATTATTAAAACATAAAGAAAAATCCGAAACATATACATATAAAAACAGACTCAAATATATAAAAGAACAAAAAATAAAATATGCAATATTTATCTATATAACCAAATTATAAGGAATAAGACTCGAAGTCAGCAGAATTATTAAAACATAAAGAAAAATCCGAAACATATACATATAAAAACAGACTCAAATATATAAAAGAACAAAAAATAAAATATGCAATATTTATCTATATAACCAAATTATAAGGAATAAGACTCGAAGTCAGCAGAATTATTAAAACATAAAGAAAAATCCGAAACATATACATATAAAAACAGACTCAAATATATAAAAGAACAAAAAATAAAATATGCAATATTTATCTATATAACCAAATTATAAGGAATAAGACTCGAAGTCAGCAGAATTATTAAAACATAAAGAAAAATCCGAAACATATACATATAAAAACAGACTCAAATATATAAAAGAACAAAAAATAAAATATGCAATATTTATCTATATAACCAAATTATAAGGAATAAGACTCGAAGTCAGCAGAATTATTAAAACATAAAGAAAAATCCGAAACATATACATATAAAAACAGACTCAAATATATAAAAGAACAAAAAATAAAATATGCAATATTTATCTATATAACCAAATTATAAGGAATAAGACTCGAAGTCAGCAGAATTATTAAAACATAAAGAAAAATCCGAAACATATACATATAAAAACAGACTCAAATATATAAAAGAACAAAAAATAAAATATGCAATATTTATCTATATAACCAAATTATAAGGAATAAGACTCGAAGTCAGCAGAATTATTAAAACATAAAGAAAAATCCGAAACATATACATATAAAAACAGACTCAAATATATAAAAGAACAAAAAATAAAATATGCAATATTTATCTATATAACCAAATTATAAGGAATAAGACTCGAAGTCAGCAGAATTATTAAAACATAAAGAAAAATCCGAAACATATACATATAAAAACAGACTCAAATATATAAAAGAACAAAAAATAAAATATGCAATATTTATCTATATAACCAAATTATAAGGAATAAGACTCGAAGTCAGCAGAATTATTAAAACATAAAGAAAAATCCGAAACATATACATATAAAAACAGACTCAAATATATAAAAGAACAAAAAATAAAATATGCAATATTTATCTATATAACCAAATTATAAAGAATAAGACTCGAAGTCAGCAGAATTATTAAAACATAAAGAAAAATCCGAAACATATACATATAAAAACAGACTCAAATGTGTTGTTAGAGTTAAACGCGTCAGTGTTACAAGAAAGTTAAAAAGGAACTAAAAAACATATTTATTCATTTCTCTCATTATACTTGTAGACAAATACATACATACAAATATGACAATTGATATTAATAGTGATACACAAATAGAATGGTTATTCGATTCACAACACCTTCTCTGAATAAACATCCTAATATATATTTTATATAAAAATGTAAGTAATAAACATTAAACAATTCAAATATAACCATTTGTTTTATTTTTATCTTAAACCAAATTTTCCAATAAAGTACTTGTGTTTGTCAGCTGGAACACCCTCTGTAAAAATATCAGCTAACATGTTATTGGTTTCCAAATAATTTAGTTTTATTTCGCCACTTTCCAATTTTTCGCGTATAAATTTTATTCGAATGTCAACATGTTTTGTTCTTGACGAATAAGAATTATTTTCTGCAATTTGAATGGCACTTTTATTGTCACAATATAACACCATTGACTTGGGTGAACTTTTAGTTAGCTCATATTCTAAACGTTGAAGCCATATCGATTCCTGCATTGCTGATACTAAGGACATAAACTCAGCTTCCGTTGAAGAAAGAGCTACAGTACGTTGTCTTTTCGAATTCCAAGATATCGCCGCACCCTGCATAGTAAAAATATAGCCGGTTGTAGAACGTCTGTCGTCAATGTTGCTTGCCCAATCCGCATCACAATATCCAATTAGACCTTCTGATTTGTCTTTGTAGATGAGGCTTTTGTTGACAGTGCCTTTTAGGTACCGCATGACTCTTTTGACAGCTAACCAGTGTGCCTTCCCTGGATTTGTATTAAAACGGCTCAGTAGATTTACGATGTAGCAAATGTCTGGTCTTGAATTCTGCGCTGCGTACAGCAGACATCCCACAGCTTCCATATATGGCACAGTTCTCATTTCTTCTTTTTCTTCATTTGTTTTTGGACACATTTCCATAGATAACCTCTGATTTATATCTATTGGCGAACTTACTGGGTTGCATTCATCCATAGAAAATCTCTTTAGCATATTCTTAATATATTGCGATTGGTCAACTTTCAGATTACCAGCTGATTTCTGAATTCTCATTCCCAAAATTGACGAGACTTCTCCCAAATCTTTCATGTTAAAATGTTTTGATAATTTTTTTTTAGTTCATTTGTAGTCATCATATTGTTTGAGAACACCAAAACATCGTCCACATATATGGCTACATAAAGAATGCGATGATTGGAAATATTGTAGTAAACACATTGATCAGTTTCACTTCTCTTAAGACCGAATTGAAGAAGAATCTTATTCAAGGTCTTATTCCAAACTCGGCTGGATTGTTTCAGTCCGTAAAGAGCCTTTTTCAAAACACAAACTCGATTGCTCCCATCATTGTAGCCCTCAGGTTGATGCATATATATTTCTTCCTGGAGATCTCCATTTAGGAAGGCAGTCACAACGTCAAGCTGGTGAATATGCAATCCATATTTAACAGCCAATGCCAGTAGAAACCTTATTGATGAGTATCGAACTACCGGTGCAAATGTCTCCTCATAATCGATCCCCTTTCGCTGGCTATAGCCTTGTACCACCAATCTGGCTTTGTATCGAGTTTTGTTTCCATTCGCATCATACTTCGTTTTAAATACCCACTTGCATTTAATTGGCTTCTTATCACATGGTAGTTCAGATAATGTCCAAGTTTTATTTAATGTTAAGGATTTGATTTCTTCATCCATAGCTGCTCGCCATCTCGAATTTTCTTCACAATTCAGTGCTTCTTCGATAGTGACTGGATCGCCTGATACAAAACTCATTGCACAGAAACTTTGTTCACGTCCATATTTTTCAGCTAAGCGCTCAGATCTGCGAACTCCAGTATCAACATTACAAAAATTGTCTTCGTTATAATTTTCAACTGCATCTTCAAACGTTAAACTTTCTTCTGATTTCATATCATATTCTACAGCAAGGCTATCATTTGATATGTTTTCTTCATCGATTTGTTGTTCTTCTTTTATGTCATGTAATTCATCATTCACATTGTTGGATGGCAATTCACCTACAAAATCCACCCCTGAATTGCGGTTTACATCGATTCCAACTATAAGATTCGGAATACTGTTAGTATATTTTTGTTCGTCATTACATACCTGCTCTTCCATAAAAACAACATCACGGCTGATTAATATTGTCTTCGTGGATGGATCATACAACCTGTATGCTTTTACGTTCGTACAGTATCCAACGAAAATGCAAGGAATTGATTTTGCTTGCAATTTGGAACGCTTCACCTTTGGTGTGTGTACAAATGCCTTACAGCCAAAAACTCGAAGATGATGTAGACTAGGTTTTCTACCAGACCAAAGCTCCTCTGGACACGAAATATTTTTTCTGCATGGAATTCTGTTTAGCACATAAGCTGCAGTCATAGCCGCTTCCGCCCAAAATTTTTCATTAACTCCAGAATCCAGTATCATACATCTAACACGATCAATGATTGTACGATTTAGCCGTTCAGATACCCCATTCTGTTCTGGTGTGTATGGAGCCGTTTTCTGATGAACTATGCCATTTTCTTTCAGGAACTCACTGAATATATTATTCGTATATTCCGTACCATTATCTGAGCGGAAAAACTTAATTTTCTTTGAGGTTTGATTTTCTGCTATACTTTTAAATTTTTTAAATTCCTTAAAAACTTCAGATTTGCTGGCAACCGGCGATAAAAATATCTTGCGTGAATAGTCATCTATGAATGTTACTATGAACCTTGAGCCAGAAAACGACTTCGTTTTAAACGGTCCCATTACATGAGAATGAACAATTTCCAGTACTTCACTTGCACGATGGCCCTCTTCTTTAAATGAGTTTCTTACTTGCTTTCCACGAATGCAAATTTCACATTGATCAGAAATCATAGAAAAATCGGGATCATGATCGCCCTTTATTTTCTTTAAAGTGCTGTTACATATGTGACCAAGACGTCTGTGCCAAAGCTGAGCATCATTTTTTACCACCATAGCTTTTTGTGACGTTTTTTTTGAAACACAATCTAATTTATATAAATTGTTATACAAACTTGCTGTTGCCATGAGTTGATTATTTCCGTTAAAAATTTTGCATGTATTATTCTCAAATGTTACTCTCTTTCCACTTGCTGTTAATTGTCTAACTGACAACAAATTTGCACATAGTTGTGGCACATATTCAACATTTTTTATAGGCGTTTGTCCGCCTTCATCAATTGACAAAAACACATTCGCATCTCCAACACATTCAACTGTTAGTTTGCTGTTGTTTGCTACAATAACTTCCTTTCCTTGTCTAGCTTTAACATTGTGAAGTATTGTCTTTGTTTTTGACATGTGTGTTGTTGCGCCTGAGTCTATATACCACTCATTTGCGTCGACGTCACTCGACGTAAACAGAGATGCTAGCAGAATTTTTTCGTTAGCCTTCTTTGATTGCTGTTTTTCACCGTTATTATTGAAGCTTTTATTTTGCAAATTTGGACAGTTTCGTACAAAATGGCCTTCCCTTTTGCAGCCATGACATTTAAACTTTTTTAATTTTTTAAAATTTTTGTTGGACACAAATGCATTTTCTTCCGTTTTTACGGAATTGTCAAATTTTACATCTTGTAAAAGTAAATTTTTTACTATGTCCACACTTAACTTGGTTTTAGAATTTTCCACAGCTAGAACCAGCGAACGAAAATCCTCCGGCAAACCCGCCAACATCAGAGATGCAATTAGCTCGTCATCTATATTCAGCCCGGTATTTGTAACTTTTATAGAAGTCATTACCATTTTATTTATATAGCCTTCCATTGAATCGCAATCAGACAATTTCAGCTGTACTAATTGTTTCAGCAATTCTACTTTTCTGGTTAAGCCGGTGTCTTCAAATGCACGCATTAACGCTTGCCACGCTTCTTTTGCTGTTGCAGCAGTTGCTATATGTGCAAAATTGTTGGGTTCCAACATCAATGTTAATTCCGCCAAGGCACGTTCGTTCGTTTCTTTCTCAGCTTCAGTAGACTGTTCCTTCAATCCCGCGTCAACAATTCTTCAAAACTAGGTACGATTTTGCATGACGCTTCCAAATATCAAAATTTTCGCGTCCACGCAATTTCTCAAATGGAAAAGATAAAGTTGCCATTTTTATTTAAATCGTTTCACACACTAATATTGGAATTGTTCACAAGATTCCTTTAAATTAATTTTACTTTTTTTCTTTTAAGTGATCAAAAGCCCATAACCTGTTGTTAGAGTTAAACGCGTCAGTGTTACAAGAAAGTTAAAAAGGAACTAAAAAACATATTTATTCATTTCTCTCATTATACTTGTAGACAAATACATACATACAAATATGACAATTGATATTAATAGTGATACACAAATAGAATGGTTATTCGATTCACAACAAAATATATAAAAGAACAAAAAATAAAATATGCAATATTTATCTATATAACCAAATTATAAGGAATAAGACTCGAAGTCAGCAGAATTATTAAAACATAAAGAAAAATCCGAAACATATACATATAAAAACAGACTCAAATATATAAAAGAACAAAAAATAAAATATGCAATATTTATCTATATAACCAAATTATAAGGAATAAGACTCGAAGTCAGCAGAATTATTAAAACATAAAGAAAAATCCGAAACATATACATATAAAAACAGACTCAAATATATAAAAGAACAAAAAATAAAATATGCAATATTTATCTATATAACCAAATTATAAGGAATAAGACTCGAAGTCAGCAGAATTATTAAAACATAAAGAAAAATCCGAAACATATACATATAAAAACAGACTCAAATATATAAAAGAACAAAAAATAAAATATGCAATATTTATCTATATAACCAAATTATAAAGAATAAGACTCGAAGTCAGCAGAATTATTAAAACATAAAGAAAAATCCGAAACATATACATATAAAAACAGACTCAAATATGTTGTTAGAGTTAAACGCGTCAGTGTTACAAGAAAGTTAAAAAGGAACTAAAAAACATATTTATTCATTTCTCTCATTATACTTGTAGACAAATACATACATACAAATATGACAATTGATATTAATAGTGATACACAAATAGAATGGTTATTCGATTCACAACACCTTCTCTGAATAAACATCCTAATATATATTTTATATAAAAATGTAAGTAATAAACATTAAACAATTCAAATATAACCATTTGTTTTATTTTTATCTTAAACCAAATTTTCCAATAAAGTACTTGTGTTTGTCAGCTGGAACACCCTCTGTAAAAATATCAGCTAACATGTTATTGGTTTCCAAATAATTTAGTTTTATTTCGCCACTTTCCAATTTTTCGCGTATAAATTTTATTCGAATGTCAACATGTTTTGTTCTTGACGAATAAGAATTATTTTCTGCAATTTGAATGGCACTTTTATTGTCACAATATAACACCATTGACTTGGGTGAACTTTTAGTTAGCTCATATTCTAAACGTTGAAGCCATATCGATTCCTGCATTGCTGATACTAAGGACATAAACTCAGCTTCCGTTGAAGAAAGAGCTACAGTACGTTGTCTTTTCGAATTCCAAGATATCGCCGCACCCTGCATAGTAAAAATATAGCCGGTTGTAGAACGTCTGTCGTCAATGTTGCTTGCCCAATCCGCATCACAATATCCAATTAGACCTTCTGATTTGTCTTTGTAGATGAGGCTTTTGTTGACAGTGCCTTTTAGGTACCGCATGACTCTTTTGACAGCTAACCAGTGTGCCTTCCCTGGATTTGTATTAAAACGGCTCAGTAGATTTACGATGTAGCAAATGTCTGGTCTTGAATTCTGCGCTGCGTACAGCAGACATCCCACAGCTTCCATATATGGCACAGTTCTCATTTCTTCTTTTTCTTCATTTGTTTTTGGACACATTTCCATAGATAACCTCTGATTTATATCTATTGGCGAACTTACTGGGTTGCATTCATCCATAGAAAATCTCTTTAGCATATTCTTAATATATTGCGATTGGTCAACTTTCAGATTACCAGCTGATTTCTGAATTCTCATTCCCAAAATTGACGAGACTTCTCCCAAATCTTTCATGTTAAAATGTTTTGATAATTTTTTTTTAGTTCATTTGTAGTCATCATATTGTTTGAGAACACCAAAACATCGTCCACATATATGGCTACATAAAGAATGCGATGATTGGAAATATTGTAGTAAACACATTGATCAGTTTCACTTCTCTTAAGACCGAATTGAAGAAGAATCTTATTCAAGGTCTTATTCCAAACTCGGCTGGATTGTTTCAGTCCGTAAAGAGCCTTTTTCAAAACACAAACTCGATTGCTCCCATCATTGTAGCCCTCAGGTTGATGCATATATATTTCTTCCTGGAGATCTCCATTTAGGAAGGCAGTCACAACGTCAAGCTGGTGAATATGCAATCCATATTTAACAGCCAATGCCAGTAGAAACCTTATTGATGAGTATCGAACTACCGGTGCAAATGTCTCCTCATAATCGATCCCCTTTCGCTGGCTATAGCCTTGTACCACCAATCTGGCTTTGTATCGAGTTTTGTTTCCATTCGCATCATACTTCGTTTTAAATACCCACTTGCATTTAATTGGCTTCTTATCACATGGTAGTTCAGATAATGTCCAAGTTTTATTTAATGTTAAGGATTTGATTTCTTCATCCATAGCTGCTCGCCATCTCGAATTTTCTTCACAATTCAGTGCTTCTTCGATAGTGACTGGATCGCCTGATACAAAACTCATTGCACAGAAACTTTGTTCACGTCCATATTTTTCAGCTAAGCGCTCAGATCTGCGAACTCCAGTATCAACATTACAAAAATTGTCTTCGTTATAATTTTCAACTGCATCTTCAAACGTTAAACTTTCTTCTGATTTCATATCATATTCTACAGCAAGGCTATCATTTGATATGTTTTCTTCATCGATTTGTTGTTCTTCTTTTATGTCATGTAATTCATCATTCACATTGTTGGATGGCAATTCACCTACAAAATCCACCCCTGAATTGCGGTTTACATCGATTCCAACTATAAGATTCGGAATACTGTTAGTATATTTTTGTTCGTCATTACATACCTGCTCTTCCATAAAAACAACATCACGGCTGATTAATATTGTCTTCGTGGATGGATCATACAACCTGTATGCTTTTACGTTCGTACAGTATCCAACGAAAATGCAAGGAATTGATTTTGCTTGCAATTTGGAACGCTTCACCTTTGGTGTGTGTACAAATGCCTTACAGCCAAAAACTCGAAGATGATGTAGACTAGGTTTTCTACCAGACCAAAGCTCCTCTGGACACGAAATATTTTTTCTGCATGGAATTCTGTTTAGCACATAAGCTGCAGTCATAGCCGCTTCCGCCCAAAATTTTTCATTAACTCCAGAATCCAGTATCATACATCTAACACGATCAATGATTGTACGATTTAGCCGTTCAGATACCCCATTCTGTTCTGGTGTGTATGGAGCCGTTTTCTGATGAACTATGCCATTTTCTTTCAGGAACTCACTGAATATATTATTCGTATATTCCGTACCATTATCTGAGCGGAAAAACTTAATTTTCTTTGAGGTTTGATTTTCTGCTATACTTTTAAATTTTTTAAATTCCTTAAAAACTTCAGATTTGCTGGCAACCGGCGATAAAAATATCTTGCGTGAATAGTCATCTATGAATGTTACTATGAACCTTGAGCCAGAAAACGACTTCGTTTTAAACGGTCCCATTACATGAGAATGAACAATTTCCAGTACTTCACTTGCACGATGGCCCTCTTCTTTAAATGAGTTTCTTACTTGCTTTCCACGAATGCAAATTTCACATTGATCAGAAATCATAGAAAAATCGGGATCATGATCGCCCTTTATTTTCTTTAAAGTGCTGTTACATATGTGACCAAGACGTCTGTGCCAAAGCTGAGCATCATTTTTTACCACCATAGCTTTTTGTGACGTTTTTTTTGAAACACAATCTAATTTATATAAATTGTTATACAAACTTGCTGTTGCCATGAGTTGATTATTTCCGTTAAAAATTTTGCATGTATTATTCTCAAATGTTACTCTCTTTCCACTTGCTGTTAATTGTCTAACTGACAACAAATTTGCACATAGTTGTGGCACATATTCAACATTTTTTATAGTCGTTTGTCCGCCTTCATCAATTGACAAAAACACATTCGCATCTCCAACACATTCAACTGTTAGTTTGCTGTTGTTTGCTACAATAACTTCCTTTCCTTGTCTAGCTTTAACATTGTGAAGTATTGTCTTTGTTTTTGACATGTGTGTTGTTGCGCCTGAGTCTATATACCACTCATTTGCGTCGACGTCACTCGACGTAAACAGAGATGCTAGCAGAATTTTTTCGTTAGCCTTCTTTGATTGCTGTTTTTCACCGTTATTATTGAAGCTTTTATTTTGCAAATTTGGACAGTTTCGTACAAAATGGCCTTCCCTTTTGCAGCCATGACATTTAAACTTTTTTAATTTTTTAAAATTTTTGTTGGACACAAATGCATTTTCTTCCGTTTTTACGGAATTGTCAAATTTTACATCTTGTAAAAGTAAATTTTTTACTATGTCCACACTTAACTTGGTTTTAGAATTTTCCACAGCTAGAACCAGCGAACGAAAATCCTCCGGCAAACCCGCCAACATCAGAGATGCAATTAGCTCGTCATCTATATTCAGCCCGGTATTTGTAACTTTTATAGAAGTCATTACCATTTTATTTATATAGCCTTCCATTGAATCGCAATCAGACAATTTCAGCTGTACTAATTGTTTCAGCAATTCTACTTTTCTGGTTAAGCCGGTGTCTTCAAATGCACGCATTAACGCTTGCCACGCTTCTTTTGCTGTTGCAGCAGTTGCTATATGTGCAAAATTGTTGGGTTCCAACATCAATGTTAATTCCGCCAAGGCACGTTCGTTCGTTTCTTTCTCAGCTTCAGTAGACTGTTCCTTCAATCCCGCGTCAACAATTCTTCAAAACTAGGTACGATTTTGCATGACGCTTCCAAATATCAAAATTTTCGCGTCCACGCAATTTCTCAAATGGAAAAGATAAAGTTGCCATTTTTATTTAAATCGTTTCACACACTAATATTGGAATTGTTCACAAGATTCCTTTAAATTAATTTTACTTTTTTTCTTTTAAGTGATCAAAAGCCCATAACCTGTTGTTAGAGTTAAACGCGTCAGTGTTACAAGAAAGTTAAAAAGGAACTAAAAAACATATTTATTCATTTCTCTCATTATACTTGTAGACAAATACATACATACAAATATGACAATTGATATTAATAGTGATACACAAATAGAATGGTTATTCGATTCACAACAAAATATATAAAAGAACAAAAAATAAAATATGCAATATTTATCTATATAACCAAATTATAAGGAATAAGACTCGAAGTCAGCAGAATTATTAAAACATAAAGAAAAATCCGAAACATATACATATAAAAACAGACTCAAATATATAAAAGAACAAAAAATAAAATATGCAATATTTATCTATATAACCAAATTATAAGGAATAAGACTCGAAGTCAGCAGAATTATTAAAACATAAAGAAAAATCCGAAACATATACATATAAAAACAGACTCAAATATATAAAAGAACAAAAAATAAAATATGCAATATTTATCTATATAACCAAATTATAAGGAATAAGACTCGAAGTCAGCAGAATTATTAAAACATAAAGAAAAATCCGAAACATATACATATAAAAACAGACTCAAATATATAAAAGAACAAAAAATAAAATATGCAATATTTATCTATATAACCAAATTATAAGGAATAAGACTCGAAGTCAGCAGAATTATTAAAACATAAAGAAAAATCCGAAACATATACATATAAAAACAGACTCAAATATATAAAAGAACAAAAAATAAAATATGCAATATTTATCTATATAACCAAATTATAAGGAATAAGACTCGAAGTCAGCAGAATTATTAAAACATAAAGAAAAATCCGAAACATATACATATAAAAACAGACTCAAATATATAAAAGAACAAAAAATAAAATATGCAATATTTATCTATATAACCAAATTATAAGGAATAAGACTCGAAGTCAGCAGAATTATTAAAACATAAAGAAAAATCCGAAACATATACATATAAAAACAGACTCAAATATATAAAAGAACAAAAAATAAAATATGCAATATTTATCTATATAACCAAATTATAAGGAATAAGACTCGAAGTCAGCAGAATTATTAAAACATAAAGAAAAATCCGAAACATAAACATATAAAAACAGACTCAAATATATAAAAGAACAAAAAATAAAATATGCAATATTTATCTATATAACCAAATTATAAGGAATAAGACTCGAAGTCAGCAGAATTATTAAAACATAAAGAAAAATCCGAAACATATACATATAAAAACAGACTCAAATATATAAAAGAACAAAAAATAAAATATGCAATATTTATCTATATAACCAAATTATAAGGAATAAGACTCGAAGTCAGCAGAATTATTAAAACATAAAGAAAAATCCGAAACATATACATATAAAAACAGACTCAAATATATAAAAGAACAAAAAATAAAATATGCAATATTTATCTATATAACCAAATTATAAGGAATAAGACTCGAAGTCAGCAGAATTATTAAAACATAAAGAAAAATCTGAAACATAAACATATAAAAACAGACTCAAATATATAAAAGAACAAAAAATAAAATATGCAATATTTATCTATATAACCAAATTATAAGGAATAAGACTCGAAGTCAGCAGAATTATTAAAACATAAAGAAAAATCCGAAACATATACATATAAAAACAGACTCAAATATATAAAAGAACAAAAAATAAAATATGCAATATTTATCTATATAACCAAATTATAAGGAATAAGACTCGAAGTCAGCAGAATTATTAAAACATAAAGAAAAATCCGAAACATATACATATAAAAACAGACTCAAATATATAAAAGAACAAAAAATAAAATATGCAATATTTATCTATATAACCAAATTATAAGGAATAAGACTCGAAGTCAGCAGAATTATTAAAACATAAAGAAAAATCCGAAACATATACATATAAAAACAGACTCAAATATATAAAAGAACAAAAAATAAAATATGCAATATTTATCTATATAACCAAATTATAAGGAATAAGACTCGAAGTCAGCAGAATTATTAAAACATAAAGAAAAATCCGAAACATATACATATAAAAACAGACTCAAATATATAAAAGAACAAAAAATAAAATATGCAATATTTATCTATATAACCAAATTATAAGGAATAAGACTCGAAGTCAGCAGAATTATTGAAACATAAAGAAAAATCCGAAACATATACATATAAAAACAGACTCAAATATATAAAAGAACAAAAAATAAAATATGCAATATTTATCTATATAACCAAATTATAAGGAATAAGACTCGAAGTCAGCAGAATTATTAAAACATAAAGAAAAATCCGAAACATATACATATAAAAACAGACTCATATATATAAAAGAACAAAAAATAAAATATGCAATATTTATCTATATAACCAAATTATAAGGAATAAGACTCGAAGTCAGCAGAATTATTAAAACATAAAGAAAAATCCGAAACATATACATATAAAAACAGACTCAAATATATAAAAGAACAAAAAATAAAATATGCAATATTTATCTATATAACCAAATTATAAGGAATAAGACTCGAAGTCAGCAGAATTATTAAAACATAAAGAAAAATCCGAAACATATACATATAAAAACAGACTCAAATATATAAAAGAACAAAAAATAAAATATGCAATATTTATCTATATAACCAAATTATAAGGAATAAGACTCGAAGTCAGCAGAATTATTAAAACATAAAGAAAAATCCGAAACATATACATATAAAAACAGACTCAAATATATAAAAGAACAAAAAATAAAATATGCAATATTTATCTATATAACCAAATTATAAGGAATAAGACTCGAAGTCAGCAGAATTATTAAAACATAAAGAAAAATCCGAAACATATACATATAAAAACAGACTCAAATATATAAAAGAACAAAAAATAAAATATGCAATATTTATCTATATAACCAAATTATAAGGAATAAGACTCGAAGTCAGCAGAATTATTAAAACATAAAGAAAAATCCGAAACATATACATATAAAAACAGACTCAAATATATAAAAGAACAAAAAATAAAATATGCAATATTTATCTATATAACCAAATTATAAGGAATAAGACTCAAGTCAGCAGAATTATTAAAACATAAAGAAAAATCCGAAACATATACATATAAAAACAGACTCAAATATATAAAAGAACAAAAAATAAAATATGCAATATTTATCTATATAACCAAATTTTATTTATCTATATATAAAAGAACAAAAAATAAAATATGCAATATTTATCTATATAACCAAATTATAAGGAATAAGACTCGAAGTCAGCAGAATTATTAAAACATAAAGAAAAATCCGAAACATATACATATAAAAACAGACTCAAATATATAAAAGAACAAAAAATAAAATATGCAATATTTATCTATATAACCAAATTATAAGGAATAAGACTCGAAGTCAGCAGAATTATTAAAACATAAAGAAAAATCCGAAACATATACATATAAAAACAGACTCAAATATATAAAAGAACAAAAAATAAAATATGCAATATTTATCTATATAACTAAATTATAAGGAATAAGACTCGAAGTCAGCAGAATTATTAAAACATAAAGAAAAATCCGAAACATATACATATAAAAACAGACTCAAATATATAAAAGAACAAAAAATAAAATATGCAATATTTATCTATATAACCAAATTATAAGGAATAAGACTCGAAGTCAGCAGAATTATTAAAACATAAAGAAAAATCCGAAACATATACATATAAAAACAGACTCAAATATATAAAAGAACAAAAAATAAAATATGCAATATTTATCTATATAACCAAATTATAAGGAATAAGACTCGAAGTCAGCAGAATTATTAAAACATAAAGAAAAATCCGAAACATATACATATAAAAACAGACTCAAATATATAAAAGAACAAAAAATAAAATATGCAATATTTATCTATATAACCAAATTATAAGGAATAAGACTCGAAGTCAGCAGAATTATTAAAACATAAAGAAAAATCCGAAACATATACATATAAAAACAGACTCAAATATATAAAAGAACAAAAAATAAAATATGCAATATTTATCTATATAACCAAATTATAAGGAATAAGACTCGAAGTCAGCAGAATTATTAAAACATAAAGAAAAATCCGAAACATATACATATAAAAACAGACTCAAATATATAAAAGAACAAAAAATAAAATATGCAATATTTATCTATATAACCAAATTATAAGGAATAAGACTCGAAGTCAGCAGAATTATTAAAACATAAAGAAAAATCCGAAACATATACATATAAAAACAGACTCAAATATATAAAAGAACAAAAAATAAAATATGCAATATTTATCTATATAACCAAATTATAAGGAATAAGACTCGAAGTCAGCAGAATTATTAAAACATAAAGAAAAATCCGAAACATATACATATAAAAACAGACTCAAATATATAAAAGAACAAAAAATAAAATATGCAATATTTATCTATATAACCAAATTATAAGGAATAAGACTCGAAGTCAGCAGAATTATTAAAACATAAAGAAAAATCCGAAACATATACATATAAAAACAGACTCAAATATATAAAAGAACAAAAAATAAAATATGCAATATTTATCTATATAACCAAATTATAAGGAATAAGACTCGAAGTCAGCAGAATTATTAAAACATAAAGAAAAATCCGAAACATATACATATAAAAACAGACTCAAATATATAAAAGAACAAAAAATAAAATATGCAATATTTATCTATATAACCAAATTATAAGGAATAAGACTCGAAGTCAGCAGAATTATTAAAACATAAAGAAAAATCCGAAACATATACATATAAAAACAGACTCAAATATATAAAAGAACAAAAAATAAAATATGCAATATTTATCTATATAACCAAATTATAAGGAATAAGACTCGAAGTCAGCAGAATTATTAAAACATAAAGAAAAATCCGAAACATATACATATAAAAACAGACTCAAATATATAAAAGAACAAAAAATAAAATATGCAATATTTATCTATATAACCAAATTATAAGGAATAAGACTCGAAGTCAGCAGAATTATTAAAACATAAAGAAAAATCCGAAACATATACATATAAAAACAGACTCAAATATATAAAAGAACAAAAAATAAAATATGCAATATTTATCTATATAACCAAATTATAAGGAATAAGACTCGAAGTCAGCAGAATTATTAAAACATAAAGAAAAATCCGAAACATATACATATAAAAACAGACTCAAATATATAAAAGAACAAAAAATAAAATATGCAATATTTATCTATATAACCAAATTATAAGGAATAAGACTCGAAGTCAGCAGAATTATTAAAACATAAAGAAAAATCCGAAACATATACATATAAAAACAGACTCAAATATATAAAAGAACAAAAAATAAAATATGCAATATTTATCTATATAACCAAATTATAAGGAATAAGACTCGAAGTCAGCAGAATTATTAAAACATAAAGAAAAATCCGAAACATATACATATAAAAACAGACTCAAATATATAAAAGAACAAAAAATAAAATATGCAATATTTATCTATATAACCAAATTATAAGGAATAAGACTCGAAGTCAGCAGAATTATTAAAACATAAAGAAAAATCCGAAACATATACATATAAAAACAGACTCAAATATATAAAAGAACAAAAAATAAAATATGCAATATTTATCTATATAACCAAATTATAAGGAATAAGACTCGAAGTCAGCAGAATTATTAAAACATAAAGAAAAATCCGAAACATATACATATAAAAACAGACTCAAATATATAAAAGAACAAAAAATAAAATATGCAATATTTATCTATATAACCAAATTATAAGGAATAAGACTCGAAGTCAGCAGAATTATTAAAACATAAAGAAAAATCCGAAACATATACATATAAAAACAGACTCAAATATATAAAAGAACAAAAAATAAAATATGCAATATTTATCTATATAACCAAATTATAAGGAATAAGACTCGAAGTCAGCAGAATTATTAAAACATAAAGAAAAATCCGAAACATATACATATAAAAACAGACTCAAATATATAAAAGAACAAAAAATAAAATATGCAATATTTATCTATATAACCAAATTATAAGGAATAAGACTCGAAGTCAGCAGAATTATTAAAACATAAAGAAAAATCCGAAACATATACATATAAAAACAGACTCAAATATATAAAAGAACAAAAAATAAAATATGCAATATTTATCTATATAACCAAATTATAAGGAATAAGACTCGAAGTCAGCAGAATTATTAAAACATAAAGAAAAATCCGAAACATATACATATAAAAACAGACTCAAATATATAAAAGAACAAAAAATAAAATATGCAATATTTATCTATATAACCAAATTATAAGGAATAAGACTCGAAGTCAGCAGAATTATTAAAACATAAAGAAAAATCCGAAACATATACATATAAAAACAGACTCAAATATATAAAAGAACAAAAAATAAAATATGCAATATTTATCTATATAACCAAATTATAAGGAATAAGACTCGAAGTCAGCAGAATTATTAAAACATAAAGAAAAATCCGAAACATATACATATAAAAACAGACTCAAATATATAAAAGAACAAAAAATAAAATATGCAATATTTATCTATATAACCAAATTATAAGGAATAAGACTCGAAGTCAGCAGAATTATTAAAACATAAAGAAAAATCCGAAACATATACATATAAAAACAGACTCAAATATATAAAAGAACAAAAAATAAAATATGCAATATTTATCTATATAACCAAATTATAAGGAATAAGACTCGAAGTCAGCAGAATTATTAAAACATAAAGAAAAATCCGAAACATATACATATAAAAACAGACTCAAATATATAAAAGAACAAAAAATAAAATATGCAATATTTATCTATATAACCAAATTATAAGGAATAAGACTCGAAGTCAGCAGAATTATTAAAACATAAACAAAAATCCGAAACATATACATATAAAAACAGACTCAAATATATAAAAGAACAAAAAATAAAATATGCAATATTTATCTATATAACCAAATTATAAGGAATAAGACTCGAAGTCAGCAGAATTATTAAAACATAAAGAAAAATCCGAAACATATACATATAAAAACAGACTCAAATATATAAAAGAACAAAAAATAAAATATGCAATATTTATCTATATAACCAAATTATAAGGAATAAGACTCGAAGTCAGCAGAATTATTAAAACATAAACAAAAATCCGAAACATATACATATAAAAACAGACTCAAATATATAAAAGAACAAAAAATAAAATATGCAATATTTATCTATATAACCAAATTATAAGGAATAAGACTCGAAGTCAGCAGAATTATTAAAACATAAACAAAAATCCGAAACATATACATATAAAAACAGACTCAAATATATAAAAGAACAAAAAATAAAATATGCAATATTTATCTATATAACCAAATTATAAGGAATAAGACTCGAAGTCAGCAGAATTATTAAAACATAAACAAAAATCCGAAACATATACATATAAAAACAGACTCAAATATATAAAAGAACAAAAAATAAAATATGCAATATTTATCTATATAACCAAATTATAAGGAATAAGACTCGAAGTCAGCAGAATTATTAAAACATAAAGAAAAATCCGAAACATATACATATAAAAACAGACTCAAATATATAAAAGAACAAAAAATAAAATATGCAATATTTATCTATATAACCAAATTATAAGGAATAAGACTCGAAGTCAGCAGAATTATTAAAACATAAACAAAAATCCGAAACATATACATATAAAAACAGACTCAAATATATAAAAGAACAAAAAATAAAATATGCAATATTTATCTATATAACCAAATTATAAGGAATAAGACTCGAAGTCAGCAGAATTATTAAAACATAAAGAAAAATCCGAAACATATACATATAAAAACAGACTCAAATATATAAAAGAACAAAAAATAAAATATGCAATATTTATCTATATAACCAAATTATAAGGAATAAGACTCGAAGTCAGCAGAATTATTAAAACATAAACAAAAATCCGAAACATATACATATAAAAACAGACTCAAATATATAAAAGAACAAAAAATAAAATATGCAATATTTATCTATATAACCAAATTATAAGGAATAAGACTCGAAGTCAGCAGAATTATTAAAACATAAAGAAAAATCCGAAACATATACATATAAAAACAGACTCAAATATATAAAAGAACAAAAAATAAAATATGCAATATTTATCTATATAACCAAATTATAAGGAATAAGACTCGAAGTCAGCAGAATTATTAAAACATAAACAAAAATCCGAAACATATACATATAAAAACAGACTCAAATATATAAAAGAACAAAAAATAAAATATGCAATATTTATCTATATAACCAAATTATAAGGAATAAGACTCGAAGTCAGCAGAATTATTAAAACATAAAGAAAAATCCGAAACATATACATATAAAAACAGACTCAAATATATAAAAGAACAAAAAATAAAATATGCAATATTTATCTATATAACCAAATTATAAGGAATAAGACTCGAAGTCAGCAGAATTATTAAAACATAAACAAAAATCCGAAACATATACATATAAAAACAGACTCAAATATATAAAAGAACAAAAAATAAAATATGCAATATTTATCTATATAACCAAATTATAAGGAATAAGACTCGAAGTCAGCAGAATTATTAAAACATAAAGAAAAATCCGAAACATATACATATAAAAACAGACTCAAATATATAAAAGAACAAAAAATAAAATATGCAATATTTATCTATATAACCAAATTATAAGGAATAAGACTCGAAGTCAGCAGAATTATTAAAACATAAAGAAAAATCCGAAACATATACATATAAAAACAGACTCAAATATATAAAAGAACAAAAAATAAAATATGCAATATTTATCTATATAACCAAATTATAAGGAATAAGACTCGAAGTCAGCAGAATTATTAAAACATAAAGAAAAATCCGAAACATATACATATAAAAACAGACTCAAATATATAAAAGAACAAAAAATAAAATATGCAATATTTATCTATATAACCAAATTATAAGGAATAAGACTCGAAGTCAGCAGAATTATTAAAACATAAAGAAAAATCCGAAACATATACATATAAAAACAGACTCAAATATATAAAAGAACAAAAAATAAAATATGCAATATTTATCTATATAACCAAATTATAAGGAATAAGACTCGAAGTCAGCAGAATTATTAAAACATAAAGAAAAATCCGAAACATATACATATAAAAACAGACTCAAATATATAAAAGAACAAAAAATAAAATATGCAATATTTATCTATATAACCAAATTATAAGGAATAAGACTCGAAGTCAGCAGAATTATTAAAACATAAAGAAAAATCCGAAACATATACATATAAAAACAGACTCAAATATATAAAAGAACAAAAAATAAAATATGCAATATTTATCTATATAACCAAATTATAAGGAATAAGACTCGAAGTCAGCAGAATTATTAAAACATAAAGAAAAATCCGAAACATATACATATAAAAACAGACTCAAATATATAAAAGAACAAAAAATAAAATATGCAATATTTATCTATATAACCAAATTATAAGGAATAAGACTCGAAGTCAGCAGAATTATTAAAACATAAAGAAAAATCCGAAACATATACATATAAAAACAGACTCAAATATATAAAAGAACAAAAAATAAAATATGCAATATTTATCTATATAACCAAATTATAAGGAATAAGACTCGAAGTCAGCAGAATTATTAAAACATAAAGAAAAATCCGAAACATATACATATAAAAACAGACTCAAATATATAAAAGAACAAAAAATAAAATATGCAATATTTATCTATATAACCAAATTATAAGGAATAAGACTCGAAGTCAGCAGAATTATTAAAACATAAAGAAAAATCCGAAACATATACATATAAAAACAGACTCAAATATATAAAAGAACAAAAAATAAAATATGCAATATTTATCTATATAACCAAATTATAAGGAATAAGACTCGAAGTCAGCAGAATTATTAAAACATAAAGAAAAATCCGAAACATATACATATAAAAACAGACTCAAATATATAAAAGAACAAAAAATAAAATATGCAATATTTATCTATATAACCAAATTATAAGGAATAAGACTCGAAGTCAGCAGAATTATTAAAACATAAAGAAAAATCCGAAACATATACATATAAAAACAGACTCAAATATATAAAAGAACAAAAAATAAAATATGCAATATTTATCTATATAACCAAATTATAAGGAATAAGACTCGAAGTCAGCAGAATTATTAAAACATAAAGAAAAATCCGAAACATATACATATAAAAACAGACTCAAATATATAAAAGAACAAAAAATAAAATATGCAATATTTATCTATATAACCAAATTATAAGGAATAAGACTCGAAGTCAGCAGAATTATTAAAACATAAAGAAAAATCCGAAACATATACATATAAAAACAGACTCAAATATATAAAAGAACAAAAAATAAAATATGCAATATTTATCTATATAACCAAATTATAAGGAATAAGACTCGAAGTCAGCAGAATTATTAAAACATAAAGAAA